>CM070673.1:25915059-27183588 GCA_036346575.1 Dendrocalamus sinicus
ACATGTGATGCTGCGATGCACGAATTGCCTCATTAAAAACCTTGGTCGAGAAACTTCAGTAAAACTCGTCAAGAGAAAAAGAGTACAATCCACCCAATTTCATTTAGTCTTCAGGACTTTATTCTTTGGATACTTAATCTTTATGATCAAGATTTATTAGCGGGCTTGAGAGAATTCTCCCCCTGAATTCTGCACATCTCTAAGTCTCATCATTCCAATTCCACGCACGCACCTTTCAAAGCTAGATGCGGGGAGTGACTTAGGCCCATTTGGCACAGCTCATCTTCACTAGTGAAGCTGTTTTTTTGTTTCAGCTTCACGAGCAACTTCACCGATGAAGCTAAATCTGTTTTGGAAACTGTTTGGCAAAACAACTTCACCAACAGCTTCATGCATGGCTAAGAGAGGACAATTGTCCAAGATGCCCCTGTCTACCTGACTTGTTCTACATTTGGAGTTGTATGTTTGTATATGGTCATATGAATTAAAAAATAATATATTTGAATGAGTATGAATAAAAAAACTAAAATAATAAATAATAAAAAATTAAAATCATTAGGAAGCAATATTAGTGCCTTGTTTATGTTTCGTAGTCAAATCATTAGGAGCAGTGAAATTTTGGTGAACGGGAGAGGTGAACGGGATGGACTAGTGGCAAATGCGTGTAATTTTGGTGAACCAGAGGGGCAGTGGGTTCCTAGGACTGCGGGCCTGAGGGAGAGAGCTATGAAAAGATACTTTTTTCAGTTTCACCTCTCCCCATTCCTTTGTGAGAGCAGAAAAAAAGGAGCTTCACCCATGAAGCTGTTTGCAAAAAGGGTGTTTGGCAAAAACAGCTCACAACAGCTCATGAAGCTGTTGGTAAAGCTGTGCCAAACAGGGCCTTATGAACAAATCTGCGAGATTTTCATATGATTTAGTATGCAGTACTTTAATCTCGTCCATCTTTTGCAATTCATGTGCATAGAAGAACTTGGGGTTGATATGCTTTGTGAGATGGCTCTTCACATAGCCCGTTTATACTTGTGCAATGCAAGCAGCGTTATCTTCATACATAATAGTGGGGGTTTGCACAATGTTCATTCCACATGACTGCTGGATGTGGTGAACCATTCGGCAGAGCCAAGCGCACTCTCGTGTGGCTTCATACAGAGCTATAATTTCTGAGTGGTTCGTCGAAGTAGCTACAAGGCTTTGCTTAGACGATTTATATGAAATTGCAGTTCCACCACACATGAATACAAACCCTGTTTGTGATTTTGCGGTATATGGGTCCGACAGGTACCCAGCATCTGCATAGCCAATCAAGTTCAGATCTTGATTCTTTCTGTAGAACAATCCAAGGTTATTGCTTCCCTGGAGGTATCGGAAGATGTCCTTTATGCCCTGCTAATATCTTTTGGTGGGCTCTGCACTGTACCTTGCTAAGAGATTCACGCCAAATGCAATGTCCGGTCTAGTGCAGTTTGCTAAGTACATGAGCGCTCCCACTGCACTCAAGTATGGGAATTTCGGTCCTAGGACTTCCTCCCCCTCTTCCGTAGGTCGGAAAGGATCTTTTTCTTGCTGTAAAGATCTCCCGATCATCGGTACTTTCGAGGGAAATGTCTTCTCGAAGCCAAACCTTTCAAGCACCTTCTGAGTGTAGGTCGACTGATTTACCAAGATTCCTTCAGGGATATGCTCAAGCTGCAGGCCTAAGCAGAACTTGGTCTTGCCCAAATCTTTTATTTCAAATTCTGACTCCAAGTAGGAGCTTGCTTCTTTTATGTCTTCGGCTGTCCCGACGATGTTCAGATCATCTATATACACAGATATTATACAGAATCCAGTCATACCAAGCAGGCACTTCTGCCGCCGACTGCCGCCAAGTTGGCTAATTTCTAACAAAGTTTTTCTCTTATTGATTCCTATTTCTCGGTGTAGTGCTTTTCTCCCCTATGCTGCCTATTGATACTAGTAGAGTAGGATTGGCCTATAATACAGAACCTATCTTGTAGGTGTAACCTTTCGCTCAATACTCAAATATACAATTGAAGCATCTGAGGCCGCATCAATCGAGGATACACAACATAAGGAATTGTTAGTTCACCTCACCTTCTTGGGTTTCCTTTATGCCGGAAAGGTACAAAGTTGGACTAATTTGGAAACATTGGGCAATTTACTTTATACCTACTATTCCGTCTGGTTTTTGGTTTCTAGTCTTATTTTAATAGTAGCTATGATTGGGGCTATAGTACTGACTATGCATAGGACTACAAAGGTGAAAAGACAGGATGTATTCCGACGAAATGCCTTGGATGTGATCGTCAAGAGAAAGATGGAATTCCTTTAGTATAAGGAAGGAAATGGGATGAGCGCTTTGTTGCTAAAGCGGATACATTTTCTTGCTGGGGAAGGCTAGTTTGATCGAGGATTGGAGAGGAGAGGTGGAATAAAAAGCTCGGGATGGATTTTGGAGTCTTTGTACGAACCGTATGCGTTGAGAGTCGCACGTACGGTAAGGAGGGGGGTTCGCGTCTATACGTGTAGTGTGGTGGTTGGGCCTACCCACCCTATTTGTTCCATGATCTATGGGTCTACTGGAGCTAGAACATTTTCTCTCCTAAGTAGTAGTAGTAGAAGGCTTAGTATCTGACTTGATCCAATAGAGTCAGAACACACAGTAGATCTAGATTCCACACCTTGCTGTGGACTAGGGGGAGAGCAGCTCTGCGAAGCTAGGCGTTCTGTGTGATTACGGAGGACCTGTAGTACTCGCCCCAAAATGCAAACCGGGATAGATACTTAAAGAAAGGGGGAGCGGTGGGCCTTCAAAAAGGAGCAAGGGAGTGATGGGCATGCTACATATATAAAAATCTTCAAAACCTTAACCCAGGCCGGGTTGCCCTCAATTTTGAAGGTCGCTCGTCTATTGAATTTATTAACGAGCCTTTTAATGAAGGTGTGAGTGTAGACAAAAATCTCACTCCCAGTCAACTTTATCGAAAAGCATTTTGCATGGATAGGGATGGGTTCGATCCACTAAATTCTGTGAAAGACGCTTTAGTAAGGGCCTATTTGGGAGAGCTCTATCAGCTCCAGATCCACAAAAAACAGCTCTACTCCACGAAATTTTACCCAAACGCTTCAGCTCCGCGAAATCTGGATCCACCAAAATCCTGAATCTGAGAGCCATATCCATGGATTTCATGGAACTCCTTAAAGGGTGCTCCACCGTGGAGTTGGGTGGTAATTACCCACCAATACCACTGGTTACACACCCCATCCCACCAAAAGTGGCCATTCCCACCAAAACCTCAATTTCGTGGATCTGGAGCTGCTGTACAAGCCAAACACTCCATGGTGAGATCCCAGATCTACGGTGGAGCTGCTCCATGGTGGAGCTGCTACTCTAGATCCACGTTTTTAGTGGTGGAGCTCTCCCAAACAGGCCCTAAGAGCAACTCCAGCAGGAGCCCTCAAATCAGAGCCCCTACTTTTGATTTGAGGGCTTCCCCTACTTTTGAGGGCCCTGTTTTTTGAGTTGAACTCCAGCAGAAGCCCTCAAATCAGGGCCCTCAAATTCAATCCAAGTGAGAATGACATGTAGGGCCCACTCGTCATTCTCAAAATTCTCTGCTCATTTCTTTGCCGCTGCTGCATCGCACTGCCGCTCCCCTCGCACGCCACCGCGCCGCATCTCCGCTTCCTCGGCCACGCACCTCCTCGCCGCGCTGTCCCACTCGCCGCCGCATTCTCCCCTCCACCCCCGCCGCCGCCGACGACCACGCAGCTCGGCGAGGCGGCGCGGCGGCGCGAGGTGCGCAAGGGGGCATCGGAGGGGACACAGGGAATGGGATGGGGATCACGAGGCGGACGCCGTGGCCGGTGTCTCGCCGCGCGCGCCCGAGCACACCGCGCCTCGGCCCCGGCCGCTGCGTCGCGCTGCGCCACCGCTTCGCCCTCCCACGGCCGCCGCTCCAGAGAGGAGCGCCGAAGAGGAGCCGCCGAGAGAGAGCGGGCGCGGTGAAAGCGCGAGAAAGGCGGAAGCAGTGAGGAAAGGGGAGAGCGGAGGCGAGGAGGCGCGGCGGAAAGCGGCGAGAGGCGAGGCGCGAGGCGGTGGAGGCGAGGCGCGGGCGGGAAGAAGCGGGAAGGCGGGAGTCGGGGCAGCGGGAAGAAGCGAGGCGCGGGAAGGGAAGCGCGGCGAGGCGGGCGGGCGGTGGGGGGCGAGGCGCGGGAAGGGAGGCGGCGGGGAAGGCGGGAGTCGGGGCAGCGGGAAAGGCGGGCGCGGTGGAGGGGTGGAGGCGCCGGGAAGGGGGAGGGGAGGCGGGGGGGGCGGGAGGGGCGGCGCGGGAAGGAGCAAGGAGGGAGGCGGAGTGGCGGAGTGGGAGGGAGGGGGACGGGCGCCGGGGAGGAGTCGGGCGAGGGAGGCGGGGCGGGGAGGAGGAGGCGGGGGGCGGGAGAAGTTTCACGGTGCGGGAAAAACAGGAAAATGAGGGTGGAGGGGGAGCCCCTAGGAATGAGGGGTGGGAGGGGGATTTGAGGGCTCCTTAAATTTGAGGGCTCTAGTAGGAGCTCTGCTGGACCTCTATTTTTGACTCAAGCCCTCAAATATGAGATTTGAGGGCTCAAGTAGGGGCCCTACTGGAGTTACTCTAAAAGATGAGAAAGTACTGTGGAGTCACATAATAGGGTAGGAAAGAAAGAGAGCAGTACTCGTGGTGCCTTCTTGAATAGCGTAAAGCGCTAACTTTAAGAGCAGCTAAGAAGTAGACTCATCCCCGTGATAAGGTGTTCTTATAGCGTTAGTGCTGGGCACTTCTCTTTTAGCGCTCGCTGCTTGCGATACGATAACCCCGGACTGCACTGCCCGCCCTATGACCCAAAACCAAAAATGAGCCTTGCGACGAGACGCGGACATTCCTCATGCTGCGGTTCCCGGGCAATGCTCACGGCCGGCGCGCAGCGACGGGTCTCCAAGGTCGATTCGAGCTCGTGGATGAGGAGGATGGAGTGGGGAGGTGATGAGGGTGTGGAAGGAAGTAAAGGGAAGACTTGGCGCGGGTGAACTGAAACAGAGGGAGGGCAACAGATGGCAGCGTTGCTGTGCTCGGCGACGCAGCAACAGCGCGCGGCATGGCACGGGCGAGCGAAGCAACGGGGCTAGCTTGGTCGGGCCGTGGGCGACGTCGCATCGATGGCGCTGTGGCGAGGACGGCGGTGACGCGCGACACTGGAGCGACGGCGTGGCTGGCGCGTGGAAGGAGACGAGAGCAGGGGCCGGGGAAGGAAGGCCGGGAACCAGAGAGGATTGGAGCTCAGCTAGCCAGCCTTGGATGCATGCAATTGCTTGCGGTTAATTACTTGGAACTTAATTCACATGCACAGGCCACAGAGGCACACCCCAGCCCCAGGTGGCTTAACATCGGCTTCATTATCGCGCGTAACGTAACTAGCATGTTTAAGGTAAAATGAAATACGATCTGAAAAAAATATCTCAAAAAGTAAAATGAAATATGATCCATTAATAAAGGGATAGACTATTGCACAGACGACTGAAATTTTTTTATCTTTCAGTCACCTAAAATTGCACTTTGAATCACCTAAAGTTGCACATGTTTTTTTTAGAGGGGGCTGCAATTTTAATTGACTGAGAGTGCAATTTCAAGTCACTGAAGTTGCACTCTGAATCACTTAAAGTTGCAGCTGTTTTTTTGGAGGGGGACTGCAATTTTAGTTCATTGAGAGTGCAATTTCAGGTGATTGAAACATAAAAAAATTTCAGTCGCCTGTGCAATAGCAAAGCTGTTAATAAAATATCTCAAAAGGTGTGTGGTTAGGTTTACGTGGTTGCTTGTCACTGACTTATCAATTATACGCGCTTCAAAACATACATACAGCGAAAAGGTCTCTAGCCTAATGGTTAGAGGCTTGAGTAGCACCCCCCAGGTCCTGGGTTCGACTCCCAGTGGGAGTGAATTTCAGGCTTGGGGAAAAAATCCTCGCTTTGCTACCACACCAAAGCATAGGTCTAAGGCCCCCAAGCGTTGATCCAAAGGATCCGCGGTAGTCTCACAAGGTCGGGCGATGGTGCCGCTGTGTAAGGGTGGAGCAGGGGTTCGGGGGTTTTCTCGGTCTGCGTGAGAAGACCTTCTTCTTAAGCAATACCCGGGGGATTCTTCCCCCCGCAGGTCGAGTTTTTTAAAACATACATACATGAAACAAAACGAAACCTCCATACACCACAAATAAATTTTAACAAGACCATTATTACATGGAAGTGATCGACGTCACACTAACCAGAATAAATTAAGAACCCTTACAAACAAGCTAAGAATTAATACATGGAGATCAAATTACACATCAACAGTAGAAAATGGACATTACAAGCCACTGTTTGTCTCTTCTTGCTCCCTTTCATAGATCGCATGCATAGTATTGCAATGCCTCGTGCACGTATGCAGCCTTAATTATGACCCAGCATGCGCGTGTGCATGCATGTCTTAAACCTGCTCGACGAGGCTTCCCTTGTCCGCCTTCTCGTGCTCTTCCTTCTCGACGGCCTCCTTGCTCTCGACGCCGGTGGTGGGGGCCATGCCGTTCTCCTCCGTCGGCGGTGATTCGATGGGGTACACCTCGGAGCTCTTGACCTCGACGGCCGCCGAGGCGCCGAGCTTGGCAATGTTCACGACGTGCACGGGCACCTTGAGGCCGTCCGACACCGCCGGCTCCTTGGCCGCGGAGTTCCTGTAGATGGCGTACAGCCCCATCTGGACGACTCCAAAGGTGAACCCAAGAACGTTGGGCAGCTGTTATGCATTCAAGAAGTGTGAAGTTAGTGATAATTCGTGATCTCGTTGAGTGCTGCATAGCAATTCCGTAATCTGTTCGATTACTTACGGCCACGTATTTGTCCTTGATGAGGAGGCCGTAGAGGAACCAGACGACGGCGCTGACGGTGAGGAGGGAGAGCGAGAAGGGCATGAACTACAAGTGTACACCTCTACAGAGCTAGCTAGCAAGGAGACCTTGGCCTTCTTGGGCGCGTAGGCGAGGTAGACGACGATGTAGATGGTCTCGATGACGCAGCCGGCGGAGTTGATGGTGATGAGGAAGCACTCGCCGGACTTGAGCAGCGCGTAGTAGATCCACAGCATCGCACTGAACAGCGCCACCACGTACGGAACCGACTGGAAACCCTACGTCGACTTGTTCTTGTAGATCCGGTAGAACGTAGGGCTGCATATGTGTCAGAAACGATTCGTCAGAGTCACGGCGAGTCCAATTGAGAATCGTCGTAACTCTGACGAATCGTCTCTGACACATATGTAGCCCTACGTTCTACCGGATCTACAAGAACAAGTCGACGCAGGGTTTCCGGTCGGTTCCGTACGTGGTGGCGCTGTTCAGCGCGATGCTGTGGATCTACTACGCGCTGCTCAAGTCGGCGAGTGCCTCCTCATCACCATCAACTCCGCCGGCTGCGTCATCGAGACCATCTACATCGTCATCTACCTCGTCTACGCGCCCAAGAAGGCCAAGGTCTCCTTGCTAGCTAGCTTTGTAGACCTGTACACTTGTAGATATGCATGTGGACGCCCCTGACATGCGTCCATGCGTGTGTGATATGTGAATGCAGCTGTTCACGGCGAAGATCCTGCTGCTCCTGAACGTCGGCGTGTCCGGCTTGATCCTCCTCCTCACCCTGCTCCTGTCGGAGGGCGAGAAGCGCGTCGTCATGCTCGGCTGGGTCTGTGTCGGTTTCTCCGTCAGCGTCTTTGTCGCGCCACTCAGCATCATCGTCAGCACACCGCAATGAACAAGCTGAGGGGGAAGGATTACTACGGTGCAACAAGATAGAGAAATCTTATTTTTGCAAGCTCTTGTAACTAGCTTACAATTGCATCCCAAAGTGCAAACCCCACAAATCTACCGCTACTACGCCCCGGGGATTCCCCGCGCGGAGAGCCCCGCCACGTCGCTCCTGCGCGCGCTCCGGCCGGCGCGTGGCGGGGAACGACCTCTTATGCGAAAAAGCCCCTCTATTTTTTCAAAATTACGTAAAGGTCCTTGATTCTCGCGAAAAGGCCCCTGCCGATTTTTTTGAAAGCGCTTTTTCTGAAAACACCCCTCCACTTTTGTATACTTTACAGGATAGCGCCCCACGATTTTCTAAATTACATTCGGGTCCTCGTTTAGTTACATACATATCCTCGATTTTTTACGAAAAAAACATTTGACTTTTTCGAAAATACACATGCGCCCTCGATTTTTTTTAAAAAAGCTCCTCAAGCTGTTTTCTAAATTAGATATTTGCCTTTTCCGAAAAGGCCCCTGCCGGTTTTTTTGAAAGCGCTTTTTCTGAAAACACCCCTCCACTTTTGTATACTTTGCAGGATAGCGCCCTACGGTTTTCTAAATTACATTCGGGTCCTCGTTTAGTTACGTACCGGTCCTTGATTTTTTACGAAAAAAACCTTTGACTTTTTCGAAAATACACATGCGCCCTCGATTTTTTTAAAAAAGCTCCTCACGCGGTTTTCTAAATTTGACATTTGGCTTTTCCGAAAATACACATGTGCCCTCGATTTTTTTTATAAAAAAACTTCTCACGAATTATCGTCTCTTTTACTTCGGTACACACGGTGGCTGGCGCGGCGTGACGCCGCGCCTATGAGGCTAGTTAGCTACATATACATCTAGCTAGGATGAGTACTACAGCAAGTAGGTAACAATAGGCATATTGACAGAAAAAAGGGTGATTTTGGCAAAGGACATTTAAAAGTAAAAGAATAAAAAGGGCACGAAGAATAAAGGAAAGAACCAAAATTTACAAGAATATCTTGAGATATATAGACAATATACCTAGGAGGGCAAAGGCGAAGGCCCAGAGATGCTGAACAGACAGCCCAGCCATTGCAAGATCTTTAGCTTGGGATATGAGAGTTGATGAGCAGATCGATGGGATTAATTGTTCTAGCTAGAGGCAATAATAAGCTCCAAGTTTTCTCTCCTCTATATAACTAGCTGATCAAAACTTGATCCCCTCTCCTCAATGGGAAGGGAAGAGTTGATAACTACTACTTGAGTTGCTTGCTTGAAAGCTTGATGGGAGCTGAACAAGATGGGAGGAGTTTATATAGTGTTAAGAGGAAGCACCAAGCCAAAAAGGTACACATGCCTCATGGTGTGTGACCCTGCACACACAATTAATACCCATGACGTCGTGATGTTAATCCTTTTCCTCTCTCGGCCTTTCATACCGTTTCGAAGTCACTCTCAAAGGTTTAAACTTTAGAAAATTTACAAAATATTAGTGGCTGTCCTGCAAAGATTTAATAAAGGATGAGCATCGTGGCTTCATAATGCCGTTAATTAAGTTTTTAACAAAAAGTAGTGGGAGATATTCGAGGAAAACAGTAGAAGTGCAAATTTGACCTAGCATATTCCACGTACGAAGGCGATGAAAAACACAAGTGTTGGCCAACTAATGGCCTATATAATATCGGTCCATTCGGTCTGATCACGTGATGCTTTACCAAAAATAAAATTCATTAGTGGTTAAAGCTTATTAACGCCTATAAGGCATGGTTGTCTAGTTTAGTTACACGTTGAAACAACCCGGAAATTTCAAAAATTTTGAAATTTCTTTTGAATTTGGTTTCTTTCCCTTTTTGGCAAGTCTCAGCAAATTTCTGCTTTCCCTTTTGGTCCTTTCCGCTTTCTCCTCCCACTGGCGCCTCCGTGCGATGCCGCCTCTCCACCGCCTCTCTGTTCTGTTGTCTTCCCGCGCCGCGCTGCTGTCTCGCTGGATGGCGGCCGCCCTTGCCCGCGCGTTCACACTGACCTGGTGCCGTGGCCCTTTGTCACCGCCCGCCCCTCATTCCCTCTTTCTCTTGCCTTGCGCACCACTCTGTTCGTTTTCTTCTTCTCTCGCTACGGCTCTCTACTCCCGACGATGCTCTTGCCTCCGTACCACAATGTCAACCCTTGTCAACTATTGCAGAAGCCACAGAGCCACATCGCCGGTGCAATTACTTCCCCTATAGAGCCCTCCTGTCTTTCCTTGCCGCACACGTGAAAAACCCCAAACCGCCTTCTGTTCAAACCGCCTTCGGTTGCTTTAAAGCCCCATTGAAGCCGCTCTGAAGCTTGTACTCACCCCACATAACCCTCCCGAACAACCAATCGCACTCCCTCGCCGCCACCGCCGCGCCATTGTCTCCTGCGCCGTAGCGCTCTCATAATCTCCTTCATTTCTCGATAGAAATTCAATTTCCTTTGTCCGTAGCATCTCCAAAGCATGTTTATTTCACTATCGAGCTCGCCTTAGCTCGAGCGTAGCTCTAGAGCTCCGACGGCGTGAGCCCTTGCCGGTGGAAGGGACCTCACCGTGGACAGCTTAACCGGAGCTATCCTAGCCTAAACCGCTTCTGCCACCGAGTTCGCCATGTCCCGTAGTTGGTCAAAAGCCCTAGCAACTCGCCGGAAGTCCACCGGAGTTGCCCTGTGCCATGCCTTGACTCGTGCCGCGTCCTCTCGCCGTTGGCCATATTCGTCGCTCTTCAAGTTCGGCCAACCTCGAAAATGGAACCCCAAGATCTTGAGGAACCCGTAGATGTCCTTGTTTTCATTGGCGACCATCGCTGGAGCTCAATTGGCCGCCGCCACCGTTGCTCTGTTCGGCTGCCCTATAGCACCAGGAGGAGGAGATGGAGCTTGCATTTGGGCTGAGCCCGATACTGTTGAGCATTATTCACATGAGAAGCCGACCCACTACTGCATGGACCCGGCACTGTAGCTAACTGATCCGCAATGAACAGTGACAAACCCATTACTGTTCATCCAAACCCGAATTTACAAAAATACCCCTGTTTCGACCGTTTCGACCCTGTGAATCCATTTTCGACCTCCGTTTTGCCAAATTAAATCTCGATGAAACCCAAATTCGTCCAACTCAAAAATCAATCATCCGTTTCTAAATGTCTATCTTCTATTTCCAAAATTTGTCCAACACATATATAACCTTTTGATCGTCCCGAACGTATCTAATCCAAATTTAGCCTGTCAGCCAGCTAAGCACCGTTGAACTCTGACCACCCAACCCAACCCGTCTCCTTTTATGTCCTTTCTTGTTTTTAATTGCATTTTGTTCCCAGCTTGCATCTTGCAAGGCAGGAACCTGTTTGACCTCGTTTTCTGCACTAGTGAATGGACCAAGCAAGTTGGTCAACTGAAGGGCAGCAAAGGCAAATGAACCAAGCTTGAAGCCGGTAGAGAAGATCGAGAACAACGGAAAGAAGGTAAGTCACATGTTTTTGATCATGTTGAACCTACATTTGTTAATTATTTATTTATCAGTATTTTCATTATCCTTTATTTGAACGCTGATATTTTTGTTCAATAAATGTTAGAATGACATGATACCTAGTTACACCCTACCACTGAAAAAGCCATGTTTACTTTGATGGCCATATTCACCTTGACAGCCTTAGTAGCAATTAAAATATTGTATTATTATTCATAGATCATCTCATTCAATATTTTATACTACTAAGTGACTTGGCCGTTGCCCGGTAGAGTTTGAAAACTGGTACTAAGGTAAGAGTGCACTGTGGAAAATCACGATGTGATCTACGTCCACAACCTTACCTTAGGGAAAACTGGGTGAGGGTGTATTGTGGAAATCACCACGTGATCTCGCCACGACCTTACCCTAGGATGGAGGCTGATTTGGAACGGTGGTGGTTAGTGTTGTTGAGCACAGTGGAAGATTGTGTTGGTGCCTCAGGTGAAAAAAATAAGGACAAGAATCTTATGCTATGTAAAAGACACAGTGATCGCTCAACCACAGGAGTTGACTTGTCAACACTGGTTTAGTAGCTGCTCAACTCGATTGAAACTCTACAGGGTGAGATGACAGGATGCCGGGGAGTTAGGTATGCTGCGGGTGCCTAACAACGGTAGAGGTCACTCAAACGGCAAGGGGTGTTTAAATTTAATTTTGGCCTAACTAAGTGACGCTGCCGGGTAGAGCCTATATAAAGAATTGAGCAGTGAAACGTCTTGGCTTTCTTAACTCTGTCATGGGAGTTAAGGAATCGTGTGGGTAAAGTTGAGCAACTCTGAGTGAAACTAATGGTATTTGAATACATCGTGCTTTGGTTAATGAAGCTGTGTTAATTGGGTGATTCAACAACAAGGCATAAGTAGAGTTTATGATGTTGTTAAAATTAGGTAAATATGAATTTTGTCGATATGAAAAACCCCTAATTTTAAGGAGAAGCTGTTTAAACTTTATTTGTTTGCAAATAAAATTGCATCCACCTCAGAATAAAACTACTATATTCCCTTCTCTTGAGAATCCTGGCAAGTAGATATATAGTATTTTCCCATGTGATTTGCTGAGTACAGTTGTTGGTACTCAGTCTTGCAATGTCTCCACCACAACAGATGCCAGAAGAAAGAGGATGCTGCAAATTTTCGTGCTAGGGTTGCGACCGCATTCAAGCGTTCCTGTGGAGTTTTCTTCGGCTCTTATGCCTGTAAGTTAAGTTTTGGGCCTAGATGCCCGTATTGTTATTAAAGTTGGCCACTATGTCTTATTTTGATCAAATTAACTTCTTTTAAATGTTCGTAAGCAGGCATGATACTTCTTTTATCCGCAACTGAACTCCTGGGCTGTTGCGGGTGGTAAGACATCCCTGTTCCCAAAAATGGGGGCGTTACACACATTATTTAGACCGGGCTCTTTTAGGCTCAAAGTTGATTTATGCTTGTACTATCTACAATAACTAACTTTTAAACGGTACGTTTTTTCAAGGCGGGGTTAATAGGAAAATTGTAGAAAAAGTGTACTAAATTCAGCTGTACCGGCCAAAATCGCATGTGACTATTTCTCTCTGCGTACTGCTTCTCGCGAACAGGTAGAATTCAAATATTTAAGTCATAAGCCATCAGCCCAAAAGAACCCACTCTTAGTTTATTGAGAGGATATGCCTCCTCCATTACTACAGAAAAGGTCATCACAGACGATTCAAAAATATCATCATAGACGGTTTCGTGAGCCGTCTGAGTTTTTGGGTTAGTAATAACATGAGGTTACCATATACGGTTTTCAAACCGTCTGTGATAAGTCATAACACAGACGGTCTTTATAAAGAATTGTCTGTGAAGGAGACTATCACAGACGGCTCGAACAAAAAACCGTCTGTGATACTCACCCTCTGTAACATCCTGAAAAATCTGAAATTTAAAATATGAATTTCTTGAATGGTTTTGCAATATATTCTATTTGAGTTTGGATTTTTATGGCATTTTTCTGGAATTTGGTTGAGGTTCCAAAAATTTAAGAAGCTCAAAAGGAAACAAACATTAGTAATACCTTAAAAGGAAATGTGCAAATAATAGAAAGATAAAATTTCAAATATGAATCGAAAAGATGATCCATTATAAGGAGGAGAAACTGAGTTAAAATATAAAATCTCATTTTGGAAATAATGACATAAATAGCAATAAAAGTGAATGAATAAAATACAAACACATATGCATATATATGTGTGTGTGTGTGCATATACAAATTGTGCAAGGAAGAGTTTAGTAATATATATATATATATATATATATATATATATATATATATATATATATATATATATATATATATATATATATATATATATATATATATATATATATATATATATATATATATATATATATATATATATATATATATGCAAAATTAAGTAAGCTAATGAATAACAATATATGAAATCATATATACACACATATAACCTAAATAATAAAAAAAACTCTCATTTAATAGTTGAAAAATTAAAGCTTGAATTCTAAATGCCATCCACAAATCAGTAAATTTTAATGCAAGTTAAAAGTCCTTAAAATGATTAAGCCTATCTCTCCTTCCCTTCATTTTCCCCTACTCTCTATTACATGTGGGCCCCATTCCTTATGCATCTCCTTTACTTTCCCCTCTCACTCCCTCTCACTACCCCGCGGGCCCCAGCCCCTGCGCGCCTTTCCCTTTCCTTTCTTTCCCCCGCCTCCCTTCCTCCTCCTTTTTCCCCTTTTCCCGTGTGCCGGGCCCCCCTCCCTTCCTCCTCTCTGCTTCGATCAAACCCGCGCGACACGACCGGCGTGCCCCCAGCTGAGCAGCGGCATGGTGAAGCCCCTCGAATCCCGCTGCCCTGCCTCCGTGAATCCCGGCTGCGCCACGCCTTTCGCACGTCGCTCGCACGGCCGCCACATGCCCTCCTCGGCGCCAGCGCACCCCATCGCCTATAAAAGCCACCCGCGGTTGCCATCCTCACCGCCTAAGCCCCTTCTCCCTCCCCTAGCCTCTAATTAGCCCCTTTGCCATCCTTCTCGTCGGCGCCCCTCTTCCCCTCCACCGCCGGCCGCCGAGAAAATTCCCCGAGCCGAGCCGCCATCTTTTAGTTCCTAGCTCCATACCTCCCTAGGCACCCGTGAAGTTCACCGTGTGCCTGGCGAGCTCTCAAGCCGTAGCTCGCCGGCGTCGCCTTTCCTCCCGGGCCGCCGCCGGCCCTACTCTGGCACCCCCCGTCCGCCATCGACCTCCCCGTCAGACTCCTCGTGACACCGGCAACCCATTTTGGGCCACCACCCCGACCCCCCGGCAGCCACTATCCGCCGCACCGCCGTTGTTTCCTCGCCCTCGGCCTCGGCCTCCTCTGCCCCGGCCTCTGCTACCGCATTGCATAACTTCTATCCGCGCCCTATATAGACAAGTAACACTTGAGAGATCCCTTGGCTAGCAACGTTAGCCCAAAGACTTGCCTCGGCCGCGCGCGTTCGAGCCTCCGCTCCGCAGCGCCGAGGTGGGTTTTTGGCGAATTTAATTTTGTCTTTGCTATGCGCTGTGATCCAGTAAAGGGAAGGAAATCAGGGAAAGGCTTAAGAGGGATGCAGAAATTTAGTGAGGGAGTAAATAAACCTAATGAATGCTTAAACATAAATTAAAATATCACATGTTAGT
The DNA here is from genome assembly GCA_036346575.1 of Dendrocalamus sinicus. Lineage (NCBI taxonomy): Eukaryota > Viridiplantae > Streptophyta > Magnoliopsida > Poales > Poaceae > Dendrocalamus > Dendrocalamus sinicus. The sequence continues at coordinate 25,930,058 of CM070673.1, forward strand.
AACTAATATCCTTTTAACCTTGTGCATTAACTCCTAAAATTTCTAACTAAAGGTATAGTGAGATATTAGTTAGGGCTAGTAAGTAGGTTTAAATTTCCATGATGTTCTAACAAGTAGGGATTGAGTAATTATGGAAAATCTCCACCAACTAAAAAGAATTAGTAGGTATATAATTTAGGAAAATGCACATGGAATGATAAACCATCAAGTAAAAGTTACTTCCCAACAAAGCATGAATCTTTGCATAGTAGGAAATGGGGTAGAAATTAACCATCTGCAAGTTAAGCCATGAAAGGTTGTCTTTAACTCTAGTAACTAGGATAATCCTTGCTACTATCAAACAATGTGAACGCTAAGCCAACGAACATAGGCTATGGTACTCCAATGTAATTAGAGGTTATACTGCATAAAAATGATTATGGTTAAAAACTTTAAATAATGATAATGGGATTATTCTAGCACTAAAACAAATGAAACAAATCTCTAAGTTTGCTTAAATTTCATGTCTACCTAATGAAACTAGAATGTGAAAATTGGAGTTATTTGGTTTTTCTGGTGAGTATGTATTGGTTGCTGATTTGCTCTTTATCCAAATTTTCGTGCACGATAAAACTAGCTTACGAGGCTCAGGAAGAAAAAGCTGAGGCAGCAGCTCTAGAAGCTCAAGACAACCAAGAACCAACCCACTGTGACTAACGCGAGTCAATACTTTGATCATGTTGATTCTACATTTTTTGCAAATTATTTTGTTTAAATTATCAAATTGCATGCTGATATTTTATATGCAAATACATGATTAATTCAAGATTTTAGTTATATGCCCATAAATTGACTTGATTAATATTACATCTCCTTTGGAATATTTGAATGTGTGAACCTTGTCGCCCTAGCAAAATTATAATAGTAACCTTTCGAAAATAAGTCCCTAATTATATGCCATGTTTAGTACTGCATAGATACTCGGGGGCGCTGAAATGCCCCAAGCATCATTATCAATTTTAATCATGATAAATTGGTTTGGGAAGTCATGGTGGTAATGACTGGTATATGTTGGTACGATTATTTTCCGGTCCCAAAAACCCCAACTTACTTAAATATCTAGGCGGATGGTTCGAGGTGTGTGTGTGGTGCGGTGGATGCACAAAGTGGGCGATGGTAGAACCGCCGGATAGCACTAAGGACTGAATCTTGTCATGACCTCCTGTGTAAAACAGTACAACCACAAGTCTGCAAAGTGCAACTTGGCTAAGTAAATTTATCGAAACCCCCGGACTCATCTCACCGATAGTGGATGGAAGTGGATACGCAAGGGCAAGGGGAGGCCTAAAGGGACACCAAGTGGAGGGTGAAATTTCCCAGCTATTCTAAGCGTTGCGGGAAGTGGAGCCCGGCTGCGTTAGTAACTGTGGGAAACATCCCGTGCATAGATGGACCCACCGCAAGTGGGAGAAGCCCATAAAGTGAGATGACAAAAGGGGCTAGATACTTTGAAAAGTCACTGTGATGGTCTACTTAACCACGTGGCTAAGGAATCATATGGGGCAACGAGTGGATTGTCTCTTGTGGTGAAAGTGTACAAACTCTGCAGAGTCAAAACTATTCGAATAGCCGTACCCACGATCATGGGCGGACATGGAACTTAACCAGATATAGTTCTATTTCAAAAACTTTGTGGGTGGTATTGGAAAAGTGAAGGGTTGCAGATGGTCTGGTTTGAATTGTCCTAGGTGTCGTCCCGATGGTAAGTTAAGCGGTACATGTATTGAAAGATGCTATATGGTGCGGATGCCATGTAGCAGTGGATGGAATCGGATCACTATTATTATTGCATTCTCTTACACATTATGTTTTGTTCAAAATTGCTAGGTCTCAGAAAATTTCTATGTATTATATTTCTGAATAATGATAATACATCTCATAAAGTAAAATGTCAGGAAGAATAGATAGAGTCGTAAGAAAAGTAGATTGGTTGATTGTGTTAACCTTATAAAGCTTTTGGTGGATTCATGTCAATCATAAAAGTGAAAATGATAGTGCAGATTCTGGAAGAAATAAATTGATGGAGTCTAAATGAATATATAGGCTAGAAAGATGAATTTCGGAGAATTAGGGAGTGCAAAGGTAATTGCTGGATTACAACACTGATAACTAATATAAATTCTTAGAAGATGATGGCAATAATGGGATTAATAGGATTGGATCAAATAATAGATGGATGAATTGAATTTCTGAGAATATTGGAGGAATAATAACAATTATTGGGTTACAATCTGGATAAAGTGTATTCTCGGTGGATGTATACTAGTGAGTCATAGACTTGATCATTGATATTTTTGGTAGAGGTATACTAGTGAATTAGTTAGAGATAGATAATGGAAAATAAAGTTGATTATTGAAAGAGCAAATTATGGTTGTGGATCAATAACAAAAAGATTGGATTGTTAGGAATTTAGAATACAAAAGATATTGGTGGATTAATTAAATGATATTAGAGAAATGATGTCACTAGCTGTTTGGGTTTTAGGCAGCAATTGATCGGTGGATTATATAAATTATGATACTCGTTGTTTGGGGATTTACGCAGCAATTGATTGGTGGATTGTATTATTGACGATATTCGTTGTTTGGAGTTTTTGACAGCGCTGAATAAAAAAAGTGCATTTTCGGTGGATTAAGTCAATTATGGCAATTGTTGTGTGGAGTTTAGGTAGCAATAATAACACTATGATTAAACAATAATAATGCTACTAAAAGCGATTTTTGGCAAATAAAATAACCCGAGCCTCTCCTTTGATAAGCTATGCATACTATTTATTTGCATTTTGTGTATTGGCTCGCGGAGCACGGTGGTTTGTACTCACACTCGCTTTCATAACAAATCTAGAATTAGGAATCAGATCACTATGTCTCAGCTATACTTTTGGTTATGATGGAGAAGAAGATGAAGTCGTCAAGGGCTAGGTCGCGGACCTCCAGTTGGCTGCTTGTGGGCATGTCCTGAAGGTCCCACCTGTGTGCTTCGTTCTTCCGCTGCTGCAATTTAATAATTTCGGCCTAATTGGCCCATGTGTAAGTCTACTATTATATTTACGCTTTCGCATGATAGGTACTTTGATAATCAGAACTGTAATCTGTGAGCACTATCTACTGATCCAGGGAATAGTGCGGTGGAATCACAGAGGAATCCAGATTGTAAAATCTGGGCTCCTACACCCTCACAGACAGTTCTAGCTACCAACCGTCTGTGATGGGCGAGTATCACAGACGGTTGGTATATAAAACCGTCTGTAATACTCTCTCATCATAGACGGTTAGTGGATAGAATCGCCTGTGATGTGCGAGTATCACAGATAGTTTTTGGTTCGAGTCACTTGTGATAGTTCTTTATATATAGTTTATACCACAAAACCGTCTATGATAGTTCATTTTATACCTAAATTTTTTTTTCTGTTTTTTTGGCTAGTCTCAAGAAATGTTAGCTATGCCCTTTGAAAACAAGCAAATACAGTAGCAAACATAACAACACATTCCATTTCCATTAAGATTAGAATACACCATTATAACATAATAAGATACGAGTAGGTTACCCATCTAACACAGAAGAACACATCTCTTAATCCTATGAACCCAAGTCTTAAACATGCCAAGAACATAGAAGAAGTAAAGATTCTAGCAGACGGTAGAAGCTCAACTACGGCGATGCGGCCTTTATGCCTAGGCCCTCTAGCCCTTGATGCAGCGTGCGAGCTAGATGTCCTTGACACCTATTGTCACCAATGTTGAATTAAGCGCCGTCTTGGTAACTAGCTACTTCCGTGGTGCCTTGCTGCCCATAGACTTACGTGTTGTCTACTTCATAAGGGTTGGGGGTCGAGGAGGACGGTGAGGAGGCTGGAGAGGTTTTGAGCATGGTAGGGAATGGGTTTAGGTGAGTATGTATAGGAGAGGGAGAGGCGGGAGTGGGAAAATTTTTGGCGGAATCGGTGGGGTGAGGGTTGGTGGGTTTCTGTTGGCTGAGATTGGGTTGAGGAGGATCGATAAGCCCAGCGATCAGGAATATATAATTATTATAGACGGTTTGAACCACAAATTATCTATGATACGTAATTATCACAGACGGTTTGAACCACAAACCGTCGGTGATACATAATTATCAAAGACAATATATGTATATACCAGTGCAGTGTAAACAGCTAGTCTCAAAAGATAAAATAGCAATATTCTTTATGGCTTATATATGCTCGTTTGACAGGTTTCAACGAGATCTACAACATTCCAGTTGAGGTGTGCCCCAAATTCCGAACGGAAGATCGAAAATTTTGGTAAAAATGGAAATAAAAAACTTGCGATACAAATTTAAGGCTAAAAATAGCCGATTTTGAAAACACAATACAAGGAATTAAACTAATGCTACTCCCCTCGCGGGAAAATATGCTAGTCACATAAATGCAAATCTTACATCGGTCTTAAATCAAAATGTACATCCATTTTCATTAGAATTGTTTTATAATGATTCTATGCAAAACCTCAAAGAAAGGGATGATTATTGACACCCATGACGTCGTGATGTTTTTCCTTTTTGCTCTCTCGGCCTTTGTCATACCTTTTCGAAGTCACTCTCAAAGGTTTAAACTTTAGAAAATTTACAAAATATTAGTGGCTGTCCTGCAAAGATTTAATAAAGGACGAGCATCGTGGCTTTATAATGCCGTTAATTAAGTAGTGGGATATATTCGAGGAAAACAGTAAAAGTGCAAATTTGCCCTAGCACATTCCACGTACGTACGCGATGAGAAACACGGGTGTTGGCCAACTTAATGTCCTATGTAATATCGCTCCATTAGGTGTGGATGCTTTAACTAAATAAAATTCATTACTGGTTAAAGCTTATTAACATCTATGAGGCATGGTTTTCTAATTTAGTTATACATTACTTAGGTGAGTTCTTTTAGGCTTAAAGTTAGTTTATACTTGTACTGTCCATATTAACTAACTTTTAAATGATGTATTTTTTAAGTCGGGGTTAATGGGAAAATTGTAGTAAAAATATACTAAGTTGAGTTGTATCGGCCAAAATTGCATGCGACTATTTCTCTCTGCGTACCATTTCTCGTGAACAGGTAGAATTTAAATATTTAAACTATAAACCATAAACCATCAGCCCAAAAGAACTCAATCTTAGTTTATTGAGATGATAGGCCTCGTCCACTACTACAGAAAAGGTCATCACACATGATTCAAAGATATCATCACAGACGGTTTCGTGAGTCGTCTGAGTTTATGGGTCAGTAATGACATGAGGTCACCACAAACAGTTTTCAAACTATCTGTGATAAGTCACAACACAGACGATTTTTATAAAGAACTGTCTGTGAAGGAGACTATCACAAACGGCTTGAAACCAAAAACCGTCTATGATACTCACCCATCACAGACGATTCTAGCTACTAACCGTATGTGATGGGCGAGTATCACAGACGGTTGTTATATAAAACCGTTTGTGATATTCTCCCATCACAAACAGTTGGTGGATAGAATCGTCTGTGATGTGTGAGTATCATAGATGGTTTTTGGTTCGAGCCATTTGTGATAGTTTTTCATAGATGGTTTATACTACAAAATCGTCTATAATAGTTCATTCTATACCTAAAATTTTTTCTTTTTTTGGCTAGCCTCAAGAAATGTTAGCTATGCCCTTTAAAAATAAGCAAATATAGCAGCAAACACAACAACACATTCTATTTCTATTAAGATTAGAATCCACCATTACAGTATAATAAGATAATGAGTAGGTTACCCATATAACACAGCAAGAACACATCTCCTAATCCTACGAACCCAACTCCTAAACATGCCAAGAACATAGAAGAAACAGAAATCCTAGCAGATAGTAGAAACTCAACCGCCTAATGAGGCCTCTATGCCTAGGCCCTCTCGCCCTTGATGCAATGCGCGAGCTGGATATCCTTGACACCCGCTGTCACCAGCGTCGAATTGAGCGTCGTCGTGGTAATTAGCTGCTTTCGTGGTGCCTTGCTGCCCATAGACTTATGTGTCGTCTACTTCGTAAGGGTCGGGGTCGAGGAGAAGGATAGTGAGGAGGCTAGATAAATTTTGAGCATGGTAGGGAATGGATTTATATGAATATGTATAGGGGAGGGAGAGGCGGGAGTGGGAAAATTTTTGGCAAAATCGGTGGAGTTGGGGTTGGTGGGTTTCTATTGGTTGGGATTGGGTTAGGGAGGATCGACAGGCCTAGCGATCAGGAATATATAATTATCATAGATGGTTTGAACCACAAACCGTCTGTGATACGTAATTATCACAAACGGTTTGAACCATAAACCATTTGTGATACATAATTATCAAAGACAATATATGTATATACCGGTGCAGTGTAAACAACTAGTCTCAAAAGATAAAATAGCAATGTTCTATATGGCTTATATATGCTCGTTTGACAGGATTCGATGAGATCTACAACTTTGCAGTTGAGGTGAACCCCAAATTCCGAACGAAAGATCAAAAATTTTGTCAAAAATAGAAATCAAAAACTTGCGACACAAATTTAAGACTAAAGATGGCCAATTTTGAGGGTCTTAGAGGGCGACTGGCATAAGCAAGCCATTTTTTGGATTAGACTCGTTGTTGCTTTTCAGCAAGTGCAAGAACATCAAAAGCAGGACATCGTATGCAAAAGTTATGCACGTTTTACTAAAAGTGTCTTGAAACGGAGTCCTACTCGAACTAAGGCGGGAGATTATGAAATTTTAGAAGATGCAATGCAGGAAACATATCACAAACGATTTTTAATAAAAACTATCTGTGATAACTTCCTTATCACAGACGGTTTAAATAAAAAACCGTCTACGATACTTCACAGACGGTGGTAACCATGAACCATCCGTGATATTATATTTTCACAGACGATTTTTAACGCTGGCAGAAACACAGATGGTCTCTAAATCTAAACTATCTGTGATTGTATTTAACACTGATGGTTTTGATAAACCGTCTATGATGAGGTGTCTAATATAAGTTTTTTTTTGTAGTAGTGCTCCCTCTATATAAAGAGTGCAGAGGCTGCTCATTGTACACACCTGTGGATCTTATACACACCCATCAATAGAGAGAGAGAGGTTATCGAGACATCTTCTTGTGTCTTCTACTTTTTGTATAATATTTCGTCGGCAACACGACCACTGCTGTAACATGTTATGAGCATGCTAATGCTCTTGCGTAGGCCATCTGGTACGTTGTCTACAACAAATCTATTTCGATTTATTTTGTGGTAGTTATCTGGCCCTTCTCGTTTCTCTCTCCCTAACCGTGTTAATAGCGTCGTTGTATCACTCGCTAATAGCGAGCCCTCGAAGCACCCACCGTGCAGCCCTTGTCGATCCCGTCATCATCCTCGCTAATCCAATCTACACCGACCACGCCCACCACGTCGCTACTGTCTATCCTGTCCACACCGGCTGCTCCCAACCACCACAACTGCCGACTTTGGCCTCACTAACTGCGCCATCCTGACGTTAAATGCTCGTCGCCACACCAACCACGCCGTGCTAAGTACGCCATCGCTGTTGTCGCGACTACCTCGGGATGTCACCCCGAAGCTCGCCAATGACGTGTCTACTGTGTTGCATCAAAACCTCAACTTCACCATCGCCGCGCCAACCTCACCACTCCGGATGAGCCTCAGCCTCCTCGTTGCCGCGCTAACCACGCCTCCTCAAGATGCCGCCCTGGCCATGTTGCTTGCCATGCCTACCGCGTCGCTCCAGCTCACCATCGCCTCGGCCAAGCACCATTGCGCCCATTGCACCGCACTACTCTAGGCTGTCGCCTATAAGGATGAAGCACTGTCGTGCAACAACGTCGTGCTATAATGCCATCGCCTTACCATGCCCTCTACACCGCACTGCCATTGTCTCACTATGCATCGCTACCGCCGCCATGTTCCCTACGTCGCACTGCTATATTCCCCGTATCGCGCCGCCACTGCCACCGAGACCTACGGTTGGGGCAAACCATAGGGCTTAGACGTGTTAATATCCAGACCCACGTGGGCCTAGTAATCCATGTGGGCTGAACTGACCCATTAAGGCCAAATAATGGCATAGTCAAGTGTTATTATAGCTAGCCACTGAGAATTTTGTGAAATTAGATAGGGGCCCTTGGTTTATACAAATTAGGTGGGGCCAAGAATCTTATAGATTAGACTCTAGAATTTATGGATTTTTGTTCTAAGGGTATCCACAGATGGAAATTTTGCAAATTAAACCCTGAAAGAGTTTTGGTTTTATTATTTAGTCTCTAAGGCTTTGTTTAATTACCAGAAATTATTTTTTTTGCTATGGAAATTGTTTTTATGCTTAGAAAAATAGTAGAAAATTACTGAAATTCACATATTCACATTTAGTATTTGAGTAAATTGTCTAGATGTTGTACTTGCATGTTTTAACTCATGTGGCCTATTTCTAGGCCAACTAATTGTTGTTTTACATGATGTAGGCAACATGCTCAAAAGGCAATGCTATGTGCTGTATGGTGATAGAAGGAATTATCCAGCATGGGCAAACAATGTTGTGGAATACCTCAACTACAACAACCTCAGAGATGCCATTGAGAAGGGTAAGAATCGTCGTAGTGCTACAAAAGACTTAGCCCAGAAGTTCATCTTGAAAGAATGGATGGTATACTCCAAGATTCGTTTGCATGTGAGAAGGATCCACGTGGGATATGGGAGGTCCTGTGGAACATATTTGGCAATTCAAGAATGAAAAACTCACATGTGCCATGGTCATCCTTCCCAAAATCTCGTAACAAGAAAGGTAAAACCTTTAAAAGAGGAAGGGACATTGATGAAGGAGGCAATCAAAAGAAGCCCAAACTCCGAGAAAAGGTAATGACAAAGGAAAGAGATTCGTTAGAGGGATGTGAATGCGATATGTACTACTTGTAGTTGTCGAAGCCATACTGCCCATAGGTGCAATACAACAAACACATAGTCAATGCATATCAAAAGGCCAAAAATGAAACTGCTATTTTGAGTGGAATTTTAGATATCCTATTCGAAAAGGGTGATTCATGCATAAGATTTATCCAAAGAGATGATTGATCTCTATCATGCTGCTAATGGCCAGAATATTTTGATATAAGATGTGTCAAATCTCACTATAGAAGATATCCCTACTCTAGAGGGAGAAATATCATTCCATGATGAAGTCCTCACCAATGAAGACAAAGATCTTTTCCTCTAAATCCTTATAAGAGTCAATTCATGTAATTAGGATGGTGTGAAGATGTAAAACACCAAGCTTTATACCAATCCTAAGAGTAAAAAATTAGGAATTAAATATTGTAATATTTAAGTTCAAGCCACTCACCCACTACAGCCACACGCTCGGATTCTGACAATGACACCTGTGATCTGGTTTTACCGGCCTCACCTTCCCATGACTCGCGTACACCGCGCACTACCCGAAAGACTCGGTCTCACGAGATCAAGTCCGAACTCCTATGACTTACGATCGCATCCCTGCTCTGATACTTTAAGATCGCTATAGTAAATTACGACTACCGATCGATTTCGTAGCTACGATCGGTACACTATATCTATGGTGGTACTGCTGTATCTACGACTGGTACATTGTAACTACGACCATGGCACTTCGACCACAGCCACCGACCATGGCACCACAACCATGGCACTTCGACCATGACGTCACGACCACGGCCACTTCGACCATTGCTAGATTATTGACTAAAATACTTCCTCTAATCTAGCTACTATAGTTTATACGATCACAATAGTTTACTAATGATTCTTACATAATGTTAGAATAATCTTGTTTCTAGTCATAGAAGTTGTACTCGCTGTAAATAGCAGTCGGAAGTCGTGGTAAATGCAGTCGAAGTCGTAGTCGTATTCTGGTTCGAGCACGAGTACAAGTCAGTCTATCAAGTTTGAGTCTACTTCATAGTCGTATGAGTAGTCACCGTAGTCGTACCCAAGTCATAGTCGTAAAGTAGGGTATAAAAGATAAAGCAATGTAGTCGAGAGCATACACCGAGTTAAGGTGATGTAGTCGCAAGGAGGTGTCGAGAACAGAGGGTGATCGGTGTGATCGCGAGCGATCGGTGTGATCGCAGGCGATTGGTGCAGTTGCAGGTGATCGGTGTAGTTGCAGAATAGAGGGCGATCGATGTGATCGCAGGCAATTGGTGTAATCGCAGAAAAGCCAAAGTGTATCGATGTGATCAAGAGAAAGAAATAAAGAAGAGAAGAGTGGTTTGGCTCTGGGAAATCTATTAAGTTCATTGTGTTCACAGACGTAGTCGTAAACAGAGTTATGACCACAGCGATTGAGTGGAGGTGTCCGCAGGAGCAGCAGACGTGGTCGTAAGCGAGTTACGACCTCGATCACAGGTGCTGAAGACATGGTCATAAAGGTGTTACGACCACAATCACGGAGTAGAAGCTATGGTCGTAAGGGTTACAACAACAACAGTTGACAGAGCCTTCAGCGTGGTCGTAATCAAGTTGTGATTATGGTGATTGACCGTGGTCGAAGGAAGTGCAGCGTAGCGACGGTGAATGTGGTCATAATTTCTGCTGAAGTTAGACTACGTGGTCAGAGCAACAAGACGTGATCAGAGAGAACACAACATGGTCGTAACGACTGCCAGGGTGGTCACAGAACCAACAGAGTGATCGTAACGACTCAGGAGGTGGTCGTAGCCTCTTGAACGTGGTCGTACGACTGTAGGAGGTGGTCATAGCGATGACAACCTGGTCGTACAGGTCCTGGGAGTGATCGTAAGCTGTAAGAAGTGGTCGTAAGGACTGTAACAAGTGATATCAGAGCTAGTTGACTTCGGTTTTAAAGGTCATGGGAGACAAGGAAAAGGCATAGGGTGGGCTATTCTACCTCCAGTACCTTATCCTGACGATCCACAATTACTCGGTGTGGGCAATGAAGATGAAGGTGAATATGTGCACCCAGGGAGTCTGGGGTGCAATTGATCCGAAGGGGAATGACAAGGAGATGGACCAGAAGATAGATCAGGAGGCGCTTGCTATGATCTATCAGGCGATGCCAGATGTGATGATGCATCAACTCATCGGCAAGGAGTCGGCACAAGAGGCGTGGGGGACGCTGCAGACGATGCATGAGGGCGTTGATCGTGTGGAGGAGGTGCACAAGGTCCAAGAGGAAGACTTGGAGAACAGAGGGCGATCGGTGTGATCGCAGAGTAGAGGGCGATCGGTGTGATCGCAGGCGATTGGTGTAATTGCAGAAAAGCCAAAGTGTATTGGTGTGATCGAGAGAAAGAAATAAAGAAGATAATAGTAGTTTGGCTCTAAAAAACCTATCGTGTTCATTGTGTTTGCAGATATGGTCGTAAACTGCAGATATGGTCATAAACAGAGCTACAACCACGGCGTTTGAGTGGAGGTGTCCATAGGAGCAGCAGACATGACTGTGAAGAAAATAATCAATCTCAGGTTTAGGGTTTGAGTCTCATGCAAAACTGCACGGTGTGACTCAATCAATTTATATAAAGTGCAGAGCACAGAATACAGAGACGTACGGTTGCTGGACAAGCTACATACGCGGCAACCGCAACAAGGATATCTCCAGCATTTCCGGCTGGTTACAGATTAGCGTGGGAATTACATTTAAACTCAGTTTTATCTATCTATGAACAGATCTATCTTTAACAGCCCCCCTCAATCATAATCCATCAAGATTAAGATTGCATCGAAACAACTTGAGCTGTGGCATCGTTAACGGCTTTGTAAATCCATCCGCAACTTGATCACCTGATGGAATGAATCGGATGTCAAGAACCTGTCGTGCAACACGTTCACGCACAAAATGGAAGTCAACTTCAATGTGTTTAGTGCGGGCATGGAATATGGGATTGGCTGATAGATATTTGGCCCCCAAATTATCACACCAAAAACATGCAGCCCTCTTCTAAAAAACTCCCAACTCACCTAACAACGATTGGATCCATACAATTTCTGCAGTGGCATTGGCAAGAGCCTTATACTCTGGTTCTGTACTGGACCTTGATACAGTCTGCTATTTTCTACCACTCCAAGAAATAAGATTAGAGCCAAGAAAAATAGCGGCTGTTGGACCGAAATGGCGACAGAGGGGGGGTGAATGTCGACTCTTAAAAAATCCCCCTAAAGAGCACACTTACAATCTTCTCCGATAGCAACCAATGCTATGAAGAAGAAAGGGAGAAAAGCACTCTGGAAACTTGAGCACACAGAGGAAATAAGCACTGCAAACACAGAAATCAAAAGGAGGCCAAAAACTCACAAACCAAAACAACCAACACAGGAGCTGCTGGGGAGGCTGGTCAGACCGCAAGCTCTACAGACCGGTCTGACCGCACCCGGCCGACGGTCAGACCGCCTGGAGCACGCCGGTCTAACCGGCCCTGCAAATCCGGTCTGACCGCCCATACTTATCCGGTCTGACCGCCCGACGAAAAATCAGAACAGCAGCGCAGGATTTTCAGACTAAAACCTCAACACTTTATACTGCAATAAAATCTGAGGTTTCTCTCTGAAGGATTCAGCCCAGAACTGAAGAAAAACCTCTCAAATAACCTATAGGGCCTAGGAGACAGTAAGAAGACACCTTAAGAGCACAAATTTCAGATTATGGTAAAAACCTGAAATTTTGCACGAACTGAGTCAAAAATCAAATTCCCATCTCATCCTTGATCCTTTGGCTATGAAACTTTGAGGATAGCTAATTAATAGCCTCTAGACTCTAGAAACCAAGTTCCAAGCCATCTCAAGGAGGGAAACAAGATTTGCACCAAAACCCTAGAAGCAAACTGAAGAACAGAGTGGCCCCAACAGTGAAATCTGAGATTAAATGCGATTAGCTCTTGGGAAAATCGATCAAATGATCTTGAGGCATCATTCCAACATAGAGCAACCCATTTTGAGCCTTCCCGAAGAAACAACTCAAAATCACGAAAGAGGAAAATCACTCAAATGAAGAACGAAGAACAGAGAGGAGCTCGTGAAATAAACTTCGAGATTTCATTCCCGAAACAAGAGATACAAAGAACTACGTCCCCATACGCATGGACATTAGAACAGGATGATTACATACTCATCAATCCATCCTCTCCCTCTCCCAAACACAAGAACACACCCACTCTCTACATGCTTTGAGAGGGATACACTCAAGAACACATGAGAAGAACACACAGGGAGGAAGAACTATGATGGAGACACACTCTGTGCTCCACACCCACTCCCACCAACTAAAGCCTAAAGCCAAAACAAACCCACAAAGTTTCTTTTGACTCTACCAAACCCTAACTCTCTCCCAAAAGCCATGGAGGTGCATGCAGCCACCAACACCTATTTATAGCCCTTGGCTAACGGGTTCCCAACCCGTTACGCCTGCTAACTACGAACGGAACCGCTTCCACCTGTGCAGCATTGCGTTTTTACCGAAACGCCCCTCGTGCACCTTCCGGGAAGCTTCCGCATTCCTTGTCGTCCAAGCCTCGCAACCACCTCGAGTCTCCGCCGTCTTCGACACATCCCGACCGTTCTGACCTCAGCGTCACCTGCGCCTAGTCCGGTCACCTCATGTCTCGCCACAACTCCTCCTCGACGTCCTGCAGCCAACACAGACAAGAAACATATCAAATAGCACCGCTCGATACATAAGAGCATAAATAGCATTAATGAAACCACATTAAGCCCAAACCTGACAAGTCAACATAGAATGCATCCTAATCCCTTTGACCAGGTTTGACCAAGTTCGACCGAGGCCGATTGCACCACGCAACGACATGGTCCGAACCACACACACCAAACTCGACTTTCCTAAACCGATGTCAATTACTCATCACACACATGGGATGACCTCCACACGGTCTCTCAGAAACCCCCAGTTGACCTTCGATCATCAGGACATCCTGCCCATCCGCATCGGAAAAGGCATTGACAAGAGTTGAAGCAGATTTCTAAATTTTTAAACCGACTGTTGCAATAAACTTGAGATATCTGCAGATTCTCTTGACTGCGGTCCAGTGTTGTGAGGTAGGAGCATGGAGGAACTGGCATAATTTATTTACTGAATATGCAATGTCAGGTCACGTAAGAGTGAGATATTGGAGTGCTCGTACAACACTCTAGTACCTGGTAACATCATCAGGCTCCAATGGCGTTCCTGACATGGGCATCAATTTTTCTGAGGTAAATAATATGGACTTCGACATGTTACAAAACACATTCGCAAACATTAAGTCACATGTCACAAAGGACTTATGCATGAGCTACAATCATTTTCAAAACATATTTGAAAATATTAGCATCATGCAGCTGAGAGAGAGCTAGAGCAATAAAGCGAGCTATCAACACTTGATAAGTTCAAGCTACTAGTCATGACCCCTCTTAATAGTACAGCATCCTATACTAGCAACCCGATCTTTCAACCAAACAACAAGATCGGTAAAAGACTAGAAACACATCCTCAGCCCTAGCTAGTCATACATTTGCCTTGCGCATCCACTTGAACCTTGACAACATATAATTCAACTCCAAGTTAGGGTCATGACTATCCAACACATGTGAAGTCTTTACAATGCTTGAGCTTAATCAATCGCATGAAGTCATCTTAAATCATCCATCACCATGAGACACATCATGTTCATTCATCTCAACAAAACTATTAGTCCCACAACTCGATTGTCATTAATTACCAAACATGTCATAACGCATAATGATGGGTCCAGATTCTTCAATCTCCCCCTTTTTGGTAATTGATGACAATACTCGATAATTGATGAAGAATTAGTTTAATTTTCGACTATACACTTTGTACACAACAATTGTATACTCTTGGACTAACTTTGGATGCATTAAATTCATTCTATTTGGCATAATGTGAATTTTGAAATTAACGCTTGGCAAAGTCACAATATATAAAGAAATCTCCCCCTAAATATGTGCATAAAGATTTGAATGAGATTCATGCACATTTTGTGGATGTTGTAAATTTTGATGGAGTTTCCTCTATATTTTGGGTCCAAGGAAGCATGTCCAAGTAAACATGCATGCATCTATATGAGGACATGAAGAAATAAATTGGACAAAACTCAAGAAGAGAGAAACCACAAAGGTTTACTTAAGAGCATAAATCATACAAGTTGTCCAATAAGACTACAAAAGAGATAATGGTTCAAATAAGCTTACAATAGAATTTTACAAGAAATCATAAGTTTATCCAACACAAGACAAGGTCTATTGACCTACATACTAAACTAAGAACCACTCTCTTCATCCTTCTTCAATTTTCTCCTTTTATTCTTCATCTTCCCTCCCCCTTTAGCATTAAATACCAAAAGGAAGAATTTAGCCACAAGATAGATCAAAAGAGAGGAAAGAGGTGAGCTGAAAATTATTTTGAGAACTCACGAGAAGGAGCATTGGAGGAGCCACCATGCACACTACGGTGACGGCGATAGCAAGGAGGGGATCATCTCTCTCAAGGCGATTCACCCTGCTATGGCAATCAATCACCTGTCGCTCAAGAACTCCAAGCCTTGAATTCCATCTGGCTTGAGCAGAAAGGGCCTCTTGTTGATTTCTTTCCATAGAATTAAGGCGAGAATCAACTCTGTTTAGCACAGTAGAGAGATGTCCAAGACTTTAACGCATCTCATTCATGAAAGCATTGTTAAAGAATTTTTGTTCGGGCTGACCCATATGCTGCTGGCCCCCTTGCCCAAAAGGCTATCCTCCATGCTCAAAAGGCTGTCCCGCATGCTCAAATTGCCCACCATGAGGCTGAGGAGGCACTAGAGGTGGATGAGCATCCCGATGACGGTATTCTTTATGCTCCATATTACAGTCAACATCGAACTCAATCTTATCAATAATGAACTTCATAATATAAGGAGCATAATAAATACTCTTGCCTTTATCTCCTTTTGACGAGGCAATCTCACGATTCATAAGATCAATAATATCAAAACGAGTGCCTTCCATAATATACTTGATAATGTTCCAAGCTCTGCCATGTATCTCATCATTGTTGCCACTTCTAGGAAAGAAAGTAGCTCTCATGATTCTATTAATAATGCTTGGAAGAGGAAGGAGTCCTGATACTCTGCCACGCATAAACCTCTGATTTTGATCATAATATTCATCAATGAGAGTAAGTGGCTTTGGATCTTTATCATGAACCTTAATTCCACGAGATGGTTGCAAGCCCAAAGAGATCTCAAACTCTGTTTGGGTGGCTTGCGTTCGTATTGTCCCCGTCATCCAAGAAAGGAAATCAAAATCTGGGGAGACATACACAGTAGAATAGAATTGCTTGATTGCCTTGGCATGATAATCACATCTTAATGTCACAAACTCATCCAAATTCACACACCGAAAGAGAGGATATAAACCATCAAATAGAGAATTCTTGCTTAGAAAATTCCAAGTGACATAGCAATGGTTCGCAAATTTCTTGTCAGAATAAATTTGATGGTATACCTCTTGCTGGAACATGGTGTGAAAGAGACGTTGTGTCGCAGAATGAGAAAGTTGGAACTGATCTACATGCCTGAGCATCGCATACTCCTCATTGTTCATTTTGGAGAAATCATGGTGCTCTGGCTCTTCCTCGTCCTCGCCATCATTTTCATCTCCTTCATCCTCCTCAATATCCATTTTAGTTTCTTGAGCGGCCTCTTTGCCTTCACGGCGTTGCAAGAGATATTCAGGAACTTCTTTTTGTTCTTGAGGTTGAGCACTTGAAGAAGAGCCTGCTGCAGCTCGATGGTGATGCACTCTGAAAAAATGATGGAATCGCATTCTTGCGGTAGGATTCTTTGGTCCTCAGCATTTTACTCTTAGAATGAGAGAGTACCAAGTTTGAAAATATTAGCATTATGCAGCTGAGAGAGAGCTAGAGCAATAAAGCGAGCTACCAACACTTGATACGTTGAAGCTACTAGTCGTGACCCCTCTTAATAGTACGGCATTCTATACTAGCAACCCGATCTTCCAACTAAACAGCAAGATCGATAAAAGATTAGGAACACATCCTTAGCCCTAGCTAGTCATACCTTTGCCTTGCACATCCACTTGAAGTTTGACAACATGTAATTCAGCTCCAAGTTAGGGTCATGACTATCCAACACATGTGAAGTCTTTACAATGCTTGAGCGTTATCAATCGCATGAACTCATCTTAAATCATCCATCACTGTGAGACATATTCTATTCATTCATCTCAACAAAACTATTAGTCCCACAACTCGATTGTCATTAATTACCAAAACATGTCATTAACGCATAATGACGGGTCTAGATTCTTCACCCGTGCATCATCTGCTTGGTAGGAATGATGAAAGCGATGATAACACTTGAAAGCAACGTGACCTATCTTTCCGCAAACCTGACAAGTAGGACGATTTTTGCTACTGTCCGATCTATTCTTGGTGTAATTCTTGCGCTGACCATCACCTTGAGGAGAACCGTGGCGCTTATCACCACCACGCCACTGTTGCTTGCCACCAGAGTTGGCACCACGAGTCGAGAATTGCGCGACACTGTTCTGCTGATCAAGGCGCATTTCAAAACTGAGCAAATGCGCTTAAAGATCATTGATGCCAAGTGAATCTGTCCTGGTTGTAACCGACGCCACCAGAGGATTATACTCAGCATCGAGACCTGCAAGCACATACGAAATAAATTGTTCTTGTTGAAGAGGCTACCCGGCTGCCGCCATTGGATCTCCAAGCGCCTTCATCTTGCTGAAATATTCAGCCGCAGACATGTTGTTCTTCCGGACGTTGGCCAACTGCATCCATATTTGCATTGTTCTCGCTCTCGACTGTGAGGCAAACATGGAGCTCAAAGCACTCCAGATTTCAGCCGCCGTGCTCAGATTTAGCACTTGACCCATCACCTCAGGCGATAGTGAAGCAAGGATGAAACTCAAGACGAGCTAATCCTGTTGCACCCATACGAGGTACGCTGGGTTTGGGACTTGAGTTGCGCCATCCGGGGTCATCTTCGTCACAACCTTCTCGGGCGTCGGAGTGCTTCCATCTATGAGACCATGCAATTGCTGGCCACGTAGGTAGGGAAGAACATGGGCCTTCCAAAGGAGATAGTTCTCCTGTGTCAACTTGACGGTAATCATATGACTAAAAGATGGCATAAGCGGCAGACCAGAGGAGGGGCTGCTGCTGATCCTGCCGACGGAGACGGAGCCGAAGTTTGCTGAGGTGGACATGGCTTAGATGTGGTAGAGGAGAATTGGCTCTGATACCATGTGAAGAAAATAATCAATCTCAGGTTTAGGGTTTGAGTCTCACGCAAAACTGCACGGCGTGACTCAATCAAATTATATAAAGTGCAGAGCACAAAATACAGAGACGTTTGGTTGCCGGACAAGCTACATACGCGGCAACTGCAACAATGATGTCTCTAGCATTTCCGGCTGGTTACAGATTAGCGTGGGAATTACATTTAAACTCAGCTTTATCTATCTATGAACATATCTATCTTTAACAATGACCACGGTCACAGATGCTAAAGACGTGGTCATAAAGGTGCTACAACCACAAACACAGAGCAGAAGCTATGGTCGTAAGGGTTACGACAACAGCAGTTGACAGAGCCTTCAGTGTGGTCGTTACAATCACTGTGTGGTCGTAATCAAGTTACGACTACGGTGATCGACCATGGTCGAAGGAAGTGCAGCGTAGTGACGGTGAATGTGGTCATAACTTCTGTTGAAGTTACGACTACATGGTCGGAGCAACGGGATGTGATCGGAGAGATCACAACGTGGTCGTAACGACTGCCAGGGTGGTCAGAGAACCAATAGAGCAGCTGTGACGACTCAGGAGGTGGTCGTAGCCTCTTAAATGTTGATTTGTGATCCAAATTCTATACATTAGGCCAGCTCTGGACGGAGCGTAGCGGAGGCCCGTCGCCGGAGGCTTAGGGTTTCCCTGTTATATATATCTCCTGTAAGCCGCCGTTTGGGAGATCAGATTAGAGTTGTAAATCCCCGGCATTGT
This sequence comes from Dendrocalamus sinicus, assembly GCA_036346575.1. Lineage (NCBI taxonomy): Eukaryota > Viridiplantae > Streptophyta > Magnoliopsida > Poales > Poaceae > Dendrocalamus > Dendrocalamus sinicus. The sequence continues at coordinate 25,949,146 of CM070673.1, forward strand.
AACCTCACCCCGATATAGTGAAGATTGTTGCTGGCTGGCGCTCGTGGTTTTTTCCCTCTCGCATTGAGAGGGTTTTCCACGTTAAATCTCGTGTCTCTCTGCGATTGATCTTGTTTACTTCGTCGTTCCGCAGCCGTCGCGTGTAACATTAAACGTGGTCGTACGGTTGCAGAAGGTGGTCGTAGTAATGACAAGCTGGTTGTACGGGTTCTAGGAGTGATCGTAAGCTGCAGGAGGCGGTCATAAGGACTGTAACATATAATTTACATGTCAAGATTATAACCCATAGTTTCGGCCGGTCTCAAGGAAGACAGTGACGCCGGCGAGCTCCCGCCAACGAATCTCCAAATTAGGTTAAGAGAAATGTTGGGGAGGTCTGCGAACACGTTTTGACGCGAACGAGTGGGGGGAGAAACTCACTGAAGAGGGGGGTTGCGCATGGGCAATGCTCACGGCCGGCGCGCAGCGACGGGTCTCCAAGGTCGATTCGAGCTCGTGGATGAGGAGGATGGAGTGGGGAGGTGATGAGGGTGTGGAAGGAAGGAAAGGGAAAACAGAGGGAGGGCAACAGGCGGCAGCGTTGCTGTGCTCGGCGACGCAGCAGCAACGCGCGGCATGGCACGGGCGAGCGAAGCAACGGGGAGAGCGGGACGCGCGCTAGCTTGGTCGGGGCGTGGGCGGCGTCGCATCGATGGCGCTGTGGCGAGGACGGCGGTGACACGCGACACAGGAAAGACGGCGTGGCTACAGGCGGCGGCGCGGCTGTCGCGTGGAAGGAAACGAGGGCAGGGGCCGGGGAAGGAAGGCCGGGAACCAGAGAGGATTGGAGCTCAGCTAGCCAGCCTTGGATGCATGCAATTGCTTGCGGTTATATTACTTGGAACTTAATTCACATGCACAGGCCACAGAGGCACACCCCAGCCCCAGGTGGCTTAACACTGCTCAAAAAGTACAATGAAATATGATCCATTAAAATATCTCAAAAGGTGAAATGAAATATGTATAGTGTGTGGTTAGGTTTACGTGGTTGCTTGTCACTGACTTATCAATTGTACACGCTTCAAAACATACATACATGAAACAAAACGAAACCTCCAAACACCACAAATAAATTTTTAACAAGACCATTATTACATGGAAGTCATGATCGACGTCACACTAACCAGAATAAATTAAGAACCCTTACAAACAAGCTAAGAATTGATACATGGAGATCAAATTACACATCAACAGTAGAAAATGGAAATTACAAGCCCCTATTTGTCTCTTCTTGCTCCCTTTCATAGATTGCATGCGTAGTATTGCAATGCCTCGTGCACGTATGCAGCCTTAATTATGACCCAGCATGCGCGTGTGCATGCATGTCTTAAACCTGCTCGACGAGGCTTCCCTTGTCCGCCTTCTCGTGCTCTTCCTTCTCGACGGTCTCATTGCTCTCGACGCCGGTGGCGTGGGCCATGCCGTTCTCCTCCGTCGGCGGTGATTCGATGGGGTACACCTCGGAGCTCTTGACCTCGACGGCCGCCGAGGCGCCGAGCTTGGCAATGTTCACGACGTGCACGGGCACCTTGAGGCCGTCCGACACCGCCGCCTCCTTGGCCGCCGAGTTCCTGTAGATGGCGTACAGCCCCATCTGGACGACTCCAAAGGTGAACCCAAGAACGTTGGGCAGCTGTTATGCATTCAAGAAGTGTGAAGTTAGTGATAATTCGTGATCTCGTTGAGTGCTGCATAGCAATTCCGTAATCTGTTCGATTACTTACGGCCACGTATTTGTCCTGATGAGGAGGCCGTAGAGGAACCAGACGACGGCGCTGAGGGTGAGGGAGAGCGAGAGCGAGAAGGGCATGAACTCCACGCTCTTGGTCCGCACCACCTGACGCTGCAAGCAACCATTGCAACAAACTGCGTAAGGAGAGAAGCCTATGTAGATGCATGCTGGCCACATGCTCATTATATATGTGCATCGCGGTGTGCTCACGATGATGCTGAGTGGCGCGACGAAGACGCTGACGGAGAAGCCGACGCAGACCCAGCCGAGCATGACGACGCGCTTCTCGCCCTCCGACAGGAGCTGGGTGAGGAGGAGGATCAAGCCGAACACGCCGACGTTCAGGAGCAGCAGGATCCTCGCCGTGAACAGCTGCATTCACATATCACACACGCATGGACGCATGTCAGAGGACGTCCACACGCATATCTACAAGTGTATGTACACCTCTACAGAGCTAGCTAGCAAGGAGACCTTGGCCTTCTTGGACGCGTAGGCGAGGTAGACGACGATGTAGATGGTCTCGATGACGCAGCCGGCGGAGTTGATGGTGATGAGGAGGCACTCGCCGGACTTGAGCAGCGCGTAGTAGATCCACAGCATCGCGCTGAACAGCGCCACCACGTACGGAACCGACTGGAAACCCTGCGTCGACTTGTTCTTGTAGATCCGGTAGAACGTAGGGCTGCATATGTGTCAGAGACGATATAATTCGTCAGAGTTACGGCGAGTCCAAGTGAGAAAACAGCAGATATCCAAGAGATGGATATAGTGTGTGAGAGACTTACAGTGGTGCCAAGTAGGTCATGAAGGAGATGATGTTGCCTGCAACAGACAATAACATCGCAAGTAAAGTTCATGTGAGATGAGAGATTGCATGCGACAGTTAGCCAGCGATCCATGCACAACGACATGACACAAGGAAACACGTTACAACAACGATCTAGCTTGCTAGCTTTTAGTAATGGCTGGGTCCCCTTTGTGTGTGAAGCTGATGTCACGATACACCATAGGCAAGATATGGAGCCCGGCCTTTTATTTGATCCCTTTTTTTAACTTCTTTTTAGCCTCCTAATTGGCCCTCCATGATCACAAATAATGCATGTGTATCTCCTCCATTGATGAATCAAATGCTTCTTCTCTTTTAATTGACGTGAAAAAAAGGGGGACTTGCAATAATAAGGAGGGGAAAAAGCTGAGGGGGAAGGATTACTACGGTGCAACAAGATAGAGAAATCTTATTTTTGCAAGCTCTTGTAACTAGCTTACAATTGCATCCCAAAGTGCAAACCCCACTAATTAGCTACATATACAGCCAGCTAGGATGAATACTACAGCAAGTAGGTAACAATAGGCATATTGACAGAAAAAAAAATCGGGTGATTTTGGCAAAGGACATTTAAAAATAAAGGAATAAAAAGGGCATGGAGAATAAACGAAAGAACCAAAATTTACAAGGATATCTTGAGATATATAGACAATATACCTAGGAGGCCAAAGGCGAAGGCCCAGGGATGCTGAAGAGACAGCCCAGCCATTGCAAGATCTTAGCTTGGGATATGAGAGTTGATGAGCAGATCGATGGGATTAATTGTTCTAGCTAGAGGCAATAATAAGCTCCAAGTTTTCTCTCCTCTATATAACTAGCTGATCAAAACTTGATCCCCTCTCCTCAATGGGAAGGGAAGAGTTGATAACTACTACTTGAGTTGCTTGCTTGAAAGCTTGATGGGAGCTGAACAAGATGGGAGGAGTTTATATAGTGTTAGAGGAAGCACCAAGCCAAAAAGGTACACATGCCTCATGGTGTGTGACCCTGGACACCAATAGCGCACACACAATTGAATAAATAAACTAAAGACAATATAATCGTCAGCATGACAGAGAGTGGCCATCTTTTCTTCACAATTCTTTCCTCAATGCGTTGGTAAAATGGTTGTGCACTCTAAGTTGTTGTCCTAGGTAAGGATCTAGACATGCAAGTTGGCTAGCAGCATAAGCTTGGCCGTACAGGGAACGAGAGGCCTGAGCTACTAGCAGCCACCGACTGAGCCGCAGAGGAACATACATTTTCCTTTCCCAACGGACGGTTTGAGACCAGTCCTTAGCTCACTTGTAAATCAAATGCAAATTGCCTATTGGCAACAACAGTTAATTGTTCATATATAACTTCGTTTGCATGCCCATTTGGCGAATTTTCATTTCATTTTCCATTGTTTCCACGTTTCCTCTTCGAAATTTGAGTAAGACATAGCCGGATGCACATTCAGATAATTAACCCTAACCCTTCAGCAACCGCTGACTTATCACATGGTTCTGATAAGTTCTTGCGAGGTTATCTAGCGCGCACAAAGTGTAACGCACGTAATGAAGAACAGGAGTTATCATTGCGAGTGATCGACACGGTTACTTGCATGGCCCCAAAGAATGAAGCGTGCCAGGCACAAGCCAGAACACCAGCTGTTGTGCCGATCCGTTACTAGTACACGTCACTGCATGCCCTTTGCTTGCTTCCATAATTTTGGAAAGGCTTCAGGAACACATAAGCGCTTAATTCGCTTTCTTCTTCTACTAATTCTCTTGGACTTTGCCTCTCCTGCATTTAGGGGAAAAATTATACGCCTTTTTTTTAGAGCTTTTTTCTGGGTTTAATGCTTGGCATATCTAATGAACCCAATGACAATTAATCGATGCCGCTACTACTGCTGCTGCTGCTGCTGATGATGATGATTATGATAATAATAATGTGACAAGAAGACTGCATGCTATGGTCGGACGCAGGTGCTTGACGCTTTGACTGCCTTTGAACATGCATGGTTCCATGGATGCGATTTAAAGGGCATCATGATGATTGATTAAACATTATAGGCCATTGGGAGAAGCAAAGAACGGCTGGAGTTGTCCAGCTCGCCAGTTTAGTTTTCCTTTTGGAAAAAGTTCTTGATCGCCATTTTGGTGTACTCCAGTCTGACTTGATCTCTAGCTCTTTTGTAACCCTCTTGGAATCTGCTTCGACGTCGGCTGGCATGCATTGCTCTGGCGGATCGCCCGACATGTTCCGCAGCTGCTTCAGCAGCATATCGACAAAGACGAGACCGCCCTTCTCTTAATTTCCTCCAAACAACTAGCTAGCGGAGGACAATTAAAAGTATGAATTCAATTATCTGGAAAATACCTTTAAGATTAATTTGTGGGTATATTTCTACACCATAAATTTAGGAGTACTATGGTTAGGGGGCGAAAATTTAGTATACGTGTGGACACTACATTTAATTTTTTTTATAAAGGAATACGGAAAACAACATATTACTTTGGCCCTAGCTACTCCTAAAATTGGAGATGGGTAGAAAAAGTTGCACATAAATTCGCAAGCTTATCTCGTCGTCTCACTTGGATCCTTAAACTTTAGTATGGACGTACCATCCTGAACTTGTTAAATTGTATACTATTTTGTGCGTCTATTACATAATAAGGGCCAACATATCTACAATACAGATTTGAAAAAATAAATCTTAGTGACACAATTAGACAAATATCAAGGGCCTCACGTGCCACACATTTCCAATTCCAACCTGTGCCTAGCTAATTCCGTGGAATGCATGTAACCATACAGGGAGCTCCATATATACGCCTAGTTTCCCTCTGTATTCTGTACGCCATGCATCACGTTTGTCGTTACGACAAATCCTACTCGTCTATCTAGCTTGCATACGGCTGATGATGATGTCCTGCTAGTTCATGCGCGCACAGTTCATACTGCTATCTACTATCTGAGGACGCGTGACACGAATGCACCAGGTGGATCGATCGACAAGATCAACAACGACGTACGTGCACGTAGGTCTTGTCCAAGTACATGTCGTTGGTCGTCGTGACGACATATATATACAACCTAGCTAGCTAGCTAGGTAGAGGTATAAGGGCATCAGGAGTGTGTATATCGCAATGGGTCTTAATGTGGGTCCCCACCTAATTGTTAAAGCCGACTTGTTATGTTTGAGGCCACTGCTTGGCTGTAACAAGGGTCTCACTCGGTAGTAAAAAAATTGTATTTTATTGCTTGTGGTAGTTGGTAATTGGCTGGTGGGGGAGAGAGAACAACAGAATTAAAAGAAAATTATATTTTAATGCTTGTGGCCAGGTCTTTAGCTTGAGAACCGGCCTCAAACCTTTTTTTACTTATAGCCTACTTAAGATCAACCTTGTAATGTATAAGATTGACCTTAAAGTGGTTTATGACTCTCTATTTTCATACACCACGGATACCCTAAGCTGTAACATACACAGTTCCTGTTCTAACAGTTGACGCAAATTAGCTAGCTAGCGGTAGCGACTAGCCTGAAATATGTACGGTTCCTAATGCACCAGTATTCGTGAAACACGTACGAGTTCGCCGCACGTGCGGTTAGTTTATGGGGGCATGGCGATTTGCTCGGTAACACCGTAACAATGTGCAACCACACGAGTTAGAAAATAACATCCGTACGGCACTGACATATAGTTTTAGATCCACATGTCATTCTAGATGTCGTTAGTTTATTTTTCTATTTATACATCTTTGCCATGCTAAAAAGCAAAAATTTCCTAGTTCATGCTAGTCGCACGTCCGTCCTATGACGAATTGTTTGCCCATCTTCAATTTTGAGAGTTAGATCCTTGCGTTGACATGGTCTCCAATACACAACCACTACTTTCTCATTATACGCTACTAAAAAATATTTAAAATATAGTAACATCTCTAAAATGGCATTAAAAAAGAACGGAGGGTATAGTCACCTAAAGTGCATGCTTATTGGAAAAATGTAGGATCTAACCAAATCTGCAAAAAAAAAAAAAAAAAAGGCGCTCAATGACAATTTAAATTCTGCGAAAAATTGATGCTAACCTTACTTTCAGTTCCTGTGACAGACACACATCGCGGACCACGATGCTACATTACTCGTACTTGGCAGAGTAACGAGTTGCAGTACAGTTCAACACCCAAGGGTAAAAAAAAATCTAATGTGGTATACATTTTAGACCAAAGTTAAGAAGAAAGTGCAAGAAATTTGAGTATCCAACAAACGGATGCAGAAGTTTCCCATGCTCATGATGTCTGAACAATCAAACTCCGGCCTTGCTTTTGCCTAGTTGCCGGGCACTCACTCGGGCAGGGAGAAGCTGCATGCTGCTCGACCATCGGTTGTGCTAGCTCGTTGCTTCGATGGTTCCAAAGTCCAAAGTGCATCGAAAAGGCCAGTGTCAAACGCAAGCAAGTTCCCTGCTGCTTCTGCAAGCAGAGTTGTACTCGAACTGAATTATTTGTCTGAACCCAAGGTCACGCGCGAATATGCATGTATACATTAGCAGTGCAATTTTTTTTTGGAAAGAACCGTGGAAAAATAAATTGACGTGCCCACACCACTTTTTAACAACTATGTGTGTGATTTGGCATCAGCTAGTACTTTGCAATGGTATATAATCCAATATTGCCGTTGTTATTAGACCCGAACATTGCTGGTGCCTGATGACAGTATCAACTACATCATATCGTTAGAGGGAGCATATCTAGAACAAATGGTCTTTTCAGTGTAAACATGCAAACACGAATCAGAACTGATGAATTCACCTTCTACACCTCAGATCTATGTGGGTAGAATCCCTCAAAAGTTACCGTCATTTTACACATAACCCCCGCTTCGCCTGCGCTTTTCCATCCGCATAACTCAGTCCCTTTTTCATCCGATCCTGTCACCTCAACTCCTAGTCTTGCGTCGCCCCCGTTGCCTCCGTTCCCTCTGCGCCTCCTAGCCTTGCGCCACCCCCGTTGCCTCCCTCCCCTCCCCAGTGCTGTCCCCAAGCTCAATCCGGTAGCTCACCTCCCACTCCCCTCCCAGCGCCTCCCCCTGGCTCTCTCCCCTGCTTCCCCAGTGCCGTTTCTCTGGCCTTCCTCGGCGTCGCCCCGTAGACTCCACCAGCGCTGGCAACACCGCGACCTGAGCTCCTCCCTCCTCTCCGGCCCCCTCGGAGCCAGATCTGCCTCCCGCGCCTTCGACCACGACCACGACCACCACAACCACGTCCACCACTACCACAAGCTATGGTTATGACGTTCGTAGTCGTGGTCGAAGGTGGTTGTGGTCATAGCGGCTGTAGTCGTGGTGGCTCTGGTCGAAGGCGGCTGTGGTCGAAGGCTGCCGTGATCGAAGGTAGTTGTAGTCGTGGCAGCCGTGGTCGTGGTCGAAGGTGGCAGTGAGGTTAGATCTGGCTCCAAGGGGGCCGAGGGAGGAGCTTGGGTTGCGGCGTCGCCAGCGCTAGGGGAGTCCGGGGGACGACGTCGAGGGAGGCTGGAGGGGGCAGCACCGAGGGAAGACGGGGAGGAGCCAGTGGAGGTCGGGGGGCGACGTAGGAGGGGGGAGGTGAGCCGTCTGATTGAGTCTGGAGACTAAGGCGGCGAGGAAAGAGAGGGGTGGAGAGAAAAGTGAGCCACATGCGGGGGGTTTTCAAAAACTGGCATACGTGTGAACGGCATCCCGCCCGCTTGCATCCAGGGCATCCCCGTGAGATCCAACGGCTCATGGTTGTGTTTGCATATTTGCATTGAAAATGTTATTTGCATTAGATATACTCCCATCGCTAAATTGTCCCAACTGCAACTCTATCTTGTATCTTAACCAACTACAACCCTTTCTTGTATCTTAGACCCCATTTGGAATATAATATTTGCGGATACCAAGAGTTGCTCTATTTTCTACAACTCTATCTTGTACCTTAGACCTCATTTGAAGTATAATATTTATAGAAACCAGGAGTTGCTATGTTTTCTACAGAATTTATACAAAGTTCCTACATTCGAAGAAAGTTTTTGGGAACCATCTACTGTATTCTTCTTGAAGAAATAATGCTATTTTCTCTAGAATTTTTATGTTCCAAATAGACCCTCAGTTTTTCGAGATCGAGGGTGGGACTAAAGTTCCCTTCATCATGCTTTCCTCGGGTACATCACCTATTAGTGGTGCATCATCAAAAAAGGAAAAAGTATGTAAAGTGATATACAGATATATTTTCTAAATGTTTTCACCTAAAAAAGAGATGCACATGCTATAAAAAATATTACACTTTCTGAATAAACTAATTACATAACTACCAACTTTTTAATCATCCAATGATGCACAATTAGTCACAAAAAGCAATACATATACAACTCTACAACCCGACATGATTGTACGGCTGGGATCTTTAGATGGTCAAACATGCCTCGCATACATGCATGCTATTTTATAAGGTTTTTTTCTCTCTCCTGCTTGCAATGTGCATGTTCAGGCTCACTGGAACATTAGAAGCTGTCGGTAGTCTCTTCGGTTACGGATAATGATTTATGATTACAAATAATATTTTTTTTCTTTAAAAAGAGCATTTATGTGATAAATTAAATGTCGATAAGCCGCTTCAAAATGCTATCTCGATAAGTCACTTTAAAACAACGACAGAAAAAACGCCTCATTTATTTATTTAAGAGAATTTATAAGTCATAAGCCATTAAGTAAGTTGTAAAGAATGAGACCATTAGCTCGAGCTAATTGGAAAAAAATAATGCTGCCTTCATAAAAGCAGAAAAAGGCAGGGCCCTTCGATTCGCCATTGCCAGAATTACTCCGAGTCAAATACTACCAGCACTACGTACGACGACGACATGAAGAAGATCCTGGCGAGTAGGGACATCAAGATGATGGCCGTGCGAATATTCGTGCGTCGGATTGACATTTGCTGCGACAGTACGTAGCTCTAGCAGCCGTCAGCTGAAAGCGAAGAAGCTAGGGAGAAGAAGAAGAAAAAAGGAGGAACCTTCTCTCCTCCTCCTCCTCCTCCTCCTCCTCTGTTGATTGCCGCTGCTTTTTGGGTGCTCGTTTACCGCCAAATAGTCTCCCGCCAAAGAGTCGGCCTTTTCGTGGTTTTCCCTGTGCAAATACATGCGCGGCACTCTTTGTTTTTTTACATGCTTTGTCTCATATGTTTCACGAAAATAAATATGTAATATTTTACGACCATGATATGTGCTCCTTCGAGTGTTTTGGTTTAGCGAAATGATGTGTGCAGGTTGAGGTCTGTTTTTACCTCAAAAGCGACGGCTTTTGACTTTTATTCTGATATCTAACTTTCAAGCGGAGTATTTTTTCAAAGCGAGGTCTATAAGTTAAGCGATCTACGTTAAAAGCTCAACATTTGTACCAGCCAAAATCACAAGTGAGTATCTGTCTCTCCGTAATCTGTACCGTAAATAGTCAAAATTCAAAAATTTCAGCCAAAAGCTATGAGCTACAGCCGAAAAGAACAGGTCCTGAAAAATAACATCTAACGCGAGGCTGACATCGGAGTTTTGGACCACTTGTCCGTCACTTGCCACTCCGTTGTTGCAACTTAAAACTCTCTGCGGTGTTGCTGACCGCTGGATTTAATTACCTGCTTTTGTTTATGCTAGCTGATGCATAGGGATGAACGGTTGTAGATGCTGTTTGATAGGAACTACTGAACTAGGACAATTGCAAGTTCAAACTAGATTTGGGGTAACGAAGGCCCTATTTTCTCTCTGTCATCGATCACCATCCAATTTTTTTATGTAAAGGGCAACGAACTGTAGCCGGCCAATGCTCTCCGATGCTCGTAAAATGGCTTACGTTTGTAAATTTAAATATACGCATTAACTACATAAATATAAAACAAAAATACACTTAGACCATGTACAATAGCGTAATATCAGCTGTCTATAAAGTTTGTCATGTAGGACACGAGATGATGTAGAGGAGAGAGAGTGAGCATAGAAAACTGGGTTATATCTTATGCGATGATAAACAATAACACGATAAATAAGATACATTGTGTCATAAAGAAGCTGTTTATACAGATATGTAAAAGATAAATTATTATATGAGCTATTTTTAATATCGTTTATAGATAATATGAAGGATAGTATAGACATTGTCTATATCATAGTACATGCCCTTAAAAACACAATACAAGGAACTAAATTAATGCTACTCCCCTCGTGGCAAAATATGCTAGTCACATAAATGCCAATCTTACATCGGTCTTAAATCAAAATGTACATCCATTTTCATTAGAGTTGTTTTATAATGATTCTATGCACCTCAAAGAAAGGGATGATTATTGACACCCATGACGTCATGATGTTTTCCTTTTTGCGCTTTTGGCCTTTATCATCCTTTTTCGAAGTCACTTTCAATGGTTTAAACTTTAGAAAATTTAAAATATTAGTGGCTGTCCTGCAAAGATTCAATAAAGGTCGAGCATCGTGGCTTTATAATACCGTTAATTAAGCTTTAACAAAAAGTAGTGGGAGATTTTCGAGGAAAACAGTAAAAGTGCAAATTTGGCCTAGCACATTCCGTGTACGAAGGCGATGAAAAACACAAGTGTTGGCCAACTAATGGCCTATGTAATATCGGTATGATCACGTGGATGCTTCATCTAAATAAAATTCATTAGTGGTTAAAGCTTATTAACGTCTCTAAGGCATGGTTGTCTAGTTTAGTTACACATTACTTAGGCCGCGTTCTTTTAGGCTTAAATTGGCTTATATTTATATTTTCTATAGTAATTAGCTTTTAAATAATATGCTTTTTCTAGGCGGGATCAATAAAATAATTATGGTAAAAAATGTACTGAGTTGAGCTGTACTGGCCAAAATTGCATGCAACTATTTCTCTCTGAGTATTGCTTCTCGCGAATAGGTAGAATTCAAATATTTAAGCCATAAAATACAAACCATCAGCCCAAAAGAACTCACTCTTAGTTTATTGAAAGGATAGGCCTCCTCCATTACTACAAAAAAAGGTCATCACAGACGGTTCAAAAATATCATCACAGACGGTTTTGTGAGCCGTCTAAGTTTATGGGTCAGTAATGACATGAGGTCACCATAGACGGTTTTCAAACCGTCTGCGATAAGTCATAACATTAACGGTTTTTATAAAGAACTGTCTATGAAGCAGACTATCACAGATAGCTCGAATCAAAAACAGGCTGTGATACTCACCCATCACAGACGGTTCTAGCTACCAACCGTCTGTGATGGGCGAGTATCACAGACGGTTGGTATATAAAACCGTCTGTGATACTCTCCCATCATAGACGGATGGTGGATAGAATTTTCTGTGATGTGCGAGTATCATAGACGGTTTTTGATTTGAGCCATCTGTGATAGTTCTTCATTGACGGTTTATACCACAAATCGTCTGTGATAGTTCATTCTATACCTAAAATTTTTCTGTTTTTTGGACACAAGTGTGTGTTCATAAGAAAGCGGAATGAACATAATGATGTGGTGAGATACAAAGCAATATTAGTAGCACAAGGGTTTAGGCAGAGACCCAACATCAATTGCTATGAAACCTACTCTCCTTTAATGGATGACATTATGTTCTGTTACTTGATATCAATGGCAGCGAGCATGAATCTAAATATGAAACTCATGGTTGTTGTGACTACATATTTATATAGGTCACTTGATTCTAAAATCTTTATAAAGATTCTAGAGGGACTGAAAGTCCCACATATGAGCGTGAATGAGAATCAAAACATGTATAGTGTGAAATTGTAAAGGTCGTTATACGTGTTAAAATAGTCAAGTCATATGTGGTACAACCGACTGAGTTCATTCCTTCTACAGAAGAGGTATATTAGCAATCAGGTATATATGTCCATGTGTATTCATCATGAAATTCACTCATAGATTATATGTTATATCTATGTATGTCGATGATTTTAACATCATTGAAACAACAAAAGACATCCTCGAAGCAAGTTCATAATTATAGATAGAATTCGAGATGAAAGATTTGGGCAAAACTAAATATTGTCTTAATTTGTAGATCGAACATATTCCTGGTGACATATTCTTGCACCAAATTACCTACATCACGAAAATACTAGAGAGATTTTATCTAGATAAACCTCATTCACTAACTACTCCAATGATCGTTAGGTCACTTGAAGTGGAGAAAGATCCATATGGACTTCAGCGTGAGAATGAAGAAGTATTAGGACTTGAAACCCCATACTTGAGTGTGATTGGAGCACTCTTGTATCTCGTAAATTTCTTGTAGCAATTTACAACGCTCGCGATCTCATTGCCATTGCCTTCCTTGGCCGCTCAAGATACCGTGATCGAAGCCTTCTCACGATCACGCGGTGATCTTGGTGATCACTTGTTCACCGTGGTCGAACACGCATGCGACCACGTTCACTTCCTTCAACGTGGTGGAGTTGCTTCCGACCACGTTACGCCTTCTCGGTGTAGTCGTGGCTCGTTCGACCACCTTCGACTCCTTACGCCGTAGTCGTAACTCCTCCTGATCACGCTTGCGGTGATCGTGAGTCCTTTCGACCACGTCTTATGCAAACACACGACAAAACAATGCTCTGTGTTTCTCCCTCTTTTTGGTCTTTTCTCAATTGCTTGGTACATAGATTACATGGCTCTAAGCCTCTTTTTATACCGGCTGTCCTACTTCAACACGGGTTCTCAATATCTACTCCGACTCTGATTCTAATACGACTTTGACTAGGTTTCCACCTACGACTTTGAATTGCGGCTGCAATTCGACTTCGATTACACCCAAATTTTGCACATGACTCTAAAACAAGATTATTTACAACATTCTCTCCTAATCTTGTTTTCAACTTCGATCATGCCAATCTTCTTCTTCATCTCTGAAAACTTTATCCGCCCAATGACTTTGTCAATATATGCGCTTTACGTTTCTTGGTTACGATATAGTTGATATCGATCTTCCCTCTTCGACACAATCTCGATATAGTGATATCTTGTGTCTATGTGTTTGCTTCTATCATGTAGAACCGGATTCTTGCTCGGTGATATTGCAGATTTGTTATCAACCACGAGCGTCACCTTTTGAAGCGCCGTTTGACAACTCGCTTAATAGTCGAGCGAGCCAAACTCCACGACACGATCTGCGCTCGCTGCGATGTACTCGGCTTCACACGAAGATAATGCAACCACCTTTTTCGGGTTTGCGCTGATCGGACTCTCCCGAGCACAAACATTATGCTGTCGTGCTCTTTCGATCGTCGACATCTCCGCCATGTCGCTATCACTGTAGCCCGTCACCGCAGCGACTTTCCACCTCCTTTCTCGCATCTGAATCCGAGATTCAAAGTACCTTTGATGTATCTCGGGATGTGCTTCACGGCATTCATATGCTCTGAGTCGGTTTCTCCATGAAGCGACTTACGTATCCGACCATAAGCGAGATGTCCGGTGGTGTGCACGATACCGTAGACTTCCGACAATGCTCCTATAAGTCGTGGCATCAGCGTGGTGATCTGGGCTGTCTTGCTCAACCGGATGATTCTCCATTGGGGTTTGACATGGATTGCACTCTTCCATACCGACTTCTCCGAATCTTTCGAGCATATCCCCGTGACAAAGTGTTATGCCGTTGTCGGTTTGATTTACTTCAATGCCGAGGTAGTAGTACGAAGTCCCAAATCGGTCATTTTGAACAGCCTCTTCATCTCTTCTTTAAACCTCATAATCTCCTTGAACTCGATCCATGATGACCAAGTCGCCCACGTAAACGCCCACGATCGATCTGTTCTTCATATCTCCCCTTGAGTATACCGCATGTTGAGTTGCTTCTTCGAACCCGAGTGCGTTAGACTTTTGTCAAGCTTCAAATTCCATGCTCGTGGTGCTTGCTTAAGTCCGTAGAGAGCTTTGTTCAGCTTCAAGACTTTCTCGGCTTGCTCCTTGGATTGAAAACCGGCGGTTGAGAGACATAAACTTCCTCCTTAATGTCTCCGTTCAAGAACGCCGTTTTCACGTCCATGTGATGAATTTCCATCCACCGTTTCTTTGCCAACGCAAGAAGTAGTCGTATAGTCTCCATACGAGCTCACGGGGCAAAGACTTCTTCGTAGTCGATGCCTTGTTTTTGAACATACCCTTTCGCCACAAGTCGTGCTTTGTGTTTCGACTTCTCCTTGGAATCCTTTTTACCTTGAAGATCCACTTTAAACCGATCGCTCGATGACCCTTTGGCAAATCGGTGAGTTCCCAAGTGTTGTTGTCTTCAATGGATTTCAGCTCTTCTGCATAGCGATTCTCCAATGTTCCTCTCCGTCGCTTCTTCATAGCTTTGGGTTCTTCATTATTGTGTATAGTAACTCTTGATTTGCCTTGGTTCGGTTTGTGCATAAATCTCACTTATGCTTCTCATCTTGGTATTCTATCACTGGAATCTTCTTCATCGAGACTCTTCTTCATTAGGTGAGACTTCACGATCATCGGCACCGGTCGAATTTTGGCTTTGAGATGTGGTCGTAGCTTCTTACGTATTGTCGGCATCATTGCCGACTTGAAGGTTACCCACTTCGACATGTCTTTCTCAATGTCCTCGTGTTCTTCCCACTCCCAATGTTTGTTCTCTTGAAGACCACGTCTCTGCTCACATGAATCTTCTTTTCGAGGATCATAGCACATGCGCCTTGGTGCACGGTTCCGAGCCAAGATAAATCATCCGCTGCTCGGTCGTCTAGCTTCTTGAGATAAGTGGATGGCTTCACATGGGCTAAGCATCCAAGACCCTTAGATGCTCGACATTGGGTTTCTTCCCGACCACTTTGTTCATATGGAGTGACTCCATCCGGTGATCGCGTGGTCGCACGATTTAGAGATAGACGGCATGTCGTCATCGCTTCGCCCAAAGTCTCCGGCGAGAATCGGCTCTTCAACGAGACCGTGCCATTTCGACCACGGTCCGGTTTCTTCTTTCTACGACTCCGTTTTGTTGAGGTGAATACGGGCCGTGAAGAGTCTTGTAATACCCTTCTCTTCACAAATCGAGTCGAACTCTTTCGCGAGAATTCTCCTCCTCGATCGACCTGACCGACTTCACCTTTTTGTCGACTTCGTTTTCGACAAGAGTTACGAACTTCTGAAAGTTCGTCTTTGCCTCATCTTTGCTCTTCTGCATGTACACCCACATGGCTCTTGAATAGTCATCCACGATCAACATGAAGTATTGATTCCCGGCATGCATGCGAGGTGTGATTGGTCCGCATGCATCCACGTGAACGGTTCGAGTGGTTGCGAAGCTCTGAAACTCGTCTGCTGTGGAAAACCGCTACGAGTTTGTTTCGCCACCAGACAGCCTTCGCAGACTTGCTCCGGGTGGTCGATTGTCGGTAATCCGACCACCATCTCTTTTCCCGCCATCGTGTTGAGACTCGAAATTCAGATGTCCGAATCTTGCGTGCCATAGCGAGCCGCATCATCGGTTGTAGTCTTCATACACGCCGGCTGCATGCTTCAATTTGAATTTTGTGCGGACGATTTACCGTTCTCTGTACTTTCATTAGTAGTCGTTCGGTGTGGTCGTACATCTTGGTAGGTGTCTTTGAGTTCAATCCGACAACCTTCTTGATCAATTGTCCAAGGCTTATAATGTTGCTTCGTAGACTTGGAATGTAGTATACATTCGACAATCTCCTCGCTTCCATCCTTGCCTTTGCATCGAGGATCGTGCCTCTCCCTTTATCTGAATGGTCGAGCCGTCTCCGAACTGTACTCTTCCAAGCACATTCTTATTTAATTCATATAACATCGAGTACGTACCCGTCATGTGGTTGCTAGCTCCGTTGTCGAGATACCGATCGCCATCCGCTCTTGAGTGCGCTCTCCTTTCTCCAACGGACTGGAAACACTTTCTCCTCGTTTAATAGAACCATTGTCGGTTAAATGCAGTCTGAGCGACAACGGCAATGTCGGCTCTTTGTGCTCATCCGTTTGAGCCAGGTTTGCTTCTTCTACTCTCTTCTTACTCCGGCAATTTGCAGCATAGTAACCATACTTCTTGCGGTTGTGGCCTTTGGATGTGGCTCCGGACATTCGGCGGCGTAATGTCGAATTTCGCATGTGTAGCTGGATATCAGACTTATGCATGCGGTGATTGCTATCTCCACGGCCACCACGACCTCCTCGACCACCTCTTCCACGGCCACTCGGCCATAGCCTCAAATCCTTGTCCTCGCCCATGAGGCGCGCGCGTGCGACCACGTCCACGACCGCCCCTTGATGATGATTCTCCTCGGTTCTTCGTGTCTTCCTTTACAAACAATGCTTGTTGGTTGTAAGGCCCTTGTCCTTCATTGTCGGCTTGATAACTCTTGAAGCTGCTCGTGTGCTTTGGCGCTCGGTCACCTCTTCAATCTTCATCTTGAGAGGTCCTGTGAGTACATAAGTGTAGTCACAACCGGAGAAACTTCTCAGCGTGCTCGTAAGTACTTCTTCACCGCCACTTCATCTTTTAGATCGTCGTAGAGATTTGATCTCATTTACGACTTCATTGAATCGACCTGAGAATTCTTCCACGGTCGACTCTTCCCCATCTTCATGGCTTCAAACTCACTTCTTAAGGTTTGAAGTCGAACTTCCTTCACTCGATCTACTCCTTCATGCATGGTTCGCGAGTAGTCAGACTTCCTTTTGTCTCCTTGCCGACTAATTTGTCGCATCATTGAGTCGGGCACGCTTGATAGATCGCTGCCATCGCCATTTTGTCGAGGCGATCATCGAGGACCTTGTCCTTCTCCTTTGGTTCGACGCGCACGGGCGCCTTGCGCGATCATGTTGACCTTCATCTTCATCGCCCGACCGGATAGTTGTCCGAAGCGAGGATCGGTGCTGCAGCGACACGCTCGCGCGCGTGTCGACCATGTTTAACCACTGCTCGATACCAAATGTCGTAAGGTCTTACGACCTCCCGTGACCTTTACGGCCGGTTAGAGTCGTTTCGACCGGTGAGAATCAAATACGATCGGTTGAGTACTTACGACCAATTCGAGCGCTTCAATCTCCTCCGATCGCTTTTTCAACGTGGTCGTAAATTTCTCGTAGCAATTTACAACCGCTCCGCGATCTCGCTGCCGCTGCCTTCCTTCAGCCGCTCAAGATACCGTGATCGAAGCCTTCTACGATCACGCAGTGATGCTGGTGATCACTGTTCACCGTGGTCGAACACGCATGCGACCACGTTCGCTTCCTTCAAGCGTGGTGGAGTTGCTTCCGACCACGTTCTGGCCTTCTCGGTGTAGTCGTAGCTCGTTACGACCACCTTCGACTCCTTACGCCGTAGTCGTAACTCCTCCTGATCACGCTTGCGGTGATCGTGAGTCCTTTCGACCACGTCTTATGCAAACACACGACAAAACAATGCTCTGTGTTTCTCCCTCTTTTTGGTCTTTTCTCAATTGCTTGGTACATAGATTACATGGCTCTAAGCCTCTTTTTATACCCGGCTGTCCTACTTCAACACGGGTTCTCAATATCTACTCCGACTCTGATTCTAATCGACTTTGACTAGGTTTCCACCTCGACTTTGAATTGCGGCTGCAATTGACCGATACACCCAAATTTTGCACATGACTCTAAAACAAGATTATTTACAACACTGCCCGTCTTATGACCCAAAACGAAAAATGAGCCTTGCGACGAGACGCGGACATTCCTCATGCTGCGGTTCCCGGGCAATGCTCACGGCCGGCGCGCAGCGACGGGTCTCCAAGGTCGATTCGAGCTCGTGCATGAGGAGGATGGAGTGGGGAGGTGATGAGGGTGTGGAAGGAATGAAAGGGAAGACTTGGCGCGGGTGAACTGAAACAGAGGGAAGGCAACAGATGGCAGCGTTGCTGTGCTCGGCGACGCAGCAACAGCGCGCGGCATGGCACGGGCGAGCGAAGCAACGGGGAGAGAGCGGGACGCGCGCTAGCTTGGTCGGGCCGTGGGCGACGTCGCATCGATGGCGCTGTGGCGAGGACGGCGGTGACGCGCGACACTGGAGCGACGGCGTGGCTACAGGCGGCGGCGCGGCTGGCGCGTGGAAGGATTAGACAAGAGCAGGGGCCGGGGAAGGAAGGCCGGGAACCAGAGAGGATTGGAGCTCAGCTAGCCAGCCTTGGATGCAGTTGCTTGCGGTTATATTACTTGGAACTTAATTCGCATGCACAGGCCACAGAGGCATACCCCAGCCCCAGGTGGCTTAACATCGGCTTAATTATCGTGGGTAACGTAACTAGCATGTTTAAGGTAAAATGAAATACGATCTGAAAAAAATATCTCAAAAAGTAAAATGAAATATGATCCGTTAAAATATCTCAAAAGGTGAAATGAAATATGTAATGTGTGTGGTTAGGTTTACGTGGTTGCTTGTCACTGACTTATCAATTATACGCGCTGCAAAACATACATACATGAAACAAAACGAAACCTCCAAACACCACAAATAAATTTTTAACAAGACCATTATTACATGGAAGTGATCGACGCACACTAACCAGAATAAATTAAGAACCCTTACAAACAAGCTAAGAATTGATACATGGATATCAAATTACACATCAACAGTAGAAAATGGAAATTACAAGCCCCTATTTGTCTCTTCTTGCTCCCTTTCATAGATTGCATGCGTAGTATTGCAATGCCTCGTGCACGTATGCAGCCTTAATTATGACCCAGCATGCGCGTGTGCATGCATGTCTTAAACCTGCTCGACGAGGCTTCCCTTGTCCGCCTTCTCGTGCTCTTCCTTCTCGACGGCCTCCTTGCTCTCGACGCCGGTGGTGGGGGCCATGCCGTTCTCCTCCGTCGGCGGTGATTCGATGGGGTACACCTCGGAGCTCTTGACCTCGACGGCCGCCGAGGCGCCGAGCTTGGCAATGTTCACGACGTGCACGGGCACCTTGAGGCCGTCCGACACCGCCGGCTCCTTGGCCGCGGAGTTC
Source organism: Dendrocalamus sinicus (assembly GCA_036346575.1). Lineage (NCBI taxonomy): Eukaryota > Viridiplantae > Streptophyta > Magnoliopsida > Poales > Poaceae > Dendrocalamus > Dendrocalamus sinicus. The sequence continues at coordinate 25,968,716 of CM070673.1, forward strand.
CTGTAGATGGCGTACAGCCCCATCTGGAGTTCTGGACGACTCCAAAGGTGAACCCAAGAACGTTGGGCAGCTGTTATGCATTCAAGAAGTGTGAAGTTAGTGATAATTCGTGATCTCGTTGAGTGCTGCATAGCAATTCCGTAATCTGTTCGATTACTTACGGCCACGTATTTGTCCTTGATGAGGAGGCCGTAGAGGAACCAGACGACGGCGCTGAGGGTGAGGGAGAGCGAGAGCGAGAAGGGCATGAACTACAAGTGTACACCTCTACAGAGCTAGCTAGCAAGGAGACCTTGGCCTTCTTGGGCGCGTAGGCGAGGTAGACGACGATGTAGATGGTCTCGATGACGCAGCCGGCGGAGTTGATGGTGATGAGGAAGCACTCGCCGGACTTGAGCAGCGCGTAGTAGATCCACAGCATCGCGCTGAACAGCGCCACCACGTACGGAACCGACTGGAAACCCTCGTCGACTTGTTCTTGTAGATCCGGTAGAGCGTAGGGCTGCATATGTCGAGAGCGATTCGTCGAGTCACGGCGAGTCCAATTGAGAATCATCGTAACTCGGCGAATCGTCTCTAACACATATGTAACCCTACGTTCTACGGATCTACAAGAACAAGTCGACGCAATTCGGCGATGCGTAGTCGGATTTGTAGTTATGGTGGTCCATTGTCTAAAATTTTTTTAACCGCTATAAATTTAACATGTCGGTACACAAGTATATGAATTACAAACGCAATTAAGAAAAAAGGACATACGAGTTCATAAAAAATAGTCCAATGCGTAGTGCAAGAGAATAAAGTATTTCAATAAGTCGCAAGAGAATAAAATATTGTTTCAATTTACCATTCCAATAATCAATTGACATAGAAAAAATCCTATCCTACAATTAAAATTAAATAGTCCAATGCGACCATGCATTCCAATAATATAATCTAATGACAGAATAAAATAAGGTTGTTTTGTACTTTGTGACTTGCGGCCTGTGAACGTCTGATGCCTGATGGTGGATCGCTGTCGCTGATCACCGGCTGGTGGCCACCAGCAATGGCTGATGCGTTCTGCTCGAGTTAGGGCTTATTTGCTTAGTCTCACTTGTGCTGCTGCTCGTCGTCCGGCGCCACCCTGTAGCTCCGCCAATGGCTAAAATTCAATACGCCTCTTGCCCTAGGAGGTAAAGTGGTGTACCGTAGAAGAGCTCTTAATTTTTAAGCTACCATAGTACCATCTTTACTGATTAGCTCTCTCCGATGTGGTGGTTAGATGAGCTACTTACTGTCCGCAATGGAGCTTTGGAGATGCTCTAACAAGTAGCTACTCCGGTAAGTTTCTGTTACATTGAATGGGATTGAATAAAAAATGACTGCTACATCTAAGGCCCTCTTGTTTCATTTTTACTTTTCGGCTTTTAGTTCACTATTTCTACTTTTCTTCTTATATTAGCTTTTTAGTTCTTTTTAGTTTTTTTGTCTTTCATTGTTTGTGATGGGCTAACTTATTTTTTTTATTTTTAAATTTAATTACGTTAAATAAGACAAAAGTAGTTACAGTATAAAATAAACTATAAACCAGCTTATTTAAGTCAAACAAAGCGCCCCATAAATATCTAATACGAAGTAGCGATAATACAACCCCGAATGCGGGATTTTTTCTCACGTACAATAGGAAGGAATCTTTTTTGAAATTCCTGACATGGCCTAAAATGTTTTGCACTAGTTTTTTAATCATATGATGCAACGCAGCTTACGAAGAGAGAGAGGTGAGCGCTGTGTCGTTGCCGGTCGCCGCGACTGCCGCTGGACTGCATGGTGGTCTGGACCAGGCGGTGAGCGCATGGTGGTCCGCGGACCACGCGGACCACCCCGTAGCTCCGCCAATGGTTTCCGGTCGGTTCCGTACGTGGTGGCGCTGTTCAGCGCGATGCTGTGGATCTACTACGCGCTGCTCAAGTCCGGCGAGTGCCTCCTCATCACCATCAACTCCGCCGGCTGCGTCATCGAGACCATCTACATCGTCATCTACCTCGTCTACGCGCCCAAGAAGGCCAAGGTCTCCTTGCTAGCTAGCTTTGTAGACGTGTACACTTGTAGATATGCATGTGGACGCCCCTGACATGCGTCCATGCGTGTGTGATATGTGAATGCAGCTGTTCACGGCGAAGATCCTGCTGCTCCTGAACGTCGGCGTGTCCGGCTTGATCCTCCTCCTCACCCTGCTCCTGTCGGAGGGCGAGAAGCGCGTCGTCATGCTCGGCTGGGTCTGTGTCGGTAAGTCGGTTTCTCCGTCAGCGTCTTTGTCGCGCCACTCAGCATCATCGTCAGCACACCGCAATGAACAAGCTGAGGGGGAAGGATTACTACGGTGCAACAAGATAGAGAAATCTTATTTTTGCAAGCTCTTGTAACTAGCTTACAATTGCATCCCAAAGTGCAAACCCCACAAATCTACCGCTACTACGCCCCGGGGATTCCCCGCGCGGAGAGCCCCGCCACGTCGCTCCTGCGCGCGCTCCGGTCGGCGCGTGGCGGGGAATCTTCATACGGTCGGCCGACCTCTTATGCGAAAAAGCCCCTCTATTTTTTCAAAATTACGTAAAGGTCCTTGATTCTCGCGAAAAGGCCCCTGCCGGTTTTTTTGAAAGCGCTTTTTCTGAAAACACCCCTCCACTTTTGTATACTTTACAGGATAGCGCCCCACGGTTTTCTAAATTACATTCGGGTCCTCGTTTAGTTACATACATGTCCTCGATTTTTTACGAAAAAAACATTTGACTTTTTCGAAAATACACATGCGCCCTCGATTTTTTTTAAAAAAGCTCCTCACGCTGTTTTCTAAATTAGATCTTTGCCTTTTCCGAAAAGGCCCCTGCCGATTTTTTTGAAAGCGCTTTTTCTGAAAACACCCCTCCACTTTTGTATACTTTTCAGGATAGCGCCCCACGGTTTTCTAAATTACGTTCGGGTCCTCGTTTAGTTACGTACCGGTCCTTGATTTTTTACGAAAAAAACCTTTGACTTTTTCGAAAATACACATGCGCCCTCGATTTTTTAAAAAGCTCCTCACGGTTTTCTAAATTTGACATTTGGCTTTTCGAAAATACACATGTGCCTCGATTTTTATAAAAACTTCTCACAATTATCGTCTCTTTTACTTGGTACACACGGTGGTGGACGGCGTGGCCTGACGCGCCTATGAGGCTAGTTAGCTACATATACATCTAGCTAGGATGAGTACTACAGCAAGTAGGTAACAATAGGCATATTGACAGAAAAAAGGGTGATTTTGGCAAAGGACATTTAAAAGTAAAAGAATAAAAAGGGCACGAAGAATAAAGGAAAGAACCAAAATTTACAAGAATATCTTGAGATATATAGACAATATACCTAGGAGGGCAAAGGCGAAGGCCCAGAGATGCTGAACAGACAGCCCAGCCATTGCAAGATCTTTAGCTTGGGATATGAGAGTTGATGACGAGATCGATGGGATTAATTGTTCTAGCTAGAGGCAATAATAAGCTCCAAGTTTTCTCTCCTCTATATAACTAGCTGATCAAAACTTGATCCCCTCTCCTCAATGGGAAGGGAAGAGTTGATAACTACTACTTGAGTTGCTTGCTTGAAAGCTTGATGGGAGCTGAACAAGATGGGAGGAGTTTATATAGTGTTAAGAGGAAGCACCAAGCCAAAAAGGTACACATGCCTCATGGTGTGTGACCCTGCACACACAATTAATACCCATGACGTCGTGATGTTAATCCTTTTTCCTCTCTCGGCCTTTCATACCGTTTCGAAGTCACTCTCAAAGGTTTAAACTTTAGAAAATTTACAAAATATTAGTGGCTGTCCTGCAAAGATTTAATAAAGGATGAGCATCGTGGCTTCATAATGCCGTTAATTAAGTTTTTAACAAAAAGTAGTGGGAGATATTCGAGGAAAACAGTAGAAGTGCAAATTTGACCTAGCATATTCCACGTACGAAGGCGATGAAAAACACAAGTGTTGGCCAACTAATGGCCTATATAATATCGGTCCATTCGGTCTGATCACGTGATGCTTTACCAAAAATAAAATTCATTAGTGGTTAAAGCTTATTAACGCCTATAAGGCATGGTTGTCTAGTTTAGTTACACGTTGAAACAACCGGAAATTTCAAAAATTTTGAAATTTCTTTTGAATTTAGTTTCTTTCCCTTTTGGCAAGTCTCAGCAAATTTCTGCTTTCCCTTTTGGTCCTTTCCGCTTTCTCCTCCCCTTTGGCGCCTCCGTGCGATGCCGCCTCTCCACCGCCTCTCTGTTCTGTTGTCTTCCCGCGCCGCGCTGCTGTCTCGCTGGATGGCGGCCGCCCTTGCCCGCGCGTTCACACTGACCTGGTGCCGTGGCCCGCCTGTCAGCCGCCCGGCCCCTGCTGTTCCCTCTTTCTCTTGCCTTGCGCACCACTCTGTTCGTTTTCTTCTTCTCTCGCTACGGCTCTCTACTCCCGACGATGCTCTTGCCTCCGTACCACAATGTCAACCCTTGTCAACTATTGCAGAAGCCACAGAGCCACATCGCCGGTGCAATTACTTCCCCTATAGAGCCCTCCCTGTCTTTCCTTGCCGCACACGTGAAAAACCCCAAACCGCCTTCCTGTTCAAACCGCCTTTTAGTTGCTTTAAAGCCCCATTGAAGCCACTCTGAAGCTTGTACTCACCCCACATAACCCTCCCGAACAACCAACTGCACTCCCTCGCTCGCCACCGCCGACGCCATTGTCTCCCTGCGCCGGTAAGCGCTCTCCGCAATCTCCTTCATTTCTCGATAGAAATTCAATTTCCTTTGTCCGTAGCATCTCCAAAGCATGTTTATTTCACTATCGAGCTCGCCTTAGCTTGAGCGTAGCTCTAGAGCTCCGACGGCGTGAGCCCTTGCCGGTGGAAGGGACCTCACCGTGGACAGCTTAACCGGAGCTATCCTAGCCTAAACCGCTTCTGCCACCGAGTTCGCCATGTCCCGTAGTTTGTCAAAAGCCCTAGCAACTCGCCGGAAGTCCACCGGAGTTGCCCTGTGCCATGCCTTGACTCGTGCCGCCTCCTCTCGCCGTTGGCCATATTCGTCGCTCTTCAAGTTTGGCCAACCTCGAAAATGGAACCCCAAGATCTTGAGGAACCCGTAGATGTCCTTGTTTTCATTGGCGACCATCGCTGGAGCTCAATTGGCCGCCGCCACCGTTGCTCTGTTCGGCTGCCCTATAGCACCAGGAGGAGGAGATGGAGGTGGACGACGACGGCATGGCTCAATCCCGCCCATCCGCATCGCCATCCACGGTCCGCGTGCGCTAGATGGGCCGAGTGCTTGAGCGCATTTGGGCTGAGCCCGATACTGTTGAGCATTATTCACATGAGAAGCCGACCCACTACTGCATGGACCCGGCACTGTAGCTAACTGATCCGCAATGAACAGTGACAAACCCATTACTGTTCATCCAAACCCGAATTTACAAAAATACCCCTGTTTCGACCGTTTCGACCCTGTGAATCCATTTTCGACCTCCGTTTTGCCAAATTAAATCTCGATGAAACCCAAATTCGTCCAACTCAAAAATCAATCATCCGTTTCTAAATGTCTATCTTCTATTTCCAAAATTTGTCCAACACATATATAACCTTTTGATCGTCCCGAACGTATCTAATCCAAATTTAGCCTGTCAGCCAGCTAAGCACCATTGAACTCTGACCACCCAACCCGTCTCCTTTTATGTCCTTTCTTATTTTTAATTGCATTTTGTTCCCAGCTTGCATCTTGCAAGGCAGGAACCTGTTTGACCTCGTTTTCTGCACTAGTGAATGGACCAAGCAAGTTGGTCAACTGAAGGGCAGCAAAGGCAAATGAACCAAGCTTGAAGCCGGTAGAGAAGATCGAGAACAACGGAAAGAAGGTAAGTCACATGTTTTTGATCATGTTGAACCTACATTTGTTAATTATTTATTTATCAGTATTTTCATTATCCTTTATTTGAACGCTGATATTTTTGTTCAATAAATGTTAGAATGACATGATACCTAGTTACACCCTACCACTGAAAAAGCCATGTTTACTTTGATGGCCATATTCACCTTGACAGCCTTAGTAGCAATTAAAATATTGTATTATTATTCATAGATCATCTCATTCAATATTTTATACTACTAAGTGACTTGGCGTTGCCGGTAGAGTTTGGCGGTACTAAGGTAAGAGTGCACTGTGGAAAATCACGATGTGATCTACGTCCACAACCTTACCTTAGGGAAAACTGGGTGAGGGTGTATTGTGGGAAATCACCACGTGATCTACGCCCACGACCTTACCCTAGGATGGAGGCTGATTTGGAACGGTGGTGGTTAGTGTTGTTGAGCACAGTGGAAGATTGTGTTGGTGCCTCAGGTGAAAAAAATAAGGACAAGAATCTTATGCTATGTAAAAGACACAGTGATCGCTCAACCACAGGAGTTGACTTGTCAACACTGGTTTAGTAGCTGCTCAACTCGATTGAAACTCTACAGGATGAGATGACAGGATGCCGGGGAGTTAGGTATGCTGCGGGTGCCTAACAACGGTAGAGGTCACTCAAACGGCAAGGGGAGTTTAAATTTAATTTTGGCCTAACTAAGTGACGCTGCCGGGTAGAGCCTATATAAAGAATTGAGCAGTGAAACGTCTTGGCTTTCTTAACTCTGTCATGGGAGTTAAGGAATCGTGTGGGTAAAGTTGAGCAACTCTGCAGAGTGAAACTAATGGTATTTGAATACATCGTGCTTTCGGTTAATGAAGCTGTGTTAATTGGGTGATTCCAACAACAAGGCATAAGTAGAGTTTATGATGTTGTTAAAATTAGGTAAATATGAATTTTGTCTGATAACAGAAAAACCCCCTAATTTTAAGGAGAACTGTTTAAACTTTATTTGTTTGCAAATAAAATTGCATCCACCTCAGAATAAAACTACTATATTCCCTTCTCTTGTGAATCCTGGCAAGTAGATATATAGTATTTTCCCATGTGATTTGCTGAGTACAGTTGTTGGTACTCAGTCTTGCAATGTCTCCACCACAACAGATGCCAGAAGAAAGAGGATGCTGCAAATTTTCGTGCTAGGGTTGCGACCGCATTCAAGCGTTCCTGTGGAGTTTTCTTCGGCTCTTATGCCTGTAAGTTAAGTTTTGGGCCTAGATACCCGTATTGTTATTACAGTTGGCCACTAGGTCTTATTTTGATCAAATTAACTTCTTTTAAATGTTCGTAAGCAGGCATGATACTTCTTTTATCCGCAACTGAACTCCTGGGCTGTTGCGGGTGGTAAGACATCCCTGTTCCCAAAAATGGGGGCGTTACACACATTATTTAGACCGGGCTCTTTTAGGCTCAAAGTTGATTTATGCTTATACTATCTACAATAACTAACTTTTAAACGGTGCGTTTTTTCAAGGCGGGGTTAATAGGAAAATTGTAGAAAAAGTGTACTAAATTCAGCTGTACCGGCCAAAATCGCATGTGACTATTTCTCTCTGCGTACTGCTTCTCGCGAACAGGTACAATTCAAATATTTAAGTCATAAGCCATTAGCCCAAAAGAACCCACTCTTAGTTTATTGAGAGGATATGCCTCCTCCACTACTACAGAAAAGGTCATCACAGACGATTCAAAAATATCATCATAGACGGTTTCGTGAGCAATGCGAGTTTTGGGTTAGTAATAACATGAGGTTACCATATACGGTTTTCAAAGCATGCGTGATAAGTCATAACACAGGCGGTCTTTATAAAGAATTATGCATGAGAAGGAGACTATCACAGACGGCTCGAACAAAAAACCGTCTGTGATACTCACCCTCTGTAACATCCTGAAAAATCTGAAATTTAAAATATGAATTTCTTGAATGGTTTTGCAATATATTCTATTTGAGTTTGGATTTTTATGGCATTTTTCTGGAATTTGGTTGAGGTTCCAAAAATTTAAGAAGCTCAAAAGGAAACAAACATTAGTAATACCTTAAAAGGAAATGTGCAAATAATAGAAAGATAAAATTTCAAATATGAATCTGAAAAGATGATCCAGTATAAGGAGGGAGAAACCTGAGTTAAAATATAAAATCTCATTTTGGAAATAATGACATAAATAGCAATAAAAAGTGAATGAATAAAATACAAACACATATGCATATATGTGTGTGTGTGTACATATACAAATTGTGCAAGGAAGAGTTTAGCAATATAGGAAATAATATATATATATATATATATATATATATATATATATATATATATATATATATATATATATATATATATATATATATATATATATATATATATATATATATATATATATATATATATATATATATATATATATATATATGCAAAATTAAGTAAGCCAGCGAATAACAATATATGAAATCATATATATACACATATAACCTAAATAATAAAAAAACTCTCATTTAATAGTTGAAAATTTAAGGCTTGAATTCTAAATGCCATCCACAAATCAGTAAATTTTAATGCAAGTTAAAAGTTCAAAATTAAAAATCCAAAGTCTGAAAATGATTAAGCCTATCTCTCCTTCCCTTCATTTTCCCCTACTCTCTATTACATGTGGGCCCCATTCCTTATGCATCTCCTTTACTTTCCCCTCTCACTCCCTCTCACTACCCCGCGGGCCCCAGCCCCTGCGTGCCTTTCCCTTTCCTTTCTTTCCCCCGCCTCCCTTCCTCCTCCTTTTTCCCTTTTCCGTGTGCGAGGCCCCCTCCCTTCCTCCTCTGCCCGATCAAACCCGCGACACGACCGGCGTGCCCCAGTGGCGGCGGCATGGTGAAGCCTCGAATCCGCTGCCACGCTCCGCGAATCCCCATTGCGCCACGCCTTTCGCACGTCGCTCGCACGGCCGCCACATGCCCTCCTCGGCGCCAGCGCACCCCATCGCCTATAAAAGCCACCCGCGGTTGCCATCCTCACCGCCTAAGCCCCTTCTCCCTCCCCTAGCCTCTAATTAGCCCCTTTGCCATCCTTCTCGTCGGCGCCCCTCTTCCCCTCCACCGCCGGCCGCCGAGAAAATTCCCCGAGCCGAGCCGCCATCTTTTAGTTCCTAGCTCCATACCTCCCTAGGCACCCCGTGAAGTTCACCGTGTGCCTGGCCGAGCTTCTCCAAGCCCGTAGCTCGCCGGCGTCGCCTTTCCTCCCGGGCCGCCGCCGTGGCACGCCGCCGGCCCTACTCTGGCACCCCCCGTCCGCCATCGACCTCCCCGTCAGACTCCTCGTGACACCGGCAACCCATTTTGGGCCACCACTCCGACCCCCCGGCAGCCACTATCCGCCGCACCGCCGTTGTTTCCTCGCCCTCGGCCTCCTCTGCCCCGGCCTCTGCTACCGCATTGCATAACTTCTATCCGCGCCCTATATAGACAGGTAACACTTGAGAGATCCCTTGGCTAGCAACGTTAGCCCAAAGACTTGCCTCGGCCGCGCGCGTTCGAGCCTCCGCTCCGCAGCGCCGAGGTGGGTTTTTGGCGAATTTAATTTTTGTGCTGCTATGCGCTAGCAGTCCAGCCAAAGGGAAAGGAAATCAGGGAAAGGCTTAAGAGGGATGCAGAAATTTAGTGAGGGAGTAAATAAACCTAATGAATGCTTAAACATAAATTAAAATATCACATGTTAGTAACTAATATCCTTTTAACCTTGTGCATTAACTCCTAAAATTTCTAACTAAAGGTATAGTGAGATATTAGTTAGGGCTAGTAAGTAGGTTTAAATTTCCATGATGTTCTAACAAGTAGGGATTGAGTAATTATGGAAAATCTCCACCAACTAAAAAGAATTAGTAGGTATATAATTTAGGAAAATGCACATGGAATGATAAACCATCAAGTAAAAGTTACTTCCGAACAAAGCATGAATCTTTGCATAGTAGGAAATGGGGTAGAAATTAACCATCTGCAAGTTAAGCCATGAAAGGTTGTCTTTAACTCTAGTAACTAGGATAATCCTTGCTACTATCAAACAATGTGAACGCTAAGCCAACGAACATAGGCTATGGTACTCCAATGTAATTAGAGGTTATACTGCATAAAAATGATTATGGTTAAAAACTTTAAATAATGGTAATGGGATTATTCTAGCACTAAAACAAATGAAACAAATCTCTAAGTTTGCTTAAATTTCATGTCTACCTAATGAAACTAGAATGTGAAAATTGGAGTTATTTGGTTTTTCTGGTGAGTATGTATTGGTTGCTGATTTGCTCTTTATCCAAATTTTCGTGCACGATAAAACTAGCTTACGAGGCTCAGGAAGAAGAAGCTGAGGCAGCAGCTCTAGAAGCTCAAGACAACCAAGAACCAACCCACTGTGACTAACGCGAGTCAATACTTTGATCATGTTGATTCTACATTTTTTGCAAATTATTTTGTTTAAATTATCAAATTGCATGCTGATATTTTATATGCAAATACATGATTAATTCAAGATTTTAGTTATATGCCCATAAATTGACTTGATTAATATTACATCTCCTTTGGAATATTTGAATGTGTGAACCTTGTCGCCCTAGCAAAATTATAATAGTAACCTTTCGAAAATAAGTCCCTAATTATATGCCATGTTTAGTACTGCATAGATACTCGGGGGCGCTGAAATGCCCCAAGCATCATTATCAATTTTAATCATGATAAATTGGTTTGGGAAGTCATGGTGGTAATGACTGGTATATGTTGGTACGATTATTTTCCGGTCCCAAAAACCCCAACTTGCTTAAATATCTGGGCGGATGGTTCGAGGGTGTGTGTGTGGTGCAGTGGATGCACAAAGTGGGCAGTGGTAGAACCGCCCAGATAGCACTAAGGACTGAATCTTGTCATGACCTCCTGTGTAAAACAGTACAACCACAAGTCTGCAAAGTGCAACTTGGCTAAGTAAATTTATCGAAACCCCCGGACTCATCTCACCGATAGTGGATGGAAGTGGATACGCAAGGGCAAGGAGGCCTAAAGGGACACCAAGTGGAGGTGAAGTTTCCACTGTTCTAAGCGTTGCGGGAAGTGGAGCCCAGGCTGCGTTAATGCGTGGGAAACATCCCGTGCATAGATGGACCCACCGCAAGTGGGAGAAGCCCATAAAGTGAGATGACAAAAGGGGCTAGATACTTTGAAAAGTCACTGTGATGGTCTACTCAACCACGTGGCTAAGGAATCATATGGGGCAACGAGTGGATTGTCTCTTGTGGTGAAAGTGTACAAACTCTGCAGAGTCAAAACTATTCGAATAGCCGTACCCACGATCATGGGCGGACATGGAACTTAACCAGATATAGTTCTATTTCAAAAACTTTGTGGGTGGTATTGGAAAAGTGAAGGGTTGCAGATGGTCCTGGTTTGAATTGTCCTAGGTGTCGTCCCAGTGGTAAGTTAAGCGGCTGTAACGCTGAAAGATGCTATATGGTGCGGATGCCATGTAACGGTGGATGGAATCTGGATCACTATTATTATTGCATTCTCTTACACATTATGTTTTTGTTCAAAATTGCTAGGTCTCAGAAAATTTCTATGTATTATATTTCTGAATAATGATAATACATCTCATAAAGTAAAATGTTAGGAAGAATAGATAGAGTCGTAAGAAAAGTAGATTGGTTGATTGTGTTAACCTTATAAAGCTTTTGGTGGATTCATGTCAATCATAAAAGTGAAAATGATAGTGCAGATTAGGAGAAATAAATTGATGGAGTCTAAATGAATATATAGGCTAGAAAGATGAATTTGGAGAATTAGGAGTGCAAAGGTAATTCTTTGGATTACAACAACGATAACTAATATAAATTCTTAGAAGATGATGGCAATAATGGGATTAATAGGATTGGATCAAATAATAGATGGATGAATTGAATTTACGAGAATATTGGAGGAATAATAACAATTATTGGGTTACAATGCGGATAAAGTGTATTCTCGGTGGATGTATACTAGTGAGTCATAGACTTGATCATTGATATTTTTGGTAGAGGTATACTAGTGAATTAGTTAGAGATAGATAATGGAAAATAAGGTTTATTATTGAAAGAGCAAATTATGGTTGTGGATCAATAACAAAAAGATTGGATTGTTAGGAATTTAGAATACAAAAGATATTGGTGGATTAATTAAATGATATTAGAGAAATGATGTCACTAGTTTGTTTGGGTTTTAGGCAGCAATTGATCGGTGGATTATATAAATTATGATACTCGTTGTTTGAGGATTTACGCAGCAATTGATTGGTGGATTGTATTATTGTGATATTCGTTGTTTGGAGTTTTTGACAATTTACTGAATAAAAAAAGTGCATTTTCGGTGGATTAAGTCAATTATGGCAATTGTTGTGTGGAGTTTAGGTAGCAATAATAACACTATGATTAAACAATAATAATACTACTAAAAGCGATTTTTGGCAAATAAAATAACCCGAGCCTCTCCTTTGATAAGCTATGCATACTATTTATTTGCATTTTGTGTATTGGCTCGCGGAGCACGGTGGTTTGTACTCACACTCGCTTTCATAACAAATCTAGAATTAGGAATCAAATCACTATGTCTCAGCTATACTTTTGGTTATGATGGAGAAGAAGATGAAGTCGTCAAGGGCTAGGTCGCGGACCTCCAGTTGGCTGCCTGTGGGCATGTCCTGAAGGTCCCACCTGTGTGCTTCGTTCTTCCGCTGCTGCAATTTAATAATTTCGGCCTAATCGGCCCATGTGTAAGTCTACTATTATATTTACGCTTTCGCATGATAGGTACTTTGATAATCAGAACTGTAATCTGTGAGCACTATCTACTGATCCAGGGAATAGTGCGGTGGAATCTGAGAGGAATCAGTTGTAAATCGGGCTCCTACACCCTCACAGACAGTTCTAGCTACCAACCGTCTGTGATGGGCGAGTATCACAGACGGTTGGTATATAAAACCGTCTGTAATACTCTCTCATCATGGACGGTTGGTGGATAGAATCGCCTGTGATGTGCGAGTATCACAGATAGTTTTTGGTTCGAGTCACTTGTGATAGTTCTTTATATATAGTTTATACCACAAAACCGTCTATGATAGTTCATTTTACACCTAAATTTTTTTTCTGTTTTTTTGGCTAGTCTCAAGAAATGTTAGCTATGCCCTTTGAAAACAAGCAAATACAGTAGCAAACATAATAACACATTCCATTTCCATTAAGATTAGAATACACCATTATAACATAATAAGATAACGAGTAGGTTACCCATCTAACACAGTAAGAACACATCTCTTAATCCTATGAACCCAAGTCTTAAACATGCCAAGAACATAGAAGAAGTAAAGATTCTAGCAGACAGTAGAAGCTCAACTACGCTGATGCGGCCTTTATGCCTAGGCCCTCTAGCCCTTGATGCAGCGTGCGAGCTAGATGTCCTTGACACCTATTGTCACCAATGTTGAATTAAGCGCCGTCTTGGTAACTAGCTACTTCCGTGGTGCCTTGCTGCCCATAGACTTACGTGTTGTCTACTTCGTAAGGGTTGGGGGTCGAGGAGGACGGTGAGGAGGCTGGAGAGGTTTTGAGCATGGTAGGGAATGGGTTTAGGTGAGTATGTATAGGAGAGGGAGAGGCGGGAGTGGGAAAAGTTTTGGCGGAATCGGTGGGGTGAGGGTTGGTGGGTTTCTGTTGGCTGGGATTGGGTTGAGGAGGATCGATAAGCCCAGCGATCAGGAATATATAATTATTATAGACGGTTTGAACCACAAATTATCTATGATACGTAATTATCACGACGGTTTGAACCACAAACCGTCGGTGATATAATTATCAAAGACAATATATGTATATACCGGTGCGATGTAAACAGCTAGTCTCAAAAGATAAAATAGCAATATTCTTTATGGCTTATATATGCTCGTTTGTGAGTTTCAACGAGATCTACAACATTCAGTTGAGGTGTGCCCCAAATTCGAGCGGAAGATCGAAAATTTTGGTAAAAATAGAAATAAAAAACTTGCGATACAAATTTAAGGCTAAAAATAGCGATTTTGAAAACACAATACAAGGAATTAAACTAATGCTACTCCCCTCGCGGGAAAATATGCTAGTCACATAAATGCAAATCTTACATCGGTCTTAAATCAAAATGTACATCCATTTTCATTAGAATTGTTTTATAATGATTCTATGCAAAACCTCAAAGAAAGGGATGATTATTGACACCCATGACGTCGTGATGTTTTTCCTTTTTGCTCTCTCGGCCTTTGTCATACCTTTTCGAAGTCACTCTCAAAGGTTTAAACTTTAGAAAATTTACAAAATATTAGTGGCTGTCCTGCAAAGATTTAATAAAGGACGAGCATCGTGGCTTTATAATGCCGTTAATTAAGTAGTGGGATATATTCGAGGAAAACAGTAAAAGTGCAAATTTGGCCTAGCACATTCCACGTACGTACGCGATGAGAAACACGGGTGTTGGCCAACTTAATGGCCTATGTGGCTATGTAATATCGCTCCATTAGGTGTGGATTCTTAACTAAATAAAATTCATTACTGGTTAAAGCTTATTAACATCTATGAGGCATGGTTATCTAATTTAGTTATACATTACTTAGGTGAGTTCTTTTAGGCCTAAAGTTAGTTTATACTTGTACTGTCCATATTAACTAACTTTTAAATGATGTATTTTTTAAGTCGGGGTTAATGGGAAAATTGTAGTAAAAATATACTAAGTTGAGTTGTATCGGCAAAAATTGCATGCGACTATTTCTCTCTGCGTACCATTTCTCGTGAACAGGTAGAATTTAAATATTTAAACTATAAACTATAAACCGTCAGCCCAAAAGAACTCAATCTTAGTTTATTGAGATGATAGGCCTCGTCCACTACTACAGAAAAGGTCATCACACATGATTCAAAGATATCATCACAGACGGTTTCGTGAGTCGTCTGAGTTTATGGGTCAGTAATGACATGAGGTCACCACAGACAGTTTTCAAACTATCTGTGATAAGTCACAACACAGACGATTTTTATAAAGAACTGTCTGTGAAGGAGACTATCACAAACGGCTTGAAACCAAAAACCGTCTATGATACTCACCCATCACAGACGATTCTAGCTACTAACCGTATGTGATGGGCGAGTATCACAGACGGTTGTTATATAAAACCGTTTGTGATATTCTCCCATCACAAACAGTTGGTGGATAGAATCGTCTATGATGTGTGAGTATCATAGATGGTTTTTGGTTCGAGCCATTTGTGATAGTTCTTCATAGATGGTTTATACTACAAAATAGTCTATAATAGTTCATTCTATACCTAAATTTTTTTCTTTTTTTGGCTAGCCTCAAGAAATGTTAGCTATGCCCTTTAAAAATAAGCAAATATATCAGCAAACACAACAACACATTCTATTTCTATTAAGATTAGAATCCACCATTACAGTATAATAAGATAATGAGTAGGTTACCCATATAACACAGCAAGAACACATCTCCTAATCCTACGAACCCAACTCCTAAACATGCCAAGAACATAGAAGAAACAGAAATCCTAGCAGATAGTAGAAACTCAACCGCCTAATGAGGCCTCTATGCCTAGGCCCTCTCGCTCTTGATGCAATGCGCGAGCTGGATATCCTTGACACCCGCTGTCACCAGCGTCGAATTGAGCGTCGTCTTGGTAATTAGCTGCTTTTGTGGTGCCTTGCTGCCCATAGACTTATGTGTCGTCTACTTCGTAAGGGCCGGGGTCGAGGAGAAGGATAGTGAGGAGGCTAGAGAAATTTTGAGCATGGTAGGGAATGGATTTATATGAATATGTATAGGGGAGGGAGAGGCGGGAGTGGGAAAATTTTTGGCAGAATCGGTGGAGTTAGGGTTGGTGGGTTTCTATTGGTTGGGATTAGGTTAGGGAGGATCGACAGGCCTAGCGATCAGAATATATAATTATCATAGATGGTTTGAACCACAAACCGCTCGTGATACGTAATTATCACAAGCGGTTTGAACCATAAACCATTTGTGATACATAATTATCAAAGACAATATATGTATATACCGGTGCAGTGTAAATAACTAGTCTCAAAAGATAAAATAGCAATGTTCTATATGGCTTATATATGCTCGTTTGACAGGATTCGATGAGATCTACAACTTTGCAGTTGAGGTGAACCCCAAATTCCGAACGAAAGATCGAAAATTTTGTCAAAAATAGAAATCAAAAACTTGCGACACAAATTTAAGACTAAAGATGACCAATTTTGAGGGTCTTAGAGGGCGACTGGCATAAGCAAGCCATTTTTTGGATTAGACTCGTTGTTGCTTTTCAGCAAGTGCAAGAACATCAAAAACAGACATCGTATGCAAAAGTTATGCACGTTTTACTAAAAGTGTCTTGAAACGGAGTCCTACTCGAACTAAGGCGGGAGATTATGAAATTTTAGAAGATGCGATGCAGGAAACATATCACAAACGATTTTTAATAAAAACTATCTGTGATAACTTCCTTATCACAGACGGTTTAAATAAAAAACCGTCTACGATACTTCACAGACGGTGGTAACCATGAACCATCCGTGATATTATATTTTCACAGACGGGTTTTAACGCTGGCAGAAACACAGATGGTCTCTAAATCTAAACTATCTGTGATTGTATTTAACACTGATGGTTTTGATAAACCATCTATGATGAGATGTCTAATATAAGTTTTTTTTGTAGTAGTGCTCCCTCTATATAAAGAGTGCAGAGGCTGCTCATTGTACACACCTGTGGATCTTATACACACCCATCAATAGAGAGAGAGAGGTTATCGAGACAACTTCTTGTGTCTTCTACTTTTGTATAATATTTAAGCAACACGACCACCACTTTGTAACATGTTATGAGCATGCTAATGCTCTTGCGTAAACCATCAGCACGTTGTCTACAACAAATCTATTTCGATTTATTTTGTGGTAGTTATCCGGCCCTTCTCGTTTCTCTCTCCTAGCCGTGTTAATAGCGTCGTTGTATCACTCGCTAATAGCGAGCCCTCGAAGCACCCACCGTGCAGCCCTTGTCGATCCGTCATCATCCTCGCTAATCCAATCTACACCGACCACGCCCACCACGTCGCTCGTCTATCCTGCCCACACCGGCTGCTCCCAACCACCACAATCGCCGACTTTGGCCTCACTAACTGCGCCATCCTGGCGTTAAATGCTCGTCGCCACACCAACCACGCCGTGCTAAGGGCGTCTCCAATAGCTGGCTATTTAGTTAACTAGATCTGATGTGGCAAGAAAAAAGTAGGAGAGAGAGTAGTCACTAGCGATGAGCAAATAGCTGATCTATTTCACGTAGTCCAAGAACATGAGAGAGGAGCATGTGGGTCCAACAGTATAAAATAGTCTTTGCTTTTGTCTCTCACCTCCACGTCAGCTAACTATATAGCTAGTACTAGCTATTACCATTGCGGATGCCCTAAGTACGCCATCGCTGTTGTCGCGACTACCTCGGGATGTCACCCCGAAGCTCGCCAATGACGTGTCTACTGTGTTGCATCAAAACCTCAACTTCACCATCGCCGCGCCAACCTCACCACTCCGGATGAGCCTCAGCCTCCTCGTTGCCGCGCTAACCACGCCTCCTCAAGATGCCGCCCTGGCCATGTTGCTTGCCATGCCTACCGCGTCGCTCCAGCTCACCATCGCCTCGGCCAAGCACCATTGCGCCCATTGCACCGCACTACTCTAGGCTGTCGCCTATAAGGATGAAGCACTGTCGTGCAACAACGTCGTGCTATAATGCCATCGCCTTACCATGCCCTCTACACCGCACTGCCATTGTCTCACTATGCATCACTACCGCCGCCATGTTCCCTACGTCGCACTGCTATATTCCCCGTATCGCGCCACCACTGCCACCGAGACCTACGGTTGGGGCAAACCATAGGGCTTAGACGTGTTAATATCCAGACCCACGTGGGCCTAATAATCCATGTGGGCTGAACTGACCCATTAAGGCCAAATAATGGCATAGTCAAGTGTTATTATAGCTAGCCACTGAGAATTTTGTGAAATTAGATAGGGGCCCTTGGTTTATACAAATTAGGTGGGGCCAAAAATCTTATAGATTAGACTCTAGCATTTATGGATTTTTGTTCTAAGGGTATCCACAGATGGAAATTTTGCAAATTAAACCCTGAAAGAGTTTTGGTTTTATTATTTAGTCTCTAAGGCTTTGTTTAATTACCAGAAATTATTTTTTTTGCTATGGAAATTGTTTTTATGCTTAGAAAAATAGTAGAAAATTACTGGAAATTCACATATTCACATTTAGTATTTGAGTAAATTGTCTAGATGTTGTACTTGCATGTTTTAACTCATGTGGCCTATTTCTAGGCCAACTAATTGTTGTTTTACATGATGTAGGCAACATGCTCAAAAGGCAATGCTATGTGCTGTATGGTGATAGAAGGAATTATCCAGCATGGGCAAACAATGTTGTGGAATACCTCAACTACAACAACCTCAGAGATGCCATTGAGAAGGGTAAGAATCGTCGTAGTGCTACAAAAGACTTAGCCCAGAAGTTCATCTTGAAAGAATGGATGGTATACTCCAAGATTCGTTTGCATGTGAGAAGGATCCACGTGGGATATGGGAGGTCCTGTGGAACATATTTGGCAATTCAAGAATGAAAAACTCACATGTGCCATGGTCATCCTTCCCAAAATCTCAGAATAACAAGAAAGGTAAAACCTTTAAAGAGGAAGGGACATTGATGAAGGAGGCAATCAAAAGAAGCCCAAACTCCGAGAAAAGGTAATGACAAAGCAAAGAGATTCGTTAGAGGGATGTGAATGCGATATGTACTACTTGTAATTGTCGAAGCCATACTGCCCATAGGTGCAATACAACAAACACATAGTCAATGCATATCAAAAGGCCAAAAATGAAACTGCTATTTTGAGTGGAATTTTAGATATCCTATTCGAAAAGGGTGATTCATGCATAAGATTTATCCAAAGAGATGATTGATCTCTATCATGCTGCCAATGGCCAGAATATTTTGATATAAGATGTGTCAAATCTCACTATAGAAGATATCCCTACTCTAGAGGGAGAAATATCATTCCATGATGAAGTCCTCACCAATGAAGACAAAGATCTTTTCCTCTAAATCCTTATAAGAGTCAATTCATGTAATTAGGATGGTGTGAAGATGTAAAACACCAAGCTTTATACCAATCCTAAGAGTAAAAAATTAGGAATTAAATATTGTAATATTTAAGTTCAAGCCACTCACCCACTACAGCCACACGCTCGGATTCTGACAATGACACCTGTGATCTGGTTTTACCGGCCTCACCTTCCCATGACTCGCGTACACCGCGCACTACCCGAAAGACTCGGTCTCGCTGAGATCAAGTCCGAACTCCTATGACTTACGACTGCATCCCTGCTACAGTACTTTAAGACTGCTATAGTAAATTACGACTACCGATCAGTTTAATGTAGCTTACGATCGGTACACTATATCTATGACTGGTACACTGTATCTACGACTGGTACATTGTAACTACGACCATGGCACTTCGACCACAGCCACTTCGACCATGGCACCACAACCATGGCACTTCGACCATGACGTCACGACCACGGCCACTTCGACCATGGCTAGATTATTGACTAAAATACTTCCTCTAATCTAGCTACTATAGTTTATACGATCACAACAGTTTACTAATGATTCTTACATAATGTTAGAATAATCTTGTTTCTAGTCATAGAAGTTGTACTCGTCGTAACAGAGTCGGAAGTCGTGGTCGTAACAGAGTCAGAAGTCGTAGTCGTATTCTGGTTCGAGCACGAGTACAAGTCAGTCTATCAAGTTTGAGTCTACTTCATAGTCGTATGAGTAGTCGCCGTAGTCGTACCCAAGTCATAGTCGTAAAGTAGGGTACAAAAGATAAAGCAATGTAGTCGAGAGCATACACCGAGTTAAGGTGATGTAGTCGCAAGGAGGTGTCGAGAACAGAGGGTGATCGGTGTGATCGCGAGCGATCGGTGTGATCGCAGGCGATTGGTGCAGTTGCAGGTGATCGGTGTAGTTGCAGAATAGAGGGCGATCGATGTGATCGCAGGCAATTGGTGTAATCGCAGAAAAGCCAAAGTGTATCGATGTGATCAAGAGAAAGAAATAAAGAAGAGAAGAGTGGTTTGGCTCGGGAAATCTATTAAGTTCATTGTGTTCACGACGCGTGTAAATAGCGAGTTATGACCACAGCGATTGAGTGGAGGTGTCGCAGAGCGGCGAGCGTGGTCGTGGCGAGTTACGACCTCGATCACAGTCTTGAAGACATGGTCATAAAGGTGTTACGACCACAATCACGGAGTAGAAGCTATGGTCGTAAGGGTTACAACAACAACGATTGTGAGCCTTGGCGTGGTCGTAATCAAGTTGTGATTATGGTGATTGGCCGTGGTCGAAGGAAGTGCAGCGTAGCGGCGGTGAATGTGGTCATAATTTCTGCTGAAGTTAGACTACGTGGTCAGAGCAACAAGGCGTGATCGAGAGAACACAACATGGTCGTAACGGCGCGGGGTGGTCACAGAACCAACAGAGTGATCGTAACGACTCAGGAGGTGGTCGTAGCCTCTTGAACGTGGTCGTACGACTGTAGGAGGTGGTCATAGCGATGACAACCTGGTCGTACAGGTCCTGGGAGTGATCGTAAGCTGTAAGAAGTGGTCGTAAGGACTGTAACAAGTGGTATCAGAGCTAGTTGACTTCGGTTTTAAAGGTCATGGGAGACAAGGAAAAGGCATAGGGTGGGCTATTCTACCTCCAGTACCTTATCCTGACGATCCACAATTACTCGGTGTGGGCAATGAAGATGAAGGTGAATATGTGCACCCAGGGAGTCTGGGGTGCAATTGATCCGAAGGGGAATGACAAGGAGATGGACCAGAAGATAGATCAGGAGGCGCTTGCTATGATCTATCGAGCGATGCGATGTGATGATGCATCAACTCGCCGGCAAGGAGTCGGCACAAGAGGCGTGGGGGACGCTGCAGACGATGCATGAGGGCGTTGATCGTGTGGAGGAGGTGCACAAGGTCCAAGAGGAAGACTTGGAGAACAGAGGGCGATCGGTGTGATCGCAGAGTAGAGGGCGATCGGTGTGATCGCAGGCGATTGGTGTAATTGCAGAAAAGCCAAAGTGTTGGTGTGATCGAGAGAAAGAAATAAAGAAGATAATAGCAGTTTGGCTCTAAAAAACCTATCGTGTTCATTGTGTTTGCAGATATGGTCGTAAAGCTGCAGATATGGTCATAAGCAGAGCTACAACCACGACGTTTGAGTGGAGGTGTCCATAGGAGCAGCAGACATGACGTGAAGAAAATAATCAATCTCAGTTTAGGGTTTGAGTCTCACGCGAAACCGCGGTGTGACTCAATCAATTTATATAAAGTGCGAGCACGAGAATCTGAGACGTCGGTTCTTTGGACAAGCTACATACGCGGCAACCGCAACAAGGATATCTCGGCATTTCCCACGTTACGATTAGCGTGGGAATTACATTTAAACTCAGTTTTATCTATCTATGAACAGATCTATCTTTAACAGCCCCCTCAATCATAATCCATCAAGATTAAGATTGCATCGAAACAACTTGAGTGTGGCATCGTTAACGGCTTTGTAAATCCATCCGCAACTTGATCACGATGGAATGAATCGGATGTCAAGAACCTGTCGTGCAACACGTTCACGCACAAAATGGAAGTCAACTTCAATGTGTTTAGTGCGGGCATGGAATATGGGATTGGCTGATAGATATTTGGCCCCCAAATTATCACACCAAAAACATGCAGCCCTCTTCTAAAAAACTCCCAACTCACCTAACAACGATTGGATCCATACAATTTCTGCAGTGGCATTGGCAAGAGCCTTATACTCTGGTTCTGTACTGGACCTTGATACAGTCTGCTATTTTCTACCACTCCAAGAAATAAGATTAGAGCCAAGAAAAATAGCGAAACTGTTGGACCGAAATGGCGACAGAGGGGGGTGAATGTCGACTCTTAAAAAATCCCCCTAAAGAGCACACTTACAATCTTCTCCGATAGCAACCAATGCTATGAAGAAGAAAGGGAGAAAAGCACTCTGGAAACTTGAGCACACAGAGGAAATAAGCACTGCAAACAGAGAAATCAAAAGGAGGCCAAAAACTCACAAACCAAAACAACCAACACAGGAGCTGCTGGGGAGGCTGGTCAGACCGCAAGCTACAGACCGGTCTGACCGCACCCTGGCCGACGGTCAGACCGCCTGGAGCACGCCGGTCTAACCGGCCCTGCAAATCCGGTCTGACCGCCCATACTTATCCGGTCTGACCGCCCGACGAAAAATCAGAACAGCAGCGCAGGATTTTCAGACTAAAACCTCAACACTTCATACTGCAATAAAATCTGAGGTTTCTCTCTGAAGGATTCAGCCCAGAACTGAAGGAAAACCTCTCAAATAACCTATAGGGCCTAGGAGACAGTAAGAAGACACCTTAAGAGCACAAATTTCAGATTATGGTAAAAACCTGAAATTTTGCACGAACTGAGTCAAAAATCAAATTCCCATCTCATCCTTGATCCTTTGGCTATGAAACTTTGAGGATAGCTAATTAATAGCCTCTAGACTCTAGAAACCAAGTTCCAAGCCATCTCAAGGAGGGAAACAAGATTTGCACCAAAACCCTAGAAGCAAACTGAAGAACAGAGTGGCCCCAACAGTGAAATCTGAGATTAAATGCGATTAGCTCTTGGGAAAATCGATCAAATGATCTTGAGGCATCATTCCAACATAGAGCAACCCATTTTGAGCCTTCCCAGTAAGAAACAACTCAAAATCACGAAAAGAGGAAAATCACTCAAATGAAGAACGAAGAACAGAGAGGAGCTCGTGAAATAAACTTCTGGATTTCATTCCTGGAAACAAGAGATACAAAGAACTACGTCCCCATACGCATGGACATTAGAACAGGGATGATTACATACTCATCAATCCATCCTCTCCCTCTCCCAAACACAAGAACACACCCACTCTCTACATGCTTTGAGAGGGATACACTCAAGAACACATGAGAAGAACACACAGGGAGGAAGAACTATGATGGAGACACACTCTGTGCTCCACACCCACTCCCACCAACTAAAGCCTAAAGCCAAAACAAACTCACAAAGTTTCTTTTGACTCTAGCAAACCCTAACTCTCTCCCAAAAGCCATGGAGGTGCATGCAGCCACCAACACCTATTTATAGCCCTTGGCTAACGGGTTCCCAACCCGTTACGCCTGCTAACTACGAACGGAACCGCTTCCACCTGTGCAGCATTGCGTTTTTACCGAAACGCCCCTCGTGCACCTTCCGGGAAGCTTCCGCATTCCTTGTCGTCAAAGCCTCGCAACCACCTCGAGTCTCCACCGTCTTCGACACATCCCGACCGTTCTGACCTCAGCGCCACCTGCGCCCAGTCCGGTCACCTCGTGTCTCGCCACAACTCCTCCTCGACGTCCTGCAACCAACACAGACAAGAAACATATCAAATAGCACCGCTTCGATACATGAGAGCATAAATAGCATTAATGAAACCACATTAAGCCCAAAACGACAAGTCAACATAGAATGCATCCTAATCCCTTTGACCGAGTTTGACCAAGTTCGACCGAGGCCGATTGCACCACGCAAGCGACATGGTCGAACCACACACACAAACTCGACTTTCCTAAACCGATGTCAATTACTCATCACACATGGGATGACCTCCACACGGTCTCTCGAAACCCCGATTGACCTTGATCATCGGGACATCACCGCCCATCCGCATCGGAAAAGGCATTGACAAGAGTTGAAGCGATTTCTAAATTTTTAAACCATTGTTGCAATAAACTTGAGATATCTGCGATTCTCTTATTGCGGTCGATGTTGTGAGGTAGGAGCATGGAGGGCGGCATAATTTATTTCTGAATATGCAATGTCAGTCACGTAAGAGTGAGATATTGGAGTGCTCGTACAACACTCTAGTACCTGGTAACATCATCAGGCTCCAATGGCGTTCCTGACATGAGCATCAATTTTTCTGAGGTAAATAATATGGACTTCGACATGTTACAAAACACATTCGCAAACATTAAGTCACATGTCACAAAGGACTTATGCATGAGCTACAATCATTTTCAAAACATATTTGAAAATATTAGCATCATCTTGGTGAGAGAAACTAGAGCAATAAAGCGAGCTATCAACACTTGATAAGTTCAAGCTACTAGTCATGACCCTCTTAATAGTACAGCATCCTATACTAGCAACCCGATCTTTCAACCAAACAACAAGATCGGTAAAAGACTAGAAACACATCCTCAGCCCTAGCTAGTCATACATTTGCCTTGCGCATCCACTTGAACCTTGACAACATATAATTCAGCTCCAAGTTAGGGTCATGACTATCCAACACATGTGAAGTCTTTACAATGCTTGAGCTTAATCAATCGCATGAAGTCATCTTAAATCATCCATCACCATGAGACACATCATGTTCATTCATCTCAACAAAACTATTAGTCCCACAACTCGATTGTCATTAATTACCAAACATGTCATAACGCATAATGATGGGTCCAGATTCTTCAATCTCCCCCTTTTTGGTAATTGATGACAATACTCGATAATTGATGAATAATTAGTTTAATTTTTGACTATACACTTTGTACACAACAATTGTATACTCTTGGACTAACTTTGGATGCATTAAATTCATTCTATTTGGCATAATGTGAATTTTGAAATTAACGCTTGGCAAAGTCACAATATATAAAGAAATCTCCCCCTAAATATGTGCATAAAGATTTGAATGAGATTCATGCACATTTTGTGGATGTTGTAAATTTTGATGGAGTTTCCTCTATATTTTGGGTCCAAGGAAGCATGTCCAAGTAAACATGCATGCATCTATATGAGGACATGAAGAAATAAATTGGACAAAACTCAAGAAGAGAGAAACCACAAAGGTTTACTTAAGAGCATAAATCATACAAGTTGTCCAATAAGACTACAAAAGAGATAATGGTTCAAATAAGCTTACAATAGAATTTTACAAGAAATCATAAGTTTATCCAACACAAGACAAGGTCTATTGACCTACATACTAAACTAAGAACCACTCTCTTCATCCTTCTTCAATTTTCTCCTTTTATTCTTCATCTTCCCTCCCCCTTTAGCATTAAATACCAAAAGGAAGAATTTAGCCACAAGATAGATCAAAGAGAGGAAAGAGGTGAGCTGAAAATTATTTTGAGAACTCACGAGAAGGAGCATTGGAGGAGCCACCATGCACACTACGGTGACGGCGATAGCAAGGAGGATCATCTCTCTCAGGCGATTCACCTGCTATGGCAATCAATCACTGTCGCTCAAGAACTCCAAGCCTTGAATTCCATCGGCTTGAGCGAAAAGGCCTCTTGTTGATTTCTTTCCATAGAATTAAGGCGAGAATCAACTCTGTTTACCACAGTAGAGAGATGTCCAAGACTTTAACGCATCTCATTCATGAAAGCATTGTTAAAGAATTTTTGTTCGGGCTGACCCATATGCTGCTGGCCCCCTTGCCCAAAAGGCTATCCTTCATGCTCAAAAGGCTGTCCCGCATGCTCAAATTGCCCACCATGAGGCTGAGGCACTAGAGGTGGATGAGCATCCCGATGACGGTATTCTTTATGCTCCATATTACAGTCAACATCGAACTCAATCTTATCAATAATGAACTTCATAATATAAGGAGCATAATAAATACTCTTGCCTTTATCTCCTTTTGATGAGGCAATCTCACGAATCATAAGATCCATAATATCAAAACGAGTGCCTTCCATAATATACTTGATAATGTTCCAAGCTCTGCCATGTATCTCATCATTGTTGCCACTTCTAGGAAAGAAAGTAGCTCTCATGATTCTATTAATAATGCTTGGAAGAGGAAGGAGTCACGATACTACGCCACGCATAAACCTCGATTTTGATCATAATATTCATCAATGAGAGTAAGTGGCTTTGGATCTTTATCATGAACCTTAATTCCACGAGATAGTTGCAAGCCCAAAGAGATCTCAAACTCTGTTTGGGTGGCTTGCGTTCGTATTGTCCCCGTCATCCAAGAAAGGAAATCAAAATCTGGGGAGACATACACAGTAGAATAGAATTGCTTGATTGCCTTGGCATGATAATCACATCTTAATGTCACAAACTCATCCAAATTCACACGCCGAAAGAGAGGATATAAGCCATCAAATAGAGAATTCTTGCTCAGAAAATTCCAAGTGACATAGCAATGGTTCGCAAATTTCTTGTCAGAATAAATTTGATGGTATACCTCTTGCTGGAACATGGTGTGAAAGAGACGCTGTGTCGCAGAATGAGAAAGTTGGAACTGATCTACATGCCTGAGCATCGCATACTCCTCATTGTTCATTTTGGAGAAATCATGGTGCTCTGGCTCTTCCTCGTCCTCGCCATCATTTTCATCTCCTTCATCCTCCTCAATATCCATTTTAGTTTCTTGGCGGCCTCTTTGCCTTCACGGCGTTGCAAGAGATATTCAGGAACTTCTTTTTGTTCTTGAGGTTGAGCACTTGAAGAAGAGCTGCTGCGACTCGATGGTGATGCACTCTGAAAAATGATGGAATCGCATTCTTGCGGTAGGATTCTTTGGTCCTCAGCATTTTACTCTTAGAATGAGAGAGTACCAAGTTTGAAAATATTAGCATTATGCAGGTGAGAGAGCTAGAGCAATAAAGCGAGCTACCAACACTTGATACGTTGAAGCTACTAGTCGTGACCCTCTTAATAGTCGGCATTCTATACTAGCAACCCGATCTTCCAACTAAACAGCAAGATCGATAAAGATTAGGAACACATCCTTAGCCTAGCTAGTCATACCTTTGCCTTGCACATCCACTTGAAGTTTGACAACATGTAATTCAGCTCCAAGTTAGGGTCATGACTATCCAACACATGTGAAGTCTTTACAATGCTTGAGCGTTATCAATCGCATGAACTCATCTTAAATCATCCATCATTGTGAGACATATTCTATTCATTCATCTCAACAAAACTATTAGTCCCACAACTCGATTGTCATTAATTACCAAAACATGTCATTAACGCATAATGACGGGTCTAGATTCTTCACCCGTGCATCATCTGCTTGGTAGGAATGATGAAAGTGATGATAACACTTGAAAGCAACGTGACCTATCTTTCCGCAAACCTGACAAGTAGGACGATTTTTGCTACTGTCCGATCTATTCTTGGTGTAATTCTTGCGCTGACCATCACCTTGAGGAGAACCGCGGCGCTTATCACCACCACGCCACTGTTGCTTGCCACCAGAGTTGGCACCACAGTCGAGTGCGTGACAACGTTACGCTGATCAAGGCGCATTTCAAAGCCCGAGCAAATGCGCTTAAAGATCATTGATGCCAAGTGAATCTGTCTGGTTGTAACCGCGCCACAGAGGATTATACTCGACGCATCGAGACCGCAAGCACATCTGAAATAAATTGTTCTTGTTGAAGAGGCTACCCGGCTGCCGCCATTGGATCTCCAAGCGCCTTCATCTTGCTGAAATATTCAGCCGCAGACATGTTGTTCTTCCGGACGTTGGCCAACTACATCCATATTTGCATTGTTCTCGCTCTCGACTGTGAGGCAAACATGGAGCTCAAAGCACTCCAGATTTCAGCCGCCGTGCTCAGATTTAGTACTTGACCCATCACCTCAGGCGATAGTGAAGCAAGGATGAAACTCAAGATGAGCTAATCCTGTTGCACCCATACGAGGTACGCTGGGTTTGGGACTTGAGTTGCGCCATCCGGGTCATCTTCGTCACAACCTTCTCGGGCGTCAGTGCTTCCATCTATGAGACCATGCAATTCTTGCCACGTAGGTAGGGAAGAACATGGGCCTTCCAAAGGAGATAGTTCTCTGTGTCAACTTGCGGTAATCATATGACTAAAAGATGGCATAGCGGCGGACGGAGGAGGGCTGCTGCTGATCCTGCCGACGAGACGGGCCGGAGTTTCTTTGAGGTGGACATGGCTTAGATGTGGTAGAGGAGAATTGGCTCGATACCATGTGAAGAAAATAATCAATCTCAGGTTTAGGGTTTGAGTCTCACGCAAAACCGCGGCGTGACTCAATCAATTTATATAAAGTGCGAGCACAAAATACGAGACGTTTGGTTGCGGACAAGCTACATACGCGGCAAGCTGCAACAATGATGTCTCTAGCATTTCCGGCTGGTTCTGATTAGCGTGGGAATTACATTTAAACTCAGCTTTATCTATCTATGAACAGATCTATCTTTAACAATGACCACGGTCACGAGATGCTAAAGCGTGGTCATAAAGGTGCTACAACCACAAACACAGAGCGAAGCTATGGTCGTAAGGGTTACGACAACAGCGGTGATGAGCCTTGGTGTGGTCGTTACAATCATCGTGTGGTCGTAATCAAATTCGACTACGGTGATCGACCATGGTCGAAGGAAGTGCAGCGTAGTGACGGTGAATGTGGTCATAACTTCTGTTGAAGTTACGACTA
Source organism: Dendrocalamus sinicus (assembly GCA_036346575.1). NCBI lineage: Eukaryota > Viridiplantae > Streptophyta > Magnoliopsida > Poales > Poaceae > Dendrocalamus > Dendrocalamus sinicus. The sequence continues at coordinate 25,997,339 of CM070673.1, forward strand.
CATGGTCGAACAGCGGGATGTGATCGGAGAGATCACAACGTGGTCATAACGTTGCGCCGGTGGTCGAGAACCAATAGAGCAGGTGTGGCGACTCGGGAGGTGGTCGTAGCCTCTTAAACGTGGTCGTACGGCTGCAGAAGGTGGTCGTAGTAATGACAAGCTGGTTGTACGGGTTCTAGGAGTGATCGTAAGCTGCAGGAGGCGGTCATAAGGACTGTAACATATAATTTACATGTCAAGATTATAACCCATAGTTTCGGCCGGTCTCAAGGAAGACAGTGACGCCGGCGAGCTCCCGCCAACGAATCTCCAAATTAGGTTAAGAGAATGTTGGAAATAATCTTGTTTAGAAGTCGTACACAAGTTTTGGAAGTAATCGAATCCAAAACGAGTAACAAATCAGAAGTCGAAGATAGAGACCAAGTCCTAGACGAAGTCGGAAACAAAGTAGAAGTCGTGTTAGAATCGGAGTAGGAGTTGAGAACCCGTGTTGAAGTAGGACAGCCGGGTATAAAAGGAGGCTTAGAGCCATGTATTCAGATGTACCAAGCAATTGAGAAAAGACCAAAAAGAAGGAGAAACACAGAGTATTGTTTTGTTGTGTGTTTGCGCAAGACGTGGTCGGAAGGACTCACGATCACCGCAAGCGTGATTAGGAGGAGTTCGACCACGGCAAAGTTCCAGCGGCGTAGTCGGGGGCGCTACGACCACGGAAAAGGAAGGCTACGACCACGGTGAAGGTGGTCGTAAGGAGTCGGGTGGTCGTAACGAGCTACGACTACACGGGGAAGGCGAGCGTGGTGGGCGACTCCGACCACGTTGAAGGAAGTGAACGTGGTAAATGCGGGTGTTCGACCACGGTGAGCGATGATCGCCAGCATCACTGCGTGTTCGTAAATTTTACGATCACGGTATTAAAGGAGAGCGGTGGAGGAAGACAAATAGCCGATAAGGAGGAGTGGTCGTAATTGCTACGGTGTTTTTCGACTACGAAGAAAAAGCGATCGGAAGAGATTGAAGCGATCGGGCTGGTCGTAAGCATTCAGGACCGGTCGTACTCAATTCTATCTGGTCGAAAACGACTCTAACCGGTCGTGAAAGGTCCTGGGAGGTCGTAAGACCTTACAACAGTTGGTATCAGAGCCTCGGTGAACCATGGCGGAGGCTTCAAAGGTGAAGGAAAGCGTGTCGCTGCAGTACCCGATCCTCAGTTCGGACAATTACCCAATCTGGGCGATGAAGATGAAGGTCAACATGATCGCACAGGGAGTCTGGGGTCCAGTTGAACCAAAGGAGAAAGACAAAGTCGTTGATGAACGACTCGACAAGATGGCGATGGCGGCGATTTATCAGGCCGTGCCCGACTCAATGATGCGGCAGCTAGTCGGCAAGGAGACGGCGAAGGAAGTCTGGACTACTCTGCGAATCATGCATGAAGGAGTAGACCGAGTGAAGGAAGTTCGACTTCAAACCTTAAAAAGTGAGTTTGAAGCCATGAAGATGGGGAAGAGTCAGACCGTGGAAGAATTCTCTGGTCGATTCAATGAAGTCGTAAACGAGATCAAATCTCTCGGCGATGACTTGAAAGATGAGATGGCGGTGAAGAAGTATCTGCGAGTACTGCCAGAGAAGTTTCTCCCGGTCGTAACCACACTTATGTACTCGCAAGACCTCTCGAAGATGAAGATTGAGGAGGTAACCGGAGCGCTCAAAGCACACGAGCAGCTCCTGAAGAGTTACCAAGCCGACAACAAGGACAAGGATCTTACAATCAACAAGCCTTGCTCGTGAGAGAAGACATGAGGAACCAATACAAGCCGGACCAGACAGATTCATATGGCCAGCAAGATCGTGGAACTGGTCGAGGTAGAAGATCTCAAGATAAATCTCATATTCAATGCTCCGAATGTGAAAAATTCGGGCATGACGCTGCTGAATGCAAAAGCCACATCCAGTGCCATACCTGCAAGAAGTATGGTCACTATGCTGCGGAATGTCGAAGCCACATTCAATGCCATAACTGCAAGAAGTATGGGCACTATGCTGCAAAATGCAGGAGCAAGAAGAAAGTCGAAGAAGTCAACATAGCTCAAACCTCTGAACTCACAGAACCAACACTGCTGTTGTCGCACTGCACTGTTGAAGAACCGACAATGGTGCTATTGAATGAAGGGAAGGTGTTTCCTAGTTTGATGGAGAAGGGAGAGGAGTCTCAGGAACAGTCAGATTGGTACCTCGACAATGGAGCTAGCAATCATATGACAGGAACATATTCAATGTTTCATAAGCTAGATGAGAAAGTGCTCGGCAAAGTGAAGTTTGGAGACGGCTCAACCGTGCAGATCAGAGGAAAGGGGACAATTCTGTTGAAGTGCAAGGATGGAAGTCAAAGACCATTGTCAGATGTATATTACATACCAAGTCTTTACAGCAATGTCATAAGTCTTGGACAACTGACCGAAGGAGGTTGCCGGATCGAGCTAAAAGGCAATCACCTGAGAGTTTTCGACAACAGAGAGCGGCTGCTAATGAAGGTGCAAAAGTCAGCAAATCGGTTGTACAAGCTACCATTGAAAATCTGGAAACCAGATGGCATGCAAAGGGTTCTGGAGGAACCAGAATATGAACGACTTCATCTACTGGTAGTCGAAGGCCAGCCTGAAGTCATAACAAGCAAGTCAGGAGAAAAACAAGTCATGGCAGACGGCAGAAAAAAGCCTGAAGTCGTAACGATTGGACGTGGTCGAGAGGACAATCGACTACGGCAAACGGTGATTGAACGCGGTCGAGAAATCATACGACCATGGCAAACAAGATTTGAACGTGGTCGAAACACATTACGACCACATCAAACCGAGTGCGCGAGTAGTCGATTTGAACGACTACCGCACGAGCAGGTCCCGGATCGGCTGAGCGGTGAAGCATCACCGAGTGGTCGACACGGACCACATGTAGCAACCGCAGCCGAGAAAAGAAGGGGTGGCCCAGGTGGTCGACATCGACCACACGCAGCAGGCGAAGTCGTAGCAAACGACACAGGAGGTGCTTACTCGCATGCAGATGAAGGAAAGCAAGGTGAGGTCGTACCAGGTGCAACTGGCGCAAAGGAAGGTCAAAGCAATGAGAGCATGAGTGGTCGGGGCAAACCACATGATGCGAGCATAATCGTAAGCTCAGGAGGAGCTCCCACGAGACCAAAAGAAGGCAGTCAAAAGCCTGGAGCTTGGATCCCGAGGTGGCGGGAGAAAGCACAGCGTGGAGGACGATGGTCGAAAGCAAGGCCACACATCGGTGAAACGAGTTCTTTGGTGGAGGAGCGCGAACGAGTTGCGGAAGAAAACGACGAGAGCAAAGGCTGTGAGAGCAGGTGCTCCAGCCCAGAAAGACCGGTCAAGGAAGAAGCAGAAGCAGGAGAACGTCAAAGTGACCAAGGAAGAAGATCGACATGATGGAAGTTACTAAAAACAAGATTAGGGAGAGAATGTTGGAAATAATCTTGTTTAGAAGTCGTACACAAGTTTTGGAAGTAATCGAATCCAAAACGAGTAACAAATCAGAAGTCGAAGATAGAGACCAAGTCCTAGACGAAGTCGGAAACAAAGTAGAAGTCGTGTTAGAATCGGAGTAGGAGTTGAGAACCCGTGTTGAAGTAGGACAGCCGGGTATAAAAGGAGGCTTAGAGCCATGTATTCAGATGTACCAAGCAATTGAGAAAAGACCAAAAAGAAGGAGAAACACAGAGTATTGTTTTGTCGTGTGTTTGCGCAAGACGTGGTCGGAAGGACTCACGATCACCGCAAGCGTGATCAGGAGGAGTTACGACCACGGCAAAGTTCCAGCAGGCGTAGTCGGGAGGCGCTACGACCACGGAAAAGGGAAGGCTACGACCACGGTGAAGGTGGTCGTAAGGAGTCGAAGGTGGTCGTAACGAGCTACGACTACACCGGGAAGGCCAGAACGTGGTCGGAAGCGACTCCGACCACGTTGAAGGAAGTGAACGTGGTCGTACGGGTGTTCGACCACGGTGAACAGTGATCGCCAGCATTACTGCGTGTTCGTAAAATTTTACGATCACGGTATTAAAGGAGAGCGGCTGGAGGAAGACAGCGCTCGATAAGGAGGAGTGGTCGTAATTGCTACAGTGTTTTTTCGACTACGAAGAAAAAGCGATCGGAAGAGATTGAAGCGATCGAAACTGGTCATAAGCATTCAGGACCGGTCGTACTCAATTCTATCTGGTCGAAAACGACTCTAACCGGTCGTGAAAGGTCCTGAGATGTCGTAAGACCTTATAACAGAGAAATGTTGGGGAGGTCTGCGAACACGTTTTGACGCGAACGAGTGGGGGGAGAAACTCACTGAAGAGGGGGGTTGCGCATGGGCAATGCTCACGGCCGGCGCGCAGCGACGGGTCTCCAAGGTCGATTCGAGCTCGTGGATGAGGATGGAGTGGGGAGGTGATGAGGGTGTGGAAGGAAGGAAAGGGAAAACAGAGGGAGGGCAACAGGCGGCAGCGTTGCTGTGCTCGGCGACGCAGCAGCAACGCGCGGCATGGCACGGGCGAGCGAAGCAACGGGGAGAGAGCGGGACGCGCGCTAGCTTGGTCGGGGCGTGGGCGGCGTCGCATCGATGGCGCTGTGGCGAGGACGGCGGTGACACGCGACACAGGAAAGACGGCGTGGCTACAGGCGGCGGCGCGGCTGTCGCGTGGAAGGAAACGAGGGCAGGGGCCGGGGAAGGAAGGCCGGGAACCAGAGAGGATTGGAGCTCAGCTAGCCAGCCTTGGATGCATGCAATTGCTTGCGGTTATATTACTTGGAACTTAATTCACATGCACAGGCCACAGAGGCACACCCCAGCCCCAGGTGGCTTAACACTGCTCAAAAAGTACAATGAAATATGATCCATTAAAATATCTCAAAAGGTGAAATGAAATATGTATAGTGTGTGGTTAGGTTTACGTGGTTGCTTGTCACTGACTTATCAATTGTACACGCTTCAAAACATACATACATGAAACAAAACGAAACCTCCAAACACCACAAATAAATTTTTAACAAGACCATTATTACATGGAAGTCATGATCGACGTCACACTAACCAGAATAAATTAAGAACCCTTACAAACAAGCTAAGAATTGATACATGGAGATCAAATTACACATCAACAGTAGAAAATGGAAATTACAAGCCCCTATTTGTCTCTTCTTGCTCCCTTTCATAGATTGCATGCGTAGTATTGCAATGCCTCGTGCACGTATGCAGCCTTAATTATGACCCAGCATGCGCGTGTGCATGCATGTCTTAAACCTGCTCGACGAGGCTTCCTTGTCCGCCTTCTCGTGCTCTTCCTTCTCGACGGTCTCATTGCTCTCGACGCCGGTGGCGTGGGCCATGCCGTTCTCCTCCGTCGGCGGTGATTCGATGGGGTACACCTCGGAGCTCTTGACCTCGACGGCCGCCGAGGCGCCGAGCTTGGCAATGTTCACGACGTGCACGGGCACCTTGAGGCCGTCCGACACCGCCGCCTCCTTGGCCGCCGAGTTCCTGTAGATGGCGTACAGCCCCATCTGGACGACTCCAAAGGTGAACCCAAGAACGTTGGGCAGCTGTTATGCATTCAAGAAGTGTGAAGTTAGTGATAATTCGTGATCTCGTTGAGTGCTGCATAGCAATTCCGTAATCTGTTCGATTACTTACGGCCACGTATTTGTCCTTGATGAGGAGGCCGTAGAGGAACCAGACGACGGCGCTGAGGGTGAGGGAGAGCGAGAGCGAGAAGGGCATGAACTCCACGCTCTTGGTCCGCACCACCTGACGCTGCAAGCAACCATTGCAACAAACTGCGTAAGGGAGAGAAGCCTATGTAGATGCATGCTGGCCACATGCTCATTATATATGTGCATCGCGGTGTGCTCACGATGATGCTGAGTGGCGCGACGAAGACGCTGACGGAGAAGCCGACGCAGACCCAGCCGAGCATGACGACGCGCTTCTCGCCCTCCGACAGGAGCTGGGTGAGGAGGAGGATCAAGCCGAACACGCCGACGTTCAGGAGCAGCAGGATCTTCGCCGTGAACAGCTGCATTCACATATCACACACGCATGGACGCATGTCAGAGGACGTCCACACGCATATCTACAAGTGTATGTACACCTCTACTGAGCTAGCTAGCAAGGAGACCTTGGCCTTCTTGGAGGCGTAGGCGAGGTAGACGACGATGTAGATGGTCTCGATGACGCAGCCGGCGGAGTTGATGGTGATGAGGAGGCACTCGTCGGACTTGATCAGCGCGTAGTAAATCCACAGCATCGCGCTGAACAGCGCCACCACGTACGGAACCGACTGGAAACCCTGCGTCGACTTGTTCTTGTAGATCCGGTAGAACGTAGGGCTGCATATGCGTCAGAGACGATTCGTCAGAGCTACGGCGAGTCCAAGTGAGAAAACAGCAGATATCAAAGAGATGGACATAATGTGTGAGAGACTTACAGTGGAGCCAGGTAGGTCATGAAGGAGATGATGTTGCCTGCAACAGAAGACAACATCGCAAGTAAAGTTCATGTGAGAGGAGAGATTTGCATGCGACAGTTAGCCAGCGATCCATGCACAACGACGTGACACAAGGAAACACGTTACAACAACGATCTAGCTTTGCTAGCTTTTAGTAATGGCTGGGTCCCCTTTGTGTGTGAAGCTGATGTCACGATACACCATAGGCAAGATATTGGAGCCCGGCCTTTTATTTGATCCCTTTGTTTTACTTCTTTTTAGCCTCCTGATTGGCCTTCCATCAGTGGCGGAGCTAGAGCAAAACAGAGGGGGTGCAACGCGCCGCGCGTGGGAGCATAGGACGGTGGGAGAATGGGCTGGACAGGGCGAGTGAGGGTATTTGTTGGGCTAGGGGTACACTATATTGGACCAAGGGGGTGCACAAAGGGTAAATGTTTACTAGTAATAACTAAAAAAAATTTTAGACCCGGGTTCCTGGAACCCCCTCCCCTCCATTAGGCTCCGCCCCTGCCCTCCATGATCACAAATAATGCATGTGTATCTCCTATTGATGAATCAAATGTTTCTTCTCTTTTAATTGACGCGAAAAAAGGGGGACTTGCAATAATAAGGAGGGGAAAAAGCTGAGGGGGAAGGATTACTACGGTGCAACAAGATAGAGAAATCTTATTTTTGCAAGCTCTTGTAATTAGCTTACAATTGCATCCCAAAGTGCAAACCCCACTAATTAGCTACATATACAGCCAGCTAGGATGAATACTACAGCAAGTAGGTAACAATAGGCATATTGACAGAAAAAAAATCGGGTGATTTTGGCAAAGGACATTAATTTAAAAATAAAGGAATAAAAAGGGCATGGAGAATAAACGAAAGAACCAAAATTTACAAGGATATCTTGAGATATATAGACAATATACCTAGGAGGCCAAAGGCGAAGGCCCAGGGATGCTGAAGAGACAGCCCAGCCATTGCAAGATCTTAGCTTGGGATATGAGAATTGATGAGCAGATCGATGGGATTAATTGTTCTAGCTAGAGGCAATAATAAGCTCCAAGCTTTCTCTCCTCTAACTAGCTGATCAAAACTTGATCCCCTCTCCTCAATGGGAAGGGAAGAGTTGATAACTACTACTTGAGTTGCTTGCTTGAAAGCTTGATGGGAGCTGAACAAGATGGGAGGAGTTTATATAGTGTTAGAGGAAGCACCAAGCCAAAAAGGTACACATGCCTCATGGTGTGTGACCCTGGACACCAATAGCGCACACACAATTGAATAAATAAACTAAAGACAATATAATCGTCAGCATGACAGAGAGTGGCTATCTTTTCTTCACAATTCTTTCCTCAATGCAATGGTAAAATATGGTTGTGCACTCTAAGTTGTTGTCCTAGGCAAGGATCTAGACATGCAAGTTGGCTAGCAGCATAAGCTTGGCCGTACAGGGAACGAGAGGCCTGAGCTACTAGCAGCCACCGACTGAGCCGCAGAGGAACATACATTTTCCTTTCCCAACGGACGGTTTGAGACCAGTCCTTAGCTCACTTGTAAATCAAATGCAAATTGCCTATTGGCAACAACAGTTAATTGTTCATATATAACTTCGTTTGCATGCCCATTTGGCGAATTTTCATTTCATTTTCCATTGTTTCCACGTTTCCTCTTCGAAATTTGAGTAAGACATAGCCGGATGCACATTCAGATAATTAACCCTAACCCTTCAGCAACCGCTGACTTATCACATGGTTCTGATAAGTTCTTGCGAGGTTATCTAGCGCGCACAAAGTGTAACGCACGTAATGAAGAACAGGAGTTATCATTGCGAGTGATCGACACGGTTACTTGCATGGCCCCAAAGAATGAAGCGTGCCAGGCACAAGCCAGAACACCAGCTGTTGTGCCGATCCGTTACTAGTACACGTCACTGCATGCCCTTTGCTTGCTTCCATAATTTTGGAAAGGCTTCAGGAACACAAAAGCGCTTAATTCGCTTTCTTCTTCTACTAATTCTCTTGGACTTTGCCTCTCCTGCATTTAGGGGAAAAATTATACGCCTTTTTTTTAGAGCTTTTTTCTGGGTTTAATGCTTGGCATATCTAATGAACCCAATGACAATTAATCGATGCCGCTACTACTGCTGTTGATGATGATGATGATAATGATGATGATGATGATAATAATAATAATAATAATGTGACAAGAAGACTGCATGCTATGGTCGGACGCAGGTGCTTGACGCTTTGACTGCCTTTGAACATGCATGGTTCCATGGATGCGATTTAAAGGGCATCATGATGATTGATTAAACATTATAGGCCATTGGGAGAAGCAAAGAACGGCTGGAGTTGTCCAGCTCGCCAGTTTAGTTTTCCTTTTGGAAAAAGTTCTTGATCGCCATTTTGGTGTACTCCAGTCTGACTTGATCTCTAGCTCTTTTGTAACCCTCTTGGAATCTGCTTCGACGTCGGCTGGCATGCATTGCTCTGGCGGATCGCCCGACATGTTCCGCAGCTGCTTCAGCAGCATATCGACAAAGACGAGACCGCCCTTCTCTTAATTTCCTCCAAACAACTAGCTAGCGGAGGACAATTAAAAGTATGAATTCAATTATCTGGAAAATACCTTTAAGATTAATTTGTGGGTATATTTCTACACCATAAATTTAGGAGTACTATGGTTAGGGGGCGAAAATTTAGTATACGTGTGGACACTACATTTAATTTTTTTTTATAAAAGGAATACGGAAAACAACATATTACTTTGGCCCTAGCTACTCCTAAAATTGGAGATGGGTAGAAAAAGTTGCACATAAATTCGCAAGCTTATCTCGTCGTCTCACTTGGATCCTTAAACTTTAGTATGGACGTACCATCCTGAACTTGTTAAATTGTATACTATTTTGTGCGTCTATTACATAATAAGGGCCAACATATCTACAATACAGATTTGAAAAAATAAATCTTAGTGACACAATTAGACAAATATCAAGGGCCTCACGTGCCACACATTTCCAATTCCAACCTGTGCCTAGCTAATTCCGTGGAATGCATGTAACCATACAGGGAGCTCCATATATACGCCTAGTTCCCTCTCTAGTCTGTATGATGCATCGATTTATTCAGGTCATTTCCAGGGCACGTTTATCGTTACGACAAATCCTACTCATCTATCTAACTTGCATACGGCTGATGATGATGTCCTGCTAGTTCATGCACGCACAGTTCATACTGCTCTCTACTATCTGAACACGCGTGACATGAATGCATGCATGCATGTGCCCAGGTGGATCGATCGACAAGATCAACAACGTACGTGCACGTAGGTTTGTCCAAGTACATATCGTTGTTCGTCGTGACGACGTATATATACAACCTAGCTAGCTAGAGGTATAAGCTGTAACATACACAGTTCCTATTCTAACAGTTGACGCAAACTAGCTAGCTAGCTGTAGATACGTACTAGCCTGAACTATGTACGGTTCCCATGCACTACTATTCGTGAGAACACGTACGAGTTCGCCGCACGTGCGGTTAGTTTATGGGGGCATGGCGACTTGCTCGGTAACACTGTAACAATGTGCAACCACACGAGTTAGAAAATAACATCCGTACGGCACTGACATATAGTTTTAGATCCACATGTCATTCTAGATGTTATTAGCTTATTTTTCTATTTATACATCTTTGCCATGCTAAAAAGCATTTTTTTCCCCTAGATCGTGTGAGTCGCACATCTGTCCTATGACGAATTTTAGACCAAAGTTAAGAAGAAAGTGCAAGAAATTTGAGTATCCAACAAACGGATGCAGAAGTTTCCCATGCTCATGATGTCTGAACAATCAAACTCCGGCCTTGCTTTTGCCTAGTTGCCGGGCACTCACTCGGGCAGGGAGAAGCTGCATGCTGCTCGACCATCGGTTGTGCTAGCTCGTTGCTTCGATGGTTCCAAAGTCCAAAGTGCATCGAAAAGGCCAGTGTCAAACGCAAGCAAGTTCCCTGCTGCTTCTGCAAGCAGAGTTGTACTCGAACTGCATTATTTGTCTGAACCCAAGGTCACGCGCGAATGTATACATTAGCAGTGCAATGTTTTTTTTTTTTTTGGAAAGAAGAACCGTGGAAAAATAAATTGACGTGCCCACACCACTTTTTAACAACTATGTGTGTGATTTGGCATCAGCTAGTACGTGTGCAATGGTATATAATCCAATATTGCCGTTGTTATTAGACCCGAACATTGCTCGTGCCTGATGACAGTATCAACTACATCATATCGTTAGAGGGAGCATATCTAGAACAAATGGTCTTTTTAATGTAAACATGCAAACACGAATCAGAACTGATGAATTCACCTTCTACACCTCAGATCTATGTGGGTAGAATCCCTCAAAAGTTACCGTCATTTTACACATAACCCCCGCTTCGCCTGCGCTTTTCCATCCGCATAACTCAGTCTCTTTTTCATCCGATCCTGTCACCTCAACTCCTAGTCTTGCGTCGCCCCCATTCCCTCCGTTCCCTCTGCGCCTCCTAGCCTTGCGCCACCCCCGTTGCCTCCCTCCCCTCCCCAGTGTTGTCCCCAAGCTCAATCCGGTAGCCCACCTCCCACTCCCCTCCCAGCGCCTCCCCCTGGCTCTCTCCCCTGCTTCCCCAGTGTCGTTTCTCTGGCCTTCCTCGGCGTCGCCCCGTAGACTCCACCAGCGCTGGCAACACCGCGACCTGAGCTCCTCCCTCCTCTCCGGCCCCTCGGGCGGATCGCTTCCCGCCGCCGACCACGACCATGACCACCACAACCACGTCCACCACTACCACAAGCTATGGTTGTGACGTTCGTAGTCGTGGTCGAAGGTGGTTGTGGTCATAGCGGCTGTAGTCGTGGTGGCTCTGGTCGAAGGCGGCTGTGGTCGAAGGCTGCCGTGATCGAAGGTAGTTGTAGTCGTGGCAGCCGTGGTCGTGGTCGAAGGTGGCAGTGAGGTTAGATCTGGCTCCAAGGGGGCCGAGGGAGGAGCTTGGGTTGCGGCGTCGCCAGCGCTAGGGGAGTCCGGGGGACGACGTCGAGGGAGGCTGGAGGGGGCAGCACCGAGGGAAGACGGGGAGGGAGCCAGTGGAGGTCGGGGGGCGACGTAGGAGGGGGGAGGTGAGCCGTCTGATTGAGTCTGGAGACTAAGGCGGCCGAGGAAAAGAGAGGGGGTGGAGAGAAAAGTGAGCCACATGCGGGGGGTTTTCAAAAACTGGCATACGTGTGAACGGCATCCCGCCCGCTTGCATCCAGGGCATCCCCGTGAGATCCAACGGCTCATGGTTGTGTTTGCCTATTTGCATTGAAAATGTTATTTGCATTAGATATACTCCCATCGCTAAATTGTCCCAACTGCAACTCTATCTTGTATCTTAACCAACTACAACCCTTTCTTGTATCTTAGACCCCATTTGGAATATAATATTTGCGGATACCAAGAGTTGCTCTATTTTCTACAACTCTATCTTGTACCTTAGACCTCATTTGAAGTATAATATTTATAGAAACCAGGAGTTGCTATATTTTCTACAGAATTTATACAAAGTTCCTACATTCAAGAAAGTTTTGGGAACCATCTACTGTATTCTTCTTGAAGAAATAATGCTATTTTCTCTAGAATTTTTATGTTCCAAATAGACCTCAGTTTTTGAGATCGAGGGTGGGACTAAAGTTCCTTCATCATGCTTTCCTTGGGTACATCACCTATTAGTGGTGCATCATCAAAAAGGAAAAAGTATGTAAAGTGATATACAGATATATTTTCTAAATGTTTTCACCTAAAAAGAGATGCACATGCTATAAAAATATTACACTTTCTGAATAAACTAATTACATAACTACCAACTTTTAATCATCCAATGATGCACAATTAGTCACAAAAAGCAATACATATACAACTCTACAACCCGACATGATTGTACGGCTGGGATCTTTAGATGGTCAAACATGCCTCGCATACATGCATGCTATTTTATAAGGTTTTTTTCTCTCTCCTGCTTGCAATGTGCATGTTCAGGCTCACTGGAACATTAGAAGCTGTCGGTAGTCTCTTCGGTTACGGATAATGATTTATGATTACAAATAATATTTTTTTTCTTTAAAAAGAGCATTTATGTGATAAATTAAATGTCGATAAGCCGCTTCAAAATGCTATCTCGATAAGTCACTTTAAAACAACGACAGAAAAAACGCCTCATTTATTTATTTAAGAGAATTTATAAGTCATAAGCCATTAAGTAAGTTGTAAAGAATGAGACCATTAGCTCGAGCTAATTGGAAAAAAATAATGCTGCCTTCATAAAAGCAGAAAAAGGCAGGGCCCTTCGATTCGCCATTGCCAGAATTACTCCGAGTCAAATACTACCAGCACTACGTACGACGACGACATGAAGAAGATCCTGGCGAGTAGGGACATCAAGATGATGGCCGTGCGAATATTCGTGCGTCGGATTGACATTTGCTGCGACAGTACGTAGCTCTAGCAGCCGTCAGCTGAAAGCGAAGAAGCTAGGAGAAGAAGAAGAAAAAGGAGGAACCTTCTCTCCTCCTCCTCCTCCTCCTCCTCTGTTGATTGCCGCTGCTTTTTGGGTGCTCGTTTACCGCCAAATAGTCTCCCGCCAAAGAGTCGGCCTTTTCGTGGTTTTCCCTGTGCAAATACATGCGCGGCACTCTTTGTTTTTTTACATGCTTTGTCTCATATGTTTCACGAAAATAAATATGTAATATTTTACGACCATGATATGTGCTCCTTCGAGTGTTTTGGTTTAGCGAAATGATGTGTGCAGGTTGAGGGTCTGTTTTTTTACCTCAAAAGCTGACGGCTTTTGACTTTTGTTACAGTATCTAACTTTCAAACGGAGTATTTTTTCAAAACGAGGTCTATAAGTTAAACGATCTACACGTTAAAAGCTCAACATTTGTACCAGCCAAAATCACAAAGGAGTATCTGTCTCTCCGTAATCTGTACCGTAAATAGTCAAAATTTAAAAATTTCAGCTAAAAGCCATGAGCTACAGCCGAAAAGAACAGGTCCTGAAAAATAACATCTAATGCGAGGCTGACATCGGAGTTTTGGACCACTTGTCCGTCACTTGCTACTCCGTTGTTGCAACTTAAAACTCTCTGCGGTGTTGCTGAGCAAGTTGCGACCGCTGGATTTAATTACCTGCTTTTGTTTATGCTAGCTGATGCATAGGGATGAACGGTTGTAGATGCTGTTTGATAGGAACTACTGAACTAGGACAATTGCAAGTTCAAACTAGATTTGGGGTAACGAAGGCCCCTATTTTCTCTCTGTCATCGATCACCATCCAATTTTTTTTTTATGTAAAGGGGCAACGAACTGTAGCCGGCCAATGCTCTCCGATGCTCGTAAAAATGGCTTACGTTTGTAAATTTAAATATACGCATTAACTACATAAATATAAAACAAAAAATACACTTAGACCATGTACAATAGCGTAATATCAGCTGTCTATAAAGTTTGTCATGTAGGACACGAGATGATGTAGAGGAGAGAGAGAGTGAGCATAGAAAACTGGGTTATATCTTATGCAGTAGTCGATAATAACACGATAAATAAGATACATTGTGTCATAAAGAAGCTGTTTATACAGATATGTAAAAAGATAAATTATTATATGAGCTATTTTTAATATCGTTTATAGATAATATGAAGGATAGTATAGACGCTGTCTATATCATAGTACATGCCCTTAAAAACACAATACAAGGAACTAAATTAATGCTACTCCCCTCGTGGCAAAATATGCTAGTCACATAAATGCCAATCTTACATCGGTCTTAAATCAAAATGTACATCCATTTTCATTAGAGTTGTTTTATAATGATTCTATGCACCTCAAAGAAAGGGATGATTATTGACACCCATGACGTCATGATGTTTTCCTTTTTGCGCTTTTGGCCTTTATCATCCTTTTTCGAAGTCACTTTCAATGGTTTAAACTTTAGAAAATTTAAAATATTAGTGGCTGTCCTGCAAAGATTCAATAAAGGTCGAGCATCGTGGCTTTATAATACCGTTAATTAAGCTTTAACAAAAAGTAGTGGGAGATTTTCGAGGAAAACAGTAAAAGTGCAAATTTGGCCTAGCACATTCCGTGTACGAAGGCGATGAAAAACACAAGTGTTGGCCAACTAATGGCCTATGTAACATCGGTATGATCACGTGGATGCTTCATCTAAATAAAATTCATTAGTGGTTAAAGCTTATTAACGTCTCTAAGGCATGGTTGTCTAATTTAGTTACACATTACTTAGGCCGCGTTCTTTTAGGCTTAAATTGGCTTATATTTATATTTTCTATAGTAATTAGCTTTTAAATAGTATATTTTTTCTAGGCGGGATCAATAAAACAATTATGGTAAAAAATGTACTGAGTTGAGCTGTACCGGCCAAAATTGCATGCAACTATTTCTCTCTGAGTATTGCTTCTCGCGAACAGGTAGAATTCAAATATTTAAGCCATAAAATACAAACCATCAGCCAAAAATAACTCACTCTTAGTTTATTGAAAGGATAGGCCTCCTCCACTACTACAAAAAAAGGTCATCACAGACAGTTCAAAAATATCATCACAGACGGTTTCGTGAGCCGTCTGAGTTTATGGGTCAGTAATGACATGAGGTCACCACAGACGGTTTTCAAACCGTCTGCGATAAGTCATAACATTAACAGTTTTTATAAAGAACTGTCTATGAAGCAGACTATCATAGACAGCTCGAATCAAAAACAGGCTGTGATACTCACCCATCACAGACGGTTCTAGCTACCAACCGTCTGTGATGGGCGAGTATCACAGACGGTTGGTATATAAAACCGTATGTGATACTCTCCCATCATAGACAGATGGTGGATAGAATTTTCTGTGATGTGCGAGTATCATAGACGATTTTTGATTTGAGCCATCTGTGATAGTTCTTCATTGACGGTTTATACCACAAATCGTCTGTGATAGTTTATTCTATACCTAAAATTTTTTTGTTTTTTGGACACAAGTGTGTGTCTTCATAAGAAAGCGGAATGAACATAATGATGTGGTGAGATACAAAGCAATATTAGTAGCACAAGGGTTTAGGCAGAGACCCAACATCAATTGCGATGAAACCTACTCTCCTTTAATGGATGACATTATGTTCTGTTACTTGATATCAATGGCAGCGAGCATGAATCTAAATATGAAACTCATGGTTGTTGTGACTACATATTTATATAGGTCACTTGATTCTAAAATCTTTATAAAGATTCTAGAGGGACTGAAAGTCCCACATATGAGCGTGAATGAGAATCAAAACATGTATAGTGTGTTGTAAAGGTCATTATACGTGTTAAAATAGTCAAGTCATATGTGGTACAACCGACTGAGTTCATTCCTTCTACAGAAGAGGTATATTAGCAATCAGGTATATATGTCCATGTGTATTCATCATGAAATTCACTCATAGATTATATGTTATATCTATGTATGTCGATGATTTTAACATCATTGAAACAACAAAAGACATCCTCGAAGCAAGTTCATAATTATAGATAGAATTCGAGATGAAAGATTTGGGCAAAACTAAATATTGTCTTAATTTGCAGATCGAACATATTCCTGGTGACATATTCTTGCACCAAATTACCTACATCACGAAAATACTAGAGAGATTTTATCTAGATAAACCTCATTCACTAACTACTCCAATGATCGTTAGGTCACTTGAAGTGGAGAAAGATCCATATGGACTTGATCGTGAGAATGAAGAAGTATTAGGACTTGAAACCCCATACTTGAGTGTGATTGAAGCACTCTTGTATCTTGTAAATTTTACCAAGCCTGACATTGCATTAGTAGTGAATTGTATGGCAAGATATAGTTCCCAACCTATTAAGAGTCATCGGAATGGGATTAAAGGCATTCTTAGGTACCTACAAGGTACTAGTGATTTTGGACATTTTATTGCAAGAACCACTAGTTATTTTGGACTTTTTATTGCAAGAACCAAGGCACTAAAATTGTTAGATATTTAGATGCCGACTATCTTTGTAATTCCCATAATGCTAGATCACAGTCATGATATGTCTTTCTAAGTGGAAATACAACTATCTATTGGAAGTCTGTTAAACAGTCAATAGATGCTACGTCAACTAATAATTCAGAGATAATTGCACTATTTGAAACCACTCATGAGTGTATATGGCTTAGAAGATTGATTCATTCTATCCAAAAATCATGTGGTATAAAGGTAAATAAAACCCCCCCAAAGTCCTCTATGAGGATAACATTGTTTGCATTGCACAAATGAAGAATAGCTATGTCAAGACTCCAATGACAAATCATATACTCCTTAAGCATTTCTATTCCCATGAGTAGCAGGAGAAAGAGAATATATAAATATAGAAAATCCAAATGAGTGAAAATCATGCCGATTTATTCACTAAGTTCTCATCAGCTTCTAACTTTACAAAGCATGTTGATGCAATTAGCATGCGAATGCTCAAAGAGTTGTTACCTTTAGGGGAATGAAATTTTCATACATATTCATCTATGAGATGAAGTGTTGTACACTTTTCCTTAATTAAGTTTTGTCTCAACATGTTTTCTTAATTGAAGGTTTTAGTGAGGCAACATATGCAATGGTAAAAATGCAAGCTATATACTATTTTTCTTACCGTTTTTCCCACTAAATTTTTCAAAAGGAGTTTTTAATGAAGAGTAAGCCAACGTTAGCAAAGTGTTGTAATATGGGCCCATTATGCCCGATCATGTGGACGCTTTACCTAAACGAGGTCCACTAGTGGGTTAGACCTATTAAGGCCCATGAGGCATGGCTGTCTATTAGTCTCATATTACTTATTCTATTGAGAGGGCAGCCCCCCTCCTCCTATATAAGGAGGGATAGGGGCTGCCCATTGTACGCACCTGTAAATCTCGTATTCACCCATCAATAAAGAGAGAGAGGCTGTTGGAACTAATTCTTGTGTTTTCTACTATTTGTGTGATTGTTTGTCGGTAACATGACAACTACTCTAACAGTTCCAAGCATTTTCAAAATTCCTGAAAATCCATCCTGCGCAGTGCAAAGGAGCACACATCTAAGAATGTTTGGCTGCCTCCTCTGAAATTATAGATTACAAGTTTAAGATATGTATTTCTTTTTTTTTTTCCAAAGAGGCGCAGTTGGTTATCATGCTCATCGTTAAGGTTCATGGATCAATTTTAGCCACCCGATAGAAAATGAAAAATGGAAGGTCTAGATTAACTGCAACAGTGGCCAGAATAGCTGCAATGTTTTCCACTGTACTTGTACACATCTTCAGTTTTGGTCTATCTGCAGGGTCGCACATATGCTGAACCTATTCATCCAACCCAACGCCTTTCGCGTCAATGTCACAGAGGTTTTATTTTCGAGAAAAAAATTAGATCAGCACAAACCTTTTTCTTTATGTATAACTCGATACAATCTTTTGGTCACTCAATAATAATTGAAGTTTGTCTTCTTTTGTAGGAGACAGGAAAAAAGATGTCCATGATTTAAAGCGCTCTCCTATGTTGACAGAACATCAGTGCTGATTTGATCACCCTTGATGAGCAATTTTCATGTTATCCGTTGACAGTGCGGATTAAAGCGCAAAATGTCAATAGAATTGTACTATAAAATAGAAGTCTTCTGTTGCTCCCATAAATAAAAAAAGACTGACGTTTATTTGACTGATGTCCATAAATGGAATTCTTCTAAACCTCATTCCAAACCATTGGTTAAGGATATTTCCATAATTTTTGGAAGAAAGCATTATTTAATCTTACCGAGTGTTTCATTGATTTTATACAAAATTCTTTGTAGAAAACAAAACATGTCCCATTCAAGTACGAAGGCGCTGTCAAAAGCTTGTCCAATTAATAGTTGCTTTGCATCTTTTACCACATCACAAGTCATCATCAGTTTCTAGGATAGTACAACATTCAAAATAATCGTCACTAAGGGCATCTCCAATGGTTATAGCTAGCAACTAACTATAAGACTTCCACATCATCTATATAGTACACACTAAAGTTAGCATTCTAAAGAACTATCTATAAGGATAGCTATTTGATGCTTACATGCACCAATTTATGGAGGCTGCCTCGCTTGGCGCTTAGACTATCTCTAGAGCTGTAGAGAGCTGCGTTCTCTTTCTTCATTTAATATCTTCCACGAGACAGTTGATGACATGGACTCTCTTGTAGATAGCTGCTATAGATCCATTGGAGATGCCCTAAGGGCCTGTTTGGGAGAGCTCCACCACCAAAACGTGGATCTGGAGTAGCTCCACCGTGGATCTGGGATCCCACCATAGAGTGTTTGGCTTGTACAGCAGCTCCAGATCCACGAAATTAAGGTTTTGGTGGGAATGTCCACTTTTGGTGGGATGGGGTGTGTAACCAGTGGCATTGGTGGGTAATTACCACCCAACTCCACGGTGGAGCACCCCTTGATGAGCTCCATGAAATCCATGGATCTGGCCCTCAGATCCAGGATTTTGGTGGATCCAGATTTCGAGGAGCTGGAGCGTTTGGGTAAAATTTCGTGGAGTGGAGCTGTTTTTCGTGGATCTGGAGCTGGTGGAGCTCTCCCAAACACGCCCTAACGCGTGGAGCAAGGGCATACGCAGAAGTTGTTAGCCAACATTCAAAATATTTGTACGGCATTTGCCGTTGATGACGTGGAGCCCATGTGTCAATGACTAATTAAAGTCGTTTACGGTGTATAAGAAGTACACTGTATACCGTTGCTCACCTAGCTAGAAGCTTCTGGAACCTTCGCATGCTTGCATGCATGCCACCCTAGCTCTTATCTTCATCTTTCTCATGCATATCTCTGATGGAGAAAAGTCAGCACCATGGTGCATGAAATCACACGGCCCCTCCTGTCCCCTTAGCGCGCGTGGCAGCTGCTTGCACCTGGCCACCTGAACGAGATAAGCGTTATCACAATCGCCTAACCAAAGTGTGTTAGCCCTGTACCTCCCTATCTTTGATCCTATCATTTGGAGGGCCAATGCATCAAAAAGCATTCATTAGTTAGCCATCCTGGCTAAGATCGTAATATCGGTGACGTACCAATGTTGCTTAAAGCGAAAAAACATTTTGCCAAAAAGAGTGCATGAGGGGGTCCTGACATTGTGTCAAGGAGATTTAAGCTGAGCTTTCCAAACCTCAATTATGTTGTGCGTGTGATAGCTAGGGCTACGTTGGGTTGTTTCTTGCATCATTTGGGTAGCCATGCCCTTTTTGTGACGCCAAATTATTTTTGCATATCGTGGCACACTGATCTGCCTTATCTTCCTAGTTAGTGTCTTGTGATGCATGCTTGCATTTCAATCAGCACTCTCTGTAACACCTTGGTCTAAAATCCGTTTAATGCCAGCCCACCGTGCGGTGGACCCATACATGTATAGCATTTCATTTACACTTTTATCCTTGCTTCGTGTAAAAGAGTTAACCCTGATGTGCTACGTTTAGACATAATAGACATTATATATGCTACTATAACTCGCTTTTGATAAGCAATATAGGATTAATCCTACTATCACAACTCAACATGGGCTACACTATCAATGGGCTAGGGTAATACACTCACCCGCTTGAGGGCTGACGCCCTCGACAGTATACTATATACACAGTAAATTCCTAGAATACCCCTCAGTGCAACCTTCATACCGTGGGTACCCACTAGTGGGCCCACATGCATACGTATCTGTGCAGCAAGGGTTGATGCTCTGATACCATCTGTAGCACCTTGGGCTAAAATGCGCTCAATGCTTAGTACACCGTGGGTGGACCTACGTGTGCATAACACCCCACTTACGCTTTCGTCCTCACTTTGTGTAAAAGAGTTAACTTTGAGGTACTATATTTGGACCCAACAGGCATTATATGTTATTGTAACTCACTTTTGACAAGCTATGTTGGACTAATCCCACTATCATAACTCCACATTTGCCACATGGGCTGGGTACTACGCTCAGAATAAGTATCAAGTTCTATCTAGGAGAGCGAATATCATAATATATTGTTTTACAGTGCCAAATTAAGATATGGGTGGATTCTTTTGGGTTGTGGCTTATGGCTTATGAATTTTTGTTGTTTACGAGAAACAGTACGAAGAAGGAACCAGTCGCATGCGATTTTGGCCGGTATAGCTGAACTCGATACAATGTCTACTACAATCAACTTTTAGATCTCACCTTTAAAATATGCACTGTTTGAAAGCTAGTTACTATAGTAAAAAAATAAACAGCCAAAGATAAGCCATGCCGAAATGTTACCTCATGCATGCAAATTTGTAGACTAGCTTTTGCCAATTAACATACTCAAAAGCACTCTGTCGAATTAAATTATTTTGTTTCACGTGAATAACTTTTCATAATTTTTCTATTGTTTAATTCAAGTGAATCCCACATTTTTTTAATTTTAAAAATTTGGTAATGCTCGTATGAAAAGAAGTGCCACAATTCTCCCTAAAAAGGTGAATTATGCAAGTTTTTTGTTTCTTCCGGAGAGCATGGAAGTAGTGATGAGTTTCATGTTATAGCCAATTCACTCAAAAATTTAGATGTTGAGGAAATATGGGCAACATAGTCTAGTACTTGAACACTTTCTCTCACGTTTATGATGGATTAGCCTATGACTTAGTCACGTTTAGGATGGATTATCCTATGACATGGAGAAGTAGGGGTGTAATTATTTATTTCTTAATATTGTACCAACCAGGTGCTTCAAATCTTTAATTGGCTCTGATAACATAATAAGTTCATGCATTAATCGGTTCACCCAAGAGTTTAAGCCGTTGTAAGGGTGGACAAATATATACTTAGGGAACTCTCAACAAGCGAATTTGTTTGATACTTAGTCTATGCCATGCGAGCTTTTTTGTAAGGAGAAAGAGAGAGAAGCTTGATACTCGTATAAGTATCAAACCTTTTTAGATAACCGAAAATTTTGTAGAGCCATCTCTCTAAACCAGCTATTCTCTTATCTAAATACAACTTTAGTAACAAGCTATAATATCATGCTATTGGAGAGGTTGTATTTAAAACCTCATCTAATTATTTTCTTTCCTCTAGTAACAGTTTCAAGCTATTAGACAATACTATTTAATTTATTGTATACAAGATTTGTGGGGTCAGAGATTGAAATCTTGGATAACCATCATGGTCCATGGTTGTGGCCATTGCATTGTGTGTATAGATCAATCCACACCTTTATTCTTGAGAAAGGAGACGTGTGAGTAGTGATGTTAACTACTCCATATTTCGTTACTGTTTTCAAAGCACACATTAATTAGGTTGTACTGTTTTGTCCTCATAATTATCCCAAAGAAAATACATATTCTAATTTGCAACATGCACAGATGCTGTACGTAGTGGCTAGCTCACTAGCAAACATATGCCACACCCAAGTCACCAACAAAAGATTAAGCGCTCACTGCTGAAGGCACTAATTAAGCTAATTAACAAGTCATATAGGACATCAGTACGTAATCATACCAACAGCCGCACAGTGCACTATCGAAGCTGCAAAGGAACCAGCATGCATTATCTTTAATTTATTACCGTACGTCTCTTAACATTGGGGCTAGCATCAAAGCATGAGAAGCTGCTCCTTCGTCACATGTACAGTCAGAGTCTGACTGGATGCGTGCATGCAAGTTATCCTTTGGTGGCACCTTTTTCTTTGGGTTTTTCTAACATAGCTTGTTTCGGCCTTTGAAACAAGCACTAATGATATATACGATGAAGAAAATTACACTGTAGCTCTTTAAATTTATCAGATTATATCACTTTATTCTCTAAACTTATATATATTTTACTTTCTCAGCTCTCTTAACTTGTAGAGTTGTGCCACTTTATCTTATGAAGTTACATTTTACTTTTTTAGCCTCTAAACTTATAGGGTTGTATTATTTTACCTTCTAAACTTGTATTTTACTTACTTGACCCTCTAAACTTGCATCTGTTCGCACCGCAGGTTCATTGGAACATTTGCTAATAGAAAATTCTGAGCTAGCATAACATATGGCTGATGCCGTAGGGTTGGGCTTGATCGCGTGGGCACAATGTCGAGTCGACACAGTGCCCTCTTCTCTCTTGCAGCGTGGCAGAGCAGGGGATGGAGGGCGTGGGGCGATAGCAGGTTGTCTCGGTGGGGCTCCGGTGATGCCATGCATGTGGCATGTTTCTGGGGCCTGCGAAACCGTGCGCGGAAGGAGGAGTAGCTTGAGGAGGCTCCATGGGGACAATGGGGATGACATCGGTGACGTTGATGGCGACAAGGAAGATGATAAATTAATGTCCAAGCATGACATCCTAACCTGTTTGCCACTCCTTCCACCTTTTGTATTTTGCCACAATGTTGCTATACCCCATTCCTCGTCTCTAATCCAACGAACAGCCGCCACTGCTTTAAACCACGATGGTAAACCTCCTAAATTCATCATGTGCCCACACGATGAAACCCAACCCTATGGCATTAGCCATGTGCTATGCCGACTCAGGGTTTTCTATTGGCAAATGGCCCAATAAACCTACGGTGCAAACAGACGCAAGTTCAGGGCGCTGAGAAAGTAAAATACAAGTTCAAGGGGGTAAAGTAGCACAACTTTACAAGCTCAAGGGCTAAAAAAGTAAAACACAAGTTCAGATAATAAAGTGGCATAACCTTACAAATTCAGAAGTTAATAAAGTAAAACATAAATTCATAAGATACAGTGGCACAACTCTATAAGTTCAAAGAGCTACAGTGTAATTTTGTCTATAGGAAGAGTGATGTTGTGCATATAAACACACTTCTACCTATGATTTTCCTTTAATAAGTCGTCAAGTATAGTCCTACTAACACGAGAGCCCCACTTGTACAATGATGGTCCCTACAAAAGTTGTAAGAGTTGAATTGTCTTCGTGACCTTAACCGAAGATACGCACTCTAGGACGCACCTGATCAACAAAAGAAAATTCTTTTTTTCGGAGACACTGGGAATATTTGGTTATCTTAACTATTTTAAGATCCACCCAATACAAAAAGAGGTTAGATGATCAAATCCTGAAAATTCAATAATAACTTGACAACGCGTTGTTGATGAGAATGAAATCGGTTTTTTTATTTTTTATTTTTACCACAGATGTATTTGCAACAACATGCATGGGCCTTGGAACTGTGCAAGGCCCTTTCTTCTAACTCGATCAATCTGATCTTAACCATAGCCTTGGGATAACTAGAACCATGTATAGGACTCTATGGTGCTAGACAACTAGTATTACATTATCAACCCAACTTGTAATTAGGGATAAAAACAATAGCTAGGAGGGTAAGAGTGAATTCTTTAAATAGCTAGGAGGGTAAGAGTGAATTCTTTTCTTAGTGTGAGACCATGTGGAGATCACCTTATAGTTGTGATGAGTAGTTAACTTTTGGTTCAGAGAGTTTGTAGAGTTCGACTTTGATTTTTGAGAGTTTGCAAATTTTTAGTTGCTTATGTTGCTGGCGGTATGACCGGCATTAGGGCCATAGTCATATCGGCCAAGGGCGATCTGATTGGCCTTGGGTTGGCGGTCAGACCGGTATAGGAGCCACGATCTGACCGGCCAAATGCTGTAGTACCAGACTTGAATGGTGGTTGGACCGGGGTTACGGTATGACCGAATTCTAGTTGGTGGTAGCTTTTTTCTAATGAGCGTGTTTTTGTTGTGGGAGGTAGTGGTATGACTGTTTATTTTCACTGTGGAAGGCAGTGGTATGACCAACCTTTGGTTGGCAGCCATACCTGCTGTGGTGGTCATATCGACTATTAATTGGCGGTCTGACAGGCCGAGGTGCCAGCAGTCTGACTGGCCTATGGTTAGCAGCCAGATTGGCCTTTGAGATCTGGAGCATGAGTTGGTTCGAACTGAGTTTGTTGAGTTTGGGTACGACATAGGTGTCATTGCTTATGTGCATACATTTTGCTTGGTGCATCATATAGATTAATTGTATCAACTGATGAGTGTATGTGATGGTTTGCTTGTTGTTGTTGGTTGTAGGACTCTGGAGCTACGTCATGGTGAGGCAGGTAGGATTGAGACTAAGTTAGGAGAGTTTAGGCCTAAAATAATCAAGAAATTAGGACTATGCTCAGGAGGAGCCGATGTCCTTAAGGGAGTCACTCGGAAGATGACCGAGGCTAGCAGAGTGGTTACAAGCCGAGATGATGAGGAATCGAAGTGGGAGCTACCGATGGTGGACATGACTAGCAACAGGAAGGTGAATTGTGACTAAGCTCAGAGAGGAGCTGGGTCTATAGCGGTCAGGGAAACTGGGTGCCATCATGATGCAAAGAAAAACATGTGGTGCTCTAAGTGACTTGGGTCATTTGTAAGCGGGGACGATTCGGTGGGATCTTGACACATGATATGCTTGGCACTAAGTCATTGAGACCACATGGAAGATGATGAAAATGGACGATGCTACGTGGCAAAGAAAGCGAAAATTTTCGTGGAAGGTGGTAGAGGGGCATTTTGGTAAATTGCCTAATACCGAAAAAGTGGTGGCGTGCAAAATCACAGCGGTAACCTAAGTGGTTTAGGTCATGAATGTGCTGAAAATGCTAATAGGAAAAACAGACACCGTATGCAAAAGTTATGCCCGTTTCTGAATCCTACTCGGACTTAGGTGGGAGATTATGAAATTTTGAGGGATTATGACGCGGGAAACATACCATAGACAGTTTTTAATACAAACCATCTGTGAAGTATTATAGACGGTTTAAATAAAACCCGTCTGTGATGTCTGTCATTATCACAGACGGTTCTTATCAAGAACCGTCTGTGATGTCTTGTATTATCACAGACGATTGAAAATACTATAGACGGTTATTCATATAAATCATCTGTGATACTTATAACATAGATAATTTCTAAGAACCGTCTATGATGTAGCCTCTTTTTTTTAGTGCCACTATCAAGGCCACATCTACATTGGTGTGTGTTTAATTATTTGTATTTTAAATTAAGCCGTACTATGATCTGTAGAGGGCATTAACCAAGGAAGTGCAAGCACTAATCCTTCTAAAAGAATTTAATCACAACACGCTAATTCATCTGCTAATTGTTTTTTTCCTTTCATATAAAGTGCAAAAGCGAACACGTTAAGTTGACTAGTTTCCATGCTACTAGCTAACTCCTTTACGTACCTAACTACAAGGATGCTTCCTTGGCTTTCTTCTTATATACTCTCTTCGCCGTGCCGTTCTAAAGTTCGATGATTAATAGATTTAAAAACATTTAGATTGACTACACAAAAATTATATCATTAGATTTATCATTAAAAATATTTTTATAATATTATAATTTTATTAGTATATGTTAGTATAAAATTATAAAAAAAATACCAATCAAAATCACATCTTAAAAACTATAGAAAGTAAAAAAGAACAGAGAAAACATATCTTTCCCTTGCCTTAGGTGCAATCTATGTGGTGCATTGTATTCCCCCACTAACTTAATTAGGTGCATTATCTCTGTGATTCACGCCTGATCAGCTTGGTGGTGCCACACTACTTGCTTCAAACATTGGCTACTTGTGTTGTTCATGGTTAGGTGATCGACTATATCTCATGCATGTGTGGTTTACAACTAGTACATTAGCACTGTATTGTTTTGCTTTCTGCAATAATGTAGTATACCTTTTTGCTCTTTTGTAACAGTTAAAGTACCGTGGGATCGATGTTTAGTTTCTAATGCACAAAAGTTCATTGAGATATTATTTTCTTGACAAAAAATATATGTGATCCATCCTTTGGTAAAGGTTGTCACTACCACATATAGGATCATCACAAACGGTTTGTAACCTTGATCAGAGACGGTTTCTGAACTGGCTGATTTATTGTGTCAGTGATAATAAGTGGTTATCACACACGGTTCTCAAATCGTCTATGCTAAGTCACAATATAGATGGTTTTTAAAAATAACTAAATGTTAAAACTGACAGATCACAAACAACTAATACAAAAACCAACTGTGATGGTCTACGTATCACAGATAGTTTTTAAAATAACTGTCTGTGATATCCGACATATCACAGACAGTTAATACAAAAAATCATTTGTGATGGTCTACATATCACAGATTATTTTGTGTTAGAAATCGTCTGTGATAACCCTTTGTATAGCCAGAGTTATAACTGAACTACAACTCAAAGTGAATTACAATTGAATGAATTACAATTAAATAAAATATTTGAATATGTATTAATCAATGTCGGCGAAGTAAAACTCTCCTTTCAAGTCAATGATCTCCGTCATCAAGAAGGTGGAGAGCCATCCTCAAACATCTGAGAGTCCATTCAGATCGAATGTATTTGCTTTGATTGTCATACCTTGTCGCTAGGAGTAAAATAGTAAGCATATATATTTAAATTGATAATTAGAAAATAATTATTATGAGATTGACAAATCTCTGGATCAGTCGTATTAGCACACATAATTTTCTGCATATGATGGCAAACGTAGAATGCACATAGATTGCCTTGTACCTACTGGTGGCACTAAAAAAATAAAATTACAAAAATAGAATTACATACATAGGAATAGTCAGTTCGAGAGACATTATTACGAAGTGTGATATAGGATTATGTTAGACCATGTGGTTAGGTCTCGGATATTTTGATGATGAATAATTGACAATGGTTAATTTATGATGATGAATATTTGATAACAATGCTTATTGATGTTATGTGAGGTGTGACGTGTGTGCGAGGACTGATATTGGTCAAGTTGGAACGAACTTGTGTCGGAAGAATGTTCTTTGGTCTTTGCATATGCAGGTTGAGCATGGAGGCGATCATGGTCGGTGATGAGGTGGACTGGGACTAGGATAGGGAGATCTGAGGTTCAGACGGTCAAGGAGGTCACGAGATGGTCGGGCGCATGGAGATCAGAGATGAATGATACATGTTGGAGCTACGGAGGTGCGGTCTGCAGGCTACGACACGTGGTGGATGATGCGTAGAGAAGCTACGGGAGGTGCGGTCCTGGAGGCTTCGACACGTGACGCGTTAGAAAAGTTGGGAGTGTGAAAAACCCTTGTTAGGAAGGGTTTCGGGTCCCTTGAAAATTAGTGGGCCAAAAGCCTAGTTGAGGTAAAAAAATCCCAGGCCTAGTTGGATAAGTTGTATTAGGGTTTTGAGTAGGAGAAAAAATAGGGGTATAAAGGATGGGCGATCGTGCGTAGGGATGTGGCAGTGGAACGGAAAAAGGAAAAGAAAAATAGTGTGCGGTGGCCGTGACGTGAGAAGAAAAAAAGGCGCATGGGCAACATGATTTGGAGATGAACAGTGTCTGCATTTTCTAATAAAAGTTCGTGAGTTTTTTAATTCGCATATATTATCCTTTTCCTGGTTTTCTGATTCCTATGGATTCTACATGCATTGATCTATGTCTAGGTATTTTTCTTGCTTACATACATGAATCAGTTTTGATTAAAAATCAATTGCTACATTGAATGAAAAATGTGTTTCGCTATCGATCGAATCAGCTATCGATTGGTTTTTTGCTACAGTACTTCTCTACAGTAACTACTACATTATGCTACGGTAGTTGCTGCAGTAAAATCAGACAAAAAAATATTTTCTTGCTGTTATTTTTGTGATTTTGTGAAGAGGCTTGCACTAGGTGTTGCAATCATTCACCCCCCTCTGATTGACATCGACGATCCTGCAGATTATTGTATTATAGCGGGTTCTAGAAATCACGTCATGTGTTGCAGTCTGATTCTCGATTCCTTGTGTCTTCCCCCTGGCAATATAAGCGTTGAATAACCTACGTGATTCTAAAAAGTCATCCTCGGCCATTACAAACAAAGGGAAGACTATAATAGAGTTATCTATGGAGGAAATGAACATACCTATTGAGTGTTGTTACACAAGAGTGAAATCGTGGTCATTCTTGAGTAGTGAATCAAGATATATTATCTTATTTCACTTTGGTACAATGACTATAAGGATCCAGTGCTACCTACTCAGATATGTCACTATAGTCATTAAAGCTAAATTCATGTTACATATAAAGTATAAATAAAATTTATATAGCAATTAGTGAAGCACTTACCACTGGTTATACGGTACAAGTATGTAGTCCTTGTTGCCCTAAGTAAGTAATCCCGTCGTTACATAATTCTCGACGTAGGATGCATCTTAGGTGATGCATTGCTCAGAGATCAACTGTGAGTCGAGAAAACCCACCAATTCTCATGATCATTAGGTTTCTGTAGAACCGTCTGTCATGAGCTGTTTAATATAACCTTCTCTGTAGTAGTGTGCACGTATACTTGGATGGTGTAGGGCCTTTGGATGTATTGTTCAAGAAAACAATCCTATCTCTACGGATGTACCAAATGTACCTTTTGTTTCATACTTTTTTACTAGGGACTTTTTGGCTTCATGGGGGTATATGTTTTAGCACAGCTTTAATTTTTTTCTCTAATGATGTATTAACATTAAGAAGAACAAGAGAGAAGAACCTGAAGAGGAGATCCACCCATGCATCTGAACTTTCTTGGAAGAAAGAATATAATGCTGACATTATCAAACTATAGCTGAGATTGTGATCAGAATTCTAATGTTCTTTTTGTTGAAGGGAGGGCAGAAAGCAATTACTGGGAACTATAGCTGACACTAAAGCTGATCAGAATTCAAACTATAGCTGACAATATCAAGAAAGTACTGTCCTTTTTTATCTTTGTCCACTATGCTACATAGATGTGATTACTTTTGGTTTAAGCTGTTGAGTTTTGAGCCTTGAGCTCGGAACTCACTGGATACCTCCCAAAGCTTAATTATAAGATGCTTGAAAAGGGTATCTAGATTAGGTCTCGTACTACTGAATGCATAAAAGAATCCCCAGTGACAGTGGGTGCCAATTCATGATGGGTTGCTTAGGTATAACAGGCACTGTTACACTGTGCTCTTTGTAGCTTCTTTAAAATTTGTTGAAAAGTGTAGTTGGAACAGAACTCAATTTAGTGCTTAGCATTTAAATATTACATTGCAACAAAAAAAAAAGGAACGAAATGAGAGGTAATAATTATGTTACATTTTCCAGGTGAAGCTGATCAACAGAGAGAATTGAAGGACAAGTATGTTCAATCACATATGCCTTCTATGTGTTAGTACTGAGAAGTGATTTTTAAATCCACATAAATCTAAATCGAAAGATTTTCACAAAAAGAAGTATTCACGATTTTTTAATACAAAAAATACATTATCTAACTAGTGGGGCCAATCACATTACAAATTTGTGGGTTGTGACCTAGAAAGCCCAATACATCTAGTCCATCTACTACATACGGCCTTCCTTATAGGTCATGTGTTTTGGCCTTCTTTACAATCTGGCCCATTGACAAAGGCCCGTTACGGCCCAACAGAGGCCTAGCTGGCTGGTCCAGTGTTTAGGCCGAGGCTTAGTGTACTGATTTAAAAAAAATTGCTGTTAAATTGATGAACCTTGTGCTTAACATGTAATATCTCGTAACCAAAACCCCTCGTAAGGATCCACTCGCGAATGTGAAAAATGATATAAGAAAAACGGAACAGAGGAAAGGGGAGGAGTTCCGTTCGGTTGGACCGTGCTGTGCGTGAAGAGTTTGGGGTGGTTTGGGTAATGAATTGCATTAGAAATTTGCAAATGTTTTGGTGGTGTAGTTTGATCGATGATTATTAGGCAACCTGCCAATGGCGTGAGTAGAACATTCTCACGAGGTTGATTTGCGCCACCAAAATATTTACAAATCCACACACATCACCCATCTCCAAAATTAAAGTGAGGATGTTTGGTTGAAATTGAAAAATAAAGTGATATAAGCCAATATTTGTCGAAAGGATCCACAATGTATGCTTGTGCTATGCTTAAACATTTGCATTGCTTGAAACAAGACATACAGAATAGTGCAGCATCGATTAACCAAGCATATATTCAGAGGTGGAACCAGAACAAAAATATCTAGGTGGTTCACTGCTTCAGCACACATATAATTATGTGTATAATCTTGTCTCTGATTTACAATAAAGTACCCGGGTATTCTAATTCCCAAAAACCAAAATTAAAACCCTAACTCTGATCCCTATAATTTGACAAAAAAACCAACAACAATCATAACTCATAAATTCAGTCCATTTGCTTAAAGAAATCAGAAGAATCAGGAGAAAATTAGCAATACCTAATATCAATTCAGGACTTAGGCTCTATTCCAAACAACTTTTGGCTTCTAACTTCCAGAATCCAAAAGCCGTTTAGAACATTGGTGTGTTCTTTTGAACTGATGGCTTATGACTTATGGCTTTAAATATTTGATTTTTGGTTGTTCGCGAGAGGCAGTATATAGAGAAAAATAGACGTATGTAATTTTGGCAGGTACAGCTGAACTCAATACACTTTTTACTATAATTTTCCTATTAACTCCGCCTTAAAAAACACATTGTTTAAAAGCTAGGCACGACATGAGGAGGGCTCGGGCCGTGCCGGGCAAGCTTAGCCAAACAGGTTTCCGATGACCCGTTAATTTTACTGCTAATCACAAATAATTTTACTATTAGTCATAAGTATTTTTATTACCAGCCGCTGATTTGGAAGTATTTTTATCGCCAGTTTTAAGTAATGTTACTGCCAATCCCATGTAATTTTACTACTAAGCCACCCATCCACGCTCAGAAGAGTGTAGTAAGTAGTAACCCTAATACAAGTAATTTTAATACCAATCGTAAACAATTGTACTGCACTATCAAAGAAGAGTTATTGTGTCGAGCAAGCCTGCCGTGTCGAGGTGCCAGGCCAAACATGACATACCCAGTCGGGCTAGACCGGTATGATCTATTTACTATTTCATGTCATGCCGTGCCTAACTCAGACCAATATTACCGTGCCTCGGCTGGCACGATAGGCCTGACTCATTTCCGTCATAGCGGCCCGCTCATTTGAGTTTCTGCTTATATCTTTTAGCTTCTTAATTTTATCTTTTTTGACTTTTTAGATTTTGGGTTTTTTTGCTTTTTTTATTTCTTTGCATTGTCCATAATAATATAAAATTTTATTTTAAAAATAATTATGATAAAAAGCTACTAATAACTATATTATATTTTTAATCACTACAGTTAAAAAAACCCACAGGCCCCCCATA
This sequence comes from Dendrocalamus sinicus, assembly GCA_036346575.1. Classification (NCBI taxonomy): domain Eukaryota; kingdom Viridiplantae; phylum Streptophyta; class Magnoliopsida; order Poales; family Poaceae; genus Dendrocalamus; species Dendrocalamus sinicus. The sequence continues at coordinate 26,029,050 of CM070673.1, forward strand.
CTGGGACCGGCTACCCCGCGCCCAAAACCCCCCACAAAAACTCCCAAATTTCCCCGTCTCCCTCCTTCCCTCCCTCCCTCCCTCCCCGCCCACCCATCGGCGGCGGCAAGGCAAACCCGCAAACTTCTCGCCGTGGCCACCCATCACCGAAATGCCCGCCTCCAACGGCCACGATTACCGCCGCAGCCGCGGCTGCGACCCCTCCTTCCTCGCCATGCCCCTCCTCTCCCACGCCCTAACCCCACCGCCCGCGTCCCCCTCCTCCCCGCCGCACCCCATCCCGCCGCTCTCCTTCCGCCACATCTCCCCCTGCCCGCGCTGGTCCAACTGGGTCACCGCCGCCCTCCGGGACCCCGCGTTCGCTCCCCTCCTCCGCTCCGCCGCCATCTCCGACGCCGTCGCGGCCTCCACCGCCGCCGTCAACCACGACCGCCCCGCCCTATCCGCCCTCCTCTCCCTCTGGGAACCGGCCTCCCACGTCTTCCGCCTCCCCGCCGGCCCCGCCACCTTCTCCCTCGAGGACGCGCTCCTCCTCGCCGGCCTGGCCCCCTCCGGCGCCCCGCTGGACCGGCCCCTCACCCCCGAGGAGGACGACCTCCGCATCCGCCTGGTCGTAGAGAAGGAGAAGATCAAGGAGATCCACCCCTGCGCCCGCGACGCCCGCCGCGTGTCCGCGGAGGTGTGGCTCGAGTGGTTCGACTGCTGCATCCGCCCCGGCGAGGACGACGAGCTGCGGCGGCTTGGATTCCTCGCGTACTGGCTCGCGTTCTTTGTTACTCCGCGGCTGCGGCCAAAGAGCAGCGAGTTGCCGGAATGCGCTTTCGTGCTCGCCGCTCGGCTCAGTCTTGGTGAGCGCATTGCGCTCGGACCGGCCATGCTGGCCAATCTTTATGCCGACATGGATAGGATTGTCACTTCTGCAGGGGCGGAGGGGGTGTCTGGGCGTGTGGACGTGTGGGCACCGCTCTGGCTCCTGCAGGTGTGGATGTGGGAGCACTACGAGTGCCTGCGCCCGCCGCAGTTGAGGGCGCCACAGTTCCCTGTCTCAAATGCGCGGGTACTCCATTGGAGCCGGAGGAAGAGGACGACCACAAAGGAGGAGGCTATACAGATTTTGCAGGACGAGGCATGCTTCGAGTGGAGGCCTTACCTGCACAACTCTCTGAACTGGATGGAACCCAAGTGGTTCAATCAGGAAAACGTTTTGGTGAGCTCTAGAGGTAAGGATAAACCGGAGTGGTTGGAGGATTACATTGAAGTTATCAGGCAAAGGGTGTTGACTGGATGGTATGGTGATGGCATGGATAATTCAGTGATGTATAATCCGCACATTGTTGCAAGGCAGTTTGGTTATGATCAGGACGTTCCTGTGCCTATTGTCCATGGGTTTGAATCCGAGGGAACCGAGGTGTGGATACCTAGTAGTGGTAGACACGGTGTGGTTAGCAAGGAGTATGTTGCATGGTGTAATGGGCGGTCTGAGAAGCATCAGGAAGCCAATCAATCTGGTAGCTCAGTGGTAGCATACCACGAAAATAGGGCTAGTTCATCTCCATTGAATGCAGATAAGAAAAGTGTTGTAGAGATGGCAGTTGATCAATTTAGAGAAGGTACCGATCAAGACAACGGTAAATGCATCGGAGAAGGGCAGCTAGCGCCACTGGGTGACGGGGCTCAGGAGAACAAAACAAAGGTGATTGTGGTAGGCCTTACTGCATGTGATATGAACTGCAGTGCAACTGTTGTGAAAAGAAAGAAAGAGAAGAAAAAAAGACGAGATAAATTTGCTGAAGATGGAGATAGGAATAAGAAAAGCAAGATATTTGGCAGCGAGTGCCGTGAATGTCCCCAATTCTATGATTACAGGCCTTCTATTGTGAGTAGCACTGAAAAGAACTCCTTTCAATTTGATGGCCAGAAGTACTCTGGACTCCAAGAAGATCCTAATTCTGACTGTAATAAATGTGATGCCTTGGCACAGCATGACAGTGACGATGAATGTATTGTTCTTGAATCACATGATAAGAAATGTGAAGTAATAAACCTTGATGATAATGAGAAATGTGAAGTAATAAACCTTGATGATAATGAACAGAGTACCGTTGATCCTGAACATCATGATAGGCAGCTTGTCCTGGAGCTAGAAGAGTTTGTGCGCTCTGGGCTTCTCACTCAATGGGAGGAAAGCTCTGATGAAGATGAATTAGGTGGAAGAAAGCGAGAGACACTGAAAAATGGTAACAGTGACCCTTATGGTGAAGCAGCCTTGAGGGAGTACCCTCTCTTCTTTGAGCTCATTCCCCAAAAACCACATTACAGAGGGTTGGTGAACAATGATGATGCTCTAGGAGATCTCACCTACAGTGGACTATGGTTTTTACTGGTTGACTTGGCTAGGGAGGTGCTCAAGACGTCATGTGATACAGATGCTTCTGAGATTGCATATTTGTTGAAAAAGGCTCTGGAATTGGAGCAACTGGGGTTCAATATGAAGCATCTCATAGCCCGCTTGAAGGAGCCACAGACCCGACTTAAAAGGCTTCAAAACTCCAGGGCAAGGCTTGAGGATGCCCGGAAGAAAGAGCAGGAATCAAAACGAGTTCAATCACTTTCAAGCCATCTGAGTAAACTGAAACACAATATACGAACAATGGAGAGGCATTTGGATGAAAACAAGCAAGCTTTTAGTTCACCTGTGCATAATAAATTGAATGAAGGAATTGATCTAGTCAGTTTGGAGAAGGAAGTAGAAGCTGCTGAAAAATATTGTCAGGCAATGAAGGATGAAGTAGCTGCAATGAGAATGAATTACTCAGATCTTTGACAGTGGGTCTATATATTGCTCCAGAGTCCACCATCTTAATGAAACAAATGCTTTCTTCCTGCTGTAGAGCTTGATTGTTATCTATTTTGTATGAATCAAGCAGGCTTATCAATAGAATATAGACATCTAAACTTTCAGAGAATAGTACTACCTTTTTCTTTTAAGATTTTCGAATCATTTGTCAACCGCTCAACACATACTTCATTTTATAACTAAGGTGTGTGATCAGCAGCAAGCAGGTAATTATCAGTTTGCCAAAGCCATCCATGAATTTAGAATACAAAAGTCTTGTGTACTTAAAATGGCTCTATACTCATCAGATTGGAATTTAAAATTTCAAATTAAGAAAAATTTATCAAGATTCTAAAAAGGTACATTCTTGATGTCAGGCAAGCAAAACTCTCTGCAGCAAATGTTCTTCCACTCTGCAGAGGATTTGTTGGACCAAAGATATAATGCTTAAGGCACTACTTCTGGGTCACAAAGCCAAATTTGTTTCTTATCCGACTTAAGATATTTACAGTTTGTGTGATGCAAAAGTATCTTATTAAAATAGGACATAACTGTGCTGCGAGATATCTCTGCGCACTTGCCCAGAGATTTGCCATCAGGTGGTGTGATATGCTCACTCGTATTTTGTTCTATGATGTTCTGTCCAATAGCATTGAACTTCACAAGGTACCATTTGGTTCCACTTTTTCATTTCATATTCAACTTTAACTGTTGCAATTTCAGCAAATTGAGTTGGCTGCTTCTCAACAATTGAGCTCCTTTAGGCTTTAGCCATGCGTCATTCTGGTATGAAATTTCTTAGATCATTTACTCATTTGATGCCACTGTTTTCTCTTGTTTATCACTTCCACAGGGTTTTTCAGTTGGGATATACATGAATCTTCTGCAAGCTTGTTGCCCTTTGTGTTATTCATTCGAATGCTAGTGAGTGTAGCTGTGTTGTCCTATTGACTTTGCAAGTTATGTAACCATTCTATAAAGTTTGCTATATTATATCTCCAAGTTGTTTTGTGAAGTCCGAGTCTTGTTTGTTATTTCCTGTTGAATGTTGTAATCTAAAATCGGATTAGTATGTTAATATAAAGCATATATAAATTATTTTGAACACTAGCGGTCATAAGCAAGGCTATTAGGAACTTAGGATCGGGATCCTTAATTTAAGCGGAGACTCTGATAGGATCGAATCATAGAATATATCCTATTTGATTCCATCAAAGATTCATTTTTTAGAAGCACGAAGTTGAACTAATGTTTTCTTTCTTACATTTGCTGAATGTGTACTACTGCTACGAGGTACTTTTACCTGTTTCTCGTCTGATGTGCTAATGGCATCGTGTGGCTAGAGCTTTCATCAAGTGTTGGCCGTGGCCTGTTGGCACTGCAGGAAGTTGGACAGCTTGCTCTTCATTGGAACAGTGCTCGTGTTACCCTCAAATTCTGATGGGGATCTAACTGAAGCAACCCCAAAGTGGCATGTATCTCATAACTGGTGAAGTATTTTGGAAGCACAGAATGCACTCAAACTCAACATGGGGTTAATTTGGTGAGTCAGAGATGGAAGGAGCATCAAAATCGAAGGAGGGCCAGTGGTTAACACGAAAGCACAGCCTGAAACCTTTAGGAGGTGGGGGCTGAAATCAAAGGAGATGCAGCCCAACTAGCATGGTAAGGTTGCTGACAATTTAAGTGCTAGAACTGAAACTTGGAGAATTTTATCCAGCTGATAGAGACTGGTTACTCTCAGGGCAACAATGCTCTAATCAGCGCTTGCAAAGCCCTCACAGAGTGTACCGGGTGTTTGCCCGGACGATCTACAAGACCGAGTGTCTTAAGTTTTCAGTGTCCACCTCAGCAAAGGCGAACGCTGACGCTGGATTTCAAGCAAATAGTGCATTGAAGCCTAAAACAAATTTTCTTTTAAAAACATGGTGTGTCCAGTAATGATATGTTCCTCAAACGTCCAATAAATCAGCTAATTTTATTGCAGAGTGTAATACCCCAAAATAATGCATAAGGGAAACATTAGAGATAAATGAGGGATTTGCCGTCAGACCCATCGGCGTATAGCGTGCCGAATGTTTATCGCTCGCAGAGGTTCCCAAACTGCCACGGGATAGTCGGCACCGTCTAGAGAGCCGAGTAGCGCCCTCAGAGGTTCCCGGACTGCCCAGGGGTAGTCGGCACCGTCTCGCGATGTGGGTATTCATCATCCGGCAAAGTTTCACCTTACCTTTATTACCAACTTACCACTGCAGTAAAAGAAACCCCAAAACCAGCATAGTCGTGGACCAAAATGCCCTTGGGTAGCCAAGTATGTGAGAGGGGCATGGGCATAAAGCGAGGGTGTTTCGGTCATTCCACAAATGCAAGGGCAAGCCCCCAACCGTGCCCATATATTCTAGTACCTTGCAGCCAAGCTCATTTTCCCATCCCATTCTCTCGGCCAAGGTAAGAGCATAGCCACTCCCCATTCCTTCTCAATGCCAAAGCCGAAAGCCAACCCCAGAGCTCAAGCTCACTCTCTGTACTCTTCCCCTCTTCTTTTCCATTGAGTCAAACCATCATAGCCACACCCTTCCGATCGGCACAAGGTGAGCACAAAGGTGAGCATTCACTCAGGGGAGCACATGCTTGTAGAAATCGGGGAAGGAGTGGCATAGGGGAGGCGGCGAGGGACGACCGGTGCGTGAGCTCGAGGGCCGGCAAGCCGAGCCACCGCGCGAGAGAGAGTGAGGGGAAGAGTAGTAGTAGGCCGAGTGGGGCCGGCCGGCGGAGGGGCTGCCGGCGACGCCACGCCAGGCCTCGCGCCACCGCACCGCTCCGGTCTAGCCCGGGCTCGGCCGTCGCACCACGGGGAAGCGCCTGCGTGAGAGGGGACGCGAGAGGAGGAGGTGGAGGCGAGGCCGGCAAGGGTCGTCGGCGGCGGGATGTGGGCCGCGATGCCGAAGCCGGCCATGCGCCGCCCCAGCCCGGCCGACGGAGGAGGAGGAAGCGAGAGGAGGAGGGGAGAGGAAGGGGCGGCGGGGAGCGCCGGCGCCGCCGCGCTGGCCGGCCGTGCCACCCCGGGCGGAGAAGAGGAGGAGCAGGCCGTTCGGCCGAGAGAGAGAGAGAGAGAGAGAGAGAGAGAGAGAGAGAGGCCAGGAGAGGAAAAGGGGAGGCCGGTTCGGCCAGCCAGGTAAAGAAGGAAAAAAAAGAGAGAAAGGAAAAGAAGAGAAGAGAAAAGAAAAGAAAAGAGGAGAAAAAAAAAGAAAATTAGGGGGTTTTGGTGCCGCGCGGCAGACCCCTGAAAACCCGCGCGTTTTGCCCGAACCAGTTTATGCATATAACATCGACGTCTCCCATTTAATTTTTGGGTCGTTGAGATGCGTTAAATCGGATTATTTGCTTGACCAGGTGGAGGTCCCGAGTTGACGCCGTCCGCACGACGTTCCGCTCCACTGGGTTAACAGGCAAGTGCATGGTAGAGCGGTAGACCGTGGGATTTATAAAATATGCGATGTTTACATGATATGATGATGCTTATATGAAATTGCAATGTTTTCATGACATGTTGATGTTAAGTAATGATGGCAATGGTAATAGAGCAGGGTGAGCAGCGATGCCACCCTACCCATGATGATACTAATGACAATGACAATGATAATGACAATGACAATGGATACATGCATACACATCATGTGCATTCATGAAATGAGAACTGGGATCCGCCTGGGTAGATTCCGCAAGTCCTACTTCGGTAGGCCTCCACGGGAGTGGAGAGACCCCCGTGCCGATATGGGCAGGCCCAAGATTTTGGGTGAACATCGACGGGTGTTCACTCGGCAATACCGGTATATGCAATGAGATGAGCAAATGAGCATGTAGAGTAGGGCTGCATTGCACTAATGGTATGACAATGAAGGAATAGGTAATGAAAATATGAATCGGGTGGTGCATGTGGGGAATGTTATGGTTAGATAAATTGTTGCCATGTTTAGGAAGTGTTTATCGTTCTATTATGTACTTGCTGAGTCGGTGGACTCACCCTTGCTTTGTTGATGTTTTTAGGTGACCGTTGAGGACGACATGCACGGGCGGGAGTAGCACATGAATAACTCCACGTACTTGCAGCACTTCACATTTTAGCTTTTGTTAGTCCGTTTAACTTCTCTAGTAAGCTAGAATGGCCGTTTAAAATGGCATGGTGTAAGAGGTCGCTGCTTCATGAATAAAGTAGAGTTTGTTTAAAATGTTCAGCAATGGTTTAAATAAAATTGTTAATATTATGCAATAATGGTGGCACTCTAAGCTCAGAGGATAGGCGGGGTGTTACACAGAGAATATGGATCGACATTATTTTCGTGCTTCTTGTTCTTCTGTGATGAATACTGATCAAACTTTCTTCTAATCTGAAATAACATAGGAAAATGAATGGCCAGCCAACTACAATGCAATCAATGGCACATTGAAGTACATACATCCAAAATAAGAGGAAATTAATTTTGTATGTTACAAAAACCCGGTAGCTAGGTAGCTATACTTTCTCCGTCCAAATTTATAAGACATATTTTCTTTCGTCATATAGAATAAAGAGATAATGAAAATAGTTAAATTACCTTTAATTATTATTATTAAGCACTATATTTAATGCGTACATGTAGAGAATAGTAAATAAAGCTTTATATTTATAGGGTATAAAGAAAACATCATACTAATTTTGTATTGAAATATGAAATATGCCATATATTTATGGATAAAACTATTCAAAAATATGTCCTATAAACTTGAACGGATAAATTATATCGTACATGTTTGCCAAAGCGAAGCTTTTATGAAAATTACCATATACATATACATTATTCATGCAAGGCAATAAAAAAAGTAGAACTGTACAAAGGAAGTATGCAAATAGAGAGATGGTGCACAATATAGTAGAAATGTGCAAAGAAAATAGTCACATGTGATTTTGGCTGGTGTAATTGAACTCAATACAGTTTGTACTATAATTTATCTGTAGACTCTACCTTGAAAAAACACACCGTTTAACGACAAGTTACTATAGAAATGAAAGTCAAAGTCTAAACATAAGCCTAAAAGAACTGAGCTACTTGTGTGGAGAGGGAGAGGGTGAAGGGAATGTTTTATTGGGATGATGTACTGGTGTCCCATGCTTGTTTATAATGTTCATGTATTTCATGTTGTATGAATATTATTGTATTTCAACGAAAGCATTTAATGCATAGATCTCAAGAACATGATCAATGGTACAACAAATTAGGGCTGCATGCAGCTGGCTCATTGAGTTGGGCCGAAGCCCAACACGAACTGGCTAACAGAACTGAGCGTGAGTGAGATCATGCCAGAGAGCGGCATGAGGTACATATGCAATTTTTCAACGAAGGAAATTAGCAATACTTTGTATGAACACTGCCTGTTGATGGCAATTTTTAGCTTTTGTCTAGAGTTGAGTTCAAAAAGAAGAGCTAAAAAGGTGCCACATCATCCCAAATGCTTTGTGCTGTCGGTAGACTGGTTTTAATCAATTCGGTTTTATCGAGCCTCCCGATGTTTATGATGTCTTTCTTCAAGATTCCTAAAGACATCCTGAAGAAGCTGGATTATTATCGATCTAGATTTTTTTGGCAAAATGATGGGAATAAAAAGAAATATAGATTGGCCAGATGGGGTATTCTTAGTCAACCAAAGTGCGTGGGGGGTTTGGGTATTTTAAACCTGGAAATTCAGAACTGTTGTTTGTTAAGTAAGTGGTTGTTTAAATTGGTGAATGAGGATGGCCTCTGGCAGAGCATGATTAAGAGAAAATATTTGAAAGGAAAGACTCTGTCACAAATGGTTAAACAACCAGGGGATTCACACTTTTGGAGTGGGCTTATGGAGGTCAAGAATCTCTTTCTAATAAGAAGCAGATTTAGGGTTAACAATGGGAAACAAGCGAGGTTTTGGGAAGACATTTGGATTGGGAAGGAAGCGCTAATGTCGAAGTTCCCTGATCTGTATAGAATTGTCAGAAAGAAGAATATGACGGTTGCTCAAGTTCTGAGTTCGACACCGTTAAAGGTCTCTTTTAGGAGAGCTTTACTAGGTGAAAAGCGGAATTCCTGGCTTAGAGTGGTGAATATGATAGTTCGAGTTTCCTTGAATGATAAAAGAGATGTTTTAGTTTGGAATTTGAACAAGAATGGTTCTTTTACTGTCCATTCTTTGTACAGAGATCTCATGGAAAGGGAAGGCATTTCAGAAAAGAATTTATTCTGGAAAACAAAGATACCTCTCAAAGTCAAAGTGTTTCTTTGGTTCTTGAAAAAAGGAGTTATTTTAACAAAGGATAATCTTGCGAAGAGGCAGTGGCAAGGAAGTATCAGGTGTTGCTTTTGTCTCTCTAATGAAAGCATTCAACACCTTTTTTTTGACTGCCATGTGGCTCGGGCTTTTTGGAATGTGGTAGTCATTAGCTTTGGAATTCAACCACCTGCTAGTGTTGGGATGTTATTTGGTTCTTGGCTTAGAAATTTTTCTTTTAAGCTTAGAAATCAGATTCTAGTTGGTATAGCAGCGTTTTGCTGGGCTTTATGGTTGAATAGAAATGACGCCGTTTTCAAAAGGATCAGTACTCACTCTATTGTGCAGGTCATTTTCAGGGGGACTTACTGGATCAGGTGTTGGTCACAACTATCTAAAGAGAAAACGAGAAGGACGCTTTTAACAGGGTGCACAAGGCTAGAGAGAGTGGTGTTGGAAGTCTTCAGCAAGTTTGGATGGAACAATGGTTTTAGATTAGGGGATTAAGTCCTTTTGGTGTGTGTGCTTGGCGCATGAATTGCTGTATAACTGCTTGGTGAGGTGGAGATTGTCTTTTGTTTGGTACTGTGTGGCTGTAGTCATTCTCTTGGAATGATCAAGGCCGGAATATTGCTATTCCTTTATCTAAAAAAAAAGATAAGCATCCAACAAGCCAAAATACATATAGAGAAGTCTCATTTAGAGGCTAAGCTCAATCAAAAACCCAGAAACTTCTAAAATCTCTCCTGTAGAGACTAGGCTCAAGCACCAACCCATAAACTTCTAGACTCCTCTAGAGTCACCAGAAGCTTTCTCCATGTATTTTAGAAAGTTGAGACAACTCAACAACTATAATCAAACATACATTTACCAACTGCTTTGTATTGTAAACTCGATACAAGGCACAGGGTTTATTCCAGTGGTAATTAAAGCCAAATCCTTTTAGAAAAAACAAACTAAAGCCAATTCTGGTAAGTGGTAACTTGCCATCGCCGGCGACACCTTCTGGTCTCTGAAGAAAAGCAGTACTCCAACGTAACATGGAAGGGACGCTCTTGGTTTTATGGTATATGAGAATGTAACAAGTAGAGACCAGGGTCGTTCCTGTCATCTTGGAGGTTTAGGGCATGATAAAAGTGAGGTCTTTCATTCTAATATAAATATGTAACAATATATTTTATATCAGTTGTAAAAATTAAAGTTTAATACAGTAACTATTAGACAGTACATCACAAAATACAAAGTACTTATCAGTAACATTAGGATTAGTACATTACAAAATGCAAAGTACTCATTATCGACAAAATATATGTATACATACTAACATATATGGGCTAAGGGCCTCAAGTTTTCATGGACCCTAGACGGTCGTCCTTGCTGCCTAGGCCCAGGGCCGGCCCTGGTAGAGACAATGAGAAAGAAATGCACAGTCGCATAGCTTCCACCCAGCATTACATCGAGGCTACTCGGCAGTTGGCAGAACTCACACGCTTTAATTTTATTTGGTCTCCTACATCGGCGGAGAGGACGGAGCACGATAGATAGATGACGATGGTAGTACTACTACTTGAAAGAGTTCTCGACGTCGATTACAAAACGGTATTTCACATCCCGATTGATAAGCCTCTCGAGCGCCTCATTGATGTAGTCCATCTTCACGATCTCAATCTCCGGGTAGATTTTCCTCGCGGCGCAGAAGCTCAGCATTTCTTGGATGCCCATGGTGCCTCCGGTTCCACTGCCTGACAGGGACCGTGAACCTGCAGCAAAAATTTGAGGACAGGAGTAATTGATCTGCCCTTCCCTCTTCTTTTCACCACAAAACGGATAGGATACATTTTTATCTGGAAGGAGCATTACCCATAATAAGGCTTCCAGGTTGCACTTTGATTTCACTAGGGAAGCCAACTAGAGCCATCACGCCGCCAACCTTCAGAAGCGAGAGATACGGATCGAATGGGTGGTCGCCGGCCGCAGTGTCAACAATGAAGTGCAGAGAACTTTTCAGGGACTGCAAGAATACACCACATTCTCAGCGTCGGTTTGTGCAGAATGACAAGGAGTTAGTTTCGGGGAAAAAATGTGATACAGATTTGTTTCAGAAGAGATGTAATACGGTTTCATCCATGAGAAATCGAATGGAGGAATATAAGCAATACAGTTCAACTTCCTCCATAATGTGATGAAAGAAAACTAATGTTCCGTTTGGTGACACGAAAAACAGTTTTTTTTTGCAACTCTCATCAAGAAGATAATGGTAACCTGAGGAAGTTAAAAACTGTACAATGCTCAATACCTCCATCTTTTGCTTGTCTGATGATATCACAAAATCGTCTGCACCGAGGAGGTTGATGGCTTCATCTCTCTTTGATTCACTTGTACTGAAAACTGTGACCTTCAGCCCAAAGGCTTTTCCAAATTTCACTGCCATGTGACCCAAGCCACCGAGTCCAACGACACCAAGAGACTTGCCAGGTTCGTTCATGTTGTGCCGCATCATGGGAGTATAGACTGTAATTCCAGCACATAATAGAGGTGCTGCCTCAGCCAATGGGTATCCATCCGGTATTTTGAAGCAGTACCTGAGATGCCAAAAAATTAACAGGAAATGCGACTTCTTTTTAGCAGAGTTCTCTAAAACTTCAGTCCAAGGCCAGATTCGCGGTTACTACTAATAGTCAAAAGCTCAAATTTCATTTCAGGTAGTTAGTCCTTCTGAGTTCTCTTTTTTTCGACAACGAAATCCTTCTGAGTTCTCACCATAAACATTGTCGAAATGACCCTATGGATATGTTACGAATCATAAAAATCACAGTTATTGACATTATTCTTGAGTACCCTTAGAAGAATATATATGAAGCTCGTTGCAAATTAAGCAAGGGTGTCACTTTTACTTGCACATAAGAATCATTGGGCATCCTGAAGATTAATGTTGTCGAGGTATTTTAACATTGGGAGTGAATCCGTGTGATTCCACCATGGAATATACATTATGTTCTCGACTAGTGAATAATCTTGTTTGTACTTTCAGCAAAAGATACAGTCATACCTTTGACGGACTACTATGTGACTAGAATATCCACCCATTGTCACAGTTCCATCTGTATCGACGCCGTTGAAAGTGAAGACCGTTTTTGAGCAGTGGTTCTCTAGGAAACTATTGCAGTTCTCGCAGTCCCCGCACGAGTTCACATAGGTTCCCACGCCTACATGGTCACCAACACTGAAGCCCTTGACATCCGAACCAACCGAAGTTACTACTCCAACAATCTCATGCCTGCGCAAATTGAAAATCGAGATGCAGTTTAGTACACACAACTTTAGATTTATGGCTAACAAATTTTATCTAATCTGATAAGTATATGTCAAATAGTTGTGATATTCAGTACACTGATCTAAAAGACATTACCCAGGAACGACAGGGTACATCGAATCATTGAGCTTATTTCGGGTCCAAATAACATCAGCATAGCAGACTCCACAGTGTGTGATCCTCAAAGAAACATCATCACTTTGTATAGCCCTGAAATAGATCAGCATAGCAGTTTGCATAAGCACGGGTAACAAAATTGTGCAAAGGCAGGACTACAAGTTTAACTACTTAGTTTTTTTACGATAGCACTTGCACTCTGTTCTGTCATGGATGGCCTGCAACAAGAATCTAAAAGCAATCTTGTGCTCCAGTGCGTCACTCCAAGTGTAAAAGTCTACATTACTAGCTTGATCATTCCATACGCACATTGCAAATAACATGCAAAATAAAAAAAAAGTGAATTTCGCAGTCCTGCAAAGTGGCAGTATATTGAACATCTATTGTCAGTGTTGTGAAAAAGGTATTTGCTCGTTGGTACCACCAAGTGATTAATCGAATTTAACGAATGGTTATACATTCATAATAATATATCCATTTACATTTAAAATAATTAAAATAATTTATTTATCATCATTATAATAAGTTATCATCACTTATCTATGTGATACAGATTGTATGCATCATTCAACAATATTATTATCATCTAAAAAACTAATGAATTATAATTAGCAAATAGAATAGAATGTTTCTATAGTTCAATGGGAAGGGCATCCTACTAATCAGCCAAAACGGTCGTTTTCCTCAACAATTTATGAGATGAAAACATAAGGAATAAAAGAAGTTCATATTCAGAAGAATGCAAATGATGCTGAAAAAGAAAACTCGACCTGCGGGGGGAAGAATCCCCCCGGGTATTGCTTAAGAAGAAGGTCTTCTCACGCAGATCGAGAAAACCTCCGAACCCCTGCTCCACCCTTACACAGCGGCACCATCGCCCGACCTTGTGAGACTACCGGCGGATCCTTTGGATCAACGCCTTGGCGGGGCCTTAGACCTGTGCTTTGGTGTGGTAGCAGGCAAGGGGATTTTTTTCCCCCAAGTCTGAAATTCGCTCCCACTGGGAGTCGAACCCAGGACCTGGGGGGTGCTACTCAAGCCTCTAACCATTGGGCTAGAGACCTTTTCGCTCAAATGATGCTGAACATTCCCCATATTTACAAGGGTGCATTATATCAAGGCACCTTCGGTTAAATTTGTGTGGAGAGAGGATTCCTGAAGGATCTCTTGCTGCCCAACCATTACAGTTCCCACTCTGGCATTCAGCAGCCATGCCAAATAAACTGCGGGAAGAAAACTCAAGCCATGTAAAGTATGCAAATACTATTGTTGGAAACAATTAGCGATTGAAATATATTAAAGATTGTTTGCTTCATGATGTGAGCAACACTAAGACGTGCCAACAAGCATCACCCATAAGAAAATATAACCGGCAATAAACACGGTATGTGCTAAGTGGGTTCGTTTGTGTATTTTCTAGATTTTGATTTTGTTACTTCCCAGTTGCTAAGTTTTAATAATCGTGTTAACTAACAACACCTACTCAAAAAAAAATTCGTGCTTTTATTTTGGAAGAGCATTCGAGCAACTCCCACCAAGAAATAGAAAATAAATGTAGAGCATATACAATGGTATAGACAATTATTATCTATAATATCCTTCATATCATCTATAGATGACACTAAAGAATATTTTATACAATAGGTTATCTTTTTGCATGTCTCTATAGACAGCTTCTCAATAACACAATATGTCTTGTTTATCGTGTTATAGTCGACTACTACATAAAAGACGATCCAATTTTCTACACTTCTCTCTCTTCTACATCATCTTATATCCTACCTAGCAAGGTTTATAGATAGATGACATCCACATGGCCTAAGAGAAGCAAGATGGGGAAGCCAAGCCAACCATTCTAGGTGTGATGCCTTCTCTCTCTAACTGATGATCACAGTTTGACTCCCACCAACCACGGGTTAGATGAGTTATTTACGTAGAGTTTCTCCTTTGATTGCCAGCATTTGAATGTATGGCATATGGGTTATAAGGTTTAAATAACTATACAAGCCAAATTGTCTCCACCCTCTAGAAAAAAAACGAGAAAGCCAAGAAGCACTGACCTCTCTGTTCCTCCCTTAAGCGTCTCACTTGGACGGATGGCAGCAAGTGCATGTGAGGATTCTATGGTCACCTCGAGCAGTTCTTATATATATAAGATAAGATATAGTTCGCCGCCGTGGCTTTAGGGCTTCTGCTGCTAAGAGGGCGACGCAGCACCGTCTGATCTGGTCGAGGGACGAAGAACTGTTTTTAACTAGGTGCGTCACTGCGTCAATAATCAAATTACTAGATGGTGTATCACTAGCTAGTTGCATTTTTCTTTAACTAGGTGCGTCAGGGCTTACGTATGTATAGGCGGCAAAGAAATAGCTTACTAAATTTTTTAAGGCTGATGACTAAAACATTACCTTAGGCTCGATAAGCCTAAGGTCTCAACCATGTGGGTTCAATAAAGAATCCATATGGTTCGTCTTATTTAATTGAAGTGTACATATACGTGTGGGTTTAATAAAAAAAGTATGTGTCCAACAACTTTGTGAGGCTTTAAATTAGATTTTTTAAAATAATCTAACTTTTATTCAAAATTACAGAAATATATCCATGCAATTTTTTTTACAGGAACAGCCTCCAGTCGCCTCACCGTTGGGCAACTGGATGCTGTCACCCAACAGGCGAGCGACACGCAGGCAATCGGTGGGCTGTTGGGTGACAGGATCCAGTCGCCGAACAGTTAGGTGACCGGGACCTGTCACCGAACTGTTGGGCGACTACAAGTCAAGGCACTCGATCGTTCGGCTACTACCATCTCAGCCCATGTTTTTTTTGTGCAATTGGACCCCGACCACGTATGAAGGTAAATAACAATTGTTGTAGGTAGTGACATTTACCAAATTTTATCCGTGAGTTATATTTTTTAAAAAACGACAGACAGTGTTGGTTAATCCATTTGTGATTTTCATAAATTATGAATGATACAAAATATGTTAGATTCGCAATAATATTTTGTGATCGTTGTATGTTATTGTAGCACAAGAAATTTTCAGAAATTTTTTCTGAGGACGATTGAGATAGCAACGATTGGTAGGTACGAAGGTAAGTGATATTATGATGCAACTAGAAATTCATACACAGAGGAGAATGTTTTTTCATATTGTTGGATGCCTTGCTACGCGAAGAATTGGACACGAAAAGATGACGATATGTGATGTTGCGAATTAAAATAAACTTCATAATAAGATGGGAATAATACAGTGCACAGGGTTTGTTTACGTGCATAAGAAACAACCTACACGATGCAACAAACTGAAATACTCGTATGATACATATACGCCTTTTTAGAAACTAAATAAATTCAACATTTGGGGAACCAGTGCGGAACGACCCGACCTGCTACGTGGATCAGGGCTATTTTCCCTTCCTTGCGAGCTCGGCATTGAACTCCTCAGTCCTATTTGGCCTTGGCTGCCATTTCCCTCTCTTTCTCGCGCTCTTACACGTGTACACCTCAAGATGAGTTTTCGTCTCCCGACGTATACGCTTGATTTGCTCATCATTGCAGTGCTCCTCCTCTCGGATCTTGTAGGCCCTTTTGACATTCAACTCCTCATAGTCGAGAGTCCATTGGTCATATGGGTGGATCTCTAGGTTGATCCATTTGCGATAGCCACATAGTGGTTTTGGGGACTGCGGGTAGACAGAAGAGGTTGTTAGTACGTACTTTAAAAGAAATATAATAGGGAGACACACTGCAACTATTCGTTATTGGCTGCCGATAGCTGTTCGTGTCCCGATAATAGTCGGGATAGCCACAGGAGTAGTTTGTGCAACCCTAGTAACGCATGCTCAGGCTGAGCCGCTACTTAGACTTGAAAAAATTGCATGGGTCCCTGCACCAACAGTGGGGTGGCGTCTCCCCCTGGGGGGGGTTGCGGTGAATACTCGATTAGAATGTTTAGGAGGGGGTTGCTGCTATGAAACGTGTCCTTGCTAGGAGGTGCCCTCCTAGCATGCACCGCTTGTTTGTCGAGGGTCACCGTAGCCCTTGCTTACTCGTCGCGAGCTGCAGCAGACCTTACTAGTTCGCGGGTCTTCTTTCATTACTTCATCATCTTATCTTATTGCTTTTTTTTTTGCCTCTTGTCCATCCCAACGGTATCTCGGTGACCCTCGGTGTAGAGCATGCATTTTTCCCTGGTCCTAGATACTTCCTTGATTCCTTCTTCATGTGTGACGTGGGCAAAATGAGGTCCCAACTTTCTACAGAAGCTGAGAACAAAGAAGAGGTGTGACATGGGCATTGCCATAGGATAAGGCCAAATTATGTTCGTGTGACTTGACTCACTCCGGTGGACCACGAGAAAGCCAGAAATCCTATCCTACTACCGTAAAAAAGTATGTGGTGAGACCATTCTAAAGTGTTTTGTAGTATTTGCATAAATTTTGTCAAGATATTGTTCTGAATGTAAGATCTATTGGGGTTGTGATCGGCTAGACAAGCACACATCAACCCCTTGTTCTGCAGAGAACTTCGATGATGATTTCAATAAACAATAAGCAACAGAATAATCAACACACCATACAGAGGTGCTATAGGCGTTTATGTGGAAAAATATTTTAAGAGGCTAAAAAAATCATAAGGGGCAAAGAGCCAAGACCGGGTCTTACACTATAAACGACAGTGAGTAAAATAACAAAGTCTTCTCTTAAACCTCTAGAGAAATCACAACAGCAGCGACAACACAAGATACTACAACGTTGATACAACAATACTAAAGTAAGATCTAACAAGAGCTAAATTGACAGACACTCCTGTTCCCATATGGAGTTCAGCTCTCGTCAAGAAAACAAAAGATGCAAAATGCACGAAAACTTGGCAGATCTGTGTACATGCACAAGTCCTTCCCAAGCTGACAAAGTTTTAGCCCAATCGGTAATTGTTTCGCTACCCAAATTGTTATTCTGCCAAAACTGCATGATTTGAATCTACTGGTACGCAAGCTATCCAAAACTCCATTGATGCTCTACCAAGCCAATCCTCAAACCAATCAAATCACATAAATAAAAGAGCTATAATTCAAGAGCCATATATTGACTAGAACATTGAGATAATCCAACCACAATAGCCACCCCAATCTGCTTCTGATTGAGGGATGCTTCAAGCACCTGAGTAGGAACTAGAACTTCACCTTCATCTCCTCTCTTGTCTGGTTAAGCTAAGCACACTTATCGCCACACTCATTTTGGTCTCTTTCTTGCTGTTCGACACAGCCGATTGGAGCAAAGCCTTTGCCCGAACAGCATTAAGGCAAGCCCTAGCTTTGGTCCCCTTTTTTTTTCAGATTCTTCGAACAAACGAACATGACAATTTTTTCATCGTCTTTTTTGAGCGGCGCGCGCGGGCGGGGCCGAGCAGAGGAGGCGCGGGCAGGGGCCGGAGTAGAGGGGCGGCGCGGGGCGGAGAAGAGGAGGCGCTGCGGGCGTGGGGAGGAGAGGAGTCGCGGGTGGGTGGGGAGGAGAAAAAAGAATCGAATCGGTATGGAATTGTGTAATGGCAGTGGTGGGTAATTACCCTCCAACTCCACGAGAAGATACAAACGCTGGTTTCTGGAGTACCCCTTGAGGAGCTCCAGGAAAAATGTGGAGTTGGCCCTCAACTCCACCTTTTTCTTGGAGCGGAGTTTCTGGAACTGGACCTGTTTGGCTGAGTAGTTTAGGAGCGAAGCTGCAAAAGTGGGAGCAGAGCAGTCCCAAACAGGCCTTAAGGCAAGCCTTGGCTTTGGTCCCCTTTTTTTTCAGTTTCTTCGAACAAACGAACATGACAATTTTTTCATCATCTTTTTTGAAACGGTTTATCAACTTATTAACATTCGGTTCGTTCATATAAACACTTATGTTAGAATTAAAAATCATCAACTGCAGCCACAGAACATCAATGATAGCAAAAAAAACCCCTTTGTACCACCACCTCTTGCTAGGAGGAATCATTACCTTCATCTCAAGGACATTTAACGGTTGACGCGCTCAAGTGTTCTTGCAGGGCTCTTGGGTTGACTGGTCTGTTTATTATCAACTTGTTCTGGTGGGCCAATTAGCCATGTGTTCAAATAACATAGGTTGTGCTTCAATATATTTCAATTTCTAAACATTTAAAAGTCAAAAAAATTTTGAAACACGTTAGCTTTTTAATTTCAAGTTTTTTTTTTTTGACTTCTTTATCTTTTTCTCTTTATTCTTTTGTATTATCCATAACGATATAACGAGTTATTTTTTATTCTTTTTATTTGTTGATTCTGAAAAGTTAATAGCTGTTACAGTGTATTTATAGTTAATAGCTGAAATTAGAAATGGAGGCTTTTAAACCGGTTGGAATTGGACGGGGCCATAATCGACTACAATCGTCACCTTGTTCCGGTGGGCTAGCTTGTATTCAATGGTTCCGTCGGTAGGTAGCTTGGCATTGTCAGTCTCAGTCAAAATAATAAGGCTGCTAAAGCTAATCGAACCTCCCTGAATAAATTAATGAATCCCTGGCGGTGTTGGTGCCAAAACAAAATCGTGAACGAAATTATATCAAAATTTGTATAAACGCATATGTACGAGATATGGTTCAAATTTGATTGGGGAACAGACTGCACCGAAATTTACCTTGCGTTGCTTACATAGAAAACTATATTTTGTGTGCAAGATCCTTCTGCAGAACCAATATTTGTGGTGCCACACATGAAGAGACGACTTCTTGTGGAATTTTCAGAAATTTTGTTGGATCGTAACATCAGGATACATATTCGTAACATCAGGTCTGTGATGGGCTTTTAATTTTTGCCAGTTTTTTTTTCTGTATTTATTTGTGTTGTCGGTGATAGGTTTTTTTATCGATTCCTTTTTCATATTCGTTTGCGTTGTTCGTGATGGACTAACATATTTTTTTTTATTTTTAAATTTAATTACATCAAATAAACCACTTTCCTGCCTCTTGAAGTTAAAGAGGTGTCAGGTCAACGCTGCATGCACTGGGGATTTTCGTCACGCTGTCTCGGCGGCAAACCGGCTTCTATACTATACGTGGCGTGTGTGGTGTGGGTCGGTAGCTTGGTGGTGTCATTACCAGACAAAGCAAGGCGGCCGGAGCTTTATGCATCAAATCACGCATGCTTGTTATCGTTGGTGTCAGAAATTTGCTGATAAACCCCGCAAAAATGAAAGCTTGTGCAAGTTCTGGTCACCAAAATATACGTACGTATGCTGAAGTAGGCAGTGATCTTTTCAATAAAAATGTCAGTTTTGCAAAACTAGAGGTAGTTTGTCAAAGCTATCACAGCACTTTCAGTACAGGACTGAATGTATAAGTTTTGATTTCGGTTTTTTATTTTAATAAACTCCACCTCAGTTCATTCCCATGAGATGTGACAGCATCTGACACGTAGTTTAATTAGGCAACATTCGACTATGTCAGCACCAGATCTAGCTACTGTTCAGCCTCCGAGGAGTGTCATTAGCGCATCTGTTAGCTGTTTGACCTGAAAGCGAGGGGAGTATTAGGAGATGGAGATCAGAAGATAGGAAGAGCCAGAAAGGCCATGAAAAGGCCCTTATTAATCAGCGTAGATGATAGCTTAAATATAATATGTAGTTTTGAGATAGTTTAGACAAACTCCATGTAATGCGAAGTAATGAAAACATGCAGTCCCGTGATAGTTTTGATAAACTAAATGCAATTATGTGAAATTTACTTGTGCTCCTTGGTTACTGCATCCACACTTTATTAATTATGCAAGCGTACTGCCCAAGACGGCAATACATACATAACAACGTCTCGCTCAGTTACTAACGTTGAATACGACCACCTGCGTACGTACACGTCGTATACGAATACGATTATTCGTCCGTAAAACCCACACAGCCACATGCACGAGTGCGTGCTTATTTACGTACGTACGTACGTACGTACACGAATACATACATAAGCACACACAGTCTACTTGGCCGCCGCGTCAAGGGTGAGGAACGGCCGCTCGCCGTTGAAGTTGCCCGGCGGATCGTAGTTGCAGGTGATGAAGACGCCGCGGTTCGCGGCGCAGACGACGCGCGCGCAGCCGATGCGGGTCGACTTGCGCCACACCACCTGCGTGTAGTGGCCGCACACCTTGCCGGGGTCGCAGGTGTTGGTGTCGTAGTGGTAGTTCCGCTTCTCGTCCACCCACGACCTCAGCGCGTCCGCCGCGCTCCACGCCCGCCCGGCCGAGCCCCAGAAGATGTTCTCGCCGTACGGCCCGCCGGAGTGCTGCAGCCGGCAGTCGCCGGCGCGCTTCCTGGCGTAGTCCTCCGCGAACTTGGCCACCTTGGTGTCCCAGGTCACCGGGCCGACGCGGTCCGCAGCGCGCGCCCGGTTGTGCAGGTTGACGAAGTCCTGCGGCGAGTTCTGGGCTGAGGTGGCTGCCACGGTCATGGCCATGGCCAGGGCGAAGACAGCAAGACTTTTGGAAGAAGCCATGACTTTTCTGCAGTTAGGTTGTGGCGTGAGACGAATGGTGCTGGAAATCGATGGGTATTTATAGCCTGTGGATATGGAAAGAGTCTACGGTTACTCATCGCAAGGAAGCTTCACAGATAACGAATAAAATATGAGTTGATACAATTGGTAGCAGCGAAATAATTTCGGTTTTAAAAATTCGGACCCCTCCGAGGATTCTAAAATTCAGAAATTTCAAAATTTTCAGAATTTTTTTGGGAAAATTTACTAAAAATATTTAAAATTACAATTTAAATTCAAAAAATACAAAATTATTCAAAAATTACCAAATCCTAGCGAAATCTTAGCGAGGCCACATCCGCGCTATAGCCGCCTCCCTTAGAGCAACTCCAACCGGTTCTTTATCCTGCTCTTCATTGTATATTTACCTAATATGATTCAAGAAATGGACTCCAACCGGTTCTTTATCCTCCTCTTCAATTTTATCGAATCGCTATTTTCTCCCGGCCGCTAGCTAGATTTGGCGAGCGCCTCCTCACTCGCTTCTCAAATAGCTAGGCCATTGGAATGCTAACTCAAATAGAGAGCTGAAAATAATAGCTAGCCTCTTCATCCTAGGAAATAGAGAAGGAGAAATGACTAATGAGATGGAGTTGCTCTACTGGCATCGCCTCCCTCCCCCCCCCTCCTGCCCACTCGACTTTGGAGATGAGATGGAGAGAGAGTGAATGAGGATGGGTTGACAGGAACGAGCCCATGAGAGATATATGAAAATTGGATAGGGCGGCAGGTGAATAGACTGTAAAATTCAAAATGGGCTAAAATTTTGGCCGAATTAGGTTTTTTTTGGATGGACTGAGAAAACTAAATTTTGATCGGAAATGATTTCATTGATTAGTAGCTTTCCTAAGTTTTCTAATACATATGCTTACATCTGGCATTGCTGACTCCATGCATGTTCCCCTGATTTAATTAGTTTATCTTGGGTAGTTGAGTGATGTATAATGTGAGTATTGTAATAGTACCACATGGTCTGCGCTAATCTGGAACTAGCATAACCTCCTTCGATGGCAAAGTTGAAATATATTCACTTCGATACATGGCAGGTGGCAGCTACGTCTGGCAACGCGGCATATCAGTTGTCGCTGCTAATCTTATCCAACACTTCAAAAATATAATATCCCATGTATCTATCTACATAAATACAAACAATTGCTGAGTTCAAGACATTCCATTTATTTTAAGAGCAAACAAATCCCACAATAATCCTAAAAAATCATAAAAATTCACTCATTAATCAAGAGAAAAGAGAAATATCTACACTATTAACTGTAGTGAGTCCAGATTATAATAGTGTAGATTAAATAGATATAGATACGAGATTTGTTACAATTGTATAAGGAATACAATTATATTTGTAACAGACTGTTTAAATATAAACATATGTATTGCAGTACCTATCTATATAATTGTGTAGGAAATTCGGTTAGTTGTTTCTAAATGTAAGTTGGTTATTTAATATTCAGTCTCAACAAACAAAATACAGCGTCCGCCAATAATTTTCATGATATGTGTTGGTTAAAAAACTTAAATATATTATAATAGCCATGTATTTTCAAGATGTTTTTATTGACATTTTTTCATGTGGATGTCTGCATACTTTTCTGCAGTCACACTGAAGTTCCTTGAATTTTTTTAAATAATCAATTTTTAATTCTGAATTACAGTATTATACCTACTTCTTATTTTTATATAGTTTTGACCATATGTCGCTCCATGGTTGGGCGACACGTGGCCAAGTCGCCCAACCGTTGGGCGACTTTCCCATGTCGCCCAACCATGGAGCGATAAGACACAAAATCGCTCAACGGTTGGGTGATTTGCCCCTAGTTGCCCAATCGCTGGGTGATTTTAAAAATAATATAATTATTTTATTATTCTAATAGAAATAATTGTGAGGGTAAATGGCAATTGTTGTAGCTAATACATTTAGCAAATGTAAGTTATTTCTTTTTTGAAATAAAAAGGTAGACAATATCAGTTGATCCATTTGTGATTTTTGTAGATTGTGAATGGTACGAAATTTGTTAGACTCGCAATAATATTTTGCAATCGTCTTATGTTGTTGTAGCATAATAAATTTTCTGAAGAATTTTATGAGAATGATTGAGATAGCAACGATTAGTAAGTACAAAGGTAAGTGATATTGCGATGCAACAGAGAATTCGTACACGGAGAAACACAAAGCAAAATACATACACAACAAAAAAAATACACAAAGCAGACGGAAGACCCACCACTCGCCACTAGCTATACCACCCGCAGCACCTCCGTCGTCGCCACGTCACACCCCCGGTCGGTGCCCACCCCACTTGGGCTTCCTCGGCGTAGGGTGTCGGCGCCCTGATAGGGTGAGGTGGGCAGGAGCCCTGCTGACCCGTGCTCCCAATGCCTCATGGGTGGACTGCACCTGTTGCTGCATGGAACTAGCACACTGCTGAGCTGTGATCCAGAAAGGACCTTCGCCAGGTTATCCACATGGAAGTTACTCACGTCCACTGGGAGATCCGCGTGGGGGGGGGGTAGCCGAACTCATGGCCGGTGCTATGTACCTGTAGGACAGGTATTGTTTATTCGTGCAATATATCAATGCGAAAAAATCTTAAGAGATGAAACATACCTTCGGCATGGGCCATAGCCTGCAGCCAACTGTCGTACCCACTAGACCAGCCCTGATCGAACAACATGTGCTGCCTTGCCGATGCCAGGTAGGGTCCACAGATGATGATGATGGCGATGTGCAGGTACGTGCCCACGCTGAGCCTCCAGGGATAGGCACGTTGCCCTCTAGAGCCTCCTATAGTGCACCTCGTCCTCGTCGGCGATGGCCCTCGCATACCGCACGAGTTGGGCATCAATGAAGTCACCATGGCTGCTAGTAAACAGTATCCAACCGGACAGCCACAACAAGTACACCTCGAGGTGCCACGACACCTGGTACTCATTGGCGTTTAGGTCCATCCGCTTGACCTACGGTACTACCACAAGTGCGGTGTGACCAGATTTAATTAGTGATATCTATTTTTTAGAGAGGGTTGTTTTCGAGGTTGGCTAGGTCCAGTGGTACTAGTGCAAGACCACGATGCTACCGGAAGAACAGTATGATTAGGGCTTGGTTGGTGGTACTACTGGCCTTGGCAAGTGGTCATACCACTCCCCTATGACTAGGAAATAGGTGAGGAGTAGTAGTGCCAACTGATGGTAGGTAGTACTACTGGAGCAGTATGACCGGCATAGGGTGCGCGGCCATACCGACTGTGGCAGTTAGGTTCTAAACATTGGGAATTATGGAAGATTTGATCATAGGATGATCTTGGAACACTTATCATAGTTGCATTGTGTTGCATATTGCATATTTATGCTAACACTAGTCTAGTTGTGAAGAACTTGTGTTAATAAACGATTTCTTGGTCTTTGGATGCGCATGGAAGCTTGGAGGCAACTATAGTCAATGATGGGTTATCGGGACTAAATCATGGTGGACTGAGGTCCAAGCAGTCAAGGTGGTCGTGTGGGATGGTTGGGCTCAAGTATGGCGCATGGCAAAGCCAAGGAATGTGGTTGAAGGGAGGTTTGAGCAACTTGTTGGATTAAGTTTGCTTCGTCGGTTCAAGTGAGGCATGATCCAGTGAGAGCTGAAAATGGGAGAGATATGCCAATAGGAGGGAAACCATTGATCAACCTACACATTACTTGCATGGTGGCTTGTACGACAAGATGAAGGCATAGTCAAGGGAAGGTGCCCAGATGGTTTGTCAAGGGCATTGTAGGGAAATGCTAAATACCAGACTTTAGAGGTACATCAAAACTACGATGTGGGAGATACAAGGAAGTGGTTTAGGGTTAGGCTAGGGTCATGTGTGTTGAGTGGATCAAACACTTGGGTGTGAGTGGGTTGATCATTGTAAGTGCTTTGAAAAGTGTGTATGAGTGAAAAAACTAGTATTATGGGGTTGATAGGTTCCCCAATCCTTAACAGGTCTAGACCCACTAAGGGGGTTGGTTGTCGGACCCGGATTTTTCAATCCAAATCCACTGTGATTCACTGCACTATTCCCTGGATCAGTAGATAGTGCTCACGATTACTGATTCGAATATCAAAATACATATCATGCGAAGCGTAAATATAATAGTAAACTTACACATGGGCGATTAGGCGAAATCAATAAACGCAGCGGCGGAAGAACGAAGCACACAGTGGGACCTTCAGACATGCCCACGGGCAGCCAACCGGAGGTTCGCGACCTAGCCTTGACATCTTCATCTTCTCGGCCAGCTTGTCCAATCTTGTTGCCGAGGCGAGGTGATTTGATTCCGATTCTGAATTTTTGTCGCAAAGCGAGTGAGCACTCCGACCCGTGCTCGGCAAGCCAACACACGAATGCAAATATATAACATGCATGGCTTGTCAATGGAAAGGCATAGGGTTATTTTGTTTTGCCAAAGAGTGCTTTTGAATACAATTACTTAAAATTTCCTATGACCTAGCAGGTTTGGAATCACATTTTTAAACCATTAGTTGTAATAATCCAAGTAATTTTGTCGGCATCACACCAACTAACCTTATGGCATCGCACCATAAGTTGCCTCTTGGCATCGCACCAAGGGGCGCGATGACATCGCACCATACACGTTGGCATCACACCAACTAACCCTATGACATCGCACCATAGGTTGCCTCTTGGCATCTCACCAAGGGCGGCATATGACATCGCACCATATGCTTATGGTTGGCATCGCACCAACCATCCTTATGGCATCGCACCATAAGTTAACCCTCGGCATCGCACCAAGGGGCGCGATGACATCGCACCATACGCTAAGTGTCGGCATCGCACCAACACTACATATGGCATCGCACCATATGATTTAAAATAATTTGAGGAGTTTTCCTTGGGGCATTAGTGTCACCCCAAGTTGCTAACATTCCTAAGCATTGCCATTTAAATAGGGACTTATTTTGGTGAAATCATATGCTATTTCTTACTATGGCTACAAGGTTCACAATCCAAGTATGGCAAGGAGATTAATATGAACAATAGCAATAACAAGGCATAACTAGCTTCTTTGAAACCGAACATATCATATCTTATGAAATAATAGCATGCAAGTTGCTAATTTAAAAGGAAATAGCTTTGAAAAGCTAGGTTCAATATGTTCAAAGTGTTGACTCTTTGGCGCGGTTTACCGCGATCTTGAGTTCACACAATGCTTTCTCAATTGAGCTCCTTAGTCTTTATCGCGCATCTTGTTCTTGATCACGCTTGATTCCCTTGAATCTTCACAACTTCCAATTTCTAATTACGCGGCAAACGACTGAATCCAAATAAAAGCAAATAACTCAAAAAGATCCAATTAAATCCGAATAAACTCAATTTAGTTTTATTACGAGTTAATGGGTGATTCGGTGATTTGAGGCAAGGTTGGTAATACCATGCGATAACTTGATCTTTTCATTAATAATCTCTTTTATTATTTTGTTATTTATCAAGTAAGTTCCATGAGTTAGGTTAGACCTATGCATCGAAGTGCGAGTCTGGCTGGGTATGTATTCCTTGTAACTTAGGTTATGGTAAAGGCAAACTGGACTGATGGATGAGATCTGTACTTATTCTATAAATCTTTTAGTTGAAAGTATTATAACACTTGGATATCTTTATTAAGTTTTAGAATAGTTCTGATATAGGATTTTACTTATTAATTAGATTAAGATAAATAGCAAGGGCTCAATATTTATTCTTATATGGTAATTAATTTAGAATTTAAATCTCTAATAATCCCATTATCATATTTTATGTATCTTCATTCATAGCTAGGCTAAATTTAAGTTGAATTAGGAATCCACTCCTATGGGTCCTAACTTGTTATATATACAATTATGCTCAATACTATTATGTACTAGAGCTAGTGTTAAGATTTAATTGATGTCACTATTATTAGCTTGCTCATACTTTAACTATTCTTAGGCTTAGCTCTATCTAATTTAGATTTATTTGTCTAAGTAAAGGTTACTGTACAAGGTAATAAAATATATCGCTGAGACTTGTTTAATGGTAGTATGATAAATATTAGGGCATAAATGTTTATATTCTAATTAAGGGTAATCTTTATTAATTTTGGATATTTAATCAAAATCATTTTTCTTTATTAATGCCTTAGCCAATGTGTAGGTTTGAAATAAAGGATGAGAGCACCATTAATCATATATGACAACTAATCCACATTTAAATATTAGCTAATCTGGTTTTATTTACCAATTAAATTCATTAGCTTCTCTGAACTATTCTCTAATTTAATTTGAGTATTATAGTCGACAAAGAATTCTTATCATTGCTAGGGTATAGAGTTAACATTTATGTTTTAACTATGTGATGGCTAGTTCTATCTCTTTTACTAAAATACATGGGTGTATGATTTGCTCTTTAGGAAGTTTTCATTTGCTAAATCATTAATCCATGAAAGCATAACCTAAACAAGATTTTACTCAATTTCCCAATATGCCCTTGATTAATAGTTAAGCTTTAAAGCAAATATGCTAAGCACATTGGTTGCTAACATATGTTGTTTGATCTATGATTAATCATTTATTAAGCTCATCTTTATTTATGCCTTTAATTAATATTTAGATTAGGGTAAGTAATAAAGGCACATTACCTATTCATATGTGTAATTAACCAAAGATTAATCCTGGATAATCTCATCTACATCCTAATAAAATTTGTCGGCTTCCATGGATTAACTCCAATTTTTTCCTTGATTTTTATTAGCTGAAACAGATTAACCAAAAATTTAAATGAGCTCTAAAAATCTTGGTTTCAGTTCCATTGACTAGATTTTGAATTTAGATAAATTTAAAATTTTGATTCATTCAATTTAGAGTTAAAATGAGTAAGCTACGTCTTTTTAAAGTTCACTGTTGAATTAAATCCGAAATAAAATCAGATTATGACAGTGGGACCTACCTCCTTTTTCCTTCTTCTCTTTATTTCTCTCTCCTCTTTTTTTTCCACCGATAGCACTGGCTTATTTCCTCCTTCCTATCTTTCTTCCTCACTCCTTAGTCTTTATCTCTCCTCCATTTCTCTTCCTCATCTCTCTCTCCTGCCCGACCACACCAAGCCGGGCAGCCGCCTCGGCGTCCTCACCCCCAGCTGCTTCCGCCCCGGCGCCGCTCCTCCGCGTCGTGCCAGCTCCGGCCCCAGCACTGCGCCATGGCGTCGCCTCCACGCCGCCTCGCCGGATCGGGCTTCCAGGCGCAGCTCCGGCTGCTGGCCGCCAGCGCCTGCCTCCCAGCTACTGCTTGGCGCCGCCGCTCCGCCTGGCTACTCCTTCGGCTCGTCGGCCGACGCCGTGCCGCGCGCTCCTCGGCCACGCCTGCTCCTCCGGCCGTCACCTCCTGCTGCGCCCGGCCATGCGCACGCATGCACTGCTCTTGCCGAGCTGCCTCGCCCTGCCTGCGCCTTCGGTCACCACAGAGCTCAGCCGCCTCTCCACGCCGCTGCAGCTCCACCTCGCCGAGCCGCCGGCTACTCGCCTCCGGACCGTGCCGCACTCGTGCTCCGCTCCCACCGTTGCCCCACCGAGTCACATCTCAGCCTCGCATCGCCACCACCTCGCGAAATCGCTCAAATGACCTTGCATGCAGAAGCTACTTGTATGAATGGGTTGCTCATGTGATGGTGATTGCAATGGTATGACATGCATCAAGGGATTTGTGATTTTTGGTGGTGATTGGAAGGAGAGATGTTGTGACATGAACATGTACAATGAGCTTGTTTGGGAGTGACACTCTCTGGTTTGAAAGGGGGAGAAATGGGAATGGCAGTGAGTGGGGGGGTGCTTCTTAAAGAAAAGAAAGAGTTGGCAGCCTTGCAGATGAAAGGGGAAGGGCTACTGTTTGGCTGGGGAAAATGGCAGTGGGAAGGTTGTGTATGATATACCAATTGGAATTTTTATTTTATATTTAAGATTACCGATTTCCAGCTTCGCAAGGTATTAAAAACCAAAAATTGAATCTTCAGTTGAATTATTTAGATGCGGTTGTTTAATCCTTGGTATGAGTTAAAATTTTCAATTTTGGTTTGGATCTGAGTATAATTTAAAATTGGTTTAGAATTCATAATTTGTTTTTTTTATATTATTCCCATAATCTTTTACGAACACCATTAATTTTTTTTTACTTTGCACATTATTTTCATTATATTTATTTGCATGCAACAAAACTCAAAAGGTTTCAAATAAATATTCGGAAGAAATTTGAATGCCAGCAAAATGCAAGAAAAGTGTTAAAATTTTCACATTTCCGAACATCTGAATTTGGGATGTTACATTGGTTTAGCCTATATGATGAAGGGTGATGAGTTCTAGGGTTTGCAAGAAAATAGGGTTGAGTTATAGGTTTAGGCTAGTGCCTCCTCTCATTCATGGTGTGAGTGAGAGTGGGACATAACAACCTCTGAGACACTTCAGAAAGGAGTAGAAAATGTAATGAAGTTCATTAAATTAATCATTTTGTGCAGAGCAAAGCGTGCCTACCATTATGAAAGTGTGGCATTTGCTATTTATATAATTCCAAATGTTCGTTTTTTCACCAAGCTATTAATTCAGTGTATAATTTGCTATATACCATTCCCTCATTGAGTAGTCATCTTTGTTAAACATGTTTATTTTTTTAGTGTAAAAAGTTTATGCTAGTCCTTACTTTTAGCTCGTTACTAGCTTAAATTGTATTTCTTTTGTTAATAAGGGTCTGTAAGTTTGTGTGATAAGGTTGTGAAATGATTCAACGAAAATAGTACACCGACTGAATTTGTTTGTAAAGCGTCTCTTATTATGGTTCTGAGTGCAGAATTCCGGTCAAATTGCACTCTTGGATGAGATTGTCCGATTGAAGGAGAAATACTAGTTTCGGGTTTCTTTTGGTATTCTTGGGAAGTCTGGACGAGGTCTTGCTGAACATTATGGAGTTCCTGTGAGTGTTCCCTCGCATTTCTTTTCATATTCTTCTACAACACGAAAATGGTCTTACAAATAAAGAACTGAACAGGTATAACCAGCTGGTTAGTGGACAAGTACAAATTGTATCAGAAAACCTCCCTCATTGGATGGCTTAGTTTTGCTGCACAATTTGCTTGTTCTACTGATTTTCAAAGTACCTTTTTTACCTTTGCAGATTGAGAAAATTGACATTATTACTTCTGGAATGGGAAATGCATTAGCAACTGACGGTGGCGTCTGTACACAAAGTATCACAGTTGTTGATCACCAGGTCCGTGCAATATTAGATCGATAGCATATTGATGATGGTGTAGAAATATTTGCATTTTTCAGTTTTTTGACAGACTAGTGCTTCGATCTTGTAGCGCCTAAGCAGCTCGGGTTACGTTCTCTGCTTCGTTGCCACCATATCTTGCTAGTGCAGCAATTTCTGCAGTAAACCACCTGGAGGAGAATCCATCAGTTCTTGCAAACCTACGATAAAACATTGCCCTTCTACATAAAGGTGGCTGTGATTCTCTTGGCAAATTAATTGCTCAACTTTTACTATATTTCTTGCTTGCTCTGTTTTTTGAAATGAAAATTAGATTGTGCCTTAGTTTGTCCTCGAACCCCTATCAGTTGAACACTACAGCAGCTGCTTATCCTTCTATTTTTTATCGTAACCTATAGAATGCATTGGTAGTTTAGTTTCTATGCCTAATCTAACTGAATTAGTGAAAGTACAAAATCTTTAACATGATTGTTCTTCTGTAATATCTTGGTGTACACTGTGATATTGAAATTTCATGGCAATGTGTAGCATACTTCCCTAATCTCTTTACCACTGCCTCATCATATCCTTTTATTTGCGTTTGATTTGCAGAGCAGTCAGATGTACCAAGGCTTGAAATCTCTAGCCGTATTTTGTCACATATTTTCTTTCTTAAATTGAAGAAACCGACCGGTTCTCCTATCACTGACCAGGATCTCCTTGAGATGATTGCTGAGAAGGTATTTTCTGCTGGATTCAAATAAATTCCACAAAGCAATTGAAGCTGCAGAGGTATGTAATTGTGTATTTTACATTTGTTGTTTCAACAAGTCTTGAAGCAAGATTCAGTCTTTATTGTGGCCGCAAAGAGATCAAGTTTGGACAAGCGTCGACTCCCGGTGGGTATCCGCCTATTCGTGTCGGCTGGTCACACTGAATCAGACATCTCCGAAGTATCGACATCCTTGAAGAGGGTTGCAGCGTCAGTGCTCTAGCGAGTACATACCATATTTGGATTCTGTTAAACGACCAATGAGCTCAAATTTTACAGGATGTATTCTAGGCCTTGCGTGTTTACGTGAATGTACATAATATGCGTGTTTCTAGATCTGATGCGGCTTGTTGTCATACCTACAAAATTTACAAATAAAATTTTGTAAAGCAGTTAAGTTAAAGATCTCATGGCTCTCTTGTTCTGTAGTCTGTTCATATTTTTCTGGTTTCTTCTGCAGTGCAGAAGTGCTAGACTGCTAGTAATCTTTCTTTTGGTTATATCATCATCTGTGTCAGGATTGATCATTCATGGAATTACCTCTTCAAGTCCAATGTACTGTTATGGTCATTGAACTTTAGATCAAGACTGCAGAACAAATCAGCTTGTTTTTGTCAGGCCACAAGTTCATGAGTTTTTGTCAGTAAAACGCCATGAATTAACCTTAGGTGAAGTCCAACTCAACTAGCTTTTGTCAGGCCGGAACTGCAGGAGTTTTGTTCCCCCACAAATGCTGATTAAATACATGACATAAAGGTTCAAGAGCAAAAACAGACTAACTACATGAATAACTAGCCTCATAGGCGCGGCGCCACGCCGCGCCAGCCACCGTGTGTACCGAAGTAAAAGAGGCGATAATTCGTGAGGAGTTTTTTTAAAAAAATCGAGGGCACATGTGTATTTTCAAAAAAGGCAAAGGTCTTTTTCGTAAAAAATTGAGGACATGTACGTAACTAAACGAGGACCCGTACGTAATTTAGAAAACCGCGGGGCGCTATCCTGCAAAGTATACAAAATTTCAGTGAAGTGGAGGGTATTTAAAAAAAGTGTTCTAAAACTGGCAGGGACCTTTCCGCGAGGACCAAGGATCTTTACGTAATTTAGGAAAACGCATGGACTTTTTCGCAAAAAAAGTCTCCCGACCGTACCGAAATTCGACGGCCACGCGCCGGCTGCAGCGCACGCAGAGGCGACGTGGCCGCCCTCTCCTCGCGCGAAAGCTTCCGGTCGTAATAGCTTTAGACTAGCCTTATAGGCGCGGCGGCACGCCGCGCCAGCCACCGTGTGTACCGAAATAAAAGAGGCGATAATTCGTGAGGAGTTTTTTTAAAAAATCGAGGGCACATGTGTATTTTCAAAAAAGTCAAAGGTCTTTTTCGTAAAAAATCGATGACCTGTACGTAACTAAACGAGGACCCGTATGTAATTTAGAAAACCGCGGGGTGCTATCCTGTAAAGTATACAAAATTTCGGTGAAGTGGAGGGGTGTTTTCAAAAAAAAGTGGTTTAAAAAAACCGACAGTGACCTTTTCGCGAGAAAATGCAGGGACTTTTTCGCAAAAACGGTCTCCCAACCGTACGCAAATTCCTGCGCCACGCGCCGGCCGGAGCGAGCGCACGGATGACCTGGGAGGCTCCTCCGGCCGGGAATCCCCGGGAGTAATATGGAAATTTTTCCGTAGTTTCCACCTAAAATTATTTTAGGAGCGTGTGTAGTGCCTAGTGACTGAATTGATTGTTCTATCAAAAACATGCACGTAAATGTACTTAGATTTTGTGGATGTCTCTTGCTAACTTATTGAATAAATGCGCGATTGTTTAAATAAAAAACAAAAATCATGTACTACCTGACTACCTATAGGATTTTTCATTATTTAACCTTTATAAATTTATTTTATTAATAACTCTCAACTAAATTATTTCTAAATCTAACTCTTTTGACTACACCAACACCCATATTAGGAATAAACAACACTGTCATACCAGTTATAATGGCATAGCCAAATCTTATCACATCAGGGATAGTGTGACGTGACAGTATTGTTTGGCTACTGGCGTGGCTAAAATGACCATTTTCTGATTTAGAACTAAATTCCCTTGTGACGTGACAATGCTATTTGGTATATCATAAATGATGACATGGCTAAATAAGTCATATCAGGAAATAAGTTAGACAGGAGATCATTAATAGAAATAAATTAAAAGGAGTTAAGTAATAAAAATTTCTCTACCTATAGGCCATATCGCTGCTTGCTATTCTTTTTGGTGCAATTTTGTTGGGGCAAAATTGTGGCGAAATGTACTACTCTGCACCTAAGAGCAAGGCTAATAATACAACCTTCAGCTGGCTGTATGGAACCCACTTATTAGCCTATTCATATAGTAGTTTATAGCCAGCTGAAGGTTGTATGACCCACCCATTTCTCTCACAAAGTTTCTTGGTTCTTGTACTTCAGTTGGCTGTAAATTTACAGCCCACCTCTCTTCTCTCTCTCTTCCTCTCTCTCCTCCACCTCAGCATACAGCCTACTAACAGCCTCTTATTATACTTGCTCTAAGAGCAAGTCTTATATCTGACCTTCATTTGGTCAGTATGGATACTTACACCCACTTATCAGCCTACTCATATAGTAGTTACAGCCAGCTGAAGGCTGTATGATCTACCCCTTCCTCTCATAAAGTTTCTTGGTTCTTGTGCTTCAGCTGGCTATAAACTTACAGCTCACCTCTTTTCTCTCTTTTCCATCTCAGTATACAGCCAGCTTACAGTCTCTTATAATACTTTTTTTTTTGAAAGGGCCTCTTATAATACTTGCTCTAAGGAGGGACGAAAAACTGGTCCCGAGCTACCATCAGGATTTTGCATCATCTCGTAAGTCGTGCAACGCTGGTGATGTCGACACGTCAGACTGTGTGTCCTGCTCGTGCAAACTTCGATGCTCTTGGTCTTTGAGCTGCTTGCGTGAGGAATATAGCGATACATTAGCTGGGATCGGCGCCCCACGCTACCACGCCACCGCGCCGCATCGCGAAGCGTGGCGAAAAATTCGTAGCTAAAGGGAGGCCATTCCTCCTACTATTTCAAATTACTTGAGTCCTTTTTCCTCGCGAACGAGTCCTCGGAAAATTTTTACCCTCCACTTTGAAAGATTGCGAGGGCCTTTCCTAAATTACGAAACGGGTCCCCGTTTATTTAAAAATTACAAGCCCATTTATTTACGAATGTGTCCTTAATTTTTTCCTAAAAGCA
This sequence comes from Dendrocalamus sinicus, assembly GCA_036346575.1. Lineage (NCBI taxonomy): Eukaryota > Viridiplantae > Streptophyta > Magnoliopsida > Poales > Poaceae > Dendrocalamus > Dendrocalamus sinicus. The sequence goes on from CM070673.1 coordinate 26,063,397, forward strand.
CCTTTAACTTTCGGAAAATACGCATTTGCCCTCGAATTTTTGTGAAACTCACCACCATTATCGCCTCTTTTACTTTGGCACACACGACGTGGCGCGACCTCGCCGCCGTGCCCGCGAGGCTAGTATATATATATTTCGGTGATCCAAGAAGGTCCTACACGATCCGAGACACGTGGAAGCAACTGAGATTTAATTTCACGCAACGTAGCCATGCAATCATACATGCTGTACATGACTAGTCTACCCTCCCTAGTCGTCAGCTTCTCACGTGTCGCGCTTGTATCAAAAAAATCCGCTTTCGAGTTACTTGATCTGTCCTCTTCTGCAACATGGTCGACACCATAGACAATTGTACATACCACACCAATAAATCCTGAGTTTTTGGCTCTTTTAGCAGTTTTATGAGCCGTACTTATACGAATGGTGATCATTGCGTGAAATTTATAAAAATAAGATATTTGCCGCACGACCACCGCACAACAACTCTAGAGGATGACACCTACCCTCGGTCGTACGGTCACCGTTTGCACCCCTCTGCCACACAGCCACCTATGGCGGCTGTTTAGTTAGGGTAATTAGTATTAATATAATTGTAATTAGAGATTTCATATATGTGCACTGCTTGTTCAATTTTTTAATATAGCAAATGAGCTCTAAAAATTACAAAATTTTATATTGAGCTCCCGACGCAATGGGGTTGTCCTAACTACGCCTGGAACTACCCCGTCTATCATTGGGACATAGGGCGGTACCGTCAGCCGGTAAGAACCGGTTACTGTATAATTCCCTTGCATTTCTCTTCGAAAGCACACACTAACTACCTCTCTAATCTACCATAGTCTCCGGATCCGCTATGCGCGTTTCACAAATGAATCGATCGAGAGATTCACCCACACGACCAGTGGTATCTTGCCTACGAGGAGTAGAATGCCGAGACGGACAATAAGAGGAGGAAGGAGCGGCGGTGCAACGAAGAGCATAGCAAACGTATCCAGCGGTGTAAGTTCAAGCTCTATTAACTTGATTTTGGTGATAATGACAAATCTAATTGTGAGACTAACTTATTTATTGATTATGATATTGCTTAGTCTCATTTGGATGAAAAGGTGAAAATCATAAGATTTATGCATTCAATATCACATTCTTATATCTTAGTGCATTTCTCGGATCCAAAATATAAATTGAACTCCATATATAGTCAAACTTGAATATGTGCATATATCGTTAATATACATTCTTGTATACACACATTTAGGGGAGTTCACTCTATGTTTTGAGGTTTCATTAGTATTGATTTATTTCCCTTTCAACACATATTAAGGATTTTTTACTTTGAAACATATCCCATGAGTATATATATAGTTTGTGTTGTTCATATATACTCATAATCGGGTTGTCATCTAGTTCCTTCATTATGTATTAATGGTTGAATGATCAGTGACAACCGGATGTGTAAGCTTTGCTTTGAAAGCTTACTTTAGAGTATACAATTGTTGTGTACAAGTTGTATATTCGTAATTCAATTTATATCTTATTATTTATTGAGATTGTCATGAATTACCAAAAAGAGAAGATTGCAGAATCTAGTCCCTCCATTATGAGTTAATGGCGAAGTTTGGTAATTAATGACAATTGATTTGTTGACTAACATTTTCCATGAGTTGAATGAATGGTTAGGTTCCATAAATGATGATGACTTGGGATGACTTCATGTGTCGAAGATCATAAAGTAAAGATACGGGATGGAAGATGGCTTCATGTGTTAAAGGTCATCAAGAAGAGAAAATGCGTCATAAGTTGATGCATCTCCAAGAGGAGATGATCATAAGTTGATCATCAAGTCAAATAAAGACCCATCATGTGTTGATGGAGTTCAAATGAAGGATGCATCATGAGTTGATACATATCAAGTTAATGATCCGGACTTGAAGTGAATATGTGCATCATCAAGCTTCAAGAGGTTGCTCAAGGTAAAGGTATAACTAGTTAGAGCTAAGGATATATTTCTAGTCTTTTTTATCAGTCCTGATGTTTGGTTGGAAGGCCGTATTATTAGTATATGTTGCCTTACTATTAAGAGGGGTCATGTATAGTAGCTTGAGTCTTATCATATGTTGATAGTTCAACCTCACTTGCTCTAGGTCTTCTTAGCATGATGCTTATATTTGTGAATATATTTTGCAAATAGTTGTGGCTCATGTGTTGAATCCTTGTAACATGGAACTATACATTGCAAATATATTTTGTAAGTGTTTGAAGTCCATGTTTCTTATTCCTTATGGTATGAGGCTTACATTTGTACATGTGTTTTGCAAATGGTTGAAACTCATATAATCCTTGTGTCATGATTCTAAAAGTATGAAAATGTGTTTTGCAACTTATTGGAAATCATGTTTGATCTTTGTGTGCATGATATTATAGTTTGCAAATGTGTTTAGCAAAATCTATTGAAATATCTGCAATTCTCAGGAAAATCGGAACTACCACAATGCATTCTATGGTACTATCGCTTAATGGAATTACTGGTGTTGAGATCACGGTACTACCACATTTGCTGATGGTCGAAGACCTGTGTGATCAAGAGCCAACGTGGTCGATCCGACTTAATCGAACGAATGTGATCGAAGACTTGTGTGGTCGAAGATTAATGTGGTCAAGAAGCAGCGTGGTCGAATTGTGATGTGAGAATGAATTTTGCTTGATGAAAAACATGGACTCATGTCTTACCGAGCCTAGACGAGCTTTGTTGAGTCAAACTCGAGCTTCGTCCGAGTTGAGATCGAGCTGAGCTCAAAGCTCGACCGTCAACTTAGACTCTCTCGAGCTTGGATTGTTTATAGCCCTATAGCCCTAGTCAGGAGAGAGGATGCCGAAGGTTGTTGCTATCACCACGGTATTGCCACTAGGGCCCTTACTGGTACAAAGTATGAAGAAGATGAAACGACCCATTGATCAAGATGAGTTTGAGGTCCTTACTCTTTTTTTTTTGGCTGGTTTTAGTTTTGGTTCCTCTAGAAGCCCAAAAAAATAAATCAATTGCTCTAAATGGCTTCTTGGAAGCTGCTTTTCCAAACAGTTTTCTAAGTCCAAAATCTTATTTGTATCAGTATCTTCACCGTCTGTCGTCATCTCAAAAAGCACAAACAAAAACCATCAATCGAAGTTGAAAGTCATCAACTGTAGCAAAAAAAAAAAACAGAGAGACCTACTTAGACTCAGGGCAATGCAGATTTATTGGATGGATCTACCGGACATAACAGATTATGCAAAACCAACCATAGTATCACTTAAACAAATCATTCTATAATTTTTGTTAGAAGAACCATGAAAATCCTTTTTTTTTTCTTTAGCACAGAGCACGAACGGCGCAGCTCTCGTGAACTCGTCTAGTAGAGACCGCACGCACACGTGTCTTGCGGCGACTCCTGGATAATTCACGGCCCATATTGCTTTGGCAGTACGAGTGGGGCAAAGAAGACGTGGGCCACAATGCTTGCGCTGGCCGCCCCGTGACAGCGAAAGGTGCACACGTGTACTGCAGTTTGCAGGTCTGCACGTATCCAGGCTTGTGTACCGAATAAAAGAGGAGTGTATAGAAATCCCCTAAATATTTTCTTTCTAATTATTATTATAAATTTATAATATTTGGATTAGAGATTAAGAGGTCTCTTGTTTTAAAGAGGGGAGATTTTTTTCAACGGGAGGAGGTAGAATTTAAGGGGAGGAGGAAGAATTCATAACCATTGAATTTCTAATCCAATGATTCTAAATGTGGATGAAAGCTAAGAAGAAAATATCCTGATGACGTTTAACAAAACCCTAAAAAAAAAGCAACCGTGAAAACAAACTCAAATTGCAAGAGGATACTCGAGCCGTTGCAGGACTCGGCTGACCAGGAAAGCAGGTGTTAACAAGTAAACGGCACTGGGATGTACACATAGTTAGATTGATAAAAAAAAGCTAGATTTATTTTGAAAAATTCTTTCGAAGCAATGTAATTTTATTAGATATCATAAAAAAACATTATAATAGAAGTCATGTTGAAATTCAGATTTTAGGGCATGCAAGTATCGGAAATGCCACCTTTTCTATTTCGGAAGGGAGTACAACGAATTCTGCCTAAGTCACTGCCGTTTAGGGAACGACTTAGTAAAACCAAATTATGAAGCTTAGATTTTAGAGAAGAAAAAAATACCCTGGATTTTTTTGTCTTCTCCACCGCTTGCACGATGCAACATACACAAATGATGACACTGTAACATTGTATATTTTTCCCCATTTCCATTGCTCGCACGCATAGTACTATAGTCTCGACAAATAAATAGGACAATTTATTCATCGTTGTTTCAAAATAGTGTATCGAAATAATCTTTTAGAAGTAACCTATCAATTTATTGCCTTTTAATTCACTCAAATAAATGCTCGCATTAGGACTAGAGGGTATAAACCGTAACCCTAAATTGCAGCCGAAAAAACGCGCAAGCTATACTGAAAAAAATTCTTCTAACAAAAAAAAATCCAAGAAAAGTATCTTTTTGCGAAAAATCGGTGCACACGTGCGAGCCGTGTGAGGTGTGATCGCAAGGGCTCCGGCCGTTCGGTTTGTATCTTGACTGCTCTCCTCTCCCCTACCACCACAAGCGGAGCATCCTCGTAAGACTCGCGCCGCTGTAACAGCTCAGTCCCCCTCCTCCTCCTCGTCGCCTCCCCCCCTCTCGCGCGCGCGCCGCTTCTCTGTGTCGGCATTGCCGTCGCCGTCGGCGCTGGGAGCGGGATGGCCTCGCACGCGCTCCGCCTCCGCCCGCTTCTCTCCACCGTGCCCCCGCCTCGCGCAGCCGCCCCCGCCCGCCGGGGCCCCGCGCCAGCGTTCGTGGTGGTCCGGTGCTCCTCCGCCGGGGCGCCGTCCGCCGCCCAGGCGCTCAAGGTACGGCCCCTGGTGGTAAACCCCTTCCGCTCCCCTTGTTCCTCGCTCGCTTGGCGCTCTGGTGGGGGTGGTGGTGGGGGGTGTGTGTGTGTGTCTCGTGGGTTCTCGGGTGGTGGAATTGTGGCGTTCGTGAGCGCCGGGTTCTGTGCAGGGTGTTCCTTTGCGCAATTCGGGTGTTGACCTTGAGTTGTTTCGATGATTTGGGTTAGCAATGGTTCTTGCCGTCGCTGGGCGATGTGAAAGAGACTATTTTTCCATGGAGCACCGCCATCAGCGCTGTCTTGGCGGCGGTTTCTGTGGGTTTCGGTGGTGGGTTCTGGAGTTTGGTGGTTTCAGGTGTTTCTCGACACCCGTCATTTGCAAAGCCACTGCATTTGTGGCGTTCTTGGATTATCTACGTGCTTGCCCATCCATTTCTGTGGGCTCTAGTGATATGGTTGTGTGATTAATATGTGTTTCCAGTGTACTGAGCCCTTCTCTCTGATTTGGACACCATGGATTTTTGATGGTATTCTTTGTGTGGATTGGGGGAATATCATCTTGTCTTGTACTTGTTGTGTGCTTGAGACACGATATTATAGTATGACTGTAACTTTTTGTGCAGATCAAGTCGATCCCGACCAAGCCCGTTGAGGGGCAGAAGACGGGAACCAGCGGATTGAGGAAAAAGGTACACCCTTTTCTGTTTCAGAGTCATGAAGATTTCAGTACGCTTTATTTTCTTGTACAATTCTTTAATGGATTATGGAACTGCTATATCATGCTATGGTGTTCTTTTCAGGTCAAAGTGTTCCAGCAGGAGAACTACCTTGCCAATTGGATTCAGGTGTGCTGTGAGTGCTTGCTGTTGCACGTATAAACATTATTTTATTTTCTGTGATGTTACGTCAGAAGATTCAGTAATATTGACCTATCCATTTTGCGTGGTTTTAAGGCTCTGTTCAATTCATTGCCCCCGGAGGATTATGTGGGTGGAACACTTGTACTGGGGGGTGATGGCCGGTACTTCAACCGGGAGGCTGCTCAGGTGCCGCTAGAAATGAAGCATGAGCTGACATGTGTTTGGTGCACATTTACTTATGCATATCTATGACTAATTTTGCTGTGGGAATGTAGATTATCATTAAGATTGCGGCAGGAAATGGTGTTCGGAAGATCCTTGTTGGCAGGTGAGGAATCAGTAGAACACATCCAACAAGAATAACCATACTATGTCACAAAAACTCATTTCTGTTATGTTGGTTACTTGATGTTGACTTTCTATCTTATGTTTGATAAATACTTTGTATCCTGGAATTGTCCAAATCTGTAACATTTTGTTTGCAGGAATGGGTTGCTGTCAACGCCTGCTGTATCTGCAGTAATTCGTAAGAGACAAGTATGCGTTTGGCCTTTTTTGTTCATTCAGTATGTGCTTCACCACCTGGTTTTTCTGTTGTTGAAGTTTTCATTTTTGTCAGGCCAATGGTGGCTTCATCATGAGTGCAAGTCATAATCCAGGTGGACCAGACAACGATTGGGGTATTAAGGTAATGTGATGTCATAAAAAAAAGATGTAGATTGCTTTCTCCTATATGTTATGAATATTGTGTGTATTGATATGAGACCCAAAGGGTCATATATATAGGAGAGTACAAGGGGATATGCCATATAGAGATAAGGCATATATGAAATAGAATACAAACTCTATATCCTAATACAACTCTATCTCCAATACCCTTAACACCCCCCACAAATGCAAGGCGTATGCAATAGCATTGCATTTGAAAAAGGGTTAATACTAAAACAAGAAATATCCGACATCCGAGTCGTGATAAAGTCGTCGTTGCGTGCAGTCGTTGAAAATAGATAGAAGCATGATAGAAGCATGACATCGAAGCTCGAGGCGCGCGCGCGCGATGCACAAGAAACGCAACGGAGGCGCGGTGCAGAAGAAGTGCGGCGGCCTTAAAAACTCGGGGCGGCGGCTCAAAGAGAAGCGGCGGCATCATAAAGACTTCTACGATCTGCAGCGGCTCAAGGATAAGAGCAGCGGTTGCTGCCATGCAAAAGAAAATTCCTACACTTCTATGATTGACAATAAATTTGTGGACTCGCACGGCTTGAGCGAACTAAAACTTAAAGACTACGGATTTAGATGGACGCAGCGAAAAACTTACGAGAAAAACAAAAACTCGAAGACTGACTGAGGAAATCGGGAGAAGAAAATCTCACTCCCTCGAAACCCCTTCTCTCTCAAAACCCCCTCCCCTCAAAGCCTGCCTCCTCCCGTCTCTCTCTCGAGCACAGAGAGAAGAGGAGGGGCCGGAAGGGATCGGGAGATGGCGGCGGCCGAATGGGACCGAAAGGGGCGGCGGGGACGCGGAGGCGGCCGAAGGCGTGGAGGCGCGGGCACGGCGCCGGGAGGAGGCATCCGAAGGCGCGCGGACGGTCCGATAGAGCTCGCGGCGAAGAAGGCTGGCGTCGGTCTTCTGGCGGCGGATCCGGCGGCGGCGCGAGAGCGCCGAATCCGGCGACGGAAGGCGGATCCGAGGCGGCTCCATCCGGATCCGGGCAAGACGCCTGCGGTGCGGATGACGGCACGGCGTCCTCGGGCGAAGAGAGCGACGGATCCGGCCAGAGGCGACCGGATCCAGAGATGGTCGGCGACCCGAGGACGGCGGCGGCCAGCACCAACGGTGACGGCGTCGGAGCGAGCCGGCGGCTGGGATCTTGGATCCGGGCGAAGACGAGCCGGATCTGGAGCGAGAAGACGGCGGCGCCAAGCGGAGCGGCGGCTGCAGAGGCTGACGGGCGGCTGCAGAGGCGGCGCCAAGAAGAATCGCGACATGCGCGCAGCGGCACGGCAAATGAAGAGATGCGCCCCGGGAGCGAAGATCGCTCCTCCCGGGGGACAGCAGATGCGGAAGTAGATTGGAAATAGATCGAGGTTAGGGTTTCAACCTAAGCTCTGATACCATGTTATGAATATTGTGTGTATTGATATGAGACCCAAAGGGTCATATATATATAGGAGAGTACAAGGGGATATGCCATATAGAGATAAGGCATATATGGAATAGAATACAAACTCTATATCCTAATACAACTCTATCTCCAATACCCTTAACACTATACAGCAGTCATTGATTGAATTCTTAAAAGAAATTTATTTACTTTCAGTAGAAAATGACATGGAATGTTTGAAGAAACAATTTCAAAGAAATACTTTGCTATTTCTAGAAACAAAGTTATCAATCATAGGACTCTTAAAGATGAGTAATGCCAGGCAGAAAACTAGATATATATTTTGTGTTATGGTTATATTTGTCAGTATTTCAGTTTCTTGCCCAGGAAGCCTGGACAAAACGAAAAGAAAGTAATTCTGTATTTTAGAGTGTGTATCTGTGTGTCTATATATATATATATGGAAAATTACATAAGGCACCTGGGTGCCTAGGCACCCACATCAAGAACCGTCCGATACACGTGTATGATTGATAATTTTTTTGAGTTTGGGTATGAAAATGTTTTATACCCTTGATATATTTATGGTAAGTAAGTTTTGAACTCAGTTCAAACTAGTTTGAACTATTTTTGAGTTCAATGCGACTCTGATGAGTATATACCATAAAAATAGTTCAAACTAATTAAACTGAAGTTGAATTTAATTTTTTGAGTTTGACATCTCAAATATACTTTTTTATGGGTATATGAAGATACCTACATCAAACGTTATGAATCTCAAAGCAAATCAACGGTATTGATATGGATGCCTAGGCACTTTAGATTGCTTTTAGATGCGTGCTAGTGTGATTGAGACTTTCCATCCATGATTAAGACTTTCCTTCCATGGTGCATGAAACACTCGTCATATATATATATATATATATATATATATATATATATATATATATATATATATATATATATATATATATATATATATATATATATATATATATATATATATATATATGCTGTATATGTTAGACCTCTCATGAATCAAATAGTGGACAACATAGCTATTAATGCTTTAACAAGTATTCTGCAAAATCGAATGGTGAATATGTGACGTATTCAAATGATGCAATTTCCCTTGCCAAATATGTGACATACTCAACTATTCTAATGTAACGTTCTATCACAGTTTAATTATAGCAGTGGGCAACCAGCACCGGAGACGATTACTGACAAAATATATGGAAACACACTTTCGGTTTGAAGCTTTATCATTTATTATTGGATTATCAGTCATTATATTTAGATCTACAAGTCTATTTCTTATTTCTGATTGTCGTGTTCCTGTTGTGCAATGCAAATCTTCTGTTGCAGATTTCTGGGATAAAAACAGCAGATATTCCTGATGTTGATTTGACCTCTTTAGGAGTTGTAAGCTATGGTGATTTCACCGTAGAAGTGATAGATCCTGTTTCAGACTACCTTGAATTAATGGAGGTATACGATGAAATAATTTGGCAGTGTTAACTTGTTTTCTTTCTAAAGTAATTATTTGTCTTTCGTCTTACAGAATGTGTTTGACTTCCAACTTATCAAAGATCTGCTTTCTCGGCCTGATTTCAGGTTCTATTTCTTTTTGCCTTTTTACATGTTATTTCTTCATGAATAAGCTTTTGCAAAATTTAACTATTAGATTCCTCATGGCCTACTTGTTTTTATTAACTTATGTTTAGGCATAAGTTGGCAAAGCTGTTTTTTCTTCTTTACAAGAAGCCTATATTATTTATTATGAGGGATGCACAAGACTACAAACCTACAACTAAATGGATCACTATTGAGTTTTAAAGGAGAATAGTTCTATGATATCTGCTAACTGCTGCTGATTCCATGTTTGTTGTGGTCATGATTTGTAGCAGATGCAATAACTGTACTGTGTGTAACGTCGTGGTGCAATAGCCATATTCCTTGCTTGCATGCTCTTGGGAACATGAATTTATTACTACAATCATAAATTCATAGTTGATCATTTACCCTGGTGTTTCAGGTTCATATTTGATGCCATGCATGCAGTGACTGGTGCATACGCAGGACCAATTTTTGTCGAGAAACTTGGAGCTGATATGGTGGCATATTAATTACTTGAGATGAAAACTTTGATTGGCTTGAAGAACAGCATTGTTTGACGTTGAATATACACCTGGTTTGCAGGATTGCATACTAAATGGAGTGCCTCTTGAAGATTTTGGACATGGTCATCCAGATCCTAATCTAACGTATGTAAATAAATCATCAAATGAAGTTCCTTTGCCATGTTTCTATACTTACTTATATTTTTCTACAGTTATGCCAAAGAGCTTGTTTTTACAATGTTTGGAAGCCGTGCACCTGACTTTGGCGCAGCAAGTGATGGTATGTTTATATTAATACATAGCTCACGAGTTTCTAAACAGTGGATCTGCCAAAATTTGATTTTCCTGCCCATGCCATTGACATTTCTCATTGCACGGTAAGTCCTTGATTTAAATTAGCAACCGGATGAGAAGTATAATAAGTATTCATGGGACTCGAACTTTTCTTGCTGATCATAAACTTCCTTTTCCACAGAGACTGATAGTAACCATTTACCCGTATGAACTGAAATAATAGTCATATACAAGCTAGTCATTTACCCCTTTGAATCAGTGAAAAGTAGCTCATCACTATAGTTATCTCACTTATCTGTGTTAATCACATATTCACATTACAATTTGAGTTCTCGTTTGATATGATTGTTTTTGTGTCTACCTTAACTTTACCTCTAAATTCAATTGAATTTGAGAAGTGTATTATTATTGAACTGTGAACTCCATTCAATTGTCTGTTTATCACTGATTGCGTCTTTTTTTTTTTGCTCTTTCTTCAATAACTCAAGGAAATGTTTTATGATAACAAAATAACATCAGAGAACAACAATAACTGCAGGTGATGGTGATCGAAACATGATTCTCGGAAGAAGGTTCTTTGTTACACCATCAGACTCTGTTGCAATAATTGCAGCCAATGCACAGGCAGCAATTCCTTATTTCCAGTCTGGTCCAAAAGTAATGAATGCTGCATATTCTCTTGCTTCTTTAGATAAGAATCTTCGTTTATCGTTTGGCCAATGAATATTTTTTAGGGACTTGCTAGATCAATGCCAACCAGTGGCGCTCTTGATCGTGTGGCGGAGAAATTGAATGTTCCATTCTTTGAGGTACTATTGTCAGAGAGTTGTATGCGCATGATTATATGCAATAATGCAAATAGCCACATTGCTGTAGCTTCTACTAGAACATCTTTTTTTTTTAGGGAACTTCTACTAGAACATCTCAGGCAATGTGGTGTCAATTTGTAGGTTCCAACAGGCTGGAAATTTTTTGGGAACCTAATGGATGCAGGAAAATTGTCTATTTGTGGAGAGGAAAGTTTTGGGACAGGATCTGATCACATCAGAGAGAAGGATGGCATCTGGTAAGAAGTAAATTACTCATAAATAGCTGTAACTTTCATTAGATATCCCAAGTGTCCTAGTAATCAATTTATGCTTGGAAAGGCCAAACAGAGGAAATGCATCAATGTTTCGTACTATGACATGCTTCATATTTTTTCTTGAGGAATGTCTGTAAGCAAGTAATCGTACTCTTGACTTCAGGGCTGTTCTGGCTTGGCTCTCCATACTTGCACACCGAAACAAGGATAAGAAGGTCGGGGAGAAATTAGTGTCAGTTGAAGATGTAGCTAGGGAGCACTGGGCAACCTATGGCAGGAATTTCTTTTCCAGATACGATTATGAGGTATTTCATCAATTGGATTCCTGAAATTATATTTACAAGCGTATGTGTTATGCGACCACCCAATGAAATTCCTAGTACATTAACCCAACCCAGAAATTTCCATGAACCCATGAGCTTCACTTGTACAGGAGTGTGAATCTGACAGTGCAAATAAGATGATGGAGCACCTTAGAGATTTGATTGCAAAGAGCAAGCCTGGAGAGAAATATGGTTGGTTTGCATGACATATTGTCTTCTTATATAGAATTGTGCTTGTATTTTCCCTACGTATGATAGTGTCCTGAAAGGCTGGTGCCATTGATCTTGTGATGCAGGAAATTACACCCTTCAGTTTGCCGATGATTTCAGTTACACTGATCCCGTAGGCGCTCCCCGAGTTTGTGAAATGGTTAGCAGAAGTTCACATTTTCCCTCAATATTACAGGTAGATGGTAGTAATGTATCTAAGCAAGGACTTCGATTTGTTTTCACTGATGGATCAAGGATAATCTTCCGCCTTTCGGTACGGACATAACACTGATCGTTCAAAGATTTTTACTTGTTAACACTTGTTCTACAATTCTAAATTCTATTCTTACAGGGAACCGGATCTGCTGGAGCAACAATCCGATTGTACATCGAGCAATTTGAGTCCGATGCCTCAAAGCATGATCTTGATGCTCAAACAGCTTTGAAGGCATTAATAGGTTACTTCTATCTTCTGTCCTCATATGAACCTTTTGCATATGCCGACATTTAAATTGCCTATAATTTCTGATGCAGACCTAGCGCTGTCTATCTCAAAGCTGAAGGACTTCACTGGAAGAGACAAGCCTACTGTTATAACATAAATAAACTCATGACGTTTGCGGCGTCATCACCTGTGTATTCTTTCATTTCTTTCTGTTTATGGCCCCTTCCAACCGAAGAACAAATAGTGTAACCATAGGCCAAGTTTTGAGATGAGTTGATGGCAAACATGAGTTGAGTTGATGGCAAACATGTATCGTCGAGACACATTTCCACCAGAATAAAAATGTTCACAGCAATAATTTTGTTACGACAACGGTATGTCTTGAAGTTTCCCCATTTCTTGAACATAAGTGGCTCGTTATTCTGATCCCACATTTCCTTTAGTGGGCGCTGCTTCATGTTAATGGAGCTTTAAGCGCTATATCTAACACACTAACTTACGGAGGAAAATTGGATATATACCACACATTCCATTGATGTGCACCATTCTGAGTGAATTCGAGCACGTCAGATTTTTTTTTTACCCTTTTACAGATGAGCTGTTCGCACCGTTAGTTTATTTGTGATACTAATTCTGCGAGAGAAGGGTGAGAGAAAGGAGAGGGTTATTTTGTTGTGTTTAGGGAGGTGAAATTCATCGTTGGGCTTGACTTGGGCCGTTGCATTTTTCTGGGAATTTTTTGGTTTGGTAGATGATTAGAAAGGTGCGTAATTGCATGAGAATGAAGCTCTGTGCGCAATTGTGCATAATTGCATTAGAGCTTAGCTAACAGAGTTCCTATAATCGAAGAAGCATGGGCACACCCAGTCAAACTTTCATAGAATGGAGGGGACATTGTGCTGCACTGAACACATTGGATTATGTCTTTCCATTAACTTCCATGTTGTTATTACAAGATTGTTTGAAAAATGAACAGCTTACAACAAATAAACAGAAGAATAAGACTACAATAATAAGCTAACTCGGGGCACTGCAATGCAATCATCAGTCCTCTTAAAGCATTACACAAACTACTACTACTATCAACTAGTACCAAGCTAACCAAACAAAGGCATAGAACCAGGGTGCTCTCCTACTGCCACTAGTGCTCGAAATATACGTCTGGAAACTTATGTAGTGAAAACAAAAATGAAAATGATTTTAACCTGGGCATGTGGTATGTTGGTGTGAGACGAGTTTGTTGTGGTCTCACCTAGGTCCATTAATGACCGAACTCAAGTGCCGTTAATTTGAGGACGTATCTTGCAACCGCATGTCCTTATGGGTATTTAGCTAAGTAATTAGCTACGCTCTCAACATTTATCCCGCATGGCTGTAGATGGTTGGTGTTTGATGAGTTTTTGTGTAAATATGTCAAGACAGGGCAAATAAGGAGATTATGTTTGGTAAGAGAACTTTGGCATAATTGAGTTACGAAATGGCACATGAAACAAAATCACAAAGTGGTCAACGCATCGCGCCTTGTGTGGCTACGCGCCGTCAATCGACCACTAAGCATGTACATCAAGATCAGCTCCTAAGTTTGTGGGTCTTTGACTACGTTGGGTCAACCACGTCATGTCGACCGTGAACGTCCTCAACCACGTTTGCTTCGATCATGTTGTGTCGACCACTTTGTTCCAACTACGTTGCTCTGACCACGCTGTGTCAGCCATGTTGTTATGATCACGGTTTTTCGATGCCATGACCACTTCGCTATGCAGTTTGACTCACGATTGTGATTGAGTCTCCGGAGTCTCCAATTGCTTGCTGACTTCAAGGCCTTTAGCTCCTGCACGGCACTTGGACGCACCAAGTACTCGTTGCACTATCATACGCATGAATACTACCAACGAGAAGATTCATTCCAACGGTCGATGTGTGTGTAGCATTGCGTGCAGCCAACCAATGGCAACCCATGCACTAAGAAGGAACGAAAAGATTGGTTCCGAGTGAACCATATTTGTAATAGGAAGATGATTGCACCATATCCCCATTTATAGAAGTATTTCTCAATAAATCTTTTCTAATATGGAAAGCACAGGTTTAGAAGGAAAGAATCAGCAATTAGATCAGGATCTCGATCCCAGAAATCAGAGGTTGATTCGCACCGCGTGAGGGCCACGTACGTTGCCTGCGACCCTTGCTCGTGCCTATAAAAGGAGAGACCCCACAGACGGGAGGGGAGACAGACGGCTAGAGAGAGAAGAAGGCGCACACACCAACACATGCCGACGGTCAGGACTCTGACGAACTCAGGCGGATGATACTTAGACGCTGTCAATGGCCTGTGACACTCGAGCATTTTCGACCGCCTGTGATGCTCAGGCACTTTCGACCGCCTGTGATGCTTGGGCACTTTTGACCGCCTCTCATACTTAGGCGCTTTAACCGCTTGCGATACTTAGGCGCTTTCGACTACCTTCGATCCTCATACTTCTCCGACCACATCGAGTTTCAACCACAGAGGACTTTCGATGGATTTTGACCACGGTGGTTTTCGACCACAGATAACTTCCGATGGTATTTGACCATGGATAACTTTCGATGGATTTCGACCGTGATGGGTTTCAATCCTCTACTCCATACACTGTTTTGAACGCAGTCGCCGTGCACGCTCAGTCAGGAAGCAAGGCTAGAGCATCGCCGCCAGGCTGCACGACCACCGTGACTTGAGCATGAGATGCGCACGCGGCGACATCCCGAATATGCACGATGGACGGGTGGCCATTGCAGGCTGTGAGGTAGCCTTTTTCCTTGAAAGCAATATGTATTACAAGCCTTTTGTGGCTGCAGTAACAGTTAGTTTTTACCAACTTGGAAAGTTAGGTATCGAGAGCTATCAAGAATTTATATACAATTTGATGGTGAGGTGGTACCTTGTGTGCATAGCTGATAGTGTTCTTGAATGGCTTCGTAAGCCTCCTTTTATAAAGCTTTCTGTGATGAATAAAGCTGCATATGGTTTTCATCCTAAGCTCCGAACCAATCACAAAGATTCACAAGATGTTAAAGAAGCTGATGTTGTCGAGTCTTCCAGTGACTTCCCCCTGTATGTAATCTGGCTTCCTGGGTCCGCCACTGGACGTACCTCCAACCCAACAGCCAAACAGCTTTCAGGAGATACTTTTAAGAGCAAATTGCAGAATTGCACCATCTAAATTGACTCTAGTTGCACAAAAATTAGGGTTAGGTGACAATGCGTTGCACTTTGCACCAGCTCTTGAATCCGACCTGGAATCCTACACGTGCGCTGTGCTAGCCGTCCGCTCTGGCAAGTGCGAGGCAAGGTGTTTCTTTGGCTCAGTCTATGTCATTTAGCCTTGATTGAGATCTATCAAACCAGACGTCGCCATCTCGTTCTTCTCCTGCGTCATTCTTCTCGTCGTTGCACTCGCTACACGCATGGAGGACAAGAAGGGCGACAACATCTCGTTCTTCTTGTCCGTGCCGCCCGATGGACTGGTTTTTAGGTCCGACCTGGCTCCTTATCCATACCATATCAGCCTGACTCATTGGCATAAAATAGATAGCCCAGTCCGACTCCACCAACTTCTAGTGCAACGTATCATCCATGATGTCAGAACTTAGCTACTGTCTGACTGTCTTACTTGTCAAACTGCACGTACATATCTGATCATCATCTATCTGCCTCCTTTTAGTTATTGATGAGATCGGAACTTTCCTTCCGGCGCAAGCACTTCGTGTTGACTCTTGTACTACTTAGGAGCGGATACTTTCCTTCCGGCGCAAGCAGTTCGTGTTGACTCTTGTATAACTTAGAAGCGGATACTTGTCCAAGAAATTGAACAATATTAGACGGAAAAAATTGATCATATACCCTCCATTTAGATGGAAATTGAGGATTTACCCTCCTGACCCACGTGTCAGTGACTTATGATGACCCCACGTGTCATTGAGATGTGGAGGGTAAATTTTCAATTTCCCAACTAAAGGGAGGGTATATGATCCAATCTCCAAGTTTCAATCGATCGCAGTTGAAGGTTTCGAGTCCGAGTAGTTTTGGTTTGTTTCGAGTGTTTTTGTAGGCTCCGAGTAGTTTCGATCGGGTCCGTGTAGGATCGGACGGCGTTCAAGTAGTATTGGAGTATCGGATGGTATTCGAGTACTTTAGAGTATCGAACGGCATTTAAGTAGCTTTGGAGTATCTGACGGTAGTCCGATCGGTCTTATGATGGATGATTCGATCAACAGATCCGAACAACAGATTTAGACCATGGTAAGTTAACCACTGCAGTTTCGACCATGGCAAACTTCGACCACATCCGGTTTCGACCACGACAATCCGACTATGATATTTCGACCTCATCATTCTTCGATCATGATATTTCGACCATGGAATATCGACTATGGCAGAACAACCATACTTGGTCAAAGATAGTAAGTTATAGTGCTTTTGTCGGTGGTCATAGCTACAGTACCTTATTTATGGTCATAGCTATAGTAACCGGTCGGTAGTCATGGACTTTATTGGTCGGTACTCAATAGTCATGGACTTTACTGGTCGGTACTCAATAGTCATGGACTTTACTGGTCGGTACTCAATAGTCATGGACTTTATTGGTCGGTACTCGATAGTCGACGACTTTGTGATCGGTACTCGTAGACTTTGCGGTCTGCTATCATTATCTTAAACTTTTCGATCGGTTGTCATAGGCCTCACGATCAGTAGTCGAAAGCTTTTGCAATCGATTGCCGTAGGCTTCATGATCGGTACTCGTAGACTTCATGGTCTGTACGAGTGCTTTAATTTTCGCATTCTTCGAGTACCTCGAGTACTCGTGTTGGGTCAGTGGTTGACTAATTTGTGCACGGCAGTCAGTGATTGATGGTCGTTGCTATAATATCAGCTAGGTACTGGGCGGTCATAGAGGTTGTTGGTGCTACAGTACGCGGTTGGTTCTCGATAGTTAGTGATGCGGTTACTAGTTGATGGTTGTAGTCGTAGACTAGGAGTGCTCAATGTCTGTGATTTTCGAGTGTTTTGAGTGAAGCAATGATATTTTTGAGTACTTGTGTTCGAGTACTCTATGAGTTAGTGATCGGTCTTGCATGGCTGTTGTAACCGGTCGTAATGAGTGATCTGAAATTGGTGTTTTGGATAGCGATGAGATTTATGGTTGTGGATGACCTGGTTGGTGTTGATGGTTGGTTGAGGTTGTGTTTTATATGTGTGTGTGTTGATTACAATCAAGTTGGGAAGAACTTATGTCGAAAAAATGTTTCTTTAGTCTTTGTATGTGCAGGTAAGCATGGAGACGATCATGGTCAGTGATGAAGAGGACTGGGACTAAGATAGGGAGATTTGAGATCTAGACGGTTGAGGATGTCACGCGAGGTGGTTGGGCTAACGTTGGAGTATGTGGAGATTAAAGGTGGTGATGCGTAGAGAAGCTACGGGTGGTGTGGTTCTGAAGGCTTCGACATGACAGTTGATGAGGCGTGATGAAGATATATGAGGTGTGTTCTTGGAGACTTTGTCACGTGGAGAGTTAGGAGTTGTGGATGAAGTCCATAACTGAGAAGACTGAGAGATTGATTAAAACCTATGTTTAAAAGGATTTTGGGTCCCTTGATTTGAGGAAGAGTTAGGATTTTGTGTTCGTGTTTGAGTCAAACACGCTTTAGAACTCTAACATATAAAAGCATGTAGAGACTAAGGGTTTTACTCGCGGTTTTGTGGAGGATTTTTGTGCTAGAGTTTTTAAGGGTGCCATCAGGGCACTTTGTAGCCACAAACATAATATAGAAGTAAAATATCAGATCTGATCTAAAAGAAAAGAAATCGCCATCACCATCATCTTGTTGTCTCAATCAAAACACGATATGGTTTTTCAGCATCGTCTTTCTTGTGTTGTCAGTGGTGGCGTGCTACACATCTCAATCTTGCGCAATACAAGTGTAACATCCTGAAGTTTTTAAATTTGGAAATATGGAGTTTGAGTTATTTTTGTCTATTATAATATTTGAATTTGGATTTTCATGGTGTTTTTTTCTTTTTATTGAGCTCAAAAGTTAAAGAAACTCAAGAAAGATAAAAACAAAATCAATGCTACACATAGGAATATACAAATAAAGGAAACTTAAAATCTAAATAAAGAATCTGAAAAGATGATCCATAAACTACCAAGTTGAGAAATGAAAATAAGCGTAAAATAATATTCCTAAAAGTGTTGGCAAGCAATTTAAAGGAAGCTAGCAAGTGTATATAAGTGCAAACAAATATGAATAATAATGTATGTATATATGTACATGTATACTATGTGAGAGAGTAAATAAATTAATATATGGGTACATACACAAAAATCAGAGAAAAGTAAAAATACATGTATAGGTATATATCTCAAAACCTATGTGCAAATGTATATGTAAGTGTAAAATTCAATTGCAAAAACAAAAGAAAAATGAAAAAGAAAAACACCCGGCCGGGCCGGCCATCACCCCGGCCCAGTCTCTCTCCGTCGCGCCAAGACGCCGCGTGGGCGGCGCCGCGTGGCCCGACTTCTCGCGCGCGCGCGCCACGCTGAGTGGCCCGCTCCTCGCGCTCCTCCTCTGCGCAGCAAATCTTCGCTCCTCTCTCACCTCGCGGCTGATTTAAAAGTACAGCTACGGGAGGGGACTCACCTCTCCCGCCATCGCCTCGTGCGCAATCTCGGCGAAGATTTCGTTCTTCTCCCTTCCCCGCGTGAATGCAGACCACCGCCAGTGCCGCTCGCCGCGCGCCTTTCCGGCTATAAAGCCCGCCAGAGTCCCAATCGCGTCGCCATACCACCTTCTCCTCCCTGCGAGCAATCGAACAATAGAGCTCTAAATCGCGGCGAGCCCATCTCCTTCCCGACCCGGCGATCGCCGATCAGCCAAGCCAAGCCACCAGAGCCCAATTCCTCGCTCGTGAACCATCTCCGGAGCATCGCGAAGCTATCTCCGGTCTCCCCCGAGCTCCCCGACGCCCATACCTCGCCGTCACCGAGCCTCTCGACCTCCGCCGCCGCACGCCCGACCCTCTCGCCACCGTTGTTCTCAGCCGCCTACACCGAAGCTTCCCATCGCGCGAGGATTACATATCACGCAGCTCCCGAGCTTCCCGACCACCGCTCGCCGCCGGCCACCGTCGCCCCCGACTCCTCTGCCCGACCACCTCCCGGAGCTACCTCAAAAGGTATACTTACCCTATATGGGTAAGCATCGCTCGGGCGACCGAGTGGCTTACAGCGTTAACTCTCCTTCCCCCTTGCTCCCGCGTCGCGTGTTCGAGCCCCGGCTCCGCGCGCGCGGTCGAGCGATTTCTTTTAATTTCCTTACTGACAGGTGGACCCCATGAACAGTAACCGGACCCACATGTCAATAGCACAGAACGTAAATAAAAAGGAAAATTAAAAATAAATCTGAAAATGCCAGTGGGACCCACTGTCAGAAATTTGAGAATATTTGGAATTAACAGAACTGAGAACTTTGAATGATCATAACTTTTTCATTTTAACTCCAAATTGAATGAAACAAATTTCTAAATTCATCTAAATTCAAGATCTGTCCAATGGAACATAAATCATAATTTTTAGAGTTCATTTGAATTTCTGATGTTATTTGGTTTGAATTGCTGCTTTTCTTTTTGTACGAATTTTGGGCGCACGCTAAAATAGCTTACGAGGCACAAGAAGAAGAAATCGAGGCAGTGACACTAGAAGCATCAGAATATCCGGATCCCGACCACTGTGACCAAGGCGAGTCAATACTTTGATCATGTTGAACCCACATTTATGCAAATTACTTTGTGTTAAATTAACAAAATGCATGCTGTTATTTTTATGCAAATACATGCTAAACTTGATATTCTAGTTATATGCCAATGTTTACTTTGAATAGTATTACCCCTCCTTTGGAATGATTGAATGTGAAAACCTTGTCGCCCTAGCAAAAGTATAATACAAATATTTCGAAAATAAGTCCCTAGTGATATGCTATGCTTAGTGTTGCATTAATACTCAGGGGGCGCTGAAATGCCCCATACCTCATGATCGCTTTTAATAATGAGAAAATGGTTTGGGCAATCATGGTGGGAATGATCGTATATTTGACATGACTATTTTATACCCTCCAAAAATCTCAACATGCTTAAATATCTGGGCGGACTAGTTCGAGTGTGTGAATATGTGGTGCAGTGGAGGCACAAAGTGAGTTATTGAATGTGAATATGTGGTGCAGTGGAAGCACAAAGTGAGTCATTGATAGACCGCCCAGATAACCCTAAGGACCGAATCTTGTCATGTCACCCGTGTAAAGCAAGACAACCACAAGTCTGTAAAGTACAACTTGGCTAAGTAGATTTATCGAAAACTCTGGACTCATCTCACTAATAGGGGGAGAGAAGTAATTATGCAGGGGCAAGGGAAGGCCTAAAGGGACACCGAGTGGAGGGTGAAGTTTCCCGGTCGTGCTAGCGCAGAGGGAGTGGAGCCCGTGACGCTAGTAGCCGTGGGAAACATCCGTGCAACATATGGGACCCACCGCAGTGGGCGCCTCTCCCATGGGGTGAGATGACAAAGGGTCTAGATACTTTGAAAAGTCACCGTGATAGTCGCTCAACCACACGCCTAAGGCATCGTGTGGGGCAACGAGTTGATTGTCTCTTGTGGTGAAAGTGTACAAACTCTGCAGAGTCAAAACTATTCAAATAGCCGTGCCTACGGTCAAGGGCGGACATGGGAACTTAACCGATATAGTTCTGTTTATAAAATATTGAAAATCGGGAATGGAAAAGTGAAAGGGCGATGGATCGCCTGATTTGGAATTGTCTCGGTGTCGTCCAGTGGTAAGTTAAGCGGCTATAACGCTGAAAGATGGTGTGATGCCATGGTAATAGTGTGCATATGAGGTAATGCTTTAAGTACGGAAAATCATGTTAATATCCCTTGAACATTATGCTTTTGTTCAAAACTGCTAGGTCTCAGGAAATTTTATGTATTATATTTCAAATAGTGGCATTTCTATTCTTACGAAATAAAATATGGGTGGAATAAACAGGGTCGCGAGTAAAAGAGAGGAATGTTTGTAGAGTACATATAAAGGCATTGGTGGATTCATGTCGATCTTGAATAGGAAATGATAGTGTGAGTTCTGGAGGAAATAAATTGGTGAAGTCTAGCTAAATGATAGGCTAGATAGAGGATTTAAATGATTTTTGGAGATTTAGGAATTACACAGATAAATATTGGATTATGACACTGATAAATTCTTGGGAGATGTCAATATTAGCATTAATAGATTCAGTTACTAGATGAATCAAATGAATTTTCGAGGATTTGGTGGAATATTACAAGTATTGGATTATAATTCTTGATTAATGATATTCTTGGTGGATATATAATAGTAATTGTTAATCCTTGGAAGATGTTGTTAATATAGGGAATTAATAGGAGTTGATCAATTACTAGAGGAACGAATTAAATTTCTAAGGAGATTAGAGGAGTCATTAGTGGATTATAATCTTGGTAAATTGAATTTTTGGTGGATGTATATCTGAGGATTAGCTAGTGATAGATAATGGAAAAATGAGATGGATTATTGGATTATGGGTCGGAATCAATGACAAAAAGGATTGAATACAAATGATATCGGTGGATTTGAAAGTAATTATGTTAGAGAATCATTAGAGTTCAGAGGTACGGGGCTGATGAATAGTAATGACAGGATTGGATTATTAATAATTCAAAGTACAAAGTATGATCGGTGGATTAAATAAATGATGATACTTGCTGTTTGGAGTTTTAGACAGCAATCAATAAATAGAGTACATTTTCGGTGGATTAAGTCGATTTTGGTAATTGTAGTGTGGAGTTAGGTAGTAATAATAAAACTTTGATTAATTAAGAATAATAATGCCGCTAAAAGCAAATTTTTGGCAAATAAAATAACCCGAGGCTTTCCTTTGTTATGCCATGCATACTATTTATTTGCATTCGTGTATTGGCTCGCGAGCACGGGGTGAGTGCTCATGCTCGCTTTGCGACAAATTCGAAGCGGGAATCGATCACCGCGCTTCAACAATACTTTTGGATCACGATGACGAAGAAGATGAAGATGTCAAGGGCTAGGTCGCGAACCTCCGGTTGGTCGCTGTGGGCATGTCTGAAGGTCCCACTGCGTGCTTCGTTCTTCCGCTGCTGCAATTTATTGATTTCGCCTAATCGCCCATGAAGTAAGTCTACTATTATATTTACGCTTCGCCGATATGTATTTTGATATTCGTAATCAGAATCGTGCGCTATCTATCGATCCAGGAATAGTGCGATTAAACATGATGATTCGGATTATAAAATCTGGGTCTGACAACAAGCACGGTGTTGTCTTCGATGTGTTCTCATTCGAGTGGTTGAAGTGTTCGAGCGACCAAAGCTTTTGAGCAGAGGGAGAGTTCGACTATGTGCAAAGGAGGTTAAGTGAGTGGTCGTAGTGAGCAGTCACAGGGGCGGTCGAAATGAGCGATCGAACACCGAGTGATTGAAGCGTTCATCAAGTGCGAGTAAAAAAGGTCAAGCGAGCCATTGTGCAAGCAGTCGAGCATGTTGCAATTGAAATCTATAACTGGTAAGGTTAGATTGCTTTTATTTTGGTTTGGGATTTATTTTCAGATATAAAAAAGCAGAGGCAATCATTCACCCCTTTCTGACTGTGCCATACGATCCTACAAGAACAAGGTTGTAGCCAACTTTATTAGACTACACATCCATTTAACATGCTTATTTTATTTAACATGTCCATCATCCTGATGGCCAAATGACAAGGGTTTAGTTCACCGGCAACGTATCCAGTGCATTCGGCCATCCCGGTGCACTCATGCACTCAGCTTATGTCAGCCGTCTGATCTCCATCCGACATCTCATATCAACATGCATCACTTTTCGCAAAAATCCACCCACCACTCACATTGGATTTGGAAAACACCCCCCAAGCCATCCCCTTCGCCCCTCCTCTCTCTAGACCCGCTGCCCTCGTCGCCGCCCACCTCCGCCTCGAGCTACATGACGCGCCTTCCCTCCTCTCCCCCGAGTTTCCGCTCACCTCCGCCCGAGCCTCCACCCTGAGGTGCCGCCCCTCCTCTCCTCCAGCCACCCCTCCTCACCACTTCCTCCACTGCCTCCCCTCCTCGTTGGCCTCCTCCTCGCCGGCCCCTCCTCAACGCTCCCCTCCTCACTGTGTCCGTGATCGAAGGTGGCTGTGGTCGTGGTGGCCATTGTCGAAGGTGGCTGTGGTCGTGGCGGCTGTGGTCGATGGTAGCCGTGGTCGTGTTGATCGTGGTCAAAGGCAGACGTAGTCGTGGCGGCCGTGGTCAAAGGCGGCTGTGGTCATGGGGGCCATGGTCGAAGGCCGCTGTTGTCATGGTGGCCGTGTCGGCCGGTTGTGGTCGTGGTGCCGTGGTCAAAGGAGGCTATGGTCGTGGTGGCCGTGGTCGTGGTGGGAGAGGAGGGGCGGCGCCTTGTGGGCGGCACGGGGCGGAGGCTTGGGGCGGAGGTGGGTGGTGGCTCGGGGGAGAGGAGGGGTGGCGGCAGGAGGTAGCTTGGGGCAGGCGGGTGGTGACAAGGGCCGGCGGGTCTGGAGAGAGGAGGGTGAAGGGGATGGCTCGGGAGCGATTTGCAAATCTAACGCGAGTGGTAGGCGGGTTTTTGCAAAAAGTGACGTACATTGATATGGAACGCCGGATGGAGATTGGATGACTGATATGAACTGAGTGCATGAGTGTACCTGAATGGCTGAGTGTACTGATACGTTCTCTAGTTCACCAAATGCATAGATCACTCCTTTAAAGCATGTGCGATCAATTAGGATCCTCGCTGGAAGCTTCCCGAGTGCAATGTTACATCGACGCATGCAAGCCATAGCTGATCGAGTTTGTTAGATTCTGACCTGACCTTTATTATCGTTTACAGTTTAGTAGTTTTTACTGAATCCAATGTTTGGCATATATGGTTGCTTCCAGTTGTGGGTCCTGGCCATATATGTAAGCAACCATATATGCCAAACATTATAATGCATGGAGGCCAATTTTGTAATGCATGAAATGGAGAGAGGAATGACCGAATGGATACGAATAAGATGTTCATCTTTGAATGAGGTGGACCTATGTAAGTACGAAAGAAAAAGACGGCCACGCTTTCTGTTTTAATTTGCTGGGTATACATCGATCACACGTAATCGCGGCTACAGAAATCAACGTGCATACACATAGCACTTGTTCAGAAAAAAGAAAAACGAAAGTTCATGGAATTGTTCTGGGGAGTTCGACAGAAGTTTCCGTTCGAGATGTATATGCATGCAGGTCAGCCTCATAATATTTGATTGAGGGCCTAGGGCGCCATCGCCGCTTCCGCCATGTGGCACTCGTCACTGTCTAACCTTTGACCGCATGGACGCCGGCCGAAGCACCCTCCTCCCCACTTCCTCCTCCAACTCGCAGCAGAGGCAGTTCTAACATAATTGACGGGTGTTCAACTAAACACCTAATTTTTTAAAAAAGTATTTGTATTTAGTAGTTATATTAATCATATATATTGATAAATTGGTCTAAATACTTTATATTTATATCTCTAATAATTTCAGCTCACTCTCACACCTCCCTCCCTAATGCGTCAAAAAACTGCAGCCCAGCTGAAGGTTCGAGGAGGTTGTGCTAGCTATTGAGTTTACCAAGTTATTATCGAGCTTTGTTCGAAATTGTTATAGTTTGACTTCAAATTATTTTATTTGTCTTTTAAATAGTTGTTTTAAATTTGAGTTAATGAGCCACTATCGAGTTGAGCCCCAATAACTTTTTTCACTCAAAATTGACTCATTTCAATTTTGAACTCATTACCTATTGTAGTGGTAGCAATTTTGATTCGAGCCTAATGAACATTTTTGCCAGCCGACTAGAGCGGGTGAATAGATGGTTTAAAATTTTTGGCTAAAACTGAGTTTTATGCAAAATTTAAACACAAAGTAGCAAGCGAGCGGTGGCAAGAACCAAGCAGTGCCTAGCTAGACCGCCTAGGAGCCAGAGTCCCGAGAGGGAGCACACGGCGGCGATGGCTAGGCCGCTGAGGACAGCAATGCAAGCAGCATATATACATCGACAATAAGACAAGGGCATCCCTATTTTCAAGTCCCAAATCCCATGTTCACTATTCAATATTTTTTCTTAATTGTTTTATAATTTCTCTAAATTATTTGAGATGTTGTCTCTAGTACAAATAATTTCTACTTTAATTTTTGCTACTATAGATCAATATCTACTTTCTTCATTAAAATAATATCTTATTAACTTTGAAATATGCATATGGAAAATCCTGGATCCGCTACTAAATTGTAGCTCAACAAAACTTCACTTTCCAAAACTTTCAAATCATCAACTTTCTATGGAGACTCCCAAACTTTCAACTGGGAATTTCAGGTTAGATTTTGAAAACTTTCAATTGGAGAAATTTCGACTAAAGTTTGGTAAAAGAATTCAAACTGATGAGGCATTCGGATCCCAATGGTAGTCAGAGCTCTGATGAGGCATTCGGATCCCAATGGTAGTCAGAGCTCTGGTGGTCGACCGATGGCAGCGTTGGGTGAAAGAGGGAGAGGGTGATACGGGAAAGCGGTTTTGCCTTGGCATGACACTTAGAGACGACCGGAGGTGGCCGGTGATGAGAGGAGGGCAATGGCGACGCTAAGCTCGGTGGTGGGAAGGCACAACGAAGGGATGGAGGAGCTATGGAAGACTTCAGTGGAGCTCACATGGTCGTCGAATTAGCTTAAGGCCGCTCAGGCTACCAACAATTGCTCGTCGTAGTACTGCCATCGCTCGGAAGAGGAGGGCCACGACACGAGGGAGCTCAAAAGCTAGCGGGAGAAAGGGGAGACAGGGATCGTGTGGTGCAGAGTAAGGCAGAGCCAAGGGGTATTTATGGGGAGGAGGAGGCGCAACAACGAGCCAATTGCTCGCCGGAAAAGGCGGTAGGTGACGGTGGTTGTGGAGGGGATAGGGGAGAGGTGGGTGCGAGAAAGAGGGAGCTGGCGTGAGGCTTGCGGGAGAGGAAGGGAAAGAAGGAGGCGGCCATGCGGGGAAGGGAATAGCGGTGGGAAGGATGGGCTAGCCCAATGGCCATGGTGTAAGTTCAAACTCCATTAAATTGATTTTCGTGATAATGACACACAATTTTGAGACTAAATTTGGTTATTAACTATGATGTTGCCTAGTCTTATTTGGATGTGATAATGACAAATGGTTTTGGATAAAATGACAAATGCAATTGTGAGATAACATATTTATTGATTATGATATTACTTAGTCTCACTTGGATGAAGAAAGTGATAACCATGGAGGTATGCATTCCTTGGATCCAAAATATAGATTGAACTTCACCAATAGTCTAACTTGAATATGTGCATATATCTCCATTATATATTCTTATATGCACTTATTTAGGGGAAGTTCACTCTATGTTTTGAGGATTCATTAGTTTTGATCCATGTTCATCTTTCCATATATTAAGCATCTTTACTTGAAATATATCCCTTGAGTGTATATATATAGCTTATGTAATTCATATATACTCATAATCGGGTTGTCATCTAGTTCCTACATTATGTGTTAATGGTTGAATGATCAATGACAACTGGATGTGTAAGCTTTGATTTGAAAGCTTACTCTAGAGTATACATTTGTTGTGTACATATTATAAACTCGCAATTTAATCTTTATCTCCTTATGGGTTGAGATTGTCATGAATTACTAAAAAAGGGAAGATTGTAGAATCTAGTTTCTCCATTATGAGTTAATGGTGAAGTTTGGTAAATTGATGACAATTGATCTGTGGACAAATATTTTTCATGAGTTGGATGAATAGGTTAGGTTACAATTCGTTTGGGCTTACCTCATCGTGGACTAAGGGAGATCGGCAAGTCTCCGAACACCACGGTAAAAAGGAACTGTGTCATTATGGTTTTGTTTTCTTGTGCTCAATTTACGTTCAAGTAATTTACATTAATAGAATTAAATTGATTGCTAGTATTCCTAGAATTGCAAACCTTAACACAGAGTTAGGTTATTTTGGGATTTTCAGAAAATACTGAGAACTTCAATTATGCTTAGAAAATAGTAGAATAATCTTAAAAAATCAAGAAAAATTCTTAAAAATTCTACAATTCAAGAGGAACTCAACAAAAAAATAAAATCAACTTAATTTGGCTTCAAATGAACACAAGTTTTATTAAAACTCTCCCTAGGCTAAAATAGAACAAATGAAAAGAAAATCCAAAAAAATCCAATTAAATTAATTCTAAAATTTTGGGATGTTAAAAATAAAACAAAAAGGTGGGGCTGAGTTGGAGCAAATTTTTGAAGGAGTATAGTGACTTTTACGGATAAGAGTCAAGTTGAAGATTGTTGAGTTAGGGTGTGACTCGTATTCTAGTCTTTTATGATTTAGAAAGATGTGCTATAAAGAGTTATAGATAAATCATACTAGAATTAAGACTCCTACTCCTATTTGGATTAAGATTCTTACCATAATTTGGAGAAGAGGTAGGAGGGACTATATAAACCTTAGGAGGTGACCATGCAGAAACTAAGCAACTAAGCCTACTCATCCAAAGGTAGATGTGTGAAAAAAAATAATGTTTGATAGATGTGCCATCAAATAGTTTGAAAATTACAAATTTTGATTGACTAAACACTAAAAATATATATGTGTAGAAAGATACATATTTGATTTTTGATAAATATGAATTTCAATTTTTTTATAACGAGTGCATTTGGTTATCACAATTTTCTCAAATCCCAGAAAATCCATAATTAAATCCACTTGACTTGTAATTAGTGAGAGTCGAACCATTGTATTTAATAACAAAATACAGATGCCAGGTCAGCTGATGGCAAAAAAAGGATAGTTGATAGTGAGTCTATTAGAGCATCTCCAAGAGAAGCTCAATATTTTATCCTCTAAAACCTCATATTGGGAGTCTTCCTAAAATAATTGTCCTCTAAATCTTTCCCCTCCTTCAGCAGCTCCTCTAAACTTGGATCCCTAAAATTACCATCTAGGCACTGTATATTTGATGATGATCCACCTCAATTTTGGAGTACCAAAATTATTGGGCGTGTTTTTGAGTATCTGTTGGAGGCTTGTTTTTAGCTTTCATACCCAATATTTGAAGATAAGAGGTGAGAAAGAGCATCTCTTGGAGATGCTCTTAGTGTATTATTCTTATGTCCTTGATCTAGAATCCAGATAATTTTTAGTATGTGTTGGTAGTACTCAAAACTGTGCTGACATCGGTATGAAATAAAGTATACCACACGATTGTAACCTTTCCATTCCATATCGAGCCTCATGTACTTGACAGATTGCCGACGAACTATACTTGAATGGCACACATTTGCGCTTCACTCGAGGACACAACGGATATTGTAGATAAATACATCTGTAATTTTTTTTATGTTTTCGCAAAGTTCCTACCAATCTATTGTTTGCATCACTATTTACATCATTTATTGTTAGTTTTTAAATCAACATCGTCACATGGTTGAATCGGACAACGTGGTCGGAAATCAACGTAGTCAGAGATCTGTGTAGTCGATCCGAATAGCGTGGTCGAAGATCTGTATAGTTGATCCGGATAGCGTGGTCAAACCGAACAACATAGTCGAATCATACGATGTGGTCGAGGACTAGGTCAGTCGACGATCAGAAGTTCTAGCTCTGTGTGAGCATCCAATCAGCGAGCTGTACTACCGGCTTTGTGTGAGTGATACTTCGATTTGCGGAACGACCGGCATGCGTAGCGGTACGTTTTTTCCAGAGAGACAACTTCGTGGAGTCTTCTCGCTTCCAAGGAAATCGGTAGTTCCGCTTGTATGGCATGAGTGAAGAATTCGGACCGGCCATGTGTCGTCCCATGAGAGAGGGAGGGATTTTAAATTGTTTTGGGATTTTCATAAAATACTTAGAACTTCAATTAAGCTTAGAAAATAGCAGAAAAATCTTAAAAATTCCAGGAAAATTCTTAAAAATTCTACAATTCAAGAGGGACTCAACAAAAAAAATCAACTTAATCTGGCTTCAAATGAACACAAGTTTTATCAAACATCTCTCTAGGCTAAAATAGAACAAAAGAAAAGAAAATCCAGAAAATTCAATTAAATTAATTCTAAAATTTTGGGATGTTGCAGAGTAAAACAAAAAGGTGGGGCTGAGTTGGAGCGAATTTTTGAAGGAGTATAGTGGCTTTACGGATAAGAGTCAAGTTAAAGATTGTTAAGTTAGGGTGTGACTCGTATCCTATTATTTTAGGATTTAAAAAAATGTGCTATAAAGAGTTATATATAAATCATACTAGGATTAAGACTTCTACTCCTATTTGGATTAAGATTCTTACCCCAATTTGGAGCAGGGGTAAGAGGAACTATATAATGTTTGATAGATGTGCCATCAAATAGTTTGAAAATTACAAATTTTGATTGACTAAACACTAAAAATATATATATGTAGAAAGATACATATTTGATTTTTGATAAATACAAATTTTTAATTTTTTTAGAACGAGTGCATTTGGTTATCACAATTTTCTCAAATCAAAGAAAATCCATAATTAAATCCACTTGACTTGTAATTAGTGAGAGTCGAACCATTGTGTTTAATAACAAAATACAGCTGCCAGGTCAGCTGATGGCAAAAATAGAATAGCTGATAGTGAGTCTACTAGTGTATCATTCTGATGTCCTTGATCTAGAATCCAGATAATTTTTACTATGTGTTGGTAGTACTCAAAACTGTGCTGACGACTGTAACCTTTCCATTCCATGTGGAGCCTCATGTACGTTCACTGACAGATTGCCGACGAACTATATATTTGAATGGCATACATTTTCACTTCACCCGAGGACACAACGGATATAGTAGATAAATACATCTGTAATTTTTTTATGTTTTCGCAAAGTTCCTACCCATCTATTGTTTGCATCACTATTTACATCAATTATTCGTTAGTTTTTTCAATCAACATCGTCACGTGTGTATATATACACACACATATATATGGAACATTTACTGTACACTCATGCCTATTGTGCAGTCGTGCACTCACGTCGATCCGGTTGTGCGTTCGCGCAAGGACACGCCAGATCCAGGTGGAAGGCCACCTCATGCGTGCATCGTCCGATCGGCGTCGGACCGCCCACATCCGCGCTAGCACTAGTATGAACCCCCGTTTGGTCCCTCGCGCACCCGCCCCTAAAATCCCCACTCCCAACCCTAAATTCCTCACTCCTCCCACCAATGGCAATGGCGACGACAGCTTCGTAGCCCTCTGTCAGCGCGGCGCTCCATCGGCTCCACCTCCCCTCTGACAGCGCTCCACCACCTTACCTGGCGGCCTCCCTCTCCAACGGCGATAGCGGCTCCTCCCTCTCCGACAGCGACGGCGGCTCACCCTCCATACAGTACTCTAGTACGTACAGTACTCACTCACTGCTCTGATGTTTCGATCGCTATAGTGCCCGCTCTGATACCACGATCGCAATTGAGAGCTACGCGCTAATACAGCTGTAGCACCACGATCGCTCTGATGTTTTGACTGCTACAGTACCTACAACCACTCACTATAGCTTCAACTGTATCTTCGACCACTACTTCGGACATAGCTTCGGCCATGACTTCGACCATGAGTGATAACTTTTTGTATATTGGAAGATACCTTTTCTGTTAGCACCTTTTCTATTACGAGAAGATACCATGGCTTTGACCATGGCTTCCACGCTCTAATCCTTCGTAATATCTCTCAAACCGTTCGATGCTTCAACACCACTCGAACACCGTCCGATGCACTGAAATCGCTTGAATGTCGTTCGATACTCCACTGATACTCAAACGCCATCAGAATTAACAGACCGTTACAGAAGGAACTCTATTTGTTCTTTAACTCTTCAAGATGGAACACTAGTGTCATCTCATCAAGACAAAACAGTAGCCATCTGGAGTTCTTTCAAGCTAAGAATGGGTACCTCAACCCAACCCACAATGCAATTCGACCTGAATGACATAATTTCGGCTTCTCGCAATTTACTTCACTTAGTGGAGGACTGCTCTCAACAAGAGATAGATAACATGATCAAGATGCTTCCAACAGATAAAGCCCCTAGGCCGAATGGTTTCAATGGGCTATTCATGTGTAAGTGTTGGAGCATAATTCGGTAGGATATCTATTCTCTATGCCATGATTTCTTCAATGAGGCGGTAAACATCCAAAGTATCAATACTTCTTTCATTATGTTGGTCCCAAAGAAATAGAACCCGGAGACTTTGAATGACTTTAGACCTATTTCTTTACTCAATATAGTACTGAAGCTTCTCACAAAGCTACTGGCTAACAAGCTCCTTTGACACAATAGAGCATGAAGCGATCCTAGTAGTTTTACGAGCTAAAGGTTTTCCTGAAAAGTGGATCTCCTAGATTGCTTTTATCCTTTCCTTTGCTCAATCTTCGGTTCTAACAAATGGAGTGCTAGGAAACTCCTTCCTGTGCAAGAGAGGGGTCAGACAAGGATATCCCCTTTCTCCACTTCTTTTTGTCTTAGGGGTAGATCTCTTGCAATCAATTATCAATGAGGCGGCCAGAAGGGAAATCCTCAAGCATCTGATCCCTCCCCAAGAAGATGGTAGTTTCCTGGTGGTTCAATACACAGATGACACCCTTATCATCTTGCCAGCTTGCTCCAGGTAGGTTCTTTGTCTAAGAGGACTGCTTCAGACGTTCTATACCTCCACAGGGCTCAAAGTTAACTTTCATAAGTCAGTCATAATCCCCATTAATATCTCCCTAGACAAACTTGACAATCTTACATGGGTTTTCGATTGCAAAATTGGACCCATGCCTTTCACCCACTTAGGTCTCCCGCTGGGAACAACAAAACTGAAAGTGAAAGATTTCTTTCCCTTGGTGGATAGGGTGGAAAGACGTTTGGCTAACTTCTCGATTTTCCTCTCATACGAAGGAAGATTAATGTTAGTTAATGATGTCCTTTCCTTACAGTCTGTTTACCACATGTGCTTGCTCAAATTGCCAAAAAAAGGTGATTGATCATATTTATAGAATGAGGTGTCACTGTCTTTGGAGAGGATCTTCAGATCTTCAAACTCGTTGCAATTCCCTGGCAGCATGGGACATGGTCTGCAAGCCAAAAAGAACAGGGGGGTCTTGGAGTTCTCAAAGCACTTGCACAAATTCTATGGACGAGCGAAAATACCTTGGGTCAAATTGATTTGGAACAAATACTACACAAATGAGATTTTGCATGTTATAGCTCCTTGTGGCTCTTTTTGGTGGAAAGATGTGATGAAAGGTATCACTCAATTCTGAGGCATTGCAATAGGGAAGTTAGGCAATGGACAAGATATCTTGTTTTAGAAAGACTGCTGTGATGGAAATCTCCTCTGCAACAAATTTGCAAGACTGTTTTCTTATGCTCGCAATCAAGATATCTCAATCAAAGATTTCATGCAACTGCTGGAGCCACATGAGAGGTTTTAGTTACCATTGTCGAAGGAAGCTTACACAGAATATATGCAGTTCCTAGACCACACTAATGAAGTTGCCATTAACAATAATATCTTTGATCAGTGGACTTACATCTGGGGCAACCCTATTTACTCTTCACAGAAATGGTATTCTAGACAGTTCAATCACATTTCAACCCCACCAATCTTCCCTTTGATATGGAAATGCAGATGTTTGATGAAACAAAATATTTTTGCTTGGCTCCTTTTAGTAGACAGACTCAACACCAAAGATATGCTAAGAAAGAAAATTTTCATTCCTCATGCTAATGATCACTGTGTGTTATGCAATACTCAAAGTGTAGAAATGATCAACCATCTTTTCTTTGGCTGTCCTTTCTCTGCTTAATGCTAGAATGAGATAGGTATCAATTGGTCCTCGGATGCAAATACTCTAGCAAGAGTGTATAATGCAAAGCAAGCCTTCACTGGTCACCTCTTCACGGAAAAATTCATTCTTGCCGCCTGGATTATTTGGAAATTAAGGAATGAACTCATCTTTTAGCATGAGCTGCATAATATTAATATTTGCAAATCAAGGCTTAGGCTAGAGGTTTCACTCCTACTGCATAGGGTCAAGCTAGACTCTAGAGGTTTGCTTTCTTCTTGGATTTAGTCTCTCTGATTTTAGTTTGTTTTTTCGTTGTTCTCCTCTCCTCTCCTTTTTCTCCTTTGTACCCTTTTATTATTAATATAGCAAAGTAGGAGCCTCTCCTACTATTTTCCGTAAAAAAACTCTAGCGTGCACTTATATCTGATTATTCTGTATTATTATAATATAGAATTATGTACTACTTAAATAAATAGTGTACATCTTTTTCTTTTTATTCTAATTAACATGGGAATTTTTCTTAGAGGGAATGTGGTAGCTTGTTTTAACACCATTTTAACAATTATATAAACTAGCTGAATTACATGAGCAATTGCATGCCTAGATACTTCAGCATATATTCATGTATTGAAAATATAATTGCATTTGTTATACAACTCTAAAAATTATAGTAAAAATAAAGTTGTATTTGTTTTATAATTGTAAGCTTGCAATAAATCTAATTAATATATGTATCTGATTCTCCTTTCTTTCTATTAATGTGTAAATTTATAATACGACAGCTGCTTTTAACATCTTTTTAATTGATAGCTTGTCATTCGCTATCTTGAATGTGTCTGCACACTTATTATACTACCAAAAGAAACTGAATGCACTAAATTGTTTCCCTTACTTTCAAGATTTTTTCGTGGCGGTAATTTCCAGTCATCTTCTGTTCCCACTTCTACCCTATGACCAACCCAAAGAGGCGACTGCCAAACCCCATAAATACCTGCAAATTAGAGCCGTAAGAAACAACCTAAAGAGGAAAGCCGTGTATTGTACACACGCTAAACTGCGAGCGAGCAATGGACGCAGCGGCAGCTGCGAAAGGAAGGGATGACAAGGAGAAGAAGGAGAACGGCGAGGCAGGGAAGAGGGTGTCGTTCACGGGGCTGTTCCGGTACGCCGACGGCACGGACCTGCTGCTGATGCTTGTCGGTACGGCGGCCGCGCTGGCCAACGGCGTGTCGCAGCCGCTCATGGCGGTCATCTTCGGCGAGGTCATCGACGCCTTAGGCGGCGCCACCACCGACACCGTCCTCCACCGCGTCAACAAGGTAAGCCAGCTAGCTAGCCATCTCTGGCCAACTTTCCGGCCGATTCGATTTCTTCAGTGGCACGCTTGCCGTTCTTCAGAACACACGAGAATAGTCATGGATTACCGTGCTCATCTCGAATCTTTAGACGTCCGATCTTGAGAAGGCTCCGGTAAATCTTGTTGCTGTTTGTGCTCGAAGAATGATGGGCCGTATCTTGATTTTTGGCGCTATTGGTGTTACGAATGTGGACAATATTTTAATTCCAAATTTTACTAGAAGACAAATACAAAAAACTAGTGATGCAAATTAAAACTTACTACTAACAGCAGACTACTCATCATACTTCAGAATATACTCAAGAAAAATATAGTAACAAAGTCGAACGTTCGCGCGAACGACTTACTTTTTCGCCTGATGAAAAACAGGAAGCCGCGTAGGCTTGACGCAGTGCAAAACGTAGATGACACAGTGCAATGAGCGGTCACGAAGGTGCGCTACCCAGAAACCTGATTGCCGCTCCGTGCAGGTACTCTCTGCGGCAACGGTTCGGAAATAGCCGCTCTCCCCTCCTTCCAGGTACACGCCGGGAAGAAAGGTCGATAAGGTTTAGGCGGTACATCACAATAACACAAGAGCAGAAAGTAGAGGAAGAATGGAGGTGCAAAATTCTTTTTTTTCCCTGGACTTCTCCAGGCTTTTTTAAGGGCGCTGCAGTTATTCACTAGTAACTGTTGCTTTTTAAACAGAATTATGCACTTGTAACTGCCTCATTAAAATGTTTGAATCTCATTCAAACAGAGATAGAGTGGTGCAGGGTTCAGCAAAAGATAAAGATAGACTTGGTCTGCCAAGTAGCGCGCCAAGTCACAAGTCACGCGATTTTCACGTGAAAATACACACGCGCGCGTGCATGCGTGTGTGCGCGACTAGTCAGAACCTTCCTCATACCATCTCTATCCATATTCAAAAAGAGTGGTCAAGACTCCACCTTATAAATCGATTTTCCTCACTTTACCTTAGCAATATAGTACTAAATCATGCATACTTTGGAATTAAGAAAATGTGCCATAATTAAATAGGCCAATTTCTAACGATTGATTCTTTGTTGCTTTGCCTCCAGTTTTCTTTTCTTCATATTTTCATTTCGTTTCTCTTATTTGTTTCTCGAGGGGGGAAAAGGACTATGGAATCGATACTTCTCAGAACTCAGAATAATTCCTTGATCCATTTGTTGATATAAACTTAACCAGTGGCCTCCCGTATCAACGTGATGCCTTTTAGTTCAACTATTGCATCAATCCTTTTTATTTTCTTTGGTTTTTTTGTCCTCATATGTTCAGTTATGTTATGACTGATGATAGGAATTGTGTTAACGATATCCCCCCCCCCCTCTAAAGCAGGTTGATTAGCGGTTTTAGCCGATATAAATAAAATCATTACAAGTATACTATAATTAACTTGTAAACTTTGTCTTAAAAAAATAATTTGTTTGAAAACTAATTATTGTAAAAAAGTCAAAAACTAGTTTTTAAAAGCTGAAAAAAGGCCAGTAACTTCTGTGTTATTCCAATTGGTTGCATCTTGCAAGTTAATGAAAGAGATTAGTTTTACAATAGGAGTAACATTAATTTAAGAGGTAACCAACCACCCACAGATAATGTGTGGAATCTTTTCCTAATCAAGGATCCGAAACTCTGTCCAAGAAAGAGGTCAGACATCCACGCCTTTTCTCTCTTTCGAAATGGGACAGAGATCATCCACACTGTCACATTTGTCGCACTGCAGTTTCTTTTGTCATCAGCAGTTTGCAATAAGGATAATGAAGGAAAAACTGATCAATTTTTCATCAATTTTGCCATGAATTTCAGCTTGAACTAAACAATAGTAAGAACTAGATTAATTGCTCCACGCAAATGTGCTACATGATCTAGTATGCTACGTAGATTTATAAAATTTTAAAACTCAAATTTGTCCCACAGTTTATCTTAATAAAAGTTATTCAAGACAAAAGATTACATATGTAGTAGATAACGCACCTAATAGTTGTAGATTGGTCGTAGTTAGGGTCCAAATTTCTAGCATATTTCTCTTTACCTAAGAGCTTTTAACCACACATCATCATCATTTTTATATAAAATAGATATATTCATTTCCTTACACACGTTACATTATTGTAAGAGGGTGAGGACAAGAATAAAATTTTCACCCTGTTGTCATTTCATTTCTTTTCAGGTGGTTCTGAACTTTGTCTACTTGGGCATTGGAGCAGCAGTCGTTTCTTTTCTTCGTAAGTACGAGTAGACTTTGTTAACCACTTCATTTTCGTGTGCATTCTGCACCAAATGCTGAGACTGTTACTGAAGCTTACTAATGCTTCAAATTTGCAAGTTGTCATCATGATGCAAAGTCCTAGTTTTGACTTCTGTATTATTCCAATTAAGAAAACAGACGTTTCTGACTTTGTGTTCCTTTGTCCAAACAGTACACGATATTGATAGGTATATTGCAAGAATATAGTAAATCCCGCTTATCCTCTGGGCCCATAATACTACCACCATTGCATACTTTACCATCCCAACAACTGCTAAAAAATCTTAAGCCAACACTAATTTATTTATGTTGCAGCGGCCAGATACATCATAGCATTTTTTTAGTGTTTATTAGTTCTTACAATAGCATACTAGTAGAGTCTAAAATATACTAACAAAAGATAATACAAGGGGTGCTGTTGGTTCGTGAAATTATTCATGTGCTACACCCGCTCGTGCATGATGTCCGTACCGACTCAGCAATAAAACAAGAAATAAAGGTTCATAAGTCAGTCCATAGCCATCATAGTTTTATTAACCACTTTTTCCATTTAATCGCTTTAAGTTCTTATGAACCATTCATCATGCATATGCATATGCACATGCACTTATCTCTTGTCTCTTTAGCCTATACCAGTATAACAGAGCGAGCACCCGTCGATGCTCACCCAGGCCCACCTGTTTCTATATGGGGATCACAAGCCCGTCCTTTTTCATACGAGGACCACAGTAGCCCGTTCTTTTTCATTAAAGGACCTCATTCTACACTCCCATGGAGCGTCCACACGGACTGGACCTCTGTCAGCACAACACTATCATGACATGCATGCAATGCAAGTTCTCCATTTATGCATATCGACATGTCATGTCTCACCATTGTTAATCATCATTTCTCATCATGCAAATAGAAATAATTACCTTACTGTACCATGGTAAGTAATGCATCATCTTTCATCTATTAGGCGTAGTCTCGGGACGTGCTTAACGCATCATATCAAAACCAGTACTTAAACGAGCAACAACAACTCTACGTGCATAACCTGACTCTGGCATAAAATTGCCCAGGGTTAAGGATCCGTCGCACAGGTACCAAACCCCCATTTTTTCTTTCTTTTTCTCCTCTTTTCTTTTCTTTTCTTCCCCTTTTTTCCTTTTCTTCTCTCTTCTTCTTCTTTCTCTCTCTTTCCTTTTTTCCTTTTCTTTCTTTCTTTTTTTCCCTTCCTCTCCTTTTGTTTAGTTCCAACGCAACTGTGCTCGGCGTTGTCGCCCGAAGCTGGACTCTCCACCTCCTAAAATGGGGCCATGGGACGGCTCGGCCCACGGTTGCGCGCACCAAGGGGTCCTCCCTCGGCCTTCCACATGTCGATCACGCCGCCAGCGGCATCCTTGCCACTCGGCGCCACCAGTGCTCATAGCCCCTTCTTCGCTTGGCCTCGAAGGTAGAATAGCTGCCAGGCCTTATCTGTACATCCTCCCTTCACCAACTTTCTACCCTTTGAGTTGTCATGCCATGAACGAGCTAAAGGTATGACTGGTGTTGGGAGTAAGTGTCATGCTGGGACACGGTCGTGGATGACCTAAACCTTCATGACCATCGTGAAAGCCTCCGCACCGTGTCTGTGCGGTGTGGCTGCCTTTTGCTTGACTTGGTTATGGCTTTTGCTTTGGCAGAGGAGGGAAAGGAGTAGGAAATAGGGTGGGTTGGCTTTTTGATGCTCTCAGTTCACTCTGTTGTTGGCTGAAGGAAAGTGAGTAAGAGATATTAGAATATGCTCTAGGAGGAAGAAGTGAGGGAGATATGGGTGCTTGGCGGTGCTCAAGCCCTCTATCTTTATGAAATACCAAAATTGCCCTTGATCCCTTCCCGGTGACTATTATCCTCAAGGGCAGGTCCAAAGCTCAAGGGCATTATGATCCATTCAGATTGTTTGGTGTGATTTTTGACAACTGATGGAAAAATTGAAGAAACATGTTAGCCATATGGTGCTCACATCAAGGTAGAATAGCCGAGGGAAACCAAGGTGTATGTTGGACAATCAAGACGCATTCGATGTCAAATCGGTCTTGATATAACATTCTTTGACGTGAAATGACAACTGGGCAAGTAGTTTCAAGAATGTCTGGTGATGCTGTGCTGGTTCAGGATGCAATTGGTGAGAAGGTAAGAACTTTTCCTTCAAGTAAAATGAAGAGCACATAAACAAAATTCTATTCCTTATTTTCTAACTCATATGAAACTGACACAATTTGACTATTGTAAAATTGTTCAGGTCGGCAAGTTCATACAGCTTGTGGCTACCTTCGTTGGTGGTTTTGTTGTAGCATTTGTGAAAGGATGGGTTCTATCTCTTGTCATGTTGGCATGCATACCTCCCATAGTACTTGCTGGAGGAGCATTCTCGAAAATGCTATCCAAAATATCTAGCAAGGGTCAAGCGTCATACAGTGATGCAGGGAATGTTGTCGATCAGACAATTGGATCCATAAAAACAGTAAGTTCAGTCCGCTTAGCAATTTGAATAATAGCTAGTATCAACGTTCCTCACCGAAAAAAAAAGCTCTTAGTAGTCAGTACTCACTATTTAGCTTGTGTCTACGTCTGTAAAATAGGTTGTCTCCTTCAATGGTGAGAAGCAGGCCATTGCATCGTACAATAAACTCATACACAAGGCATACAAGTCAGCTGTTGAGGAAGGACTTACCAATGGTTTTGGCATGGGTTTTGTTTTCTTCATATTGTTCTCTAGCTATGGTTTATGCATTTGGTACGGTGGAAAGTTGATTCTTAGCAAAGGATACACAGGAGGAGAAGTCCTAAATATCTTGTTTGCTATCATGGCTGGAGCAATGTGAGTTATTTACATCAAAACGGAATTCATAGCGTAATGATGCTTCATGCTGCATGATTGGTAGCAATGATTTCTAATTGTTTGTGGTAGGTCCTTAGGCAATGCGACCCCATGTATGACAGCCTTTGCAGAAGGACAATCTGCGGCATACCGATTGTTCTCAACAATCAAGAGGAAACCAAAGATCGATCCTGATGACACGACTGGCATGCAGTTAGAAGATATCAGGGGTGATGTTGAGCTGAAGGATGTGTACTTCAGTTTCCCAGCAAGGCCTAAGCAACTGATATTTGATGGATTCTCATTACATGTCTCTAGTGGCACTACAATGGCTATAGTCGGGGAGAGTGGAAGTGGCAAGACATCTGTGATTAGTCTTGTGGAGAGATTCTATGATCCGCAGGCTGGTGAGGTTTTGATTGATGGGATCAACATCAAGAGTTTACGGCTTGATTGGATAAGAGGGAAGGTTGGTCTTGTTAGCCAAGAGCCCTTGCTCTTTATGACCTCCATCAAAGATAATATAACATATGGCAAAGAGGATGCAACAATTGAAGAGATCAAGAGAGCAGCGGAGCTTGCTAATGCAGCAAATTTCATTGATAAGTTGCCCAATGTATGTGATCAATTCAATTAGTTGTGTAAATCCAAGTTCTTCTGTCTGAGCTGAGTGCTAATATTTACTTTTATCTCGTACCAGGGTTATGACACAATGGTTGGCCAACGTGGTGCTCAGCTTTCAGGGGGACAAAAGCAAAGGATTGCTATTGCAAGAGCGATCATTAAAAACCCAAAAATACTTTTGTTAGATGAGGCTACTAGTGCATTGGATGTGGAATCAGAGAGGGCAGTTCAGGAGGCACTGAACAGGATCATGGTGGACAGAACTACGCTTGTGGTTGCACATCGTTTAACTACTGTGAGGAATGCTGACTGCATATCAGTTGTTCAACAAGGAAAAATAGTTGAACAAGGTCAGGATCCCGCTCCCATTGTTTAGTTTCTATCCATCACCTGTTTGAAATATTTTAACCGAATTGATCAATTTCTCACATAAATGTATTTTTTTGTATTAGGTCCCCACGATGAATTGGTACTGAACCCTGATGGTGCTTACTCTAAACTTACTCGGCTTCAAGAGAGTCGTGAAGAAGAACAGAAAGTGGACCGTCGAATATCTGATCCAAGGTCTAAAAGTAGAAGCTTGTCATTGAAGCGGTCGATTAGTAGAGATTCTGCAGGGAATAGTAGTCGGCATTCTTTCATACTCCCCTTCGGCCTGCCTGGCTCGGTTGAATTGCCTGAAGGCAATGATACCAATGGGGAGGATCAGAAAGAGCAGGGTGGTGATGGTGAGGTCCCAAAGAAAGCCCCTATCGGACGGCTAGCAATTCTTAACAAGCCAGAGGTACCGGTTCTTTTGTTAGGGTCACTAGCTGCAGGAGTTCATGGAGTGCTTTTCCCAATGTTTGCTATAATGCTTTCCAGTGCTATCAAAACTTTCTATGAGCCAGCAGATAAACTAAGAAAGGATTCTAGATTTTGGAGTTTGATGTGTGTTGTGCTAGGTATCATTTCGATAATCTCAATACCAGCAGAGTACTTCTTGCTTGGAATAGCTGGAGGAAAGCTCATAGAGCGCATTCGTGCCTCGTCATTTCGAAGCATCGTTCACCAAGAAGTTGCTTGGTTTGATGATCCTAAAAATTCCAGGTTGGTTACCATTTCTTTCTTGGTTTCTTCTTCCTCCAGATTCTGTGAGCTTTACTTTTCATATACTAATATTCAAATTATATCTTACAGTGGAGCACTTGGTGCAAGACTATCAGTTGATGCTTTGAATGTTCGACGTTTAGTGGGAGATAACTTGGCCTTGTTAGTTCAGATTACGTCAACACTTATCACAGGATTTGTCATCTCTATGATAGCAGACTGGAAGCTGTCTTTGATCATCCTCTGCGTTATTCCACTAGTGGGTCTTCAAAGTTATGCTCACGTGATGTTCTTGAAGGGGTTTAGTCAAGATGCTAAGGTAATCCATCAAAGAAAGTCTTTGGTCTGTTCTTCTTGTGATATGACATTTTGCAAATAATTACTGAAACTAAATGTTAGTAAAGATCTTGCATGCCAATTTTCTCACTGTCAAGCTAGAACTATGATTCTATGGAGTTTATGAAGTATGATCAAGTTTTTGAATTTCATCAAGAATAATAAGAAGCAATGTTAACTATAGATAATTTTTTCCATAATGTGCTAAGTTAGTGACAATGTGTTGCTGGTTCTCCAGATGATGCATGAAGATGCAAGTCAAGTAGCCACCGATGCAATTAGCGGTATCAGGACAGTAGCTTCTTTTTGTGCTGAGAAAAGAATTACAAGAATATATGATCGTAAATGTAAAGCATCAATGAATCAAGGAGTCAGAACAGGAATTGTTGGAGGCCTTGGATTTGGTTTCTCATACTTGATGATGTACCTTACATACGGTCTTTGTTTCTATGTTGGAGCACAATTTGTGCGTCATGACAAATCAACTTTTGGTGACATTTTCAAGGTTTGTAAATGCATTATTTCAGTACCATTTTTTTCCTTCAGAGTTTCTGATCTTCCTATTGAGTCTTAGCAGTCTTAATATCTACATCCTTAACCAGAGCCACTACTTTTAAGAGGAGACTTGATAAAGTAATTCATACTTTGCAGGTTTTCTTTGCACTGATGTTTGCATCTATTGGAATATCTCAAACAAGTGCATTGGCTTCTGATTCTACAAAAGCCAAGGATTCAGCTATCTCCATATTTGCTTTGCTGGACCGAAAGTCAAAAATCAACTCAGACAGCAGACAGTGATGAGGGTTTGATGTTGGACGAGGTCAAGGGCAACGTCGACTTCCGACATGTCAGCTTCAAGTACCCAACCCGTCCAGATGTTCAAATCTTCAGTGATTTTACCCTGCACATTCCCTCCGGCAAGGTTAGCCACTTGCATCCTTGCATTGTTGTATCTTCAACAGAAATATAATCAGCAACTTACTTCCATTATGGTTTTATATAGACTATTGCACTCGTTGGAGAGAGCGGCAGCGGCAAGTCAACTGTAATCGCCTTGTTGGAGCGATTCTACGATCCCGATTCCGGCACCATCTCATTGGATGGAGTGGAAATCAAGAGCTTAAAAATAAGTTGGTTGAGGGACCAAATGGGACTGGTGAGCCAAGAACCTGTGCTGTTCAACGACACAATCCGCGCCAACATAGCCTATGGGAAGCACGGGGACGTCACCGAGGAGGAGCTCATCGCGGCCGCAAAGGCATCCAACGCACATGAGTTCATATCAAGCCTGCCCCAAGGATACGACACCGGTGTCGGGGAGATGGGGATTCAGCTCTCTGGTGGCCAAAAGCAGCGGGTGGCCATTGCAAGGGCCATTCTGAAAGATCCTAAGATATTGCTGCTTGACGAGGCGACAAGCGCCTTGGATGCTGAATCCGAGAGGATCGTGCAGGATGCCTTAGATCATGTGATGGTTGGCAGGACCACGGTTATTGTGGCACACCGCCTGTCGACGATCAAAGGTGCCAGTATCATTGCGGTTCTTAAGGACGGTGCAATAGTGGAGAAAGGAAGGCATGATGCGCTGATGAATATCAAAGATGGGGTCTACGCTTCACTTGTCGAGCTTCGGTCGGCCTCGCCATTACATCTAGGATAAGTGTTTGTTCCTATCACTCACTAGGCATGTTATACGTCTTCCTTGACCCTTCTTGTTTTGTCCTTCTATAATTGGAGTATAGTGATTCTTTGGATTTTGAAGATGATTTTGTTAAGTGCTCTTTGTTGTATCTATGTAGTATGCAATGTAAAACTGCAAGCATTTAGAAGGAAAACTGCTGCTTCTGATCTTGTCAATATGCAAATGAGTGTGTGCGTTGTACCTAATACCTATATGGTCATGTTCTTTTC
Source organism: Dendrocalamus sinicus (assembly GCA_036346575.1). Classification (NCBI taxonomy): domain Eukaryota; kingdom Viridiplantae; phylum Streptophyta; class Magnoliopsida; order Poales; family Poaceae; genus Dendrocalamus; species Dendrocalamus sinicus. The sequence continues at coordinate 26,107,129 of CM070673.1, forward strand.
AGCTTCTAAAAGCTGTTTTCACTTTTCTATGATAACTAACTTTTAAACAAAGTATCTTTTTGAGATATGGTCTATTAATTAATTATAGTACATAATGAACTGACTTCATATATATCGGCATCATATAATATGTAAATGCTCTAGCTATGTTTTGCTTAGGATTTAATCTTACTGCAGTTATATGAGTAAAGTGAACTAAACTAGATGATAAGAAGCAAGACTTACCAACGACGGCATGGTTGGCATCGGAGGGTCACTGGATCAGAGGCGTCGTCCGCGCCAAACCCCAAACAACCATCGGCGCAAGCAGAACGGAGATCCTGATGACGAGGCCTGCCAAGCCAGGCGAACCGCGCGGCGCACACGACGACCGCCACAGCGAGGACAACGCGGGTCCGTGGGCACGAACAGCCCCAGCCCCGGTGGTGTCGACCAGCCGCGAGTGCACGAGCACGCTGGCATCGGGCGCGGCGCATCCAAGGTGGACGGGCACGCTCCACTCCGGCGTTGTGGAAATCGGCGAGGTTTCTCCGCCGCGCGTGGCGCATCCAGGGGACGGCACCCAGAAAATATTATATATTTAGTAGATATATTGATAAATTAGGTGGTGGCAGCGGCAGCAGGCTCCACTCCGCCGCCCGTTGTGGAAATCGGAGCGCCTTATTACCATTTTTCCACTCCAAAGGAAATCATTAACTACCATTCAATTTTGATTTCTGCCGCGACATGTTCGGCGTGACCGACGTATTTATATTTGAGACTATTTAATTTATATTCGATCTACTCCATACGGTTGTGCGCGTCGTCACGGATCATCCGCTAACTGGCCGAGCAGAAGAAATCAAATGGGGAAAGGACACACGTGACAGTTGGTCCACCACACGCTTCTTCCGACCACCCTTTTGCTAAGACGCCGTCACCGCTCTCTCCATATTTGCCTCGACTTCAGTAGACTCGCTTCCACTTCACCGCATGAGTGTCGGTTGTGATGTGTGTTAGTTGTGAATGTTAGTTCGTGATGTCAAGTTGAGCGCATGTCTCGTGCCGAAAAATCTAGTTAGCCGTCGATCGTCTTCCCCTCTTCTCTCTCGACTCCCTTCTTGCTTCTAGAGATCGTCGGTCGGTAGTACAGGACATAAATCCCATATTTCTAATTCAACATTTTTCACACTAAAAATTCTAGATCCCTAATGCAGCTGCGTGTACTCTGGAATAAACGAGACACGCTATGCTTAGGATCAAACCCGGATGAAAAGGGCGCATATAAAACGCTATCAGTTTGTTGTTGCAAATTTTACCGGAGGATAGCGTAGCTGTTACCGGATTTTTCGAATTTTTTAATGAATTTTTTGAATTGAGAATTATTATGTTTGGATGTAAAAAGACTAGTTAGAATAATTGTCGCGACAAACGCTCGAACCCACACCTATGACCTGCCTGCCCTGTTTATATTAGTTTTTAAAACTATTTTTCTATAGTAAATAGCTTTTCTAAAATACTTAGTTTTTAAACGGTGTTTTTTAAGACAGAGTTTTCTAGTTGATTATAGTATACACTACAATGATTTTATTTATATCGGCTAAAATTATGCACGAATGTCTCTCTACAAACTATTACTATTTATAATCTAAAGCCAAAAGGCTATATAAATGGACCCATTGAGCTTCTCACCAGGCCATGTGTGCGCCTATAATTAAAGCATGTTGCAAATTTTCTCTATAATAATTGATGAAAATTAGGTAAATCGGGTCTAATTTTTACCCGGGCCCACTAATAACCGCGTACATACACATCTCTTACAAACCAAGTTGGGTTCATTCTTATTATTATTCATGTCACTTTTACAAATTTCTCAAGGCAGATTGCTCAGTAACACAAAAATAATGCAGTTATAAAAATTAGATCGTTGTGTCATTGATAAGTTTTGTTGATCATTGTACATCACAGTGGTTAAATGATTGGACCTACGACTCACATGTACATCAGTACACTCGAATGCTTAGACGAAACGATGCAAGAAGATCGATTTATGGCTCCCTCAATTTTCACCTATATGCTTCGTGTGGATTTTGGAGTCTTTGGTGTAACGCCTCCGTTTTTAGAAACAGGAACTTACCTCGATAGAGTGTTCCATAGCCAGCATCTACGGGCAGTATGTGCCAGTGGCTTTGTGTGTTGAGTTTGGGTTACAAAGTGTACATGGCTGATTGGTGGACCCTAGCTCTTATAGAGAGTGAAGAACTATGTTGAGAATGGCCATGGTTTAATTGTTCTGAACAATTAGCAATTAGCAATCGTGTCGAGTTGAAATTTGCATTTGAGAAAGTTTGCGGTTTTTCAATACTGCCTGTCAGCGGGTAGTTTGACCGCTGTGCAGATGCGGTATAACCGTAGTGTAGAGCTGGTCAAACCAATCTGCAGTCATATTGGCGTTTGGCTCTTGGACACCAAAGACTTGTATATGAGTGTCTTGACATATTTTTGCATTAGGTGTCATCTCATTTGGGGGTTTGAGCTAAAACTAGATAGCAAATTATCAAATTTCCAGAGAGGGTTGCTCTGGTGTTCTACCCTGACAGTCAAACCGGCATGAGGGAAGCGGTCTGACCAGGTTGGTGGCCTAATCGATCGTCCAATGGCGGTCAGACCGGCTATATCTTGTTCCTTAGTTGAGAGGGCTTCTAGAACTTTTGGGAAATTGGTCGTAGGTTGAGCTTGTGTTCTAGGTCATTGCATTCATGATGCATGAAACATGTTTAGACTAACATAGGTCAAATAGTGAATAACTCATACCCAAAAACAGTTTTTTGGTCTTTGATATGCAGGGTGCTTGAAGACATCCATGGTGGACGGCATGAGCTAGGACTAGGCTTGGGGGTTAGCTAAGATACAATAAAGGAAGCCAGATGAGATGGTTGGGCTTAAGCGAGGCAACGAATGTCAAAGGAAAGAGTAATGATTCATCAAATGGTGCGGTTGGTACAAGTGAGGCGTGATTAGGGGGAACCAACGCGGAGAGAAATGCCGATGCGTGAGCCATTAGTGAACCTACACATTTCAGGCATGGGGATTGCTTGTAAAGAAGGAGATGATCATGGACTAGACTCAGAGAAGTGGTGCTGTCAAGCTAAAATATCGGAAATGATAAAGAAACAACAACCGTGGTGCTTAGAGGGTGTTTGAAGAGCAGTTTAGGTCAACGAGGAGATGAGGAAGCCAAGTGAATAGAAGCTTGCTCCTTAGCGGGTTTGGGCTTATGTGCTTTGAAAAATATACATAAGTCTTGTGTGGGTGTAAAATCGAGTGTATGTGGGGTTGACAGGTTTTCCCGGTTGTGCTAATGAATAATATCCATTAGAGTTAGATGTGGGTTGGTTGCTCTACCTATTTGAGAGGGATAGATTGGTGGCTAGGGTAAAGGGTAGCAACGGGGAAAGCAACTAAATCTCTCTTCTAGGGTTTGGGTGTCTGCTCTTGGGTGAGATAGCTCTATTCTCTATGGTTGAGTGGCTGTAAATCAAATCTTTACAAGTTACAGTAGATCAACCTTGTTTATCCCTCATGGTTTGTTCTTGAACTTGTTAGTTTTGCTCTTGTTCTGGTTGAAGTGTTTGCCCTCTCTTCTTCTCTCTTGATCTTCCTATTTCTAAGGATGTGTAAAAATGGAGATACCTTATGAGGATCACATGCCACCTATCTAGAGACTAGCTACAACAAGATCTTGGAGTTTGTCCGGTTTGGTTTGATTTGAAGTCTTTCTTGCGAAATCGTGATCCTAAGGTTTTAATCAAAATTCTTTGGATGCTCTAATTTATTGTGACATGTGAAAACCTATCTACAGCCATCTCCGCCATATGAAACCCATGAGCAAGTCATCTCTCAACTTTGTGAGTTTTGTCCGATTTTGGTGCAACCTTATTTGTTTAAATGAAAGATTAGAACTTTGACCAAGATCTATATAATCCTTAGATGAATTAGGTTCCCGATATCCTTGGCAAGGTGTGTGCAAAGTTTTACATTATTTGGACTTGTATTTTGAGGATAGTACTTTTTTGGGTTTTGGCTTAGATTGATTTTCAAGTCTAGATCAAGGGAGCAATCAGATCGTCCCACACCAACAGTTAGACCAACAGTCGGTCAGACAGGTCTCCAATCGCTCTTCAATAGTGGTTAGACTGGTGCTATGGTATTATACTCCATTTTGCTTCCGTACTTTAGTGAGTTCTTTGTTGGTAGGGTAATCTAGTCTTCCTAACTTTCAGTAGCTAATGGTGTGAAGATTTTAAAATACCATCCAGGAATGTTGAATTTGAAGGCATCATTTACGGCTCTCTGATTCCATGTCGGGTCCTACAAAAAGAATATGTTTTGAGTTTATGTGAGGACCCACCAGTCATTGTGACTTGTGAGTACAGAAGGGTTAAAAGTAGTGGTCCTATACCATAGGGAAATATTGATGAAATGAACTAATGAAATTCCCCATCTACTGTTCTTCTTCCTCCTGATTTCCTCTTCTTTCTACCCCAATTCTCGATCCTACTCGTGCTCTTGATCTGACCTAGTGTAATTCGCTAGGATTTGTCACGAGTTCACGACAAAATGGAGAGGAGTGCGGGATGGGGACTGAGGAGGCGCGTTGTGCAGTGGTAGGATTTTTTTTCCTTTTTTCGGCCAGGGAAACAATTCCTCCCTTCATCAGATACAGAAATTTGGTAGTTTTGTATATAGATATATGGGAACATATAGTATGCAGTCATCTTTATAGTGCATTTATCGTACACTTAAATTAAAAAGGTTGTGAAAATTCTGAACAAATTTCTAGATGTACTTTATGATTTATTCCATCTATGTTTAAATTTTTAATTTTAAATTTATTCTATATTAAGAATACCAAAAAAGATAAAATTTTAACAGATTTGAACTCTCAACTTTTGTCAGAACTCTCTTTTTTGGTATTCTTAATATAGAATAAATTTGAACTTGAAATTTTATATATACGTGAAGTAAATCATGAAGTACAAGTAGAATTTTTTTCAAAATTTTTCCAACTTATTTTAGTTTGAGTGCACTGAAAGGGTGAGTGTATACTTATATGTTCCCTAGTACATAGCTGCTAAATCTAAAATTGAGTCATTTTCTTATGAGAAGAACCTCACGGGAAAAAATGGAGAAAAAGCAGATCAACTGTATAAAAATAATCCCTAATGTCATTTTTCTAATGTTTGCTCAAAATGATTCTTGGAACATTTATTCGATTAATAAAAAAATTCTTTACTGTATTGGCAGTCACATTAGAGATGTTACAGCTATGAATAACTTGCCGCACGGCATATACGTACATTGATAATCAAATAATCGATAGTCCATTACATTCTCCACTCTCCTGTTCCAACTGAGCAATCTAATTGTTGTATACCAAGGAGCGCATCATGTCAATACTTTCAAGCATTCCTACAAACCCTAGGATCATGTGCCGCCATCCACATCAAACCCAGCACCAGTCCATCCTGACCCAGAACTCCCTCTTCCCTTGGGGAGGATCATCACACCACCTCCCCCTCTTCCGGAGTTTGATGGTCTTCTCTTCTTCTCCGCCTCGGCGGGTCTTTGCTGCCGTACGCTGGAGACAGCGTCGACGGCGTTATTCACAGGGCCAGTTGCATTGGCAGGATTTTGTGCGGTTCGCTGCTCAGGTACTGAATTTGTGGTAGCATTCTGTGTAGTATTAAGACCCTGGTAATTATAAACAATGAGATAAGGAGTGACGCACGACAGAATTTGTGGTAGCCTGTTGTGTAGTATTAAGACCCTGATAATTATAAACAATGAGATAAGCAGTGACGTATGGCATACAGCAAAGAAAACAACTGGGACCGAAGTATCCATGTAAGCAACAACAGAAAAGAACTACTGGCAGTCAGAAAATAACATGTCTTGCAAAGATTTCTTAAGTAGAGATCATGTTGATGTCCACAGGAGTCGGTACTTACAGAAACATCAGCAGAAGCCCTGCTGGGATTTAGAGATTCTAAACGCTTCTTTAGCTCCTCTAATCTCGAATACTGGGAAGCGGCACTCTCTTGGACCTAATTAAATCAAATAAACAAGATCTCAACAGAATTTTATGATGTAATAAGAAAATTTTACAAGGTATATGAATAAGAACTACAAAAGGAAAACACATACCAGCCGGTTCAGATCATCACATAACTTCTGCTTAGCATCCTCTTCCTCTTTAACAACCTGTGCAGCAGCTTCCCAAGCCTAAAATACCACCAAAAAACTCAAGAGATCAACAATAGAAAGCAAACATTTTAGCAATGTTAAATAACAATAGAAAAAGTAAGCACAAGAATTCCAATCAAGAAGATTGAGAAAAGAACGGGGAGGGTGTGGCTGCACTCCCTAAACAAGTTCATCCACATCAGAGAAAAACATAACACTGGTTTCCAGAACTTAATAACATAAAGAGGAAAATCATCATCACAAATTTTAAGTTTACCTTCTTTTCAAGCATTCATGTATTTACAAACACGAAAACCGAAAATACAAGAACAGACTTCATCTCCAAATCCAGTGTTTTAAGGTTGTATTCGTTCTAATCATAATGGACCGATAGTTGTTGCATTTTGGGAGGAAAACATCAGTTCAGTTTAATTTATTTTACTACAAAAATAATTTTGAAAATCCTCCATGTGAACTTAATTTTGACATATGACACTTGCTGAAAGCTGCAGGCAACAATGGTAGGGTTTGCCCAATAGGCGATAGATACTGTAGCAGTAAGAAGTTTTCATGTCTCCTTGCAAAAAGAGTTGCATACTTCCATTTCATCCATGAGATGGGCAGCTAGTAAACGAAAAACGTAAAAAATGGAGACATTTCGGAAAGAAGGACCAGAGCCATCATATAACAGTTAGTAATTGTATCAAACTCAAACGTGAAGATATCCAACCTTCTTTGCATGCTCCTCTTTCACCTTAGCTAAACGTATTCTCTCTGTTGACATTTCAACCTTTTTCCTTAAATGCTCAAGTGCTAGAATCAGAAAAAACAAAAGCAGAAACAAGTCAGCCAAGTGGAAGTATTCTATTTACAGAAATAAGTGCTCCTGAATGAACTGTTAGCTACCTGCTTTCTTTGGTCCAGCTGTCAGTTTCATTTCTAAAGTCAGACTCTCTAGCTCCTTCTCAACATCACGAATTTTGGAATAGTTCTCCTGAATGTATCTGAGGAACAGTATAATCATTTCAATATTTCTATGTCAAAGGAAATAATAAAATGGAAAATGAGTTACACACATGGAGACACACCACAGTTGACAAAGATAGCAAGAAACTTGATAGGAAAAAATTAGTGCGAAATATGATGCATAGGTAAACATGCATTGTGACGAGGATTATTTATCTAGTTAGCTATTTAATATCTATTTATTTGATTCTCTAATATTTAAGGTCCACAAAGGCTGAACAGGTCTGTTCCTTAACCGATTGGACACTTGGGGACATAGCGACCAGCTCCATGAACCTAAGCTGACCATGGTTATGGATGAGACACATGTCCTGTAGAATTTTCATGGGATATACTGATCGAGGGGCTCATAAGTTCACTGTGAGCCATCCTACTGACAAAAACCACCAGGGCGCCCTCAAGTCTTTGACAAAAAACATCCAAGGATAGTCCCTGAACCGTGCCAGAAGGATGAGTGGCTGACAACAACTACCACCATGTGCGCTGCTCTAGGAACTGACAAGGTGCCTCCTCAACCGCAACAACTGCCACCCCTTCAACGCTTTATAAGGACCATTTTGGACATGAACAATGGCATCAGATTTTCGATCAAGCATTAGCATTAGACATTCTCATTCCCTCCCTAATTGTAATCTCATAGCAATTAGGCTACACTTCCTGGTCCATTGGTCTCCAACGGGTGATTGGGAACCCCCATTGTAATCAGTTTGCCCTCGTAGTGACAACTGACAAGGCAGGAGTAGGGTTATTATTCTCAAAGGAAGGGCCCGAACCTGTACAATGCCCTGTCTCTTCCTTGTGATCGTTCGCTCCCCAACATCATATTCATTTTGTCAGATCAACTTACTAATCGTCGACATGTAGGCCAATACTAAATGGCTATTGGTTTTCATGCTAAATAGGTCCCCAGAAATGGCAACAATTTCAGGATTTCAAGCAACAATCCCACTTAATCCTGATTGACAAACAGATATGGTTCTAATGAGTAATGTATCAAAATTCCAAGAAGCCTCCAAGAACCAAGTAAAAAATTCAAGGTAAATATGAAGCAAATTATGTTAACATGGCATATATGTATGTAGAAGCAAAGATTTTGGCATCAGCCTGTAATCATTATGATATGTGTTAGGTGCAGAAAACGATGCATAGCCCTACACATATCAAGCATACTGATACAAGATTTCCCGTGCTCACACACGATAGGAAATTCTACCAACACAATGTATGTAAAAGAAAACTGGGTAAGAGCCTGTACGTATCAGGCATGTAATGCTGATGTCAAAATTAGAAAATGCAGGAAATTTGAGAGCGTAGCTGTACAGAAGCAAAACAACCTAAAAATCAAATCAAAGATAAGTCTCACATTGGAACAGAGTAGCAACTTCGAGCACACCTCAGTTCTCAGGATTATAGTGCAGACATAAAGTATGTCCCTGAATACTAGTTTAAACTTTAACAAATTGTATTATTGCTGATGAAAGTAAAAACATTGTTGAGTTTCTCAATAAATTAGATGAAGGGCATGTCTGTGACTATTCATCAACGAAATGCTTTCATTCTTACATGGAACTGTAGTGTAGCGTAATTTGTATTAGTCAGGCTACTAAAATCTGTCCTTAATCAAAATCACATTTCGGTTTGCAGCTAATAAACACAATGGATGTATGCGAGGTGCTGTTAATTTATTCATCATCTTTCAGTGGATAGTAAATTGCTGTTGATAAAATTAACATCAACAATACTTCTTGGATGCCCCAATACACTACTTGGGATAAGCTCCTTACGCAGCAGTTACAGCTACAGTATTTCCCATGGTTCAACAAGTTGATTCTTGTTAATAAGCCAAAAAATTTCATGCACACCTACCACAATTCTAGGGGTGAAAAGTGGATGTGAATTATCCGTATTATCCGGTTACCGTATTCGATAGGACGCTAATATGGTATAGATTTTTCCATCCGATTAACATTTTCTATTATATTCGTATTCGCATTCGAATTCGCATAAAAATATGGATGCAAATATGGTATGGACTTTTACCATCCGAAATGTTATTTTATCCGGACTATCTGTATTCGTATTCGACGAAGCAATATGCATATTTTATTGCAATACGACTAATTAGTTGGATAAGTTTTTTAATTGAACATGAATTCATGTTTCTTTAGGTGAAGTAAGAATTATAATGATTAAGCGTGATTGTAGTAGAATAAAATGTCATTAATGTCTTCATACTACATAAATTATGAGGATATCTGGATCCGACTGAATTGAGTAGATATTCGATTCGAATTCATATCTGACATTTGTCCGGTCCGTATTCGTATCCAACGTTTGTTCGATTCGTATTCGAATCCGAGAAAAAAAAATATGGATGCAAATATGGTTTGAGCACTATTTGATCTCTGTATTCGATCCGTTTTCACCCCTACACAATGCACACACACACAATTCAATCTCACATTCTGTAATTCATTATGAGTGAGGAGTATATGATTTATTTCTCAATAGCATGACACCTAGGCAGAAAATGATTCAAATGAGATGTACAGTCTGGTCCAATTCATTTCCATCCCTATCGCCACATCCTCACACATAAAACGCAATTTCTCTTCCTCTATGTTCATCACTTTCATTAGTGGACAAAGTGTAGATTCACATAAAAAAAAGGCTAATGCAGATCCAAGAATTGTAGACAATAGACATGAAATTAGAAGTGGGTGAAGAAATGGCTCACTTCTTCAGCTGCAGTTGCCCCTCCTCGATTACCTACGAACCAACCAACCGAATCCAAATCAAGAAACCAGGCAGCGATGGAACATTGTACTATTGACGAATCGAGAACGCGTTTGGGAGGGGGAAGCGAGCGCGTATGGCTGCAGACCTTCTCGGTGTAGGCGATCACGGGGGCGTCCCGGGCGATGCCGTCGGGGCCGATCTCCGGCGTCAGCGCCGGCGGAGGCGGCGGCGCCGCCATTTCCCCGGATCTCCTCTCTCTCTCTCTCTCTTCCTTTTATTTTTGGCCTTTCGCTAGCGTGAGAACTGCGAAGCAAAGTAAGTAGGAGATCGTAGATGGAAAGATACCTAACTACTGAAGACCTGGATCTGAAATCAGTTTGATGATAAGGCCTATTTCGCCTCGTGATTTGGTTCTGCAGCCATCCTTCCTACGGTACAAAATTCTTCAACTCAAACGTCTGACGGTAGCGTGGCAGACATCATGGGAATGCCACAGCACTTCTGTAAGTTTTGGAGGCAAATTCTCCCCTTTTTGTGAGTTAAAAAATATTTTGACGAATAAAACATACATTTATTACATCACATTGTAGATTAGTATAAATCCTGTGCAAGGCAGAATTTTACTCCCCGGTCGTCTTAAAGTAGGCAAATTTCAGTCTAATCCACTCTTGCTCTGCTTAAAGAAGAATGATGTACCTTAACCTCTCAAACCGCTTCTTGAATGCGGTCCAGAGTGTTAGCGCACTTTTCTCTGCCATGTACTCATTCTTGAGAGTGAGGCAGAGGTGGTGCCTGAGAAAATGAAGTGTCTGATCATTTTCCTCAGGGGTGGGTTGAGCGTCATGCGAGCTGCCAATCCCAATAGCTGCGCGGAGCTTCTTAGCTCCAAGTACTATCTCGACATCGGAAGCCCACGTCAGATAGTTTTGGACATGCTGGGCCAGCTCCTTGAACTCCCGGTTCGTGATGCCAGTCATCTACATGTGCATAAAAGGAATAAATAAGTTTGCTGTTGGTAAACGTGCACGGAATAATTTACTTCAGGTAAATAAATGGTACAAAATATTCTCATAATATTCCATAATTTTCTATTAATTTTCTATAAATTTTACTACTAATTTCAGTGATTAAAGGCCATTTTAAACAATTACGACTAACTAAAACAGTAAATAAATACAAAAAATATAGAAAATAATAATGGCAGAAAATAAGCATGCTTCAAATGCTAAAAAATTCAAAATTCGGATTCCCGATGTCCTTTTATGCTAGAATGTGAATTTTCAGTGAATTCTGTAATTTCCGAGGGCCTATACGCAAATTTTCAGAGAAAGATTTCGCGTAATTTCCTGATTTTCTGAGGGGTTTTCTGCAAAATTCAAGACTCGTTCGTAAAATCTAAGGACCTATTAGTAATTTCCAGAATTACAAGGGTCTATCCGCAAATATCAGGACCCATATGCAAAATTTAAGGACTCTTCAGTAATTTTCAGAAACTAGGAGGGCCTTTCTGCAATTTCACCGCCGCCCGCCCCCTCGGCAGGCCAATTTCCGGCCCATTTCCTTTTTCCGGTCGAACGGCCCATTCGGCCCAATTTGCCTAGGTCAAAAGCAAAGGGGTAGGGAAACCCCTACCCCTTCTCCCGTCAGTGGCGGCGGCATCGGGCACGGGTGGTGGCCTGGGCGGGGCCCGCTTCTCTTCGGGTGCAGGCGGTGGCCCATGCGTGGGCGAGCGTTGTCCGAAGCCGTGCGGTGGCTGCGCCTCTTACGGGAGGCGGCGACCGCAGTGGTCGGGCGAGGGAGCCGAGCGGCGGCCGACGGCTTCAAGCATGAGCAACGCCCAGGAGACCAAGCGAAGGCAGGTGACCTCGAGCACAGAGCCGGACCGGACGGAGGGCGGCAGGCGGCGCTCTTTGGCGCGGCGCGCGCGCGCGAAGAGGCTCGGCGCGCTTAAGCGCGGCGGCGCGCACGAGGCGAAGAGGCTCGCGCGCGCTGCGGACCGACGTGCCAGCGGGACGGCGCACGGCCGAGGCGAGATGGCGCGCGGCTGTGGGCCAGCGGAGCTTCAGTGGCGGCACCGACCGACCTCGATCTACTCGTGCGCGGTGGCGCCGGCTGCAGGCCAGCGACCGACAGCCGAGAGAGACCGGCAACAACCCAAGCGCAATATTTTATTTTTTTTTCTTTTTTTCTCTTCAATTCTACAGTGCAATCAACATCTACTCTGTGGTGCAATCTACTGATCGATATTATGCCGGCGACTTCAAGTTTGCTCACGATAGATTAGAGCGGATTTGCACCATAGAAAATTAATCTAGAAAGCGAAAACTACAAATTTAGAGCAATCTAGATAATTTAATCTATTAGAGCTTCGATGATTACCTTCGATTCATCGGAGCTAGTCGTGCTAATAACGTGTTGAGGAACCGTCGCTGGCGACCAGTTCGATCGATTCCTCTGCTTAATGCAAAACGAGATCAATCACAGAAGACAGGAAATAATAGATTGAAAACACAGAGAGGTCGAGAAAACTCCTGATCTTTATTTATTGCTTTTCTGATTGCATGTCTACAAAATCTGCCGGTATAGCTCTTTATTTCTAGTTTACCGGTGAAACGCCCACCATGTGCCAAGGCTTCCGGCCCAGGACTAGATTTCCTAACAGTCTCTTCGCTTTGATTTGTTGCACACTCTTTTTTTTATCCAAGTTAGGCCTCTAAATCACAGTTGCAAAGGTTGATACAGCATAAGGTAACTCTTTCTACCAGCACAACCTATTTTGCAAAACCGCGATTATCATGTATAGTCCAGTCCAGTCTGGTCCAAACATCGCCTTCTACATGAGAATCAACAGCACAAAAGTCTGATAATAGATATTCCTGGCCCACCCTTACTTTAGGGGCTACATAATGTTGCCCACCGCCCAGGCCTCTAGTTGCTTTACAACTAAATATCTATTGTACAACTATGCACAAATGAAACGAGCTATAGGGGAACCTTCAAAACAAAGGACTTCTTGATACAGCACGAGATTTGTGATATCACAGCTCAACTTCAGCGGTGCTCACAATATCTTCTTGAACCAGGCTCGGCAACGGTGGAGGGGGCACGTACGGCTCAAAGAGCGCCACACTAGGGTTTGGATCATACTGTAATATATTGGCGGCTCGCTCAAATTCCTCTCGGAGTATCTTGATGCTGAACTTGTCAACAACACGACCAAGATCATGGGAGGTCTCGAAAGGGTCCTCAATGCAAATGAGATGCCGGTCGTTTCCAACCCGTCTTGTCCAGTCCTTCATATGCTTACTGAAAGGAGGATGAGGAAAAACAATTTCTTAAGCTATTTCGTGTTCCACTATATAATAAAGAAAAATGAAAGCTACTTTGCTTGCATGTTCAATTGTTCATAATTCACTAATTGGGTGTGAAGAGGAACTACCATACTAAATGTGACTTCAAAATAAATGCTGTTGCACACAATTAGGCATCACGAGATTCAAACAGGAACCAGGGAACACAAGTTCAGCACACCCAAAGAACTTTGTGGTAATGAAAGGATGGTTTAACATGCATATGACATACCTAATGATCCTTCCAGTACGAATTGATATGACATCTTTTGTGTAATCATGCTGGTACGCCCAGTAATGGAAGAAGGCCCAAAGCAGACTTGATACAGTCTCTTTGTTGTGAGCGCCATAATTATTTAACTTGTCCACTTGATCAAAGTAAGCGCAATTATTATCATCCACGGTGACATAATAAGTTGCCTCCCTTTCCTGGCAGCATTGACACTGTTAGTTGGCAAACAAAAAATAACGGTACCTTTGTAGAAGAAACGACAAACAAGACACAACATAGTACAAAGAATTGTTAGTGATCCGGCTCAACATCATAGTTTCTACAGAAACAGGGAAGCATCACTACGATATTTTGATTATCGAGGAATACAAGGGATACTGATGGTGTATGTGTGTATATATGTACAGGGTGTGTGTGTGTATAGAGAGAGAGAGAGAAATAGTTCCATATCCATACTCCTAGGAGTACGTACTCCCACTTATTAAATACCATAATAGATGATTTTTTTTGCCACAGAAAAAGTTGAATTTTCTGTAAACTGAAGTGCATTCACTCTTCTTGACTATACCATATGGGGATAATATCATTCATGTACATACTATAGCTTAAGTTCACCTTTCTAAATTGGATAAAAGCAACAATATCAACAAAGCAAAATATCGATACAAATCTAAACATTCGACAAGCAATTAATACAAAGAATAATAATCCATGCATCCAGCAACACAAATTTCTTGGATCCAACCAAGTTAGCCTTTGAATAAATCATTTCTGAGACTATGACGATGAGTAAAAAGACCATTAGTACGGAATGGCAGTACATAAGACCTATGGCATTTAGCATTAATATGGTAAAGAGAGCATCAGCAAGCCTAGGTAGCATCACTGCAAACACATGAAACAAGTACAAAATGGTGTAGATACAGCAATTTGGAAACATTACAACAATCCCGAAAGACCATCATGCCTTTAGATATAAAACAAAAAATATGTTTTTCTTTGGCAGTTATGCTAACACTAGAGATTTGTAACATTAGTTTTTACATAGCCAATATTATGTCCAAAATGCTGCATATCTTTAATTTTTCTGTAAAGTCGGTCTAAGTTACTGTCAAGTGTGAAAAATAAAAGATTCAAAAAGTTGGAAGTTAGTTGTATAATAATAGTAAACACAATGGGACCCTTAAAATGCAAAATATTCTTCACAAATGTAAGAGGTACACATATTAGTATGTAGCTGAATGTGAGTGTACAACAATTGCACTACAATCCAGATACCTGTAGACATGGGAGTATTCTTCGCAGCTGTAAGAGGTGGATGCACATTATTACATAGCTGAATGTAAAGAAAAGAATGAAATTCAGATTGTGATCATGTAAAGATAACAACAACAACAACAAAACCTTTTGTCCCAAACAAGTTGATGTAGGCTATAAATGAAACCTCCTCAACGTAAAAAAAAAACGAGAGCCTTCTAATAAAACCTACAAGGCTAATAATCATGTAAAGATGAGCACAACAATTTTTTTAAATCATTTGAAATGGACAACTTACGCATAACTAGAGAGTGTTCCTTGGTAAGTTTCATTTACACGCCGGGATTTAGCCCAATGCTTCACAATGAATGCTAATTGTCGTAACCTTTTATCTATTTGCGCATAATCTTTCAGAAGTTTTGTGTTAACAACTGCTAAAAGATTATTGACACATATATCACAGGAAAGCCCTGTATCTGGATCCATAAGCTTCACTATTGGGACCCTTGCTCGAGTTAAAGCCTGCAAAAGTTCATTAATTTGAGTGAGAAATTTAGCACACATGCTCAAATCCATACCCATATTGGAATGGTCTAAAAACGAAAATGATTTTATATAAAAGTTATATCTCATGGTTCAATCAAACGGAATATACAAATATATATAGTCAATAGCTAACATAGAGACCTTCTGTGAGGTTGTTGTATGCAATACTTCATAAATCATAAAGGCTAAACCCTTGATAGAAACAAGTCACATGCTTTAGAAAGATACTGCAGGTTGCATCAGAACATTGTTTAGGAGATATCTCATGATATTACTCAACTCAAACGATCCCTGATAAGTCATAACACAACATGAAAGGAGACTCTAGCTCACCTGGATATTCTGGAGATTACCAGCTTGGAGAATGTCTGCTAATTTCAATATAATATCAACCTTGCTCATTTCCTTGTCATCAATAGAGAGACAAAGATCAATATCACTATTCAAGAAACCAAAGGAATTAGCACATGATCCATAGAGGTAAAGTTTTGAATTAGGCCATTCCTTGCTTATCAGTCTGCTCAGAGCTGTTAACAACTGCTTCTGCTTTGCAATTTCCTCTTCTGAAGGCACTAACGATTCAAAAATTGACAAGAAACTAGGTGTAAATTGGTCTATGTCATACCGACATGCCCTGTTTCTCATCTGAAATCTTACTCGTTGGCTTGATACATGATGCCCTCTAGAAAAGTCTGATCTGAAGTCCTGCAAGATAAAAGAGCATGACTAAGGTACATGACTAAATGTAACATAAGCATAATGGTTGATCTCGAAATTGTAAAATCAGTTGCTGAAGTATTAGTGGCAACTGGCAAGGGTTCTTCACAATGCAACTGGGCAAACAGCTACAAACAATTTAGCCCACACGTGAAGGTAAAACTGCAGAAGGACAATTGATCTTCTGTTGTTCTGCACATGGTTTACACTCAAGTAGACAATTACTCGCTAAATGGTGTTAATGTGATCTGGTTTGACTAACACATAGATGCAAAGCAATTGGTCTACACTCAAGTAGACAATTACTCACTAAATGGAGTTAATGTGATCTGGTTTGACTAACACATAGATGCAAAGCAATTCCACCTAATGGATGTAAATGAGCCAAACTCAGGCAAACCTATTTAGGCTCCGCTCAAGCTCAAATTTATCAGGGTTTGGGCATGAAAGTATGAGAATGAGCCTGAGCTCAACTCTATCAAAGCTCAAATAGATTAGAGCTTCATTTAACTGAACTCGGGAATTGGTTTATGTGTATGTACATTAGTACATTACATGCTCGAGCTCAACTCAACTGAACCTGCGAACTGGTATATGTGAATGCATATTTGTATATTATAAGCTCAGTTAGGCTCGGGAACAAATTCGAATAGGCCCGATCTCAGCCCTAACAGACTTGAATGTATACACTCGGCTGTGTTTGAGCTTGAGCCCAAATAGCTTGTCAACCCAAGCATTCTTTGCTTCCCTACAACCTCAAAGTTTACCAAAGCAAAATTCAAATATGCAAGCGGATATCATTTAAGTTTCCCTACCACTACAAGCTTTCTTAAACATAGCATAAAACGACCTACATCAAACAGCATGTTCTCCTGATCTTTGCATCAGCACAACAACATTTTATTCTTTGCTGATGACCAATGCCATAGCACTTCTTTGACAAGACATTTCTGTTAAGGAGATAGAGTTGTATTAGGAGATAGAGTTGTATTCTATTCCATATATGCCTTATCTCTATATGGCATATCCTCTTGTACTCTCCTATATATATGGCCTGTATTAGGAGATAGAGTTGTATTCTATTCCATATATGCCTTATCTCTATAACAATTTCCACCATATCATTTCATTCATGGTTGTTGCGTCATCTAAACGTCGCCTGGATGTCACCTAAACGCAAAGGCAACCCAGGGTGGACACCATGGAGGTCCGCCTTGCCTTGGCCAGTTAGGCAAGCGCACAGGATTTCTGGGCGTCCATGGCGAGTGTCTAGGCAACCATCTTGCCAGCTGGATGGGGGTGAGAGAGAGAGATAAGCGGCTGCCTGTGTGTGAGAGATAGACATGTGCCTGAGAGAGAGAGAGATGTGACTCGGGATGGAACCCTAGCACTTAATCATAATTAAAAGTTCATATTAAACTGCCAGGAAATATCCAATTTACCTTACTCCTTGAGCCACTTTTTTGCACCACAACACCTTTGGCCTCACCATTGCCCTCAATCACCAGAGTCTCCACCAAGTGCTCAATTATAGCATCCTCCTCCTTGCTGTACTCAACATTTTCCTCATTCTGTCCAGCAAATCTAACCTTGCTCTTCTGATATGATACTTCCAAATTTCTTGCCTCCACCACAACCCCTCCATCTGCTCCACGCTCAAAACATAATTCCCCAATTCCATCATCCTCCAAACCATTCGCTTCTGCAATCATCTTCTTACCTCTATCCTCCCTCGTAACCACACCAACCGAACTGCTAGCAGGTACTGTCACCTGTTTCTGTCCTTTCACTGGCATCTTACCAAACATCTCATGCCCATTCGCATTGGGCTGCTTCCCCGAGGCATGACCCTTCTCCTCTCTATGCTCCTGCCACCTCTGCTCACTATGTGGCATGTTTGTCAAGCAGGGCTCTTGCTGCCGCTGAACTATGTGCGGTATCCTGCCACCTGCGACTGGAGGCTGAGGCATATACTGCTCTCCATGTAGTGCCCTGCCACCTGTGATTGGAGGCATATGCTGGTCACCACAAGGCATCCTGCCAAACGGTCTGCGGGCATTCGCATCAGGCGGCGTCCTCGACAAGAAGTGATCCTGCCGCTGCTGCTGCTCCCTGTGCATCATTCCAGCAGCTGTATCACGGTCACCTGTGATTGGCAGTGTATGCTGCTCTCCGTGGAGCAGTCTGCTGAACGCTTCACCGCCACCTGTGAAAGGCGGCATCGTCCACTGCTCTTTATTCTGCGTTCTACCGAAACCCTTTGGATGGTGGTGGTTCGGCTCCCTTCTCTGCTCCCTGTTCTGCATTCCACCAAACGCATTCGGCACCTCACGACCGGCGGCCGGAGGCGACGCCTTGCCGAACCCGGGAGGCGGCGCCCTTGGCCTGGGCTTCTCCACCCTGCTCCCCGCGACCCCATCCACGGCTCCGAAGCCGCCGGCTACACGCGCCGCGTAGGGGTCCAGGGGCTGCGCGAAGCGAGGATCGGGGAACCGGAGCTGCGGCTGCTGGGCGGAGGGGGAGGGGGAGGGCCAAGTGAAGCCCCCGCCATGCAGCTGCGGCGGGGGGGCGGAGGGGGACGGGAATAGGGGGCCCATGGCAGCGACGGCGGGGTCAACGAAGAACGGGTGCGGCCCGCCGGGGGGCAGGACGGGGCTTTGGGGGTGCGGGTGGGGAGGAGGGTTTTGCAGGAGACGTAGGAGGAGGCCACCGTCGAGGGATGCCGACGGCGGAGGGTTGACGGCGGATGGGGAGGCCGACGGGCGCGGCGCGCCGCCGCCTGGAGAGGCGTCGGCCATCGGGGGAGGTGATGGGGGTTGGTGCGTCGCGATTTTTTCCCGGTTCGATTTTTTCCTTCTCTCTAGCGATGCCTTTGTTTCGAATGGTAAAGGCACACGCGTACACGTAACTCACCCTTACACACTCAACACTCACTCACACACGTGTCTGCGTTTTCTAATATACATTTAAAAACTTTTACAAGGTAGCGGATTTTATGGAACACGTACTTTTCTATTAAATCCAACACATATGTACACCCTATCTAAAGGTGAGCATCGATGTCGAGTTCTAGATTGAAACACGAAAAGACTGAAGAATGTTACACACTCGAAGCCAATTGAGCAATGCGTTGTTCTCTCTAGTTATGCCTTTTGGAGACAATAGTATAGCCACGAAAGATTGATGTAAGCAGCGGAGATGATAAAGACGAAAACAATGGTTTGAAGGTCGAGGTGGTGAGAAAATGGTAATGCCGTCAGCTCCGGCCCATGAGAGGTCATTGATGGTGAGATTGGTGATGTGGAGATGGTTACGGAGATGAGGTGATGACGGAGATAAGTGACAATTATGTCGAGACAATTGCACATATGGGATACAAGTGGTTGTAATTGGGGTAGAGGATAGGAAAAGGTAAGGGGAGAGGGTTTGCTTTTGAACAGGGAGATGGTCATGGAGATGAGGTGATAACGGAGATAAGTGGCAATTATGTTGAGACAATTACACGTATGGGGTACAGGTGGTTGTAGTTGGGTAGGGGATAGGAAAAGGTGAGGGGAGAGGGTTTGCTTTTGAGCAGGGGCGTAGTTCAGAATTGGATATAGGGGATGCTGCCGGCTAAATTGACAACAGTGGTAAAAGAAAATGTAACCTAACAATATTTTTAGTCACCAATATAGTATGAATATCAAATACATGAATATATATTTGGCCAACACACATGAAAATTACATATACATTAACTCAAATTTAATTCTACAACAAATAATTCATCCGAACTGAACTTCAGTAATTTCCTTCTGAAAACTAATACCTTAGTTTTTGCACTTCGCTTTATTGCCTCGCCACATCAGCATGGTTTTGCGTTGTTGTGATTCCACAGATGAGAGAAGAAATGGTGACATTTGACATGAACATTTAACACTAGTCACTCCTATTTAACTAGCCCTCTTTAACTAGCGATGTTACCTCCAATATAAAAAAAACAATCTGAAAAGGTCTTTTTAAGGAATGTCCAAAAATTATTTAGTCACTACATACGCCGACCACTCTATTGTTCAATTAATTTCATTAACAATGCCTAATGTGCAAGAGATAAGCATTGTAGTGACGAAATCTAGTGGCGAAAGCATGTTTTCTCACTATTTACCCTATTTACAGTGACAAAAATTGCTTTTCTCACTATTCTACCGACAATCAGTGACAAAACATAATATCTTGGATATGACGACTCTATGTAGTGACAAACTTTCATTTTGTCACTACTTCATTTATAAAGAGAAAATTGGGTATATACCACTGAAATGTACCCACTTTTGATATCTACCAAAATAAAATTTTGGTTTACTTTAATACCGCCGAAATGTGCAGCTCTTTGGCAATATACTACTTCCGTTACTTTCTCCATAATGGCGACTCATTCGGTACTAACCTGTTTACACCAGACCATATCTCCTCACATCTTCTCCTCCCAACGAATGCTTCGCCGCCACCTCCCAGCGCCTACTTCACCACCGCCCTCCTCTGCACCTTCCGTCACCCCTCCTCTGAGGCTCACCATCTCCAAGCACTGCCACCCCATGCTTTTCCCACCATCTCCTCTCATTTCTTCCTGTCTCTTTTGTCTGAATAAGTCATATTTGTCAACTGTAATGAACAAATTCACACCTTGTCCTTCTATTTTGTGCAAACAATTGAAGTAACTGGCCATCACTAAGCAATCTCACCATGATCTTCTAATCATTCCCATAGTACCCAAAGGTAGCATCTTGATCTTCATCCTATGAATAATACTCTTTTAGCTTCATTACCAAATCTAAAATTGAGAATGCTATTGAATTTACCACCCAGTCCAGAGTTATCCTCTTGCAGTACTCTTTTCGACTCTTGGGGAATTGGATATCTAGGAGACGGTGCTTGGAAAAAGTTTCATCAGAATTAGTTTTATAGTAAGATTCCACTACAACTATGCCGGACAGTTGAATCCAGTCCAATGGACGCCCACTTGCATGACGCCAAGGAAAAATGTATCAATTTGAGATTTTTATGGTTACCGAAATGCGTGTGCCTATGAGAGGTCATGAGTTCCACTCTCATTCTTACAAGATGCCATTTTCCCATCCTTTAACCGTGGGATCCACATGTCAGAGCAATATTCGCTAAAAATGAGGAGAGCAAAACTGGGATTCTATTCCAAGACCAAACACACGTGAGCCATGATTTTTTGGCATTGGGCTAGACAGTGTATTCAATTTACATATGACCTTTCTATTATATTTATATCATTTAAGTTCAAACTTCAATGAAAATTTTTTACTGATTCAAATTTTTACCAAGACCCGATGGTAACTTTGATAAAGGCCGATTTTCGCTGAAATTTTGGGGATAAGTTTCCTGCGCGAGGCCCACAGACCGGAGGTCAGTTCTTCCGATCCATCCGTCCGAATTAGTCCCAATCTCCAACAAAAACAAACATACAAATCCCTCTATTTCCATTTCCAAATCACACTCGACAAGAGTCACGAGACCCAGACCTAAGGATGGCAATTCCCCAGGACAGGCCCCCACAAGAATATCCCTATAGGGGCAGGGGATGATCTCCCCTCGAGGGAAATGGGGCGAGCCCGCTATGCTAGAGGAGTGGGGATGGGGTCATCCTTATATTCTTTTTGTATATATAGACTAAAACTTGAATTTATATATTAAAATATATATCTTAAAGCTATATATTTTTAAAAATATGTTTAAATAATTATAAATTAATAAATAAAGTTAAATTATTATTTTTTAAAATAAATTTAGGCAGTGTTTGGTTCGAGGGACAGGGACGTCCCAAGTAGGATATCCCACTTTGGGGTGGTGTTTGCTTCTGGGACAAGCAGAGTCAAGGACATCCCACTAGGAATATTCCTTGTAGATCGGTGCAGACAATCCTCTTTTTCATGGGACGAGTCATCCACGTGGGATAGAGTCATCCCACCTCTTTGTTTTTTAAGTACTATTTTGTTTAAATTTTTTAAAAAAAACTCAAAGGCTTATGTGTATAAACATATCAACAATAGCCTTCAATTTTTTTTTTTTAAAAAAAACTCAAACGCCACACATGTCCCACCTTCATCCTTCTATCCAAACAAAGGATGAGACCATTCCATCCCACTTTATCCTTCCAACCAAACAAAACAGAGATGACTCTATCCTCTAACCAAATAAAAAATAGGATCATCTCATCCCAAAACCAGAGACAGGACCATCCCATCCCACCTTATCTCTAAATCAAACATAACTAGGGATGGAAAACGGTAACGGATAATTCGTTTTATCCGATATTCGTATCCGAGAGAAATCCGAATATGGTAAGCAAAATCCGTATTCGAAAATATCGTATTCGAGAATATTCGTATCCGTATTTGAGAGTATTCAGTATTCGCATTCGTATTTGAGAATATTCGTATCCGTATCAGTATTCAAGACTATTCGACTATTCGATCCGCTTCTAGAGCCCATGAAAAATCATTACAAATTTTGTGATTCAAAACTTAAATTTAGGCGGTTTGAAACTCGTAACCGGTCAAAACCAGATGAAAAATCGCAAAGCTAAGATTAGAATCTATCCGATATTCGTATCGGAAAACCGTATTTGAAAATATCCATATTCGTATTCGAGAATATTCGTATCCATATTTAAAAATATTCGAATTCGTATTCGTATTCGTTTTAAAATATGGGGGCACTATTCGACCGTATCCGATCCGTTTCCACCCCTAAACATAACCTAGTCTTCGGACGGGGCCATCCTCCGGAGGCTTGGCGGGGTGGGGGGGCCGGCTAGCGGGGCGCGGGGTGGGGCCGCGGGGTGGGGCCGCGGAGGCGCCCCGTTGCCATCCCTGGCCAGACCGCTCCCCCGATCCCCACCACTCCTCGCCGTCACCGTCGCCGGAACTCTAACCCGCCTTCCGCCCCCACCGCTCCTCGCCGCCACGATGGGGAGCGTGGACCTGGTGCTGAAGCCGGCGTGCGAGGGCTGCGGCTCGCCGTCGGACCTCTACGGCACGGGCTGCAAGCACACCACGCTCTGCAGCTCCTGCGGCAAGTCCATGGCGCTCTCCCGCGCCCATTGCCTCGTCTGCTCCGCCCCCGTTACCAAGCTCATCCGGGTATGGATCCGTCCGTCCCCGCGCGCCCGCGGGTGTGGGTGACCCGCGCTGGTTGGAGTCCGTGTGCGCTCTCGATCTAGGGTTTCGGCTACGTCGATAGCTGGGTGTGGTGTGGTGCGGTTTGTGTCCGTGCGGGTCGAGAGTTCAGGAATTGAGATGCTTGATTGTGCGGTTTAGGGTTTCGACGCCCCTATGAGCTGAATTCTCTTGTTCAATACGTTAAGGACCCAAATTTACATTGTCTTAGGACAATAATAAATTAATAATACGGACTCAAATGGAGCGGAGTTGGTGGGGGCTTGGTATCGAGTTGTCACTGGCTTATCGCTGTGTCTTGGACGTTGATGGGATCGGAAATTTTCACGTTGAGCTTGTTAATTTGAGATACTCGATTATTCAATTTACTGTTTGACGGGTATCATGGCACAAAAAATCGTTCAACAATTCAAATTAGTTAAGAAGATTATACATAGGGAGAGGAAGAGAAATTTGTCAGTATCTAGTTGCTGTTCATGTTTGCTGGACGTTGAAGTGACGAGCAATAACTACATTATGTGCAAGAATGGTTGTTTTTACTAGCTGTTGGGGGCTGCTTAAGTTATCTATTATTAGAACAATCACTTGTAGAGCTGGACGAAAAACTCGAAGCTCGTTAGCTCGCTCGGCTCGTGGCTGGCTCGGCTCGTTAGGATAACGAGCCGAGCCGAGCCAAGATTTTAGCTCGTTAGCTATAACGAGCCAACTCGAGCCAGCTCGCGAGCCGCTCACGAGCCAAACGAGCCATACTTCCAGGAATTTAGATATGCATATGCTGCTTCCATGGACCTAATTTGTACTCTATTGCATGTGTTAATGTGTAAATTTGTACTCTATTGTACCCAAACAAGCCATGTATGTGTTAATTTGTACTCTATTGTACCCAAACGAGCCAAACGAGCTAAACGAGCTAAACGAGCCATACTTCCATAGATGAATATATGATGAAGACATTTTTTGGCCCTGACTCACGAGCCAAACGAGCTAACTCGAGCTTTTTACGAGCCGAGCCGAGCTAACTTTTTAGCTCGTTAGTTATAACGAGCCAGCTCGTTATCCTACCGAGCCAGACCGAGCCGAGCCGAGCCAGCTCGTTATCCAGCCCTAATCACTTGCTTGTTGCTTGTGGGACTGGACCAATATAACTTGGAGGACGTGATGATTTTATCACTCAAATAAATAGGACCTTGAGAATATTTTTACTGCCTCTGATCTTACACCAGTTTGGGTCTATATGTACTGTATTAGTTACATTTCTAATCTGTTTATGCCAAAGTCCTTTGGAAGCTAAATTGGATCGGAAACTAGCTGTGAGCATTTGGTTTAGTGTGCCGAAGAAAAAGTGCACTAGGGAAACTAGGTGAATGCCAAGTGCTAACATGGAAGTCCATTTGGTGCAGGTTCTTCACGTGGAATATATTGTTAGTGCTGTGGTTTATCCCTTGCAAATTATTCAGATAGATTGTTATTTTTTGTCTACATTATTCAGATAGATTGTTATTTTTTGTCTACAGCCTGAATCATGTGGTTTGGGTTCACTATTTGATTCATCTGTTTACACTATGATGTCCTCAGTGTTGATCTTTCTCTTGCAGGAATACAATGTACGGGCAAATGCTACCACGGATAAGGCCTTCTCTATTGGAAGGTTTGTCACTGGTTTACCTCCTTTCTCAAAGAAGAAGAGTGCTGAGAACAAATGGTCTCTTCATAAGGAGGGCATACAAGGACGGCAGCTTACTGAGAATATGCGGGCAGCGGGTATGTGAATAGTGATCATCATTGTTTAATTCAACACTTTTTCTGGTACAAAAGAGAATATGCGTTTTGAGTCTTCCTGCTTGTCATGGTGAAGTATTTTAATTATCAGATGTACCAGTGTAACATTACATTGTCCATTTACCAAAATGATATGAAACAAAAGGTGATCAAGCCATACATTTTTCATTTTGGAAAAAGGTGCTATCTTGCTCCAACTTTCAATCTAGTCCCCATTTTGGTGCTCCAGTTAAAGGAAATCTAAATTTTGGTTTCATTGACATTGTACCAGGGCCCACATGCTGCTGACATGAGATGCCCAAAATAGGACCTGGACTAAGTCAAGGGACCAAAAAAGTGATATTTGAAAAGTTTTGGTCAAAAGGTCATAAGACCCAAAATTAGAGGATCAAATTAGGAGTTCTCCCTTTCATTTTCATTTCTTTCTTGTGATAGTTATAGGGCAAACTGATATAATGCATTTCCCAATGTGGGCCATTGGATCATTGGATGTAATTTGGATGAACTAGATATAAGTGTACTTGAGGACCACATGAATGAGCATTTTGCAAATTGCAGATTGAAAAATCACACACGAGGGATCCCACCACTTCAAGTCTATGTAAACCCAATCCAAATCTTGTCCAATGGTTCACATGTAAGTTTGCATGATAGCACCTAGCTATTGGTTTACACTGGATACTCCCCCTAGTTTATTTACTTTGCTTGAACCAAATGTCACCATTTTCTGCACCATGCTCTGGATAAAATTTGTTCTACAGTGTCTTGTTTTGAGCCTTAGCAATTCTAAAAGTTAGTGCAAAGTTTGTGTGGTTGGCTCTGTTAATTATGTGCATGTATATTTGGAAACAACAGGAGAAGTACAACAGAAAGCCATGGATTTTGGAAGATGAGACTGGCCAATATCAGTATCAAGGTCAAATGGAGGGATCACAGTCATCAACAGCTACATACTATTTGTTAATGTTGCATGGCAGGGAATTTCATGCGTTTCCCGCTGGTTCCTGGTAATACACTTGTTGCAAATTTTGTTGTGCTTTCTATTGTGGTAATTATATTCAGCACCCATGTACCTCATTTTTGACTTTTCAAAGTCCCATGGATGCAACTTTGGCCATTAGATTTTGTTGTCATATACTCGAAAATTCTACAAAAAAAATACGATGTTATGAAAGTATTTTCTATAAAAAATTAGTCAAATAATTTTCATATGTCTAAGCAAGTTATTATTGGTCAAACTTAAAATGATTTTACTTCATGCATTCTAGGACAACACTTCTTGTGACTGGAATACACAATGTAGCAGCAGGAGTCAAGTTTCACAAAGGTGTTCAGTATTGCAGAAAGTCAGAAACTTCAATGAAAGAACTAGCAATGGTCATAATAGTACTTATTTTGTGTTTGAGAGTTAAAGCTAGATAGAATTTTGCCTTGCTGAATTAATGTTCTATTCATTCCTTGGTTCTATCCTTATTTCAGGTATAACTTCAGTAAAATTGCACAGTACAAACAACTGACGCTGGAAGAGGCTGAAGAGAAGATGAATAAGAGAAAGACCAGTGCAACTGGTTATGAACGCTGGATGATGAAAGCAGCTATGAATGGGCCAGCTGCCTTTGGTTCAGACATGAAGAAACTTGAGGCTACAAATGATGGGGAAAAAGAAAGCGCTCGTCCCAAGAAAGGGAAAAATAATGAGGAGGGTAATAATTCTGATAAAGGCGAGGAGGATGAAGAAGAGGAAGCCTCACGCAAAAATAGGCTTGGGCTCACTAAAAAAGGTATGGATGATGATGAGGAAGGTGGAAAAGATCTAGACTTTGATTTGGATGATGAAATTGAGAAAGGTATGCTTCTCAACTTTGCTCATATTTGAATACTTCTGAAGCTGACCTGCACATCACTATTTCATACTCAACCTTAAAACTTTACCCTTATTTTGCTGAACATGCAATTTCTGTTTGGTATTCTTTCTTTTGTCTGGGAGCTATAATTGCTATTGGCTTATTAATTATTATACAATGTCTTGTCTCAGGTGATTGAATGCCTAATATCTTTCAAATTAGAAATACATTTCGTACTGTCAATCTGATTACTTGAGAGATACTTATGTATTGGAGTTTAGGATTCTGAGATTATATATTTGTATGATTTTTTGCGAGAACAATATATATTATAAACTATGAAACATATGTTTGTGGTAGTTCTGTGTGGCTGTTAATCTTTTTTACACAATACATACCATATTTTCATTCGATGACCTTGAACAAGGATGCCACATTTTTCTTTCGTTCAGACGTGCTAATAGCCTACTAAATCTTAGCAATGATGCCTAACATCAGACCATCATATTGACATTCATTTGTTCTATTGCAGCATAGATAGAAATGTTTGCGCTGCAAAGAAAATATTAATAATGTGTATATATCATGAGCATATTTCTAAGCCCTAGTTTGCGATCTTAGTGGGGACTTGCCTTTATCAGGTGATGACTGGGAGCATGAAGAAACATTCACTGACGATGATGAGGCTGTGGATATCAACCCAGAGGAACGGGCAGATTTAGCTCCTGAGATTCCTGCTCCACCTGAAATTAAGCAGGTAGATAGAGATATACACTATTGTAGAAATATTTATGAGTTTAAATTTGTATCTCATATCGTAATCTTTTGTCTCATAAAACACCCTCAAATCAATAATGAAAATAGATAGAATGAATTTCTAGGTTAAATGTCAATGTGTATGAGATGGTTCACAAAAGGCAACAAAAGTAACTAGCATATTCCTCTTTTAGTGATGTCTTGTTAGTATGCTTATAAATGTGTTACTAGTATTTCCTATATTCGCAAATGTTCCAGTCTCTTGTCAAGTTCTGTTTGCGCACATCTATAAATGCAAGTTATGAGCATTTGTAAATAAATATCCATATGGGAAAGATATTTGCCCATACTTTTCATCCAAGTTTTTCTGGCTGTTAGTATGCATCCTGATAATGCATGCCTGGTGCAACAGTGGCAATCCACATGTGGCTTCATGACATAAAGTGATAATCTGGGTGATTTCTTACCATGGCCATAAATCATAGGATTAAGTAGTGGAAAGTTTCTGTGCCTTTTGGTAAGATTTATGTTTAATGCTAAAGTATTAGATAGCTTTCTTCATGCTTTATTTTTTTAAAAAAAAGAGCTGTGTGTTGCATGCTGGCCAGAGTTATGGGAAATCATCTCTAGCAAATATGCTGCTAGAGCCACAAAAATAGGTATATATGAATGTTCTTGTGTGAAGCTTATTCGAAACGAATATGTTGGGTTATTGCTTGGTACCTGCATCTTTTCTTGGGTGTTAATCATTGATCAATAGCACAATGCCAATGCCAATATTCTAATTATGATACTTCCAGGATGATGAAGAGAATGAAGAAGAAGGTGGTCTAAGCAAGTCCGGCAAGGAATTAAAAAAGCTGCTTGGGCGTGCTGCTGGACTAAATGAGTCAGATGCCGATGAGGATGATGAAGACGATGATGTAATGGTTTATTCTCTTGAAATTTTGAATATTTTATCTTCACTATGCATTAGGAGTGTATAGTTCGCAGGAAAGCATGCTATTTTTTTTTGATAAGGAGTTTGTCTTTTCTACATCCAACAGGAAGACGAGTCATCTCCAGTGCCTGCTCCAAAACAGAACGATCAACCCAAAGATGAACCTGTAAATAACAGCCCAGCTAAACCAACACCTTCTTCAGGACATGCTCGTAGCACACCTCCTACATCCAAATCCAAGCAAAAGAGGAAATTGGGCGGAGATGATGCAAAAGCATCTGGCGGTGCAGCTTCAAAGAAAGCAAAGGTGGAATCTGTAAGTCATCTATTCACTTAAAATGTGTGAAAAAGATGAACCTTAAAATTCTTACAACTACGTTCTTTTGATTTAGTATCTAACTGATAAATTTTTTCTTATAGGATACCAAAGCATCAGGTGGCAAAGACGAAGCATCATCTTCCTCAAAACCCACATCGAAGGCCTCTGCTTCATCAAAAAGTGGCACGAATGTATCTCCTGTTACAGAGGATGAAATCAGGACTGTTCTTGCAGTGGCTCCAGTCACTACGCAAGATTTAGTATCCAGATTTAAGTCTAGACTACGAGGTCTAGAGGTAGGCTTCTTCAGCTTCACATTAGGAATTTGTGAGTCTTGTTTTGTCATAAACTCAGTAGTTTTTTAAGGATTTAGTTATGATTTGTTAACATTATGCATGAAGCTAACTCAGTTTCTAGAACCTTATCAGTGGTGGGGCTTTGGGGGTAGTTCTATTGGGAAGCAAGCATGGTACTTTGATATAATTTGCTACGTTGACCTTCAAAAGTCATGACTTCAGCAAATAAATCTCATTTATAGGGTCGCATTTCTTACTTCTGTACACTGCTATTTCATTTGTACGATAAAACTGTCAAATATGAAGCTCTTTCTAGCAGCTGTGCGGCTTTCCTTCAGCTCAATGTGTGTTTTGATGTCAGTTCGTCTTGCATTGCAGGACAAGAATGCCTTCGCTGAAATTCTGAAGAAAATTTCGAAGATACAGAAGACTAATGGCCACAATTATGTCGTCCTTAGAGAGGACAAAAAGTGAAGAGCCAAACTTAGGTGGTGCTTTCCTTCAATGCAATGTTTTGTTTCGCTGTGTCTTTTGGGATTTAGTCTTCTGTCCTCTTGTATGTAGAATTTTTACTACGGCCACAGATATCTGATCATTGGCGTGCTTTTATACGTCCTATTGGAATTCAAATGATTCTAGAGTAATATTGCGATTTTCTGCAAGAGTTCTGTTATGTTTGATCTTTACGTAACATATTTGCAGTTTGTCTTTTGTGTAAGAAGGCAAAGTTTAGACTGTTATGTTTGGTCTCTTGCTGCATCGTAGCAAACTGTAGACTTTGTTGAACAGATAACGTGCATAAGGGAGAGCTTCTCCTCTCTGATGACTTAGCGATGTGGAATGAACATGCAGTTGTTGTGAATATTATGTATATAAGAGGCCCAATGAACAATACATATAGGAAGTACAAGAGAATATTATAGGGAATATTTCATATATAGATAAGGAAAGCGAGGCATATAGGAAAAGAATAATATAATTTCTATTCTATCTCTAATACCCGTAACACCTCTCTGGAATACAAGGTGTATGCGATAGTATTGCATTTGAAAAAAGGTTAATACTCAAAACAAGAAAAATCCGAAATCCAAGTCTTGATAATATCGTCGTTGCGTACAGCTTTTGAATAAACTGTTAAATCAAGCTAAAGTGAAATAGATAGAAGTATGGCGGCGCAGATCGAAATACAAGAAGACGGCGGTGTAGTGCATAAAGTGCAGAAGACGCGTGGCGGCCTTAGAAGCTCAGGGCGGTGGCTAGAGAAACGACGACATTATAACTACTTCTACGATCTGCACACAGCTCAGAGAGTAGAGTGGCGGCTGCTGCCATGCAAAAGAAAATTTCTATACTTCTATGACTAACAATAAATTTGTAGACTCACACGGTTTGGATGAACTGAAAGAGAATCTATGGACTTAATTGGATGCGATAGAAGACTAAAAAACAATAAATACTAGCAGCAGAAACTGGCAGCCACACCAGCTTAATCCTAGCAGCCCAGGTCTCCACGGCCACAATGTGGAATTATAACCACTAAAGCACCCCCCTTAGACGGCTCACAAGCCCTCATGACTAGGCTCGGTGACCGTGCGTCGTGATGGAGCAGCGGCGGTGGACAACGAGGAGCTTCGGAGCGCTCGGCCTCGGCCGTTGCCCACGGTGGCGGTGGCCTCGGAGATGAGCCACACGGACTCACTCTCCCCCTCCTCGCGGACGATGGCGACGTGCCTCTCCTGCTCTGAGCAGTGGTGGTGGTCCAAGAAGAGGACGACGGCGGCGGCTCGTGCTGTGGAAGATGAAGGCAATGCGGCGATGGCATCGGGCGTGGGAGACGACCGGATCCAAGCAGGACTTGGCCGGCAGCGGTCGGATCTGGTCGCATCAAGGTCAGCGGCGGCCTAATCTGGGCTAGGTCCGCGATGTGGCAACGAGGCGAGGCCGGATTGGCCCGGATCCGGGCATATAGCGGCAGCCAGTGCGAGCGAGATGGTTGTGGGCGACGGCGGTGGCCAGATCCAGAAGAGGCAAGCAGCAACGGCGGTCTGAGAGATGGACGACCGGGCGGCTCACCGGGATCCAGGCACGACGATATTTCCAACGACAGCCCGGCAAGAGCTGGTGGCGACGGCCAGCGAACATGGGCATCAAGGCGGTGGGGGATGGTGACATGCGGCTGCGCCGGCGGCCGGGGAAGAGTTGGCCGCCCCCGGGGAGCGAAGATCACTTGTCCCGGGGGCAGCAGATGCGGAAGTCGAGTGGAGGCTAGGAGGCAGCGACAACGGCTATAGTAAACCCTAATTCTAACATTTGCTCTGATATCATGTTATGAATATTGTGTGTATATTGAAGAGACCCAATAGACAATATATATAAGAAGCACAAGGGGATATTATAGGGGAATATACCATATACGGATAAAGAAAGCGAGACATATAAGAAAAGGAATAATACAATTCCTATTCTATCTCTAATACCCTTAACAGCAGTAAGGTCAAATTTCTTCGCTTCGGACACAAGAACCATCTTGCAAGTTCCTCTGGGAAAATTGGATGAGGATGTATGGGCCTGGTCGGGTGAACGGCATGGAAACTATTCTGTTCGATCTGCCTACTACTTATTGTCGGACGGCACTGTGGATATTTCTGGCAATGCTGCAGCCTCCTCTTTTGGCACTGCTAATCCTGTTTGGAGAGAGTTGTGGCGCCTTGAGTTACCGCCAAAAGTAAGATTATTCTGGCGGCGTGTCTTACATAAATTTCATGCCAACTAGATCCATGGAGCGTCGTCGACACCTCGAAGGATTGCTCACTGCCAGACTTGTGGTGCTTCTGACGAAACTGCCATGCACGCGTTGGCTCAGAGCTCTTGGGCACAAGCTTTCTGGGCAGCCTTCAGAGATATCACTGGTGTCAAATAACCTTCTCTACATCCGGATACTTGGGCGACTGATCTGACTGATGAAAAGCTTATTCCAAATCCGATCATTCTGTGTGGTATGTGGGCTATCTGGACAGCGAGAAATGCTAGAAATCACGATGAAGCTCCGAAAGGAATGATCCGATCAGTAAAGTGAGCGAGAGAGGTCGCGTATTAAACTGGTGCATGCAAAACAGATCCCTGTGCGTAGCTCTTCTTCTGCAACCAAACACACCTGGAGGCCGCCAGCTGAGAACTTTTGCATTAATGGCTCCGCTTATTTTGGTTTAAGCTTCTGGCTTTTGGCTTATTTTTCATTATTCCCAAATTTCATTTTTTTCCTGACTTTTTAGTTTTTTTTAGCTTTTTTGTCCGTTTTTTTCTGTATTCGCTTGCATCATCCGTGATAGGCTAACATGTTTTTTTTTAAATTTAGTTACACCAAATAAGCCACTATCAGTTATAGTGTAATTTCAATCTGCTACAGTGTAATTTCAACTATAAACTAGTTTATTTCAGTTCAACCGAATGGCCTCTAACATCAATGTAATGTGGATGGTGCCTTCTACGCGGAAGAGTTCCAGGGCGCGCCTGATGTTGTGGCCATGCACGAGAAGGAAATTTCTGAGGCGATGGCCTGTCGAGATGGTGTGCAGATAGCGGCGCAATGGGGGCATTGACAGGGTGGTGATCGAGTCTGATTCACAGAACCTAGGCAATCTTTGGAATGACGGCAACTACCGCTGGTTTCAGCTATCCTCTCAGAAGTTCAGGGGCTTAGCAGGGGTTTCTCGGATTTAAATTAGCTGCTCATTTATGTGCTAAGCAGGCAACTAGGGATAGGCAATGATGCACTTGGGCTTAATCAAGTGCCTGGCTTTCTTTGTAGTTGTCTGATCCAGGACTGCACTCCCACTGTTGAGTAATGAAATTTTGCCCCTGATTCGCAACCAAAAAAAAAGGGAGAGCTTTGGTAAAGATGTGCAATGAAATACGCGCTTCAGGAACAGGGTTCCAGACCTATGGAAACTAGAAGCTAGGCTAAATTAAGTATCTTTTTCGAACTAGGCTAAATTTAACAGACTAAAGCAAACTGGAAGCTATTTCCAACCTAAGTGCCTAAGGTTTGCTAGTGTGATCAATCAACTCCTAAACATGCTAGTGAAGTTTCACAATCCAAATTCCAATCATACACAAGTGTAGCAATCTAGGAACCGGAAGAACAAGTCATGGAAAAAACTAATTAGAGGCCTAGATGCTTACAAGTCTTTAAGCCCAAAACAGAGAAGTCTTAGTGCAATCCAAGCCCAAATAAAGGCTTGGTAAAGTCTCATCTCTTGCTTGAAGCCTTGAATACGCTCACGCCGCTGAGGACAACCCCGTTGCTCGCCGGCACAACAACCGCAGTGGTGGCGGTAGAGGTTTTGAGGAATGGGTGGAGTGTGATGGACGACACGGCGTCGTCATCTTCCATGCTGTCCGAAGACGAACTCAATGATGTCCATGGCCGCGGTGGTCGAATCGCAGTCGAATTATGGATTGGGAATTGCGAATTGGTGGGCCTCAAGTTCCTCCCGATCTGTCAACCTGCTGCGTTCAAGTTCTTGAAGAGACTCGAGGGTAACGGGGACGGTGAGGAGGGACCAAAACCCCCTACAATAACTGCCACGCAGGGTATTCACGAGGAAACGTTGTGGTCACACGCTAATAATTACCGCTCCCCCTCTCTCTATATATATCTTTTTCAGAGAAGGAAATAGAGCGCGCTCGCTGTCGACAGCTCCTGCTCGGTCAAGTTTGAGTGTCAATGTAAGACATGTGGTGGCAACCCTATATGAGTGATAAGTATTATATTGGTCATATCTTGCTTTTATTGATTGAGTTTGATTTTTGCGAATTTGAATTTCAGCATGTCATGTTTTGGAGTCCCGATCAGACCAGCCTAGCCGGACGGTCTGACCGCTTGGAGCATGCGGTTGGATCAGCATTTGGTGGCGATCTGACCGATGGATTTTGGCTGGCATTTGTGGCGGTTCAACCAGTCCCAGTATAGGTTTGCTGAGTTGAGTTGTTCTGTTGGTTCTATGATTTTGGTTGTAAGTCATGATAGTGTCCACATAGTGTTAGTCACGATGAGTGATGTGCAAGTGTTAGTCATAGGGAGTCCATGCATGTGTGAGTCATAGCATGTGTCTATGCATATGGTTTCCTAATGGAGAGTCAAACGCATATCATTTGTACTCGGATTGATTGCTCTATTCTTTGGTGTGCAGGTGCTTTGATGATTGTTACAGCCAGCGACGAAATTGAGGC
Source organism: Dendrocalamus sinicus (assembly GCA_036346575.1). Classification (NCBI taxonomy): domain Eukaryota; kingdom Viridiplantae; phylum Streptophyta; class Magnoliopsida; order Poales; family Poaceae; genus Dendrocalamus; species Dendrocalamus sinicus. Next base: position 26,141,574 of record CM070673.1, read on the forward strand.
TACAGAAGGAGTCCTAAAGTCATGGTGTGTCGCATAAGTCCGAGTAGAGCAACATTGCAAGGCAAGAAGTACGGAAGAAAGATAAGGATCGTGAAGATGCAATACGTGCATATGATGTGCTAATTGAACTTGTGTGTTTCAAGTAGTGACGTTTCTCAGAGCAGGCGTACGATCTTGATAGCAAGACATTGGGTATCACGGACTGTGGAGTGATGTTGGGGTGCCATGAGACTTCGTATTTCAAGCGGCGACGGCCTAGGCGTAGGCGTACGATCTTAGCGATAAGTCATGTGCATCACATTGTTTGTGAAGATCGATGGGTGGCAATTGAGAAAATTGTCTGAACACGGGTAGAGTGGCGGCTTACAAAACCACGACGCTGATCTAAGTGGTTTAGGTCAAGACTCTGTGGATGGAATATCTTGTCGGGCTTATGGAGCCTTTAGAAAATTGCGCTTTGAAAAGCGTGCAAGTGTGTGATGGTAAAATTCATTTGTGTGTGGGTTACCAGATTTCCCTAAGTGTAAGTGGTGTGATTCATTAAAGAGTAACTTTTAGTGAGAGGTGAGGAACCTCTATCATATAAGCCTTGTGTTGATTTGAGTCATATAAGACTCCAAGTCTAGAGTTAGGGTTTCCTTATGTTAGAGCATTTTGTGTGTGTGTTCTAGGCTTATAGCTTTGCTATTCTGAGGGATTAGCTGTAAAATATTTCTCTTCAAGTGAAATGAACATCCAAGGTTTGTTATAGTGAGTTGTGCCATGGATCATCTCATGTGCTTTTGATTTTCTTGGCTTTCTTGTTTAGATTTCTCTTCTCTTGAGTTTTTCTGGTGCCAAAGACGCGCAAGAGGTGAAGATGTCTCATGGAGACAAGATCCCATCCATCTAGGCTTGATAGAGGAAGTTTTTGAGTTTGCTTGATTTTCCTCAAGAGAGATAATTTTTGGGTTTTGCTCTTGTGGATGTTTTGGGTTGAATTAGTATTGTGTTCTAACTTGTTATGATATATGAGAACCCATCCTATGTCACCTAAACCATATATGACTCACGAGTAAGAGCATATCGAAGTTTATCTCTTTTGTCCGGTTTTGGTGCACTCTTCACTAAAATGAAAAAAAATCACAAAATTGGTAACGGTTCTCTCGATCGCTGATTGAAATAGCTTCGTGATACTCTAGACAAAGTGACAAGTTTCACATCACTTATATCATTGGATAAAAAGTTACGTGGATTTTAGGATTTGAAACAGCGCCGAAATCACCATTCATTCGTCTGATTTTACTGTTCATAGCGGTCTGACCACTACGAGATGAAGGTCTGATCGAAAAGCACTACTCATATGCCTAAATTACTGTTCATACATATATGACCGATTGCAAATTCCGGTCTATTCGGTGAGGGTTTGAGTTTCTGGAATTTTGCATTCCTTGGCTTATGTCTTTGATGGGTATATGAGTTTTATGTCTTTGATGGGTACATGAGATTGATTTACTGCTGCATGTTGTTATTGATATTTGAAGAAAGATTTTAAAAGAGTCATTCACCCCTCTCTGACTCACCATACTCGATTCTACAGTCAATAAGCTAAACAATATTTTAGACTAACCAGGTTAGTTTCTAAACACAAAAATTGGGTGTAAGCTAACTACCTAGGTTAGGGTTAGCCAACTTGATTGTTTTTATCCCCGAACCAAATACAACCTTTGAGTTGACGGACTGAATTGGATGGAAATGACAAAATGGCTAACTGTGCAATCTTTGAGTGGTATTAATAAACCGAAATATTTTAGTGGCATTTTGCTAAGGTAGTCAACTATGGGTGGTATAGAACCCACCTTTTCTTGTTAAAAATCTAAAAGAATGAAAACAAAAGTTGCCACTTTTTTGGATAAGATGGGAACAATTGGCTAGTGTAGTCATTTAAGGCCCCGCAGGAGCAGTTTTATTTCTGGAGAAGGTGGTGATCATTTAGGCTTATTTTTTTGGTGGCTTATAGTTGAAAAGAACTGTAGATGGCTGAAAAAAACACTGTAACTGACAGAGGCTTATTTAGCATAATTAAATTTTAAAAATAAAAAATATAAAAAATATGTTAGCCTATTACATATAATACAAACAAATACGGGAAAAAACAGGCAAAAAAGCTCAACAAAAAGCCAAAAATTCAGAAAAAAATGAAATTTATAAATAGTGAAAAATAAGTTAAAAGCTAAAAGCTGAAGCCCAACCGAAATACGCCGTGGTAAGCCAATAACGGAGCACAGAGCACTTGAACTTCAACTTTTGCGAGCCAAAGAAAAACAAATCACTATCTGATTTACTTAAATATTCTGTCGAGCTGACGTCTCATAAGATGTTGCTGTGTCACTGTCATCACATACGGCAGACATCAAAATGTTGTTGGTAAATGGGCAATAGCATAGGACACAAGAGGACTAATTTACCCTCAACATGAATCTAAACAACATAATAATACCCCCCTAAGGTGCAGTTAGCCGTTGAGAGTTATAAGTCATTCTCAAATCAATGGACCACGGATGCACATATTGGATGAATAAATGAAAAACGCAAGGAAGTAGCTTAAAGAAGAGAATGCTGGATTCTAAGGTATCAAAAGAAAATTGCAACAGTAATCGGTTCGTATTTACCTATCGGCTGACAGGTTTCCTACAGAGCTCATGATTTAGAACCCTAGTACTTAACGTAAAGGTGTCGATGTCAGTTTCTTAGCACAGAATAGGGTTACAGAAATTTTGACAAGTCTTGAAACTTGTCATGCCCCAATTAATAACCCAATTTTGACAGGCTTCCTACCCATCCACATCAAACAGCGCATAGATTCTACTACCAATATTATCAACATCAAGTACAGGTCTACCCAACTCCAAAGCAATGTATGCCAACCTACCAGTATAATGTGTCGAACCATGTTAGTGGACCACAACAGCAAGACCGATTGATAGTTCCACTTCGATGAGCCTTTCCCATATAGCATAATAACCTGGTTGACTCTGATATTCTAAACCAGCAGTAGCAACCCTGCAGAATGGACTGTGCAGGAAAACTGGTAGTGCCACCTCAAACGCAAAAGGAGCAGAAAAAGCATACGCGAACATCAAAAGCTTGAATCCATCATGTTAGTGGGCTGTGGGCACGCTCGTTCAAATCAAAGGGGTTTGATTTCCCAGAAGAGGAAGAGAACATACCAGGTTCCAGGGGCCCGGTAAAGCACCACTACCTTGGAAGCTTGTCCAAACGTGAGATGCCCCTCGATACTAAAGTCGTCTCAGTACTAAAATCATGCATGACTAGGGGCCTATGATTGCGCATGTGATTAAGGGGGGAACAGTTCATGTTTAATGTGAATTAAGATTGCCATTACCTTTTTTCCCCCTAGGGAGCTTTATACGTCAGTGAGTAAAGAAAGACGGAAACTAGGAATGTGTACATAAAGGTACAAGGTTGATGCTATCTTTTGCGTCTAAGCAAGAACCTAAAGGAACTCACCGAACCTTCTTCCGGGACTTGAAAGGGAACCCGCCAGGTGGCGATGGTGAGAACTCCAGCGGGAGGTGCGGCGGCTCTCCCTCACCGGAAAGCATCCGGAGCACCTGCTCACTTGATGGACGACGAGCTGGAGACCTCTGGATGCATAGGAGTGCGACGGTGATGCAGAGGAGAGCCTCGTCACGGTTAACGTCCTGCAGGGCCGGGTCGACAAGATCAATCAGGCGGCTCACGCGTGCGAGGTGCTTCGCCCACGATACGAGGCTTGCCTTCTCAAACTCCGACATGGGCGAGGCCATCACCTGCAATGGTCTGCGCCCGGAGACAAGAACCAGTAGCAGGACACCATAGCTATAGATGTCACATCTCTCTGACAAAGGGCCACCACCACCGTACTCCGGAGCCACATAGCACACTGTGCCACGCATGCTCGGCGTGCTGCTCACCGCGCCACCGCTCTTGGGCACGAAGTCCCCACTTGCCCAATCACGGCTGCTGCTTGCACCGTTGACCCACCAGTTAATGCTGCCATTGCCGTTGCCACTGCTACTGTTGCTCCGCCTACTCCAGCTCTTCACCATACTCCACCTGGACCGCCCCTTCCCATCCAAGTCGTCGTCAATATCCCGCTCCCACCATTGCAGCCCTGCCTGCTCGCTCCTCGATTTGGCAAGTGCCCTTCGTTTCTGCTTCTTTGCGAGCTCGTCAGCATACTCCTCGCGCCACCACTCACGCGCCCTCCGCTTTGGCTTCTTCCTCTCTGCACCTGGGTTGGTCGCAGCTGCCCCTGCAATCCAGTCATTCTTGGGGCGCTCCTTCTTGATCTCTGATCTAATCCACTCCATCACGTAGTCCTTTACGCTATTGCTGCCCGCGCCATTGTCCTGACGCCACCACCAGTCGCTCCCAGTCCCTGACGACGCTGCGCCGCCACCAGTGCGTGAGCCGCCACCATTGCAGCTACGGCTGTTCATACCACTGTCAACACTAGTCCGGTCAAACCCGGATGTGGATGCAGCCTCCGCCGGCGAAGCCGATGTGAAGCCCTCGTCATCCTCCGGCGACTTGGGGGCAGCATTCCCTTCCCCATTCACCGTCGTTGTGACCGTGCTCTCCGCCACCACCGAGACGGCATCGTCACATTCCCCATCGGCATTCCCATTCGCATCGCTTCCTTCCGCAATTATTCCGCTCTCCAGCTTGCCGTCGTGGCCGGGGTCGGAATTGACGCGGGCCAGGCCGAAGTCAGCGAGGCGAGCGCGGAGGTCCGTGTCGAGCAGGACGTTGCTGGGCTTGACGTCCCCGTGCACGACAGGCGGCTTGACCACAGAGTGGAGGTAATGAAGCGCGGCGGCCACGTCGCGCGCCACGGCTAGCCGGCGCGACCACTCCGCCACCACCTCGGGGCAACGCCGGCCCAGCAGCGCGTCCTGCAGCGACCCGTTCGGCATCAGCTCGTACACCAGCATCATCCGCCGCGCCCGCCCCTCGCCCCGCTCCGACATCGAGTACGCGAACGGAAGCAATATGGAGTCACCCGCCTTCTCACCGGACTTCGCGGCAGCGTCGGGGTCAGGAGAGGACGCCGACGCGGAAGCGGAGGCGAGGAGGTGGGAGGCGATGGCGATCTCGTTGTGGAACTCGCGCTCGCCCTGGAGCGACCCCGCGGCGTCCATGACCTTAACGGCGACGGGTCTCCCGACACCGCCGCCGCCACGGGTAGGCGGAAGCGCGGCGCGGAACACGGGGCCGAACCCCCCCTGTCCCAGCTTGCTCCCCGCCGCGAATCCCCCCGTGGCACGCCGCAGCTGCCGGTACGACACCCGCTGCAGCCTCTCCGCCCCCTCCTTGGCCTCCCCCGCCGCGCGCAGCTTCCTCCGCCAAAGCCACCACAGCAGCACGAGACCGAGCGCGACCACCGCCGCCGCCGCCGCCGCGGCGACGGCTGCGGAGTGGCGGCGACGGTGGTGATGGGCGGTGGGAGGCGGCGCAGGTGGAGAGGGGAGAGGAGGCTGGCGAGAGGGCATCGGGACGCGAGGAGGAGAGGGGACGGCGAAAAGCGGATTGGCTTTCCACCATTAGCTCCGACTCCGAGATGAGATGTGTGTCTGCGTGTGGATTTCAGAGGAGGGCGCTTGCTTGTGTACGGTTTACGCGTGCGCCAGGGGGGTGTGATCGGCCGTTCGTGTCACTGGAACGTGGGACCGCAGGTGAGACGGGACCACGGTCAGTGTGAAGGATCTTCGGGTGTGGCGTGATGGGGTGTGCGGTGCATGGGAGGGTTGGGTTGCGTTGCGGGGAGAGGACGGTGGGTGAATGAAATTATCTTCGGACGGAGGCTCGTAATTGGTGATTAATTAAGTCGATAAGTGTACATTAAGCAAAGGGCTTGGGTTTGGGGAACAAGTCAATGTCTGCCTGGTCCACACGTGCACGAATCTTAAAGTGTACCACTTGTACGGGCCATGCCCGCTTTTCTGTTTTCCGTATATCTGTTGCGATTTTTTTTAGTTCAAAAAATGTGTTCTTTTCGGCTGCAGATTATGGCTTTTAAAGTATGGCTGTTCACAAGAAAGAGTACAGAAAGAGAGACAATTATATGCGATTTTGGCAGATCTAGCTGAAATCGGTACAGTGTATACTATAATTAACTAGTTAAAAAGATATCTTGTTTGAAAGTTAGTTACTCTAACATAAGACATAGGGCAAAAAGCCTAAGTCATTCCTGTCTAGCAGTACGAGTGTGGCCCTGGAGGCCTTACACCTGGTTCCAATCCTTGGCAAGAGGAGGTGGAAAACGCTGCTGCCCAAAGAAAGTTATGCGGAAAGGCACTATCTAGTACGAATAATGATAGGATAGGATAATATTGACATTAGGGCCGACCAAATCGGCCATAGATAAATAAATCACATTTGGTATGATCAAATGTATGGATAAATCACATTTGGTATGAACAAATGTATGGAGAAGTATGGATCGTTAACCCTCTTTTATCGGTTATAACTATTAGGTGCCTTAAACATCATGCATAACATTGAACCGCTAGCCTGCGTCTAGAACACCTACGGTTAAGGGGGGTTAAGGGAGACTCACGGTCGCCGATGAACGCCATGGAGCGAAGACCCGTGCCTGCGTGATGCAGGCGTGAGGTAGAGTCGGTGCGGTGCAGAGGGTCGTCGCCGGCGAGGTCTGCAGATGGCGCGCGCCTTCCGTTGCTAGCGGCGCTTAGAGATCGGTTGTCACTTAGGGTTTGTTCGGGGTGATGAACTCTCACGGGAACGAACGTCGTAGTCGTGAGAGGCCGGAACCCATTCTTTTTATAGTGCTGCGCAACGGGGGACCGTAACCAAAAGTCGGTTAGGCACCCCGATCGAGCGCGAGAGAAAACGGAGACGTGGGCATCACCCCACGCCTCTTTCAACCACTTTAGCTTGAGATCAAAATCCAACATTCTCCCCCTTGATCGTAAGGCTAAACATCATAAGCCCTCTCTCAATAAAAGTTCACACCAAAGTAATACGTCACAGCAGTCAATTAAGTACCACTGGACATCGGTATTTATAGTGATCCATTCTATATTGATCGGATAACATAATACTTCATGGGAGTTGGTTACTTTATATGGTCCTCTTATTCCAGGATCACAGCTCTCCAATAAACCCATGCCGCAACATGATCACGAAAAATATTGGGTGGTAAGCCTTTTGTGAGCGGATCCAAGCATAAATTTAGTTCCAATATGCTCAACCTTAATTGTTTGATCTCGACTCTATCTTTCACAACATGATACTTTATGTCAATGTGCTTGGCAACTGCACTTGACTTGTTGTTACTCGAATAGAAAGCTGCGGGTTGATTGTCGCAGACAAAATGAGTGGTCTAGAAATCTGTCTACCACTCTCAATCCCGGATAAAGTTCTTAAGCCATACACCTGCCGGTAGCCTCATAACATGCCACAAATTCAGCTTTGCATTGTCGACGATGCAGTAAGTGTTTGCTTTACACTTTTCCATGAAATTGCTGCTCTGCGAGGGTGAAAATATAACCCGATGTGGACTTCTTAGTGTCTTTACACCCGCAAAATCAGCATCGAATAACCGACAACCTCAAGGTTATCGCTTTTCTATATGTGAGCATGTGACCTTTAGTGCCTTGCATATAGCGTAGGACTTTTTAACGGCTTTCCGGTGGTCCGATCCTGGATTTGACTGATATCGCCAAGCATCCGGTAACAAAAGCTAAATCGTATGCGTACATACTTGAGCATACATAATACTTCCGGCGCAGAGCGTAAGGTATAGCCTTCATCCGATCGATTCAAAGTCATTCTTTGGGCATTGAAATTTCCCAAACTTATCGCCCTTAACAATAGGAGCAAAGAGGCAGAGCATTTATGCATATTGTATCTCTTTAGTACTCTGTCAATGTATGCCTTTTGTGATAAACCTAATGTTCCTTTGGACCTATCTCGGTGAATTTCAATACCAAGAACATAAGATGCTTCACCGAGATCCTTCATATCAAAATTGGACGAGAAAACTTTTAGTTTCCGCAAAGATGTCCACACTGCTGCTGGCCAATAATATATCGTCCACATAAAGAATTAAGAAGGTGTAATTACTCCCCCTGAACTTAACATATGTACAATTATCAACATCATTCTCCTTAAATCCAAATTTCCTTATGACTTCATCAAACTTAAGGTACCATTGCCTAGAAACTTGTTTCAGGCCATATATGTATTTCTTTAGCTTGCATCCCAAATGTTCCTCGCCTTCCACGACAAAACCTTAGGTTGTGTCATGTAAACGTCCTCATACAAGTCGCCATTCAGAATGCAGTCTTAACGTCCATTTGGTGCAACTCTAAATCAAAATGTCTTTGTGAGCGCCATTATGATTCTAAATGAATCTTTAGTTGAGACAGGAGAAAATGTTTCATTATAGTCAATGCCTTCTCTTTGTGTAAACCCTTTCGCTACAAGTCTTGCCTTAAACCTTTCGATGTTCCCTTTGGAGTCACGTTTTCTTTTGTAGACCCATTTGCAGCCTACTGTTTTGGCTCCATTAGGAATTTCCACTAAGTCCCATACGTCATTAGCGCCCATAGACTCAATCTCATCTTTCATGGCATCTAGCCATTTAGATGAATCCTTATTCTTCATTGCTTCCTTATAAGAGCTAGGATCATCGCCTTCCCAAGATCATCCTCATTCAAGTAAACCTCATAATCACTTGGGATAGCAGATCTCCTCACTCGTTGTGATCTCTGACGAGTTCATTAGTAGGCTCATCAAAGTTGTTCATTAATTGTCACAGAGGGTGTGAAGGCTCAAAGATTAGGTATTGCACTTGTATTTTCAGAACCCTCAACGAAGGAGTAGCCACAGATTAATCGGAGATGCAACAGAGTTGCAACTACAGATCAACTATGGCACAACCACTTGGGGCACAGGAAAATCATCTGTCGGATTAGCGGTGAAGCAACATAAATCTGTTTCTCCTCAAGATCAATTTTCCGGGCTCCAAGTCCCCACTGATGCCATCATTTTCCAAGAACACAGCGTGTCTTGTTTCTACAAATTTTGTGGTACGATCTGGACAATAGAATCGGTACCCTTTAGACCTGTCAGGGTAGCCAATAAAATGGCAACTCACAGTCTTGGGATCTAATTTCCCAATATGTGGGTTAAATATTTTAGCTTCAGCTGCACAACCCCACACATGGAGGTAGTTCAAACTAGGTTTTCTCCCAGTCCATAATTCATAAGGTGTTTTAGGCACCGATTTACTAAGAACCCGATTGAGTATATGTGCAGCGGTCTTTAATGCTTCCATCCATAACTTTACAGGCAAAGTGGAGTAGCTCAACATACTTCGAACCATGTCCATAAGTGTGCGATTTCTTCTTTCCGCAACTCCATTTTTTGGGATCACGGGCATTGAATATGGCGACTATACCATTTTCTTGTAGAAACTCGCAAAAGGACCGAAATCTGCCCATAAGTTGCGTGTCGCCCATAATACTCTCCCCCACGATCTGAGCGCACTACTTTATTCTTTAGATTGTGCTGATTTTCAACTTCAGCCTTAAATATCTTAAATTTATCAAGTGCCTCCGATCTCTCTTTAATAGGATAGATATAGCCATAACGTGAGTAATCATCAGTGAACGTAATAAAAGAATCATAACCATCCACTGATGTCACAGGGAAAGGACCACATATGTCGGTATGAATTAATTCCAAAATCCCTGTGCTTTGAGTAGCACCTTTCTTTATTTGCTTTACATACTTGCCTTTGATACAATCGAGGCAATGATTATCCGAATCATTAAAGTCTAAAGGGTGGAGAATTTCTTCTTTAATGAGACGTTCAATTCTCCCCCTCGAAATGTGGCCCAAACGACAGTGCCACAATTTCGACGAAGTCTCATCAATTCGCTTGCGCTTTTTATTCACATCACATACATTCATGGATATAGGAGAATCTTGCAGGGATAACATATAAAGCTTGTCGTGTCGGATGGCACGACCAACATTATCATTATTAAAATAAATCAAACACATTCCGTGTCCAAAATTACAAGAATATCCATCATTATCTAATAATGAAATGGAAATCAAGTTTCTTCTCATCAAGGGAACATAAAGAACATCATTAAGTTTCATTACAAAACTATTATTCAAAACTAAAGAAACCGATCCAATAGCTTGAATTTCGGCTTCCATCCCATTAGCCACTCTAAGGCTTCTTTCCCCTCTGAGACTTCTCAACATATGGAATCCCTGCAAGGAATTCGTAACGTGCACAAGTGGCACCGAATCAATCCACCAAGAATTTATAGGAAAATCAGCATAAAATGCTTCATCAACAAAAGTGATTTCATAAGTACCTTTCTTGGCGAGCCATTTCAGCCATCCAGGACAATCATCTTTGAAATGGTCCTTCGACTGACAAAAGTAACATTCACCACTTTTCTTTTGTTCATTTGAGCTCCTGTGTCTGAAGCGCTTTTAGGCGCCTTAGGATGTTTGGGTCTGTGGCTTCGTGGCTTCCGATAAGGGGAGTAGGTTTGCTCCTTCTTTCCCTTTCCTTTGTAGCCACCTCTATTTCTAGAGGACCACCTTATTTGAAGAGCCGACTTGATTCACAAAATCGTAGCCTCCTCACCTTGAGCCTCTCTTCCTCTGTGAAACATTAGCGATCAACTCGCTCATGGTCCACTTGTCCTTAATGGTGTTGTAGTTCACCTTGAAAGCTTCAAATTGCTTGGGAAGAGACATCATAATGTAATGGACAACAAAACCATCAGAAATAGCCATGTCCATTGTCTTAAGTCTGGTAGCAATATTGATTATTGTCATAATGTGCTCACGAACATTTCCAGTACCATTGTACTTAGTGTTCATGAGCCTGTGCATCAGTGTGGTAGCATAAACTTTAGAGGACCCCTTAAAATGATCCTCGATAGAGGACAAATAGTCCTTTACCCTTTCCTTTTCAGGGATTGCTCCCCTTATGGCCTCACTGATGGAGTTTTTCATCACAGCAAGTGAAACACGGTTGGACCGCTCCCACTTCTCAAAGATTAGCTTTATATTCCTTCATTTTGTCATCATAATTGTCCTCCTTCAGTAGGGAGCGACAGCTCGTCGAATCGAACACGTAGTCCGGATCCAAGAGTGAAAAGTCGTCATAAGTGTGAACTTCCATTTCGGAAGTTACTACCATTAAGTGGCTCAATAGCATTTACATGAGCGGAAATGTAGCGGTGAAAAATTTTAAAATTTACATTAGGAAAAACACATAATTAATTTGCATGAAAATTAATCTTACGTTGGTATGATTAACAACATGCTCATAAGAATTTTTCGCATCACCGCAAGCGAAGCGAAAAATTTAACATAAATTATTGCATGCAATTACAATTAACGTTGGTCAAAGAGTAATAGCATGAATAAAATAAACATAATTGAGTACATGCAATTACAATTAACGTTGGTCAAAATGTAATAGCATGTAAAATTAAATCTGACCCTCCAATTGAATTTCCGTTGGTTCCATTCAATTAGGGCGGAACATTACGCAATGGAAAAGTGCATTATATTTTTCAGCAGCTTGGCAACATTTTCCGTTAATAATTTCATAAGAGACATCATTAATTAAACATGAGATGTACCATAAATACATGAAAATATACTGAAAATAAAAGCCAACAGCCTGAAAAATACATCATAAATTTCACGTATATATATACCTGAATACATGCACGAAATATATGCTGAAAAGCACATACATGAAAAGTATACTGAAATATATACATAAAAACATGAGATTGTGGCTGCTGGGCCAAAAAACCCAACAGCCCCCCCTTTTTCTTTCGGCCCGTGAAAATTCCTTGCGGCAATCCACCGGCCCATAATCCCGCACGCCTCTCGGCCGGCCCAACTTGCCCATCCCGAACGACAACCGTCTGATTAGATCGGACGGTCGAGGCGAGCGCCCAGGGGATAAAACCCCAAACCCTAACCCTAGCCCTCAAAGCACCCCGCCTCCTCCGGAAAAATCGGGCAGGATCCGCGCGATGCGGCGGCGGCTGCGCGCAGGGGCGGCGGCGGAGTGGTGGCGCGCGCGGCGCGCAAGGCGAGCGCGCGCGCGCGCGGCGAAGCGAGCCCGCGAGACGGCGGCGGCGGCTCGCGCGCGCGGCGGCGGCGGCGCGCGGCGTGCGCGCTGCAGCAGCAGCAGCGCGGTGGCGCACGGAGCGGCACGACGGCGGGGCGCAAGCGCCGCCGCCGACGCTGCACAGCAGAGCGGCAGCGGCGGCGGCGCGCGCGGCAATGAGCGACGCGGCGTCGGTGGCGGCCAGGTGTCCCATCGGGTAAATCCCGATCCCCTTTTTCTTTCTTTTTTTTTGGTTCTTGATTTGGGGATTTAGGGTTCGGGAGGGCTTGGAAAAAATGGGGATTTCATCAGGTTTTGCAAAGATTCTTGATTCCCCTCCTTCTCCCATGCTACCCGAGCGCAAGAACAACGTAAATCCGAAACATAAACTTGCAGAACAATAGCCTAGGGTTCTAGGAGACTAGGGCAGGCTCTGATACCAAATATTAGGTGCCTTAAACATCATGCATAACATTGAACCGCTAGCCTGCGTCTAGAACACCTACGGTTAAGGGGGGTTAAGGGAGACTCACGGTCGCCGATGAACGCCATGGAGCGAAGACCCGTGCTGCGTGATGCGGCGTGAGGTAGAGTCGGTGCGGTGCGAGAGGGTCGTCGCCGCGAGGTCTGCGATGGGCGCGCGCGCCTTCCGTTGCTAGCGGCGCTTAGGAGATCGGTTGTCACTTAGGGTTTGTTCGGGTGATGAACTCTCACGGAACGAACGTCGAGTCGTGAGAGGCGGAACCCATTCTTTTATAGTCTTCGCGCAACGGGGACCGTAACCAAAAGTCGGTTAGGCACCCCCGATCAGGGCGCGAGAGAAAAACGGGAGACGTGGGCATCACCCCACGTCTCTTTCAACCGCTTTAGCCTGAGATCAAAATCCAACAATAACATATAAACTTTGCTCATGAGCTGTGTAATAAAATTTGACCATATATAGGGAATTTACATTGCTCATGAGCCTTTTGATTAGGTCGTAATATAGGAAATTTAGAGCAACTTGAGGGCTGCATGTATGAATTTTGTGTGAGGGTTGTACACCTCAAGTTGCTTCAACTCTTGCCACACGACATGGTCGCACTGGCAGGCATAGCTCCCTCCCTGAAGTCGGCTCGAGGAGGTGGGAGAAGATGATGTTACGGAAGAGAAGGCAGGTATTGGGTAGGTGGTGTTGGGGGATTTACCCATGGCCTAGACAAGCGATGAATTTTAACATTAAGATGACACACATGAACAGAAGTAAACACAGAGTGATTTCTTGTTTTTTTTGACGCGATGCTTTGAATCTTAAATGGACTCTGACTCCTGACCTTTTACGACTACGACTGCTGCAGTACATTTACGACGACTGCTATAGTGCTTTTACGACTACTTCTTAACTTACGATTGCTACAATACTTTTATGACTACGACTGCTACAGCGGTTGTATCAACTACCTTGGTCGTAGACATACTCTGGTCGTGGACTCGACCAGCCCTGAAGACAATTAAATTAACTCTATCAATCTCCTCCTTAAGCTTATTGTCTTACGTCGATGTTCTGCACACCGATCTCCTCATCCCCATGAATTTCATTTTTCCGAGCGACTTACTCAGAATGTCAATGAGTTGGTATTCCGTGCAAACATGTTGTACTTCTATCATCCCCGATTCCACACTTTCCCTTATGTAATGGAAATGGGTGTCGATGTGTTTGCTTCTCTCATAGTAGACTAGATTCTTGCACAACGCAATTTTAGACTGACTGTCGATCTTCAAGATTACCTTCTTTACCTTTGTCTTCAATATGTCAGCTAACAATCGTCCCAGCCATACCCCTTGATATGCTGCCACACAAGTTGCAATGTACTCTGCTTCACATGAGGATAAAGCGATCACCTTGTGCTTTTGCGAACACCAACTGATGGATTCGACCCAAAGAAAAATACCGTGCCCGAAGTGCTTTTCTTATCATCCGTATCACCAGTTAGATCACTATCCGAATAACCGATCAGCCCCAAACCTTCTTCATTCTTCTCGTAGACGCACCCGTAACTCAAGGTTCCTTTCACGTACCTCAGTATGCGCTTTATGGCACTCATATGTGCTGTAGTTGGGTTCTCTATGTGCCTGCTCACCATGCCAATTGAGAACGCCAAATCCGGCTCAAAAGACTAGTCTAATAGGTGGAGTCTATTAGAAGACTAGTCTAATAGCAACAATCTTATAAGTGATATTGTGTCTTCTCCTCTCAAAAAACTAGTATAATAGGTGGAGGCTCCCTTACACTTATAAGGTGTTTTTTCCTTTTCCTCAAGCAACAATCTTATAAGTAATATTGTGCATTCTCCTCTCAAAAGACTAGTCTAATAGGTTAGGCTCCCTCACACTTATAAGGTGTTTTTTTCCTTTTCCACAATCTATGTAGGACTATTTTCCAACGATCTCTCCCTAGATTGTGCACACCTCACTACTAGGAGATGTTAAGTGCCTAGGCTCGGATACCAATTGTTGGGGAATTTGCCTAGGTTTAGACAAGCGATGAACTCTAAATTCAAGATCACGCACACGAACACGAGTAAACACAAATTGATTTCTTCTTTTTTGACGCGATGCTCTGAATCCTAAACGGACTCTAACTCCTGACCTTTTACGACTACGACTGCTATAGTACGTTTACGACTACGACTGATACAATAATTTTACAACTATGATCGCTACAGTAGTTGTATCAACTGCTACAGTGGTCATATCGACTGCCATGGTTGTAGACACACTCTGGTCGTGGACCCGACTAGACCTGAAGATATTTGGTGCAGCGTGAGTTGATGTTGAGGCTCATTGGAGAACAATTCTCACTAACATAGCTCCTCACATAAAATCACAACTTGGCATTCTCTCATTAAAATAACAAAAGTTGTAATTTGATGTGCCCCCGTAGTAAGTCTAACCAAATCTGTAGCCCTGGTGCACCGAAGTACAGGCAGGGCGGTAGGGAGGTAGAGACTTTCGGTAAAGAGATTGCTAATGTAATATTATGTGTACTAAATCGCACTTCCTGGGTCCTAGTTGAACCGTAGCTAATTATGGCGAAATCATGGACATGATTGATTAGTTTATGGCCATTCCTGAGACTTCGAGCAACCGTCCTGAACTGTAAGGTAGCAAGTGGTGGTGAGGGACGGGACGGTCGAGCTGTTCCCGTCTACACTCAACTTGAGGTTTTTGTCATGGCAATCAAAGTCCAACAGGAGCGTCACCTGATAGCTCCTTACGATCTAACTCTGCATTATTTTTTGTTTACCTTGTTCCTGTTCTTCTTGTCCTGTATCCTTTTGTTAGTGGTGTCTTTCAAGAGAGATTTGGTTCG
The DNA here is from genome assembly GCA_036346575.1 of Dendrocalamus sinicus. Classification (NCBI taxonomy): domain Eukaryota; kingdom Viridiplantae; phylum Streptophyta; class Magnoliopsida; order Poales; family Poaceae; genus Dendrocalamus; species Dendrocalamus sinicus. The sequence continues at coordinate 26,157,101 of CM070673.1, forward strand.
TGGAGTACATATTAATCTATCTTTAACTTTTGCAATTTCTTTTTTTGTAATGGCAAGGAAAACACAACGTAAAGAACACAGGCCTGTTCATGCGGTCTCTAGTTTAGGGCACAAATTTGCATGTTGGGTAGAGTCAGAGGGTCATCTTTGACTTGTTACATTTTCTTGAGGGTGTGGCATGTGTCTTAATTTGTACTCTTGTTTAGTTTCTAGAAGATCTCATTTGTCTTGTGGACTTAATACTAATAGAAACTCTGCTCAACATATTGCAAAGGTTATGTTTTTTTTTAAATGGTGGGAACAGCTGGCTAGTACAATCAACTTAAGACTCACAAGTCGCAACTCATGAATCATAAGTTGAAATACTAGAGAATCATAATAAGAAATCCAAACAAATAACACACGTAACATGTAGTTTGTAGGAATCAAACTTTGATTGTCAGCGAAGACACGTGGTGTTATACCACTATGCTATCATACAGTCAACTGGTTATGTAATATTTTCAAGGGAGATGCTAGCATCCGGACGTTCGATCCAGACGCTAACTCCGTATAGTCGGTTACAACATTTTTGTTCTATGAATGTAATATTACTCGCCATATATGCAACAAAAATGTTTGATAAAACTATCAATGTCGCACTAGTTGTTGCATACATGAAATTAAAATGTTGCATACATGAAATAAAAAAATATTGCATACTAGCCGTGTGCTCAGACGCTGGCTCGGCGAGGTACTTACCTAGTTCATGGTCATGAAGAGAGCGCCGACTCCGAGCACGGCAAGCTCGGGGATCATCACCACACACTTCGCGATTGCGCTTCGCCGGAGGCTTCCCATCGCGCCTGAGGACAGCCGAAGAGGAAGCCGGCGGCGGCCGAATCTGGCGGTGCCGCACTTGAGGGCGGCCGGATCTGGCAGCACTGCGCTCGAGAACGGTCGAAGAGGAAGTCTACGGCGGTGATCTAATCCGGCGACGACGGCGTCGGGGGCAGGGTGATTGGGCTCGTATTCGTCGCCATGAATGGGACGGGCGTCGTGCAGAGAGAGGAATAGAGTGAGAGAAGGGTGAGGAGAGAGTGTGAGAAGGTGGAAATGGCTCGTATTCCTCTTGTGGACGTGAACTCAGTGCTAAAGAAAACCGGTTTGGGTCCGAACAATGTGGACCATTCGACGGGAAATGCTCGGATCAGACGTATGGACTATAGCAATTCCCTATTTTCAATTGGGCTGGATCCCGAAAAATTGATGAAAAAGGCACCAAAAAAAGGGCTTTTAGCATATATTAGTATTCAGCACCACTCGTTATACTTACGTGTAGGCTAGGATTCGGGACAAAAAAAAATTCGTAAAATACCCTTTCAGTTCCCCTTGCTCTCTGGTTGCCGTTGCGTGACTCTCTTGCGTTGCTGGTCAATTGTTCCATCCCATCAAGGAAACAAGGTGGATATACTAGATGCAGAGGCGTGGCGCTACGTTATCTTAGCTATCATATGAATATCGAAATAAAAGAGCTGTCACGACACAGATCTATATACGAAAAACCAAAAGCAAAGATCCGTACATATTTATGGAAAAAGGATGAGTTTTTTAAAAGAAACAAGGACCTATATGTAAAAAACAAGATCATATACGTAAGTAGCTAGTGTAGCGCACTACATTACACCAAACAAAAATATATAATTTAATGCGTTCGATCGAGCAAGAAATATTAGTCTCTGTAATTCATGGCACAATAACTGTTTAGCGGATCCGCATAGAAGACAGTATTATAGCGTGCATATGCACAAAATAGGTATAATTTTTTTTATCAACACACATATATCACCATGAAGTGGTATTGATATAAATACATAGATCTCAAGATTTTTATATTGCAGCTACATATAGGCTATATAATAATATACCATCCCTAGCCAGCCCCTTGTAGCTTCCTTCCTCTCTTTCGATTGAGGTTGAAGCCCCTATGGACCCCACCTATCATTCACCTAAACTTGGTCAGCGTGTCATCCTACATGGTAATATCGTCTACTCATTGTGTTGTATGGGCAATACCACCCTATGAAACCGACATGGTGTTATTTGAACAGGATTGAAAAGTTCAGAGATTAAATATCTAGTTTCATAGTTTAGGGTGCTAGATGAACTTTTGAGCAAAGTTCAGGGTGTTATATAGACTTCTTCCAAGTAAAAATAATGGAGAGAGAGTTCTGCATCGGGAAGAAAGAGTTGTTAGGTGCTTTGAGATTGGTGCTTTTCCACGTGGCACGAATCTGAGAGGGGCTTGAGAGGTGGGAGTTAGGGGTGCGTTTCACATAATTTCTTTCCGCAGGGTCAACAGATCATTTTAGAGCCATCGCCATGCCCATAAACCTATATAAGCTCAAGCTGCACCCGGCCAAATTTGCTCGGATCCTAGAAACTGGGCTCGTCTCTCTAAACCATGGCCAGAAGTCCAGAACTGAACCAAGATCTGCCTTACCTCGGGGCCATTCTTCTGAATTTTTTTTTCGAAGATAGGCGAATGTTAAAAAGACGTATCTTTCTTTTTGTAACAACAGGCTTGTTGGGGTCAGCAGCAGAACTGCTACCAGTTGATTAAGAGAGAGAATGGGTTTCCATCATATCAATGCGTGCTGCCATAGTTGTGCTTCACCGTTCACACGATATGTTCCTGACATGTATCAGTGCATCCTGTAGTGCTCCCAATCCGCCAGCTCACAACTTGTAGAAGGACGTGCATTGCAAGAAACTACTCTCGCAGATTTAGAATACTTGACACCGTTAACTTTTTACGGTTTTTAAGTTTAAACTTTGATAGTTAATTTTACAGTAATACATCTATAAAATGTCACGGAAACATAATATTATAAAAGTACATCTTATGATAAATCTAACAATATTATTTTAAAAATACGATCAATCTAAATATTTAAAAATAATTATTGCCTGAGAATTACAAAGTTGGACCGATCTAAGTTAAAAGTTAAGTATTCTAAAACGGAGAGAGTACATAAATCTTTCTTTCCTGGTAATCCCCCAACATGAAACAGGACGCGTTTGACAGCAACATTTTTTTTACAAACCTCTAAAATGGATGAAAGCAGTGTCCACATGAACAATTCTAGAACTTATGCTTCGTTTGAAATAATTACATATTGCTCATGTCGCAGACATGAGTACAAAACTTTTTATTAACATCGCACCACGAAAAAGGTATACTTATTTGCAGCTGCACCAGCCGCTTCCATCACCGTTCGAAACAACGACAGATCATAATTTACAGAATAAGCTAGCATGGCTAATAGTGTAGGCAAAAAGAATGATCCGGTGTCCCTCGTTATGACACGAGGAACTGGAGTTTTCTGAATCTTCACCGATGGTGATAAACAATTATTATCCATAAAGGTAAGCCTCTTAAGATTTTCCATTCTACATCACATACAATCATTCGGACTCAGTCTTCCTCCTCGACCATCGATGCAAAAGCAAAGGGTGCAAACTTGTACCCATCACCCTCATAAAACTTGTTCTGGAACTCCACCCAGTGGAGCCTCAAGGCGTGGAGGAATGCACTTAGGGTCTCCATCACAAGCAAGACACCAATAGTGGCAAAGATGAAGACGATTACTCCAACGACAAGGATGATAATGTTGTTGTATCTGCAGAGGGGGCACAGCACATGATGAGAGGGGGGAAGGGAGGGGGAGAGAGCAATAGAGCAGAAGAGTAGAGAGCAGCTTTACCCCCACGCTAGAACAAGAACTTTTTCATAGAAGACACTGGACAGCTCCGAGTGTGCAAGACTGACGAATAAGAACATCAATTGATTGTCAATGCCTGCCTAGTGATAAAAGGTTGATCTATTCGTGGTGATGCATAGTATCAAGTTCAGCAGTACCTGAGAGCCCAAAGACGAAGGTAAGAGGCGGTATTTGAGACTGCACCGAGCACAAACTCAATTGTGTGGATCAGCTGGTGAACAAAAACTTCACTGAACTCAAACTCCTCATGGTGATGCGAATCTTCATGGTGCTCTTCCAATTCCGTCACTGATTCATCTGCGGCTTGAAGCATGGTGTACTGCTGGCCTTGGTGCCTCTGACGAAGCAGCATGTGAGTATACAAATTCTAGTTGGAAGTCAGCGAAGGAATTCAGAGTACACAAAGACATACCTGTTCATGTTGCTTCTTCAAGAGCAATGGCTTCGGAATCAGCATCCAAGGCACAGACACAAGTGCAAGCAGAAGTAGAACAAGCTATAAGAAAGCAAGAAATGTTAAGAAATAATCCTTATGCGTACTGCACAGAATCAACAGATAGCAGCAAAAATGAATATGATATAGCAGCAAAAATGAATATGACCAAACCTGCACTATTTTCTGCCCAGGAAATAGTTGGTTCTCTCCCAGATCATCAGTTGGACTGAGGAACATATATATCATTACATGGTAAAGGTCAGCTGTTGAGCCCGTGCACCACTTAATAATGATAAGGAGTGACAGGTAACCAAATAAGCTGTTCAAGAAAATCAGCTGAGGAATAAACTGGTACCTGTTGCATGATTACACAACAGCTGAATGAGTATAGTCAATTGTTTAACTACAACCTTAGGTTAACAATAGGAAGGAACTCTGTTTCACTCATAACATCCACTGTAGCTCAACTGAAATGGGGTCACGCTATTCCTGAGAACGAGATCAACTTACCAAATATTCAGAGAATTTCTGAAAAACTTTCCATTAAAGTAACTCATCACAACTCCAAGGTTCATTTGTGCAACTCCAAGAAGAATCGACATCTTCATCTTTAGAGAGTTGAGAAACGGTAGCTCGCTACGGCTACCATGCCACACAGGATCCACACCAAATGGATATGTTCGCCTCACCTTAAGTAAACCTTCAGTGGTAGCATCTCTACAAACAAAACAAAGGAGGAAAAAAAAGAAGCAAAAATTAGATTTTTAAAAGGTGTGATATTAGAAGCATAAATTTAGCAGATTAAGTTCCTTACCCACAAGAAGGATCACGGCATGCATAGGCAGATTTACCAAAGAGCTCAAATGAAACTGAGAAGAATTCATTGTATATCAATCCGGTGTAAATTGAAAAAAGTGACATCATCAAAATTACATAGCGCCCACCAAACATCATATCCATCATGTCATCAAGTTTCTGAAAGCCAAAAGCAAAGTGATTTGACACTAGGTTCTGGATTTACTGAATGAAAATCAAGGGACAATGAAATGTCAATGCTTCCTCATAACCTTGGGGATTTAACCATATAAAATCCCCTAGAATAAGCTCAACAAGGGTAATAGTGACACTAACATATATAAGGACAAAAATATAACAAAGGCTGTTGACAAAACCTGTGAAGCTAGCTTCTTCTCTCGGATTACGAGGTATAGCGTTGCAAGTAGTAAACAAATTCCATGGCCCCAATCTCCAAACATGACGGCAAATAAGAAGGGAAATGTTACAATAGTAAATACACCAGGATTTGCTTCTTGATACTTGGCAACACTGCAACAGATGTTTAATATAAATTTAGTACATATCCAAATTGAAGGATATATGATACGAATCTCAAATGCTATCATATCCAAATTAAAGGATACCATGAACCTCAACAGTTCTGTTTTGCACAAAGAAGGGAATTCTTTGAAGGTGATCTCTTTCAATTATCATAAATATCAGATAAGCAGAATTTGTATTATGAATTTAAACTAAAAGATACAGCACATATTGACAATTGTCTTGTATATATTCATATCAAATACTGCACATAGCACAAAAAGCAGTTCGAGAAATTATATAACTTACCGTAAGCATTATGGGACATCTGACCAAGAAATGTTTTTTATATAAAGAAAAAGGAGCAAAAGGACAAGTAAAAATTATTCAGGATGGTTTCCAAACGTTTACTGTGTGTTTCTCAAGAAATAAAAATTGTAGGCACGGTTTGGGGGTGATAAAAGGATATGTATCTTAAGTTATAAGGAAAGGGAAGTACGCCCATCGCATGAACAATGACGTTGCTAAATAAGCACATCACAGCTCTATACCATCAAAAAAAGCACTGACAAAAACTAAAATAAATTGATTATTTAAAATAAAGGCAACAATGAAGCATCCCAATTATGGATTACGTCTGGAACTTACCCATAGGCATCAACAATCTCCTGGAATGCTGAAGTAAATTTATTTGTCTGGAAATAAGTTGGAGGAGATTCTTGTGTGTTGAGAATTTGGAAAATCGAACCAACTTGGGATTTGCTATCAATAGCAGCACGCTGAAGTGCATCTTGGATCTGCAACAAATAAATAAACCTTAAATCATATGGACAAAAAAGAGACCAATGAAAAGCACAGAGAAGCCAGAAGAAAAACAATGGCCACAAGGATGAGAGTGCATCTGGTTACCTGACTTGTTGCAAAAACTGGACTCCATCCCTCAGCCACTAAGCATTTCTTTGTCACATCAAGACTCAACATGTTTAAGGTGTGGTAAATAGCTTTTTCCTTCTTTACCTGGAACATTTGTATGTCAATCACAAATGAACTTCAATGCAAGGAAAATAAAAGATACTCCAGTGAATCTTTTTCACGTAGAATGGAGCTATGGACTTCAAATTTGTTGGACAGGAAAATTTACCAAAAACACACCTTAGAAATACAAGCTTACCAGGTTGTTCCATTGTTCAAACTCAGAGGAAATATTTTTAAGTATGCTGTCACGATGAGCAAATCCTATTTCAATAGTTGCCTTCAACTCTGATATTTTTCCAGATACCTACACAGTTGCAAATATTTCAGAACAAATAATGGTCATATAGTAAAATTTAGTAGCATAGATCATATATTCATATGGAGGCCAAAGGCCTTGGAATTATAATTCAGATGTTTTGAAAATGTGCAGCTAGCGGCAGCAACAAGCCAATTTCATTAGTAATCAACAAGAATGACTGAATAACGTCAACTATCTCATCCAACATGAAAGATCAAAATGAATAGAAAAAAATTCAAAATCAAGAATCATCTAGCATGAAAAACATTTCGAGCTAATGAAAACAATAAATTCTTCTTCGATAAGTTAAACAGCTTATGTTTTGGAGAAAGAAAATGTAAATCAACATCTCACAGAACCACTGCAAAAATGTCAGAATGGGACAATAAGCATGAGGCATTGTATCATATATACACAAAAACATCCAGAGAAGATATGTACTGTATGAAATCCATGTCAAATGTACAGTATGCACAACCAAATGCATGTGCATATCTAAGGCATAGGATTCACGCCACATGTGTAAGTTATTTCTACAGGCAAAAACTTGTGGAGGTTTCAAGAAGTGTCTGTAAGAGAACAAATACACACAGAAGAGTTTTAAGAAAACCAACAAAGATTAAAGAACACCATACAGGGATACTGTAAACACCAACCTCCTGAATAGTCTGCAATTGTTTAGCAAGGTCTTCTGGAAATGGATAACGATTGGCACCAAAAGCGTCACAAATTTTCACAATCTTGGATTTTGCTCTCTCCCCAGAGTAGAATATAACAAATGCATTTTTGATGGCCTGTCAATAAAATACAAGTGTTCATAATTGAAACAACAACAAAACTAGAGGGAAAAAACATGATGACAATCAAAAGTAGCTTTAAGCTAACAGACGAACGCTGAACATCATTGCTTCAGAAAATAACAATTTGTAAAACCAACATTTACAAAATAGGATGTCTAAGCTTCTTTTGATATGTCCTATAGTAAGCTGATTAGGTGCATTTTCATTCATCTGATGAGGATTTGCATCTTCAGTGCAGAAATGAAAAAGGGAACAAGCCTCATGCTGAATAATTTATAAGTAATCCCTAAACATTCTGTGTAAGGCAATTGAGAACATAGGAAAATAGTAAGGCAATTGAGAACATAGGAAAATAGTAAGGCAATTGAGAACATAGGAAAATAGTAACCTAACCTTCTCTCCAGATAGTGGATCAGTGACAGGTTCATCGACAGGTTCTTGTCTAAGCAACATGTTGCCCCTGGTGGCACGGAAAAGTATACGTTCAAAGGCCATAGCCTTTTCCTTTGGCACAAGACCACTCAGGGAACCAAGCTTCACTTGTTTTGATGGATCTGTCAACATTTCCTGAAATAAGAAAAAGAACATGTCAAGAAAGGAAACATGAAGAAAAGCAGGAAAACAAGAAAAGAGTTTAAAAATATTGCTTTCTAGAATTATGGTTCACACCTGCTGCAATAAAGGACTCTCCAGAGAAGAATCACCAGATTGATCTGCTGCCATTTCCCTCTGTTGCTCTGTTGCGCTCCTTTCAGCTGAATAGAAAAATTCACCAGCCTGAAAGAAAATATAATCAGTGAAGAACAATATAATATATAACCATTCTTTCTTCTTAATACATAGATACACAGCTCTCCTGTGTATTCTTGAAAAAAATAACAATGTATAATGGTCTTTAAATTTGTTCTTTTAACTATAAAAGGCAGTTAGATACATAAGTACCGAGTGGTCCAAGAACCATATAGTTTACTTGAGCATATTGTAGTTGGTAGATGAATTGACTCAAGAGTATGCTTAGCTTAACTATGTATATGTGCAAAGGAAAGGTAGAAACAGAACTTTCGGTGCTAGGTAGCTTAGTTCAAGTCAGGTTGAAACTATTGTTCATCTCAAACATGTACAAGTACAATCATGCAGCAAGAAAGGGGTCATCAAGTTTCTCTCATTTTCCACCTTGGATGAGATAGTTTCCAAAGCAGTGAAAAGTGCACAAGGTACAGGCCTAGGTGCCCAGGCCAGGCGCAGTGAGGTGAAAAAGCCTTGGACTGCCTCAGGGAACACAGAGTAAGGTGAAAAAACCTTGGACTGCACAAGGCACAGCCAACACAGCAAGGCACACCGCACGCCTTTAGCAGCAAGGCGCAAAGGCTCAGGAGCTTGCTTCGCAGCATAAAGGAAGCTGACACAGAAAATAGGGTAAAAAAATGAGAACAGAAAAAAATTGGACCATGGTTGCCGCTTGTTTCGGCTTCAGCTTCTGACTTTTGGCTTCTAGTTCACTATTCCTTAATTTCTTTTTTTTTCTGGTTTTTTGGTTTTTTAGAGGCTTTTTTACCTTTTTTTCATATTCGTTTGCATTGTCCATAATGGGGTAAGCCTTTTTATTTTTAAATTTTTTTAAATTTAATTACACCAAAAAACAACCAGCAGCTACAGTACAAAATAAGCCAGCTACAATACAAAAAAGGCATAAGGCGGCTTATATAAGCCGAACTGGGCAGCCCCGATCCTAGGGCTCTCCTAACTTGCAGATCTAGGCCCCTAGGATTATTCTCAAACCCATCAACCATAATCATTAACAAAAGAAAAGAAGAGGGAACTTTTTTCCAAGGTTTCATTAAAAGTTGTAAGGGAAGTTCAATTCTTTTATTCAATTTAAATTTTTTGATCTAAATAATATGGAGATGTTTTTTTGTTAAGAGAAAACTGCATCAGTGATACCTGTACTTTTATTCTTTGCAGATCCCCACCTGAGATTGGAGAAGCTGCTGAATTTAAAATCGGGTACAGCAAAACTGAAAGTAATGGTGGTAAAAATTGTCACATTTTAAAGTACATCTGGAAATTTGCAAAAACCTCAGAGTGGTATGAGCTATGCAATTTTCTATTTCATTTATGGCCTAATAGTTTTGGGCAAGCTTTTTTCTGTTTGGCGCCATGCTCCTCAGGGCAATTTTAGGACCTAGCTCCCTTCACTTTTGACCACATGATGCTATCGTTAATGCATGAAACAGAAAAAGAGAGCACCCAATGAAATTAAGTAATGGTACTTTAAGCTAGAATCATACCTTTTGTAGAACAACATTGTACTCCACCAGCTCATTGTAAGTCCTCTGCAACTTTTCATTATTTGCATTAACTTCAATCAGCTCAGCTTCTAATTCTCCAACTTTTACCTGTTAGTTGACAGTATTAAACAAAATTCTACATTTATAATTTATACATGACAATTGATAAGGACATCATTTATTCAACTAAATACCTCTAGGTCATCAATTTCCAAAGGAGTTCCTGAAAATTGTATGGGAGACGTCGATATGGCAGCTTTGAACATTTGTCCCTTGAAAAACCGCAACTTGCGAGCCATTTCACCACATCTCTTGATCTGTACAAGGTGTAAACATAAGCAGAGCAATAAGACAGTAAATATTTGCAGATCATCATGAGCTAGTAAATATGATTATGATTTGTGGCACAGCATTAAGTAAAAGAGTTGGTGCTCTCCCAAGAGACTAATCTAAACAATACCGAGAAGCAGAGGGGGCACTAAATAAATAGAGTGTCCAGTGTGTAGGTTAATAATCGCAAATACTGGAAAATTCAGGAACCTAATATTGCAGTTACATAAGAAACTGAATCAATGACAGAAGTCGATTGCAAAATATTATGGGATTTAGTATCTTCCCATTGTTGCTTAAAGTAAGGCTTTCATAACAGCTAGGTTAACGCTAATAGAATACAAGCGCAATCAAGGGTTCAAAGAAATGCTCCTCATAATAAGCCAGCCAAATATAAGATCACATAACATAGCATGACATCACAAGACAGCATTAAAACAACAAACAGAGTACCTGGGCAGCATAAGTCCGTTGGAATGGGCTCTTGTCTGCATTAAGCTGAAACAACAAATAATTGTCAGGTTGACCTGGACTAAACCAACATAAGACTAAAACGAAAAAGGTGTGACCTTATGGCAGCTCCAAATCAGCTATGTCCACAAGTTACATGCTTTATTGGAAGCAAATTTCATGATAAACTAAGTTCAACTGAGATTGTTTAATCTCAGGATGATAGTGGTAGTGTGGTACAGTCCAAAGTTATATGGAAGTAGTTGTAGAAAAATACTGCAAAGCATTATCTAAAATTTTAAATGTTTTTGAGTTCCATATTTATCATCAGGATCTAAAAAAGCAGGCAACTATTAACTTGAAAGTCATGTATGCTCCTATTTATCTTTTGGGAAGGGCGTTTTATATTCATCCCTAGCATTATGTCATAGCATATATGTTGAAGCAGCTAACATTGCATCAATTAGGGGAGACCAACACAATACATCAGCTAAACAGTTATACTTCAATCCGGAATTCTTATAAAGGGAGGTCATAGCCAGTTCTTTTCAGTGTTTCTTATTATCAATCTTCCATGCTTCGATTTACCATTTCCGACAGGAAAATGCTCCCATATTATTTTTATCTTTATTTTTATTTTTTTGCCAAAACATTCTTTTGAGCAGCAATACTTTTCCTACACACCTACACCTATTGCAACATCGTTTTAGCTATTTCGGCAATTTCTCCTGTTGAACCATGCTAGCTGCTATTTTTAGTTCATCAGAGGCCATCCTATAAATAGTGTCAGCATCGTGTATACCAAGGCACCAGCTTCAAATAACCTTAACTAGCCAACATCAAGCTACTACCAAACTCGGACCTTAGTTCACAATTAGCATCCATCCATCACCTAGCCTCGGACCTCGCGCATCACAGCACGCAATTACCCACCTAAGCACCCCGATTAGGCGATAATTACAGGGCGGCGAAAACCCCAAACCCTAGGGATCCACCTCAGATACGCACGCGAGCTAGCTACGGAAAAGGAGGAACGCCATGCCGCAACCCTAGCTATTCCCCACTCGATCGAACGGAACGGGGGGGGGGGGGGGGGGCAAATGGAACGAAATCCAAGCCAAACGCACGTACGTCTTTGAACTGGAGGAGGCCGAGGTCGCCGAGGTAGGAGACGGCGAGGTGCGCGGACTCGGCGGGGATGATGACCTGCACCAGCTGCATCGCCTCCGACCGCATCAGATCCATCGCCGGGCAGCACCAGCCGCCGCCGCAGCCGCGCGACATCGCGGGCGCCCACCTGCGGGTAGGGTTTTGGGGTGGTGCGTCGGGTGCGCTCGCTCTCGCGCCGGCGGATGGGTGGGCGCGGCGCACGGCGGCACGGGTGTCTCGGGGGGCGGTCCACGGGGTGGCGTGGCGGTGGTGATGGGTTCGGAGGGAGGAGGTGGAAGGCAAGTAGCTCTCGCCGCAGCACGAGCGATTTTGTCAGAGATTGTTGTGCACGGTGACTGACATGGTGGCCCCGGTTTCTTCTGCCATTCGTCGGGGCCCATTAGTCAGGCAGTGGTAGTGGGACATTTGGTGAAACAAATGTTTCGGGAAGTTTTACTTGCCGACCAGGTACGGAGGCTGTGCTCAAAAAAAGGTGCGGAGGCTGGCTTGTGGGGTCAGGTTCTGCGCGTGGGGCCAGGTGTAAGTGAAGGTACGAGTAATCGGACAAGCCGTTGGATACCAAGAAAAGGCTTCAGCAATTTGGCAATCCTTAAAAAACAGAATGGGGGTGACACTAAGGCCTGTTCTTTAGATGAGGGTTATAGTTTGTGATTTTTTGATTGTTTGTATAAGAGATTATAGAGTAACAGAAATTAATGTGCGGTTTTTGCCGATATAAATGAAGTCGGTATATTATATACTACAATTAACTAGTAGACCCCATCTTGAAAAGATACTCCGTTTAAAATCTAGTTATTGTAGAAAAAGTTAAAAGTAGAAATCAAAAGCTGAAAAAAAATCAAGGCCTAAACCCAGTCCTGCATTTTGGCCTTGAAGGCCTCAATTCAGAGAGTATAGGGCATGGATAATTTAACAACTGCTTTTACTAAGCAGGAAATAGATTAGGCAATTAAACTCCTGCCAATAGACAAAGCACGTGGGCTGATAGTTTCAATGGCATGTTCATGAAAAAATGCTGGAACATAATATCTAAAGATTTTTATGCACTTTGTCATGACTTTTTTTTTGGGTTCAGCGGACATTAGAGGCTTAAATGGCTCTTATATTACTTTGGTACCAAAAAAAACTCCTGAAACAGTTAATGACTACAGGCCTATCTCCCTGCTTAACTCCATCCTGAAATTGTTAACCAAGCTGATAGCTAATAGACTACAATGTGTGTTTCTCCGGTTAGTCCACCAGATCATTATGGTTTCTTGAAGCGCAGAACAATCTAGGATTGCCTAGGATGGGCTTATGAATACATTCATTAGTGCCAATATAGGGTGTGTTCTTTTCAACTTCTAAAAACCGCTTTTTAGTTTTTTTACAGTAACTAACTTTCAAATAGAATGTCTTTTCAAGGCGGAGTTTACAAGTTAATTGTAGTACACACTGTAACAACTTTATTTATATCGGCCAAAATCGTATGTGAGCTTCTGTTACTCTATATTGTCTCTCACAAATAGTCCAAAAGTCATAAGCTATAGGCAAAAACTATAAATTGAAGTCAAAAAGAACAAGCACAGAATAAGAGGGAGATAGTTATTCTTAGATTGGATTTTGAGAAAGCTTTGACATGATTGAACACCCAGCTATTCTTTCAGTAATGCGTCATAAAGGTTTCAATGATCAATGGATTGTCTGGATAACCAACATTTTGTCTTCAGGTTTTTCCTCGGTCGTCCTTAATGGGGTCCAAGGCAATTCTTTTCAATGCAAACGTGGAGTGCAACAAGGAGATTCCTTATTTCCTTTCACCCCTTCTCTGTGTTAGCTTCTGACCTACTTCAAACAATTGTGAATGAGACTGCAAGAATAGGACTTTTAGGTGGTGATCGGTTCGGCTGAAAAGCTCATGGCTTATGGCTGAAAAACACAGAAATTTGAAAAAAACATTGTGGTGATGAGACGCTTATTTAGCATAATTAAATTTAAAAAAATTAAAAATATAAAAAATATGTTAGCCCATTACGTATAATACAAACAAATACGGGAAAAAAAGAACCGGCAAAAAAGCTCAACAAAAAGCCAAAAGTTCATAAAAAGACGAAACTTATGAATAGTAAAAAATAAGTCAGAAGCCAGAAGCCGAAGCCGAGTTGATCAGGGCCAGTGGTCCAATATGCTATGATATACTGCCAGCCTGTGCGAAACAATTACATTGTCCCAAGAGTCTTCTTCATATTTTTTTATCTTTCTACTGGGTTGAAAATAAACTATGGTGGTGATCGGTTCGGCTGAAAGCCTCATGGCTTATGGCTGAAAACACTGTAGCTGGCTGAAAAAAGCACTGTAGCTGACAGAGGTTTATTTACCATGATTAAATTTAAAAAATTTTAAAAATAGAAAAAACATATTAGCCCATCACGTATAATGTAAACAAATACGAGGAAAAAAAGAACCGGTAAAAAAACTCAAAAAAAACCAAAAGTTCAGAAAAAGACGAAATTTATTAATAGTGCAAAAATAAGCTGAAGTGCCAATTAATTTTTCAGAGGAAAAAATGGATCACCTGGCCAGAACTTTTGGTTGCATAGTCGGAACCACGCCTTTCACTTACTTGGGCTTGCTTCTTGGTACCACTAGGCCAACAGTTCAAGATTTCTCTCCTTTGATGGATAGAATTGAAAGAAGACTTACAAGTAATGCAACCTTTTTATCTTACGGAGGAAGGTTGACAATGGTTAATTCAGCGACGACCTTATTGACAACTTATTATATGTGGTCTCTGAACTTGCCAAAAACCATGTTAGAACATGTTGATATGGAAAGGAAGCATTGTCTATGGCGTGGACCTTCTGATCTGAATGCTCGATGTAAATCTTTAGCAGCTTGAGACAGTTTGCAAACCAAAGGATAAAAGTGGCTTGGGTGTGCTCAACCTGCACACCCAGAATTAGGCTTTTATTACTAAACACTTGCATATATTTTGGGTCTGTTTGATATGGCTACAGTTTATAGTTTTTGACTAAAATTTTTGAATTTAACTGCTTGCGACAGAGATTACAGAGAGAGATACTCGCTTGCGATTTTGGTTGATACAGATGTTGAGTTTTTAACGTGTATTACAATTAACTTGTAGACCCTTATTTGATAAAATAATCTGTTTAAAAGTTAAGTACAATAACAAAAACCAAAAGCCGCTTTTAGAAGCTGTTATAACAGGCCCTTTATACCAAACATGGCGTGCCTTGCGTGAAGGTAATATGGACCAAACATTATGCTAAAATCAGGTGCCGCATATGACTATGGATTGTGGACCTTTCTCGTGGAGGGATATCATGAAAAACATTGACTATTACAGAGGCATTTCGGCAGGACATGTGGGCAAGGGAGATAGCATCTTATTTTGGAAGGATATATATAGAATGGGAATATTTTTTGCAACAAGTATGCTGGACTCTTTTCTTTTGCAAAAAACCAAGATGATTCGGTGATAGTTTTTTAAGAACTGATGATCCTCATGAACAATTTTACTCTTTTCTTTTTGCAAAAAAACAAGATGATCCCAATTCGAATAACTAGAAACGATTATTTAAGGAGGGTATCACTCTGCATTTGAAGAGAGTGAATTAAAGCATGCGCTCTTCTGTCTTTGATTGGCTAGAATCCCTGCAATTGATCTAGGACCTTTTTAAGGGACCTCTTTGTACATTATGTAACTTATGTAACTTTATTATAAATTAATACATAGTACAGTAGAAGCCTTCTACTGTTTTCCCTAAAAAAGAACATGAAAGTGCAATTACTACTGCAGCTATTATAATCCTTGTTACAAATTCACTTTACCCTCCAAAACCCAAATCATTGGGCTCCATCTACTTATCTTTAGGTTAGCTTGCGTAGATTAGTGTGGCGATCACTCATCACCATCAGATGTAACCAGTCTTGACACTATTCTACATCCCCATTTGTCCTCTTTGTGAGCGGTTCTTTTGTTACCATCAGTCATAATTGTTACTCCACTAGACCGCCGTCAGTCATAATTGTTAACATGTCTTGCAAAAAAAGAAACATGGCCATAAAACCTGACAATCTAAGTATAACAGACTTTGATCATGTAAAAGTATGATGTAGGGGGGCAACACTGATTCAGAATGTGGGCAATATAATACAACTGCAGATTTGGCATTTTCAGTGGACAGATCAAACAATCCATCTGCTTCAGAGCTCAACAAGGGCACAATATAACCATACAAATGTTCAGGAATTACGATGATAAACAGCATATACGAGAGATATAGGGAACACCGATTGGAATTTCTTTCCTTACAACTATTCAAATTAACTCTATAGCTAGGACAAAATTCATGCAGTCAAAAATTTCTACGAGCACATAGAGAACTTATAGGACTTACATAACATAAACCAAAAAAGAAACAAGCCTTTTCAAGGTTCATCTCAAGCTAGCACATTATGTAGTCCCTCACGAAAAATGTATACCAACTTTGTTGAAGAGCGACAGCAAGTACAAGAAATCAACTTGGCTCAGTTTGGAAGCTCTCTTCTCTGCAAAATCACCCTGCTGCAATATTCCCATAATCTTTTCTTTAAAACTTGCACGGCCATCTCCTACCATGTCTGCATCATCCATTTCCATTTCATCATCTTCTCTCTCGTCACTAGTCTCCATGCCCAGGTCTTCAACCATATTAGCTAGCAATGCGACATCATCTGGTGACATCTTTTCCTCACCCATTTCTGAATCTTGAGCAAGTTGAAGAGACTGCATCGTCTTGTAGTTCTTCTCTAGCAATTCAAGAACACGCTTCTGCTTGAAGATGGCGCCCAAAGTCTTGTTCTTTCGATTGAAACCAAGCCTCACAAGTCCATCCCACTCCTTGAAGCTAACAGGAGGGAGGGGCTTCCTGGGCTCGATACGCACAACTGATGAATCAACCTTGGGTGGAGGCCTGAAGTTGTTCCGTCCAACCTTCAGGAGATGTGACACACGTGATAAGAGCTGCACGTTCACTGAGAGACGGCAGTAGAGACTGTCTCCAGGCTGTGCTACAAGTCTCATGGCAAATTCACGTTGAAACATGATCACAGCACACCTAAAGATCGGACGGTGTGACAGAAGCTTGAATGTAAGGGGGGATGAAATCTGGTATGGAATGTTTGCCACACAGATATCAAAGTACGGGAGATCACATTTAAGGACATCTCCTTGGATAACCTGCATTACAAGTCACAAGAACACTCATTTTATTAACAAAATTTTGATTCACATTGAAATTGCAGGCACAGGGGGAAACAAAAGGATACCAGAAATAGAATGTGGATTGGATATAAGCCTTTTTTTCATTTCAGCTCCCCTCCCGGTCATCATTGGCGCTAACAAATATTTAGTCATCACTATAATCCAACTCTGCAGTTTAATTTTACCCTCTATAATCTTCATTCAAGACAATTTTAGTTCTCTTAACACGCCAATGCCTCCATATATTCAAAAACATTTTAGTGATGTTACATCACTTTAGTGAAGAAGCAAAACTCATCCTAGTTACAGTAACTCACCCTCATACGTGTACCGCTAATACTTTGGACTCACAGGAACAAACATTTATGTAGCATTGAACAATTCAGCACCTAAAAAAATCAAACCTATTCAACTGAAACAACACCTTGTATCATTTACCAATTCAGCCCCTGAAATCTAACTGGTTAACCAACACAACCACCAAAAACTGCAAAGCACAACGGCAGGGAGAAGAAAGCTTTGTTCTGTAGAAGCAACTCCACCACACATCCATGAACATAACATTACACCACCCTGAATTCTGCAATTGCCCCCATGACCAATCTTTTCCGCTTTGCAGAACAAAGGAACTAAGTACAGTTCAACCGCCTTAAAAATATATCCATTGCAGAAAAATCAAACGCCAAATTACCCTAAACCAGAACCACTCCAGTACCATAAACAATTTTTAGACATCTCTAAGCAGCCATCGCAAAACAGGCACTCAACAGCAGAAAGTAGCTCTGAATCCTTTTGGAAAATTCAATCTTTCCACCAACCACACAAAATAGGAGCCAAGAAGGAGAGCGCTTGTACCTTGAGGCGTGAGGAGAGGGGGTGCCCCTGGAAGCGGCGGTTGAGCTCGATCACCATGCGCGGGTCGAGCTCGACGGCGACGACGGCCTTGACGCCAGCCTCGAGCAGGCGCTTGGTGAGGTTCCCCGTGCCGGGCCCGATCTCGAGGACGGTGTCCGTGGGCTTGAGGCCGGCCTTAGCGACGATGGAGTCCACCAGCGTCGGGTTCCGCAGGATGTGCTGCCCCTTGGACTTCTCGAACGGGATCCCGCCCTGCAGCCGGCCGCTGCCGCTTCCCGCGCCTCCGCCGTGCCGCTTCTTCTGGATCTTGCCGCCCGCCATGGTGGTGCACTCGGGTTCCCGCCGCCGCCGGAGGAGGAGAAGGTGTTGGTGGACAGGCGGCGCTGGGGGTGGCGCGCGTGGGGAGTGGAGGGAGAAAAGGAGCGGGCCAGCTAGGGTTTTGGCCTTTTGGGGTATAAATATAAGGATTTTTTTTTCTTTATGGGTAGGGCTGGCACCGATGCAGCAAGTAGACAGGCCCATGGAATTAGAACCGGCCCGGTCCAGTGTATAGGTATGTTAAGGTACAAGCGGATTGAATTTAGATAGATCAATATTACTATCACGGATTGAATTTAGATAGATCAATATTACTATCAGGAAAATGGTTACATGTTGTCTGAAATAAGTTTCTCTTGAATTTGATTTAGAACACTGTCGTAATTACTTGTGTCAGTTCAGTTATATCTACATAAAATGGAAAATCCTGTGGGAAATATAGACCAGTTATTTTATTTAGAGCTAGGTTCTCTCTGTGAAGTATGATTTTTTGGGGGGTATGGGTTTAACGTTTTGTCACTGCTTACTCTTTAGCAATGTTTGACCAGAGCACCTTAACTTTTCTGTCATTTTGTTTTGCTGTTTTCCTAGATGAGAATCCACATAGCTTATATATTTTGTTGTCATATAATTCATGTTATTTTATTTTGGCCATGTTCTGGTTTACAGTCGTCTGGCCAAGCACAAGAAAACACATTTTGGAGTCGGCAGTCTTGGAAGAGGTTTACACCTTTTAGGCTTTCAATTAAGTCATGTGGTCCTCGTAGGTTTTTTTTCTTTGGGTGTTGATTTCCTGGACCCCATCATAACTCTTGTTGAAGAAAACAGTGAACAGTGCCTTTTGCTTCCACTCCCTTAACTGATGATTGTTGGCTTATGTAATAGCCCTTGTAAACACATTTCATAAGAAAACAGTGAACAGTGCCTTTTGCTTCCTTAATCTAGGTATTTCTGTAATGCAAAAGGCTACACAACCATTTGGTTATTTTTTTGGCACTAGGTGCGAGTGTATACAGTCCACATGATGCAAGTATAATGCTGACTTCCTAAGTTATGCTGTAATAATGTTTGTCAATCAATTATAGCATCCTCCAATTATATTTGAAATTTACACATCTGATCATTACTTTTTTTTTGAATTTTGTGTGGCATTCAGGATCTAGAAGATATTGGTTCGTACGGTGTACTTGATCCCAATTTCATTGAGAAGCTGAGTGAAGAAAACATTGCTCTGTTCACAAGGTAATGCTTTAATGATGACTGATGAGTTTTAAGTATATGGGGGGAATTTCAGCAAGGTATTGCCATCGTGTATAGTTAATGGGATGCTGGAATAATAGCTATAGAATTTCCTGCATGGATTTTGCAATTATTGGTCTTGTTGAAATCCCTGTTCAATTCTGAACATGATGTTGCTGTTTGTTATATATATTTTTTTGTTTTTTCTGTACAGCCAATTTCGTTAGTGCTATTAGACAAATCATTGAACTGTGTGTGACTTAGGGTTTTGTGATTTGAGTTTTGACCCATCTGTTGATTCATGTTTGTCATCGATAACCCGTCATGGTGGGAATCACCTATAGCTGCAAGCCCAAGCCTGGCGGCTTAGGTCCATCTCCGGCACGTGCAGCTTGAGGAAAGCCTTTTTTTGCTTGCAAGTTAGCATCTCCTATTTCCATGTTTAGATAAGATCCTTAAGATCCTTCCATGATTAGATATGATCCTTAAGATTGGTTAGTTAGGATCCTTAAGATGTGGTAAAAGCTACTATACCAGTTACAAGAACATATAGGTGTGCTCACTTTCACTGTTTCCTTATTTTTACAATGTGGCTTAACATTTAATTCAACACATAGGAGTAGCTAGTAGTATGTGTTGTGTGAAATCTCTATTGCCGCTTTGTTCTTTGCATGCTGAACTTGAAAATATTCTTTACAGGCGTGAAGAGCTTCGACAACGAGATACACTGTTGAAGCAGACGGTATGCCATACCATTGAGTAATTAGTTCGTGGTAGGCATCATATTATGTCACCTGATCAGATCTGAATGGTTTTTTGTAGATTGGGGAGCTGGAGCATGAACTAGAGGAAACAAAAGGAAGTGCTCTCGGCTTGCTGATGAGCTGCAGGTGAGGAAGAGCCAGCAGCAGCTCCCTTACATGTGAAGGTTAGTTTGGCTACTTCCGACATCATATCTGTATGTGCTGCGCTTCCAATTTCACTATACCTGTATAGTTCTTTACACTATACCTGTATAGTTCTTTAATCTCACAATTATCTGTACACTAAAACGACGTGCAAGAAATTAATGCTTGTGAATTAGGAAGCTTAAGAAGCTATTACTTTCATAGCCTTCCTTAATCTCATCTTGGTTGAGCCTCAGCTCTGGATTGTAGTTGCCAAAACCCTTATGGCTGGTGCCCTGGTAAATGACATTGTAATTCTATTGAAACCAGTTAATACCTGGGGACAGATTCATTATATAGTTCCTTTCACGATTCTTGTGTTCTATTCGGATTGAAGTCTGCTATGCATTGGTTTGAATTTTACAAGAGAAAGAATCACACACCTTTTGTAATGAGGTTAGATAGTGTTCTAGTTTTGCGTCCCCGAAGCATCTGAACAAAACACTTACTATGTTGTCGAACTTTCATCAGTCCATTTAATTACAGTGGAACATCTGTGAAGCGTCAGTCCACTTATTTGTATTGTATGTGGACAATTGTACAAGTTGTTCAGCATTTTTCCCGGTTACATTAACCAAATAAAGATGAAACAAAATTTTGATTGGTGAAAAATTATGATCCGGACGACATCATTCACAAGGTCAGACCATCCGATCAGAAGGGCACAGTAGCAGTGACTGTTCTATGCCTGGGGTCTGTCAGGATGGAATGGACATTGATAAAGCCGGCTTGCCTCGTCGTCTCCTCCAAATCCAGCATGTAGTACTCGTCCAGAAACGGTTCAGTGCTCTTCATCAGAGTGAACAACACTGGTGATAATTCCTGAAATGATAACGGTTTCTTAATCAGTTACTGTGAGACATTTCATAGGTTGGTTAGAGCATGAACCGAACGAGCAACTTCAATATATGTTCTTGAGATGGTTGAAATATGTTGCTGAAGCATACCTGAAGTACTTTGGATTTTGGCTGTAACAGATTAGAAGAAAAAAATGGAGTCAGTTAGTCGATTTTTAACGCTGTGTTAATCAGTGAATGAAGGGAAACTGAAATTTATTACCGAATTGTCGGTTAACGCAATGGTCCCTCCTGGGCGAAGGAGTCGGAATGCTTCCTTCACTAATCCAGTAATTGCTCGTGCTGGACACTCGTGGCACTGCAAATGGTCACCAAGTTCATGTAAATGAAGCTGTAGAATCATGCTTTGTTGGGCAAGGTGATCAAAGGATGCACAAATGAACAAATTAATTACACGGTTAAAAATGTACATAACAGCAGAACCTCAAATCTCAAGACAACCACGCTATACAACTGTGGAAGATCAAGAATAATGCCTAGTATAGTTTAAAAAAAAAGAATAACGCCTAGTTTTGCTGCCTCAAGATTCTGAACTATATTAAGATTTCTATATTTTAGCTTTGATTAATTGATTTTATGGGAACTATTTAAGAATTCAAGTCTGATTGAAATTTACCACATAAGCAAGGGAGACGAGGTCGAATGAATTCGAGGGCAACCCAGTCGCTTCACCATTCGCATGAACCCACCGGATAGGATTTTGCCGAGACAGTTTTTCTTCCTTTTGTGCCGCCACTGCGAGGAAGTAAGGTGATAGATCCAATCCCTAGATCATCGTGAACAATTTCAGAATTACCATGTAATCAAAGCACCATCCACATGCAGAAAGATTACAATATAAGCTAACAATCTACTATTTCTATTATTTTGATGAACACGAGGAGCTTCTAAGCAACAATCTCCAATATAAGATAAGCAACAAACACATCGTTTCACGTGATCAGTTTACACTGGTAAAATCTTACTATTGAATATCCTTTCTTATTCGAAAATATGATTTGCAAGAGAAGTTTTGTTTGAAGATGTGTAGAAGTTATCAGGAATCAGGTTAACAAAATTTCTGAGCCAATTCACAGTTCGGTTCGAGCACTTACCACAGCTTTAGCTGAAGGGAACTTCTCAGCCAGATATCTGGTGCTTACACCAACAGAGCAGCCAATGTCCAGAATGTCATTTATCTGACAATTTCCCGAGTACTTGAGGTGATGCTCCTCAATTGCATTCAGCCAGTTTCCTCGAACAATTTGGTTCGCTTCTTCGATCGAAGTAGCCTCAGGTATGGCCCTCTTTGCAATTGACATTGTTGCAGCCTCAGCCTCAGCTGCAGCCTAAATCATTCAAGATTAATGCGAGCAAAAACAAAATATCAGATACATTCGGTTTGTTACCTATCAGGTTACGGATACAATTACCTGGATTTCACAGCTTCCATAATCGTATAATTGCAACAGTATTATCATTGTGGAAAACTCAGTTACAACTCAACGAACTAAATTTACTAGAGTTCAAACATTGAGTCTTAGAGAGAAGTAGATTACCAGCCATGATAGGTTTCCTTCATCATAGGCGTGAAATGGGTTCAGATAATCTGCTCAATAGAAGCAAGTCGATATCATATCGATCTAATCATTGGATTGGATCGCAAAGAAATGGAAAGAAAAATTCTCGGTGTGAAACTACTGGTGAAATTAATCAGCGAAGAAGTAAGGTCGATGGAATGGGATGAACTCACAGTCAGGGTAGACGAGGTTGGGGTCGCGTATCCTCTCGAACACCTCGTACACGTCCGACTCCAGCACCTTCTTCGTCATCTCCCTCCACGGGATGTTCGACTTCTCCGCCGTCCTATACATCCACATTCCTCATCACCAGGTCCGCATCGGTAAGAACGAGAATGCCCAAGCTAGAAGGTTGGTGTGCTTGTACCTGATGATGACCTCGCGGGAGGCGAGCTTCATGACGGAGTAGAGCGGCTTGAAGGCGATGAGCGCACCGACGAGCCGCGACAGCGGCGTCTCCCCAGACCACGCCGGCCGCTCCAGCTCCCCCTCCTGCGGCACCGCCGGCCCGGCCTCGGTCACCGCCGCGACAACGACCGCGCTGCGGCGCCGACGGTCGCCGCTGGTTTCTTGAGCCCGCCGGAGGCTGCCGGTGGCGGTGGCGCCGGCGCCGGCGCGCACGAGCATGGACGCCATTTTTGTGGTCGCTTTCTTGGAAGTATCACAGTGACCTTACCGTCGTTCTTGCTCTGGTGTCACTTGAGCTTGCTGGAGTGATGAGCCTATTTTCCTGCCGCCTCTGATTGGTGCTTGGGATTGTGTTGCTATCTGGAGGGAAACGCTGCAGCCAATGGAGTTCTGACACGTGGATGTCCTGTGGCATGTTGCGTTCTTTATTTTGGTTTTTCTTTTCCTGTCCTGCAAAATTATAACATACTGCTTGGAATGTTCATCAAGTTGAACCGACATGGAAGTACTGTTATGGAACGATATGTGCGAGAGCACTGTGTGATTCATATACCTTGCTCATCCATGGTTTCTGTGACAATCAGAAATGGAAGGAGGCATGTCAGTTCTTCATGCAAATGATAGAGAAAGGTTTTCTTCCCCAGAAGGTCACCTTTGAGACACTGTATCGCGGTCTGATACAGGCAGACAAGTTAAGGACCTGGAGAAGGCTGAAGAGAAGGGTTGATGAAGAGGCAGCAAAATTTGGCGATGAATTCAAGCTGTATCACATCAAGCCTTACAAGAGATGATATGTCGCCATTCAAAAGATGATCCTTTTCATTCTGTTGATTGGTTCATGCGGTTGTATTGTGGCCTTCACAGTTGAGATGCTAGCTTTACTGGAGCAGAATTGGAAGACGATGTATCTTGGCACTGCTGTCATTCAAAGGTGAACTTCTTACCCGGATGTAAAAGTACAGTTGCTCATGGACATGGTATCGGTATAGTTATCTGATATAATGATCCTTTCATGTGTTTTGGTGAACTTGAAGGTAAGCTACTTTTGCTGCTGTTCAGATATTCAATTTCAAGTTGCATACGAGCCAAACAGCTTTGTGAGCCAAACTGCGAACCGTTTCATCTGTCTATTGCAGAAAAAAGTTGTCTTCAGTGTTGGCTGAGTGGAAAGATTGTACAGTCCAAATTTCTTGGGAGCAATTCCATAAGGTGCCTGCTTTGAGTTTGGGATTGTGCAACATAAGCCTGTTTCCCAGTTTGATGGATGTCTGCTGGCTTCATGCGAGCTTTATGCAGGGTATGCAGATATCCAAATTATGTTGAAGTATATGTTTAGCTTATAGCCAAATGGAGCTGTCTTCGTTTTAGTAGACAATCATGTCTTGGTATGTGGAATCCAATTCTTGATGTCCTCCGCGGTGGATATCCGAAACAGCAGCCATGTTATCGAAAGTTGAAATAAATAAATCGAGTTGTTAAAGTGGATTTTTTAAACGGCTTCTCGAGCCTAAAATCGTATGCACCGTCTATATCGATATCTCTATCATCGGCTATCGTCTTAAAAAATATAAACAAAAATTATTAACCGTAGCCAAAATCTATCCGGCACAGCCTAAAATAACATGACTTTTTGAGAAGATTGTAGCTACTTTTTTGTGTTCTTATGCAGCCAGTAATCGTGAATAAAAAAATTGTTATCCTACACCTATTGGCTTGCACTCTAAGGCTCTACATGGTGAATGACGGTAATCTCGTTTCCCTTTTCCTAAGAAACAAGTTGCAAACGGATGTATTGTTGTGTACTTAGCGTCGTAAATAACAGAACAAAGTGAGATCAACACGTCGCTCCGCGTCTCCTCTCTCTCCGTCTCCTACTCGGACACGAGCTCCGACTCCGGCTCCGACGCGGCGATCAACCAGCGAGCCCAGGTCGATCGACTCCATATAAACCCCCACCTCGCCACCCCAAGAAGCTCCAAATCAACACACACCAAGCGCGCCGATCTCCATCCAAGGAACAATTCGAGCACCTGGCCGTTTGTGTTCTTGCCGTCGCCATCGCCATTACTTGGCCTTCAGCACCAGTAGAAGCTTTGTGGAGATGGTTCGGCGCTACTTCGGCGCGTACGGCGCGACGCACTACGGCTACTTCGGCAAGAGGCCGCGGCCGCTGGGGCCCGGGGAGGCGGCCCTGCGGGTGCAGGCTGCGGCGCGCGGGTTCCTGGCGCGCAGGATGGTGCGCGCGGTGCGGGACGTGGAACAGGAGGCCGAGGGCGTGGCGGCGAGGCTCGCCGCCCTGCAGCAGGCGTCGAGCGGCGGCGATGCGAGCGTGACGGCGGCGGAGGCGGAGGAGGAGCTGATGCGGCTGCTGCTGCGGCTGGACGCCGTGCGCGGGGCGCGCGCGTACCGGCGGCGCGTGGCCGCCAGGGTGATCACGCTCCAGGGCGTCGTTGACGGCGTCGGCGGCGCCGCTGACGGCGTCGGCGGCGGCGCCGCCTGACGGGATGGATGTTTTGTGCACGCGCATCGGCCTCTTCATTCTTGAAGCTGCTGGATTTGATCATGGATCCATGCATTTAGCTTAGTTATCAAACCACGCAATTATGTAGATGCAATCGAGTGTTAATTGGATGCATGCGTTTGTACAAAAATTCTTACGTGCCATCAATATCATTAATTTGCTGAGGTGATATGTGTTTTTTTAAAAACTCCGAACAAAACTGAGCCAACACTGAAGAGAACTTTTTTCTGCAATCAACAGATGAAACGGTTCGCAATTTGTCTCACAAAGCTGTTTGACTCGTATGCAACTTGAAGATGAATATCTGAACAGCAGTAAAAGTAGCTTACCTTCAAGTTCACCAAAACACATCAAAGGATCATTATATCAGCTTACTGTACCGATACCATGTCCATGAGCAACTGCACTTTCACATCCGATGAAATCAAATTACAATGGCACTTGTTTACTCGCCCTTTTCTTTGGTCCCCTCAAAGTACTTAGCTCATCTTTGGTAAGAAGTTCACCTTTGAATGACAGCAGTGCCAAGATACATCGTCTTCCAATTCTGCTCCAGTAAAGCTAGCATCTCAACTGTGAAGGCCACAATACAACTGCATGAACCAATCAACAGAATGAAAAGAATCATCTTTTGAATGGCGACATATCATCTCTTGTAAGGCTTGATGTGATACAGCTTGAATTCATCTCAAACATGGTGTTTGCAGCATGTCTCGTGGAGTAGGATACTGGATTTTCGCCCTTATGCTGATTTTGTTTGAGTTGTAAAAATGAAATAATTGAGGGCGAAAATCTAGGTGAGAATCAGAGCTGTAATCTGATAGCACGGAACAGAACAGCTCTCCAGCAATTTGGTGATGCCTTCTCCAAAGGAAAGCCCGCAGTGCCGGACTGCCAGTGCTTCCTTCTGTTTAGCTTCTGTCTTTGTTGGTATCATGTTGTAGTCTAGTGGCCACCATGAACACACTACAAAATTACTGACCTAGGGTTGGTATTCCTGTTTAATTTGGCCATATGCTGCACTCCTCTTTCGGCCTCTGTGTTGAACGTCCTGCGAATTTCAGCTATGGAACGACACAGTTGATTTCGTTTCGTTCCCTCTTAATTTATGGAAGCTGCCAGAATCAGAACCAGCTGGTGTAAGTGTATAGCCGTATAAAAGTTCTTCAATTTTCTGGATATGCTTTTCGCTAATGCCACTGTTGATTTGCAGAAATTCATGTATGTGAAGCGACCTTCCTATATGCATAAACAAGCTTGATGTCCCGTCCAAGTTTCACATGAATGTGCGGTAGGCTTAATTTTCCCAGATTGTAAATCTTTACCCCAAAATATCACGCCACCGTCTCAACACTTCTTTCCACTCATTTCGGTCCAAGCTTCTATCTTTTGGCTTATTATTCACTATTCATAAATTTTATCTTTTTCTAAACTTTTTTGAACTGACTAGCAATATAATCAGCTTGGGTAAGCTCGAGGAGTGCAACTGGAAGATCGTGTTGGAAGATGGTCACCTGCGCGTATTTGATCACCAGGGATAGCTACTGGTTTAGGTCAAGAGAGTGAGGAATAGGTTGTACGACCTCAATCTTGACCTCGTGCAGCCGTGTGTTTGATATCATGTATCGACGATGACGCATGAAGATGGCAAGCACGCTATGGACATTTGAACTTCTAGGCGCTATGTAAACTGGGCCAGGAAGGCCTAGTCAAAGGACCCCTGCTGGTGAGCCATGTGGAGAAGTTGTGCGATGGCTGTCTTGTCGGTAAGTAGTGCCATGCATCGTTCCCGCAGAAGGCAAAGTTTAGGGCAAGCAAAGTACTAGAGCTTATGTATGGTGACTTGCACGGGCCTATCTCTCCCCCAACCCCAGCCGGTAACAAGTATTTTCTACTGGTAGTTGATGATTACAATAAAGATATGTGGATTGTGTTATTGAAAACCAATGATGAAGCCTTCCAAGCCTTCAAGAAGCTCAAGGCAGCGATCGAGATTGAAGCGGAGGCCAAATTAAAAGCACTTTGCACAGATTGGGGATGTGAAATCAAGTCAAAAGAATTCATCGCCTATTGTGAGGAGATGGGCATAAGAAGGTACTTGACTGCCCAGTACTCTGTTCAGCAAAACGAAGTGGTCGAGCAAAGAAACCAGACGGTTGTTGTCATGACGCACAGCATGATGAAGAGCATGAACATACCCAGCATGTTCTGGGGTGAGGCCGTGACGACCGCAGTGTATATCCTGAACCGTGCACCAACTAAGAGCATAGTTGGCATGACACTGTATGAAGCCTAGTGAAAGCGAAAGCTGGCGGTACACCATCTCCGCACCTTTGGGTGCATCGCGCATGTGTAGAAGGTGGGCAGCCACATTGGAAAGCTTAAGGACCGCAACTCTTCAATGGTGTTCATTGGGTATGAGAGCGGCTTGAAAGAGTACTGCGTGTTTGATCCTACTACAAGGAGGGTGTGTATAAATCACGACATAGTTTTGAGGAAGGGAAGAAGTGGGACTGGAGTGCCACACCACAGGTAGAACAGCTCCCACCTAAGGAGGTGTTTCATGTTATCATGTACACATTGAGCCTACATGTTTTGACGAGGTGGAAGAAGACTCTTGACAGGTGGGTCCTGGGCCCACGTGGTAGTTAGAGAGGGAGGCGCGATGAGAGAAGGTGCTCGGGCGAAAAGACGCTTTGCGTGGAGGAGGTGAAAAAGGGAGGTGGCTCGGAGCAGTTGGCGCGCGAGCTGGGAATGGGCTGGAACAGAAGATGGCTAGGCCGAGGGGAGATAAATCGGCCCAAGAATAGGGAATCGAATTTTAATTATTTCCTGGTTTAATTTAACTACAGAAAATAGTTTCAAAATTTAAAATTAGCAAACTAATTCTAAAAATTATAATTTTTTTGGAAAAGCTCCTTAAATTATTTAGAACTCAAATAAATTATTAGTAGGTCTTGGCCAGGTTTTAGTTGCTTATAGAAATTCTTTTTGAGCAGCTAGAAATTAAGAAAACATTTTTCTTAAAAGCAGAAAATTTGGGAAATACATGGAAAAGCAGAAGCAATGATTTTGAATTAATTAAAAAGCTTTTAGAAATTTTAGGACGTTACAATGTGAGATTTATATCTATACTAGTTACGTACTCGTGCGTTGCAACGAAACTTATTGAATATATATAGAGTTACTCTAATCAGTTGGTAAATGAAGAATAGTGAGAAGTTAAGAGAATAGAATAGTTGAAGGAGAATAGACGTATAATCACCAACTTATTCTTTTATAATTGTAAATATTAATATAGTTTTTGATATTGCTTGAGATAATATATATGAACATGTATTTTTTTAAGATAAAATTAGTGGTGAAAGTTACGTTTTGGGGAGGTACCCGAAACGGCACTCTCTTCCGCGCGGCGGGGTGGTAATTTTCTTTAACTGAGATTGATACGATGGCTACGATCGCTAACCACGCCGGAAAAGTCCGACCAATCGGATTACGACGGGCTGCCGCCCGTGGTGGCAGGGCACGTACGGGATGGCCAACCAAAGCAGAAGGAAGTGCTGCGCGCGCAAACCAACGACCTCCGCTCCGCACCACAGACGCGCAGCGCCTCGCAAACTCCGGATAAAGCTCCTCCTCATCCCCGCAAATCGCCACTCCCCTCCCCATGGAGGCCTCCGCCTCCGCCACGGCCCAAGCGCTGACCCTGCTCACCTCCTGCCCCCGCTTCCTCCACCTCCCTCTCTGCGCCCCCTCCGCCTCCCGCCACGGCCGCAGCGGCGGAGGCGGGGGGTTACTGGTCCGACCGTCGACTCGCCGGAAGCTGGAGCTCGGCTCCCGTGCCCGCCGCCTGCCGAGATGCTTGGTTAGTGGCGCAGAGGCCACCGCGGTGGACGTGCTGGGCGGCTCGGTGGTCGCCGCGGCGTCTCTCCTCGCCGCCTTGCAGCTGGCGTGGCTCCGGTGGCGTGGTGCGAGGCATGGGGATTCCCCGGAGGTGAGCTTCTGGTGGATTGAATATTCCCTTTTGCTAAGCTCTGTTTCTTGAAGATTGATTAGAACTAAACTGGAGTCCCTCTTCAGTATACCAGTTTAGGTGAGAAGTGAGAACTCCAAAGTCTTATTTGGCTTGTTGCCATTGCTCCAAGAAATGAATGCGCTAAAGAAAAATGTATTCAGAAAAAAAAAAATTCTGTGCCAGCTGAGCAGCGTGCAGTGTGCGCACCTCGTACCTTGGATACTTGAAAACTCAGTTTCAAATAGCATTATGGATGCACCAAGTAGTAAAACTGCCAACTGGAACCTTACTGGTTTGGCTAGTCAAGCGCAATTCGACAATTGTAGTTAGAAATACTGACATCCTAGTCGCTTTTGATATCCGACATTAAGCATAACCTTGTTTATTTCTTGCAAGGGAAAAAATCTTGTTCATTGGATGGGCATGTAAATTGACATATGACTAACAGTTTTAATGGATGAATGAAACATGATTTAACAAGTAACATAATTGTTTTCTAACTCGTCGTTGTCTTCAAAATTTGGCAGGTTTTACATGAACATGACAAAAGCACTATAAATAAGGCCCTTGATACAGCAGCAAAATCGGTATATAATAGTAATTATGCACCCTGGAATACGCATGAAAATGGCTTTTCAGAGCTATCTCTATCTGGAAGAATGACTGTTGATGAAGTGGATTGCCGGGCTGGTATTTTTTCATGTGTTGATACTGTAAATAAGACTACACAGGATGGTTCTGTAATTACTCCTTGGACGTCGTTAGACACATTAGTAGATGTTTCTGGACCAGAAGAAGTTTGTTGCTCAACTTCAGCAGCAAAAACAAGTTCTGTAGGGAAGGTTACAAATATTCTTGCGATGCCACATTCTGTGCTAGAAGGGCAACATACAAGCAAGTATTTCTCTAACAGAATGGGCCGGCGAGGTGGACTCCCTCATCAATTTTTATCCCTTTCAGAATGGAAGGAACCATCTCAAAATGGCCATGATCCTACTGATAACCAAACAGATAGCAAAGATACTCATTTACTTGGATGCCATCAGAGTGATCAAGAGGAACATCTTGATTTGACATCTCTTTCGTCCTTGAAAAGTACAGTGGAGTATCCTCTCAATTTTATTCCCCAAGCCAGTGTCAGTAATTTGTTCGAACCAAGAAAAGCAGCCGAGTTAGCAAATTCATATATAGAGGGCTCTTATTTGACAGCAGGTTTAACTTTGTAATTCATGTATTCTTCTTGGCACATAGTTTGCTGAAATAATTTATTTTTTTAATATAGCCTCTGCATGATTTTTTCCATTTCCTCAGAAGCATACTCTATTTTCAGGGCAATTAGTTCCAGTTGCATGCTTAAGGGAAGGTCCAGTGAGTAAACAAAAGAAAGTAGTGAAAGACCATGATGATGCAAAAACTATTGGCTGGAGTATTTCTAATATACTAAAAAAGGAGAATCCAGAAAACTTTGCTCCAGCAAAGAGAGTTGGATTCAAGGGCACAAACGATACATCAGATTACTTGAGGAGATACAATAGTTTGTTAATGGATGGAAGGTATAATATTTGATATATAATCACTACAACATTTTTGCCCAGAACACTCCTTGAGTTATTATATGTATATTCGTTACAAATTATTCACCCTTTCTGTCAATTTTTCGGTTGGTATATCAATTTGCTATTGTCAGGTTGAAAGACTGTGTGGATTTGTTGGAAAGCATGGGGCAGAAGGGATTTCTTGATGCGAAGAAGGTAATACCTGTTTTAATGGTCCAGTGATTTTAAAATTTAGCTTTTTATAATGTCTTCTTCAAGTTCCTGATTTCCATCTATTTTCAGGTCCACCATGCTAGCTTTTTGAGTGCCTGTAAGAAGCAAAGGGCTGTTATGGAAGCTCTTCGCTTCTGCAGGTTGATTGACAATCCGAAAATGAGCACCTTCAATATGCTTTTATCTGTTTGTGCTAATTCACAAGATTTTGATGGTAACTGATCTAGCTTCAAAATTTACCTTTTTCTCGTGAGATGTGCTAGAGTTGGAGATGGGACGTTGAGTATGACCAAATGCTTTTACCTTTACAGGGGCCCTCCAAGTTATGGTGCTCCTAAAGGAGGCTGGGCTAAAACCTGATTGTAAACTTTACACCACACTGATATCAACTTGTGCAAAGTGTAGAAAAGTTGATGCCATGTTTGAGGTAACTAAATCACAAACTCACGGTAGGGGGTTGCCATTTAAATTTTGGTAATATACTATACCTCACGTTATATCACTTATAGTGTACTATTATTTTAGGTCTTTCATGAGATGGTCAGTGCTGGAATAGAGCCAAATGTTAACACATATAGTGCGCTAATTGATGGCTGTGCTAAAGCTGGACAAGTGGCAAAAGCATTTGGTGCTTATGGGATCATGAGTTCAAAGGTGAAGTTGTTCTGTCTGATGATTTTTCTATTTTAGATGTCCTCCTTTCAGTTGTGCTTTAAATGCTACTGAAGAAACCTTCCAATTTAAAACCTTCTGTAAGCATCTTCACGCTTTTTGAACTTACTGGGTCATACTTGCAGTAGAAGGTGAAGCCAGATCGAGTTGTCTTCAATGCTTTGATCAGTGCATGCGGTGAATCTGGAGCTGTTGCTCGAGCTTTTGATGTTTTATCAGAAATGACAGCAGAATCCTCAGAATCTAAAGGATCCAAGCCAATTCTTCCTGACCATGTCACAGTTGGAGCACTGATGACGACATGTATTCAGGCCGGCCAGGTGTTTTTACGAATTGACATCTTTTCAGAAATGCAAAACAGAAAATATAGTTCCTGTCCAAAATCAAGTTGTCATCGTTTTGTTTGTTTAGGCTGATCGAGCTCGCGAGGTGTACAAAATGCTTCAGGAGTACAATATAAAGGGTACCACAGAAGTTTACACAATTGCACTGAGAAGCTGTAGCTTGACTGGTGATCTAGGGTTTGCACTGAAGATCTATGAAGATATGAACAAGATTGGAGTAAAACCTGATGAGGTGTTATTTCTTAGTGGCAACATTTAAGATACCTAATGTTTTGCCCCTTACAGCTTATTTGACTCTTCTGTTTGTTTAATGCTATCAACTACAGATGTTTCTGAGTGCTCTAGTTGATGTAGCTGGCCATGCTATGAGGGCTGATGCTGCCTTCGAAATAATGAAAGATGCAAGAGCAAAGGGATTGCAAGTTGGAACCATTGCATGCAGTTCTTTAATGGGTGCTTGCTGCAATGTAAGTTCTGCCATAAATTGTTGGGCAAAAAGCACATCTAGGGTTTAATTGTGACTTGCTTGTTGCACAATAGTCCTAGATTTTGTATGTATTTAGTTACTCCCATCTTTTGCTTGCATTCTATGTACTTATGATTTGAATCCATTGGTATTATCAGATTCTTTTTAATTAATCATGACCTTATTGCCACTGTTTCAGGCCAAGGACTGGAAAAAGGCATTGCAACTCTATGAGGAGATCAAGTCGATCAAATTAATTCCAACAGTTTCAATGATGAATGCTTTGATCACCTCACTGTGTATGTCTACTCTTAGAGGGAAATGCAAAAATTTCGTTCACTTGACACCTAATTTTTTTCTGAAGGAGAAAATCGCACCAGATGCCTCTATACTTGTAGCAGTGTCTCATTTAGGTCCCTAAACTTGAATATGAACTTGGTGGGTCCTCCAATATGTAAACTGCCACTCAGGCTATTTCCTTCATTTTTTTAAGGACCAAACTGCCACTTAGGCTATTTTGTCTTTTCAATTATCTACCAGTGCTGATGTGGTGCAATAAAGGTATGAAGCTCGCTTCACACTTTTAGTTGCTTAAAAAGTCATAATAACATACATGATACAATTTTTTGCAAGTGTAAGGATCCAAGTTAAAGGGACCTAAATGGTATTACAGAACAAGTATAGGGACCTTCGTGCAATTTTCATATTCTGAAATGTGCATAATTATTCGCCACTTTTTATATTGAAGATCTCCCTTCTTTGAATATGGGAAGAATGATGGTTTCACGCTTTTTATTGACTTTGCAATGAAATTGCAGGTGATGGTGGTCAAGTTTTGAAGGCTGTTGAGGTCTTTAATGAGATGAAGATATTAGGAGTCCATCCAAACGAGATAACCTATTCTGTCTTATTTGTGGCTTGCGAAAGGTAATAACTCTGAGCAATCACTGTACATTTCAAACTAATCTCATGGTATACTTGGGATACTAACAGCTGACCTGCAGAAATGGTGAAGCACAACTAGGTCTGGATCTATTTGAACAATCAAATATAGATGGTATTGGCCTCAATCCCACCATCATCGGTTGTCTCACTGGTAAGTTTCTATTGGGGTCCATACTTTATGGAAGAACTTGCATTTTCTTTGTTTCCTCAACACACTTGTTTTTGTTTTTCCCATGTCTACACCTGCTAGCAGTTCTTTTAGCCTTTTTTTCTTTGGTGACAATCCTTCCTAATGAAATAACTTTTTCTTCAGGTTTGTGTCTACAAATGTTTGACAATGATCTCTCACTTGGCAATATAATTGTCAGATTCAACTTAGGGAAACCACAAATTGACAATAAATGGTACACTCCTTGCTGGACCATCCCTAGATTCAAATATGTATGCCAAGCTTCATGTAAATAGATCAAATTTTTTAGATTACCCCTTATGCTAAAGTCACATATAAGGAATAGTTTGACAAAGTCTTTTACATACTATATCAAAAACTTGTGCTTTTGAAGTATTGTTCAATAGAACATGTTCTAGTTGCTCTGGTTTAATTCATTGATTCTTCAAAAAAATTTCATAGGAATGTAGTTATTTTGCATAGATTCCTTTTCATGACTGGAACTGTGATGGATGCATTATGGAACCACTACACCTACAACTGTTGTAAAGGAGAGAAGTGGCAACAGCTAAACCCAATAATTTGTTTGGTGAATATAATTTGGTTGGGATAAAATATTGCGATTGTTGGATTGGTAAGATTTGAGTCAGTTGAATGTTATGCTCAGTATTCAATCTGAAGTTTCAGGTTATATTAGCAAGAAATAAATGAAGAAAAGTTATTCCCTAAAAAAATAAACGAAAAATAGTTCTACGTCAACTATTTCCCTATCCGCAGGCCATCTTGACCAACGTGGTTGGACGAGGAGTGTCCAACATGAAGGCCACGGGCAGCTGCCCAGTTTCCCTCACACTATGATCCCCAGTTCCCCATTCATCTTCCTTGGCACATATCTGAATCGTAAACAATATAAATATTTGATGTCTGCAATGCATATTCTCTTAATAAATTCTACTATTCATACAAGCTGATGTTGTAAGAGCGTTCGACGGCTCCAATTTGAAGATAAGGGATGTTATAACTTTAGTTAATCCATTGTTATTAACATCATTTGATAGCTCCATTTTATAAACATGTGAAACTGCAACTTGTCGCAACACAATCATATGTCCTAGATGCAAGCTTTATTGTGACGACCCCATTTTTTAGGTCATCGAATTTCCCCGCAACCGCCCAAGAATTTCGATTGCGGAGTGAAAAGGAGTGTACATCAAGCCTGCTTAAACTTTAATCATAAAACCCAAATTTTGATTACAAAAGAGTACGGCTTAGCAGCCGAGCTTTACATTATTAAGGGCGTCCAAGCCAAAAGTGTATGGTATAAGACAAAAGATCTCCCTAAACCACAGGCACGCTTGAGCTTAGTCGAGACCTAAAACCGATAGTCATCACCTTTTAGAGAGTCATCGGAGTCTCCCTCAAAATGTTCCTCGGTATCCTCCTAAGTTCCTTCTGATGATGATTAAGTAAGTATGAGTACAATCGTACTCAGCAACCCACATGAGAATATCTACTTAACTACTTCCCAGTATTTCAATAGAGTAAGGTAAGGAGGTTCTATTATTATGGGTATAAATGCATGTTTATTTGCAAAGGTCTTTGGACTTGAAATACAAAACACTATTTTATTAAGAGAAAAGGATTTAACAACTGTACTTCTCATTTTGAAACCATTCAAAATCTACTTATACCTTGTTGGAATCACCTATTAAATGCAGCTTCGGTTAATTGGAAGCACGGTAACAAGGGCGTTTTACTGTTCTTTACTTTCTAGTCTTTACTCGGTAGGTATGGGCCATTCCATAACGATCGGATATCCACTGGCCGATGCAGAATCTGTGCCCCAACATTGAATTGGCCTACCAATGTGAAGAATGGCAAGCAACATAAAAAACCCAACTTCCATCTCACCCTTATCGCGTGGGCCATCTAGAAAATCCTAGGATAGCGGTTCCTCTTGTAGTATTTGATCAGATCGAGCGGTGTACTAGGCCATGTTAACAAGTCAAGCTTGTGATTGAGCGAGATCAGTGTCCTTTACTTGGCATAATGATCTAGTCCTTACTTGCCACAGATAAGGCTATCATTCACATATCATATGCATCACAACACAATACCACTAAAATCATACCAAAACCTCAATCGAGTGTGGTCATGGGCTCCAACCATTTAGTGGTTGCCCACCAAGTAGCTTCAATGATTAGCTTCATTTCAAAAGTCTACTGTGTGGAGCTGAATAGCCCTTATTAGTATATGTAAATAATTTTAGTTGTCAAACCTAATTACTAGCTATCTATATGGTGATTAAATGCCATTATAGGTTATACTAAAGTTGTCAAGGTGAATATGGCCTATAAGAATATGACTGAACTTTTCGGTGGTAGGATTTAACTATCTATCACGTCATTCCAAACTATTATTTTATATAAATAAAATTGCATAATTAATGTAAATGAAAGTAAGATACTTAAGTAATATGGGATCAACATGATAAACAAACATGTGACTTGCCTTCCTGTTCGTAGTCTTCGACCGAGCCTACTTTTTCACCATCTTGATCAGCTCCTTCAGCAGTCTGCTCAACGAACTTGGTGCTATCGCAAAGGAAAATGAATCAAACAAGCCTGGGCTTGAAAGAAAGCGAGCTGTGAACAAAATAAAAGAGAAAAATCTAGAAAAAGGTTTAAATGTAGGAAGGTTTGGGTAGTAAGGGTCTAAGCGGTGCTTGGTTGGGTTGAACAGAGTTAAAAATGGGCTAGACGGGCTTAAGACAGTCAAAACAAGTATAAACAAACTTAACGGGTTTTATGTGAACAGTAACGGTTCGAGTGAACAATGCCGAGTCGGTACTATTTCTAGTGGGTCGGGTTTGGTGAACAGTACAGGTTAGGTTGGGCTATTGGGCTGCATAGTGTTGGGCCATCGGTGAACAGTGTTGACTAGCTGTGAACATGATCAGGCTGCACAGTATTGGGCTAGCCTAGTTTGGCCTACTGGGCCAAGAGTCGGCTCGCGCTGGCTTTGCTAGCCCGCCTTGGCGGTCCACGGGGCACGTGGCCCATCTCACTTCAAAGAGAGCTGGAGCTCGCTCCCATGGTGGCTGAGACATGGGGCAATGACGACACCTATTTTGTTGACGGCGGCGAGCTGCAGTGAAGCGAGCATTTAGGGAGGGAAATCCATTTTGGGCATTGGCATGGACGGAAGTGGCTGGCAGCGGCAGAGCTTGGCCGGAACAGGGGAACAACGCTATAGCGGTGATACGGCCAAGTTGGCAACGACTTAAGCATATAGGGAGTGATGGGGATGCGGTGGTGGTGTTGGCTTGGCTCGGGATGGTCTGAGGAGGGTTGGTGACGGTGGCCGTAGGCTACGGAGCAATGACACATGGTAGCAGCGAGCTAGAGGCGGTGAAGCTAGGCAAGAAGCTAAGGATTAACTTCTTGGAGTGGTGGGGGTGAGGAATCGAGGTTGGGCTCACTAGCGGTGATTTGGGGGTTGGCTGCAATGGCATGGCATGGCCGGAGTTGAGGAAGAAGTGGCGGTAGGTGTGGGGCAATGTGGAAAGAGGGTGTAGGGGTCGCGGAGCTCAACTAAATAGGCGGCGAAGGCAGTGGCGCCAGTAGCAGTGTGAGAGCATGCTCGGCGCGTGGACGACAGTGTGGGTGGGCACACAGGTTTCATGCTGCAGCGGCGAAGCTGGCGGCGTGGGAGGCGTCGCCTTTCACTGGTGTGAGCACGCGAGGTGGCGCAGTGAGCAGTGGCGATATCAAGCTCTTTAACAACTTTCTGCAAAATGGATTTGTTCAGATACCTCTATAATCAATTCTACAATTATCTTCCTCAGTAACTTATATTTGCTGATTTTTTTTTTGTAGGACCTCCTCAGCAATTAGGGTCTACCGTGAGGCAATTTCTACTGGGCTGTTACCCTCAAGTGATGTTTTATCTCAAGTGTTGGGATGTTTCAGGTTTCCTCCTGACACTTCGTTGAAAAATACTTTCATTGAAAACATGGGAATAAGTTGTGATATTCCACATCATCCCAATATAAATTCGCTGTTGGACGGATTTGGAGAATATGATATTCGTGCTTTTTCAATACTGGAGGTAGGGATGCTATCTTCAATTAAACCATCGCTCCATTTTAGTATTCTGCAGATATTAATCAAAGCAGCATGCCTTCTTGTCACAGGAAGCTGCTTCATTAGGAGCAGTTGCAAGTATTTTCACAAAAGATAGTCGAATTGTTATTGATGCAAGAAAGTCAAAGATCTACACAGCGGAGGTTTTTTTTGCTTGTTGCATTATGTTCCTTTAATGAAACTTCTTTAATATGTTTTCTTCTAAATAAAATGAGAGGTCACATCATTGGTGTGCACTTGCTTCTGTATCTTAGCACATTTTTGCAGTCAAAACTGGTTCTGTGGTGGCTATCTTCTGTTACATACGCTTGGTATCCTGCACGATTTTCCAGGAGATTATAATACTTAATGCTAGAAATTGGTTCACTGATACTTCATATTTCGTCCTTGTCATTCAACTAGAACTTTAGCGTTGTCCTGCCCTGTCAATCCCGTAACTCATCTTGGCATGATTTGAAGTTTTGAACTATTTTCTTTATAGCATCAGGATGTTTTAGATGTAGATATTAGGCCTTCTGGCTACATTGGCTACATAAAAAATAGCCTTTGGAACAATGTAGAATTTCATGTTATTCATGATTTTAAGAGAGGAATAAATGATAAAATTACTGTACATGTATTAGTTATGTAGACCATGGTTCAGAAAACCGCGTTACGCCGGCTTAACGGATCTACGGACTGAACTAAGAAAAGCGGAAATTTTCAAATGAGATTTATTTTTGTATAAAGTAGGTTGGTTTAGGCATTGTTTGTGATAGATTAGCTATTGTAGGTAAAATGGATGAATTATTGTGATATGCAGCTAGTTTGGTTATTGGCAAACATTTAGTGTGCTGGAAAGAACATTGGATGCTTGCCTTACGAGAGTTTCTATTACTTTAGCAGTAATCAGATTTGCACAAACAGTCTAGGGAGAAGAAAGCTGCAGCAACATGCTAGGAGATAAGAGAGCAGCTGCAGCAGCAAATAGAAGAAGAGCAGCAGCAGATCAGCAGCAAATAGAAGAAGAGTAGCAGCAGATCAGCATATTCATCTGAGTTTAAAGAACAGGCCCAAAGTCGCTCACCCCAAAATTACTGTACATGTATTAGTTATGTAGACTGGTTGGATGTTGCTTTTGCTGATGAAAATGGGGGGGGGGGGTATAGAGCAACAAATGTACAGCATAAATCATATCATACTTGCTTATACTTTATTTTTCAGGTTTCTCTTCTAACAACATTGAGGTCTATGAAGCATCAACTAGCTGCAGGTGAATCCTAAAATATTTTTGATACGTCAAATAATTTGCTTTGTCTATAGTTTATTTGGTGTATGAAAAAATACACAACGACAACAATAAAATATTTTATTTTAAACAAGTTGGAGTAAGATAGGAATGAAATCCTGCATCCTGCTATATGAGTAAAGAGCCTAAAACATCGTCTCTAAACTTTCTTCTTATGTTATGATTTCGGTATGTAGATCACAAACTTTCATTAGCTTCTATTTAAAGCTAATTCTTTAGATACACCACAATCCAAGTCTTTTTTAACTGCTTTCTCATACGTCAGTTTTGGTCGACTTCTGCCTTTTCTTGCGTTTTGGTATGTCTTAAAATTATTAATTTTGGGTTTTATTCCATGAAAAAATGGTTTTTTTTTTTTTGGCTTGCCGAACCTAACACAATTCTCCTCCTTTTTCTAGCTTGGGACAGCCTATGTAGTAAATTACACAAGCGGAGTTGTGTATCAAGAAAATAAATAATTAAAAACTGTGGGAAGAATAATAAATATGCATGGATTATTTATGCTCCTATAAAGTTCGATTAAAGAATTAATAAGGTTCAGAGCTTTGTGGCCATTTCCTTGTCAAACTAGCCATAGGTGATATCTAGAATCCGGTTCACCTTATTCCGAGATTTTTGTCTGATTCTTGATTATTCCAACTTAGTTCATTCTCACTTAGTCAAGTCTTTCTGGAGGAATTACAAGAACCTGCCAGGTTATTGATTAAATTGCACTAGTGACCCGATTCCAGCTCTTGGAATCCGTCAAGTAACAACTAAATAGTAATGTGATTTCCACATACACCAATAAGAAAAGGGATAAAATTATTGTAAAATTTACATCCTAGTTATTCAGTTCTAACTATATATTATGCCATGCAGGTGCAAGGTTACCAAATGTGACAATTTTATTACCCACAGAAAAGAAACAGGTTGACCTTGATGAAAGGGAGAAAACACTTAAACTTGCTGGAAGGTGAAATCGAATTCATTGTCTTAATACTTTGTCCTATTTATTGACCAATCTTCATTTATTAATGAAGTTGGTCTGAACTCTGAAGAGCACGTTTTCTGAAAAGTTTTTTTTTCTATTGCATCTACCTTTTGTTTCTATCTAATGGTTTGAACATTAACCAGTGCTATTGTATGCTAGCAGCTAATTCACTAACCATAAATCCACCAAGTCAAATACAAGTTTTTTTTGGGTGCTACGCCTGCTTCAGATTTTTTTTTTTAAAAAAAACTCTCTTTTATGCACTGGAATTATCCAGAACTTAGAAGAGACTGATTTGTATGATGATATACAGAGTTGGTCAAACAGTTGGTGCCCTCCTAAGGAGATTAGGAATTAAATATCAAGGAGAGGAGTCTCACGGGAAGATGAGAATCAACGGCCTCACGCTAAGAAGGTGGTTTAATCCAAAATTCACAAGCACATCCACCACTGGATCACCAGTTGACTTGGTTCCCCTACCCTCGCGGTTAGCCAAAGGAATTGCTGATCAGCAACGCAACATCAGAAACCTTTCTCTCGAGTAGTACAGGACAGGACTCTTGCCTTTTTCATGGCTCAAATTTTGCATACCAAGAAAGCAATAACTATCCAGCATCAACAGATCTCACAAATGGTTGAGCAAAAAGTTCAGGAAGATGGAATCTGTGAAGAGTTTGTTAAAAAGGAAAGAAAAATGCAAACACGGTTTTGTGCATCAGGTTGCATAAATGGATTTCAGGATTTAGAATGTGAAGCAGTTTTTGTCCTTGCACTCCCTCTGGCCTGTGTCGCATAAGACGACGAATGTCTTGGCTTTTGTAGCATAGTCGCATAGACAGTTTTATAAGATATTTCCACTAATGCACTAATGGTACTTCTGTCTGTAATTTATTGGTTCTACTTGTTACATAACTGTACCCAATTATAATTTTGTAAATTCGATATCGATTCTGCTCGTCCGAAAACTTGAATAGTAACCTTATTGGCGCTCGTTGATTGGATAAACGCTCCAGGGTGTGCCCAAGGCAACAAGCATTTTGTCATCCAAGTGTTTTTATATAGTTAACAACGAAGCAAAATTGACCTTCAGGTCTTTCTGCTTAAGTATTTACTGAAATTCTAAACATACAAACCTAAGTATTTTTAGAATTTCATCAAAATTGACCTTCAGGTCTTTCTGCTCCAGTGTATGCACAGAGCAACAAGCATTTTGTCATCAAGTATTTTTATTTAGTTGACAACGAAGCAAAATTGACCTTCAGGTCTTTTTGCTTTAGTATTTACAGAAATTCTAAAAATACTAAACCGAAAATAGCCGACGGACACCCCTAACACAGTGAATTTCTGCAATCTTTGTTTAATGTGTATGTGTATGATTGTATAGCTATTAACTGTTAGTAACTTCCATATATAGATGGGATCTGTCACATGTGTTGGATACTTGAAATGTTTATTGATTTCTACTGATACGCCTCGGCAGGTTCAATTTACCGGCGAAATTCGGCGAGAATCGCCGAAATTCAGATTTACTGGACACCTCTAAGAATGCATACCGGCCCAAAAAAAATCTGATTTGCATGAATTTCATCAATACATAAAGGAATTTCAGAACAACAACAAAACTCGTGGCAAAAAAAACTAGTTACACTTCGAAAAACAAAATTTAAATTTTGGGATGTTTTGAAATCGGTAACCGAAAAATCCGAAAAAAAACGGTCAAAATTCAAAAACAACATTTGAATTCAGCTGGCTTTTTCTGTTACCGGTCCCCACCAGTAAAACCAGTAACCGCCGGGTTTTTTTATTCCCGCTTGGGTATGCTCTTTACCAATGTACATGAACTGCTTCTGGTAACAGCATGTACATGAAGCCTGGGCACTTGGGTATGCT
Organism: Dendrocalamus sinicus; assembly: GCA_036346575.1. Classification (NCBI taxonomy): domain Eukaryota; kingdom Viridiplantae; phylum Streptophyta; class Magnoliopsida; order Poales; family Poaceae; genus Dendrocalamus; species Dendrocalamus sinicus. Next base: position 26,199,554 of record CM070673.1, read on the forward strand.
CTTTAACAACAAAACAGCTATGCCCACAGCATGAATTGCTTCAGGTAACAGCAATGGGCATTGATTATTAGATTCACAGGCCGGCACCATGTTCATTATCTGGACAGGCACTACCAATGAAGTCTAGTTTTTTTGTCCTCTTGGCAATCAAGCATTCGGCCTACTTGGTAAACACTGAACTAAGAGCAAGTCCAATAATAGAGTCAAGTGTTTGGCTATAAGTCAAGTGTTTGGCTATAAGTCAAGTTATAAGAGTCAAATTATACAATAATTTGTCTTCTATTTGTCTACAAAAGATTTTTATTATTATGTGGTATCATGTCTCACATTCTCTTTCCTATTCCTCCTCACATACATTTATTATCTGAGCCCACCACTGCATAGGGTCTCGTGCCCAGCTTGTTGCTTGCATGAGAGCCAAGCTATCATCTCTCTCCTCTCTTCTCTCCTCCACATCAGCAAAAATGCTGACTAGCTTGACTATAAGACCATTATTGGACTTGCTCTAAATATGCATCTTGAAGCTTTATCCTTTTTTTCTTGGACAAGATCAATGCACCCGTTGCAAGATCAATAACTTCAAAATAATGGGAGATGAAACATTGCTAACACCACACATTGATTCAGAAGCATCCCCTACATCTAAATCATCAACAAAGGCATCTTCCAATCTTCCAAGTTCCAACATTATTACTCAAGTAGAGTTGTACTTAACACTGAGATGCAACAATACATGCACAGCAGAAACAGATCCTACAACACCTCACACTTAGCTATAGCTACAAAGAAGAAGACAAGAGTGAAGCAAAGATCCATCAAACCTGCTCAAGTTCCCGACCACACGCCAAGAAGAAAGGTGGCGGTGGGGAGCACTCAGTGGGTGAAGGTGTAGAAGACGGTGCCGATGTACACGGCGAGCGCGGTGGTGACAAGCCCGATGAGCCCCGCGGCGGCCTTGGCGGCCGCCCGGTTGGTGGCGCAGCCCAGCGTGCCGAGCCGGATCTGCACGACCATCACCATGGACACCATCAGGAACACGCAACCGACGACGGAGCCCACGGCGGAGGCGAGCATCCCGAGGCGGAGCACGCGGGCGTCGATGTGGGCGTGCAGCGTGTCGTGGGGGTCCTTGGAGTTGATGAGGTTGAGCGCGAGCTTGAGCCCCTGCGCGACGAGGCTGGAGAAGAGGAAGGAGGAGAAGGCCACCACCTCGAGCACGAGCAGGGACCGCGCCACGCCGGGGCCGGCGTCGCAGGACGGGTCGCCGGCAAGGCTCCGGAGCTCGCCGGGGGTCGCCAGGGAGAGCCCCACGAAGACGGCCACCGTGAAGAGGGAGTTCACATTTACCACCCCGTCCAGCGCCGTCACGTGCACGCTCGTCGTGTTCGCCGACAGCGCCGCCGGGAGCTTCCACTCGTACCCGTGGTGGTGGCCGCCGCCTCCATTGCCGCTGCTGTGCTCCTCGGATCTGGGAGAAAAACAAGGAAAAATCGGATGAGCACGGTAGGGGAACTAAACTGGGATGCATGTCTCTTCCAAGAAATCGAGTTCTTGATCAACTCGTATCTTTGGCATTCAGATTATCCATAGCTGATGTTTTGTGTAGGATATGGAGAAGCAAATCGAGAGGAAGGACTTACTCATCCATGGGTGGTGTTGAGGAGATTGGATTCGAGGCTTGCTGTTCTTGCGATGTTGATGTTGCGGATCGAGTTGCTTTGCTGGTTGCGAAGCTAGGGATGAAGATGGGGGAAGTCGAAAGCTGAAGCGAGAGCAGCTGAAGAGAATAAAGGCTGCCACTGCCAAAGCTAATTCTCGTGACTAAAAAAGAGAGTATGAAAGCATGACTGAATGCACAGCCCCCCCGACCGACTTTGCCCGCTAAAAGAAAAAATTGATCATATACCCTCCATTTAAATAAAAATTGAGGATTTACCCTCCTAACTCACGTGTCAGTGACTTATGATGACCCCACGTGTCATTGAGATATGGAGAGTAAATCCTCAATTTTTCAACTAAAGGGAGGGTATATGATCCAATCCCCCGCTAAAATGGTACTTTCTCGGTCTATAAATATATATCGTCGTAGATTTCGTACCATCAAAATTTAATCATTAATATACATATAGTTGTAGCTTCTGTTTAATCAAGATTTAATTATTAATATATATTAAAATATAAAAACACTAACCATGTGTAGGTGTATAATACACGGGACAGTTACTGTCATTTTCGAATGAAGTTACCATCGATCCTGAATGAAGTTATTGTTAAACCTTCATAGTGCCAGAAAGTTACTATCGGTTCTGCATGAAATTACCATCGGTAGCGATGAAGTTACTGCAAATGCTCACAGTACACAGCTAATGATAACTTTCTTCACAGTCGATGATAGCTTGTGGGGCGCAAAACTACGCGCATGGAACACGTAGATGCAGAATAGCATCACCGTATTAAAGTATATAGGTTAACTATATAAAAAATATCATAGGATTTGTCTTACAAAATTTTTTCTATATATTATTTTTGCCAGTATATTATGATAATAAATTATAATCAAAAGCATGTATTGAAGACGGTAAAAAATTAAAAAATCTATATTTATGGATGGACGAAGTCCTATAGTAATAGCAGCTTTTAGCTAAGTCATTTAATTAAATAAAAAACTGTTATGCCAACACAAACAAACAATACAAATACAAAGAAATCTCTGCCTTCTGAACCTAGAAGCTTCCTCGGAGGCCGCTTGCTGTATCGGCAAGCAAACGCGGTGGCCCTTAATGGGAGCAGAGCGGCCCAAAGAAGTTCCTACTTGCTCTGCCTCATGTAGTAGCCCAAGCTTGAGACCTTTCCAGCCCACACGACGATTTGAATAAGCAGGCAGCCCAAAGGGACCTTCGCTCACGCCCACTCCGACTGCAGAGATGCAACCCACGAAAAAGAGCCGAGCGTGAGACCGTAGTCCTGTTATTTTCAGCTTTTTAAATCTGTTTTTTAGTTTTTTTTATAGTAACTGATCTTTAAACGGAGTATCATTTTAAGATAGAGTCTACTAGTTAATTGTAATAAATACTGTACCGACTTCATTTATATCAGCAAAAACTGTACGTGAGTTTCTATTACTTTGTAATCTCTCGCATGAACAACCCAAAAGTCACAAACCGCAGCCAAAAGTCATAAGCTTTAGCCAAAAAAACAGGCCCTATATGTGCAATTCATCCGCCCGGACTTGGTTTTAGATTCTCTCATTACCTCAGATACTATTTATTTGAATAGTACCCTCTACAAAAGGTACATACGTATATGTGTTCAGTGAAATAGTGTGCTTGTGTTCTAGAGGTTTGGGCCTTTGGGCTCTTTTTAATGTGAATTGGGCTAGGTGGGGGTTTAGTTCATTTCAAGTGAAATGAGTCAGAAAATGTTTTAATGTTTAAAATAAAAAAATCCAACTAGATACTGCCTACGGTTTTGTCAGCGGCGACGCGCAGCGGCGTTCGGCAGAGGCGACAGCGGCGGCTGGTGGTCGGGGGGCAGAAGCGCGATCGAACGGCTGTTCGCGTGGCCGAACGTGCGTTTGCGCGACTGAACGTGTTTTCGTGCGGCCAAACGGCTGTTCGCACGGTCGAACAGTTGTTTCCTTTCCAGTCATTTATCTCCTGTCGTTCCTTTATTAAATTCGTCTTTATCTGATCGGTTGCCTTACATACCACCATGTAGGTTCACACGTAGCTATTGAGTGAGCAGCTGGGTAGTTGCGCATTTCGGATCCATCGTGTAGCGTGTCCGTCGAGCATGCTCAAGGCAAGTACCTCGTGACCATAACCTGTTCTTTCGCACATTACTGTTTCATGATTACCTGTCGCCAGTAGCCTGGTATTCGATTTTCGCACTATGTTAATTACCAGTTGTGTGTTGCTTGTAGAATTAGTTAAATTCGAATGCGCTGAGCTAGTTAGTACTGTATCATCAGGTTTTATTACACTATCATCAAATCTTGTTCTCCGTCGCTTTGTATCACAATCTTGTCTCTCCGGTCTCAACTGTATCAAATCATTACTCTCATAATTTTACCTTAATTCACCCTCAACTTTTAATTACATCTTGGATAATTCACTAATGAAGGAAAATGGCAGGTACCTGGCCCGGATTACCCACATATAGGGAAGATTTTCACCCACTTGGTAACGTACCGGGGAGGGGGGCGTACATTCTCGTTACACAGGATATTACACCACGTCGGTGATTATACAGTCGAGGACAAGGTTGTGCTTGACTATTCTCGTATAACCGGGTATGTGGGATGTGATTACTGGTGTCTTTGCTAAAACTTACTATAATTAGCAATATCCCGTTAAAAAACAATTATCTTGGATTGCACTGTTTCTGTGATCCTTGTTTTCAGTCTATATCAGTGATTCCGGTAATCTAAGTTCATTGCCTTTAATCTGTGTCAATTGCTTGCTTGTATTGCTTCTCTCTTAATTATCTTGGTTGCATTACCTGTTATTTACTCTTTGTGTTGCGACCGTTGTTGGGTACTTGCTGAGATTTTCAAATCTCACGCTTGCTCTTTCCCTTCTCAGGTAAAAAGCCAGTGGAGTGATATCAATATGTATGGGTGGGATTAGTCACTACTTTTGCCATTTTATTTTATTTCTCATTTGATTAGAAGTGGATTGGTCCCATGTTTCAAACATTTATTTCAACTTCCGTCGATTCTCTAAATAAAGTATCTTTAAAGTTTCAATTTTCTTAAAATTTTTATTGTTACTTTTATTATTCTCTCTTTACTTTAGCGATGATGTTTTATAGTAGTATCTTAGTTTGACTGTAAAGTAGAAAGCTACGGTTGTCCAGGGGTGCATGAACTGGGCAGTTGCAAGCTGCCACGATGACTGTGGTGGGGCAGCCTGCCACGGCTGCTACGGGGAACTGACGCCAGGGTGCCATGGCTGCAGTGTGGCTGCTTGCCACTGCTGCTGCGTGACAGGAGCTGCAACGAGCGCTCAGGAAGGAGGGACACCTTGTATTGATTGATGTATATAATACTTGCACAGGATTCAGTTAAGGAAAGCTACCGCTAATCAAGGTACAAAGCCATGTCTGGAGATATACAGCAGTAACAGCCGGAGTACAATCCAATACTAACAGATCTTAGCTGTACTGTACCGAAAACAGGCAGCAGCAACCAGGTAATAGCAACTTTTGTTATTCAATTTTCATTGGGAGAACAAAAGGACATGCTATTTTGCTAAACAATGAACAGTTGTTCCCAGCAAAATACAAGCATCAGGAAACCTAAAATGCTAAGTTGCTAGTGCATCCAGACTATGATCGCACTTGGGTGAAGTAATCCACATGCAGCTTTGAACGGCACAATCCTTTCGTTGTCCATGTTCTCAAATTGCCATCATGGAGTTTTCCCGACAGACGTACTTCAGCCCTCAAAAGTGTGTTGTGGTGTAGTGCTCCTCTCGAAATGTTCCTCCTTGAGCTGTGAAATTGTTGGCGGTGGCGAAACCAACGGAGCGATAGAAACATATGTTGAACTGCCCGAGCACCACAACTTTCTGCTGTACTCGAACACCCCTGCTGCCTCGTCATAGAAACCATTTGTTACCTTGGGTAACAGCTCGCCCAGTGTATGGGGCTTAACCTGCTCATAATGGTCTAGACTCTTCTCAGGCACAATGTAGGGAGAGATATAGTACTCCAACTCAACAGGGCGGCCAATGTTGGCAGACGAGGAGCAGGATGTATCACATGGCAAGATGACACACCGCGCGTAATGCAAAAGCACCGGCTCTGGAAGCCGTAGCTCGCCACTGGTGTTCCCGTTACTTCTTGATGGTGCACAGTGAAAGTTGCGGGTTTTTCGGATAGCATGCCCAATAACCGCCGTCGGCGCCGATGGGTTGGGAAAAACCCTGTCTTCCGCAAGCAAAACTTCATGGAGAGATTGCTTGCTAGCAGCAATGGCATCACTGAATTGGTAAGGCAAGACCTCCATGCAGCTCATAGCAATCCCGACGACATCCACAGCCTCGGAGACACGAAACAAAACTAGCATCGAGTTTCTCTCCCACTTGCCGTCCTCGTAGTGAACCAGGAGGCCGGCCATCAGTCCATCGTCACCTTGATATTCAAGCCAAGGAAAGAGGAGAACATGTGCATTTCCGTTCTGCCTCCTGAAAGAGCACTCTATTGTCTTCCCAGCAAGCAACGATTGGTTCAGGGTGTGCAGGAATACTAAGCTCTTGGGACGACCACCAGACTGGACAAACTTGAAGTAGTCATCGGCGTTGTTAGCCAGCCTCTCAAACCTCTGCACTGTTGTGCTGCTCATATTGCTAGGTGTGCGACCAAAAGGCGCGAACCTCTTGGCCGCTCGAGCGATGCGCTGTGAGAAGGAGATGGTACCTGCGCTCTCTTCATTTTGCCTGTCCTCTAGAGCTTGCTTCTTGTAACCTTGTAAGATGTCTTCACCTTCGTTAGCCACACGCTTTAGCTTTGCCTTCCATTTAAGCAGTGGTGATTTGGTGATGTGCCAATCTTCAGATATAGAGACTGCAGCCTGAATTTTGAGTACTGCCATCTCAAGTCTCTCGGCTCTTTCCTCCACGCTCTCTTGCTCGTTGCGGTTGGTCCCTACAAGAGACGATAGTCTGCTCACTGCCTCATTCACAACCGCGGAGCTGACTATTTCTCCCATATAGGTTTCTCTCAGTTCCCTACTTTCCAATTTCACCGCATGAATGTTCCAGGATGCAGCACCAGCCTTGCTGTTTTAAGGCCAAGAGCTTTGTTTTCCTCGCCAGATTTCTCAACTGGTTCCAGGGTGATACAAATGCTAGTCTTTGTTCGATATTTTTCATTTTATCACTATCCCCCAGGCCCCGGCTGATTACACAATTAGATAACCGAATATCCTTACGGACTGGCATTGGTATCGATATTTGCTATGTGTCTGTTATGAACGGCCAGTTACTACGAGAATTCGTCAAGTTATCCTGTTTATTACTGCAATTTGGACCAGAATGTAATTATGTTGGAGTGCATCCATATTGGAAAAGTTTTGTTGTAGCACCCAGGGAAAAAATAATAAATAATTTTAATAAATAAATAAATGAATAAAAATGCAAAACCCTAATCAATCCCATACTCAAATAGGAGATCCTCCTTTTCCCTGTAGCGATGTCTTCTTCTTTCCCAGGTAACTCTTGTCTCTCTCTCCTCTCTACATCTCTCTCTCTCTCCATCTCTCTCTCGCGTGGGCATGCATGGGGGGCTGCATGGTGTCGGCGGAGGCGGCCACGGTGGCGGCGCCGCCGCCGCCGGCGGCAGCAGCCCATGCTCTCGGCTACGTGCAAGGTACTGCATGGTGGCTTGGCGGCCGCGGCGGCCCGGTTGGCAGGCGGCGGCGGTTCGGCCAGCAGGCGGCGGCGGCACGCCCAGCAATGACCGCACATGCGCGCGCTCTCGGCTGTGCATGGGCTTCGGTCTTGGCGGCCACGGTGGCGTTGAAAGGTGGAGGCGACGCTCGGCGGTGGCCCAGAGGTGGCGGCGACCCGGCGGCAGCGGCGGGAGTGGCCCTGCAGCTGCACGGGCGCACGCACCTGAGCGTACGCACGCGTGTCTTCGCGTGGTGGTGGCGGCTCGGGCATGGAGGCGGTGGCCGGCCCGGTGAGCAGCGGCGGTGGCCGGCAACGGCGGCGTTGGCTCGCATGACAGCGGCCGCACGCGCTTGTGCCCGCATGCACGGCCGTCTGCGCACGCACGCGTCTGCACGTACGGTTTCGGCGGACGGCCGGCGGCGGCGGCCGGTGGCAGACGTGGCCGAACGTGCGTTTGCGCGACCGAACGGCAGTTCGCGCGACCGAGTATCGTTTTTCCCGATCGAACGATTGTTCTCGCAGCCGAACGGCTATTTTCCTTCCAGTCATTTATCACCTGTCATCTCTTTATTAAATTCATCATATCTGATTGGTTATTCTCCGTATCACCCTGTAGGTTCTCACGCAGCTGTCGAGAGAGCAGCTGGGCAGTTGCGCATCTCAGACCCATCGTGCAGCGTGTTCGTCGAGCGTGCTCAAGGCAAGTACCTCGCAGCCGTAACCGTTTCTTTTGCACGATTATATCACATAATTACCTGTTGCCTTAGTATGATTTCCGATCATTGCACTTTATTAATTGTCTGTTGTAGTTGTTGTAGCTTTAGTAACCTCTGAATATGATGAATTAGTTAGTACTGAATACTTGTAATTAATATAATGTTAACCATAGAATCCAGCGTGATTAGGGATGTAAATAATTGTCTAATGGTAATTAGGTTTGTGAATAAGCATGCTCCAATTTAAGGTTAACCACTAGTAACATTAACCTGCCTAATAATCACCTATAACCTAATAAAATTGTATGTTTGACAACCCTGATGTGTGACTCTGGTAGTATCCTCTTCATCAATAGATCTTGTTTCCATCATCTAGTAGCATCAATCATGTCTCTTCGGTCTCATTGGATTAAACCATTGCTCTTACAACTTTACCTTAATTTAATCACAACTCTCTAATTATATCATGGATAATTCGCTAAATAACAAACTAAGGGTTATCACGCCGGGGCTACCCACATATAGGGGTCATTGCCACCCAACCTGGTAACGTACGGGGGGCCGTACATTCTCGTTACACAGGATATTACACCCCGTCTGCGGTTATACAGTCGAGGACAAGGTTGTGCCTGGCTATTCTCGTATAACCGGGTATCTAGGATGAGGTCGCTGGCACCCTTGCTATAACTTGTCACGTAACAAATATCTTTAATACACAGTTCTCATAATATCCGTCTTCCAATCATGACAGTATTTCCGATATTAGTGGTTTGTTGGTTGTCGTATGTCCATTGCTTACTTGTGATGCTTACTCTTTAATCTTTATTTCATATGGTTGCATTACCTGTTTACTCTCATGTTGCGACCGTTGTTGGGTACTTGCTGAGATTTCCAAATCTCATGCTTGCTCTTTCCCTCTCAGGTAAAAGGCCAATGGATTGATAGCAGCATGCATGGGTGGGAGCACTCGAATTTCAGCACTGTGGCTTGCCACAAGTTTTGCCATTTACTTTATTTGTCATTTGATTAGAAGTGGACCGGTCCCATATTTCAAACATTATTATAGCTTCTGTTGATTAATTATTAATTACTTTAAAGGTTTGAATTTGTGTATGAATTTCTATTATTGTCTTTTATTATTGCTTTTATTTCTTGGCGATGACGTTCCATAGTAGTATTCCACCTTGGCTATATGTGGGGTGCTACATTTGTGTTCGCCAAATTATATTGCCTTACGCAAGTCTGTGTTTTGTGGGTCCGATCTTTGCTCCAGTTTTGCTCAACCTTAGCTCCAATTGTGATGTCTGCTTACTTTGGCTTTATTTTGTAAAATTAAAATATGAAATGGCCATGTGACTCATTATCTGTAGGACCGAACAGGTAACAGGGGTAAATGGTGTCTTCAAATTCTTCCCAAGTATTCACTTAACCCTTTTTCTCTGAGAGCTACAGAACTATAAAGATTAGGGTTAAAATCCCACTTGAAAACCGAACATAAATATCGAACACAGTAGGAAAAACAAGGTGGTCGAAATCTAACAGCATGATCAAAACTTACAACGTGGTCGTAAGTTCAACAACGTGGTCGAGAGCTGACAAAGTGGTTGTAAATCCGACTACCAGATGGAAGTAAACGTGGTCGAAAATCAACTATTGAACAGACATCACCGTATTCGAAAACTGACTGTACGTTGGAAATCAGTGTAGTTGGAAGTTCAACGTGGTTGGAAATCGACTACCGAATGGAAATCACTGTAGTCGATAACCACCGAGACCAAAATCAACGTGATCAAAAATGGGTACAGTTAAAACCAACGTAGTCGAACACCAACGAGTGTTCGAACAACCAATATGGTCGAAATCAGTCGGCAACCAAAATGGTCAACGTGGTCGTAACCAATGTGGTCATAAGCCAATGGAATGGTCGAACAACCAACGTGGCCGGAAGATTGAATGTGGTCGAAAAGTAAAGCGATGTGGTCAGAATCTTGACCGTGGTCGAAACTAGAAACAGTCATAACAGAGACGGAAGAACAAAGAAAGAACAGAGAAACAAATGACCGCAAGATCCAAACTCCACATAACAGAATATGAAATCAAGATGCCAACACCTTGCATTCAAATTCAGGTCAGTAAAATAATATCCAAAAAAATAAAGTATAAAATAATGGGAATAAAAAGTTGAAATCCAATTTATTTAAATAAAATAAAATCAGTGGCCAAAGGAGTATTAAAGAAACCCACATCTAACTAGTTGAAAATTTCAAACTTAAGTTTCAAATGTCATGCAAAAATTTAAAGATCAGTGATCATAAATGTGAAACCAAAATTTAAATGAAAAGTCTACAAATTCCAAAACTAGCTATAGCATTTTCCTTCTTCTCCTTTTTCTATTCTCCCTCCTTTTTTTCTTTTCTCCCTGTCCTCCTCCTCACCTCTCCACTGCCCAGTGGGCCCGGCGTCACCGCCCCTCTTCTCTCCTCTTTCCCCCGCTCTTCCTCTGCGCGTGGGCCTGAACCCGATTCCTTCTTCCCCTTTTTCTTTCTTCTCTGATCCCCTCCTCTGACTTGCTTCCCTCCGCCCGCGTCACTACAGTCCTACCTTCCTATTTCCGCGTCACCGCACGGCCGTCTCCCATCGCATCGTGCACGTCGCCACTCCCGTGGAGCTCGCGTCACGCCTGTGCTCGCACGCCGCTACGCCCAACTGCCTCCATCGCATCATCGCCCCGGCCATCCCCTGCCACCCGACTCCCATCAGCGTGAAGCCACCCCTCGCCCGGTCGGCTCAGCGCCCATAAAGGAGGAGGCACCCTCTCCCCCACCTCGCCACAAACTCACCTCACTCCCACCAGCAAGAATCGGCCCCTCGGGCCTCCTAGCTCGCCGGCCGCCTATTTCTTCTCCGCCTCCGGCCACCATGTGACCAGCCGATAGAAGCCGCCCCCGGTCAATTCCGCCGCACCGTAGCTTCCTCGTGGTGTTGCGAACTCACCCCTACCGTCGCCCAGGGCTCCCATTGCCCGTGGCCTGCCGGCGATGTGAAGCTCCGCGCACCATCACCGGCCGTCGCCGCCGGCTCGCCTCAGTGCACCCCCAGCCAAGCCGTCACCACAGGTGAGTTTCTCCCGGCCCCGTCGTGCTCACCCTCCTCCTAATTTCACTCCCGTCCCCTCCGGCGCCGCCGCCCCCGAGCCCACCTCGCCGCCGGCCGCCCCGCACCGTCGCCCATCTACCTCACCGCCGCTCCGACCAATTAGCCCCCACACCTAGCTTCCCCGTCCCCTGCGCGACCCATTTCACGAGTCACCAACCCCTACCCGGCCGCCGCCTGCCGCCGGCGACGCTAGCACTGTGCGCCGGCAACTTCCCCTGTTTTGCCTCAGCCGTTAGCCCCAGCCCATCTACGTTTTCTTCCCTAGGTGAGTCAAGAAACACCTGTGCCCACTTGGCTAGACCGAGCGCGCTAACACTCAGCCCCCCTCTCCAGGTTCTGGGTTCGAACCCCATTCTCTCCCCCTCACACTCTTTTTATTTTATCTAGTTTTTAATCCATTTCACTTAGGAAGTTCATAGAGAAAATCTGGAAAAATCAGAATGTTGACCCTGGAAACTAATAGATTTAACAAGGATGTAAATGAGATTATTTAGGATTTAATCTTTGGTTAATTGCACGTATGAATAAATAATGTACCTTTATTACTTATCCTAATCTAATTATTAAGTAAAGGCATTAATAAAGATGGCTTTGGTTAAATGTCTGAGTTTAACAAGAATCCTAATTAAAATATATGTGGTATATATACAAATACATATGTCAAAGTTGAATTTAAGGAGAATAAAATTTATAATCATTAAAGCAAGGTTTAAATTAAAAAGATTACCCTGGATTATAATAAAATACATACCCTAACATTTAACATGTTGCTATTAAAGAAAACTCCATGGTAGGTTTAATTAAAGTAGCTATGTTAATATATGAACCCGTATGACAAGCTTAGATAAATAAATTTGACTAAAAATAGCGCTAAGCTTGATAGTAGCGAAGGTGTACACAAAATGGTAATGGTGCCCCCAATTAAATCCCAACGTTAGATTTAGTACATAATAATGCCAAGCATGATTGCGTATAGCAATCTACGACTCGTATAAATAGATCCTAATTCAAATTAAACTAAGTAATAACTGAGGGTACATAAAATGTTGAGCCATAAAATGCTATAAGACCGGACTCTAATAGTTATTGGTACACTAAAAATTGTATGCATCTCTACATATAACATATGCCCTGAAGATTAACGCTTGACAAAAACAAAGCTCAGCTAAAACTCATACACCGAATCATAGGTCTAGCCTAGCTCATGGAACTTCCTTGATAAATGTAAATCAAAAGAAAGTCATCAAGCAAAAGGTCAAGCCTCGCTTTTCCCTGATCGGCCATGTCTGGCCACCTTCTTTTCCCAAAAGCAGATAATTCCTGTAGGCACATCTTCACTTTTGATCCCTCGTGTTTATAAATTTTCCCTCACGGTAAGGCATTCAGACAACTCGCCATCCTGTTCAAACCCAGCTACCGCTGTGCTTACAACACCCTAACCTAAATCATCCTTCTATTCGCAAATCATAATAAATGTATAATTTAAATTAAATCAGGCATTTAAAGTGTTTGGATTTATTTGGATCTCTTGAGTTATTTGTTTTATTTGGATTCAATCGCTTATCGCATAGTTAGAAACTGGAGTCCCGAAGAATCGATGGATCAAGTGAGATCAAGATCAAGGTGGACATAAAGACCAGAAGCCCAAGACCATCACATGAGAAAGCTTTGAGTGAGCTCAAGACCGCGGTAAACCGCGCATGCGAGTCAATACTTTGATCATGTTGAACCTACATTTTCTGCAAATTACTTTGGTTTAAATTATCAAACTGCATGCTGTTATTTTATATGCAAATACATGTTTAATTTAAGATTTTAGTTATATGCCCATTGTTGCCTTGAATAATATTACACCTCCTTTGGAATACTTGAATATGTAAACACTTGTCGCCCTAGCAAAATTATAATGGTAACTTTTCAAAAGTAAGTCTGTAATTATACGCCATGCTTAGTACTGCTTAGATACTCAGGGGCGCTGAAATGCCCTAAGCATCATTAACATTTACAATCATGAGAAACTGGTTTGGGCAGTCATGGTGGTAATGACTAGTATATGTTGGTATGATTATTTTATGCTCCCAAAAACCCCAACTTGCTTAAATATCTGGGCGGATGGTTTGAGAGAGTGTGTCTATGTGGTGCAGTGGAAGCACAAAGTGGTTAGTGGTAAATCCGACCAGATAACCCTAAGAACTGAATCTTGTCATGACCACCTGTGTAAAATAGGTACAACCACAAGTCTGTAAAGTACAACTTAGCTTAGTAAATTTACCAGACCCCGAAAGTCATCATCATGGCAGTAGTGCAAGGGGCTGTCTGGGTGGCGGACTTGAATGGGACACCGCAAGTGGCTATCTAGGTGGCGGGCTTGAGGGTGAAGTTCTTCTGCGGCGTGCTAGCAGTGTGGGTAGCCAGCTGCTAGGCGCATAGGAGGGGAACATCCCGCACAACCTATGAGACCTGCCGCAAGTGGGACAAAGCTCATAGGGGTGAGATGATAGAAGGGGCGAGGTACTTTGTACGGTTACTGTGATGGTTGGCTCAACTGCACGACTAAGAAATCGTGTGGGGCAACGAGTAAACTGTCTCTTGTGGGTAAGTGTACAAACTCTGCAGAGTCAAAACTATTCGAATAGCCATGCCCACGGTCAAGGGCGGACATGGGAACTTAACTAGATATAGTTGTATTTCAAAAACTTTGTGGGTGGAAATGGAAAAAGTGGAGGGCAGTGGAAAGCCTTGATTTGAGTTGTCCTCGGTGTCGTCCCAGTGGTAAGTTAAGCGGCTATAATGCTGAAAGATGTCAAATGGTGTGATGCCATATGTATGGAAAAATTATGGTGATATTAGGCATATGGTGTGATGCCATATGTATGAAAAATCATGTTAATATTCCTTGAACATTATGTTTTGTTCCAAAGCTGCTAGGTCTTAGAAAATTTTATGTATTGTATTTCAAATAGTGGCATTTCTATTCCTACAAAATAAAATATGGAAAGAATAAGCAGGGTCGTGAGTAAAGGAAATAGATATTTGTAGTGTACACATAAAGGTATTGGTGGATTCATGTCGATCAAAAATAGGAAATGATAGTGTGGGTTCTGGGAGCAATAAATTGGTGGAGTCTAGCTGAATAGATAGGCTAAATAGATGATCTAATTGAATTTTTGGGAATTTGGAGGAGTAATACAAGTATTGGATTATAGTTCCTGATTAGTGATTTACTTGCTGGGAGGATACTAGTGGATCGTTGAATTAATCAATGATATTCTCGGTGGATATATAATGGTGAATCGTAGAATTGATCAATGATATTCTTGGTGGATATATAATATTGAATCGTAGGCTTGATCAATGATATTCTGGGTGGATTTGAATCAATAATAAAAAGGATTGGATTGTTAGAAAATCTTGATGAGAATGTTCGGTGGATTAATTAGGTGATGTCACTCGCTGTTTGGAGATTAGACAGCAATCAATTTGGAAAGAGTATGTTTGGTGGAATATCTAAATAATGTCACACGCTGTTTGGAGTTTTAGACAGCAATCAATATAAAATGTGTGTAGTCGGTGGATCATTTAAATGATGTCACTCGTTGTTTGGAGTCTTAGACAACAACCATTACAGAAAGAATATGATCGGTGGATTGAATGGAGAATGACACATGCTGTTTGGAGTTTAGACAACACTCAATAAAGAAAGTGTAATTTCGGTGGATTAATTCAATTATGGCAATCGCTATTGGGAGTCTTAGACAGCAGCTAATAATGAGAGTGAATCTTTGGTGGATTAAGTCAATAATGTCAATCGCGGTGAGGAGTTTTTAGGTTGCAAAAACAACAATATGATTTAATAACAGAAATGCTACTAAAAGCGAATTATTGCAAATAAAATAACCCGAGCCTCTCCTTTGATAAGCCATGCATACTATTTATTTGCATTCTGTGTATTGGCTCGCGGAGCACGGTGGTTTGTGCTCACACTCGCTTTCACAACAAATCCAGTCGAGATTCAGATCACTACGCTTCAGCAACACTATTTGGTTATGATGGCAAAGAAGATGAAGAAGTCGAGGGCTAGGTCGCAAACCTCCAGTTGGCTGCCTGTGAGCATGTCCTGAGGGTCCCACCTGTGTGCTTCGTTTCCACTGCTGCATCTTATTGATTTTGGCCAAATCGGCCCATGAGTAAGTTATTATTATATTTTACGCTTACGCTTGATATGTACTTTGATATTCAGAACTGTAATCTGTGAGCACTATCTACTGATCCAAGGAATAGTGCGGTGGAATCATAGAGGATGCCGGATTGAAAAATCCGGGTCTGACAGTATGATTCCACAACACCCAGCAAGTCAGATTATCAACAAGACAAGCAAAAACTTCTTCTCAGATCAAAAAAGGGAAAGAAACAACCGAATAACAGAGAAGAAACAGAGAAAGAACCAAATCGAAGCCGACCAAACTCAATCAGAGAAGAGATACAAAAGCTAAATCGAAGATTGATGTATTGCTCACTGATTGGTTTCACAGCCACTCCCCTTGGGAGGACCAAGCTCTAAGCTTAGAACCAACACCCGCTCTCTAACCTAACTAACATTTTCACATGTTCTCTCAGAAAGTAACAAGATGTAGGACAACATCACCTTTTCACATGTTCTCTCAGAAAGTGAAATCTCTTGAAAGCCATCAAAGAGAATAAACAACCATCAAGTATTCCAATCAAGCAATGAAGTAAAAGACCAGAACCCAATTGAGCTCATGTTCTCCATCCTTGTCAGCTGTTCTTACATTACAGGAAATATCGGTCTCATGGTACTGGAGTTAATGAAACAAGATCTAGAAATCTACTACTAAGACACACGACGAACAAGAGCGTAACAAAGCTAGAACCAAAATCATGTGCATGAGAGTGATTAGAACGTCGGAAAGAATGTGAATTATTTGAATTAAATCTCAATCTAGCATGTAAAGCAGATTTAAAGCCATCATAAAAGTTCTCTAACAACATAGCTTTCGCATTTGTTCTAGGAACAAAAGAGGTTTTACGTTTTTATCTTAAAGCATTCAATATTTCCTTCTTCTCTTTTTTAGCTCGCCTAAAACGAAACTCACCTAAGTGCCCATTTTTTCCACAGTAGGTGCAATGAAATTTAACACACTTAGAATTCTTTTGAGATGATGAGCTAGCACCTACAGCATTAGCAACTGAACTTTGCACAAAACTAGTAGATTTAAACACAGTTTGTTTTGATTCAGGTTTTACTTCAATTTTTTTAGTTTTAAGAAGCTTACTAATCTTAGGAGGATTATTCTTGGTACGCTGACAAAATTAAATCATAGACCACGATTTTCCACACTTGTTTTTGACTTGTCTAGAATCATATTCAAATTTTTCTTGCCAAAAGAAAATATCTCTAAAGTGTCTTGCAGGTACTCATTCTCTTTAGATAGAGTGGGACAAGTTGTGCATTTAACAAGTTCATTCACAAGATTCTTAAAGGCACTAGACTGAGCTAATTTTTCTTTTTCAGTAAAATCATTAAATTGTCTAGTTAAAACTTCTATTTCAGTGTTAAGTTTAGGTTTTCAGGATTTAAGCTCTCAACAACAAAATCATGATTTTTAATTTTGTTTTTATACTTTTTGAGCTCCTCTGTCGATCTAACCACAACACGAGACAAATCAATATAAGAAGGTTTTACCTCATCAGGATCACTGTAATGATCATCATTGTTGAGCTCCTCACTGTTGGCCATAAAACATATCCCTGTGAAGCCCACCTCCTTTGCCTTCTTACCATTGCCCTCATCGTCGCTTTCAAAATCATCATCATTCAAAATAATCTCATCAAGTGCTGAAATTATCTTGTTGACTGACCTACTATAATTGCGCTTCTTATTTGGATCAATCTTGATTTGAGAGCGACAAGTTGGTGCCTTGTCATCTTTGACCTCCTTGCTTCTCAGTTTAGGGCAATTCATCTTAATGTAGTTTAGCTCACTATATTCATAGCATCTGATTGGAGCTCCTCTCCATCTTGATCTGATGTTGTTAATTGCCTTGGTCACCCTGTTGGAGAGAAGTACAAACTACTCTTTTGAATTTTCTCTAATTGTTCATCTGAAATAGAGCAAAATGCAGACAAAGAAACAATAGAAGAACTATTAGCTTGGTTAGTGTAACGCCCTAGGGTCCAAACTGACTTAGACCTAACCACATTCTGGATAGACCATGCACACGTAGAAACCTGCTTGCACTTTCGTCCTCGCTTCGCGCAAAACGGTTAACCGGGGGTGCTACCATTGAAACTCCTAGGTTTATATGTAAGTGCTTCTCAAGGTAAGCTAGCAAGGTGGGACTAACCCAGAAATTTATGTGCACACACACATGGATCAACATGGGCCGGGGTGTCACATACACCCCCTCAAAGGACCCGACGTCCTCGTCGGACCAACATAACCACACCGGGGCAAATGATAAGGATCTCCCCTCATGGCATATGTCCGTACGTTTAGTGCCAGCACATATGCCATGCCGTGTGTCTACTCCGGGCCCACACGCACCATGCATCACATGCCCGCGCTCCTGACCCACACACGCCCATGTAACCACAAGAGTCGGCTCTGATACCATTTGTAACGCCCTAGGGTCTAAACCGGCTCAGACCTAACCACATTCTGGATAGACCACGCACACGTAGCAACCCGCTTACACTTTCGTCCTCGCTTCGCGTAAAACGGTTAACTGGGGGTGCTACCATTGAAACTCCTAAGTTTATATGTAAGTGCTTCTCAAGGTAAGCTAGTAAGGTGGGACTAACTTAGAAATTCATGTGCACACACACATAGGCCAACGTGGGCTAGGGTGTCACACGCTACCGCCGTCGCGCAGGTCCCCGGAGTGGAGTCGGCCGGGCTCATCTACATGATCATGCAGGCCGTGTGGACGGCGAAGCGGAACAAGAAGGACTGCAGGCAGCTCGCGCGCTGTGTGGCGATGATCGGGGACCTCCTGAAGCAGCTCCAGGGCTCGGAGATGATGCGGCGCCCGGAGATTAGGGAGCCGCTGGATGGCCTCGACGGCACGCTCCGGAGGCGACGCTCATCACGTCCTTCGGAAGAGCGGCGTCGAGCCGCCGTCATGGCCGGTGTAGTACCCAGATTTTATAATCCGGAATCTGCTGTGTTTAGCTGCACTATTCCCTGGATCAGTAGATAGCGCACACAGTTACAACGATGGTCATCATAATACATATCATGCGGAAGCATAAATAAAATAGTAGACTTACTCATGGGCCGATTAGGCCGAAAACATTAAATTGCAGCAGCGGAAGAACGAAGCACACGGGTGGGACCTTCAGGACATGCCCACAGCGACCAAGCGGAGGTTCGCGACCTAGCCCTTGACATCTCCATCTTCTCGCCGGCTTGTCCAGTCTTGTTCCGAGGCGAGGTGATTTGATTCCTGATTCTGAATTTTGTCGCAAAAGCGAGTGTGAGCACTCCAACCCCGTGCTCCGCGAGCCAATACACAGAATGCAAATAAATAGTATGCATGGCTTAACAAAGGAGAGGCTCGGGTTATTTTATTTGCCAAAAATCGTTTTTAGTAGCTTTATTACTATTCTTTAATCAAAGTGTTATTATAGCTACCTAACTCCACACTACAATTGCCGAAATTGACTTAATCCACTAAAAAGGCACTTTCTTTATTGACGGATGTCTAAAACTCTAAACAGCAAGTGTCATCATTTATTTAATCCACCGATCATACTTTGTATTTTGAATTACTAATAATCCAATCCTGTCATTACTATTCATCAGCTCCTCACCTCTAAATTCTAATGATTCTCTAACATAATTACTTTCAAATCCACCGATATCATTCGTATTCAATCCTTCTCGTCATTGATTTAAAACCATAATCCAATAATCAATCTCATTTTCCGTTACCTATCACTAGCTAATCCACAAATATGCCTCCACCGAAAATTCAATTTACCAAGTTTATAATCCACTAATTGATATGAATCCTCCAATCTTCTCAGAAATTCAATTCATCCCTCTAATAATTTATCAACTCCTATTAATTCCCATTATCGCCAATATCTTCCAAGAATTTATATTAATCATTAGTGTAGTAATCCAGCAATTATCTTTGCACTCCCTAATTCTCCAAAATCGATTCACTACTATATATCCACCAAGAATATCACTAATCACGAATTATAATCCAATACTTGTATTATTTCTCCAAATTCCCGAAAATTCAATTAGATCATTTATCTAGCCTATCTATTCAACTGGACCCCACTAATTTATTTCTCCCAGAACCCACACTATCATTTCCTGTTCAAGATCGACCTGAGTCCACCAATACCTTTATGTGCATACTAAAAATATCCATCTCCTTTGCTCACAACCCTGTTTGTTCCACCCATATCTTATTTTGTAAGAATAGAAATGCCGCTATTTGAAATACAATACATAAAATTTCCTAAGACCTAGCAGCTTTGGAACAAAACATAATGTTCAAGGAATATTAACATGATTTTCCATACATATGGCATCATACCGTATAACATCTTTCAGTGTTATAGCCGCTTAACTTACCACTAGGACGACACCCAGGACAACTCAAATCAGGGCTTTCCGCTGCCCTTCACTTTTCCATTCCCATTCATAAAGCATTTTGAAATAGAACTATATCTGGTTAAGTTCCCATGTCCTCCTATGACCGTGGGCACGGCTATTCGAATAGTTTTGACTCTGCAGAGTTTGTACACTTTCACCACAAGAGACAATCAACTCGTTGCCCCACACGATTCCTTAGAAGTGTGGTTGAGCAGACCGTCGCAGTGACTTTTCAAAGTATCTAGTCCCTTCTGTCATCTCACTTTATGGGCTTCTCCCACTTGCGGTGGGTCCCATCTATGCGCGGGATGTTTCCCACAGCCACTACGCAGCTCGGGCTTCTACTTCCCGCAACGTAGGACAGCTGGAAAACTTCAACCCCCCCTGGCGTCCCTTCAGGCCCCCTTGCCATAGCGTAGCCCCTTCAATCCCCTACCAGTGAGAAGAGTCCGGGGTTTCGATAAATTTACTTAGCCAAGTTGTATTTTACAGACTTGTGGTTGTACTGTTTTACACAGGAGGTCATGACAAGATTCGGTCCTTAGTGGTATCTGGACGGTCTACCACTAACCCACTTTGTGCATCCACTACACCACACTCACACCCTCAAACCAATCTGCCCAGATATTTAAGCAAGTTGGGGATTTTGGGAGTATAAAATAATCATGTCCAAATAAGTACCAGTCATTCCCACCATGACTGTCCAAACCAATTTTTCATGATTAAAAATGACAATGATGCTTGGGGCATTTCAGCGCCCCCTGAGTATCTATGCAGTACTAAGCATTGCATATAATTAGGAACTTATTTTTGGAATATTACTATTATAATTTTGCTAGGGTGACAAGGTTCACACATTCAAATATTCCAAAGGAAGGGTAATATTATTCAAGGTAAATAATCGGCATATAACTAGAATCTTAAATTAACATGTATTTGCATATAAAATAGCAGCATGCAGTTCGCTAATTTAAAACAAATTAATTTCCAGAAAATGTAGGATCAACATGATCAAAGTAATGACTCGCCTGGCGCGGTTTACCGCGGTCTTGAGCTCACACAATGCTTTCTCTTGAGCTTTTGGTCTCTATATTCACTTCGAGCTTGATCTTGCTTGATCCTTGATCCTTCTGGACTCCAATTTCTAATTACGCGACAAACGACTGAATCCAAATAAAAGCGAATAACTTAAGATATCCAATTAAGTCTGAATAGACTCAATTTTTGTTTTGTTATGAGTTATTAGGTGATTTGAGGCAAAGCCGGCGATAGGAAACGATGATTCGATCTTTTTATTATTAGTTTCTTTTTATTATTTTTATATTTATTGAGGAATTTCCATGAGTTAGGTTAGACCTATTAGTAGGTGTTATCTTGTCGAACGTTATTTTTCAGGGCATTTTGGCTTACCGAATTAATTTTAGAGTCTAAGTGTATAGCATTTTATATGATGACATTTCATGTAGCATCAGTTTTCGCTAAGCCTATTTCGACTTGGATTATAATTCGGTTGTTTGGATCATATCTTGTTACTTCATGCTCATCACTAGTATTTACTAAATCTAGTATTAAGATTTAATTATTGGTACCATTATTTCATCTATGCTTTAGTTACTATTACGCTTAACTTTATTTCTATTTTAACTATCTGGGCAAAGCTTGATACTTATCATTTTATGTGACCCTAATTGCTAGTGTTAATGGTTACATATTTTCTTTAGAGTATTTATATATCCATGGGATTATTTTGTTATTGGGGTGATCTTTTATTTAAAACTTTGTCTTTATAGTTTTAACATAACATCCAATGTAGTTTCTTTAATTTTTAACCTGAATGTACCTTGAATTAGAATTCTTACTGGACTTGGACATTAGGCAAAGTCATCCTTTACTAATGCCCTACTTAATAACTAGTCTTCCATTTATTTAAATAACATTAATTATCCATATGCATATGGCTCTTTTATTTTGGGGTATATACAAATTTTTATTTGAACCAAATTAGTCACCTTAGCTCCCTTATGTTACTTCCTAATTACTTTCTAGCTAAAATGTGCAAAAAGGAAATAAAGCAAAAACGTGCATAGAGAGGAATCGAACCAAAGACCTACGGGCTGGACTCGACTTGGCTAACCAACGGAGCACACGCTTGTTTGTGAGTGAGGGAGCCAGCTAATTAACTTGAGGTGAGGCGGGTCTGTGGGCAAAACAGAGGAAGCCGGCACCGGCGGAAGGCATTGTTGCCGGCGGCGAGCAGCGGCCGGAGGGAAGCTATGGTCTGCAAAAATGGATTGCGCCAAGTGTTGGAAACTTAGTGAAGGTGGCGCGTTGTTCGGATCGGTAGCGAGGCGGCCGGGCGGCGGCTTGGAGCGGCCGGCGGTGAGGTCGGCTTGGGGCGGCGGCGGCGGCGGGGAGGAGGCAACAAATTGGGGCGTGCACGAGCATTTGGGATGTAGTAGTAAACTCACCGTGATGTTTAATAGACTAGAGGAGGCCCGAGTTGGCCTGGCATCTCGCGCGGGCGGCAGTGCGCTCGGGTCGCCGTGGCGGGGACTCTTGGGCGGCGGAGGGCGGCGGCCAACCACCGGGGTGGCTTTGGGGCACCGAGGGGCAGCTCCCGCCGTGAGGAATCGGAATGAAATCAACCGAGGTGGTGGCGGTGGTGGGAATGGCGGCGACGGCCGGTGTTGGGGAGGTTGGGCGGTGCGTGAGCTCCGGTGAACGGGAGCTCGATTAACCTGGGGAGGAGGCACAGGGATGGTGGAGGCACAAGGTGACGCGCTCGTTTTATGGAAGGGTTGCCGGGGTGGCCGGAACGGTGTGGAGGCGCGGCGACCTGCGCACGGGCAGAAGCGGGAGTGAAGATGGGGGAAGAAGAGGAGATGGCGCGGGGCTATGGGGGAGGACCAGGGTTACTTGTAACCGCAGAGGGGGCGGGGAAGGCGTGGAGGACCGGGCGTAGAGGCGCGGGGCTCGGCACGGCGGAAGCGACGGTTCGGCGCGGCGCAGAGGGTGACGGGACGGAGCTGGCGCTGTGCAGAGGGCAGCGAGAGGGAGCGGCGAAGGGACGGCACGGGAGCAGGGGCCTGCAGGCACGCGCCAGAAGAAAAGAGAAGGGGAGAGAAGAAGAAGGTGACGCGGATGGCTCACGACCACAGAAGGGATGAGGGGGAAGGGGGAAAAGAAAGAAGGCGTATGTGCTCGGGGAAGGAAAAGAAAAAGGATGGGGTGGGCCCGTGGCAGTGAAAGGGTATGGGGAAAGAAAAGAAGAAAAAGGAAAAAGAGTGGGGCCCACCTAAAAATTTGAACTTCTATTTTCTATTTAAGATTATTGATTCTAATTTTTGAAATTTTAATTTAAGTCTCTATTCAATTATCTAGATATAAAATATATTAGTTCTCTACTTTCGATTTTATTTAATTTTTACTATGAAATGTATTTATGAATTTTTGAATGTCCAAACTTAGGTTTTGCATGCTAATTAAATTAAAATTAGGAATTTTTGGCTCAACCTTTTAGAGATATGCTTTAATATTCTTTTTGGTTTTATTTTATTAATCTTGACTCTTGAATTCCAGATTTTAGCATTTGAATTTATGACCTGCAATGTCATTTTTCATCTTTGTTATTTACATGATCATTATTTTTATTTGGGATTATCTTTGATTGCAATTTTTATTTTTATTTTTATTTTAGCGCAAAACTCAGAAAATTTTCAAATAGACATTCCGAAGAAAATCGAGTGCAAGAAAAGTTTTAAAAACCCCACATTTTTTTATTTCCAAATTTTGGGATGTTATAGCCGGCAGCCAGGCCGAGCAGTTCCGTGAAATCCAGGATAAGATCGACTCCTATCTCTTGCTCTATCCTGTCATCAGCCATGTGGATGTCACCCGTCGTCTGGATAGACTTTGGTCGGGGATTGGTCTCCTAAGCGTTGTATTTGGGTGTGTTTGCTCGTTGTTGCTCGGGGGCGGGCACACGGTGTGTTCCGGCTAAGTGGGGTGCTCCTGATCCCCAGTGTCAGGGACACCCAAAAATTTTGCTGATGATATGGGTGTGTTCTGTCTGTGTTGTATAATATATATGCCGTTGTTGTTTTCTTCTGTACCATGAAATAGGATGCCAATGTTCTCCTAAGTGCCCACCCTCCATGCTCCAATTAACTCCCTAGTATGAGTGTCTTGAGTTTAAGGTACTTGCTTTGGGCAGGTTCGGTGGACTCGTTGTACGAAGGATCAGAAATGTGCAACTGCCCGAACGTTCCCTCAAAGGCTGCGTGCAAACCTACAAGGTGGAACAGAGATGAATTAGATCAAGGCTAAAGTAAACTTGTGGAAAGACGGGAAGGAGTTCATTTGGCCAGAGAGATTTGCATTTGCTAAGCCTTTGTTGGGTGCATCACTATTCGGCTGCGCGACTCGCCGTTCGGCCGTGTGAACCACAAACCGCTACGCGAACCCACAGACATCGTGCGAAACATGATTCGGCTGCGCCCCTGGCCAACCAAATCACGTGGCCGTGGAAATCGGCCGCCCAGCCACCGCTGCACCGCCCATGCCAATGGCCGCACACGCCACGCGGCCGTGCGGTTGTGCTGCCTCATCGTGCGCACGTGCCACGGCCACCGCCTCCCATGCCGGACTGTGCCACGTAGGCCCGCGCAGACCCGTCGCCATCCGACGCGCTACTGCTAGTGCATCCTCACACCTCAGCCGCACCGCTGCTACTATGCGCCTCAGCTGTGCCACCGCGACACACCGCCGCAGCCACCAGAGTGCCTCTCACACCACTAGCCACATCATCGCTGCCGCCGTCGGCCACCAGGCATGCGTCGTCCTAGAGGAAGAGAGAGAGGGATGGGAGAGAGATTGGATGGGTGAGAGAGAAAACATATTTGGAGAGAGTGGAGATCTGTTCACGGAGGAAAACAAGTCCACTTTTATTAGCCCTCAAGCCCAGATTAGAAAGGGAATTAATGGGTTTAAAGGCCAATTAGGGTGTTGCCGTTCTTTCGAAATATTATAGCCCTTTCAAATTTGGGGCGCTACACCTAGGGGTGAAAACGGGCCGGGTATTTCCCACCCGCCCGCCCGCCCGTATTAAAGCGGGTCAAATTCGGGTACCCGGAAACTTATACGGGTATCGGATCCGAATACGGGTTTTTTTGGCGGATACGGTATCGGGTTTGGGAGGTCGGTATCCGACGGATACGGATTATCCGGTATAAAATTCGGATATTACCCGCTTAACTATTCGGGTATTACCCGGATTACTTTGTGCTGACTCCATTTAGTTCAACACCAGATACAGATTCCTCTAAAGCAGCAGATACAAGACATGTCACCGGATGTTGATGAAGCAACCACTTTTGTTTTATCAGTTTGCTACAAGGCACAAGTTTTTGTAGTTGAAAACCAACCCTTTTGTATTCTTCAGCTTGTGATGAGCTTGAGTACATTAATGGTGCAGGTGCTTCATGGATTGGCATTTTAGTTCTAATTTTGGACAAATTGCAGCCTCTGAAAGACATTCTTTCGTAAGTATATACGCTGTCATGTTTATGCTGAACTATCACATGTTGCACTAGTTAGAATTAGATTGTTAAATTTTTGTTGAGTTTATTCTTGCTGAATTATCTTTTACTGCATATTTGACCTGCAGTTGGTTTTTGTCACAAAGAAAAGAAGATTAGATATTTGATAAAAATGTTCGACTTGGGAGTGATTGGTACTGACGGGAGATTAAACAATCCCAAATCACAGTTCAATGTTGTGTCATTAGTTCCATTGCTATTTACCCTCTGGACATGTCAAAATTATCTTACAACAAATTTCCCAGGCCCAGCCTGCAGGTTGTTGCATTTTTATCTATGGTCTTCTGCTCTAATTTTCCTTCAAGCTTTTATTTTCCAGCAATCCCTTCTGTAGAAGATTAAAAAAATCACACTGTCTGTTTGTTAAGGATTTTTTTTTAGATTAAGGAATACTCGATATTCCGGCCTCCAGCATTCACACGCGAATGAGTACAGCCGTTCAACAAACACAATTGTAGCACTTAGACCACACCTCACCACATGGTGATACAAAAGATCAGATTACTACTCAACAAAGGAACTCAAGCTTCTATCCTATTTCTATTTCCCCAACCAAACTTGTTGAAGAGGTCCAGCATCATTATCTCCATCAATCGACATCCCTCATTTAATGAGTCTGTTTGTTAAGGATGAACCACTATTTTATGTTTTTTGCTTATTGATTATTTCTGACATAATCTTGCTACATGCACAGTAATATTTGTTACCTGTAGTCCCCAAATTAGAAGAAATTATTTTTGTATTGGTCTGGTCACTTTTTTTTGGAGACAAGCAGCTGTTTATATTCAGCAAAACAGCATTTATTCTCGCGCCCATATAGATTTTGAACTTTTTTTAGGATCTTTCTAATTGTTTATTTGTGAAGCATTTTTTTGCTTACAAAAGATGTCTTCAATCTATATACGCTTTTCTGGCTGGATGTGATTTTTGGTTACCAACTTGCTAGCTAGTTGTACAATGGTTGCATTGCTATTGTCTATGTGGTATAAAATGGTTGTTGCATCGACTTGATATCCGAATAAATATTCGTGACCGATAGTGTCCGTATCCGTCTTGGTACGTATTTGTTCTATATTTGTGCCCGATATTATCCGTGTTTGTATTCGTATTCGATACTATCCGTATTCGACCCGAATCCGATTAGAAAATGTGGGTTAGGATATGGGAAAGATGAGATCCGACCGTATCCGACCCGATTTCACCCCTAGCTACACCCTGGAGAAGAGGTGCTGGATTGTTCACTCGAAGTTTCATGGTGGGAAAATTGGATAAATGCCACTCCCAACACTCAACTTTTTTCAGCTCCGCTCCAAACGGCTTTAGCATCTGATTTTTTTTGCTTTTAGCTTATTTAAGCCAAAAGCCACTTGGAACACGTCGGCTTCTAATTTTAGCTTATTTTAGTTTCTTCTTCTTTTTATTTATTCTTTTGCATTATACGTAGTGATATAACGGTTTTTTTCTTATTTTTTAATTTTCTTTTAAGTTGATGACTCAGAAAAAGCTAACAATCGCTACAGTTCAATTTTAGCCAAAGACATAAATAAGAAGTTTAACATCTTTAGAGCGGACCCAAAAATGCACGGTTCTTCCTCATCCCTTCTCCTATTCTCCCCCTCTCTTCCCCATCCCTATTTTGGCTGGTGCAACCGGTGCCTCCATCTCTCTCACACACACATATGAGGATTTGAACAAAAGGTGACTAGCGTATTGTTGAAGCATTTGATTGTTTTCAAATGTACTCATTTTTAGTGTTGAAATATTCGATGACCAGGAATTCAAGTTGGATTGAAGAGAATTATAAAACTTTGAACCCAAAAGAGATCAAATAGTTAAAAAGCCTCTTGCGCAGTGAGGAACCTGAACACGCAGGTTTTTGTTCCAGCTAATTCAGTGCGGCGAAATAAAACTTGACACAATAGCTAGGTTTGGTTGGTCCAAAAACAAGGTCATTGTTGTGTTTATAATTTACGGGCTGACTACTACATACATTTTCTAAAAAAAATTTCAATACAGTGTTTGGTTTTGAACAAATGTAATTGGAATACACAAGTGGTCGTTTCACAAAATCAATAGTGATTTGGTTTGTAGTTGTGTACAGAGAGCGATGCTTTGATTTGATTATTTGGCTTCTTCAATTTTGTTTTTTGGAGCGATTGGTCAGTTTTATTTGCCTCTCCAATTCTGAAATTTTGCTGGTAATTTTCCCAGAAACAAAAATTTTGAACCAGATTTCGTTTATGAATTCGGTAGGGGCATTTGAATTTTTCAGACGTAAATTTCCAAAATTTTCCGATTTTCACGAATTTCGATTCTATGGAGGGGTCCGAGATTTTAGTTCCAACCAATAATGTTTTTCCTGATGTTTGCATCTTGACATAATAGTGTTTTTAACTCTACTCACAATAAAGAATGACGTTTAAATGACACCTGAAATGTTTTCAGGACAATGGATAGGAGGATTATTTTTTTTAGAGAAATGTACCAACTCCAATGTAACTTCGAAATTTCAGTGTCGTTTAAATGCCACACTAAAATGTGTTGCTTCGGCCATTTACCAATAATTAAGTAAGAGATAAATTAAATCCATAAATGTAATGAAACTATTTTAAGAGAAAAAAAATAGAACGTTAGATTTTTTCAAAGTAAAATTCTAAATTAGAAATCCAAAATATTAATGTTTGTTCATTCACATTGAAAAGGGGGCATGGACCTTAAGAGTGTTGTCCTAATCTGTACAAAATTGCTATAATTTATTTTACACAAAATCATCATTTAGATATGTAGCCCGTCTAGATGCACGGGTGTATGACTATTGGGTACAAACATACAATGGCACGATGGCCCGTGGGTTTTTTCATTATTTTTGGAACTACACGTGTTTCAAGATTTATTTTTTCATGATTTTTTGAAGTCACTTTTCAAAATATAGCGCAGTACCCTTGCCTATATCTTTACTATTATAAAAATATGAGTTAGTGGTCGTCGGTTCGTTCTCCATCCTCTTTTCTCAGCCGTCCAATGAAAGATCAGCCATCCAGATTTGCATGTAGGTAGTTCTTCTGCTCATCATAGAAAAGGTCAGGTTGACACATGAGCCGCTGCGCTCCTCCACTTCTCTTCCCCGCATACTCCGCCTCCCTCAACCACTCCACCTCCCGCAACCGTCGCCTCCTTCTCTCCCCCGAACCCTCATGCCACGTCTCTTCCTCCTCCTTAGTGCCACCACCAATTCCTTCCCCCTATGGCAGCGTCTGGTCGCAGTCCCCCAACTTCCCCCAGTAGCGTCGCATCCCCCCGTCGCCGCCTTCCCAACGCATTTGCCCGCCACCTCCTCTCCCCATCTGCCCGCCGCCTCCGTACCTCCACCTCCCGCAATCGCCGCCTTCTTCTCCCGCGAACCCCCGTGCCATGCTTCCTCCTCCTCCTCGGCGCCACCACTAATTCTTTCCCCATGCGGCAACGTTTGGTCGTAGTCCCCCAACTTTTCCCATGACGCCGCCACCAATTCCATCTCCTATCGCCCCTCCAACCAGATGTATGACGCTCAGTGACAGCGATCGGTGGATCGGAGAGAATGGCATTCGGAGACAATGGCCAGTGGATCAGAGAGAACGGCACTCGATGATGGTGACGGTGGCTTCCTCTTACTATGCCCACCCACGTGGCTCTCCCCCCCCGCCGCCGAGCGGTTGCTCGTCCAATGAGCCTCTCTACCTCCTCCTGCTCTTTGCTCAGAGCCCGTCGTGCTGTCTGGTGATTTTGGTCTCCCAAGATGGTAGTCGAAGTTGGTGCCATGATCGAATAGAGCCGTGGTCGAGGGGTCATGGCCGAAGTCGAGGAGCCACGGTCGAAGTCAAAACTATGGTTGAAGGGGGTTGTGGCCGAAGTCAAAGATCCGTGGTCAAAGTTGAAGCCGTAGTCAAAGGGGCGGTGGTCGAAGTTGAAGGGCCGTAGTCGAAGTCAGGCTGTGGTTGAAGTCGAAGGGCTGTGGTCGAAGTCCAAGCCGTGGTCGAAGGGGACAGTGGTCGAAGTTAAAGGACCGTGGACGAAGTTGATCTGCGGTCGAGGTAAAAGGGCTGTGGTCGATGTCAGGCCATGGTTGAAGTCGAAGGGTCATGGTCGAAGTCCAAACCGTGGTCAAAAGGGACAGTGGTCAAAGGGGCAGTGGTCGAAGTCGGAGAGCCATGGACGAAGTCGGTCCACGGTCGAAGTCGAAGGGTCGTGGTCGAAGTCAAAGGGTCATGGTCAAAGTCCAAGCCATGGTCGAAGGGGACAGTGGTCGGAGGTGCAGTGGTCGAAGTCGAAGGGCTCTGGACGAAGTCGGTCTGCGGTCGAAGTCGAAGGGCCGTGGTCGACGTAGGGGCCATGGTCGAAGGGCGCCGTGGTCAACATCGGGGCTGTGATCAAAGGGGGTTGTGGTTGAGGGGCCATGACCGAAGGCGAAGATTCGTGGTCAAAGTCGATGTCGTGGTTGAAGGGGGCGGTGGTCGAAGGTGGAAGTGGTCGATGTCGAAGGGCCGTGGTCATCGAAGGGGACAGTGGTCCAAGTCAAAGCCGTGGTCGATGTCGAAGGGCCGTGGTTGAAGGGGACAGTTGTTGACGTTGAAGGGCCGTGGTCGAAGGGGATAGTGGTCGAAGGGGACGGTGGTCAAAGGGGGAAGTGGTCAACATCAAAGGGTCGTGGTCGTCGAAGTGCTGTGGTTGAATGGACAGTGGTTGAAGGGGGCAGTGGTCGAAGTCGAAGATCCATGGTCGAAGTTGAAGCCATGGTCAAAGGGGCCGTGGTCGAAAGGGGAAGTGGTCGATGTCGAAGGGTCATGGTCGAAGGAGGCGGTGGTCGAAGGGGGAAGTGGTCGACGTTGAAGGGCTGTGTTCGTTGAAGGGCTGCGGTCAAGGTAAAAGGGTTGTGGTCGATGTCAGGCCATGGTCAACATCGAAGGGTCGTGGTCGAAGTCGAGGCTTAGCAGACTGGTGCCGACAGTCAGGCAACAGGGCACAAACGCACTGGAGGCCTGCCAACGTACAACCACTAGCGATGGTTGACCACTCCCAACTTATGATCACACGCGATGGTCGACGGCTTATAACTTATGACACGAGGTGTGATCGACGGCTTCTAATTTACGACCATGAGCACTGGTCGATGTGCTTCGACTTACGACCACGAGGTGTAGTCGATGTCTTCCGACTTACGACCACGAGCGCTGGTCGTTGTGTTACAACTTACGACCACGAGGTATCCTCGATGACTTCCGACTTCCGACCACGAACGATGGTCATTGGCTTCTGATGTATGACCATAAGCCATTGTCGAAGGCTTCCAATTTAGGACCACGATCGATCTTCGACCGCTGCCAACTTATGACCACCAGCGATGGTCGACCGCTCCCGCCCTACAATCATGTGCGATGGTCAATGACTTCCAACTTACGATGACAAGGTGTGCTTGAGTGCTTTCCGACTTATGACTACGAGATGTGATCGACGGCTTTCGACTTACTTGACGAATTTAAAAACTTTTAGTACATGTTTGTATGTATATTCTAAAAATTTTTACCACCTGTGAGTTTTAAAACATGTAGTATAATAAATTTTAAAAATCCGTAGTAACGCACAGGTATTCAACTAGTATGGACTAAATGGCGCTGACAAATTCTTTGATTCATGCTCTATTTGTCTATGAGTATTTGATACATGCATATAGAAGATCAATTTAACATCATTTTAAGGGATGGAAGAGGGATATTCAACCTCATGACTCAAGTATTTATGTCTATCAAACATTACACTAATCTAATTCTGTTAAAACGTTGCATTGAGTTACATGGCCATTTCAGATTTTAATTTTACAAAATAAAGCCAAAGTAAGCAGACATCACAATTGGAGCTAAGCTTGAGCAAAACTGGAGCGAAGATTGGACCCATAAAACACAGACTTGCGTAAGGCAATATAATTTGGCGAACACAAAACTTTTCCAATGTGGATGCACTCCTACATAATTACATTCTGGTCCAAATTGCAGTAATAAACAGGATAACTTGACGAATTCTCGTAGTAACTGACCGTTCATAACAGATACATAGCAAATATCGATACCAATGCCAGTCCATAAGGATATTCGGTTATCTAATTGTGTAATCAGCCGGGGCCTGGGGGATAGTGATAAAATGAAAAATATAGAACAAAGACTAGCATTTGTATCACCCTGGAACCAGTTGAGAAATCTGGCGAGGAAAACAAAGCTCTTGGCCTTAAAACAGCAAGGCTGGTGCTGCATCCTGGAACATTCATGCGGTGAAATTGGAAACTAGGGAACTGAGAGAAACCTATATGGGAGAAATAGTCAGCTCCGCGGTTGTGAATGAGGCAGTGAGCAGACTATCGTCTCTTGTATGGACCAACCACAACGAGCAAGAGAGCGTGGAGGAAAGAGCCGAGAGACTTGAGATGGCAGTACTCAAAATTCAGGCTGCAGTCTCTATATCTGAAGATTGGCACACCACCAAATCACCACTGCTTAAATGGAAGGCGAAGCTAAAGCGTGTGGCTAAAGAAGGTGAAGACATCTTACAAGCTTACAAGAAGCAAGCTCTAGAGGACAGGCAAAATGAAGAGAGTGCAGGTATCGTCTCCTCCTCACAGCGCATCGCTCGAGCGGCCAAGAGGTTCGCGCTTTTTGGTCGCACACCTAGCAATTTGAGCAGCACAACAGTGCATAGGTTTGAGAGGCTGGCTAACAACGCCGATGACTACTTCAAGTTTGTCCAGTCTGGTGGTCGTCCCAAGAGCTTAGTACTCCTGCACACCCTGAACCAATCGTTGCTTGCTGGGAAGACAATAGAGTGCTGTTTCAGAAGGCAGAACGGAAATGCACATGTTCTCCTCTTTCCTTTGCTTGAATATCAAGGTGACGATGGACAGGAGGCCTGTCTCTTGGTTCACTACGAGGACGACAAGTGGGAGAGAAATTCGATGCTAGTTTTGTTTCGTGTCTCCGAGGCTGTGGATGTCGTCGGGATTGCTATGAGCTGCATGGAGGTCTTGCCTTACCAATTCAGTGATGCCATTGCTGCTAGCAAGCAATCTCTCCATGAAGTTTTGCTTGCAGAAGACAGGGGTTCTCCCAACCCATCGGCGACGGCGGCGTGTCTTGGGCATGCTAGCCGAAAGCGCCACAGCTCTCACTGTGCACCATCAAGAAGTAACGGGAACACCAGTGGCGAGCTACGGCTTCCAGAGCCGGTGCTTTTATACCGCGCGCGGTGTGTCATCTTGCCACGTTATACATCCTGTTCCTCGTCTACCAACATTGGCCGCCCTGTTGAGTTGAGGTACTCTATCTCTCCCTACATTGTGCCTGAGAAGAGTCTAGACCATATTGAGCAGGTTGAGCCCCATACACTGGGCGAGCTGTTACCCAAGGTAACAAATGGTTTCTATGACGAGGCAGCAGGGGTGTTCGAGTACAGCAGAATTTTGTGGTACTCGGGCAGTTCAACATATGTTTCTATCGCTCCGTTGGTTTCGCCACCGCCAACAATTTTACAGTGCAAGAAGGAACATTTCGAGAGGAGCACTACACCTCAACACACTTTTGAGGGCTGAAGTCTGTCGGGAAAACTCCATGATGGCAATTTAAGAACATGGACAATGAAAGGATAGTGCCCTTCGAAGCTGCATGTGGATTACTTCATCCAAGTGCGATCATAGACTGGATGCACTAGCAAATTAGCTTTTTAGATTGCCTGATGCTTGTATTTTGCTGGGAACAACTGTTCATTGTTTAGCAAAATAGCATGTCCTTTTGTTCTCCCAATGAAAATTGAATAACAAAAGTTGCTATTACCGTGTTGCTGTTAGCTATTTTCGGTACGGTACAGCTAAGATCTGTTAGTATTGGATTGTACTCCGGCTGTTACTGCTGCATATCTCCAGATATGGCTTTGTACCTTGATTAGCGGTAGCTTTCCTTAACTGAATCCTGTACAAGTATTATATACATCAATACAAGGTACCGCCTGTGTGGCGCATTCAGCCAAACCTACACAAAGCTACCGAAGCACTCTCCAGTAGAAGATATGAGGTCACTCTCGATCAGGTGTGATGCTTGGCAGATTTGAGTCTTGCGCGAGCGTATCCAACCTACACTTACAGAGATCAGGAGTGGTGAAGAGCAGAGAAAGGTTAGCGCTCTTTTTTTTTTTTTGATGGAAGGTTAATTCTTTCTTGTTGTGCGTAACTCGAGAGATCCAGTGTTGTTGTTCTTCATCTTGCATCGATGTGATCTCCATCTGTAATGGACTGTGCGTATGCAGGTTCGTTGGCACAGGGTGACCAGGCAAGCAAGATGGCGCTGTGGAACGGCCTAGCGAACGCTGCCACCGTCGCGCAGGTTGCCGGAGTGGAGTCAGCCGGGCTCATCTCCATGATCATGCAGGCCGTGCGGACGGCGAAGCGGAACAAGGAGGACTGCAGGCAGCTCGTGCGCCGCGTGGCGATGATCGGCGACCTCCTGAAGCAGCTCCAGGGCTCGGAGATGATGCGGCGCCCGGAGATCAGGGAGCCGCTGGATGGCCTCGACGGCACGCTCCGGCAGGCGTACGCGCTCATCGCGTCCTGCCAGAAGAGCGGCGTCGTGAGCCGCTTCTTCATGGCTGGCAGCCAGGCCGAGCAGTGGGGTGCTCCTGATCCCCAGCGTCTGGGACACCCAAAAATTTTGCTGACGATATGGGTGTGTCTGTCTGTGTTTTATAATAGGGTGTGTATATGTATCACCCAGATATTTTTTTTTCTAACTATCATCCAGATTTGAGACCGTTAGATTAGAAATCCAACAGCCTCTTTTTTTGGAGGGGGGATTTTTTTTAGAGGAGAGGGAGTTTTTTTGGACGGGGTGGGGGAGAATTTATAGCTATTAGATCTCTAATCTAATAGTCACAAATTTAAATAGTAGTTAGAAAGAAAACATCCGAATGATGTTTATCAATACCCTTATAATATATATGCCGCTGTTGTTTTCTTCTCTGCCATGAAATAGGCTGCCAATGTTCTCCTAAGTGCCCACCCTCCATGCTCCAATTAACTCCCTGGTATGAGTGTCTTGAGTTCGATATTTTTTTAAAAAAATTAGAAAGTATAAAAAGCCAAAATGTCATGCATTTGTGCCATTTGGATTCTGTAATTCTTATGCGTGAAAACAATCGGTTATCGTGTTACCCTTTCTACTGGATACATATAAGATAATTTGCTTCTACAGATATTTCTCGTATCAATTATTCATCAACCAGTTATCGTGTTACCCTCAAGTAACAGTAAGCAACATCATCAATTATTTATCACAAATTTACTATTGTCAATTATTCATCATAAAAAATTTTAGACCTAGCCACATGGTCTAACACACGGTTTGTAAAGACACTTCGGCTCTTTTTCAGTGTTTAAGAACTTTCTGTTAGAGATATGGAAAGAGATAAGAATAGAATGTAACTAGAATATATGGTTAGTTTGT
This sequence comes from Dendrocalamus sinicus, assembly GCA_036346575.1. Taxonomy (NCBI): domain Eukaryota; kingdom Viridiplantae; phylum Streptophyta; class Magnoliopsida; order Poales; family Poaceae; genus Dendrocalamus; species Dendrocalamus sinicus. The sequence continues at coordinate 26,234,564 of CM070673.1, forward strand.
TTCCTTGTTTCAAGGATTGTAATCTCCTGATTGTACGCCACGCCGAGGGCTATTCTTGGCCTATATCAACATGCAACAGCGGCTCCTAAGAGCAACTCCAGCAGGGCCTTTAAACAAGCCCTTAAACCAAAATTTGAGGGCTGAGGACAAAAACACAGGTCAGCAGGGCCCCTACTCAGGCCCTCAAAAGTAGGAGGCCCTCAAATTCACCCATCAAGCCCTCATTCCTGGGGACCCTGGAGGAGGCCCCTACTTTTGAGGGCCTGAGTAGGGGCCCTGCTGGACCTGTGTTTTTGTCCTCAGCTCTCAAATTTTGGTTTAGAATGATGAATGGGTCCCACATGGCAGTGTCTATTAGGATTAATTTGAGGGCCCTGATTTGAGAGCTGCTGCTGGAGTAGATGCAAAAAAATCAAGCTCTCAAATGTTAGGAGAGCCCTCAAATCAAAAATAGGGATCTTGATTTGAGGGCTCCTGCTAGAGATGCTCTAACGGGGTAGAACGCTTTCACCAAATTACATGGTATCAGAGCCTCTCCTCCACAAACATCCAGATCGCATCTAGTGGAGCCATGGCGAGTTCCTCCAACGGAGTCACCGCCAATCCATTCTTCGGCCAAGTCGTCACCGAGAAGCTGATGAAGGCCAATTTTCTCCTGTGGAAGGCGCAGATCCTTCCGGCTGTACAAGGTGCCCGCATGGAGGAGTATCTCACCGGCGCGACTGCTGCTCCAGCAAAGCTGATCGACGCCAAGGATGGGGACGAGATCGTGAAGAAAGCCAACCCAGCGTATGACGAATAGGTTGTTGCCGATCAGCAACTTCTCGGCTTCCTGCTCTCGACAGTCTCCAAGGAAGTTCTCACGCAGGTGGTGAACATGCACACCGCCGCACAAGTTTGGAGAGCAATCAACGAGACGTTCTCCACGCAAACGCGTGCACGATCTGTGAACACGTGTATTGCACTCGCAACCACCTCCAAAGGGAATATGAGTGTTGCGGAATACATCACCAAAATGAAGTCACTCGGTGATGAGATGGCGGCCGCCGGGAAACCAATGGATGATAAAGACATGGTGGGCTACATCCTTGCCGGTCTTGATGAAAATTACGAGCCGGTAGTATCATTTGTTGTCAGCAGGCCCGAACCGGTGACGGTAGCAGAGATGTACTCACAGCTCCTCAGTTTCGAGAATCGCCACAACCTGCGCCAGGCCGGCTACCAAGCCAACTTGGCACGTCGTGGCGGGCGTGGAGCGCCAGCCCGCGGCGGAGGAGGCGGTCGCGGTCGCGGACGTGGCCGCGGTCGTGACAGCAGCGGTAATTCTGGAGCAGGCCGCGGCATCGCCAACAATGGAGGCAAGCGACCTACATGCCAACTTTGCGGTAAGACAGGACATATTGTTGTTGATTGTTGGCATAGGTTCGATGAAGATTTTGCTCCTGAAAAGAGTGCTGCTGCTGCAACTCACTCATATGGCGTTGACACGAACTGGTACATGGACACTGGAGCAACCGATCACATCACGGGCGAGTTGGACAAGCTGACCACCCGTGAAAAATACACTGGAAAAGATCAGATCCACACAGCAAGCGGATCAGGTATGGACATTAGTCACATTGGTCATAGCACTATTCACACCCCTAGTCGTGATTTACATCTAAACAATGTCTTATATGCTCCAAAGGCTATGAAAAATCTTATTTTTGTTCACCGTTTCATATATGATAACTATGCCTATCTAGAAGTTTACCCCAATCTTTTCTTTATCAAGGATCGGCGAACGAAGAATATCCTGCTTAGAGGACGGTGTCACAACGGCCTCTATCCCTTGGAATCTACACCAAAACAAGCCTTTGGAGTCATCAGACCATCTCTTGCGAGATGGCACAGTTGGCTAGGCCACCCTTCTTTAGCTATTGTCCAAAAAGTTGTTAGCAACAATAAATTGCCATGCTTGGCAGAGTCTACGAGTCATGAAGTTTGTGATGCTTGTCAAATGGCCAAGAGCCATCAGTTACCCTATTCTACATCCTCTAGTGTGTCAAAGTTTCCTCTAGAACTTGTTTACTCTGATGTTTGGGGTCCGGTATCTGACTCTATTGGGGGCAAAATGTACTATGTCAGCTTTATTGATGATTTTAGCAAGTTTACTTGGATCTATCTCCTCAAATTTAAATCTGATGTGTTTCAGATATTTCGTGAATTCCAGAATCTTGTTGAAAGATTATTCAATAGGAAAATTGTTGCTTTGCAATCTGACTGGGGTGGTGAATATGAAAAATTACACTCCTTCTTTTCACAGATAGGCATCACTCACCGTGTTTCATGTCCCCATGCCCATCAACAAAATGGGGCTGCTGAACGAAAACACAGACACATTGTAGAAGTGGGCTTATCTCTCCTTGCTCATACTTCCATGCCTCTCAAATTTTGGGATGAGGCATTCCTTGCCGCTACTTATCTCATCAACCGCACCCAAGCAAAGTCATTGAGTATTCCACACCCCTAGAGCGCCTGTTTCATCAAAAACCGGCCTATGCTTCTTTGCGAACCTTTGGTTGTGCTTGTTGGCCTAATCTTAGACCATACAACTGAGAGTCCATGTGGAGGTGACCACATGTTTGTGATGAGTAATTGACTCTTGTTTTAGAAAGTTTGAGTTTGGGTTGGGCTCTTCCTGCCAAGTCATAGCCTTAGAAGTGATCTGAATCGCCTTCTGTGCAAAGTCGTAGCTTCTGACTGTGGTCGTAGGCTCTTACGACCACATTGGTTGTGGTCGGAAGCTTTGTCGGGCGAGTTATGAACTTATTGTCGTCAATCGGGGAGTACCGGGTTGTTTACGACCACTCTATCGCAATCGAAAGCCGGAAAACAATGTTTTACTCTTTACGGCCGTGGTCGGAAGGTCAGCACGACCACATGGCGTTCGACCACTCGACCTTGGTCGTAGGTCACGAGGAAGTCTCACGATCGGTTTTGCCGTGGTCGAAAATCTATTCGACCACGTTGGCGTGGTCGAAGCCTCATACGACCACGCTTGGTCGTGGTCGAAGGCAATTACGACCACACCGACGAGAACGCGATCGTAAGGCGTAGTCGGTGGTCGAAAGCGATCATACGACCACGTTGTCGCAGATTTCTCTTCCTAAGAACGAAGCGGTTTCACCACGTTATGGGCGAACATGGTCGTAGCTCGGTCGGATGCGGTCGACGAGCTTGGGCGTGGTCGCAAGTGGGCGATCGCGGTGGAAGTGTTCAAGCGTTGTTGGAAGGGCTTCGACCACGATGAACCAAGTCGTGCGTGATCGAGAAGGGTTTCGACCACGGTGGAAGCGATGTACGTGGTCGGAAAGTGGTTCGACCACGATGGAATCTCTGGTTTTGGTCGTAGTCTCGGGAACCGGTCGTATGGACTTACGAGGTAGTCGTATCATCTTGAGATATGGTCGTAGGACTTAAGAAAGTCTTGATCTATGGTTTCGACCGGTCATAAGTTGGTACAACTTGGTGGTAAGTTGGAACTGAAACTTGTGATGGTCGTAGCAAGCTTTAAAGCGGTCGTAAGGACCTTTGGGGTGGTCGTATGGTCTATGGTAACGATCGTAGGTTTTGAGAATTAATGTTTAAGTATTTTTGACCGATCGTAGTGAATGTACGACCTTGTGAAGCATGTTTTGAGTTCCTTTTATGCAGATGTCTGTACACATTGTGTTGTGCGGTGCTATGTAGCAGTTTGCTTGTCTATGTGGCTGCAGGACTTTGAGCTATTTCATGGTGAGCGTGGGAGGACCGGACTAGGCACGGGAGGTGTTGAGGTCAGACGGTCGGAGACGCCAAAGATGATCGATCTTTGGTGAGGTGGTTGTGGCGGAGACAAGGAACCGGAGCTAGAGTTACTGGAAGTGGACACGACGAACGCGGTGAGGTGGACCGGGACTAGGCTCGGGAGGAGATAAGGTCTGATCGGTCAGTGCGGGTGAGGTCGCGCAGATGGAACGGATGGGACTAGGCTCTGGAGGAGTTGAGGTCCGATCGGTCCGGAGGAGTTTATGACTAGGATCTTGAGACAAGTCTTGGTGAGGCTTGGAGTGGTCGGGACTAGACATGGGAGATGTTGAGGTCCGAGCGTGGGTGAAGCCAAGAAGACTAGGGGCTCAAGGTGGTTGCAAGCGTGATCGGCAAGGCGGGAGGAAGCTTAGGGAAGGCGGTGGAGTGGCATTTTGGAGAAATGCGGAAAGCTGCAAAGGAAGGCGTGTCTCTGCCAATGCACAGGAGTTGTTGGCACTAACGGGCAAAGCAGTGGAGCCGTTGGGTGTAACGGGTAAAGCACTGGAGCTCGTTCTCGCTAGTGGGTAAAGTGAGTTGAAAACCCGGTGTTAGGTGGGGTTTATGGTTTTCCCCTCTTTGGTGTGTGAGTGTGTGGCTATAAATAGAGAGGGTAGAGCTCGGGTACTTGTGAGATCCTGATCCCCGAGTTGCTCTGTTCTTCCTTTGTTATTTGTGAGTATGTGGGTTCTCGGGATGGAGCAAGTGTGCTCATGTATCTCCCAGTTGGAGTGGCTGTAGAAACCTCCATTATCAATCATTCATCTCTCTTCCTCTATTTGTTTTCTGTCGTCTTGAGATGTTGTGATTGACTTGTTTGCGATTTGTTTTGAGAACTTGGACTTCTTGCTATCCTTTTCTCTCCTCTCTTCTTCGTGAGTCTGCTTTCGTCTTTGTGTGCTTTGATTAGCTCAGAACTGGGAATCTGTCTCAAGGCCACTTGGCGATTCATTCCAGAGCGAGAGTCGAATTAGAGAAGTTCACTTTCTGGATGATTGTGCGCCTCGAGTCCTACATTTCTTGGTTCATCCTCTCAGTTATCACTGCTTGATTTCTTTTGTCGGCTCAGGCAAGTGTTCGACCACGTGGTGTTCGACCATCAGTTGGCTTACGACCACGTGTGTTCGATCGAAGAAGCTAGTTCTTTCGCCCGATTTGTCGTGTGAGTACTTGGGGAGTTTTTAGAAGGCACCATTCACCCCCTCTGTTGCCATTTCGGTCCTACAATTGGTATCGAGCGGTTAGCTCTAATAAATAGATCTTAACCGGTCTCAAGAGCCATGGCGACGGACAAGTACTCGACCAAACCTCCCGTCTTTGATGGCACGGATTATCCCTTACGGAAGAGCCGAATGGAAACATACATCCGAGGCTCGGGGTATGCCATTTGGCGGAAGGTGAAGGTCGATTCGTTGTTCTGCCGATGAGAACATCAATGTGGCAAACATGCCCGATGTTGAGGCAAATGCGAAGGTAAGGAACATCATTATCAGGGCTTGAGTAGAAGCGAGTTCGATCGCATCTCTCACCTGTCGTCCGCTTACGACATCTGGGTGACCCTCGATGCATACCATGAGGGCACCACCCAGATTAAGACGGTCCGACAGGACCAGTTCAAGCGCGAATACAACAAATTCGAGATGCTTGCTGGAGAGTCCCTGGATGAGTGCTTTTCGCGATTTCACAAAATCTTAAGCAACCTCCGAGCGGTCGGTCTTACATACCCCGACTCGGATAACGCTCGCCAAATGCTCGCGGCACTCGATCTTCGTGTGCAGGAAATGAAAGTGACCACCATCAAAGACACGACAGACCTCTCGACCACGACTCTTGACGCGCTGTACTCGCGCCTCAAGACTCACGAGATTGGCGTTGTCTCGGCGGTCGAAGTCACGATCGATGGCTTTGGTCACCGATCCGTTTCTTCTTAGGGCTCTCTTGGATTCTTCTTGCGGTTTCTCCTTGCTGCTCTGTGACATAGCGATGATCATTTAGAACGACTTGCGGATGATCGGTGGCCCTCCTAGCAGAAGGTTTTCCCATGCCTACAAGGGTAGGAGAGCGAGAAGAGAGGAGGACCGTGATTTGCTTCGAGTGTGGTGGCCCCAACCACATTCGAGCGAACCGTCCCAAGGCGGAGAAGGGCAAGAACGACTACGGCGGTTCAGGCAAAACGACTACACCGACAAGAACCGCAACAAGAAGACTCGGCTCGGGCGCGGGAAAGAAGAAGTTCCGCAACTTCGGGAAGGCCAAGAAGCTCTTCCACCGCGTCCTCACCGCTTTCGACGACCTCGACCTCAGCGAGGTGGAGGGATGGAGCGACGACGACGGGACGGGTGACCAAGAGCCCAAGGATGGCAGCGACGACTTCTCCGGCATGTGCTTCATGGCCCTCGAGGGCGAACTCAGCGACAGCGAGCTGTACTCCGACTCGGACGAGGTATGTCCCTCCTATGACCAACTTAATGAAGCTTTCCTTAAGCTAGGAGGATTTCATGCTAGATCTAGAGCTAGATGTAGCGAGTTGGAGAAGGAAGTAGATAGACTGTCACGGGAGCTTACTTCACTTACATCTGCTCCCTCCCGTGACGACTGTGATACATGCTCTGCTTTGCTGGTTGATATGGAGAAATTAAGGACCTCGCATGATAGTGTGTCCTCTGAGCTTGATTCTATTAAGGTGGAGAATGTTAGTCTGCTTGCTGAGTTAGAGTTGAGTAGGATGGTCATTACCCTACTTACTCCGATGAGACTACTTCTCCCACCTCATGTGAGGTTAAGGATATTCTTGCTAGAGGACCTTATGCCATGCTCCTTGATCTGCCCGAGTCTTGTGAAAATTGCAATAATTTAAAGATGAACCTAAAAGGCGAGATCACAAGATTCTTTGAGTTCGTGCTTCATTGCTTGAGCCCATTGATTCATGTTTGAATTGTCCTAGATTAATCGCTGAACTTGAATCGTCTCAAAACAGTTTCAAGAAATGATTGACACTAATAAGAAAATGGCTCAATTCGCGACTAAGGATCTGTTAGCTCACCTTGCATTAGCTGTGATAAACTAAAACTTGAACTCGTTGCCTTGAATGACAAATGTGTGAAGCTAACTAAGGATCAACTAGTGAAGGCACCAAGCGCTTGTTGTTTGTGCCGAGAGGGAGAAGCCCGGGGTAAGGTGGAGACGCCTAGAACGTGAACCAACCGGTTAGCGATGGGATCGCCCATTCGAGTCGGTGTGCGTGCACAAGCCATTCTTCCTCTCTTTGTTGGTTTTCTTACGCTCCCTTACCTTCTGCTGTCTCTTCTTCTCCCTGCTCTTCTTGCATCTCTCTCTTTCGGGAGTGTCAGTATCTTATGAACACTCTCGAGAGGTTTGTAGGCGGCAAGAAGAAGCTCAATCTTATTCTAGACCAATCCAAGATTTGCAAGTTCAATCAAGGTCTAGGATATGATTTCTATGAGGATATGAGGAAGCATCCTCCTGCTATTCTCCGTCCTATCTTAGGAGGTGTGATCGAGGTTGAGCCCAGGTCTGACGAGGTGAAATTCAAATCAGCGGGCTTTGTCCAAGGGATCTCTGACAGCAAGGTTGGTTCACCTGCTACTTCGGACTCTCAGAAGCCGAAGTCCTCGCGTGCTACTTCCACCTCTTCGAAGGTGAGGTACCACTGCACCTTCTGTCAGAAGGATGGGCACTCGATCGAGAGATGCTTCAGGCGCGCCAAGATCGCGCGTAGAGACCGTGTTGAGTCTCTTAGGGGTATTCAGGGTCAGCCCCAGATCCTGAGTGCACCTAAAACCAACACGAGGTCTAGGTTTGCTCCTGTTACGGAGTTTAGGCAGCATAGAGGACTTGGTTTTTCCGAGTTTTCTGTTTTTCGTCCTCATGCTGCCTCTGGTCATGTCTTCCGCCGTCCTGAGGGTAGATCTCGGTTTCCCCGTCGAGATAGCTACCCGCGGCGTGATCAGCGTGTTGCCGGTGTTCCGACTCGCTCTCCGTGGCGATCGGACCCGCGCAGCTTCCAGTCCGCTCACGGACCTTCGCTTCTTTGAGTCATGGAGGCGTAGGGTAGATAGAGGTCGATCGTGCTTGACTACTTCATCGCTCGGCGTGTTGTTGATATTGGGTGCCAAAATCACTCTTGATTTATCCCAAGATCGAGACTTTACTCTGCTTGACTCAGTTCGCCGGCGAGGAAGGGAAAGGTTTGGCTTGTAGACTCGGTTGTTCTCGTCATATGACCGGAGACTCCGTTGGTTTTCTTCCTTGCCGTGCTCCGGTGATGAGACGATCACCTTCGGAGACGCTTCGTCTGGGCGCGTCATCGCCAAAGGTACAGTGCGGATTAATGATTCTTTCTTTTTGAAAGATGTTGCCTTGGTTAGTAAGCTGCAGTACAACTTGCTTTCCGTTTCTCGGCCACCGATGGCGGTTTGAGGTGAGCTTCAAGAAAAACAATTGTAAAATTCTTGATTCTTCGGGTAGTCTGGTTTGCGGGATTTCTCGTTTTGGGAGGATCTTTCGTGCTGATTTTTCTGAGTCTTCTGGTGATCCTCTCAAGTGTTTAGTTGCTTCTGAGTCCCGCGACCTCTCTTTCTGGCATAGGAGACTTGGTCATATCGGATTTGACCATTTGACCCGAGTTAGCGGCCACGATCTCATTCGTGGTCTTCCGAAACTCAAGATGGTCAAAGACCTTGTTTGCTCTCCATGCCGCACGGCAAGATGGTTGCCGCTTCACATCCTCCGGTCCATCGTGACTATGACCGATGCACCAGACAGTTGCTCCACATGGATCTGATGGGACCGGCTCGAGTGCGATCAGCGGGGAGGAAGTGGTATGTTCTTGTCGTGGTCGATGACTTCTCGAGGTATTCTTGGGTGTTTTCTTAGCCTCGAAGGATGAGACGTTTCGCATTTCGAGGTCTTTTCAAGAGGCTTCTGTTGAGCTCCCGGGTGCCTTACGAGCGGTCGCGATGACAATGGCACGAGTTCAAGAATTCCTACTTTGAGAGTTTCTGTGGTGAGGCAGTGTAGAGCACCGTTCTCTTCTCCGCACGTCCCACAACAGAATGGCGTCGTGGAGAGGAAGAACCGTACCTTGGTCGAGATGGCGGGCGATGCTCGATGAGTATTCTACACCTAGGAAGTTACGGGTGAGGCTATTGCGACCGCGTGCCATGTTTGAATCGAGTTTTCTTGGGCACACTTGCACCGCACTTCTTATGAGTTGAGATACGGGCGAAAGCCCAGCGTCTCTCATTTTCGTGTGTTTGGTTGCAAGTGCTTTATTTCAAGTCAGGAACCTAGATAAGTTCGAGTCACGTTCTTGTGATGGAATCTTTCTAGGTTACTCGCCTTCTTCGCGGGCTTATAGGTGCAGGCTGCGAGTCTAGTAAATTGGTAGAGACACGTGAGGTGACCTTTGACGAGGCGGTCAGGGGACTAGGCCCGATATCTCGGGTTCTTTAGAGCGATCCGAGACCATCTTTGTGGATGATGAGGATGATGGAGACGACGGTTGTCTACGATCCGATCCTCCCTCATCCACCCTTGAGGTGCCGTCTTCCACCGCACCTCGAGGTGATCGACCCATGCCTTCGCCTCGGAGTGGTGGCTCTGTTCCTACCTCGTCAGCTCACGAGGTAGAGGCCACTTCTTCATCTCATCCTGGACCTCCTAGACATATCCAGAAAGCTCATCCTTCAGAGCAGATCATGGGAGACCTTTTCGAGCGTGTTACCCGCTCAAAATCGCTTATCTCATTCTGTCTCCATTCTCGCTTTCATTGCCTCCTTTGAGCCCAAAGATGTCTCTCATGCTTTATCTGATGAGTTTTGGGTCAATGCCATGCATGAGGAGCTAGAAAATTTCGAGAGGAACAAGGTCTGGTCGCTTGTCGAGCCCCCGCGAAGTCACAATATTATTGGGACTAAGTGGGTGTTCAAGAACAAGCAGAGCGAGGATGGAGTGGTTATTGAAACAAGGCTAGGCCAGTTGCTCGGGGTTTCTCCCGGTTGAAGGTCTAGATTTCGAGGAGACCTTTGCCCTGTAGCTAGACTTGAAGCCATTAGAATTGCTTGCCTTTGCGGCTTCTAAGGGTTTCAAGCTTTACAGATGGACGTCAAGAGTGCCTTTCTCAATGGCCTTATTGAGGAAGAGGTCTACGTCCGACGACCTCTGGTTTGAAAACCCCAAATACCCAAACCATGTCTTCAAGCTTTCCAAAGCGCCCCCAGGGCTTGGTATGAGAGGCTTAAGTCCTACTTGTTGAGTCATGGGTTTGAAATGGGTAAAGTTGATAAGACCTTGTTCATCCGCCGGCTTGGCGCTGACCTTCGCTCGTCGGATCTATGTCGATGACATTATCTTTGGCGGCTCTTCCCATACTGTTTCCCGGTTCTCGGATGTCATGAGCACCGAGTTTGAAATGAGTATGATGGGTGAGTTGACCTTCTTCCTTGGCTTCCAAATTAAGCAGACTCGGGAGGGTACATTTCTTCATCAAGGAAAGTACACTCGTGACCTCCTGAAGCGCTTCGATATGAGTGATGGTAAGCCGGTGTCAACTCCCATGACTTCGACGGCCTATCTTGACCCGGATGAGGATGGCGAGCGATTGATCGTAAAGAGTTCGAAGTATGATCGGCTCCCTTCTTTACCTCATCGCCTCGAGACCGGACATACACTTCTCGGTGTGTGCGTGTGCTCGTTTTCGAGCTTCTCTCGCGTATCTCACCGTCAAAGCGGTGAAGCGCATCTTCGGTACCTTCGAGCTACCATTGACTATGGTATCGGTACTCTTCCTCATCTGTCTTTCCCCGAGAGCCTTTTCGGATGCAGACTTCACGGGTCAGAGGATAGATAGGAAGAGCACTTCCGCACTGCCGATTCATTGGCACTTCTCGTTTCTGGTCTTCGAGGAAGCGATCGGTGTTGCTGATCCACTGCAGAGGCCGAGCACGTTGCTGCTGCCGATTCTTGCGGCCAGTACTTTGGATGGTTTCGACCCTGCAGGACTTTGGGTTAGCCTTAGACAGTGTTCCACTCTTTTGTGATAACACGTCTGCTATCAACATTGCTAAGAACCCAGTGCAGCACTCGCGAACCAAGCATATTGATATTCGCTTCCACTTCCTTAGAGACCATGTAGAGAAGGGTGACATAGTGCTCCAGTTTGTGGAGAGTGACCACCAGTTGGCTGACATTTTCACCAAGCCTTTGGATAGTTCGAGGTTTTCAACTCTGCGGGGAGAGCTTGGGGTGGTTTATCCTTATGGACTGTAGTGAGGGGGAGCTTTGGGCTTTACTGCTTTACTATATTGATTATGCTTCTGTCTCATTTCTGTTGCTTTGCACTTGGGGTGCATCGGGCTTAGTCCTTCTAGCATAGGTTAGAGTGCCTCTCTTGTCTAGTTGCTTAGACTTCTTACTCTTATCTTATGCTTCCAGGATGCTTCTTATTAGCTGTTTCTTATCTCACTAGATTGAGCTCACTCACTTCTTGTAGGATCTAGCGAGGGTCGGGCCACCCTCGAGTAGACAGGGTACGTGTTTGCTCTCTAGTGTGTGATTTACTGTTAGCCGATTGTCCTGGAGTCATATGGGGTAGATGAGAGTCAGTCTGAGCCATAGTTGTCTCTATATCTTATCTATGCTTTAAGGACTGCCTGTTTTGGTTTTATTTGCCAGCTTCTCGATTTATTGCTTTGGTTCAGGGAGAGTTCATTTGGGAGCTTCTGGAGCTTAATTGTGACTTAACTCAACTTGAACTAAAAGTTGCATGTCATGTTGAGGGGAGCTGAATTTTTCGCATTTTAGCATTTCGCATTGTAATATAACTACATTGAGCCTTGATTATTATCCTGTTATGACATGCTTGATGCTTTACACCTTGTCATGACTTGTGCTTAGCTTGCTAAATTTATCATGACTTCATATGTGTAGACTAGCGTTTGCCATGATAAGTTAAGTAAAACCGATCAACTTAAATTAAACTTGTCATGCTAGCATTTGAGTTTAGTCTTTCTTGAGCTATCCTTTTATGATTCATGCCATGTCAAATAATTTGAGTAGAGCGTTGAATCTATATTGAGCCTTAGTTTGAGTGGTTTAGTCTCCGATGATACATGAGTTAGTACAATGTGTTTAAAAGGCAAAAGATCTCTTTTGTGCGAAAAACTGATCTCACCAATTCTTTCCTATGAGACGACTTGCCATTGCACTAGGCATGAACTCGGGGAGTTTTGGATGACCTAGACTATCTTCTTAAGCTTATTGCTTGGAGTAGTCGCATAAGGCTTGAGATCTAGCACATAAACAAAAAATTGGGTTGAAAACAACCATATGCTTTCAAAAGACAATGTTTAATGTGCTCAATTTGCTTAATCTACAATCGAACCAAGTACTTTAACCAATGTTTCAATCTTGAGCTTATAGCACTCTATTTGGACTCAATGTTAGCTTCTTTGTTCCGCTTAGCTTATTGACATGGCCTGCATCATCCTTGGATATCTCTAGTTAGACTTTGCTCATTGATGACTTGACTTGCTCACTAAATGCATTACATTTCAGATTGTCATCTATGTGCTCTAGCTGGTTTATATATATGTTGCCATGATCTAGATAGCGTTTTATTGAGTTATGGCTTGGTGTATTACATTATTGTCATTATGGATAATTCTCATGGCTCTAAATGCTTAAATAAACAAACTTCACCATATTCATCCATTGACATGTCATATTCTCTCTATTGCATCTTGATGTGTTTATTGCCAAAAGGGGAGAATAGAGAAGAAAAAAGTCTGTTGGGATCATTTTAGAGCTTTGGAGATCAATTTGCTCTTTCAGTTGTTGCTCTAATGTTCCTTCATGCGACATGGTCATTAGCTCCATTCTCTTTCTTTGGACCATGTTGGATTCTTAAAACTCAAACTCATCTTCATGGTTTTTCGGGTTTGTCAATATACTCATCAAGGGGAGATTGAGAGTCCATGTGGAGGTGACCACATGTTTGTGATGAGTAATTGACTCTTGTTTTAGAAAGTTTGAGTTTGGGTTGGGCTCTTCCCGCCAAGTCATAGCCTTAGAAGTGATCGGAATCGCCTTCATGCAAAGTCGTAGCTTCGATCGTGGTCGAGGCTCTTACGACCACATTGGTTGTGGTCGGAAGCTTTGTCGGGCGAGTTATGAACTTATTGTCGTCAATCGGGAGCCACCGGGTTGTTTACGACCACTCTATCAAGATCGAAAGTCGGAAAACAATGTTTTACTCTTTACGCCGTGGTCGGAAGGTCTGACGACCACATGGCGTTCGACCACTCGACCTTGGTCGTAGGTCACGTGGAAGTCACGATCGGTTTTGCCGTGGTCGAAAATCTATTCGACCACGTGGGCGTGGTCGAAGCCTAAGTACGACCACGTTTGGTCGTGGTCGAAGGCAATTACGACCACACTGACGGAGAACGCGATCGTAAGGCGTAGTCGGTGGTCGAAAGCAGTCATACGACCACGTTGTCGCAGATTTCTCTTCCTAAGAACGAAAGCGGGTTTCGACCACGTTATGGGCGAACATGGTCGTAGCTCGGTCGGATGCGGTCAGACGAGCTTGGAGCGTGGTCGCAAGTGGGCGACTGCGGTCGGAAGTGTTCAAACGTTGTTGGAAGGGCTTCGACCACAGTGAACCAAGTCGTACGTGATCGAGAAGGGTTTCGACCACGGTGGAAAGCGATGTACGTGGTCGGAAAGTGGTTCGACCACGATGGAATCTCTGGTTTTGGTCGTAGTCTCTGGGAACCGGTCGTATGGACTTCTGAGGTAGTCGTATCATCTTGAGATATGGTCGTAGGACTTAAGAAAGTCTTGATCTATGGTTTCGACCAGTCATAAGTTGGTACAACTTGGTCGGTAAGTTGGAACTGAAACTTGTGATGGTCGTAGCAAGCTTTAAGGCGGTCGTAAGGACCACTGGGGTGGTCGTATGGTCTATGGTAACGATCGTAGGTTTTGAGAATTAATGTTTAAGTATTTTTGACCGATCGTAGTGAATGTACGACCTTGTGAAGCATGTTTTGAGTTCCTTTTATGCAGATGTCTGTACACATTGTGTTGTGCGGTGCTATGTAACGGTTTGCTTGTCTATGTGGCTGCAGGACTTCGGAGCTATTTCATGGTGAGGCGTGGGAGGACCGGGACTAGGCACAGGAGGTGTTGAGGTCCAGACGGTCGGAGACGCCAAAGATGATCGATGCTGGTGAGGTGGTTGTGAGCCGGGAGACAAGGAACCGGAGCTAGAGTTACCGGAAGTGGACACGACGGGCAACGGTGAGGTGGACCGGACTAGGCTCGGGGAGGAGATAAGGTCTGATCGGTCAGTGCCGGGTGAGGTCGTGCGCAGTGGAACGGACTGGGACTAGGCTCTGGAGGAGTTGAGGTCCGATCGGTCTGGAGGAGTTTATGACTAGGATCTTGAGACAAGTCTTGGTGAGGCTTGGAGTGGTCGGGACTAGACATGGGAGATGTTGAGGTCCAGAACGACTGGGTGAAGCCGAAGAAGACTAGGGGCTCAAGGTGGTTGCAAGCGTGATCGGCAAGGCAGGAGGAAGCTTAGGGAAGGCGGTGGAGTGGCATTTTGGAGAAATGCGGAAAGCGCAAAGGGAAGGCGTGTCTCTGCCAATGCACAGAGTTGTTGGCACTAACGGCAAGCGGTGGAGCCGTTGGGTGTAACGGGTAAAGCACTGGAGCTCGTTCTCGCTAGTGGGTAAAGTGAGTTGAAAACCCGGTGTTAGGTGGGGGTTTGCGGGTTTTCCCCCTCTTTGGTGTGTGAGTGTGTGGCTATAAATAGAGAGGGTAGAGCTCGGGTACTTGTGAGATCCCGATCCCGAGTTGCTCTGTTCTTCCTTTGTTATTTGTGAGTATGTGGGTTCTCGGGATGGAGCAAGTGTGCTCATGTATCTCCCAGTTGGAGTGGTCAGAGAAACCTCCATTATCAATCATTCATCTCTCTTCCTCTATTTGTTTTCTGTCGTCTTGAGATGTTGTGATTGACTTGTTTGCGATTTGTTTTGAGAACTTGGACTTCTTGCTATCCTTTTCTCTCCTCTCTTCTTCGTGAGTCCTTTGCGTCTTTGTGTGCTTTGATTAGCTCGAGGCGGGAATCTGTCTCAAGGCCACTTGGCCGATTCATTCCCGAGAGCAAGAGTCGAATTAGAGAAGTTCACTTTACGGATGATTGTGCGCCTCGAGTCCTTCTTCTTGGTTCATCCTCTCAGTTATCACTGCTTGATTTCTTTTGTCGGCTCAGGCAAGTGTTCGACCACGTGGTGTTCGACCATCAGTTGGCTTACGACCACGTGTGTTCGATCGAAGAAGCTAGTTCTTTCGCCCGATTTGTCGTGTGAGTACTTGGGGAGTTTTTAGAAGGCACCATTCACCCCCCCCCTCTGTTGCCATTTCGGTCCTACAACAACACTAGAAAACTCCAGTTTCGCTCAAAACAATGTGTTTTTATTGGCTATAGCAATATTCACAAATGATTCAAATGCCTTGACATTTCTACTGGCCGTGTTTATATATCTCGTGACGTTGTTTTTGATGAAACTATTTCTCCTTTTGAAAAATTACATTCCAATGCCGGTGCGCGCCTGCGGTCAGGGATTGTCTTGTTGCCTCCACATCTTCTCAATTCTGATGTTTCTGTTTCTAGGGGTGCAAACGTGCTTAATCCAGTGGCTAATGATCCTAATCTTGATGATACTAATGACGTTGGTGAGCAATTAGCAGGACATTCACAGGTTCCGATAGCAAATATAGATGCAGTGGAGAATGAGGATGGCGCGCCTCCCGAGCCTGTGTCTTCCACTGAATCTGCCCCGAGATCGGCACATGATGCAGACAGCGACGATGTCGACTCGCTGTCTCCCGGGCCTCACCAACCGATGTCTGCCACGTCCTCTTCGATGCATGCAGCCCCTGGTAGTGAGCAGCGGGGGAACCAGGAACTTCTTCTGTGCCAGCCAAAGCAGGGCCCTCGGTGACATCCGGATCATCGGCTGTGCCCACGACAGTAACAGCACCTCGGCCACACACACGACTTCAGAGTGGAATCCGCAAAGACAAAATATACACCGATGGCACTATACGGTATGATAAGCAGTCTTATTTTACACTCACCGGTGAACCTCAAAATCTAGAAGAAGCTTTCACGCACAAAGATTGGAAAAATGCTATGGATCTAGAATATATGGCCTTAATGAAAAATAATACCTGGCATCTTGTTCCACCTAAGAAGGGAAGAAATATCATAGATTGCAAATGGGTATATAAGGTCAAAAGAAAATCTGATGGGAGTTTAGACCGGTACAAAGCTCGCCTAGTTGCCAAAGGGTTCAAGCAAAGGTATGGCATGGACTATGAGGACACATTTAGTCCCGTAGTAAAATCTGCTACCATTAGAATTATTTTGTCTCTTGCTATCTCTAGGGGATGGAGCCTTAGACAGCTGGATGTACAGAATGCGTTTCTTCATGGTGTTCTGGAGGAAGAGGTGTACATGAGACAACCTCCTGGGTATGAGGACAAAGATAAGCCTGGCTTTGTTTGCAAACTGGACAAGTCACTCTATGGTCTTAAACAAGCACCAAGAGCGTGGTATGCTCGCCTGAGTACAAAGCTGTGTAATCTTGGCTTTATGGCTTCAAAGGCAGATACATTATTATTCTTTTACAATAAAGGTAACACTGTTATCTTTATTCTTATTTATGTGGATGATATCATTGTTGCTAGCTCCACACAAGAGGCTACTACAACTTTGCTCAAGGATCTCAATCAGGAGTTTGCTCTCAAGGATCTTGGAGAGTTGCATTACTTCCTTGGCATAGAGGTAAATAAAGTAAAGGATGGTATCCTTCTTACTCAAGAGAAATATGCAACAGACTTGCTCAAGAGAATTGGAATGACAAATTGTAAGCCTGTTAGCACTCCTTTATCTACTTCAGAGAAGTTGTCAGCTCATGAAGGCAGTCCACTTGGGCCTGAGGATTCAACACAGTACAGAAGCATAGTGGGAGCCTTGCAGTATCTCACACTTACCAGACCTGACATTGCTTTCTCTGTCAACAAGGTATGCCAGTTTTTGCATTCACCAACAATTGAACATTGGACTGTAGTTAAGAGAATTTTGAGGTATATACGCTCAACAACCAATCTTGGGTTAAGGATAGGAAAATCTCAGTCAACTAGAGTGAGTGCATTCTCTGATGCTGATTGGGCAGGGAGTCCTGACGATAGGAGATCCACTGGTGGATTTGCTGTATTCTTGGGAACAAATTTAGTGTCGTGGAGTGCAAGGAAACAGGCAACGGTTTCATGTTCCAGCACTGAGTCAGAATATAAAGCATTAGCCTATGCAACTGCTGAGATGATATGAGTTCAGTCCTTGCTCGATGAGCTACATATACCAGCACCGCAAGCAGCTCAATTATGGTGTGACAACTTGGGTGCTACATATTTGTCGGCTAATCCAATCTTTCATGCTAGGACAAAACACATAGAGATTGATTACCATTTTGTGAGAGAAAGGGTAGCAAGAAAACAATTAGATATTCGGTTTGTACCTACAGGTGATCAAGTCGCCGACGGATTTACAAAACCACTGTCAGCTCACCAGTTACAGAAGTTCAAGTTCAATCTCAATCTTGATAAGTTGTGATTGAGGGGGAGTGTTAGAGATATGGAAAGAGATAAGAATAGAATGTAACTAGAATATATGGTTAGTTTGTTTCCTTGTTTCAAGGATTGTAATCTCCTGATTATACGCCACGCCGAGGGCTATTCTTGGCCTATATCAACTGCATATATAATGGTTAGTGAATAGTGATGAAAACACCGGGTGCCATATATAGGCACATACAGAAACTTCTGCTCTTTTTTAACTCGAGCGCTCTGGCCTTATGGGATCATAGTAGAATTAACACAATTATCACATTATACACTCTTTAATAATAAGCATGTTTCTCTCTATTTATGCTAGCGCTTCCGTGGCACAAAGCGGGTATTGATGTATTCCTTAAAATTTAAGCTTTCTTGAAACATGGTGATAGCAACTTTTGTTATTCAATTTGCATTGGGAGAACAAAAGGACATGCTATTTTGCTAAACAATTAACAGTTGTTCCCAGCAAAATACAAGCATCAGGCAATCTAAAAAGCTAATTTGCTAGTGCATCCAGACTATGATCGCACTTGGATGAAGTAATCCACATGCAGCTTTGAGGGCACAATCCTTTCATTGTCCATGTTCTCAAATTGCCATCGAAGAGTTTTCGCGACAGACTTCAGCCCTCAAAAGCGTGTTGTTCCTCCATGCACTGTGAAATTGTTGACGGTGGCGAAACCAACGGAGCGATAAAAACATATGTTGAACTGCCCGAGCACCACAACTCTCTGCTGTACTCGAGCAGCCCATTTGTTACCTCGGGTAACAGCTCGCCCAGTGTATGGGGCTCAACCTGCTCAATATGGTCTAGACTCTTCTCAGGTACAATGTAGGGAGAGATAGAGTACCTCAACTCAGCAGGGCGGCCAATGTTGGCAGACGAGGAGCAGGATGTATCACGTGGCAAGATGACACACTGCGCGTGGCACAAAAGCACCGGCTCTGGAAGCCGTAGCTCGCCACTGGTGTTCCCGTTACTTCTTGGTGGTGCACACTGAGAGCTGATGAGCTTTCGGATAGCATGCCCAAAACACGCCGCCGTCGCCGATGGGTTGGGAGAACCCCTGTCTTCTGCAAGCAAAACTTCATAGAGAGATTGCTTGCTAGCAGCAATGGCATCACTGAATTGGTAAGGCAAGACCTCCATGCAGCTCATAGCAATCCGGACGACATCCACAGCCTCGGAGACACGAAACAAAACTAGCATCGAATTTCTCTCCCACTTGCCGTCCTCGTAGTGAACCAGGAGACAGGCCTCCAGTCCATCGTCACCTTGATATTCAAGCCAAGGAAAGAGGAGAACACGTGCATTTCCGTTCTGCCTTCTGAAAGAGTACTCTATTGTCTTCCCAGCCAGCAACGATTGGTTCAGGGTGTGCAGGAATACTAAGCTCTTGGGACGACCACCAGACTGCACAAACTTGAAGTAGCCATCGGCGTTGTTAGCCAGCCTCTCAAACCTCTGCACTGTTGTGCTGCTCAAATTGCTAGGTGTGCGACCAAAAGGCGCGAACCTCTTGGCCGCTCGAGCGATGCGCTGTGAGAAGGAGACGGTACCTGCACTCTCTTCATTTTGCCTGTCCTCTAGAGCTTGCTTCTTGTAAGCTTGTAAGATGTCTTCACCTTCATTAGCCACACGCTTTAGCTTCGCCTTCCATTTAAGCAGTGGTGATTTGGTGATGTGCCAGTCTTCAGATATAGAGACTGCAGCCTGAATTTTGAGTACTGCCATCTCAAGTCTCTCGGCTCTTTCCTCCACGCTCTTTTGCTCGTTGTGAAGGGTCCCTACAAGAGACGATAGTCTGCTCACTGCCTCATTCACAACCGCGGAGCTGACCATTTCTCCCATATAGGTTTCTCTCGATCAGTTCCCTACTTTCCAATTTCACCGCATGAATGTTCAAGGATGTAGCACCAGCCTGGCTGTTTTAAGGCCAAGAGCTTTGTTTTCCTCGCCAGATTTCTCAACTGGTTCCAGGGTGATACAAATGCTAGTCTTTGTTCTATATTTTTCATTTTATCACTATCCCCCAGGCCCCGGCTGATTACACAATTAGATAACCGAATATCCTTATGGACTGGCATTGGTATCGATATTTGCTATGTGTCTGTTATGAACGGCCAGTTACTACGAGAATTCGTCAAGTTATCCTGTTTATTACTGCAATTCGGACCAGAATGTAATTATGTAGGAGTGCATCCATATTGGAAAAGTTTTGTGTTCGCCAAATTATATTGCCTTACGCAAGTCTGTGTTTTATGGGTCCAATCTTCGCTCCAGTTTTGCTCAACCTTAGCTCCAATTGTGATGTCTGCTTACTTTGGCTTTATTTTGTAAAATTAAAATCTGAAATGGTCATGTAACTCAATATAACGTTTTAACAGAATTAGCTTAGTGCAATGTTTGATAGAAATAAATACTTGAGTCATGAGGTTGAATATCCCTGTTCCATCCTTTAAAATGATGTTAAATTGATCTTGTATATGTTGGGAAACGGCACCGGATCTACACGCCTAAACTACAAACGAGTGCTCCGTAGTTCTCTACGACTACGGTGAAACCAGAGGGTGATATATAGAAAAGAACCCCTTTTGTCTAATAATATGATGTATATCATTACTATTATAAAAGAAATGAGTTGGTAATTGTACATCTGTTCTCTTCATTCCTTCTATTTCTTACCATTCTCCACTTTTCAACTGATCAAAGTAACTTTCTTCCATATATAATTCTCTCTCTATATATAATAAATTCCGTTGCAACGCACGGGCACATAACTAGTATATCATTAGGAAGGTGTTTCTATAATTTTTTTGACAGTGATTTGCATAGTTTTTAAAGCACAATGAATAGTGGGTATATGTTACTTATCTCTTCATATTCTTTGAGATTACTGTGACTCTTGTTAAAGAAAAAAGCATATAAGCACTTCTCATATCATTAATTATGTGTATTTTGGTGCAGTTAGATCAACCTAGAAGGTATGACTAATTCATGCCTAAGGTCTTCAAGTCGGGTAGCCAAAACCCCAGCCGAATACCCAAAATTCTAAATATGTAACACAAGCTTGGCCCAAATGTTTTAGTCTACCTTATTAAGCCCAATCAGCCCAAACTCACTTCTAAAGCTAGATTGGCTCAATGCGTAGCCACTAGCCGACCAATAACCAGTCTTTTTCTGGGCAAATATTTGCAACTCTAAAATACACGCATTCAACTTTTTAAAACTTTGGCCTCTACTATGCACAATATTACTTGATTTTTCATGTTAAAATTATATTACTAGATTTGCATAAAAAAATACTTCCATATAACTATGTTTTTAATAATATTCGCTGGCATATAAATAGAAAGGTAACGAGCAGAGGTGTGTATCAGAGCCCGTGTGGATATCTATACCACAAGAAAAAAAAACGGACGCAATACTTTTCAAAATGACCGCCTAATCTCTCGTCCACTTCACAGTTCAAATCTTGGGTTTGGACCACCTGACACCGTGATAATATTAACTTTCTTCCCCCATGCGGTCGTGGATCTCGAGGCCCAGCTGATCAACCAGACAGAGTAAGGTGTCACTCGGTTTAGCTAAAATAAACTGGTTTATAGTTAAAATTACACTGTAGTTAGCTGAAAGTATACTACAGCTGATGATGGTTTATTTGATGTAACTAA
This sequence comes from Dendrocalamus sinicus, assembly GCA_036346575.1. Lineage (NCBI taxonomy): Eukaryota > Viridiplantae > Streptophyta > Magnoliopsida > Poales > Poaceae > Dendrocalamus > Dendrocalamus sinicus. The sequence continues at coordinate 26,255,780 of CM070673.1, forward strand.
ATTTAAAAAAATAAAAATGGAAAAATCAGGTTAGACCACCACGGATAATTCAAATGAATACGGAAAAAATCGGCAAAAAACCTTAGAAAAAACAAAAAGATATAAAAAGACGAAATTTATAAATAGTAAAAAATAAACCAGAAACTAAAATCGAAATGAGCAAAGCCTAACTTCACAACGTGCCTTAGCAGTCACGTTTAGTCTAGTCTAAGACATAATCCAACCATTGGAACAATAATATTTCGCGCAAGTCAATGCCAACTCGCAAGCAGCTAGCCGTTTGATATCCAGGTTTAATTATACGTGCATTCTACTAACTCACGGACACCTGACATCAAGCAATCAATGGCCAGCACAACACCATTGCAAGCACACATGCATGCATGCTCCCCCACTCCTCAGTGCATATCGATCGTCGTGTGCTCATCTAGGTCAACTTCCTCCTCCTTGTAGTCTACTATATATACACACAGAGAGAGAGAGAGAGAGAGAGAGAGCTATAATACACACTTATACAGCACCACATCAAGAAAGTGTAAGGAGAGAGAGTCAGAGAGATCAGAGAGAGATCGAGAGCTTTTAGAGTAATGGCGCGTGCTGTCATGGCCCTAGTCGTCGTTGCTCTGGCGGTCATCGTCGAGACGGCCAGCGGCGCACAGGCACCTGCAACGGCGCCCGTGCCACCGACGACGGGAACACCTCCAACCACCATGTTGCCCCCGAACCTGCCGTGCGTGGCGCAGCTGATGCCGTGCGCGGACTCGTACCAGAACGCGTCGGCGAAGCCGGCGGAGGCGTGCTGCGCGCCGCTGAAGAAGGCGTACGCCGGCGAGCTGGACTGCCTCTGCGCCGTGCTGACAAACCCCGCGCTGGGCGCCGCCATCGGCGTCGACCGGAAGAAGGGGATGAGCCTGTTCGAGCACTGCGGCATCAAGGTTCCTGCCGATGTCTGCAGTAGCCATGCGGCTGCTCCGGGTACGTAAATGTGAATCTTTGGTTCTTGATTTGGCGACGATTTACTCCTGCATCTCTTGCTGTCCATCAGCCTATTTGAACATATACGTGGATCATATTCGCTACGTAATCCCAGCAGCCGAGTTAGAATGGTTTTGATTTCTCTTTCTATTTTCTGGCAATTAAAACATGTATGCCTGCGGCATTTAGCCCATATGCAAAGACAATGAAACATCAATTTCTCTAAAAAAAAAATCATCAAGTAAAATATTCCCAACTGTTTGGTAATTAATTGGTGTGGCATACGTGAGATGGTTACACAACTCAAGTCCATTAAAAGAATCAACTCAAACGCCAACCATTGATTATTTCAACTGGTTTCAATTACTTTGGTTAAAGGCTTGAAATCCGATTCCTACAACTGCATAGTTGGGTGATTAATTATGGATAGGATTTGCTTGGACTTTATCCTGTGACCACTTGTGGGTAAGTTTTGCAATAGTTAATCATACCGGTTTTCCCTTTCTTAAAAAGAACAATTTATGCTAACTACTGTACTCTCCCTCCATCCTAAATATAGGTCCTCATGGGATCCGTACAGTTAACCTTTTCAAACGTTGATCACTATATATAAAACTATATGCATGAAAGTATATAATGTCATTGGACTTGTCTTACAAAATACTTTTTTAATATTAAATTTATTATTTTTGCTAGTATATCATCACAAAATACGTAGTCAAAGTTTTGCATTCGAGATCATTAAAAATCAAAAAACAATTTATGTATGTGGATTGAGGGAGTATATATTGTTTAGGTATTCAAGCATGTCTACTGATCACTTTTTTCTTACCTTGGTTATTTGCAGGTCCGGCCAGCAGCTCTCAAACATATCGTAAGTGCAACTTTCTTGAATCTTATCAATAATCTAAGGGTGCCTTTGGTTGAGCTTTGGGGGAGGTGCTTTTGCTTCCAAAAAGCCAAAAGCCAACCAAAGGGGTGGAAACCAGAAGCTGCTTTTTCAGAAGTAGCTACTTTTGGGTAGTACTGATTTTGAAAGCACCTTGGACCCCTTTTGGCTTTTGGCTTTGCTTTTGAAATGGTGAAAATAGAGAGCTGTTTCACAGTTGTTTCAAGGAAAATAGAGATAGGAGGTAAGTTTTATACTTGTTTGAACCAAACAGCTTACAACTTTTCCACACCCACAACCTACAAAGACTTTTCCACATTTGACTCACAGCAGCTTTTTCAGAAGCCACAGCTCAACCAAACACACCCTAAGTTGATCCCACACAAAAGAAACTAATGTAATCTTTGTTGTTTACTTACAGCATCATTTTGCTTGTGTCAATTATGGATTAAATTTTTACTATCTAATGCTTTTTAATTTTCAATGATTTCAGCTCCCAAAGCAGGCAGCGGCGCCTCTCATGGGGCCAAGTGTTTGGGTTATCCGGGCTTCCTGGGCTTCCTCTTGGCACTGTGGTCTCTCCTCGCATAAGATTAATTACCTCCTTTGCCTGGTGATTGCTGGCCTCCAACAAGAAGAGAGATTAGTTTGATCGCTCCAACGAATCGTTGTTTTTTTATTCTTGTGCATGTTGGTGTGGATGCATTATGTTGTGGAACATGTAATTTTTTTTTGTGCCAATGAGACTTTTGGATGGATTCTTTTAGGTTATGTCTTTAGCTTTTAGTTTATAGTTTTTAAATTCTGATTGTTTGCGAGAGACAGTACACAGAGGAAAACAGTCGCATACGATTTTGGTCAGTATATCTGAACTTAGTACAGTGTCTACTACATCTACCTGTAGACACCATCTTGAAAAGACGCACCGTTTAAAAGTTAGGTACTTTAGTAGAAATTGATAAACTAAAGCCTAAGCTAAAAAGAATTCAGCCATAGTTACAGAAAACAAATTAGCAATACAATAAGACATGACTAAAAGGCTCAGTTTTTTTGGGCTTATGTTTAGACTTGGTTTCCATTTTTACAGTATTTCGTCGTTAAATGGTGCGTTTTTTAAGACGGTGTCTATAAGTAAATTGTAGTACAAACTGTACCAAGTTTAGATGTACTACCTAAAATCGCATACGACTATTTCCCTTTGCGTACTGCCTCTTATAAATAGATCAAAATTTAAAAAACACAACTTATAAGTCTCAGCTCAAAAGAACTTTTATATATATATATATATATATATATATATATATATATATATATATATATATATATATATATATATATATATATATATATATATATATATATATATATATATATATATATATATATATATATATATATATATATATATATATATATATATATATCCATTTTATGGGTGTTTGAGGAACATGAATGCACCTCATAGCCCATATGAATTTTTATCATGTGCATGTAGACCTGCGGTGTAGTTGCTCTGTGAAAGACTATGAGTAGCATTTCCATGAAGACCAGCAGTATTTTTTTCAAACAGAGAAAATCGTTGCCATCAAAAAAAGTACCCAGCTATCAGAAATTCCTTTCTTTCGTAGCCATATTTTACATGGGCCAATAGGACAGAGAATTAGCGCTTCAAACCTTCTGCCAGGAAGATGCGGAGGTTGTCTTGTCCATCCTTGTCACGGAGAATTCAGAAGACACACGGTGTTGTAGCATTTTGATACGAGAGAAATCTTCCCCGTGAAATCGGCATATAAGGTGTATGTTTTTTTAGATAAAAGATATAAAATTCGACCTCTATATCCACGAAGGATATACACAGCCAAAAGTTACACGAGCTTTTAGCCTCAAAGCCTCAAGACTGAGGTACATAAAACAACAAGAAAAATAACTTAAAGACTATGAAAAAAAGGCTAAGTTTCAGCACTTTCTCCGTCCTTACTTACAACCAAGCCTCTAACCTCATCCGACCGTGCCACCCAAACTTCGGTCTGCTTTGCGTGAAGATGAACCTCCGAGGCGACGTCTCCAAGAAGGCGACGAGAGTCGCCGACGTCGCCCGCCTCACCGAGGCAAGGCTTTGATGCAAGGAGATCGTAAGGCATGGAACTGGTGGCGCAGTGAAATTTAAGATATTTTTAATACAAATAATTTTGACTGAGATTTTACTGAGATCTTAGGGGTGCTTAAAAGAGCTTTTTTGAGTGACTTATGATTGAAAAGTACTGTAGCTGATGGTGGCTTATTTGACGTAATTAAAACTAAAAATTTAAAAATAGAAAAAATATGTTAGCCCATCACGGACAGTACAAACGAATACGGAAAAAAAGAACCGTCAAAAAAGCAAAAAAAAAGACGGAATTGTTGAATAGTGAAAAATAAGCCAGAAGACTAAAGCCGTTTTGAGTGGGGTCTTAGTCAGTAACCAACTTAAAATTTAATTAAAAAATCTCGGCCGAGATTTTTTTTTCAAAATTTCCGGTTATGGGTGTGGTGATCTCCGGTATTCTTTTCTTATCGGTAACAAAAAATCTGACCGTTCCGGTAGGCAGAACTGAAAGAAAGCAAACACCGGTGAAAGAATGGTTGATGGGATTCATAGTCTACGTTTTACTTTTGGCCAGTGGCGGAGGACGGAAAAAAAAATAAGGTATGGCGAAATCGATAACATAGATATTAAAGATTTCTCACTAAATTGGTTTATACACATATAACATATTATGATCGTCACCTACTATATAAGTAAAAATAATTAGAATAAATAGAAAGATACAAGTGAAGTCAATAGACTAACCGAGTGATAATGAACTTCAATTGCGTCTAGGCGAGGTAGGCAATTGCAGCCGACAGCCCAGGAGAACGTCCAGGTAACATTCACTACTGTTCTTCTTCCTCTCGCCGCTGGCTGAGAGTTTATTACAGTGAAACTTCATCTTTCTTGATGTGTCTATGATACAGAGTGATTTGGGGGTAAAAATCGCTGGGAATTCAAGGTATGGCGAGCGCCATACCTTGCCATACTGAGCCCTCCGCCCCTGCTTTTGGCAACTTCTTTCTCCTACGTGACAGCAGAACTTCCCCGGTAAAACATGTTTCGTGATATCGTGGTTACACAACTTAGAAAATTGTGTAAGACTCAGTTCTTTTTAGTTTTTTTAGTGACTTTTAGTTTTTGGTTTCTCTCAGCAATCATATTAGACTAATAAGTCATAGCCTAGGATATGGTTAGTATTACTGATTAGTCATTTCGGACGTTTGACACACAAGAAGTGTTTTATAAGCTGTTTGAGAAGTTCTTTAGGTTTTTTTTTCGCTACAGGAGAAATTCGGTTTAAGGTGAAGATTGTTATATTTTATTATCCAAATCTGATCGGGTCCAACCACTTCTTGTTAGATCTGACCATTGCTAGTCTTTTCGATCACTTGAAAAGTCTGAACAGGTTTTGCTCAAGTAAGGCGAATTGGTGGGAGGTTATGATTGGCATCATCTGCGTGTCCATGATGGACTCTACGCCTACTAGAGTCAGATGTGACTTCTTAAGGCGTTTCTGACTACAACGCTTTATCATTATCTTCTGAAACTCTGTTTCGTTTTTGAGCGGGGTGTTGTTCATGTCTCCGAGTAGTTACTATTTCAGTTTCTGAGTAGATCTCTATTTTCATTGCCGACCAGAACTCTGTTCCTTTCTCGTCTGAGACTCTTGTTCCTAAGGCTATTTATACTTCTTATAAGCCTCATGATAGATAGCGTATATAACACAAATTATCTACATATGTAATACTCCCAGAGCATTATGTAACTTCTTCACCATATAGTGATTTCGTTGATTGTGTATCCGTGGTTTTTTTCCCGCAGTGGTTTTTTTAGGTTTAATCTTTATCTCATGCTCTTGATTATTATTCGTTGTTTCATATCTTGTATAGTTGATTTTATAACATAAATAAACAAATTTTCAGGTGCTTTGTGTTATCCTAGTGAATTTTGTCAAACATCCTGTATGCAAAATCCCTCGTTAGCTCCTCGCACAAAAAAAAAAAAGAAGAGAAAAACTCTTTAGCTCACTACCAAGTCTAGCGGATAATGATTCGTAAGCCATAATTCGATCAAAAATGAACGTCCAACATCATGCCCAGTAAAATTAACATTTTAGTAAAAATGATAGATATCTCACATTGTATGTATGCTATCTCATACTTCCGATTTCACTAGTAAGGTATTTGCGCTTTGTAACAGATCTCATCTCGTGGTTGTACATGTTCAGAGTTTTTTTAATGGTTTTTTGGCTGGTTCTTTTAGGGTGGTTTTTTTCATGATTTTTTGGCTGGCTTAGTGGAAGTGTAAGCATTGTTGGAGGGGTGAACCGATGGACAAACTATTCTTTTATATTAGTAGAGATATATTAGATATTTCCTGAGACGGCAACACACAGTTGTATTTCACACTAGACATTTTCTTTAGCAAACAGAGATAATATCAACCCCAGTTTTACAAGTGCGCACTGGCCATTTTAGTAGCATCCATAATCCATGTGATGTGACCAAGAAATCTTAACCGAGACGGGCGTAAGACCTATGGGTCGTTTATATGGGCTTTATCTTTTTTTTTCTTTTAAAAATCAAAGCCAGTATGAATGTCCTAACTTTTATAAATTGTTTTTATCAGTTACTACTATTTATCAACCACTACTTTACGATTTCATATGTTGTAACGTATTTTGTATTTTATTATGTTATAATTCCGTAAGTCGTATAGCTGTCCGAATATTATAGTGTATTTCGTTGCACCGTTTTTTTATATAATACACTACTATTCGTTAGCTACTATTATTCGTCAACCGTTTCTATTAGCCAATACTATTCATCAGCTAAAATCATTAGCAAAAGATAATATAAATATACCCTAACACGAGCAAAAAGCGATCAACCACAGAGGGGGTCATGTGCGCCGCCAAAAGAAGATCCGGGACTCAAAAGATTGGGTATTTCCCTTCACTGGCCTTTGTTTAGTAAGTTCAGGGTAAGATGATGGGATGAACACTGGTGGTGCCTTTCCTCTTTAATAAGGGGTTTCTTTAGTGTAAGTACTCAGATCTTATCCAATGAGTGATGTCATAGGCTAACATGATTACAAATAGATCGTGGTGGATTGAGAAGCACACATGATTACCGGCATAACAAAGAAGCATGCAAAAATGCTCCGAACCACCTTACAAAGAGACCTTAACATAAAAACTGCTGAATTTGCAAATTGTAGGAATTAAAAAAAAATACTTGCATATTGTAAGCTCTAGGCAATGGTGAATCAAAAATAATTTATGTGTGGAATCAATTATGATTGGATTGTTTTTTTTTTTGGCTCATAGTTTTTGTCTGAAATTTTTGAATTTTGAGCTGTTTTCGATAAAGATTACAGAGAAAGATATTCGCTTGCGATTTTGATTGGTACTAATATTGGGCTTTTAATGTGTATTATAATTAATTTGTAGATTTTATCTTGAGAAAAATACTCTATTTAAAAGTTAGATACTGTAGCAAAACCAAAAGCTGTTTTTAAAAGTCACAAAGAATAGGCCTGTAGACATCTTTAGTGGAATCATTTTTTATCTCTATGTATATCTGTACTGTACATAGATATCAACGGTACAAAGGTTCATGAGTATTTTCTGGGACAAGAAAACGTGATGACCCTACAAATTGTATGCCCATCTGAATAGAAATTTTAGCTTATTCCTATCGAATAATAACATTTTGGCCGTGTCCTCGAAGAAGAGGCAAAATATTTTTTTTTTGCTGACATAGGCAAAAGAACCATTTTAGCGTTATGGCCAAAAGACATACCCAAAAAAACCCACACAAAATATGTCCAAAAGAAGCTTAGCACAACCTTACCTTATTATGGTGGTGCTTCAACTAGCTTACCATTTAAGTTTCTAGTTATGGAATTCGATTTTAGTTGAAATTACACTGTAGATGCTATTAGTTTTTTTAGAAAAAACCATCATGAACAATATAAAGAAATAAGGAGAAAAAGAAAATATAAAAATCATAAAAAGCAAAAATAAGTTAAAACTATAATCCAACGTGTTTTAAATAATTTTTAATTTAAATAACTCAAGAATTAAAATAAATCATAATCTAAAACTGTTTAGAGTAGTACCTAACCTCAGTCCATCTCCCAATCATACACATGAGTCCATAAAGAAGCAAGAAAGGGGGGAGTGTGTGTCGGCCGTTGGGTTGGGTGGAGTTTTGAGTTGTGGGGAGGGTTCGTCGTTCTCGGCTGGTCGCCTCTTCTCCCATCTCCCTCGCTGCATTCATCACTCCTCACCACGGGAAGGGGGAGAGAGAGAGAGAGATCTTCAGCTCCTCCCCGTTTCTTGCATTTTCTCCGGATCTCTCCTCAACAAGGTCCTTTAACCACTCCATCCGTACATTCCCTTCCTCGTTCTCTCTGTACCCGTTTCTTGATGGGATTGTTTCGGATCACCCCAGACTCACTGGATCTGTTTGTGCGCAGAAAAGATCGGAGCAAGATGATGGGGGGCTTCCTCTCCAGGGTCCTCCTGTAAGCCCTCCCACCAGTTGAATCTTGGAATCTTTTTCTCGGCTATTCTTGTGTGATTTGACCATGGAGATGGAATCAAGAACCCATTTTTGAATTGTTTTCTGTTGTTTTCGTATCTATATTTGTCTGAGAAGCTTTTTGGGACTGCGTGCCTGTGTGTCGATTTGTCGGGGTCTGCCATCTTCTTTTTTGGAGTAGCATCAACAGCACGCGCACACATTGCGAAAATCCACACATTTCTGTGTTCTTTCCAGGTGTATAGGAGGCAGATTAAGATGCACGGCAAAGTCTTTGTTGCTTGAACGTTGCGGGTTTTAAAAATGTTCTTTTACTGAAGATTAGTGATAATAAAAATTTTGTTGTTGTCTTCAAGTTCCCTTCGTTAATCGAATTTCTTGAAATGTTATGGCAGTATTTTTTTATCGTAGTATTAATTTCCCCATGATTTCCACTTGCCATTGCTCCGATTTTGGGATCTTTTGCAATTACAAGAAAGGATCTAGTGTCCATCTTTTGACATTTCTTCAAACCCCCCTTTACATTGTGTGCCTCTCTTCGGTTTATGAGCCAAAAGAAAAGTTACATTCTTCAACGGTATGGAGGAAAATATTCAAATCAACGGTCAACTACTCCGGTCTTGAATTTGTTGTGTGGAGCAGAGCAAAAGAAGGGGAAATAATATTATATCTTGGGTTAGATAATGTAGAAAACATGATGAATTCATGTTCATTGTGGATCTTGATCTGCCAATTGTGATGCAGGTTGGCTTTTGGCTATGCTTATCCTGCTTATGAATGCTACAAAACTGTAGAGCTGAACAAGCCAGAGATCGAGCAGCTCATTTTTTGGTGTCAATATTGGTAATGATACTATTTTCAATCTTGTGAGTTCTGGGTTTGCCTACATAAATACGTTGCAAATACCACTTAATTTGTTGTTTGTGTCCAGGATTTTAGTTGCACTACTTACAGTTTTGGAAAGATTTGGGGATGCTGCGATATCATGGTGAGGTTCTGTGAGATTGTCCTTTTCTTATGTTCTGAGCGCGAGTGTTAAATATTTGCACGAATATGGTCTTATTGAAGGTTACCACTGTACTCAGAAGCAAAGCTGATGTTCTTCATATACTTATGGTACCCAAAGACAAAGGTACTTGCTTTTTGCACTGAACTAAGTTTTTGTTATACTGCTTATACGCTTGTCTCTAAGACTGGTGTGCTTTTATGTCAGGGTACCACCTATGTCTATGAGACCTTCTTCAGGCCATACATCTCACAGCATGAAAATGATATCGACCGTAATATTCTTGAGCTGAGAACAAGAGCTGGTGATATGCTTGTCGTTTACTGGCAGAAGGCTGCAAATCTAGGACAGACTACGTTCTTTGACATTTTGAAGTATGTTGCCGCACAGTCACCATCTCAGTTATCAAGGCCACGCCCATCACAGGTATGCAAGGAGAATGTTAATCTTACAGTTCTTTCTGTGAAACTGGCCGTTAATCAGTTGTCACTTTGAAGAATATATGGTTCGGAAGTCATATTCATGTGCACCTAAATTTTTTCTCTTGCTAAAACATGAGTTGCATTCTTGGTATCTTGCTACCAGTTCCTCCTACAGTTCTAATAGCTTCATTTGTAAGTGTCATGCTAGCCAAAGTAAAAGTTTGTGCAATCATTCGAACTTCATATTTAAGTTCCTTCAGAAAATAGAAAAAGTTCTGATCGTGGTTGTAGGTTTTGTTCTATGTTCGAAAATGATTTGTAGTAATCCTAAATAGAATGAACTAAAGGCTATTGATTAAAAACTTGGTTTAGTTCTGATAGACATTGACAGGAATACAACATTTAAAATCTCCTTCAAGTATGTTTACGATGAAGATGTCAAAATCACAAAACTAATTTAGTTGGAAGTCGTGAGTGATCACTGAAGGCTAAATCTGCTACATGAATGTTGCTGGATGGCTTATTAGACATGTCTAGACCTGGTAGCCTATTAGTCATTATAGTAAGAATTCAAGCTTGTCAACTCCTATAAATGTAGCTGCTGACTCTTCTGGTATTCAATTACTATTACCATCCTTATAACCTGAAGGACCATTATCAATTGACATTTCTACATTCGTGATGAAAAGAACTTATCAAGTTTTTTCAGTTGGATTTTGGTTGCACTCATAAATGCTCCAACTATTAGGTGTGATTGCATTCAATATTTGCATAAATGGCTTAACTTTGTGAAATGGCATTGCCTTACATGAATGACCATGAAAGTTATAGAAACTCTACCAGATCAATTCCTTAAAAGGAAATATTGTGCAGTTTAGTTCTTGTGAAGCTACAAGAATTAGTGAGTGGTAATGCTTTTCCGTTTTTCAAAAAAATCCATGTAATGTGGTGTATAACCTAACAATGTAAGAGTTAACTGGGATCAATGTGAATTACTCATCACCCATGATATCATTTTTCTCAAATATCTCACTTCTGTATTTAACTTTGGGACACTGAAGGACTAACTGGAGTATATACTGTCACCACATCATTTGGTGAAAATAAAAACAAGGAGTAAGTTGGGAACTAACTCATGGTACTTTGGGATCACAGATTATCCTCTGGCAATACTGTTTCTGAATGCATAGTCATCTTGTCAAATTGAAAACCTGACAAAAGTTGCCCTTGCCCAGTTGTCCTATGGCTGCAGTAACCTTTCTAACGTAGGCTTATCTTCAGTTGGAAAAGGGACTTTAATCTGCTTACAAACCCAAGAAAGTATCTTCAGTTGGAAAAGGGACTTTAATCTGCTTACAAACCCAAGAAGGCTAATGATCCAGAAATTTGACCCATTATGATGTTTGTGTATGTTCTGAGGAAATGATGGACAAGGAAGTATAATATTTTGTTATGATATCATCTAAAGTTTCTTACAGTTGACAAATAATTGAAAATTGTGATAATCTCTTATCTGATGGCATCCTTCCAACTAATGAGATACATGTCACAGTAGCATTAACCTATTCTCTAACAGTACTTTCTTTTTTTGCACTTAAGTTTTTGTTTTCCAATTGTGCTTCTTTGTTTTATTCTGTTTACACTAAGGCCATTTTTATTAATTGTTGTTCTGATATGTTATAGCAGCAATCTCAGCCACAAAAACAGCAGCAACCAGAACCCCAACAGCAGCAGCAGATGCCACAGAAACAACCAACAACACTTCGCAGAGCAGCTTCTGTTGCCACTCGACAAGCAGCAATTATGCAGCAGTCACAGGAGACACAGGCTGCTCCGTCTATCCCCAAGATCAGGCATCTAGCGTCTGCAAAGTCTGCTCCAGTGACATCCACGAAGTCCGTCCTAGTTACATCTAAGACAAAAGTGGACGAAGACGTGAATAACAGCGCAGCGAAGCTGGCAGCTGAGGAAGCACTGGCTCCAGCCCATAATGCCAGTGCGCCAAAATATGAGCCTAGTGCCCCGCCACTCCCAAAGGCTGAAGCTGATGACATGTCCATCGATGAGGTTGACGTCGCTATCGAAGACATGGATGAGCTTGATGCTACTTCAGAGGAGACACCAATGGAGGAGGCGATCCGAGTGACCCGTGCCAGGCTAAGGAGGCGTATTGGCACAGGCACCACTGCTACTGCTGTCGCTGCTGATGGTCCTGCAGTAAATTAGCTGCAAGGCATTGAATTTCTGTTTCACGTTATGTGATCTTTTGTTGAGCTTTTTAGTGATCTGTTGTTTGGTGCCAGGAGATGTCTTGGTTGATTCATTGCTTTAGAGCCGCTTCCTTAGGTACTTCTACCTGATTTGGTAGAATGCTAATATGCTTGGAAGCTGTAAATAGTAGAGAGCACCTGTATATATGTTGATCAGCATGGGCAAGCGAACCCCTATCTGTTTAACATTGAACACTGCAATTTAGTCCTCCTATGAACTATCCATCTCAGCTTATGTACTTGGCAAACCTGCGCTCATTTGAGTAGGTAACTGCCTACTATTTGGAGAAGTTTATTTTGATTTCAGCATAATAATGTTGCTTTAGAGTCCTGCCATGTTTGTATCAATCTGATTGAGGTTTGAAACCTGGTCTGATCTTGCTTCTTGGAGGACTTCTACTATAGCTTTATCTTTCGGAAATCACTACCATATCTTTACTATTATAAAAATAGAAGTTGATGGTTGTCGGTCCGTTTTCTCTCCTCACTTCTTAGCTGTCTGATCAAAAATCAACCGTCCAGATCCATATGTAGGTAGTTCTTCCGTTCCTCGTAGAAAAGATTGAGCTGACGCGTGCATCACACTCCTCTTCTCTTCCTTTGCATCCTCCACCTCCTGCAACCACTCCACCTCCCGCAACTGTCACTTCCTTCTCTCCCTCGAACCCTCGTGCGCCTCCTCCTCCTTAGCGCCGCCACCAATTCCGTCCCCGTATAGCAGCGTCTAGTCGTAGTCCTCCAATTTCCCCCAGCAGCGTCGCATCTCTTCGTCGCCGCCTCCTTAACGCATTTGCCTGCCGCCTCCTCTCCCCATCTGCCCGCCGCCGCCTCTCGACCTCCACCTCCCACAACGGCTGCCTCCTTCTCCTTCGAACCCTTGTGTCGCGCCTCTTCCTCCTCGGCGCCACTGCCAACTTCTTCCCCGCGCGGCAGCATCTAGTCGTAGTCCCCCAACTTTCCCCAGGGCGCCGCCAACAATTCCATCTCCCATCGCCCCTCCAACTAGCGGCACGACGCTCGGCGACAACGGCCAGTGGATCGGAGAGAATGGCGCTCGACGACAGCGGCCAGTGGATCAGAGAGAAGGGCACTCAGCGATGACGGCGGCTTCCTCTTACTATATCTATAAAATACATCTTATAAAATGAAAATAGAGAGAAGTATAGTGAGTAATAAATTATAGTAGTTTATCTGCCAATCCTATTAAAATTTCCATATACAAGAGGTCAATAGCAAATTGACTAATTGCACCCCCAAAACTAAGGTGGTAAAAAAAGCTTAAAACTTGTGAGCTACTCGAATTCGGATTGTTCTAGGCTGGATTCGAGATCGGTTTGTATTTTAAACGAGCCGAACTTGAGCTTGCGAGTTTCATCGAGCCAAGCTCGAATAATTCGTGAGCCTTGATTCGAGCTGAAATAGTGATACATATTAACTCTTACTGAGCTTACTCAAACAGAACTTGAGCTCGCGCTTTTTTATTGTTGAAAATTAGTGTATGTTTGAATTATTTTGACTGTTATCGATCTTACTAGAGCCGAGCTCGAACTCAAAATTTTCTTATTATTGAAAAATTGTGCATAATAAATTATTTTAATTATTGTCGAGCTTCAACGAGCCGAGCTCGAGCCTACTCAAGCTTAGGCCGAGCCGAGCTCGAGCCCAGGTCTAGACTCAGACCCCAACTCGAGCTCGATTCGAGGTTCTACCGAGCTCAAGTCTAGATGGTCAAACTCGCTCAAACTCGACTTATTCCCAGCTCTACCCAAAACTATGCATCTAATTGATTTTCCATCTTGCATCCATAGATAATTAGGCACTGTGGAAGAGTACTCTCGTGATCTCGCTGTTCTGTCACACTCGTTATATCTTATCCAAGATAAAAGATGGCATATATCCACAGCTGTACGTAGACACGGGTAGCCGTGACCCTTTTGAATTTTTGTGTCAACTCAGTCACGTAGAACTCGTTATATCTCCCTACCGAAAGAAAGATGGATAAGCTGTACGTACACACGGGTAATATTTTGGAGTGACCAATATTGCACGGCACGACCATAGCGACTTAGCGACTGCTCTTTCCGTTTTACTCCGGCCGTCAAGTTTATATGATATATTTTTTAAATAATTATATCAATAAATATAGAATATATTCTATATTTCAATGTTATATATGTATTAAACATAATGTTTAGAAATAATAATTATGGATAATCTAACTATTTTTACTATTTCTTTGATCTATATACTAAGAGAAAATATATACACCTTATAAACTTAGATGGAGTGAGTATCTCCTATGCAAACATCGTGCACTCGTGATTCATGGCATATAAAAAGCATAAAAAACTTAAACAAAAAAAATCGTTAGGATGAGTAGCTAGTATAGCTACATTTGAAATCGGATTATTAGAGCACAAGTCACAATCGCTAGAAAAAATTTGATTGGTACAGATCAAGGTGGGAATGTTACTGCTTCCTCTAAAAGTTGAGGGTTATAAGTGCAAAGTGGAATATTTGGAAAAGTGCAAGGATAAAATATACGTTTTAGATTTACTTCTCCTTCATCAAACAACCCTGAAATGTTTGATGGGAGCTTTTCAATCCGATGCAGTAATCTTGGCCACTGAATTTAATTGGAACAAGCCCAAGATTTTACAATTTGCAAAAAGCCTATTTAGCACCATAAACTATAAAACCAGGTATTTAACTTCAGACTTATAAAACCGGGTTAATTTACACACCAAGAGGGTTTTCAAAGACAATTTTATGATGTGAATCCTACTTAAAGTGATTTTTGCTATATTGGCAATCATATCATCAGATTTTGGTGTTGATCCAAATCAAAAGGATGTCAATCTCCATATCGTCGAAATCTTTCATACTCCTCTCTTTCTCTCCATTCTCAACCTTTCTCCGTCTCATCGTCCTCACTGCTCTCATTTGGGACGAAATAGCTACCAATATAGCAAAAAACACCCCTAAGCAAAACCGCCTTGGACCTTGTTTGAGAGGCTTAAAATCTCGGCTCAATCCATAATTAAGCTGAGATTTCGGGCCTCACAAATAGGCTCTCAAAGTGTAATTAAGTTGATCTAATTTTATAAATTTAGGATTTAATATCCTATTTGTAGTTCAGAGGTTAAGCCCTTTTTTTTTGTGAAGGTAAAGAAATTAAAA
Organism: Dendrocalamus sinicus; assembly: GCA_036346575.1. Taxonomy (NCBI): domain Eukaryota; kingdom Viridiplantae; phylum Streptophyta; class Magnoliopsida; order Poales; family Poaceae; genus Dendrocalamus; species Dendrocalamus sinicus. Next base: position 26,271,140 of record CM070673.1, read on the forward strand.
CGAACTTATTACGATTCAATATGATTGTGTCAAATGAACAACTGCGCGCATCCATTTTAAATGTTAATCCTGCGCCATTCATTTTAACATCTGTACTTCCTATATATACCTTTCCACTGGTGAACTGTACGTAGTTACAGTACGTATGTGGACTGTAGTGTATTGAAAAGATTAGATGGACCATGTTATGTACATTAACGTGAAACCCCTCCTCCTTGCCCTCTTTCCCCGCCACTGTTGAAAAGATTAGAAAATACGACCAAAGAAGAAGAGAACATTCTGAATATGCTTAACATGTACGCTCCAGCAAAAATATGTAAAGGTTCAAAAGGTACTTTTTTTTCTAGAGTACAAAATAAGCATACACGCAGAGCGTTCGGTGCTTTAAAAATTCCAATATCGTATTTTAAAAATTATATAAATTGTTACTATTATAAAATAACAAGTTGGTGGTCGTACGTTCTTTCTCCTCCAACCACCCTATTTCTTCAACTTCTCATCACTCTTTATTTTTTTTTAACTGATAGAATGGCCATATTTTATAGCATGATTTTCTATATATTTAATGAATTTTGTTGCAATGCTCGAGTAGATGACTAGTTACTGTTAAAAAATATAGAAATATATCAGCATCCGGGACGTGTCCATGCTCCACAGAAATTGGAACATATTCACAGCCCATCTGTTCGCTGACCTGTTCATCCTGTCGATCGTCGTCAAGTTCATCACGGGAGATCAACATATGCAAAAGCCCAAAACAAAGACAAAGAAGAGCAGAGAGAGAGAGAAAGAAAAGTCGCATGCATGCACCTCTGCGTGCCGCGCGCCCTCACACGTGCCCTCTTCGCGTCTCACTTCCAGCTCCACACACGACCAGAAGCAGTCACAGATCGCTTCTACAAAAGCATCAACTGCACAAGCAGCTAGCATATCATCTACACGAAAGAAAAATTACCAAGAAAAGGCACAAAGGCTACTAGCTAGATTCAGCTTGTGAAGCTGTGATCACTTTAGTTTGACGCTTCGTGATCGATCGAGCGACCGATCGGTAGCTATCTAGGGTGTGTCACGGGGAACCCAGGGCCGGCGCCATTGCTGCAGCTTTGGCAGCTTTTTCTCGTGGTATAAAAGAGCTCGCGAAGGGTAGAGAGGATGGAGAGCGGCCAGCAGCAGCAGAAGGTGAGGAGGAGGAGGAACGGCGAGGTGCAGGTGGTGGACGGGTCGGAGATCCGGGAGCTGGTGGAGAACAAGGAGGCGTTTGCGAGGTTCGTCGAGCGCAAGTTCCGGCAGCTCGACGCCGACGCCGACGGGAGGCTGTCGGTGAGGGAGCTCCAGCCGGCCATCGCGGACATCGGCGCCGCCATCGGGCTGCCCGCGCGTGGATCGTCGGCGCAGGCAGACCACATCTACTCAGAGGTATATATGCTGATGAAGAGTTGATGATTTTACTTTAATTCTTACAATTAGTCACTTAATTTGTAAGCATCATTTTTTAATTACGTTAATCTGTTTAAAACAAAGCTATGTGTTTCGATAAACTAGCAGAATTTTTCGTGCAATTGCGTGAATAATTTGAATATCACTAGCTGCCTGTAGATATATAGATATTTCAAAGGATTAGCCGGAGTAAAGTTATTTAACATGTGTTAGTATTAAGCAATGAATGAAGGCTGAATCAAATAGTTGGACTTACTACTGGCTCAAATGCACAAGTTTGCTAAGTTTATGTATGACAACACAAGAACTCTTGGCACCATAAGAAATATTCTAATCTTATCAACTAATTTATCAAAATAATCATCTCTCTCCCCTTCTGTGTGCTACACATATCCCCAATTAAATTTTAATTACTAAAGTTTTACCTTTTGTGGTGTCCGAGCTACGATTTTGAGTTTTAAACCATTAGTTTTTATGGTAGTTTGTTTAGTAAAATAAAGTACAATTAAAATATTATGAAAATAATATGGATGGCCAATTTATTGTTATAATTTATATGTAGCCAATCTAGTTATATTCTTTTTTATGTATTGTTTATTAAATTTGAAAAGGATTGACTGCATTTTTAACACGATAACATAGGCAGAGAATGTACTTGCTAATGCGGCTTTCACAAAATAAAATGATGCTGGGTTGACATGAAAACTGAAAAGGTTTTGACTGTAAAATAATCCTGACAATATTTTAACAGAGGTAGAGAGGATGCTTATTCATGTCTCTCTCTCTCTCTCTCTCTCTCTCTCTCTCTAACCGGTGGATTGAAAAGGAAAACGTAACTAAGATTTAGAATATGTCTTACTGGAACAAAAAAATGTCGCATTCTCATCCAAGCCTTTTAGATGACAAAAACAGCTAAATCTTTGTGAAAATGAGAACTCTTGTGTTGCCTACATTATTATCCTTCCCCAATTTCCATTCAATATGTCTTCGAAATTCTGGATGTATGCATGGCAATTGACATGACCTTATCCCAGAACATTCTGACAGTAGTCTATTGCTCTGTTTCTTTTGACACGTTTGGTCTCTGGAATGATCCACAGCCATGGTCTACAATTGCTGATGACAATACAAAAACAGAGTCCAGAATGGAACCTGGTTATATAGGAGTGTAGTTCATGAGCTTGTCTTCCGTTGTTGCAAATTAACCAAACTTCTAGCCACATTGACAAGATGTTTTAAATTTTAGCACCTGATTGAGAAATGAAAGCAAAGAATGTGATTCCTGAGAACAGGGTAAAATTATTGCTGTCTTATACATTGTTCAATGTGTGCTGCAGGTTCTTAACGAGTTCACTCACGGGAAGCAAGAGTCGGTGAGCAAGTCGGAGTTCCAGTGTGTCCTGTCTGACATACTTCTCGGTATGGCGGCTGGGCTGAAGAGGGACCCAATTTTGATCCTGAGGATAAATGGCGAAGATCTGAATGAATTTGTTGATAGCCCAAGATACGAGCCTGAAGTTGTCGCCATATTTTCACAAGTAGAGTCTGGAAATGCGTCGTTGCAACAATGCTTGTTAGCTGCTCTTCGACAACTGACAGTCGACCACGGAATGCCACCAGCTTCTGACTCTTTGGTAATTGAATAAATACTGAACATATTTTGCTGCTCAGCACAAATCCCTATTCTGAATTAGCTCCTCTATAACAAATAACAGAGAAAACAATTGTTGTGTTAGAAAACAGAATCAACACCATAATTCAGTTTTCCTTTTTTAAACAACTACGCACCATAATTCAGTTTTATGACAAGACATATGGACAGTTACTAAGAATGATTATCTGTGATAGGTTGTGGAAAATATCATAGAACCTGCATTGCAAGAACTGCCGGCAGATCAGCTCGATCATCCCATCTCACAGGATGTCTTCTTGCAAGAATTCAAGAAGTTTTTGGGAATCATCGTTAGGAAACTCCGAGAGCACCCAGTAATTGTCGCGCACACTGAGAACACCTTTGATGGTAGTGGAATCAGGAGGGTACTGTCAAACAAGTTCGAGTTTGACAAGGTATATTAACATTGAGATTCATACATGAGCAGTTGAGTTTCACGGCAAATCATCATTTGCATGATACTGATCAACATACACCACTGAATCTGTTCTAGCTGTTGGATTCTGTCTGGAAAAATGTACCGAAAGAACACAAAGATAAAACATCAAAGGAGTACCTTCGAGTTGCGCTTGACAGGATGGCCGACTCGGCAAAACTACCACCTTATGGAGCTGTTGATCAGGTAACAAAGATTTGTTTCCATGTAAACCCTTATGGCCTAATCCGGACCGGAGAATGGCCAAACCTGACAAATGCTAAATTCATCCCATGTATAGCAGCAGGAGTGAAACATTCTGAATTTGGACAAAATTCTGATGACCTGTAAACAATACACAGGTGGATGCTGTGGTGAATGAGGCATTCAAGATGGCGAAAGCCGACGACGGGAAGGCGGTGGACGAATCCGAGTTCAAGAAACTGCTCACTGAGATCCTCGGGGCAGTGATGCTGCAGCTAGACGGCAATCCGATCTCTGTTTCGACCAACACTGTCCTCCATGAGCCGATGTCCACTTCGTCCACCCTGCTGTCGCCGTCTCCGCCGTCGCCAATGGTGTCGTCGCCAAGTGAGTAGGAAGAACTTTTAACAGCTGATACAACGGTGGACAAGGATTCCACTGACCACTGGGAGCAGCAACAACTGTGATATGATATGCTGGTTTGCTTGTAACTTGACAAGGTGCATGCATGTGTAGTCCTGATGTTTGTAACCCTGCTTGGTGTTTTGTGCTGGAATAAGGCTTTCGAGCCAGACGTGGAGCAATGGAAAATGCCTTTTTTTTCTTCTAACTAGTTTGGGAGCTGGGGTTGCTGCAAAAATGTAAGTTTTGAGAATAATGATGTGAACATGCTAATACATTTCGTTAATCTGCTATAGTTTATGAATCAAAATAGAAGTGCTGTGTGTAATTCAGTACTGTTTAGTTTTGGACAAGAATGACTTTGTCGATGTGAAACAGATCAACAAGAAATTACAAAGTAGATTAATTGGATCCACCATGCGTTGGGCCAGCTGAGCCGGCTCCAATTCAAACGGGCTGAAATAATTTGGCTAGTAGCTCATTTTACTGAAGGGTACCGGTTAAGCCAATAAAAACGAAAATCGGTCGGTTTTCAAAACCCTAGTTCCGAGAGAGATTAATTTTTGGGGCTGGGTGGGGTTTGTTTCTTTTATTTTCTTGTGTGGTTTGGGATTGGATTGGGTTGGATTCTCCCACCCATTACCAAGAAGATGGTCGCCTTGTTCTTCTCGCGACTAGTATTTTCTCCGTTCTTTTTTACTTGATTCTCTAGAAAATATGCCATCAAATTTTTTAAAGTTTAACCATCAATAAGTTTAAAATAATTTAGACTGGTTATATTATTTGATTTATCGTCAAAATACTTTTATGATATTATAATTTTATTAGTATTTCTTAGTATAAAGTTATATAAAAAAAAAGTAACGGTCAAAATCACACCTTAAAGGCTAAAAAACATAAAAAAAAACGGAGAGAGTACTAACTAAGGTCATCTAAGAAAATCTGATTAAGCAGCCGTCGGATGCCTCACTCAAAATCTGCGTGCTATTCACATACGTTAACCCCAAACCTGACTAGGTGATCGAGTACCAGTGCAACATCCGTACGTGCATAACAACAATGGATCAGCTGGGCGGCAGGAATACAGCCGGCCACGGCCAGCGTTGCACTTGAATATTCCCGACAACCGCATATGCACAGCACACACACACTACACGAGCAGCAAATAACATCATCAGTTCCTTTCTTTACGCCGCCCATTCGTATTTGTTAATTGGTTTCACCGTCCTTCAATTCTGCCCCCCCTCTTTCCAGCCCAAAGCAGATTGTACGAGGTCTGTTCTTTTTAGCTGCGGTTTGTAGCTTTTGGGTTATTCGTACGGGAGATTATAGAGTAACATAAACTCACGTAAGGTTTTTACCGATATAAATGAAGTTAGTAAAGTGTGTACTACAATTAACTAGTAGATGCTATCTTAAAAAAATACTCTATTTAAAATCTAGTTACTATAGAAAAACCGAAATATAGCTTTTAGAAGCTGAAAAGAATAGGACCGAAAAAGAGCACTGATTAACCACCCCACTTTGCTGTGTCCATTAAGCACTTTCTGACCAATCAAACCGAAAGCATTCACCAAAGATGGAACAAAAAATTCCTTAAACAAACCCAACAACTCTCTCTGGCCTGTCCTAGGTCGATTCTCTACATCAGACCGCCGGCGAGGCCTCACGTCGAACCTCGACGCTGGCGAGAACGGAGGCTTTAACCGATGCTTGCTGCCTCAGCGCCCCGCGCTTGATTGCTTCGCCGGACCGCCGTGCACGGCCACCGTCTCGGCGCCCGCGCTGCACGGCTTCGCTGGATGGACGTTCACGCTCGGCAGCTTGGCTATATCGTCCGCCACGGACGCGGACTCCGCGGTGACGCTGGACAGCTTTGCCGTGTCGCCCTCGGCCGACGACCGCTTTAGGAACTCGATGCAGTCCTCGACGGCCTCGTTCCTTATCGAGTCGTCCCGGCGGCACGTCACCGCCGCGGCCGCTTCCCGCCCACGCCCACCGGCGCGCGCCGAGGAGGAGGCCTTGCTGCCGCTACGCTGCACCGAGGCCTTGGACACCGCGGTGAGCATGATGAGCCGGAGCACGACGTCGCGGATGCGCTCAAGCAGCGACACCGACGCCGCCGGCTGCGCCGTGGATGCGCGGCATTTGCCCCGCATCAGCCGCGGCATGCACGCTCCGGTCGCCGCCTTCATGGCCTTCATGCTAGCTAGCTACTGTACGATCGATCGAGAAACGGGATTTGCAGCGAGCGATTGATTGATTGATTTATGTGTGCTTTGAGCTGGGATGTAGGGGCGTGTAGGTTTATATATAGGGTCGTTTAGTAAGTGTGTAGTACTAGTATACTGGTTTAATTAATCAAAATAGGTACTTAATTGTCTCTGGCTATACTGGTTTAATTCACATAGAGTATGTGGTGTGTCTTTAGCTTGGCTCGAGCTGTTCTTTTTAATTTGTTCGTAGTTTTGAACATCGACTCCGTCTTCAATATATCTTTGATTGATATTTTTTCTAGGGTATTGATAAACATCATTATTAAAAATATAATAATATGAAAATATTTTTGATGAGAAATCTAGTAACTTTTATTTCCACTAATAAATCTAACTGATAAGTTTAAAAAGATTGACTACATGTATTTTAAAATAATATTTAGAAAATACGAAGAGAGTATACGGTTATTATGGCTTTGGCGTAGCTTAATGGTCATGGCTCGACCGTTGGTTTGTCGCCTTGCGTCGTTACCTGTAGAATCTATAAGATTGCTGACACTGTGAGCTAGAACTGGGAATAACATATGTATATTGTTGTGCCTTTTTCTAGCTAAATGCTTAAAAATTGTTCAAAACCCCTAAATATTGAAAGCAATAGATTTAAATGTGAAATGAATATAATAGACTCATTATAAATAAATTACTAGAAATTAAGTAATGTATTTTTTGTGGCATCTCATCAGAAAATACGGAAGGCTAGCTCATGAATATATGAGGGGCAACCCACCTTTGAGGTGTAGTGGTGCAAACCTGGTTTTAGTTGGAGCACCAAATCAACATGAAAAATTCCTAAAACAAATAATGATGTACTCTATGTAGTCTTTGTAGCGCTCTTTAAAATTCCAACTTCAAACTCAGAGTGTATTAGAAGAAACAAACAAGATAAGTTTGTTACATAAAAAGGGAGAAAGTATTAGCAAACTTCTGTCTTTCCATAGCACAAAAATAGACTACCAATTTAGGGCCTGTTTGGATGGACTAGGACTAGTTGTTAGCTAGAACTAGTTGTTAGCTGACTAGTAGTTAGCTGGCTAAAGATTAGTCCAGTCCTGTTTGGATCCAAGGACTAATAAGTGCTACTATCTCAGTGCAAAGTCTGTTATACCCCTATGCATGGTGGTCTAGAAGGGTTGGCGTGGGTATCAACGTCTTTTTTCCATCCGACTGGTCCTTTAGCCCTCATTAGCTGGGTTTGATGGACTAGTTGGCTAACAACTAGTTGGGGCTTTGGCTAAACTTTAGCCCACCCATTAGCCCTCCTGTTTGGATCCTCAAAGGCTAAAGTTTAGCAACTAGTTGTTAGCCCAAGGGATCTAAACAGGGCCTTAGTACTAGTCCGTATAAAAGTACAAGAAACTCCCCACCGACCAAAACAGAAGAATTGGGGCTCTAGCTAGCTACTGTTTAGGTCACTGCCCACACACAAGCAGAGTCGGTCAACGCGGCGCCCGTTACACGATCGCACAGGCTCCAAACCTCGTCGACTCTTCAACTAGTAGGAACTTGTCAGGATGCTTCCCGTTTGTTAATCTGCACTTATGAATTTTGTAAAGACAATTACAAGTCCCTAGGTTCAACCCATCAACTTAGCACGTGCTTTTGATGGCTTAATAGGACAAACTACCCACACAGGGGCGGAACCATACCTTAGATAAGATCAGTGGCGGATCCAGAAAATTTTTTTTGGAGGGGCTGAAGTACCTTCAGCTCGACCTCAGCCCCTTCTATATTATACATCCATGGCTAAAAATTTAGGGGGGGCTCCAAGGGTCCGGTAGCGGTAGGGGGCTCGAGCCCCCGCCCCACCGCTGGATCCGCCCCTGATAAGATAGACGCCCTGATCAATTCGGCTTCGGCTTCTAACTTCTGGCTTATTTTTCACTATTCATAAGTTTCGTCTTTTTTTTTGGAACTTTTGGCTTTTTGTTGAGCTTTTTTGCCGGTTCTTTTTTTTCCAGTATTTGTTTGTATTATACGTAATGGGCTAACATATTTTTTATATTTTTAAATTTAATTATGCTAAATAAGCCTCTGTCAGCTACAATACTTTTTTCAGCCAGCTACAGTGTTTTCAGCCATGAGCTTTTCAGCCGAACCGATCACCACCAGACTTCAGTTCGGAGTGTAGAAAAAATATCTAGTGTACAACTCGGATAAATTCAGTCGTCTAGATAATATTTTTATGATCCGATCTAAATAGTCTAGATTATTTTATCATTAAATCGAAGATGTAACTAAATCCTAGTTTTACCGCTGTACCCAGATTAACTAGTGTGCCAGCCATGCATGCATGTTAACATGGGCGCGGGAGCTATTGTCAGTCTACACGTATGGCCGGGCGGTAACCTAAAAGTAATATCGCAGTACTTGGGCTGGTACACGAGGCATTCTTTAGCAGCTTTGTGCCGGTCTACGGCCATACAGCCGGACAACGAGGCACTGGCTCGACCTAGGACGGTGTCTCTTGCATGCTCGTCTCTTGCGAAACATGTACGGCGAGCAAGAGTCTCGTCCTGTCCTCATGCACGCAGGTGCTGCTGGATTAGTAGATCCTCAGACTCGCTCTCCATCTCCTCCCCTGCATTCTTGCAATATAAGCACAATTCCAGTTTCTAGTGTATATATATATATATATATATATATATATATATATATATATATATATATATATATATACCGTTGATATATATATATATATATATATATATAGGAAAGTTTACCATCCTTGAGGGGAAGAGGTACCAAATTTGAGCCGTTAATCACGACGACGAGATTTGAGATTTGACTAGTGAATCTAATTTGGTACCTCTTGATACCTTGTACCTCTTGGTACCTCCTTAAGGATAGATTGAACTGCTCAATATATATATATATATATATATATATATATATATATATATATATATATATATATATATATATATATATATATATATATATATATATATATATATATATATATATATATATATATATATATATATATATATATATAATCATTGACACATGCATGGTTACATATGTGATTATTCGCAATGTATATGATTTTATATTCGCAAAAAAGGAAGATATCTATATGTGATTTCTCAGTCCTTTTTGTTTGATTTCTGTCCCTCGTGTGCAGTACCGTTTAGGAAATCAGAGCAAATCATGTCTCTACACCGGTTTTAAGGGTGATATTAAGTAACTTGATTTCCACATCATCAACTTTACCATTGCATCTACCACATCATCAATTTGACCCTATATGTCAGCCTCTTCTTTTACTTTTTAATGAAAAAGAAAGAAAAACTTAGGAGTGGGACCCATCTATAAGTAACCGAAAGGGTTGTGCTCATTTGAGCTTCAGCTTTTAGCTTCTAACCTTTTAATTTCATCTTTTTTTAAGCTTTTTGGGCTTTTTTTTTACCTTTTTCTTTTTTCTTATTCCTTTGCATTGTCCATGATGGCATAACCTTTTGTCATTTTTAATTTAATTATGCTAAAAAAAACTAACAATAGATACGGTACAAAAAACCTCAAACAGTGCCATTTAATCCAAAAGCTTAAGCTTTAAGCTCAAATGAGCACCCCAAAAAAACCTCAAAGTGCCATTTCCTCCTTCGACGTCTTGGCGATTAGTCTCTCTGTGTTCGCTCTGATAGCACCTCTACTATTCCATGTCCTATATAGGGGTGCAAAAGAATCGGATAATTTTCATCCGACTGACGAATACAGAATAGAGAAATAGGTATCTGGTATTATCTGTGTCTGATCCTGATTCTGAGAAAAAAAAATAAATAGGATATAAGATAAGTATATCACGTCCGTATCCGCTCCAACTGTACCCCTAATCCGTCTTCGATTTATAATATACACCGTATCAAATCCATGCCAAAGCTCTTGTACGCACTACTAACCAAATGGAGGACCGACCAGGCATTAGTAAAATTTAGACAAGCCCCTCGAGCCCATAAAACTCGTGTAATCTCTGATTAATTATACGTGGTTAATTAGGAGTATTTTGGAAGATTGGATCAGGAGCAAGCATGCATATACACAGGAGGCTGCAGTCTTGCCAGAGAATTTGTCGCTGCTGGGGGGAGTGTCGAAATATTTTTGCTGCTGTCCAGGTCGCGTTGTCGTCACGGCCGGTTCTCTGGTGTGGATTTGTCAGTTTCTCTTACGAGTCATGACGAACTGACCCGTGCATTCACCGCGTAGTGTACCTGGGGATGATATATAGGTGATAAGTTTCATGTTTTGCTTAATTATCTACTCATCAAGTTGTGAATTGTGAGAGAGAGAGATCGACGGGTGATACGTGAACCGGCTTTCTACTTCGAGTTCTGTAGGACCGGTAACACAACAAAAGGTGAATGGTGTCTGTTATAAATCTTTTCTTAAGCATTTAGAAATATTTCGCTCTAGCAAGTAAAGAACTAAGAAGATTATATTTGACAGCCGAAATCCAAGTAACAACCCAAAACAGAACTAAGAACTGAGAAGATTATATTTGACGGCAAATCTCCCTACCGGCGTCGAGCTCGACCCAAGCCACGCATGGCTGCCCGACGCGAGCTCTCCATTAGGTTGGAGACAATGCACATTACCTCTAACGAGTGGGCCCATGGACATTAGGATTAGGTTAACTATGATTAATTAGAGTTTAATTAGAATATTAGTATTATTATGACATGTGGGCCCATATTAATTAGGAAATCTAGTTAAGAGCTAGTTTAGTATCTATGTGTACTTAAATGTGCTGTGTAGGCATGGCCTATAGACCATAGCCGCTGACATGTGGGCCTATGTCCTCGTGGTCTGATACATAGACTACGTTCATGTATACTTTAGTCCCACCTGTCAGTCTCTCAAGTTTTTCCTAATAAAATCAATCGATAAAGAAAAGAAAACTAAGAGGACCCCACATGTCAGCCACAGAGGTTTTCTTAATAAAAATAATTGAAAAGGAAAAAGAAAGATCTGGCGGTCCCCACCTATTAGGTTTTTTGCTTTTTTTGGATTTCCCTTTGGGTCAAACTTTGGAGAGTTTGTTCTCCCTCAATTCAATCCAAATCAGTTGATTTTTGTTTCTAAATTCAAAATCTTTCCATCAGTACCAAAATTGTAAATTTGGAGTTCATTTGAATTTATTTGGATTTATTTCATTTCAATTTGAATTTGGATGTTTTTTGAGATTATAGACTTTGAGGCTTTGGACGCCCCAATCACTACCGATCAAGAACCAGGCCCATCCACTATTGAACCTCTTTTTCAAATACAATTACTTTGTTTAAAATATTACTTGCATGCCTAATGTTATCTATTGGTTCTATGTTAAATTTTGATGTGTGGATATACCATGCAACTAATACTTGTTATTCCCTTCATTGTCCATAATCTATTTAGCTTATCACCCTAGACTAATTGTCATAATAATTAACTTGCCCTTGGTCTATCATCAATGAAAAAGGTTATGCTTAGCATTTAATTTGAATATGACACAAACATTGCCATGACAACACTTGGGACATTATATAATAATTGGTGTCGTGGCGTGAGTTACCATTAGAAACAAAAAAATATTTTATAAAATAGTGGAGACTTTGACAAATAGACTGTGTGAGACTGGTGCAGTAATTGAAGGAGATTTGAGTTTGTGGATGGTCTCGTCTGAGTCGATTAAGCACCGAATCATATGCCACTTTTTGGAACTAGCAATCGTATGACCACAAGTCGAGCATGGCGCAGACCTATCTGACTAATTTATCTGGTTGTAATGCTACTGCCATACTACTGGAGTCTGGATTGTTCATTTGGACTTGGACTGTAGGGACATGTATCTCTGTGTACACACCCGTTGATTTATTTTATGGCATCATACGCCCATTTTGGGGTGGTGCTAAAAGATGTGCCATATTCTTTTGCGCTGCGGTTGATAACTTTTGGTTGCGCTTTTCAAAACGACAGCGGATGGTGGAGGTGGCGACGCAGATGGTACACGCGGTTTTGGGCTCAGAAAGTCATTCCGTTTGTTTTGACTTTCAGAAGTCAAAAGTCCAAAAGAACAAAGCTATGTTTGTTGGCTTCTTGGATTAAGAAGTATAACGTGGATAGAGATAAAATTTGGAAACAAATAATTGACTTTTAAATACAAAACTCAGAATCCAAACATTTTTACATGTCCTTCCGATAATGCCTCCCCTTTTTGGAAGGGAGTAATTTGGGCTAGCCAGGTAGCTAAGATCGGCTATAGGTGGCAGGGGTAGAAGGAATAAAATCCGGTTTTGGGAAGACGACTATTTTGGAAGTTGAACGTTGGCTGTTCAGTTTTGGCCTCGTTATGAGATTGTGAATGAAAAAGGTAGTACCATTAGGCATGTCTGGGATGGAACAACTTTGAAGCTTACTTTCAGAAGATGTGTGGATGATGCATCTGTGGTTTGATTTGTTAAGCATTGCTAACACTATTGCGTTGACTGATAAATTAAAGAGGACTGCATGATCTGGGAGTTGAACTCTTCTAGGGTTTATAATGTTCAGTCGCTATATGCTGTAATCAATTTTAGAGAAGTGGTTCCTGTTTTTACTCCTGCTGTGTGGAAAATTTTGGTTCCTCCAAGAGTTCAAATTCTTTCTGTGGTTGGTTAGTAATAATAAAATTTTGACTAGAGACAACTTGGTTTAGAGACAAAACATAGAAGACAAATCATGCCTTAACTGTTCAGAATCTGAAACTATCAACCATCTTTTATCTGAAACTGTTGCAAAAGCCTTTTTTTTTTAGATAAAGGATATAAAATCCAGCCTCTATATCCACGAGGGATATACACAGCCAAAAGTTACACGAGCTCTTAGTCTCAAAGCCTCAAAACTGAGGAGCAAACAACAACAAGAAGACTAGCTTAAGAACTAAAAAAAAAAGCTAGATAGACTCAGCTTCAACACTTTTCTTCGTCCTTGCTCTCAACCAAATCCCTATCCTCATCCGGCTGAGCCAACCAAACTTCGGTCAGCTTTGCGTGAAGATGGACCTCCAAGGCGACGTCTCCAAAAGCCTTATGGTCTGGAGTTTCTAAGATAGCCAATAAGCAGATAGGTTCAGGTTTTGAGTCTATAGCAAAATGGTGGGTTAGTAGTAAGAATAATGCTGTGCTGAATATGGTTTCTTCGGCTGCTTTGTGGTGTCTGTGGAAGAGGACAAGAAATGATTTATGTTTCAATCATAAACAATGGAGTGGTATGCAGGTACTTTGGAGAAAGCTAACTGGTATTAATCAGGAAATGGGAGGTTTTGTGCTGCCAGGATACACTGAAGCTCGCTGCATTTGTCAATTGGAATGCAAGATCAAGGCGATCGACACCCCGGCTGGCTGCCCCCCTGCGATCATCTGGTGACCGAGCAGATAAGAAGGCTCTGGGAATCGAGGAGGCTTATGTAGTGATAGGACAATGTAATAGGTGCGGTGACGCCGTAGTCTATCGGAACCTGTGAAAAAGTCTAGAACTTTGTTGCAAGTTTCATCAGTAAGGATGGAACTGGTGGAGCTGGGGTGACTACACCCTATGTTTCTAAAAAATTAACCCAAAAAAAACATCGAGAGCACAATTGAGAATATTTAGCCCGTAAGTATATATGTACGTGATGATGACTAATTTGCAAAATGCAAAATTCAATCTTGCTCGGTTTTCAGATGATGCATGCACAGCGCAGATGGTGATAATGTGTTGATCGACTTGTCATACAAGAGAGACGCACCATGATACACCTTTAGACATGCAGCACTATATATACACACATTCAGGTTACTCTTAGGGTACCCAAGCTACCAGCTCCTAGTCTCCCATGGCCGTCATCCTCCTCTTCGTGTGCTGCTCCCTCTTGCTCATCGTCTTCTCCTCCTACGTCCTCCAGCTCCTCGCCGACGCCCGCCGACGCCTCCCGCCGGGCCCATGGCCGCTCCCGCTGATCGGTAACCTCCACCAGCTGGACCACCTGCCGCATCGCTCCCTCGCGCGCCTCGCCGCGCGCCACGGTCCCTTCATGTCCCTCCGGCTCGGCGCCGTCCTCACCGTCGTCGCCTCGTCCCCGGACATGGCTCGCGAGGTCCTCCAGAAGCACAACGCCGACATCGCTGCCCGATCCATCGGGGACTCCATGCGCGCCGGCGGCCACTGCGAGAACTCCGTGCTCTGCCTGCCCCCGCGCCGCAAGTGGCGCGCCCTGCGGAGGCTGAGCACCGTCGAGCTTTTCTCGCCGCAGCGGCTCAACGCCATGCAGTCTCTACGGCAGGAGAAGGTGGCGGAGCTCGTCCGCCACGTGTCCGACCACGCCGCCCGGGGCGCGGCGGTGGACGTCGGCCGCGCCGCGCACGTCGCCGCGCTGGGCCTCCTGTCGCGGACGATGTTCTCCGTCGACCTGGACCCCGAGTCGTCGCGCGAGGTGAGCGACATCGTGGACGAGGCCTCGGTGCTGGCCGCCGGACCGAACGTGTCCGACTTCTTCCCGGCAATCGCGTCCGCCGACCTCCAGGGTGTGCGCCGGAGGATGGCGAGGCTGGTGAAGAGGTTGTACGCCGTCATCGACGAGCAGATCGAGCGGAGGAAGCGCAACCGTGCCACCGGCGAGGTGCGCAAGAACGATTTGCTCGACGCAATGCTGGACAAGGAGGGCGAGGTTCAAGAAGAGGGCGCCGAGATGAGCCGGGATGTCATCCGGGGACTATTTACCGTAAGTAGGACGGCCAAATCTACACGACTAACCTGATCAAAATTCACGAAGCAGATCACTGAATTCGATCCAAAAAAATTTCTCATTTCATCAACGACAGGACTTGTTCACCGGAGGAGAGACCACATCTCACACGATTGAGTGTGCCATGGCAGAGCTACTGCAAAGCGCAAGCTCGATGAGGAAGGTGCAAGAAGAGCTCAAAAGTGTCATCGGCACCAAACAACAAATCGACGAGTCCGACATCATCAAACTGCCCTATCTTCAAGCCGTTGTCAAAGAAACCCTCCGGCTGCATCCTCCGGTGCCGCTGCCGCCATACGAGGCGGAGGCCACGGTAGAAATACAGGGCTACACCATTCCTAAGGGGACGAAGGTGCTCATCAACTTATGGGCGGTTAACCGGTGCGCCGACGCGTGGACCGAGCCGGAGAAGTTCATGCCGGAGAGATTCTTGGGCAGCGACATCAGCTTTCTGGGGAGGGACTTCCAGCTGATTCCGTTTGGTTCAGGAAGGCGCATCTGCCTTGGCCTGCCGCTCGCATACAGAATGGTGCATTTGATGCTTGCATCGTTGCTGCATCCATTCCGGTGGACATTGCCAGAAGAGGCTGAGGGAGATGGTGTGGACATGAGAGAGAGGTTTGGACTAGCGCTGGCTTTTGCTGTTCCCCTGCATCTGATACCTGTAGAAATACAGTAAAAATGTGGGATGCGTGCATTTTTTTTACTCTGTTATGCAAATTTTATTGTGCGTAAATATAAGGTATAGTGTATGATTCTTGACTGATTTGTTGAATTTTGTATAATTGAATGAATTTATTTCAAATTTACATTTCCAAGAAGGAGATGCCCTCGAAGCTCGGTAAAAAGCCTGTTTGGGTATAAATTGTTGAATATATAAGCACATGTAGGTTCAATTTATTCCATAAATTAATCATGACATCATGCACGCACAATACAGAACCATCACAGGCATAAAAGATCTAGACATGTAAACCAGAAACCGTATATGAACAGATCTAATACGAGAACATGATCGTTACGCATCGATGGTTCTCGTTCGACGGTTTGCGATGTAGACGACGCAGCACGGTGAGGATGACACGGTCGATGACGATTCGCCGGCGAACGACGAGGAAGACGAGCCGAGTTACGGCGGCATGCGCAGAGCGCTTCCAAAACCTTATTCGCCTCTCCTGCAGACTTCAAGGCGACGGTTCCGAGACTCGCTCTCCCGAACGATGCACGCCGGCGGACGGACGAGTAGACTACGTGGGACGCAAGCACAATGGATGAGGCAAAACCTAGATTGATTTTCGCGTTATGTCAGAGGGCGGCTCGTATTTATAGAAGACCAGACGCGTGATCAAGACGCGCACGTTCTTCATAACTCGTAATCGAACGGATTCACCGCCACTCAAAACAGCAAAATAAAATCGCAAAGGAAGCTGCGTCTGCGCAAGCACTGGAGCGGATTTTGGCGACCATTCACGCAGTGCGGCGTCGCCTTCGCCGCGCGCCCAGCCAAGCCAAGCCTCGGCGAGGCGAGGCGCAGCGATGACGCGTGTTATCCTCTAGTTCTCTCTCACACATGCTCAAGTGGCTGAGTGCACCATCCCTTTAAGGTGGTCTTCCTCTCCTAGAACTAGCAATATGGTACTAAAGGTCACATGCATGCCTCCTTTGCATGAGTGGGCCTTTGAGATTTAATAGGAATTATTCTTATTATATGGGCTTGGCCCACATAATCCAACATAAATGGGGATTCTTTTCTATCATTAGGATCTAGTTTAAGTTTGAGCTAATTCTCCGAAAATTCTCAAAGAAATCCTCCTCGTTTAGGCTCCACCTAAGCGGTGAGGGGAACATTTCAAATATGCAATGTAGCAGAATTAATTAATAAAGCAATATCAAGTAATGCAAGTACCTAAATTACCATCAACAACTCACCCTATTCTCCACATCTCCAGGACCTTATTCGCTCTAGGTTGGATGACTTACTCTAGTCGCTCAATGATTAGGTAACTTGGTCACATATCGTTCAACCATTAGACGACTAGCCTAAATCGTCTAACTGTTGAACGACAAACAGTTATTTCTGTAAGATAAAAATACATGTATATTACTGTAATTCATAAACCGTGTTATGTCTTCTCACACACTTATCATAGCTGTTTAATATGACAAATATATCGTCATTTGTCCTGTGTCTAAGTACGGATCATATATATCTCTATGGATCTTGTAGCATTTTCCCCCATATACAACGGAAATTAATGCTTGGAAGAAAATATCTAGCTAGCACATGCTACTGATTCTTCTAACTTGTACAGTAGTATATATCTAGTATACAGACTTGGAAGGAGATCAAGTTGACGTCTGATTCTGGCTAGCTCGCCAAACATTGGGAGAAAAATACACATCAAATCATGGTTGGAGGGAAGGACACGTCGCAATAATTTTGCTTGCGAAAGTACATCCAGACGTCCCGATCTGGAGGCATGGGTACATCGATTTACACCTACATTCAATAATTTTGCCTCTTCGATCGTCGTCTTTCAACAACCATGCACAAGTCCACGTCATTCCATATACGGTACGTTATATAAGCCACATCCCAAACCTGATAGGGTTTCGATAGCTGCCACTAGCATGATTTTATAAACACCAACCATGATATGTTTTACTTCGTCTAGATAGGACTCATGTATGACATGATGACAAGGTGATTGGACGAAACTGTTACCCCTCCTGCAGCTTCCAAACCGTCACACTGGCCAGCACGTTACATCGCCGAGTGTGGGTATATATAATATATTCACTCCCTCCAGACATAAAAGAGCAATGTTTTTGAATTTTTAAAGTTAATAAAAGACTACTTTGATCATTTAATTTTCTTATTGTATATCCAAAAATATAATATTATAAAAGTATTTTTAGCATATTTATTCGCATCATTATTTATATATTTAAATTATACATTTTTAGACGATATGTTTCCTCACAATTTATAGGATTTAGCCAATACTTATTTAAGACATCACTCTTTTGAGACCGAGAAAGAAAGTAGCAACGAGAAATCATACAAGTTGACAAATATAATCACAATATATTGGCGGGCCAAAACAAAGTTGAAACGTGGTGGAAGAGATGGCCACGTCGCGTTAATGAACATTGATTCCTGCAACTGTTCATCACCATTGCAAAGCCACAAAACAACGACGTGTTACCACCATTCATCGCCCATTTCCCTTTGCATTTCCTGCACAACTTATCAGACACCTGGTGTGCATCACTCCCCGTTAACTTCCTATACAACTTATCTGACAGCTACGGCATCACTGATCACTTGACTAATAGGACCGGAAATAATTGCAACTCTTGCGTTGCTAGTATGGATGTATGGATGTCACAAGTCACAACTCAACAATATAACAATTCCATATTATTCATGAAAAAAATTGTGAGGAAGTCTATAATAATATTATAATGAATTATTGTAACTTTTGTGGAGTGATAAGTATTTTTGGATAGATTGCATTTTATTTAGATTGTCTTTTGAATTCTTCAGTAAAATCGGTCACACTGACGTTATGTCAGCAGTCATACCGTAGTGTAATAGTACCGTAGTGTGAGCACGGTCATACCGTAGAGCGGTAGTATCGGTTTTTGGGTTCCGGTTATACCGTAGGTTGGTAGTTCCAATTTCTAGTTAGCGGTACGTTATTTCCAGAGAGGTCTAGTCTTGAGGTGCGATGTGCGGTAGTACCGATCTAAGGGAGCGGTAGTACCGTTTTAAGCATAGATTGAGCATTTTGGGTTTTGAGTCTTGATTGAGTTGAAGTGACCTAAGTCATTGCATTAAGGTTGTATGATGTATGGTTTGGCTAATGTGGGTCAGGTTGTGAAGAACTTGTGTCTGAAAATGATTTCTTTGTCTTTGGATGTGCAGAGTCGCTTAGAGTCAATCGTGGTCAACGACGAGAATCAGGGATATGCTCATGGAGGAGCTGAGGCTAAAAAAAATCAAGGATGTTAGGTGAGACAGTAAGCTCAAGTATGGTATGAGAAAGGCGAGAAATGTAGAATGCGAGTTCGAACAGCGGAATTGCACCATATGGATTGAACGGGCCAAGTGAGCCGTGGTTCGGTGGAACCGGGACGGGAGAGACTTGGCGACGCATGGCAAGCTGGTGGTGCACCTTCACGTGGCAAACAGCATTCAATGTATGGTGACGATCGGGTCAACGAAGGGTATTTTGGTAGTTTGGTCAAAATACTAGAAACTATTTTGGATCAAAACCGCGGCGCATGAGTGGCACTTGAGAGAGCAGTTTAGGTCAAGGTGAGTTGGTTTGATCAAGACGGATCAAGGCTAAGGATTTAATGGATTCAGGCTTATGCACATCAAAAAGCATGTATAAGTGAACATATATAAGTAAAACCCGTATGTGGAGGATTAATGGATTGTTCCCATTGTGCTAAGTGAATAATATCCACTAAGATGTGGATTTGGCTGGCTAGCTCATCTATAAAAGGGGGTTGGATAGACACATGTGGTTGACCATTCAACCCCTGGTTAGGGTTTGAGAGTGGAGTACTTGTTGTGCTCACTGTCCTTCAAGGTGGAGTGGTTGTAAAACCTAATTTCTCTACTGGCAATACATCAAATCTTTGATCATCTCTATGTCTATCTCTTGTTTTGATTGATTTACTCTTGATTTGGTTGATTTTTATCCCTTCTCTACCCTCTTCTTGATTTTACTGTGCTAAGGACGTAAATGAGATGGGGATAACCTCTTGAAATCAATCTCCAATTATCTAAACACTTTGACAGCAAATTTATCAAGAAACCCAGTTTTTGTTGATTTTGGTCTCACCAAGTGATTCCTTGTTTCAAGGGTTTTTGGGTCGTGGGTGTTTTTGCTTGCTGTGACATGTGGGAATACATTTAGAGCCATCTTGGTCATCATCTATTCATGAGTAAGTTGTATTCACCATTTTTTGTGTTTGCTCGATTTCAGTACAACCTTCTTTCAAACCGAAAAAGATCTCAACTTTGCCCATAATTTTCATGATCGTTTGTTGGAATAGGTTCCTGGTATCCTAGAGGTCTCTGCAAATTTTCATGTCATTTGGATTTACAGATTAAAAGTTTCATCGATTTGGTTTTTGAAATCGTGTTCGTTTTACTGTTCATTCTGACTTTACTGTTGTAGCGGTAGTACCATTTTTACTGTAGCGGTAGTAACATTTTTATTGTAGCGGTGGTAGTTCCAATTTTGGTGATTTTTCTTAGGAAGGTCAGTGTCTCAGTTCGCTAGTTTTTGTGTTGGCTTTCCATCCTAATCTTTATAGTTTTGTATCTATTGAACTAAAAATCGAAGAATACTTAGAAAAAAAATTGAAAGCACCATTCACCCCCTCTCTATTGCCATCTTCAGTCATACAGTATGTGTTATGTAGACTTGCACGCAAAAATGAGTTTCTTCCTCCTATGCGTCCTATCGCTTCTGTTAATTGTCATCACCTCCTACATCCTCCAAAGATAATTGTTTTATCAAACAACTGACAAGGCTTGAATCAGCGGAGTCTTTGACCAAAATGGCAAATTTTGAAGCGTGACTAGCAAAAATGATACACTCGTGGCCGCAATTACAAAATTATCAATCTCGACCACACGGTCACCGTACGACATTAGCCACAAGCCGACATATGGCAGAGCACCGCACGATCACCATGAGGCATTGCCTCGGCTCGACACGTGGCAGAGTGCCGCAGGGTGACCGTGCAGCATTAGCCACGGTCCGACATATGGCACCATAACCATATGGTTTAGCTCGCCACAACTAAAAACTATAAATTACAGCTGAAAAGAATCCACTGTTCTTACAAGCGGTTCATAATCGGTCTAACCATTGTCTCCTCTTTGGCTCTTAAGTTGTTGGGCGCAAGTTGGAGCTCCGGCGTAAATATACTGTATTTTGCAGAATCCGGACAAAACATGAGCCCGATTATTAGGATGATTGTGGTGGTAAGTGTTCGCTTGCTTCACTAGCTTCTAGAGCTAATGCTCAATATTTGGCTAAATTATTTTATTTTCTGGCTTTCGGCTTGTACTGGTGCCAACTTATATTTTAATTAGGCCCTGTTTGGCACAGCTTCACCAACAGCTTCATGAGCTGTTGTGAGCTGTTTTTTGCCAAACACTCTTTTTGCAAACAGCTTCATGGGTGAAGTTCCTTTTTTTATGCTCTCACAAAGAAATGAGGAGAGGTGAAGCTGAAAAAAGTAGCTTTTCACAGCTCTCTCCCTCAGGCCCGCAATCCTAGAAACTCACTGCCCCTCTGGTTCACCAAAATTACATGCATTTGCCACTAGTCCATCCCGTTCATCTCTCCCGTTCACGAAACATAAGCAAGGCACTAATATTGCTTCCTAATGATTTTAATTTTTTTATTATTTTTTTATTTTAATGTTTTAATTCATACTCATTCAAATATATTATTTTTTAATTCATATGACCATATACAAACATACAACTCCAAATGTTAGAACAAATCAGGTAGACAGGGGCATCTTGGACAATTGCTCTCTCTCAGCCATGTATGAAGCTGTTGGTGAAGCTGTTTTGCCAAATAGTTTTCCAAAATAGATTTAGCTTCATCGGTGAAGCTGCTCGTGAAGCTGAAACAAAAAAAACAGCTTCACTAGTGAAGCTGAGCTGTGCCAAACGAGGCCTTAGTTTCTATTGCCTGGAAGCTGGAGCCAAAGCTGGTCAAACATGGCTTTAGTTGCTCAAAGCCTCCGGTTCTTCCGAATTGAAATATTATTACCATTTTTATGTACTATTTCCTTCTTAGTTCATGGGTTAAAAAATATCAAACATATATTCCAATGAAAGTAGCTGGGGCCCGAGGGTAAACACTTCCTAAGCTCCATGTTCTTGGCTTTTGACTTATTTCTTGACGCTAGCTGCTTGGCTTCAGTTTATTTGTTGATACCGCCTACGTAGGAGCTAGCTCGGCCAAACAGCAAAATAATGTCATACAAACAATCGAACATCTATTAGACCCCTGAGGTGGGAACAAGGATTAAAAAAATGGGTCCGAGAAATTTAAATTTAAATTTTACAAATATTACTATATAATGTGTGCAAGGTAATGAAATTAAATTGTATTGAACAAAGCAACAACATAAAAGCTTTCTTATCAATCAATAATGCTGCATTAAACATTTACTTCCAATGGCATTTTTCCTTGCTCACCAGTAACCAACCGATATTCGATCAGTCGTGGCCGCTAGCCGGTAACCAAGATTGTGTTTGATATAATTTGATCAGTTTAAAACCGGCAACATATCCAGTTTCTGAATACTTGGGAGAGTATGGCAGAAAGATGTGATTTGGACGAGAAGGCGCAAAGAGCAGTTTATCTTAGAGGAAAATGTGCCGAAAAAGAAATGTCACCCTCGGGCTTGTTTTGCGGTGGTAAACCAGCATGTCGATGCTGAAATCATAGAGCTCAAACGTTTCGGCAATATATGCACTCTGCAAGAAGAGCCTGAAATGAGCAAGAGAGAGAACATCAAGGAGGCATACTGCCTACAAGAAACAACCAACCGCCATGCTCTGTATTACAGATCCAACAGCTTCAGGCAAAATCACGCATGCTCAACACAAGACCAAAATTGGAGCAAGTTTGGGTACATATCCGTTCACATGATCGTGGGACTTTATTGCTCAATCGTACGAGCTTAACTAGAGTTCAATCCGGATGTTAAATACGGATGACGCGGGTGACCCGTTTGCACAAAACTCTCTGGGCAAACGATATTACGATATAAGAGTGGTTCGATTTTCACTACCCCGTTTAGTAGGGCTCCACGGGTGCACGGAACTTGGCACCAGCATAGACAGCAGCGGCGCCGAGCTCTTCCTCGATCCTAAGAAGCTGTTCCAATTAAAATATAACATTGATTAGTACGATCGGACCGATTTACTAGTAAAATTGCAGTACTGCTATCTCAAATATGCATGACGACATGCCCAAGGGATTAAACAGTCTTTCAACAGAAGAGAGAACGCTATACAAAACAAATAGTGAGCGGGGTAAACCACGAGAATATCAGGAGATTGCTTTTGCAGTACAAGAGCCACTTGCCTGGTTGTACTTGGCAAGACGCTCAGAACGGCAGGGCGCCCCTGTCTTGATCTGACCCTGTTTCCCAAAAAGAAATATTGGCTTAGTCCTCCAACATAAGAAGGGTTACAGTTAGAATGGAGGTGGTTAAATTTTTTCACACCCTAAGATGTAGAGTACAAATGGTGGGTTCCAGCTGTTCAATGCGCAACGGGAAATATTCATATGCGATTTTGGTCGGTACAGCTGAACTTATTGTACTTTTTACTACAATTTTTCTATTGACTCCGCTTAAAAAACGCACCGTTTAAAAGCTAGGTACTATAGATAGTCTAAGCATAAGCCAAATTTAAGTCCAAAAGAACCCGGCCAAAATCTTACCGTAGACAAACCAACTGCCAAATCAGCAATGAATGTATCCTCAGTCTCACCACTGCAGACAGGAAGCGTAAATTAACATACAAATGGTATTAAAACACCAGGAAAAAAAGAACAGTGATGCAACATCGCAATATCCACATACCTCCTGTGACTGGTCATCACACCCCAGCCAGCACGTTTTGACATCCTCACGGCCTCAATGCTCTCGGTGACAGATCCAATTTGGTTAACCTATAGATGAAAAAGGGTGAACAATCAGAATGTGAAAGACAAACTATTAGACTGATACCAATAAAGGAATGGATAATGCCAACTGTGTGAACAGAATAATACCTTGAGCAGAAGAGCATTGCATGCCTTCTCCTCAATTGCCTTTGCAACCCTCTGCACAACATATTGATATAAATAATTACGATGACCAAACAAAATGTAAGTGATACCATCTACTCAATAAAACAAATCACTCACGGTTGGGTTGGTAACTAGAAGGTCATCGCCAACAATCTGCACTTGCTCTCCAATTTCTTCAGTCATCTTAGCATAGTGCAACCAGTCATCCTGGTCAAATGGGTCCTCAATTGAGACAATGGGGTATTCACTGACAAATGACTTGTATACGTTCTTCAGGCTATCTCCAGATATCTTTTGTGAACCATCATTGCTCTACAACACGAGAAGGCAAAATTACAAATGGTCCCAAGAAGGTTATGGAATTGTTTACAGAACATAAACATTGGGACTACCTCTTCCTTGAAGTTGAGGTCATAGGTTTTGTCCTTGTCACTGTAGAACTCTGAAGCAGCAACATCCATTCCAATGACAACCTAGCATTTCACATAGCAACAAAGTTCGTCCGTGTCCGGTTACAAATTTGAACTTCTTAGACAATTGATCAATAAATTAATTCAACACAGACAAACCTTGCCGGTGTAACCAGCCTTTTCAATTGCAGTCTTCAGGAGCTCAAGACCCTCCTTATTCTCCTACAAAATCAAAAACAAATACTTGAAAATGCACCCAAAATACATTGACTTCAATTTCAAACCGTGGACTAGTTTTATACATCAAAACAGAACTGTCACCAGCTGCTGACGAAGCCCCACCCAAGACATGACACAGAATGGAAACTTTATCTCACACCTACAAGGCCAGCGAAATACCTGAATGTTAGGAGCAAAACCACCTTCATCACCAACATTGGTGGCATCCTGCCCGTACTTCTTCTTGATAACAGACTGTACAGGATAACAAAAATATGTAGTTTTAGTTTCTGCTAGGATAAAAAAGAAACCAAAAAGACCAAGATGGAAGAATTACCTTCAAGTTGTGGTACACTTCAACACCCATCTTCATAGCCTCCTTGAATGACGAGGCTCCAGTAGGAAGGATCATGAACTCCTGCATATATATGTAGAGGGCATAAATAACATTTTGTGCAATCACAACAAGATACATGTGAAAATCTTAGTTCAGAGCACTGCCTGCATAGCAAGCTTGTTTCCAGCATGGGATCCACCATTAATGACATTGAATGCAGGCACGGGCAAAACTAATTGCTTGTTGCCAGCAAGGTTGGCAATGTGCTGCAATGAAGAACATATTCAAATTAGTAAGAGACTGAATAGTTGAAAGCAGAATATGAATAATGTTCACATAGCAAGTTGCTACAGTCTACACACCTGGTACAGCGGAATCTTCTTGATGATAGCTCCAGCTTTGCAAACAGCAAGTGACACAGCCAGGATTGCATTAGCACCAAGCTGAATGTATAAAGTAAAAAAAATCAAACCGTTAGACAGAAATCTGCAAATGAAACATCAGCAATTTTATGACTCCAAAAGTTACAAATCTACATGGATTATATAAAACCTTTTGTTTGCACCACCCCCACTCATTTTTGGTTCCATCAAGCTGCTGAACCATAAAGTTATCAATCTCAGCCTGTGCCGTAGGGTCCTGCAGAAGGAAATAGAGCACGTAATGAATAATGCATTCAATCTCATATTACAATAGAAAAGGGGGAAACAGCCAACACAAACCTTGCCAATCAGAGCTGGTGCAATAATAGAGTTCACATTGTTAACAGCCTGCAACAGAACAGCCAAAGCATGTAAATATAAAAATAATAAATAAATAAATAAAACATGTGTATAACATATTGTCCATCTACGAGAATTACTGTAACTGGCAATGGGACAACAGGCTGTAAATGCATTTGACATTCTACAATCCAAGGTTATTAAGGCGTCGGTAAGGTGCTGAGGAGATGTATGTCGTCGGCATCGCCTTGCCAAGAGGGTCTATCGCGTTCGCCTCACGGCCATGCGTCGCAATGGCGTCGCTTAGGCAAAGAAAGGAGTCGGGACAGCCGAGGCGGGCACCCCCAAAACACGAATAAGCAAGAAGAGAATATAAAGAGATGGGATGAGAGGGGGGCCAGCAGGGGAACCTATCACGTAAAGCCGTGAACGCCGAACCCTAGCACCGCCTCCATCCCTGTGGCGCCGCCATCCCCGAAGTGGCACGCCAGCGGCCATCTGCTGCAGTACCGCTGCCACGCTGTCCCGCCTCCATCCCCATCACCCTCTCCGCTCCAGGTATGCCCTATCCCCTCCCTCCCGGCCTCCCCCTCCACCCCCTATCTCCTCGACTCCCCCTCCCTCTCAACCTCCCCCTCCCTGTCGGCCTCCACCTCCCCCTCCTAGCCTCCACGGCTCCATCTCCTCCCGCTCCCTCTCGACCTCACCCTCCCTCTCGACCTCACCCTCCCTGCCAACCTCCACCTCCCTCCCTTCCCCCTCCTCTCCCCTCCCCCCCAATAGCTCGCAGCCGGTACATTGTGAAGGCGGAGGAGGGGAGTGCTCCCTCTATGGCCTGCAGCGGGTGACGGTGATGGCAGATAGGAGAAGTCGCTGGAGTCTGGAATGGAGGGTGGAGGCGTTGGGAATGGAGGGATGATGCAGAGGACTGACGGTCAGACAGATATAACGGAGAGGGGAGACGGTCGGACGGATAATGGAGAGGGGGATGGATAATGCATTGGAACCAAAACCAGATGGATGCTATATGGGAGAAGAGCAATTGGAAAGGGGATGTATGCTTCATGGGCTCAACAATTGGTAAAAAGGTACATATATGCTGCTAAAATGCTCATTTTATTTGCTGCCTTAGCGCCTTAGGATGTGTATAAGACGTCGCCTCGCCTCACGCCTTGGCGCTTAAAAGGTGTGAGGGGGGTGGGTTGCCTCGCCTCGCCTTGCCCTACCACCTTAACAACCTTGCTACAATCCACTAGATGAGCCCGAGCTATTCATTTGATGGCACAGATCTTGCAAGTTGGTTTATTAGTTAAAAAATTAATCGGTGAACAAGTTGTGGTTGAATTTGCTTCGCTTTTGACCTAGATTAGATAACTCCGACAGCATTTTGCCCATGATTATTCACCAAAGAAAACAATAATCCTAAGTTCTTATAAAATGACACAGCAACAAGGCTCACATAAACAGCATAAAAAAACATTCTCCAACCAGCCACAACCTAGAAAAGACCAAGTTATACAGCAAAAGAAGACATTATTGTTTACAAGGAATTTTGAAAGCTGACAAAGCATATAGCTGGCGAAAAAAGACCATAGAGTTTAAGGCATAAAACAGTAACAGTGGCCCATCTCTTAAATCAATAAAAACTGTGGCATGTTCACATCTTGCATTAAATCAATGAAGTTTCCTACGCATATAGAACCAAATAACATATATTTACAGAGATCTTCAAGAAAAAATTACGACACTGCCATTCTAGCTTCATGCAGTTCATAAGAACGTTAAGATAAAATTCACTCAAATGACGGTAAAAACATACAAGCTCTAAAGCAAACCTTGGAAACACCCTTGCCCAGGTAGTCAGATCCACCGTC
Source organism: Dendrocalamus sinicus (assembly GCA_036346575.1). Classification (NCBI taxonomy): domain Eukaryota; kingdom Viridiplantae; phylum Streptophyta; class Magnoliopsida; order Poales; family Poaceae; genus Dendrocalamus; species Dendrocalamus sinicus. Next base: position 26,298,697 of record CM070673.1, read on the forward strand.
CCTCAATTCCAAAGCTTCATAAACACCTGTCGAACAGGGAGGAGTCATATTCGACTAGTTTCTACCCAAGGCATATGATAGACCTTCGATAATGATCGCAAGACCAGCGTGTGCATTCAGCCCAAGGCAAGATTGAAGAAACGCAGTGATGATAACAAAATAACCCACCAGTTGATGCGCCGCTCGGGACGGCCGCCCTAGCAAAGGTTCCATCAGAGCAGCACACATCGACCTGAGGCAAATATCATGAAATCAGCCGATGTTACTAAACATTTTCGTCGCATTCGTAATGATCAAGAACTAACGTAAGGAAGGGCAACAATCGACAGATCAAACAATGAAATCCTGAAAATGTCGAATTTAAAACTACCGCCGCACATCACGAGCATCGCATCTCAAACTACCAACGCGCATCATAACTGCACGCCAAAACATATGGCTAGAATCATCCGCAAACACTACCGAGCAAAAACAGTGAAGCATCACCCACCGATCTGTCTCCTACATCCTGCGAGATCCTACAAACGAGCTACAAGTTGGCAAAATACTGTAGAGATCCTAAAATTGCATTAAATCCACGACTAAACCGACCAAAAACCCTAAATATTTGGCAGGGTGGCAACGAATCTACATTCTACCAGCTCACATAAAACCCCTAAAAAACCAGACCATAGAACGGTCAAAACCCCCCACGTTCCATTCCTAAAAATTCCCCAAAAGCTTGCCTAGATTCCAAACCACATCCAACAGACGTATCAGATTAGATCGATGGCACATCAGACCAGATTGAATCAGATCGGCTCAAGGACGGGAGATATCGGCGAGTTCTGTCACCGGGTGCCATACCTCGACGGTCGGGTTGCCGCGGCTGTCGAAGATCTGGCGCGCCTTCACGGACTGGATCGTCGCCGACATGGCCAGAGCTTGGAGAAAGGCTAAATAGAGCGGAGGAGACGGGTGGAATTGGATGCCGGAGGAGTTGCGAGTGTTGCGTTAGGGTTGCAGGCCGCCATGTTTATAGGGGAGGAATGGGTCAAAGCAGCACTAATTATTACGCGCACAAGGAATGAATGGGCAACGGGATGTGCCGTTTCACTGTAGGTGGGGCCAGTGGGCATGTACTTTTGGTGGCCCACATGGAAGCGTCTCGACCGGAACTTGTGGACGTGAGCGGGCGGCTGCCGGGCGCACACGGGATGGGCTCTCCAGCCGTCGGGTTTTGAAAAAGGTTGGGGAAGCGCACAGTTTGCGATGGCGAGGCCTCGGTCTTGCTTCTAGACGTTGCGGGCTGTGCCAGCTGGACGTGGGCCCCACTCCAGGTGGGCGATGAGCCCAGGCCCATGGGATTTGATCCATTAGCCCTGACCCATGGGATTTGATTTCATGCGTCGTTTGGTTAGACTAAAATAACCTATTTTATAACTGAAATTATACTATAATAATTTATTTTATAACTGAAATTATACTATAACTGACTGAAATTACACTATATCTGATAGTGGTTTATTTGACGTAACTACATTTTAAAAAATAAAATAAAAAACAGGTAAGCCTACCATGGGCAATGTAAACGAATATGGAAAAAAAAGAATCAGTAAAAAAGCTCAAAAAACTAGAAAAAGATAAAATTTAATAATAGTAAAAACAAACTAGAAGTTAGAAGTTCAAACCAAAATAAATAGGGCCTTTAAACGCTGGTTTCGTCCTTACGTTGAACATCAGCTTGAGGGAGAAGCCATAAGGGAATGGTCATGTTTTTCTCTTTTGAATCCTTCAAAGTTAACATAAATAGAATGAATTTTAAAGAGCTAAAATCATATGTGTCGTTTGCATCGGCATATTTGCCGTCTGTTGCCGTCTCTAAAAATATGGATAAAAATCATCAAGCCACAGTCCAAAAGAACAGTGCCAATAATAGCTTCTCGAAGTGGCTTTCTCACTCCTTTCTCTTCCATCTTGCTTCAGATATAAGGGTGTTACGAACATATTACGCATCACACTCATCTCGCTTCATTCTTGCGCACATATATCTCTCTCATTTTCTTCACCGTTTATCTACTCTTTTAAAACACCACTTACTTCAATCACTATTATTTATTTTTAACTAAAAATTATCTATTGTAGCCAATATAAATAAAGAGTAAGGTGAAGGTGCCATATTAGCGTCCAATTGAGAGCTCTAAAATAGTCATACATATCAAATGAAACATTATCATAGATGTCGAGATTTTTTTTTTTTGCGTCGAGCTTTCTAGAAAATAGGTTGTGTCACCGTCTTATAGTACGACGCTTCATGGACTAAATGGTTATGATGCATAATTACTTGTTAACAGTATTATTTTTAAACGAAATGTCTTGTTAAGATAGGATCTATAAATAAATTATAATATATATACCATATCAAATTTAATTATATTAACTAAAATCATACATAATTATTTCTCTCTGTATATTACCTCTTATAAATAATTAAAATTTAAAAAGCATAAAGCAAAAGACAAGACAACGACGGTCCAAAGCAACCCAACCATCATCTCTCACGTAATGTTTGCACAAAGCAAGTTACGTAACAAGCCAATCACACACTGCCATGTAGACAGGTAGGTAAGTGGGAAAGAAAGTTGTAATGAAATTAGTTGTTAGCCTCCTCCTCCTCCTTACTTTCGCTTTGCAAACCTCCAAAGTTTTTCTGTCATGGCTTTCTCCAAGGATTCTAAACTATGCCTGTTTGGCAGAGCTCTAACTCTAAGAAATCTATAGATTTTCTAGAGCTGGTCATCTGTAGCTCTAGAAAATTCTGGATCTAGAGTTGCAGACATGTTAAGTGCATTTACATGACTCATTTCATTTATATCATATATTAAATAAAAATATTTAAATCATTTTAATTTAATCAACAAACTACAGATCCAGTATAGATCTCGAAACTAGAGCTGTGCCAAATGGGGCCTATGAATCAGGCTTGGAGAAATTATGCTTTCTACGGTTTTGTAGCATCCACTTGTTGTTTTTCTTCATTAACATTTAGAAAATTCACAAACACTAAACATAGGTATATGAGTATGACTATTAAAAGCTGAGTTGTGTGGAGAACAATGTAAGTTTACATCTTTAATGATGTGCAAGTATCGGTATTAGAGCAAGTTTTATAATACAGCTGGCTGTATAAATATTTACAGCTCACTTTTTAGCCTACTCATATAGTAGTTACTGACCACCAAGGTCAGTATGACCTACCCTTCCTCTCACAAAGTTTCTTGGTTCTTGTGCTTGGTGGTGTGTAAGCTTAGAGCAAGTTTAATCTATCTCTCTCTCTCCTCTCTCTCCTCCACCTCAACAGATAATGATGCACCAACTTATACTTAGGGCATCTCCAATGGGTCTATAGCTCTCAATCTTTAAGAGAGTCCATGTCATCAACTATCCTACGTGGAAGATATTAAATGAAGAAAGAGAACGCTCTCTCTCTTTCTCTAGAGATAGTCTATAGCACCTTGCATGGGAGTCGGCAGCTCTCCATAAATTCTTGTATGCATATAAGCATCAAATAGCTATCCTTATAGATAGTTCTTTAGAATGCTAACTTTAGTGTGTACTATATAGATGATGTGGAAGTCTTATAGTTAGTTGCTAGCTATAACCATTGGAGATGCCCTAATACTTGCTCTTAGATGTTCAATGGCTCAGCAGCCTCAGCTGCTTTGGTGCCGAGACACGTGGGGAAATTCCTCAAAATTCCTGAGTCATCTTCATCGCACATTCATGTTTTTCAACGATCTTTACTGCTAAATATTGAGAGGGCAGGTTGACACACCTCGCGCATTATCATAATTTAATCTTGGCAAAATTGGCTATATGATATGGTAAAATGTTGACACTGTAAAATCGTGGTTCTGGCACGGTAAGATTATCTCGGCAAGGAGAGAGAAAGTATGCAAAATGTCTAATTTACCTTTGGCACAAAATTGCTTAAAAATAAAAAACTTCTCTCTCTCTCTCATCCATTTGCCATAACATACTATAGCCCTTAAGATTATCATTTTTGGCTAATATTAATTTAGAATGTCATTTTTGAATTTTTGAGAATTTTCTACAATTGTTATGGATTTTTAAAACCCTTTTCCTTTTTTATTTAAAAGTATTTTATTGTGATTAATTAGTGGTTAATTGACTATTTTTTAATTCAAAATGCTTTTATTTGGACCTCTTATGTTTCTCGGATTTTTTGAGTTAATCTGATAATTTTTTATTGATTTAGCAAATATCAATATTTTATAGTGTCCTTGTAGCGAATTTTGCTGTAGATCTTGGATTTGACCAAATTGATTTATTTCCTGCGATGCAATCTAACTAATGTTCAGTCTCATCTTTAATTTTCTTCTGTGTGTTAGTGTACGCGGCACATGTAGGGTGATGTGCCCACCTCAAGTAGGTCTCCACTGTAGCTTTTGAGAGTTTGTTCTTTTTAGTTTTGACTTTTGGTTTTTGTTTGTGGTTTGTGATTTTTAAGCTACTCATAAGAGTGAGTATAGAATAATAGAAACTCGTGTGCAGCTTTTGTTGATATAAATGAAATCATCGCAGTATGTACTGCAATCAACTTGTAGATTTTATCTTTATAAAAACAATTTATTTAAAAGATAGTTAATATAGAAAGGTTAAAAATTAGTTTTTAAGAGAAAAAACAAACCCATTGTCAGTGCAGCTTAGAAATGCAACAACTTCGAGACATCTTGCATGAGAACAGAAATTTCCATCACGAAGTCAAATCAACTCAGCGTTGACATGCAACAAACGTTGTGTCATTTGAAGACCTAGGCACAAAGGCATGGCCATTTGAGCACAAGGTGTGATCATGCCGAAAAGAAATTTTTGCACAAACTCAGACAACAATTTAACACCTTAGTAAGTGATAAATTGGACCTTCTAATCAAAATCGATCACATAAACACTACCATGACATTGAGCCAAATAATCGCTAAAGCAGGTCACCCTTTGGTTTCATAAAAAAACAGATCCCTCATTTGGAAACTGTTCTAGTTTTAAGAACGAATATCCTTGCCAGCTACCGTTTAATGCAACATAAATCTCCAAATAAAACAAAAATAATTAACACACAAAATGCAATGAAGCAATGCCAACGCATAGCTTTTCCTCATTTTGCACAAACAAGAATAACTTAATAGATTATTCGCATCTTCACAAAAAAAAAACAATCAATTAGTAAAGTATTCTCATAGTAGAGAATAAAATTTCAAGAACAGTACGGCTACAATCCTACCCAATTCGCGAGTGTAAGATCTGGCACATCAGGAATAAGGACAAGTATAAGGGAACCTATAAGGGGAATAATCATAGAGAGGGGAAAAATCACCCCGACGTTGTTCATGTCCCATAGCTTGTACGCACTCTGCGTGCCCATTTAACGCCGCCATATGAAGTGGAGTTAAGCCTCCATTCACCTTTTGATTTGCCATCTTGACCAAACCACCACTAAACACATATTTATTATTGCATGATTCGCTAAAATAACCTATAACTAATGAAAACAAGCATAGGACTCAACGTAGTCATCATCAAAATCGGCACCTGAACCTTCTTCAGATGATATGTGATTTATCCATTTCTAGAAGTTCGGTATGCTTAGCACATAATCTGCAAGCATAAGACCAGGCACTCGAGTGCACCGCGTGCCAGCCGCCGCTAGGTGGGGCCCCGCGCGAGAGAGAGAGAGGGAGAGGGGAAGAAGGCGGGTCGGTGGAGGAGCCGTCGGCGGCGACGCTGAGCCTGGCCGCGCGCCGTCGCGCGCGCCGGAGGAGCACCTAAGCGCAGTCACACGCACAAGGGAGAGAGAGAGCAAGAAATGGGAGGAGGAAGAGGTGGCCGTTCGGCCGAACCAAATAAAGGGGAGGAAAAAAAGAGAAGGGAAGAAAGAAAGAAAGAAAAGGAAGAAAAGAAAAAAGGGAAAGGAAATGGGAAAAAAGAGAAAAGAAAAAGGGAAGAGAAAAGAAAAAGGGAAGAGAAAAGAAAAGAAAAAAGGAGGGAAAAAATGGGGGTTTGGTACCTGCGCGTCAGGTCCTTAACTCTGTGTGTTTTTATGCCAGAACCGGGTTATGCGCGTAGAGTTGTCACTGCTCACTTAAGCACTGGTTTCGTTTTAATGTATTAAGTCGGAATAATTGCTTGTTTAGGTGGAGGTCCTGAGTCGATGCCATCTGCATATCGCTTTGCTCCGCTTGGTTAACAGGCAAGTGCATGGTAGAGCGGTAGACCGTAGAGTTTATGAAATATGCGATGTTTACATGGTATGATGATGCTTATATGAAATGAAATGTTTACGTGACATAATGATGTTTAATTAATGATGCCAATGGTAATGGAGCGGGGTGAGCAGCGATGCCACCCTACTAATGATAATACTGATGACAATAACAATGACAATGGCAATGGCGATGACAATAACAATGGATATATGCATTCGTATCATGTGCATTCGTGAAATGAGAACTGAGATCCGCCTAGGTGGATCCCGCAAGTCCTACTTCGGTAGGCCTCCACGGGAGTGGAGAGATCCCGTGCCGATATGAGCGGGCCCAAGATTTTGTGTGAACATCGATGGGTGTTCACTCGGCAATACCGGTACATGTAATGAGATGAGCAAATGAGCATGTAGAGTAGTGCTGCATTGCACTAATGGTATGACAATGAAGGAACATGAAATGAAAATATGAGCCGGATGATGTATGTGGAGAATGTTATGATTAGATAATTTGCTTACATGTTTAGGTAGTGTTTATCGTTCTATTATGTACTTGTTGAATCGTTGGACTCACCCTTGCTCTATTGTTGTTTTTAGGTGATCGTTGAGGACATCATGCTCGGGTGGGAGTAACACATGAATAACTTCACGTACTTGCAGCACTTCACATATTAGCTTTTGTTAGTATGTTTAACTTCTCTAGTAAGCTTGAATAGCTGCTTAAAAATGGTATGGTGTAAGAGGTCGCTGCTTCATGAATAAAGTATAGTTTGTTTAAGATGTTCAGCAGTTGTTTTATAAAATTGGTATTATTATGCAATGATGGTAGCACTCTAGGCTTAAAGGATGGGCGGGGTATTACAACACTAATGCAAAAAAAATTAGGGGTAGGTAATTAAGCCGTCTTAATTACCTACCACCCCTTCACCGGACAGTAGGTCTGCCTACCGTCCGCCCAATGAGCGGCAGGGGCGGACGACAGGCAGTCTGCCGTCCGCTGGAGGGGCGACAAAAGCGATATTTTTGCTAATACATTTCGAATACAGCTAGTTTTGTAAATACGGTACACAATAGTGCCAAAACTGGCTTTGTCTCCTTGAATTGGTGTCGGTATTTTCTACTGGCACTTGACTGGACGACAAATGACCATAATTGATAACCATGGGTGAAGACTGAAGAGGCTTGTTGAGATGTGGGGGTTCCGGGGTTGAACGTTAAAAATGTACTCCCCAAAATACTTTTAGAAACTATATAATAACCCAAAACTAGATCAAAGAATTTAAATAAATCTACCCCGTCAAACATATATTTGATGATTGGACCCACAACCGACAATGTCTGACAAAATTTGGGTGGTGTTGTAGTGTAATCAACATGCAGGGCCGGCTCAACGTTTTCAAGGGCTCTAGGGCGAATTCGGCTCTATGGGCCCTTTACTATAATTTTTTTCTACTTATAAAATATGCAGTTTAAACTTTATATTGTCTAAAGTGACACAAATCAATAGTTCTAACATGATAAACTAATTAGATACTAACTAGTTCATAAACCAAATGTAACTAGTAAGAATTAATTTACCTCAAATAGGAGCGACAAATATCCAATGTCTTTCACAAAAAGGAACTTCTTCTAGCACTTCTTGATGCAAAATCATTAATAATAACATCGAGATCAATGTCGTCCAAGATATTCTTCTCAATGCAGCACATAGCCAAGCCATTCAATCTTTCTTGTGACATAGTATACCGCAAATAGTTTTTCAGCAATTTCAATTTTGAGAAACTCCTTTCACTGAGCTACAACACAGTACGATTAGAAGAATTCGATATGCAACAGAGACATTTGGGTAGCAATCTGCAGCTGTAACGAACTGAAGAATCTCATATGTCGATATCTTATCATTTGGCAAGGTGACTTGCAGCACTTTTAGTTCAGAGAAAAAATCATTGAACTCAACGTCAGATGACCCATCATGAGAAAAAGCTTGTACAAAAGTAGTGCAACACCTCCGTAGATCATTATCATCCAAAGACTTTAGATTTTTTGAGTTGAATAAGAAACCAAATACATTTTCAAATGCCTTAAACTGCTCAAATCGACTAGTCAATGAAGCAATTGCAACATCAATCATGACAATAAAGTAATTAACTTTGAAGGATTCTATAGCTGATTGTATTTCTTCATTTTGGTCATTTTGTTCATCAAAATGCTTCTTTCTTTTACTTTGACGTTTTATGGAAATTCTGGCTCTACATCCATTTCAGATGCAATAACTTTTGCAATATCAATACTAGCAGTGAAGCCTTCATTTCGGTACCTCTTAAAAAATGAGATGACCCTTCAATTTGTGTGAGAGTAGCATCCATGCACACAATCTTAGATTGTAATTTCTTGCTCACCATATTTACGAAAATGAATATCATGCCAAATAACCATACCAACTAAAAATTCAAAATTCTCAAGTGCGATTTAAAGATTGAGCAAAGACTTACGCTTTTGGATCATCAGTAGAAGATTTCTCTAGTTCTAACAAAGCTGACCTTATTTGGGGAGTTTGGTACCTGATAGCTTGGACACTTTTTATTCGACTCTCCCAACGAGTATTAGACAAAGATTTGACTGTCAGTTTTGGAACATGGTCAAGTAAAATCTTCCACCTTTTAGTAGAACATGAAAACAATGTATATACCCGTTGTATAACCCTGAAAAATGAAATAGCTTTGCTGCAAGATTTTGCCATATCACAGAGAGTGAAATTTAGACTATGACATGCATGCAGGCTTCTGGGTGGGGACTGGGCTGCCTCTGGCCGACTGGCCGTAGTCTGGCGCGGGGGGTGGGCCCTCCCTAGCCCGGGGCCCTAGGCCGTCGCCCCTCCGGCCTACCCCAGAGCCGGCCCTGTCAACATGTTGACGTAAGTGTGTTGCTTTCCTTGCTGATATTCCAACATGCGTCGATAGCAATTGCCATGAGCTCTTTCTTCCTCTGTTTTGGTCCTATACTCACTGATATGGACACAGAGTACAAAATATCAACAAGCACTACGGTTAGCGGAAGATATTTTTGCAAAATTCTCTGTGTATATCAAGATTATGTACCAACAAATACAATAATTTTAAAAATAGTATATAGGAATACAAATAAAAAACAGACTAATTCATCACATATAATACAAAGGAATAAAAAAACTAAAAAATAAAAAAGAAAACTAGAAACTACAAGACAGAGGTCGGTCCGAACAAACGGCGCACAGTATTTGTTTCGACTTTCACGCAAACCAAAAAGCGAGAAAGCCCTAAAACCCCAAAAGGTTCAAAGCCACCTTCCCCTCGCTTCTGATTGTTCTCCAATTCTCCACCCTCCCCGTCGAATCGGAACAGCAAACCCTACCTTCCCCATGCCTCGAGTCAGGAGGCGCCGGCCCGCCGCCGCAGAGATCTCCCCGTCGTCCCCAGCGGCGGAGGGAGAGACCCCATCCGAGACGGCGGAGGCTGGTGTTAGGGCTGCGGAGGAGGGTAACGGGGGTAAGGAGATGGAGGTGGAGCCTGCGGTTGAGGAGCGCGACGAGGTGGAGCCTGAGGAGGCCACGGGGGTGGAGCCCGATGAGGAGGCGGAGGAGGATCCCGACGAGGAGGAGGCGGGGGAGGACCCTGAGGAAGCGGAGGAGGGCGCAGACGAAGGCGAGGGGAATGAGGAGGAGGCGGTGCTGGCGGTTGGCCCGGGAGACGGCACGGCCGCAGCGGCTGAGACGGAGAAGGTGGTGATTAAGGAGGGCGGTGATGAGGACACAGCGATGGTGATGGTTACCAAGAAGGGCGGTGATGAAGATACAGGGATGGAGCGGGCAAAGAAAGAGGGGCCCGAGGAGGCTGAGGAGGAAGATGAGGAACCCGAAGAGGCAGGTGAGGAGGAGGAGGAGGAGGAGGAGGAGGAGGAGGAGGAGGAGGAACCCGAAGAGGCAGAGCAGGGCGCGAAGGAAGATGAGGGGATGGAAGAGGAGACCACAAAGGTCTGGGCAGAAGGCGCCACAACGAACAGTAAGTGGAAGCTATGGCACATTTGCTACGCAGTTCAATAATAAGTTTTAAATATGATGGTAATAATATTGCTATTTGGACTGCATTTGCGCTAGATAGTATTGCTTGCATCTGTAGGTGCTAAGGTTGAGGGTCTGTGCAGTGGAGTGAACGAGATATTAATGTATACTGCAGGAGAAATCGAGTGTTAGGTTAGCCTTTATTATTAGATTTCGTGCATTTGCTTGCTTGTTCGGTGAGAACTGATGAGTCAAAATGGATGTATGGCGCGAAAACGGCAACTGGGTGAGTCATTTATGCCCAATTTTGTCGGCTTGTTATGTAAGGTAAAGTTCCGATGGTGACTTTTGAGTGCTATCTACTAAAATCATGTCTCCTGACGATTGTTCAATCTAGTTTTATTTGTCTATTAGTATCAAATATTAAAATATATTTTGGGGGAGAAAGCAGTAGGCAGGGATTCAAATCTCGGTACCGACTTTTATTTTTTTGATGAAATCTTGAAAATCTGGAATTGTTTTGTTAATTTTTCAAATGTTACCTTTAGAATATGAAGAAGCAGTTAGTTAATGATATTTTTTGTGGTGGGGGGTGAGTGTGGGTGTGTGTGTGTGTGGGGTTGCAATATCTACTGGGGTGTAGGGAAGGTTTCTATCGTATATATATTTTTATAACTATACATATTATAATTTCTTGATGTCAATTACTTTTAAAATTTTAAGACACTTTTTTTTTATGCTGACCATTATGTGCGGCTATATTTCCTGTCTGGTCAGTCTTTGGAAATTCTATTTCCATGCATGTGTAGTCCTGTTTTTTGTGCCCTACGCCTGTACCTTAAGTCCAACTAGCTGGTGGTCATAAAACCCATTTCCTTATGTTTAATCCAGACATGAATGAAATACTTGAAGAAGAACCTGAAGAATCTGGTGATGAAGGTACACATGGGGATAACAATAAGGATGGAGGTGCTGACCAATTGAGCAACGGCGGTGATGCTGGTGGGTGTGAAAATGGTTATGTGCAGAATGATGAACTTGACCCCTCATTGCTTGCGCTGGATCCAGTTTCAGAGGGGAATGATAAAGACCTTGAAATATTTGTTGGCGGATTGCCTAAGGATTGTGTTGAGGAAGACATTACAATGGTCTTTTCTCAATTCGGGGAGATTGAATCTATTAGAATAATTAAAAACCAAGCAACCAAAAAGAGCAGGGGCATTGCATTCATTCGCTATGTGAACACTGAAGCTGCAAAGAAGGCTCTTGCTGAATTTAAGGAGGGAATTGAGGTTTTGACGCAATGAACCCTTCTGTCCTTTAAATTGTTTTTCTTTGAATCTGTCGTAGACTCATAGCATATTGAATAATGGTCATATTCCCTTTTGCATGTTGTTTTCATCAGGTCAAAGGAAAAAAGGTCAGGGTATCAGCTAGTCAAGATAATAATACCCTTTACCTGGGAAACATCTGCAAGAGCTGGACAAAAGATCAGGCATGATATAACACGCTCCCTAGAAAATCTATGCATTTTGTAATTCTTCAATATTTTATATAGCGATTAGATATTTTCATCTGTGCTATAGTTTGAACTATATGTTGAAAACTAGACATTCCCTTATTACTAAGTACTTATTCAGGCTGCTGCTTGGCACTTCTAAAGATATTGGAATTAAACAAATTCAAGTAATCTTCATTTGTGCAAAAAGCTTTTTGTTTAGCATCATCATGCTGTAACTGAAATGTTACTAATCTTGCTAACATAATAGCATTTTTGTGTAAGACTAAGAATATTCCAAATACAAAGATGTATGGTCTACCTGAACAATAATCATAATTTCCCAGTAGTTCTAATACCAAAAAACATTGATAATCGGTGTTGAGGAGTCGTAAAATACCATGAGCTGCTAAGGAAAGTTTTTTGTTTATATACCTAGCAAAAACAAATAAATAGAGCTGGGGTTATGGTTAAAACAAGGGTAAATTTGATTTTTTACTAAACTGCATGTGCTGCAAACACTTAGATGTGTTGCAGAAAATTCATAATTCATTAATAAATGTAGCCAATGTTAAAAAGTAATGTTATATACAGAAGTGCAAAAAAGGAAATTAATTCATTAGATCTGACTTGAACATGTAATTATAACTCAAGAGATATGGTGTTGAATATAGAAGTTGAGAAAATTAATAATAAGAATAACTAAGTTGTCTATCCTCATTTGCACATAAAATAGGGTCATGGAAAGAAATGGATTTTGTGAAAAATTATTATTATATGGAACTATTTATTTTCCAAAAAGGATGGAAGGACCTAATCTTCTATTCAAACTAAACGGTTGAATACTTATCTATTCATTCTTATTTAACTTGTTATATTCTATATGGAATAAGAGAACAACAAAATTCCACAATTCTCCTAATGTCTCTCAAGATGGGAAAACTTTTACTTCATTTAGTTTACTTGTTTTTCCTATTTTCATTTTTAGGTACTAGACACCTTAAAAAATATTGGAATTGAAGAATTCGAGATTTGTTTGCCTGATGATCCTGATACTGGAGGAAGGAACAAAGGGTTTGCTTTTCTCAAATTTGCCGCACATGACAATGCCGAAGCTGCATTTCAGCGGTTAAAGAGACCAGACGCAATTTTTGGCATTCATAGAAGTGCAAAGGTATCTTTTGCTCGACCCCCTACAGAATCAAGTGAGGAACTTCTTATGAAGGTAAGCATCCATGTCCAGTCTGATATTTTCTGAGATGTCTTGCGGAATGTTGAGTTTGATTTTATTGTTCTATTTCATCAATTTTTGCTATTATGAGTGAGCTAAGCTTTTGAAATAAATCCTGAGTCAGAAATAACAGTTCATAATATGCAAGTCCTGGCCATTACTCCATAATTTTGTCTTTTTGATAAGATTAGGGGAGTACAATTGCTCAGCTAGGTTTGTTTAGTCAAACTTTTGAAAATAAACGTAAATTTTGGTTGCACATTTTTGGAAATTGAATCATGTAACCAAAAGCAAGCCTTAATCATAACCAAATATACCAAAAACTTTGGCTGGTTAATTGGCTCTATCTATTTTTGGTTTATACTTAACTTCAACCCGAAAACAGATTACCTTAAACAATAAAATATTCTTCCCATGAGTAGCAGAAGCTAAGTGTCTAGTCTATTGAACGACCCTTAGTGTAAACAGACAAAGATTAATTAAACAAAAACAATACATCCCTTATTAAAACAAACACTGCTTAGTTCAACCTGCATTCTTTCACAATAGTCACTACCGTACCACATGCTGTAACCTAGGTGTACCACTTTCCTGGTAATTGTTCTGCTGCTTGGACCGCAGTTCTTTTGGATCAAAGTTATCAGGAATGTGGTACATCTGCTGTGCAGTACGGAGTGCATCAGTCAGCGAGAATGCGGATTGAAGGGGGCAGGATGATATTCTAGTTCATGACACGGGACAGGACCCCAACATTTTCCGGTCAATGACCCATCTTCAGAGCTATCTATTGTTGAAACCACATAATGTATATATATGGCAAATTAACGCATGCATTTATCGCTGAGTTGTTAATTTGTATCGCTCCTGACATAAAAAAACTACTTCACAACATTTACTTCTTCCAAGAGTTAATTGTCACAGAAGATCCCATACACAACCAGCTCCGCGGGGGGGCATCCACATCCCATTCTCCCTTTCATGCTCGATCCACTTTTTTTCCCTTCCTGTCTCTGTTACCTATTCTCTCTTTCTTAAATCCCCCTTGCAATTGTGCTTCTTGCCTTCCTTGCTGCTCAACCTTGCAGTTGGGCAATTTCGCCGAGGTTTCTCGTGTGTTGGTGTAGCTTACCAGCAACCTCTTGTTGGCAGTGCTGGATGGAGCTCCTGGCATGGGGGCGGAGTTCACCAACCACTTACTCTTTCTCGCCATACTGCTTGTTGGTGAGGCAATATTTTGTGTATAACATTTCCAGAATATCTGTTCGTTTTTCTCATGCTGCACACTAGGAGTTAGGGTGGCCAAATTTGCCGACCAGGCCATGTACCAAAGAGTTCTGGAGTGCTTTTGATCCGCTGTCCAGAATTTCTAGCCCCAATACTCAGGGTTCTGGACTGCCTTTAATACTCTGTCCAGGTCTCTGGCCGCAGGTACTCAGATCCATGGTGTTTGCACCGTGCACATCAGGAGTTAGGGTCACCAAATTTGACATGTACCACAGAGTTCTGGATCGCTTTTTTATCTGCTGTCTAGATCTCCAACCCCAGTAGTCAAGCTGGGGGGTTGCATTGTGCACATCTGGAGTTAGGATCACCAAATTCGGCGATCCAGGTCCTGTACTATGGAGTTCTGGCTCGTTTTTTATCTGCTATCCAAATCTCCGGCCCCAGTGCTTAGATCCCTGTTGCATCGTGCACATCAGGAGTTAAGAGCCGCCAAATTTGACAATCCAGGTCCTTTACCACATAGTTCTGGATTGCCTTTGATCTGTTGTCCAGATCTCTGGCCATAGTTCTCACATCCAGGGGGTTGCATCAATCCTTTTTTTTGGAATACATAACTGTTTTGAACAATTTTTAGAAGGAAAGTTTGTTCCTAGACTCCTTGCTAGCGAAATGACCTTTGCTAAACAACCAGAAGTTTGTCTTTCGGTTTGTGAAATCATAAAAATATCTTAAATCAGTTTAGCAACTTCCGCATATCCCACAACCAAGTTCAGTACTATGTTTTGTATGCTGATCTATATTTAACAAAACCACCTTATTTTTAACAATCTTTTAGTACTTCTGAAGTTATTTTATCTGTAGGTTGAAATATTATCATTTTTTTTCATAATTGACTGTTACTTCATCTGTAGGTTAAAACAGTATACCTAGAACATGTTCCTCTTTCTTGGGATGAGAAGAAAGTCGAAGAATGCTGTGGAGGATATGGGAAGATTCAGAGTGTTCACCTTTTCCAGAAATTTAAAAAGTCAAAAAAGAAAATTTCTTTTGTTGAATTCTCAACCAGGAAGAGTGCATTAGCTTGTGTGGAAGGAGTAAACAATACCAAAATTGGAGGTGGAGAAGTTAAGGTATTCTAAATTCTAAATTCTGCTTGTGTTGAATTCAATCTAAATACTGCATGAGTTGTTTTTGCTAACTTACTAACATGGCCATTATCTTTCCTTACCTAGTTGGTTGCGAGTCTTGCTCGACCACCTTGTAAAATACAACTGGTCGAGAAGAGTGCTAAAGGTGGATTTAAGGTCAATAGTGGTGCAACTTCTAAAGATGCTGACAAATCTAAAAAGAGAAAGGACCAGAAAAGGGAGGTTGTTGTGAAGAAGAATTCACCACATAAATTACCGAAAGTTGACGAGAGCAATCTGACCTCTAAAGGCAATGCGGAATTACCACAAACATCCAACCGTTCTAAAGGCAAAAGGAAAGCTGGAAAGAGTAAAAATGCCTCTGTAAATGAAAGACCATCAAAGAAAGCACGGAAGAATCGTATGTTCTCTCTGACAATTTTGATTTCATAAATTATTTGATTTGATTCACGAAAACTGTTTTTTATACTTGTGACTGTGCAGGTGATGTTCTGAGAAGACCTTCAAACAAAACACATCTTGGTGGTTCTGCTAGAGCTGCCTATGCAGGACGATCTGCTGGAAATATGATGCATCCTGCAGGACCTCGATATGCAACTAGCTATCAAGCTTACCCCAGTGCGGGTGCAACTTCCATATCTAAACCAAATGCCCGTGATCTGGTACTAACATGAACATTCTTGATATTCTTATTCTTACAGTCTAGCTTCACATATGTTCATGTATAAGTTACTTATGTATTCATGCCTTTTAGGAACCTCATGCTGGATACATCCCTCCTGCAAATCGTGTTCCTTCAAGTCGTGTTCAAAGCACCTATGTGTATGATCAGCAGAGGTTTTAAATTTTTTTTGTTCAACTTGCTACTTATTTGGTACTGCTGAGATCTCCCCTGAGCTTGTAACTAATTTGGGGGTTTTCCATGGTTTCACAGGACTGCACCATACAATATCCATCAGATTAATGGTCTTCCTTACGCTAGAGGTACAATCTTGGAAGTTGTTTATTCCATGTACATGTGCATATGCTAATATTCATAACAGCCACACATAACAGGCACTACCATTTAACTGAGATCGACATTTAAGTATACCTTAGCATAATCTTTTTTATTATTTATTAATACCTTAAAAGCATCTCTCTTTTTAGTTTCTATTAAGTGGCCTTTTCATCTTGTCATTCTATTTCTACATTCCTTGTCCCTCATGTTAGCTAGCTTATTAATTGCACAACTTATTATGGTTCTGTCTGGCATATAGATTGTTAGCTAAAAGACAATTTTGTTTCAACAAAGTCATGTCTTTTATTAACCGAAAGATTTTTAAAATTTGTAGGTTTTACGAGTGTCATAAAAACACTGAGTAGTTTATTTTAGTTATGATCACACTAATTCGAATTGCTGACTCTAGATGGGATACATATATTTTTTTATATTGTCTGTCATTATTCCCAGATCTGCCCTTTATGCTCTTCCTTGTCCACCCTTCTTGCACCTTTCAACCTGCCAGTGGCCTGCTGTGCCGCAGTCTTATACAGTTGTATTGGCCATTTTGCTTAATGACTGGAACCACCTTTTTATCAATCGTGGATTTATCATATCTGAGATCATTACTGCAACAGTACAGCTATAAGTTGTTCATTATGTATAATCAGATGTGTCAAATTTGTAGAAGTTCTCCATTATACATAGTTACTTTAGCGACTAGTGTGTAGCACGAGGTAAGTTATGAACCATCAAAACTTGCTCACTCATACAATGAGTCCATTTGATTTATCATATCTACTCTGTTCTCATTGCAAGGGTAATGTGAACCATATCACCGGGCCTTTTTAGCTGTGTAACAGCAAAATAAATAGCCTAACATGCAATATCATCGTGCCGCATTCTGCACTAGTGAGATGAGCAAAGTACATGCTGTACTCAGTGCTGCTGCCAGCCTGACTAAATTTTGTTTGGCCCTATTATAAGAGATGGAGATGTTAGTCTGGATGAACAAGTGATATTTAGGAAAAACACTTTTCTATATTTGGGATCGATACTACGTGAGACAACGAGATTGTTGAAGACGTGAGCCATAGGATAAGAGTGGGATGGGTGAAATGGTGTTAAACATTGGTTGTCTTGTGTAATAAAAAAGTCTCTTCAAAGTTAAAGCCTTAAAGGGTAAGCTTTATAGGACAACGATTAGACCTACAATGCTATATGGAGCGGAATGCTGGGCGACTAAAAGACAACATGTATAGAATACAAGTGTAGCGAAGATAAAGATGCTACAGTGGATCTGTTGTCACATAAAACGGGATCGAATCCGCAATGATGATATACGTGATAGAGTGGAGATAGCACCAATTGAAGAGAAGTTTATCCAACATCGCTTGAGATGGTTTGGACATCTCCAACAGAGGCTTTCTGAGATACCGGCACGTAGTAGAATTTTAAGATATACTGAAAACATGAGAAGAGGCAAAGATTGACCAAAACTGACGTGAGAGAAAGTAGATAAAAGAGACTTAAGTGATTGGAATGTATTCAAAGATTTGGCTTTGGATAGGAGCGCATGGAAGTTAGTGACCCACGTATCAGAAGCATAACATAAGAGGAATGTTTAAGAACGGTGTTTTAGGCTCTCAGTTCAAATAGCAGGATGTAGAGTTTAGGGTTTTAGCCTTGTAAGTTGTATTACAAGGTTCTTGTTTATTTGGCATTAAGGAGGTTTCATTTTTAGCCTACCCTAACTTATTTGAAACAAAAAGGCTTTGTTGTTGTTGTTGTCTAGTGAATTGGTTTTACTTGTACTCTTGTGATAGTCTATGCATCGCTTCTTAAGATTCTGTTGATTACTTGCTTTTAGATTGGCGAAACTATTTCAATGCATGATCTAATTTTCTTTTGTTCCTTATGGCAGAAGCAGTAGCTCCACAACCAGCCTATTCTGTTTACACAAGCAATCCTGGATACCAGGTTTATACTAGTGTTACTCATGGCAACGTCTTTGTTTAATTTGCTATATATTTTCAGTTAGAATTGGTTAAATTGGATGTTATACGTCACAAGAGCGCAATGTTGGTTCAGTTCCAAAGTTTGTATGATTGCTTATAAAAGACAAAGCACTTGTTGGAATATTACTAAAATGATATAGTTTGCGAAATAAACTTTTTATGTTATATGTAATTGTGTTACATCCTGATGTCATAATTAAAAGAGGCAGTTGCACCCAAGGATACAAATCTCGGAACCGGGAGAAAGCCCGCCTGACGGCCGGTAACCAGAAAACCGGCCATAAAATTGGTCAAACTTCGAAAATGAAAATTTAAAATTTGGGCTGTTTTGAAACCGGTAACCGGGAAAAACTTCCGGTATCCGGAAAAAAACCAGTCAAAATTTAAAAATCAAAATTTGAATTCGGTTGGTTTTTCGGTTACCCGTCCCCACCGGTAGAACCGGTAACCGGCCGGTAACCGCCGGGTTTTTGAACCCTAGTTGCACCTAAAAAGGGACATTTCCTTTACAAATCAGATGAGATACAATTCTGCTTGGATTGGCCAACCTAGAAATTGCTAGGGCTTGCAGGCAGCCCAATAAGGCTTTGTTGTTGTTGTTGCTGGCAGCCTAATGGTTTTTACTCCCCTCTATAGATATAAGTTGTTGACTTTTTAGTCTCCAATGCAAGACTTTGACCATATTATGTCATAGTAACATACTAGAATATATATATATAAGGATGAAAAGTCTTAACTATGGATGGAAAGTCTCAATCATGAATCGAAAGTCTTAACTATGGATAGAAAGTTTCAATCCTGGAGTCTGGGCACCATGGTGCCCCTGTTATTTATACTATATATATATATTGCGAAAGTATTTTCCAAGATAAATCTAATGACGTTATTTTCGTGTGGTCAATTTATATACTTCTACATATATTAACGGTTGAAGTTTCAAAAGTTTTACTGATTGGATTCCATGGCGACTTGTATTGAGGGAAGGAGTATTTGATAGGCCCTTTGCTGCCTGTTCTGGTCTGGGTCAAAAGAGTCTCTTTGCATGGGCCTGGCAAGTGCCAAGTATTGCTGATATAAACTGCTGCTAATGATGTATCTCAAAGATCCTCATAACGTTTGGTGATACAGATTTCAAAAATCTTTTAGAGAATGTGACAAATATTTGTAAATCTTCACTCATAATCTTTTTGAAGTCTTGCAGTGACATGGGCCATCTCTTGAGTTATTTTTAATGCTTTTGCAGGGTGGATATGCATACACCTACCTGCCTCCTCAACCACCTCCAAGTGGATCTTACCATCCAGGAAGTGGTGCATACAACCCTCGAAGAGGATACTACTGACTGAAATCCAAGTGCTGACTCCAAGCTTCCATGTGATCTCATCATGACAGAAGCAGTTACCGTTGCCAGGCACCCTGATGCTGGAAATGATGAGTTCAATCGAGTGTATGATTGGCTTTATATTCTATTCTGTTCAAGAATGTTGTTTCAAGAAATAAGAATCCCCTGCTCCTGTCTCGCTAGCTGAAAACAAAGTGATGATAAGAAAGTGCAACCTGCACCATGTTTGCTGTTGAAGATGATTTTGAATGTTCAAATCATAATCGTTGAATGCTTAAATTCGTTTGCCCTATGATGAGGAGCTTGTGTTGTGCTTGGATTAATAATATTAATTAATCCTTTGCTGGATCTTGAACAACGTACAGGTCGAATGGTGGTCAAAGGCCACATGATAATCATCGGACCTGCCAGAGGCACTTTGCATTCAAGGTTGACATTTCTAACTGCATGAGCATAATTTACTTGTTTATTGTGGTCACCAATAACTTTATTCATATCATGCCTTTTGGCTCTAGCTTCGGGAGATGCCTACCTGTGTGCCAGAACGCAGTCATCCAAATACTCATACCCTGCACAAACCAAATTAGAGTTCATCTGCTTGATAGAACATCATCTCCTTATGCATGATTCTTATCGTAATTGTTTAGCGTAACAGTCTCCTCATCTGGAAGTTGGTAGCATAGATATACTTCCTGCAGCCTTATGTTCATCTCTTCCATGTGATTTTCATGTTATTCAGTGTGGCCCTGAGTTACCTTAATTCTTTGAAAAGCATGCCAACCTGCATTTTTTGGTTGCATCACCAATACCTTAACTTTTCATTTTCAACGCTGTCATCGTCTTAACTATATCACTAATGGCTCAGCTGTTACCATAGGTGACACCTCTCGACTTCTGTTTCTTCTCACAGGCTGTTCCTTGCTAATACCTTAAGCCTGACTTCCATTATTCTATGCACAACATGGCCTATGGGTTGACACTCTGTATGGATAGCACAATTACTCATCACAACTTTACAGGTCACCAAATTTCAACAGAATCCCTACAAGCCTTGGCTGTAAAACCATCCAAACAAATTCAAGTTGCCAACTTGTTGTCCTCTTATGTTGCTGGGTTCAACACAAATCAACAAAGAAAATGACAGATTTGACCACAAAATTAGAATCTTTTGCTTCAAACCCACGCTACAAACCAAAAGACTTAGGCTGGTTTTTTGTTCAGGAGAGACCATACGAAGAGGTAAATAGTCACATACGATTTTGTCTGGTATAACTGAACTCAATATAATACCTACTACAATCGATTTGTAAACCCCACCTTAAAAAGATGCACCATTTGAAAACTAATTGCTGTAACAAAAAGTGATAAGCCAAAGTCAGGCTGAACCCACCCCTAATCTCACCATACCAAAACCCTAAAGTCAAATGCGCACATAAAGTCAAAATTTCCCAACCTTCCAGCTACTTAGCCTACTAATTTTACCAAAATTGAACAAAACTTTTGATTACACTTAAGGCTATGCACCCCCCAAGCCGACCCAATGGTTGCTGATCGCCACAGGGCCTTTTCCCTCATCACTCGCGAGCCCTTAGTCTATAAGACACACCACCCCTTCGCTGGACCTAGTCTATAAGACCATCCCATGCTGGGCCTATTAGCATAGTTACTCTAGCATTGCCAAAAGAAACTTGTCAAGGGGTTTTCGACAAATTTAACCCATGTGGGATTTTTTGGGGTAATTTCCAATTTTGTATTAAATAGGTTTCTTAATTTCCCCTTTTAGTATTAAATAGGCTCATTATTTAACAAATACCATGTATCAAGCAACATACAGCGTTAGTAAGCCTTTTAAATTTGTATAATATTACAAATCAATGTGCACACTTGAATTGAATTCAATAGAATAATTTTCAGCGACCAGAAGTTACAAGAATGTCAGCGACTTGAACTGATCTTAAGTGTAAGCCCTATATGATCTATCTATAGTTAACACAGTTTCTTCATTTTAACGTGCTCATGTCCACAGCAAAAGAAAACGTTCCTACTACTGATTCGAACCCTATCTTAAGTTTTTAACATGCTGAATTACTGTTCCTATCTGGACTAGGCCTTCTCAGACTTTGAATGCTTGGCTGCTGAAGCAAGAGATTCCTCAGTTTTCCTTTTCTTGGATTGAGCAATCAATCTATTAACATAAGAAATGTAAGCATCAACGTCAAATTTTCTCTTGCAGCCTGCGTAATTCATGTAACGTATCTTTCCAAATACCGGACGCTCCTTCCAACCCTGAAAAAAATAGTAGGGGTGTAGAAATACTCGTAAGCTTCCAGAATGTGAGTAATAATCTATGCTTGTAAGAAGGCATTGATAGAGGCTTTCCCTGTGAAGTGAGCGGACAACACAAACCTGATCATGGAGGCCACATATAGACCACATGCAACCGACGTAGCCACTGGGGTCCCTGCCGTCTATCTCATACTGCAACAGACTAATTTGTAAGATTTTGTTGACAAACATTTAAAAATCCACGAAAGTACTTAAAGGCAAACAACTATTACAGAACCAAAACTATCTACCAGGAAAAAATGGAAGTATGGGCACTAGGAATATATTTTTGAGCTATTTCACATGCACTGAAGATTTTTTTCCCACCTACAATTCCACATCTTCCTTCTAGCTTCTTGTACAAACTCCCAACAAGCAAAAGTTACTCCAGATTGTCAGAGGCAACTTGGAAATCTACTTGCTGGTTGTCGCCAAAAGGGCAATGACTCAAGAATATAAAAAAGATGGTTGGAAACCAGTAAGATTGGTGGAAGACCAGGTGTACCGTATTCCTACACGATAATCATGGCTAGAACTTTTACTTTCTTCTCTTCCAGCATAATAGGCAATAGAACTACTCTTAACTATGTGCAAGACAACGGAACACTTTGGTGGTGTTGACAAGCAAAACACCATCAAATAAAAATGGAAAAAGTATAAAATCTAAATTGAACAAATTCAGTTCAAATTCACCGCCCTTTGTAAAAAATGGTAGCTGAAAGTACACAGTTGGTAATTGAGTAAATGTAACTTCTGTCGTTTAGTAATCTATATATTTGTACCTCATTTGCTTTGGAAGTCTAGATCCTACAATAATCCTTAAATCAGAAACAAGAAATTTTCTAAAAATTCTCTCATTATTCGAGAGAAAAAGAGAGGATCTACACTACTTATTATAGTGTGGCCAGATTATAACGGTGCAAATTAATCATGTATATATATATTACAACTACTATAATTGCATAATGAATACAACTATATTTTTGAAAGACAATAGAGTTATATAACAAATACAATATGTTGCAATATCTAGATGCACAATTGTGTGGGAAATTCCACTAATCAGTACTAAAACAGATTTAATCAAATGCAGGTTCTTGCAAGTTTGAATCTGACGGTTAGAATATATTTTTCATGAGATTTGTAATTCATAATATCTTACACTAAAATACGGCAAGTCTCCTCTCTTCATTATTATGTTTGTTTATCATGTTTCATGTGTTCGATGAATTAGGTTGATAACCAGCACCAGCAAAAATATAAAAATGAACAAAGACAATAGTACAACTCTACAATATGTGTCAAACATGCTTCTAAAATTTACCTTGTCGTTTAAATATATTGCTATTGAAAGTGCTTCTTCAGGCCCACTGGTCCATTCTAGAATCTTTTTGGCCCAATACATTCTGCAGAAAACTACCATATCAGGACAGAGCAAAATCTTTTACAAAGAATATAACAGCCGAACTAAGCATCCATGATTTAGAACACAGCTCTTTCTGGCCCCAAAATAAAGTGGAACATAAAATATGTGGACGGTTTCCTCTGTCAAGGATAAATATGTGTAGCAAAGGCTTTGTACCAAACAAATATTACACAGATCATCATAAATTAATTATTAATTCCCACTTAAATCAAATATACTTAAAAACCCATATTGTTGAAATAAGAGCACAAATACTTGGTTATTTGCAGAATATGTCATACATGGTCGAAATAAACAAAATTATGTGTACAAATTAGAAAACTAAATCATATGAATTTGTCATGTATTCAGCTATTTTGTAAGGTCTTGATGGGCTATTCAATGACAGGACATGAGTTCAAGAAAAGAGCGCATCCATATTTGACTGCATTTTGAACTTATTTTACTATAATGCAGATAAAAACAGCAAAAATCAAGAAGCATCTGCAGTTTTAAAGACCAATATGTCAAATCATTCTTTGTTCAGTTCTTTATCTTTCTAGCAGCGAGAATAAGATACTCAGGCAATTGAGACCATCCAACTGACATAAAAAAAAAAGAAACAACAAATAAAGTGGGTTAAAACCATGGTATCTTAAGTAGGTATAATTTATTTTACCGCATGAATCCATGCATTTTTCCATGGTGAACCATCTCCAATTGTGATGCATTCCAGAGCTGATAAAGGATGCAAAAAGAAAACATGAACTCAATTAAGAAGTGAGGTTAGAATGACTATCTGCAGGAGAGTACAAGGCATTTGCTAAAACATACAGGATCAGCTGTTTTTGCATTCTCAAGCTGCTCCCTCCTGCAAACCAAAATAAAATGCTAGTTAACCAGTAACCACGTAGAGCAGAAGCCTTTTGCCTTAGTACTGCCAAGCAGATTAATGTAATTATAAGGCGCAACTGAAAATTATAAAGGATGGCTGACTCACGTATAAATGTGCTCTCTTTTATCAGCAGCATGATCCTTCAGTGTCTTCCTAGCCCACTCCCATGCAGCAGCCAGCGAATCATAGTGAGGCTGGTAATAGCAGAAGTTGTCAGCTAGCTCCCTCCTTATTATCAGCTCCTCCAAGAATGCATCCACTGACTGTTTCCAAAGATTTCATATCCATACATCTATTAATTATTAGTCTTTCACTGTTAGACAAAAAAATAACTAAAGCTTCAGCACCGACATTGAGATTCGCAGTTTGATTGCTACAAATAAATATACTATGCCATCTAATATCTCATCGCCATTGCATAATGTTCTCAATTCACCACCTTAATATGTAAACAAGGGCACCTTGGGACTAAGATGGCGGCGCTTTTTTGCCTCGAGAGCACATCGCTGTGCTGAAATATGCCCGAAATGCAGGTATGGCGAAAGGCCAGACAATGCCCTTGGCTTTGTGGGATCATTCCGGTCTGTATTGTAGCTCTTGATCCTCTTCGTCAGGAACCCATCCTTGCTCCCCAGAAGTGCCTCCATCGCCGCTGCCTCTCCCGGCTCACACCAGTCAATCTCTGGCACGTTCTCTGCCTCGCTGCTCCAACAGCCAAGAACCATTCATCACTCATAGCCAATTATACACGTGACACCAAGTTTTTCAGTAAATTCATCACATAACTCTCCCCATACCTACAAACCCTTTCGATGAGTGCGTCCCAATCGACATCCTCGGGCTGCTCCCCGTCCCACGGCTGCACCGATGGCAACTGGGGGAACTCCACCAGGTACTCGTCCATGACTTTGCTCACCTTGCTTCTGAAGGTCTTGGCCGAGTACTCTAGCTTCTCCGACGCCGCCCATACAGGCACCACGTTGTGCGCGTCCACCTGTGTAAACACCACAAACGTCTCCATCGAATTCACCCCCCAAATGATCCCAACTTTCTTGGGAGGATTCCCATGCAAATTGCAGCAATACAATTACCTGGTGCACGGCCACGCCGGCCGCGTCCCGCCGCAAATCGCTGACCACCGTGTCCAGCGCCTCCCGCACCGGTCGCAGGGGCGAGAAATCGGCGACCAGCGTCGACGCCCCAAGCCGCCGCACTAGCGCCGGGACCTCCGCGGGCCCACCTATCAGCGAGACGTAAAAACGTCACATTTCACGACCCGGGAGCCGTTTCTCTCCTCCGAATACGCGGTGCCACATGTCAGAATCACGGGAAGGGGACCAAAATTTGGCACGTGAAGAAAGAAGCTCGTACCGGCGAGGAGGAAGAAGGGGAGACGACGGCCGTGGGCGTAGGCGGCGAGGCGGCGGAGGCCGCGGAGGAGGAATCCAAGCTGGCGGCGCCGCGCGGAGAGGAGGAACGGCTTCGGGAAAAGCGCGAACGCGACGGCGAGCGGCGCCGCGGAGGCGGCGGCGAGGCCGGCGGCGTGGAGGAGCGCCCAGTTGTCGGCGAGGCGCTGGTCGCGCAGCATCCAGTACACCACCGGGCCGGGCGCGCCGGGCCTCGGGCCACCGCCCGGGTGGAGCACCCGCACGCGGGCCGGGTGTACCGCGCTCGAGCCCACTGTGCCCGGACTCGCGGTGGTCGGCGGCATTGCGCTGCGGAAGGAAGGAAGACGACGCGACGTCGAGGAGGAGAAGCGGGGAAATGGAGCGGCCGGTCTCTGCCACCTCGTGCGTGTACACGTATCGGGTGAGCTCGGTGTTCCAAGGCTGGACGTTGCTTCGCGCAACTGCTGTTCGGCCGTGGGGTCGCGGTGTATGGACTGGTTCTTGGCACGGAGATCATAAGGGGAGTTGGGAGTTTTGGCGGGGGAGCGGCCACGTCGGCCGTGGCCTGGTGTGTGGGCCCGTACGTAATGTTTTCGTGCTAGACCCGGTGTATAGGTGGGGTAGTTGCTCTGACGGAGAGCGGCAGTCTCCCTGGTGATGCTGGTCCAGCGGACCGTGAGTGGTCTCTAACTGTACGTATAGACCTTTTTCTTCTTCCTTTGCGACGGCTCCTTTGGCCCAACTACCAGACGGCCCGGCCCGCCTTGTCACTCCGGCCTCTCCCCATTTCCACAGGCGTCAATTACTAACTTTTGCAATGGGCTTTATATTACGGCAAAAACTGCTACATGCGCATCCTTACAGTGCACTCATCTATATTTAAACTAAAAAATATCACGAAAATTCTGAAAAAATTTCTAGATATGTTTTATGGTTTATTATACCTATGTATATAATTTTAAGTTCAAATTCATTCTATATTAAGAGTAACAAAAAAGAGAAAATTCTGATAAATTTAAACTGTCAACATTTTGCCTTATATCAATGTTCTTTTGTGCTTTAAATTAGTAGTATGCTAAATTAGGTAAAAAAACTTATCTAGTTCCCTTATAGATTTTTAATTGTCTGTCTTAGCCCTTTAGACCTGATCAAATGGATTGGGCCAATCATATCGACCCGATATACGGTACTATTGGGTTGGTCCGGACACATCAGCGTACAACACAATAAACAGGCAGTGCCGCCCTGATTCGATAGAGTGTGCTGTGCATGAGCGCGAACGAGTGACTTGACAATAAAATCATTTACGTTTAACAGTAAAATCATTTATGATTGTCAGTAAAGTACTTACAACCGTGCTCAATAGGCCATCGATGACCTAGTAGACTAAGCATGCTCAGGTCGGCCCGACATAGTCCGACCTCTCTTTGTGTTATATATAGATCAAAGAATAGACACGTAAACTGATACTAATACGACACAAGAACTTATTTAAAAACGCAGCATGTCTACTTAAATCGTGCTATATCCGAATTCGAACCATACCATACTAACCATACTAGACGACACATTTGACATGGTCAGTCTACACGTTAAGCGCTGTGCCCGACTGGGGTGGCACAGTTCACTTTTCCGGCAATCTTGTTCTGCCACGTGATCTAAGATCTGAGATCGGCCGTGCAGTGAGACAGGAACGAACCTGTACATCAGCTCGTCCGGTTCCCCGTGGCGCCAAGCACCTGCGGGCCCCACCTGTCGGGTGCCGCCAAGCGAACGAGTCGTCCACGCTGTCCCGCCTCCCTCTGCACACCGCTCAACCTACTCACACCCAACATTGCCTCCCTGAAAAGGTCGACCCACATATTCTCCGTGCACTCATGTCCCACACGTCAGTGAGGAACACCACTAAATCTCAGGTGAGTGATTCCGCCAGTTCAGCGATAGTGCCATTTCCCCCACGTCCAGGATGGATGGACCCCTCCGGACGGGCCACCTCAGCCCATGCATGTGGGCCCCATGCACGGCCCGGGCCCACTGTCATACAGGCAAAGCACCTCTCTCCACTGGGCCATTAACTGGAGGCGTTCCCGGCGTCCTCCTCGCCCCGATTTCCCATCCCGTCTCGTCGCTGCCGCTCGCATCGCCCAGCTGTTTCGGCGGCTGCGAGAGAGAGAGAGAGAGATGAAGGGCGGCGGCGGCGGCGCGGCGGCGGTGCCGGGGGACTACGTCTACTTCAAGTCCGTCGTCCCGCTCCACAAGATCTCGGTAAGCGCCCGCCCTCCCGAACTGCCCTCGCTCGCATCTCCCACCTCCCCTCTCCGCTCGCGCGCACGAACTTTGGCGCGCCGCCGCGGCGTGGTCCCGTGCCTGGGCCGTTCTAGGGTACGAGATGTTCTCGTTTCGTCTGGCCGTGGTGCTTGCGGTGTCTCTTCGAATTGGATCGCTCCGTGCGGTTCTCCGGTGGCGCCATCTCGGGCGGGAATTTGGTTTAGTTCCCTGCGGGCTTGCGCTTAGTGTTGTTTGTTCTGGGGGGTTTGTACCTGGCCTGGTCTGGGTTTTAAATGAATTTCAGGGGAATTTAGTTTAGTTGCCTCTTCTCTGCGAGATCTGTGGAAGTACGATGGCTGATGCAATTTCGTGTTTGACGGATTGGGTTTTTGCTCCGGCTAGATCGGATAGGTAACACATTCACATTTGTGTGTTCGATTCAAGTTTACCTTGAGTTGACATGTGCATTTGAGTATTCGACATGAAGCACATGATGCATTTGGTGCAGTTTTGGCTAGATTATCATGATGCTGCGTAATTCAGGCAGCGGCTTTAACTCAGTTTTTATGATCGAGATTGCAAGCTCTATGGTTTTGCATATATGCAGTTCATGACAGGCATTTCTGTCCAGTGTTCAATCATGCTTGTCTGATCATGATGTAGGCATTCTAGAGCTTAAAAATATTTAGCTTTAGTATGCTTGGAGGCTTGGTGCAATCTAGTTAAGTTTAGCTTAAATTTCTTGAAGTCTACTTTACTTCTCTTGTCTATGTATTAACTGTGTGAAACTTGTGCTCAATCAAGTTCTCTAGCGAAGTAGCGTTTAGGAGTTGGATTGATTTGATTTTGGGAGCTGGTGATCAAATTAGGCATGTCTTATGTCCTACATATATTTGTTGTTTGACTGCTTGCATTGCATTAGCCAAGTGCATCATAGTGCGAGCTAATATAATGCTAATTTATTCTGAATTCACTATGAATAATGGAATCATCCTAGGGTGTGTGAGGATATCTTTTATCTGTTTTGCAATCCCTTGTTCTTTTCTGGTCGTTGGCGTGTGTGTTGACCTTTGTTTAAGCATAACAGAATATCTCAAATTAATTTCTTTGGCTTTGCCTACTCGTTCATTGATTGTATTAATAGATAGACATGTTAAACATTAACCTTGGATTTAGTTTACGAGTCCCCTGAGTCTGCATGAATTCAAATGTAGGTTTACAATTTTGTCAAACCCAGTGTGTAACTCATTATATATACCCCACTTCAACTCAGTGGAATTCTAATGGGTGATACATGCCTTTGAAAAAAGAAAATCCCATTTTTAAGTGTTTTCGTAAGTATCTATGATTTTTTTCTATCAATTCATATGATTGGCCAGCTTCTAAGCTATCTCTTCCATTGGAAATTTTCTAGATTGGATCAAAATTGTGGAGGTACTATGATTTTGGCCCCAAGACTGTGCCACCTCTTGTCTGCATCCCAGGAATTGCAGGGACGGCTGATGTGTACTATAAACAGATCATGTCCCTGTCTATGAAGGTGCTTACTTTAAGAGATGAACCCATGAACGTGCCCCATTTTATTCTCACTACATCTATTCTGATTTTGATTAGCTGTCTTGAGAGTTCATATGTACCTGCAAATGTATACCTATGTGATATGCGACCCTTAGTGACATATGTGTTTGTGCTTCATATTCTAACATTTGGAGTTATTAATTTATGATAATATTTAAACATTTTCTCTACATAAAAGACATACACCCCCCATTTTAGTAAGCTATATAACGGAAACAGAATAGTTTGTCTATGCAAACTTTCCATCTTGATGCTAGATAAGATTTTGGCGCATAAGCAAATACATCTTTGAATCTTGAATCACTAAAATTTTAGTATCAATGAAGATATGAAATAATTTGGAAATATTTTGTTTATGAGCATGATATAATGCTCGGTGAACTGCAGTTATAACTTTTGTTTTGTTTGTTTTAAACACATATGTATGGGCAAGAAGCCTTGAATTCTTGATGCTGCTTGAGTACCTTAGGAGGTTTTCACGCTTTACAAGACATCCAAATTGTGGTGACATTATGAGGTGTCTAATTTGAATTTGGACTTCTCTGTCTTCTTAGAATTCGACTGCCAATCCAACTGTTGCAGAAACCTTGTTTATGTCTGTTTGCCAAGGGTATAATTAGGTAATTACATATGTGGGACTAGCCTAAGATTGATTTCTTAATTTTTCTTTCAGGGTTATCGAGTGATATCTATTGATGTTCCCCAAGTTTGGAACCACCATGAATGGATTCATTCATTTGAAAAATTTTTGGACTCCATGAATACCCATCATGTAAGGAAATGCCACCCCATTTTCCTTCTGCATTTTCTTTCTGATGATGCTATTACCTTATTAATGCATTGCATTCTGTTTCTTTGCCATTCTTGCTTAAAATTGAGCACCCATTTTTCTCTCCAGAATCCCATGCATTTTCCACTTCATGTTTGTGCTTGTTGCAACGTATAATCCAGAATTTTTTTGTTTTTGTTTTATTCAACCTTTTATTCTACATTGGGAAAATATAAGTGTGGTATAATGAGCTATAAACATATGTGAAATCAAAATTAGTGCAAGCTCCTATTTCCTTGTTTTTGAAAGATGCATGTTGTTGCTTATTCTTTCCACAACAAAATAAAGAGTTCGCACATCCCAGTTTTGTATGATTCTCATTTTTCTTGAGGAGATGAATAGAAGTGTTAGTTTTATGATTTGTTCCTTGCAAATGTACTGCAGGAGTTTTGGTTTTATTTCCATTAATCCTGAAGGATTAATTTGAAGTAGTACTAATTTATACTGAACCATCTGACCAAGCAGGTTCATATTTATGGTACATCTCTTGGTGGATTTCTTGCACAAATATTTGCTCAACACCGTCCAAGGAGGGTAAAGTCCTTGGTCCTATCAAATACTTTTCTTGAGACGCACAAGTTTGCCGCTGCCATGCCATGGTCTCCAGTGTATGTGTTCTCTCTTAAGTTTTTTTTGTAACATTATGTGATTGTTGTATTATAGATCATATGCCTGTCAGCCTGTGTGAACATTTGATCATGTGTGCATGCCTAGACACTTTCTTCCATCTAAATTGGGTTGTGTTCTGTGGCCACAGGCATTTTAATGTGCTATGTTATTCATTAACTCAAGGGTTTCAAGTTTGTTTAGTACAATTTATCATTGAGGGAGAATATACATCCATCCATTTGTTTCACGAAGGAATTATATATCTTACATAGCTTCACTAAAATCTGATGATATGGCACCAATTTCTGTCTAAGATGACCAGATAAGTTATTGGGTGAATTAAGTGCGTTGAATTACCTTAGAGGTGTTTCGGTTATGGGTTTTTTAAATTTGTTTTATTAAAATAAAGCTCTAATGGGAGTTTTGAAGAAACAGATTTTATTCTGTTGGAGAATATGTTATTTGGCAAAAACAAGTGTTTTGTTGAAAACAATGGTAAAACTCATTTTTTGGGTTTAGAGAAAATCCATTTCCATTATACTGATTATAGCAGCTAAATAAGACTTATTGGCAGTTAGGACTTAGGAACCAAACTGAATATGACGAAATCTTGTTTTGCTAAAACTTGATGTTCAAAAGAACCCTAAAGTCTTAAACCTATATAATTAACACATGCATTTATTAGTGATGCCGTTTCTGTAGCTTAATGATGTTCTTTGCAACAGTAGTGACCAGAATTGTGGTGTTAGTAATGGGGTGACATGATGAATCTGAATGATGTTCAGTAAAGCACATGATGTAATGATATGAAATAATAACAGCTATGCAGCTGTTAGAAAATTAAGTTCTTAGCTCAATTAAAACTAATTTTCATTTTTCTCACAATGTTTTTTTTTGCAACATTAGCTAACATCATATGTTCAAATGTTTTCCCTATAAAACAATACTTTATTACTGGATGAAAATTATGGTGAATAATTCTGTCCAGCAACTTTTTGTCATATTGCAGTGTTAATTGGACCCCTTCTTTTTTGCTGAAGCGGTACCTCTTGGCAGGAATCCGAGATGGTCCCCATGAACCATTCATCGCAGACTCTGTAGATTTTGTTGTGGGTCAGGTTGTTATCTATTTTAAACACTTCGTTAGATGTTTTTGCACTAATCGGAATTCTCTAATGTTTAAAATGATTTTATGCACGTTATAAATATGAGTAATCAAACTTGATCTGGTAAAAAGATAGATATTTCTAGTTAGATGACTAATATGAGTATGACAAGGCAATTTTGATTTTCTGTTGCTCTTCTATTCCTTGTTTATCATTTGGTAATATCAAACTTTTGCATGCCAGGTTGAGACATTGTCAAGAGATGACCTTTCGTCAAGGTTGATGTTAAATGTTAATGTTGCATCAGTTGGATCATTAATGCTACCTGATTCACTCATCACTATCATGGATGTAAGTATCTAAATTCAAGTAATATAACACAAACCTCACCTATTACTGTTATATAAGCTTTTCTTAATTATTATTGTTCATTGTTTTCGATTGCATCGATTGGCTGCAAGAGTTTAGAGCTGTGATCTATTGTTAACATAAGATTCAGAAATCAATTATTAACCTGTATGAGTAGGTATGCTGGGAGATAAGCATGTTAAACCTTTTGTACCTTACAATAATCTACGCATTTGAAATTCGCAGTTGACAAGGAATTAAGGACTGCAAAGAGCAATTCTTTCTATAATCCATGATCTTTTGACACTCCTATCTTCTGCATGCTAACTATGTGCAGTGAACATCTTTGCACAGACAAACGACTACTCTGCTGTTCCTCAGCAGTTGAAGGACCAAGTGAATGAAAGGTACCCAGGTGCAAGGCGTGCGGTACTGAAGACTGGTGGTGACTTTCCCTTCCTGTCACGCCCAGATGAGGTTAATTTGTACCTTCAGGTATAGTAGATATATCTTGTTTTTCCCTTTCATTGTTGGGGGACTTTATGAAGAACAATTTGCAAAACACTGGCAGCTACATTTGAGGCGAGTTGGAGTAGAACCAAGGCCAGATCTGGTCCAAGGTTTCACACGCAATGGCAGTGCTGGGAGCTCAAAGGACCACAAAGATGGAGGAGACAGTTTTGATGATCGTCCTGGAGACAATGGGGACAGTGGTTCAGACGGCCATGATCGTGAGACACAGCATTCTGGATCAGAATCACATGATTTTGATGAACCCATACGAACAAGCACAATGCTTGCGAATACTGTGCTAGATACGGTCAGCTCAACTCTGTAAGCCTCACTATGGCCCTGTTCCAAATAGCTTCTGACTTTTGGCTTTTAGAAACCAAAAGTTGAACGGAGTGGCTTCTTAACGTGGTTTCTATAAACCACTTGTAGAAGTCACTATAGGAGCCACTTTGAATGGAGTGGTTTCTTAACACGAATGTCCCTTACTCCCTCAAGTCTCTCGCAATCAGTCAAAAGTCATAGCACTTTTGAATAGGGCCTATGCATGCTCTTTATGCATCATTACTATGTGTCTGCTTTGTATATTTCATCAAGACAGTTGTTGGTTGTGTGAAGTAGTGAATCACCCCTTTTGCCCCCTATATAGAACTGATCTTGTAGAATATCGTCAGAGTCGTGAGTGGCTCAGCTGCTTTGGAACGGGTTCTGTCTTCAACATTGCCAATGGGAAAGCGGCACATCAACAGACGGACTTGTATGTTTCTAATTTTGTATAATATGCTTTTTGTCTTCTTTGTCTACCCAGTTTTTTTGGTAGGCCTGTAAATTGAATTCGAGATGTCTGAAACATTGTTGCGATTGGTGAATTTACTTGGAAATAGCACAATAAATTGCTTATTACCCCTGGTGATTTTGCAAGTTTCTTGTCACTTATTCTAGGCTTCATTTGGGACACAAGAATTTTTCAACAATTTCATAGAAAACAGTTCAATTCCTTCAGAAAACCGGGAAAACATTCGTGTTTCCTACGGGAATTTTGCAAGTTTCTTTGAAGCAGCACAATAAATTGCTTATTACCCTTAGGGATGGAAACGGTCGGAAACGGTCGGAAAACTCATCAACCGTTTTCTACTTCTACATTTGAATACGAAAACGAAAGCGAAAGCGGTAAAGCCGGACACGAAAACGAACGCGAACTTACGGAATATCGAGAATTTCGAAAACGAACCAATTCGAGCGGAATTATGTCGAACACGGTCGGTATACGAAAATTCAATACGGAATACCGACCTGTAGGACCAAGTGCATAACAATTAACAAGTGACCAAGTACATAACAATTACCAAGTGCATGATCAAGTTCAAGTGCATATAATAATTAACAAGTGCATGACCTTTGGTCTTAAGTATTAACATAATAGCCGACACAAATACAATACAAGTCTAAAATAAGCAATTAACAGCTAGCAGAACATCTACAGTTCATCAGCATCATCCATGAGGTCAGGATCGCTTTCCATATCTTTTGCTTCCTCATTATCCTCCTCAGAGTCCTCATCCCCCTCCTTGTCCTTTTCCTACAAGTTTGCAAAGTGAATTAAAATTAGATGTAGCAATAGCATATTTGAGCAAGCGGTCAATAAACATACACATACCTCAATTTTCAGTTTAGCCACAACATTAGCCAAAGCCTCAACCTCAAGATCACTCACAATTGATCCAACCATTTTAGAATTTGAACAAAAAATGAGAAAGAAAGGAAAATAATCAATGCATTATTCTGCTGCAATTATAAGTGTCTAACTGAAAAAAAGATAAAATAAGCACCTTTTCTTGCTGCAGCAACCCAATCCTTTGTGCAAATTAATGCCTGTACCATCTCGGGATCAAGACGACTACGATAGGGATCAACAACACGACCAACAGCACTAAAAGTAAACTCGGATGCTACTGTTGATACCTGTATGGCCATTACATCCCGAACAATTTGCGAAAGGATAGGATAATCTTCTCTCTTGTTTTTCCACCATGCTAAGATATCAAACCCACCAACAATTTTTAGAAGTGGTTTTGCAATATACCTCTCCAACTCATTTGACTCAACCATAGCAAGTTCACTTGCATCATATAAGAATTCTTCTAGGTCATGGTCTACATTTCCCATTAATATATCAGCTGTGTTACTAGGTCCAGGTGCAGCCCCTTTACTATTTTTCTTTGATGATGCAGGAGCAGAACTAACATAAAAGTTGTACAATTTCTTTACCACACTAACAAACTCATCAAGTTCAAATTGATAATGATCACCATAGAACTTCTTCATATAGTACTCTAGCAGCCTTTTCTTATACCTAGGAACCCGGGAGCAGCACGTCTACACTTTCATCTCAACACTTCTTGGAAGCCAAGTCTGGAGGCTGGAGCAATTGGTAAGAGTTAGATGTGCAGTTTCAAGTGAATTATTCTATTGCTAGAATATTTGGGACTTACTTCCCCTGTTTGTATCTCTATGCTGAAGCTAATTTTTTGGTGATGACATGTATTGAAATGCACCTGTTTACTATTGCAACATGATATTTCTCAGTAAAATGATTGTTCAATGTATGACTATAAGAACACAATCAGGTCCTGTTTGGAAACAAAAATAAAAATAAAAGTAACCACAGCAAGGCTTCATTGCCATTTCAGTGCAATCTGAAAATATCTGTATATGAACCACATGACACGAAGCCTACACAACATTTATAAACCGATGCTTCTCCAGCTTGCCAAAAATCGAGTGACAAATTATGACAATCAGCTACCATTCTGGAAATTCCAATTCAATCAAAGGAAAAGGAGTACTAGAATAAAGCTTAGAACATGGTAAAGGCATGATGACAAGCTACTATAGCCAGAGCACATAATGGCTCGGTAGAAATT
The DNA here is from genome assembly GCA_036346575.1 of Dendrocalamus sinicus. Taxonomy (NCBI): domain Eukaryota; kingdom Viridiplantae; phylum Streptophyta; class Magnoliopsida; order Poales; family Poaceae; genus Dendrocalamus; species Dendrocalamus sinicus. The sequence goes on from CM070673.1 coordinate 26,334,620, forward strand.
GTATTATGATGTGCTCAAACATTTGCATTGATAACCCCAAGTGCTGTGAATCCTTTCTTCAGCTGTTAGTTACCTCTTCTTTGGAGAAGCCGTTCTTCGCCACGCCGATGCTTCGCGGCGCTAGAAGGTGGCGCACGGATTTGGTCTTGGTCTTGCCCTTCCTCATTGCTGCAGGACCGATCCACCTTCTCCAGTGGGGCGCCATCGATGGCGTCGGCGGCCAGCGGCTTCACGGCGCGCCGCCGGGCGTGGCGGTGGCGGTGGCGCGCGCGCGAGGTCCGACGCGGCGGGCGGCGCGCCTAGGCCCTAGCTGCTGGCGGGCGCTGGCGTTGTAGAGGAGTAGACGGCGACGGAGGTGACCGCGGCGGGCGGGTGGGGCGGTAGACGAGGTAGAGCACGAGCGCGGTGATGCCGCGGCGAGGAGGATGACAAACGACGAACGAGCATGCGGAGGGTTCGCGAGCCGGCGGGCGCGAGGCGGCGGGTGGGGCGTGGCGGCCGCCGGGATGGCACGCGGCCGCCGGGGCGGCGCTGCTGGAGTGCGCGCCGCGTCGCGTGCGGGTCTGCGGCCGCCGTGGATAGGAAGGAAGGGATTAGGGATTTAGGAGGAGAGAGCCAGAGCAGCGCAGAGGGTGGGGTGTGGACTGGCTGGGCGCTGGCGCTGGCCGTGAGACGGTGAGACCTGGACTTCTAGTGGGCCAAATTCGGTTTAAACCGTATTTACAATACGGTATATTCCGAAAAAATGTAGAAAAGTAGAAAATGGTCGGAAAACGTCTAAACTGTTTCCGCCCCGTTTTCGAATTTGGTATTCCGTATTTCGAACCGAATTCGAATTTGTCCGAAAATACGAATTCGATCGGGTCAAATGTAGAAAACGATGCGGTTCGGTATGGGATATTTCCGTTCCGTTTTCATCCCTAATTACCCTTAATGATTTTGCAAGTTTTTGCCACTTATTTTAGGCCTCATTTGGAATATAGGGATTTTGCAGCAATTTTATAGGAAATAATTTAATTCCCACAGGAACTAGAGAAATTTTTATCTTCCAAATGGAGCGCTAGGTCTATTCAACCTTCTTGTGCCTATCCTCGTATTTGATGGCTCCGGTGTAAGGGTGGAAACGAGCCGAGCCGAGTTGGCTTGATCAGGCTCGATCAAGCTTGATTGGCTGAAGGAGTGGCTCAGCTTAGCTCGGCTCATTTAGAAACCAAGCTAGAGAGCAGGCTCGGCTTGGCTTGGTGTGTGGGTCGAGCCGGCTTGTTATGGCTCGTGAGCCAAGCTGCTGATTAACAGGCTACACTTGGGCTGAATGCACAGATGCACAATAGAGCATAGGATTGTAAGTTTGAATCAGCACAGCAGCAGCATTGAAACGCAGTACTGAGTACTAATTGAAAGTAACATTGAAAGTAGAAGCACATCACAGTTGGGCTGAAAACTCAGCACAGCACGGCATTCCAAAGTTGTAGTTAGAACTTAGGGCGCAAAACATAGTATTACACCGTATACTTCGGCTGGACAGAACAATAAAAGGATGCAAGGCCATGTGAATATGTGGACACCCCCTCTGCCATCTTGACGACATCCCAAAAGACCCGACTTCAAAGATGGCCATATTTATCATCCAGTGGACTGCATGCAATGCTGAAACATAGAAGGACGATAAAATTAGTGGAAAGAAAATGCTAACTCCAGTTGAGGTAATAAACTGGAGTGAAAACAGATACGATTGATGGCAAAGCATGAAAAAGAAAAGAGCTCCACATTTCTTAAGATCACGATGATGCTATAGCATAGTTATAACAGTAGGTATAAGGTATCCTTTTTATGGAAGACTGCTATAGCGTAGTTATAACAGTAGGTATAAGGTATCCTTTTTATGGAAGACGTAGCACTAAGAGCTAGAAAGAGTGCCGGAGAGTCAACACATTTCTTGCCCACGAAGGCCTACTGCAGGTTTTCAGCCATGCCGTGGCAAAACTTTTGCGCTGGTTAGCATTAACATTCCGTTGCATCCCTGTAATGAATTGCTTCTTCGAGACCCCTTGATGCCTTGTCTTCCTAGTGGGAACAAAATCACAAGCAAACCGCAGGTTGAAAAAGCAGCAAAATACATGATGGTTGGGCACAAAAAAATCCCATTCGTCTGTGACCCTCTATTAGTAAAAGCAATTCATTTGTAATGTTATGGGAAAAAGGACGATCAACAAAGAGAGCACAATGGATGTAACATATGCTGAAAAGCACAAGACCTTTTTTTTTTTTGGTTTCACTTACACGGACATATATGCTAATGTAAGCAGTAAAAGAAAAATAATAATAAAAAAAACAGCATGTCCCTTTGCTCTTGTTATAAGGATTTAAAAGCTAATCATGATGGATGTTGAAAAGGCCAATCAATAAAATTAGATACCAGATTTCAAAATTGGGAGTAGATTAAAATAAATTTGAGAGCAAGTCGGAATAAATATTTAAGCAAATTGAGGATAATTTGGATGAATATTTGGATAACATTCAAATCAAATAAAATTGTAAATGTGAGCAGATCACGATAAAAATGGAGAATAAATAAGTAAAATTAGTACAAATTTGGAAGCAAGTAAGCATAAATTTGCAAGGAAGTCAATTAAAATTTGGGGAGCAAAAAAAAACTTTTTAGAGGAATAAAAAGGAGAGAACCTTGTGTGCAGCCCATTAGCCGGCAGGTTGGTGCTGGGCCGAGCCCATAACTTCCGCTATAAAAACCCTTCCAAGCACACTCCTCTCCTCCCGTCCGAAACCCTAACCCCACCCGCGCCGTCTTCCCCGAGCACCACACCAATCCGAGAGGGAGCGAGCGGAGAAGCCAAGGCAAACCAGAGAGAAACATGGCGGCGGTGTACGGTGCCGGCGGGGCGATGAAGGGCGGGAAGCTTGGGATGGAGGAGGCGCGGGACCTGCAGCTCAACCGCATCCGCATCACCCTCTCCTCCAAGAATGTGAAGAACCTCGAGAAGGGTACTCCATTTTCCTTAGCTTCTTTCGTTGCCTGAGATCAGACCAAGTTTGCGAAGATCCAAACCTGAGGTCGTGTTTTCGGGTTGCAGTGTGCGCCGATCTGGTGAAGGGCGCCAAGGACAAGCAGCTGCGCGTCAAGGGCCCCGTCAGGATCCCCACCAAGGTGCTCCACATCACCACCCGCAAGTCTCCCTGCGGAGAAGGTATTGATCACTGACAACGATTGCTGCTGCTCCTAGACGGCATGGCAAATGATTACATTCCTTGATTGCTGTATGGTAGAGCTTGTTGGTTGGAATGGTGATAGTTTGTGCGTGATAATCTATGTGTTAATTGAACAAGCACCCATTTGTTCTTTATGTTTGTCGTAGGTTTGTTTCATGATCATTCGGTCGTGTTATTAAGTATTTTGAAAATGGCTTGATGTTGCCAGTTGCTGGTACTTGGATGAGTAAAGTGGCTTCTAGGTGGCAACTAGTGGCCTTAATCACCTTTAACTGGGCTAATTTGATATCGAGATTTGTACAGGTTTCTTCGTATGGCTTGCTTATTGAGTCTATCGCTGGTTTGTTTGCTAATTAAGGTTGTTCTGTATCTTTCGTTTACTGCTGGCTGCTAGTAATTTAGTGTGTCCTGGTATTTGTCTATGTATTGCTTGTTGGATTTGTGTAAGCAGAGGTCCCGAGTCCTCTGGTAACAGGAACGTGCCCATCAGAAACATGTAGTTAAACCATTTGAATTTTGACCAACATGTTTGTGAAGATTTGCCCCGAAAAATATATTTTATATCACTATTCTTATAGTTTTACAGTTTATTACAAATGAAGTTGGTGATAAAAGTTTGTCTCACTGTTCTAATGTCTAAAACCGCACTTGTTTGTGACCAGAGGGAGTACTTAACTATTGGCAATATTATAACTCCATTCTTTTCGTAGTCCTATTCTTACTGCTAAGTAGATACCTATCCTCTGATTTGCAAATTTAATAAGATCTTATCGGTGTCAAACTCTACTAGAAGTACATTATTGTGTACGCAGATGTGAGGGATAGGAGACAAGCATAGGGTAGACAGGAACGAAAAACAGGTTAATGGAAATCTTATTGGTGCTAAACTCTATCAAAGGCATGTTACTACCTAAGCAATAGCGATGGATAGTTATTTTGTTTTGGAGGCAAGCACATGATAGAGTGATGGGTTGAGAAAAGGGTTATGGGTGGGGGGATGACCTCTAGAAGTAGCGAGCTAAGACTATCCCTAGCTGTTGCTCTCTTCACCCGACACATAATCAAACAAAATCCTTCTTTATTGTGGTACCACCCTTTACTCCTAACCAGCAAAAAAATGCACGCCTTGCGATGCGTGGCCTCTCATTAGCATGTGGAGTGAGAGATGCTGATGTTGCCTATGTGGATGCTTTGCTGTTTGTGAGTTTGTGGTTGGCCACTCGGCCTGACAGTGAAAATTTGGGTTTTTTAGATTAGTGCCAGGTGGAAGAGAGCAACGACTGGATTCAAACACATGGTATCTGTTGGTATTCTCATGGTATTAGTGTATGGTAATCTCGCACCTATACTGTGGTCTTTAATTAGTACTACAGTTTTTGTAAGGGTTGCCATGGTAATCACATTGGAGGAAGAAGTTGCACAAGAACACGACTCACTTAACTAATAGATTGTGAATTAATGGACTTGTTACATGAGTACATGACATGTTTAACTTGTGGTGTTGGAATACTTTTTGAGTGGCAATGAGCATCCTGAACCATGGGCCTATGTTTTTTGGCATAATTGTTTCCTTGCTTTGGGACTATCTTGGTGAGTGTTTTTTTTTTAACTTTTAAGCTTCCTCTCAGTAAATGATCTTCAGCTCAGTTTGCACTGATAATATGCAGATGTTAATTGTGTTAGCTGAGCTCAGGAAATTTACTAATTTAGGATGCTAGTTGTTTGACTGCAAACATGTATAGCTTCTGTAGACGAAAACCTTCATATGAATTGATTTCAAGTGCTAATTTACCGATCCTTTTTTGCTTTCTTGATCAGGAACAAACACATGGGATCGGTTTGAGTTCCGCATCCACAAGAGGGTGATTGACCTCATCAGCTCCCCAGATGTTGTGAAGCAGATCACCTCCATCACGATTGAGCCGGGTGTTGAGGTCGAGGTGACCATCGCCGACGTGTAATGCCAAATTAGCGGTACCGTAGGCTGTCTTTTTTTTCGCCTAGAGCTGTTCCTATTGCCATGCTTGTAGCGGACATCCAAGTGGTTTAGTGTCCTGATCTTATATATGTGCGGATGTTATGAATCTTTTATGTAAGAGGTGTGCAACTAAACAGTTTTGCTTCAACCATCAAATTTGGTTTTGATTAAATTGTTGGGTGCTATCATTATTCATGAGATGCATTCTGTTAAATGATATGTTCAGTAGATGTTACTCGAAAGGCGTGTGCCCGTCTCTTTTGGACGGCATTGTCGTATGCGCTCCTCTGCTTCAGAAATGCGGTTACTAGACGAACTGGACTGAGCGCTGCTCGGCTGGTAAGAGCCCAGGTGGCTAGCAAGCCTCAGGGCCTTGTTCAAAATGTTTTTTTGGCGTGGCTTTTGGCTTAAATGAGTATTATAATGGTTGTTAGCTTTTGATTGAGGTATTCAATTGGAGTAAAATGAAGAAAAAAAACAGATATATCTCTACGGAAAATGCATAGGAAAAAAAAACCACGGTAAGAAGTTGAGAGATTATGGGTAGGTCTAGGCCATTGTGTGATGAACAATTAGCAGTTAGGTTTTGAGTTGAATTTAAGGTTTTGCAAGAGGTTATAATTTTTTGAAATTTAAATTGTTGTCGGTAGTACCAGCTTAGATATTGGTGGTACTACCGCCTCTGAAATTTAGATTGTTGTTAGTAGTACCAGCCTAGATGTTGGAAGTACCACCGGGGCGGTAGTACTGGCTTGGTAGCTGCAGTACTACCATAAATACGGTTCGACTAGGAGTTAGATAATAATAGCTATTCTTCAAAGAGGGTCGTTTTCAGGGTTTGGTAATACCGGATGGGATCCGTGGTACTACCGGACATAGCATTATGATCGTGTTTTGAAGGGTAGTACTATCGAGGTGGTAGTATCAACATGATGTGAGCGATCCCTATTACTGGGAAATGGGTAAGACCTACTTTGGAGGTACTATTGGAGAGGTATGACTGACATGGGATGTACGATCATAACGTTAGAAGGCAGTAGATTTTGAAATTGGGAATTGTGTGAGATTTGAACACATATGATCTTGGAACTCTTGTCATAATTGCATTGTGTTGTATGTTGTATTTTTATGCTAAAGTGGGTTAAGTTGCGAAAAACTTATGTCAAAAATGATTCTAAGCAACTATGATCAACGACGGATAACCATGCCTAGGTCAGGGTAGATTAAGATCCAAAACAGTCAAGGAGCGGTTAGACTGCCATGACCCGAGCGGTCCTACTATCCTACCAGTTTGACTGGAGACACTCATGCGGTCAGACTGGTTGAGCAGTCCGACCATCCCCTGGCCGGCGGTCAGACTGGTGAGACTACGAGTCTCAGGTGACTTTATGATCTTTAGCTCTTGGCTTTGGTGTAACTTGATGGTTTGTGTTTTCTGCTACATTATGTTGATAATACTTGGGGGGGGGGGGATTTTGAGAAGTCATTTAACCCCCCCCCTTTGACTCATCATACCCGATTCTACAAGCGCCCTCATGGTGCATTGGAGACACTCGTGCGGTCGGTGGTTGAGCGATCCGACCAAATCCCGCCGATGTCGGACCGGTGAGACTATGAGTCTCGGGTGACTTTGTGATGTTTGACTCTTGGCTTTGGTGTAACTTGAGGGTTTGTGTTTTCTGCTACATTATGTTAATAATATTTAGGGAAAGATTTTAAGAAGTCATTCTACCCCCCTCTGACTCACCGTACCTGATTCTACAAGTTTTTAAGTTCACAATTCAAATTTGATATAAACCATTTGAACGAAATTTGTTCCGAAATCACTGAAATTACCAAAAAAATTTGTGATTTCGGTGGGTGGCGAAAGAAAAGAAAATAAATTCCAAAACCCTGCTTGGAAGATGTTTTGAACGTGTTAATTTTTTAACATGATTTTTTCCTTTGCAATGTATGTATAGATATAATGGTTTTTTTATTTCCCCTCTTTTGTTCTTCATTTTTCTTTAACTAAATACCTCAATAAAAGCTAACAAGCGCTACAGTGTCTATTTAAATCGAAAGCTAATAGTTTTAGGCAAAATTCATTAGTAAAAACGTTTTAAACGAGCAAAAACCGTTTTTCTCACAGGCTTTTACAACGTGTCTACACCACGCACTCAAAAGGTGCGAACACCGGTACATTCCCTCTGCTGTCATGAGAGATTTTGCATTCTTCTGTGATCACTTATCACGTTTTTGTTCATTCATTAGCACGTTTTTTCCCCATCCATCCCCCTTTGCTCCATTGGCCTGGCTGCGTATAAAAAAAGGTACATCACAGTTCACATGACTTTGAAAGTTAGCGATCGCAAATATAAGTCCTCTTAGCTCCAAAAACTTTTATATAAATAAATGTAGGTCATTATACAAGTTCAACACACATTTATCTAATTTCTCCTTCCGATTATACTTTCCTACTGTTTTATGTTTAAGAAGAAACATTGGCTTTTCATGTACAGATTTGAAAGTAGTCTATTTAATCCTCTCTTTTTTTGTTTACCAAATATATTTTGTGTTATACTTTACAGCATAAATAGCTTTCATTTTTCAAACACAGATGTTTCTTTTTTAAAAAAAGAAAGTGAAAACACTTGCTTTTCATGGGGTGTACACCATTTTTCTTTTAAAAAATTAAATGTTGCTCGATGCACTTTTTTTTAATAGAATTTGTCGGATGGTGTTCAATTAAGATTGTTTAGTTTAAAGGACAGACTTGTGACCTTGTGGTGTGAGAGTATTCATTCGTACTCACCCAGGTTCGATCCCTAGGATCGACGTGTCGTGAGGCCTTGGAGCCTCCACAAAAGTTTTAATGTGTGTAGTGGATATATATGTGTGTGATATGAGTAGGGTGTGCGTGTGGTTATATCATTAATGTATAAGTACGTCTCTCCATAAAAAAATACTGTTTGGTCTAATAGAGGATGTTAAAAGATGATTATACACACTACAGTGTATGAGGAAGAAATCATGAGAAGTAATTAAACATGACCTGTTGTACTCGACTAATGGCTTGGACTGGTTACTGAAGATTTCTGCGATCCGGACACTCATCCAGGGGTTCACTAAGCTGCAACCTTAGCTTCCTTGATTGGTTCTGACGGCTGTGTTAGGAAGGTGCTTATTATCCAGATAGCTAGGATTCGTACCTAATTCGGACCCAGAAAGCTAGGATTACTAGACCAGTCCCTTGTGTATGTTTTCTACTTCACCGTGGAGAAGAGAAATTAAGGCTCTGTTTGGATACGTTTAAAATCCGATTCTGGGTAGAATTAAGCGAGAATCCCACCCAAACACTTTGATTATTTTTCGATTCTTTCAACTGCCGCGGTGGGAAAAATCAGTATTTGTACTGAGAATCCAAAATCCTGTACCGCAAGCCCCATCAGGATTATTCAGATTATTCAGATCGCAGATTCTTCAGATCACGACTTATCAGAAAATCTTGATCAAATTAAAATCGATTCTCAGATAAGCATATACAAACAGGGCCTAAATGCAAACTCAAGGGATGTGGCAGGGCCAAGGGGTGCCCGATATGCCCAGTACCCCTAAAATTTTTTAAAAATTATATTTATACTAATATAAAGTAACAAGTAAGTCATCACTTAAAAGTGCGTACCTCAAAGATTCTTCTTGACAGTGATTGCTTGCCATATATTTCTACCTAACCACATCCTGGAAGATTTTTCTGAACACACCCTAGAAGGTTTATTTTTTCACATTATGTACATCCAGAAAGCTTCTTGGATGGTTGATGTAAGAACTAGCAAGACGCAAGCCAGAACCAACAAGGGATAATTTGTTTGTTCAACATTAATCCGAATACGTCGAAGACTAGTCGGGTCAAAGGATGATGAAGAAGAGGATGAGTTAGGGCATACCACACGATGAAGAGGAAGGCACGTGGATCTCCAACAGTGCATGGCTTGGCAGAGGAGGAGGCTATGGATCGGCCATAGAGGAAGAAGAGGCCGAGGAGGCTGGTGCTTGGTGGGGCGAGCGGCAGAGGCACAGTAGAGGTGAGGTGGCGGCGCCGAAGGTGAAGTGGGAGCTGAGAAGGTGCGCAGGTGTGTTGGAAAACCTAAGTGTGCGGCGCGGTGGTGAGTTAGATTTTCACCCCCAGTATATATAGAAAAATATTATCACAAACGGTTTTAAAAATAACCATCTGTGATAAGCATAACACAGACAGCTAATACAAAAAAACATCTATGATATCTACATATCAAAGATAGTTGATACAAAAAACCATTTGTGATACCTAAGTATCACAGATGTCTAATGCAAAAAACTATCTATGATATCTACATATCACAGACAACTGATACAAAAAACCGTTTGTGATGTCTATGTACCACAGACGGCTAATACAAAAACCATATATGATGTCTACGTATCATAGATGATTTTGTGTTAAAAACCGTCTATGATAGTTCTTTGTATAGTTTAAAAATTTTCTATTTTTTGCTAGATTTAGGAAATACTAGCTATGCCCTCTAAAAATAAGTAAGCAGATTACAAATAAATAACATATTAGTAAATTACAACTCAAAGTGATTTAATTACAACTCAAAATTTCACTTGGCTATTTCCTTTAGAAAAGTAGCCATTCACGATGATCGATGCGCTGTAAGTTCAAACTCCATAAAGATGGTTTTGGTGATAATGACAAATATAATTGTGAGACTAAATTTATTTATTAACTATGATATTGCCTAATCTTATTTAGATATGATAATGACAAATAGTTTTTGATAAAATGACAAATGCAATTATGAGACTAACATATTTATTGATTATGATATTACTTAGTCTCACTTGGATGAAGAAGTAAAAAATCATAGAGGTATGAATTCTACATCATATTCTTATATCTTAATGCATTCATCAGATCTAAAATATAGATTGAAGTCAATTAATAGTCTAACCTAAATGGACAGTGTTTTTCCTCTTATTTTTTTTTGGGATTTTCTCTCCCGACAAAACTTCAGAAGACCCATTCTCCCGCTAAATTTTTCTAAAATCATGGGCTTTCATTCTGCACAAAAATTATGAATTTTAGTTTCTGTTTGAATTTATTTGTGTTTTGTGGCTTCCCCGGATTAGATACCGACGTGCTGAAATCGTACGATGTCAACGTAGAGCTAGAGCAAGTGTTTAATGAGCAAGTCAAGCAACCTCTTTTGAACATGTTGATCCCATACTTCAATATTATGTATATTATTTGCTCAAACTATTATGCATGCTTATTTTGGTTAAGTGATTAGGTTTGTGTATAGTCCTTAGTTATCATCTATTGTTGCATTGATCCTTCCATGGAAAAATTGATATCTCCACTGTTGTCACCCTAGGAATATTACCCACATGTGAAAAATATTAGTGAAATTTTAGAGTAGTATGGGTGTCACATGCTTAAGCATGCTTAGTTTAATAAAAGTGGAAAATGGTGGAAAATGGTAAAACTCAATTTTGGACACTTTGAGAAACATTTTAGCAAATATTGGACATATGGGTTACCTCTAATATCTTGGTTAAAAATGGTTTTAGATTTGGGTGAGTGGCTGTTGAGACCGGTGCAGGTTGCACGAGATCTCGATTTGTAGTTGTCTTGCCCAGGTCATTAAGGACTGAACTTTAGTGCCATTAATCCAAGCATATCAGTACAACCATATATTCCTTTATGGGAAGGACTTGGCTAAATATTTTTTTTCATGATCTAGCTTTAAACCATAGGTGGTAGACAGTAGGTTTACTTGTTGGTTGTGCGGGCATGGTAACAAATCTCCATATTTGAAAGGACTCTTACGTTGTAGCGTAAGGCTTATCTACACAACTTTGAGCTCTCATGATTATAGTAAAAGACCTCCATATCTTGAGGTGATAGCTCATAGGGCGGTTTATCGTTAGAGCACGATAATTGTAATGGTATTGTTATATCCTCACAGTCACACTCTTTTATTGTTGAGTGAAATTAAGTTGACACAATGAGTTAGTTATATCATGTGAGTAAAGTTGTACATCTTCTGCAAAATGAGATCTCAATTCTATTCGAATAGCCATGTGGTCCATGCCATCGGTCACGGGCAAGCTTGGTAATACTACACTTGGTTAAATTTTCTATCTTTTGGTTTTAAATGGTTTGGGAAGGATACAGATGGTGGGAATTCACGCTGGAAATGTTTCGGCAAAAGATCGCCAATATGAAAATATTGTGGCAAAGGAAAGCCACTTGATTCATATACTTATGTTACTATTCTTTATTTCTTACCAATGTCAACTATTCTTATAACTTGCTCTTTAGAAAATTTTAAGTCTATTGCAAATAAAAACTTGCTTTATATAAAGAAACTCAGTTAGGACAGCCACTACCTTTGTCTCAGCTTGTATGTATTAATAATATTGCTTAAAGTCTTGTGAAGCACAATTTTGTACTCATAACTGCTTATTGAACATTGTCAGAGCAAGTGGAACAAGACCCTCGATTAGGTACTTTTATACCGCATGTTTTGGAGAAAATGATGGTGCCGCGTACTAAGGCATTAATCCTAGTCGGTTGTCATCGAGGCTATTGTCTTTTGCTTATCATTTATTTCCGTTGTAAGTACTTTTATGTGAACTATTTGATCAGTAAACCCTTTTTGTGTAAAACTTGCTCGCGTAGACCTATATATGACTATCTAATAATATGTGCTACTCTGCTTTCATTTCTCGTGTATGGGTATGATGATATGATGTAATATGTGTGCTAGTGACTAATCATAGGATTAGCATGGTAAATACATAGGATTTAGAATTAATTTTTCAGGTCCAACACTCATGCTTTTCACCACAAAATGAACCTCTACGGTTCCCTCGATAGTAAGAATGGATTGTCTGTAGCTTCTATCAGTAACACATTGTTTATCTTTTTTTATCAGTTTAAGATTTTGGGTGAACTGGTTCTTTTATGGAATTTAATATAGTATCAAAGTCAAGAGATCCTGAGTTTAAGACATAACTAATGTGGTATGAAAAAAATAACTATGGTTCACTTGGAGTACGGAAAGGCACGACGTGGCCGAGATGGAGCTCGTCAGGCATTGCACGGAGCCAAGGCCATGTCACAAGTCAAGCCACAGCATGCTCAGGTTTGAACGATGTAAAGCTTTTGGAATCTGATTGAATCTGATTTTAATCAACAAGCGAACTCGCTCCTAATTGAATCTGATTTTAATTTATGAGAGAACTAGATATTACCTCATGCAAATATTGTGTGCATGCTCAGGTTTGAACGATGTAAAGCTTTTGGAATTGAAAACACGATGGCAAAGCTAACGGAGAAGAAGTACATGGAGCCAAGCAAGGGAAGACACGTTCAAGTCCTCATTACCACGTCAGATCATCCACAAGTTCAATCGAACTCATAAAGATGCTTCGGACATTCAAACGATTTCAACTGGTATCAAAACTACCTTCGGATCGGTTTGATCGACCTTAGATGTGTTCAGGACTGTCCAATCCACATTGGGTGCTTACAAGACCTTTGGAATGTTCGGACCAGTCCGAATGATTTAGATTGTCCGAACCGTCTGATCAGTATTGGACGCTCAGATGCTTCAAAAATGTTTGAGCCACTCCAAACAATCGCACTGTCCGATCTTCCATAGACTACCCAATCGCCTTGGAAACATTTGGGCCACTCTAAATGAGTCGTACCATCCGATCTTCAATGGATCGTCCGATCACCTTGAAGACGTTCAGACCGCTCCGAACATTCGTTCATTCCGCAACATTCTTTCTATTCTGGACGGTCGATATTATTGGTAATGTTCGGACCAGGCTGAACGATCCTACTGTTGGATTGGTTGGAGACGCTTGTAGCCATTCGATTGACTTGCAGGTGTTCGGAACAGTATGACCGTATCTCTGACCGTATACCTGGCATATAAAGGCAATAACTTTCACATATGAGATCCGATTGAGGTGATCTTGGATTCGTTTGAAAGCTTATTTCAAGAGCTATGTAATGGAGGATGATTTATCTTTAAAAGCGTCACGGATTTTTTTTTGTGAGAGTCCGAGTCTAAAACACTTACGAATTATGTAGGAGACCTTGTAGCCTCCCAAGGGTAATATAAGCCTTATAATACGTAACTTTTTGGCAGATCAACATTGAATCTATTATTTTCAAGAGAGTTATACGCTTGTTTTTCTTAGAGTTTTCCATCTGATTGTAACCTAGAGGAGAATTAAACGTTTCTCTATATCGTTGTCTTGTGATTTCTTGTGATTTTTAGGAGCTGCGACGCATCTGCTTTGTGGTCGAGTAGACGGGGTCACGAGTGTATGGTTGGATGAATTCTAACAGTGGTTGACGTCATCGATTTGTCAGGTTGCACAAATCTAAATTATCGTTATTGATACAGTGATAAGATCGAACATCTCCATCACAATCGGTTTTCCCGTACAGCTGGGGGCCTAGAACCAGCTCGTGCAAAATCTCGTGACCCTGCATAGGTACCTGTCTTGAAATATAGAAATATGGAAAACACAGATCTTGACAAAAAAAAGACATGGAAAAAATTCGCTCCGCCTGGTACAAGAGGCAGACATATTACACAAAGATATCACTATATATCTAGGAATTATACAGTAGTGCCCCCAGCCTCTCGCGCGCACACACACAGGTGCGTACTACTGCGTAGATGGCTGCGCTGCTTCCTTGGCTGTCATGGCTTCTCATCTCCCTCCTCTCCGTCTACCTCCTCGACCTCCTGGCCCACGCGCGACGCCGCCTCCCGCCGGGCCCCCGCCCGCTGCCGCTTATCGGCAGCCTCCACCTCCTCGGTAACCAGCCACACCGCTCGCTCACCCGCCTAGCCAAGACTTACGGCCCGCTCATGTCCCTCCGCCTGGGCGCGGTCACCACCGTGGTTGTCTCCTCCCCGGACGTCGCCCGCGAGTTCCTGCAGAAGCACGACACCGTCTTCGCCATCCGGTCTGTGCCCGACTCCGTCGGTGAGCATGCCGCGAACTCTGTCTCCTGGCTGCCCCCCGCGCCGCGGTGGCGTGCGCTCCGCAAGATCATGGCCACGGAGCTGTTCGCGCCGCATCGGCTCGACGCGCTCGAGCACCTCCGGCGCGAGAAGGTGCAGGAGCTCGTGGACCACGTCGGGCGGCTGGCGCGCGAGGGCGCGGTGGTCGATCTCGGCCGCGTGGCTTTCACGACCAGCCTCAACCTTCTCTCGCGCACCATGTTCGGGCGCGACCTGACGGATCTCGACGACCACGGTGGGTCGAAGGAATTCCAAGAAGTGGTGGCAGATATCATGGAGGCCGGGGGGAGCCCGAACGTGTCGGACTTCTTCCCGGCTCTCGCGGCGGCCGACCTGCAGGGCTGGCGCCGGCGGTTGGCGCGGCTGTTCGCAAGGCTGCACCGGCTGTTCGACGTGGAGGTGGACGGGAGGCTGCGCGCTCGCGACGCTGGCGAGCCTAGGAAGAACGACTTCCTCGACGTGCTGCTCGGGCTTGCCGCGCGGGACGATGACACGGCGGGGCTGGACAGAGCCACGCTCCGGTCGCTGTTCACGGTAACGATACGTAGGGCTATTTTTGGAGCATGTTTACGTTGGATTCTACTTGTAGTTTCTGTTTAAAAACTAAAAGTTAATATGAATATTTAGTTTTTTAAAACAGCCTTTTCACTCCTCTTACTACTTACTATCTTCTTTCGAGGATAAAGTTCGCGGATGCATCACACACCCTACTCTTCTTACTCCCGTCGCATACTCTTCATTACTTTTTTCACCACTTGTCCGTTTCTTTTAAAAGCCACTTCTTTTAGATATAATTATTTATTTTTAGCCAAAAATAAAAAATCATGACAAAAACTATCTTTAGAAACCAATACAGACGCCTTCTTAAGCTGCTCGCATGAAAATTCGTGACATGATCGGATCTGGGGTAAGTTTTTGCTTAGAAAAAGTAAGCGATCTAAAGCGACATAAACCGTTTTATATTCTTGCACGAGGTTCAGAATGGGCAGCTGAGTCAACTACGTCATTATCAACGAACAGAATTTTTTTTTGCGACCAATCAACTAAGGGGCTGTTTGATTGTCTGCATATGCTCATGCCTGCATATGCTCATGCAGCTGTATGAGTGTGGCCAGGCTGAGGAGGGAAGCTCTTCAGCCACGTTTCTCCTCAGCCTGGCTCCAGTTGATTTTTTGCATCCACTCGTGCAGGCTCTCTCCTCCATGCAGGTAACCAAACACCATCTCTCTGCATGCGCGGGTGCGAGCCACCCGCATGCAAGCAACCAAACAGCCCCTAATAGACTTGACCGCGCAATTACACGATTATGTATTTCTAGTCTTTCTATATAGACGGAGACTGCCTCGTATTGTTCCATCAATTTCTAGTATATACTAGCCATATAGGTGTGGCGCCACGCCACGCTAGCCACCATGTGGACTGAAGTAAAAGAGGGGAAAATTCGCAGAAAAAAGAAAGTGTAGGGGTTTTTCGCAAAAAATCGTGGGCCTTTTCGCAATAAAAGGAGAGTGGAGGGGCTTTTCCGCAAAAAACCAAGGGACTTTTCAGAAGAAATAAGGGCCTATTCGTAATTACGGGAAACCCCGGGTCGCTACCTAGCAAAAAAATATGCAGGGCCTTTTCGCAACAATCCAGGGACCTTGTTGCGAGAACTGGGGACCTAAACGTAATTACCAAATTTTTGCGGGCTATTTCGCGGAGGACGACACGTGGATGCCCTCCCCTTCCGGGGAGTCCCCGGGAATAATAGTACTAGCCACGTAGGCGTGGCGCCACGCCACGCCAGTCACCGTGTGGACCGAAGTAAAAGAGGCGAAAATTCGCAAAAAAAGCGCAGAGGTTTTTTTTGCAAAAAATCGAGGCCCTTTTCGTAATAAAAGGAGAGTGGAGGGTCTTTTTCGCAAAAAAACCGAGGGTCTTTTCGGAAGAAATAAGGGTCTGTTCATAATTACGGGAAACCACGGGTCAGCGGCACAACCGGTAAACACACGTTGTTTGGAGCAGATGCAGACACGAGTAGCTCACATCGAGTACAACAATCATGGATAAAAATGTGCACCATAGGTATGCCAACCTGTGTGAAATAAATCTTTTTTTCATTCTAACGTTGAGCTTAAACTAAGCTCGTCGCGCGCGGACGAACACGCGGGCGAACGGATGCAGACGACGCGGACGAACGGACGGCGGCAAAAGCTCAGACGAGCGCGGCACCATCCGCTCAGGGGAGCGTTTCGCGCACACGTGTCGGCCAGAGCGCTCGTACGGAGGGGCAAATCGCTGACGTGGGCACGCGGAGAGGCCGGGAACTCCCCCGGTCATAATATACGAAGTATACGTAGAGAGATTGCTTGGTATTGTTCCATCAATTTCTATGGTTAGATCTCTCTTGTATTGATTATGTCTCCTACTAGATCCGTAAGTTGCGATTGGAATCTTGATGTTGGGACTGTGGTTTGAATTTTTAGTGTTTTGTTTTCATTGTTTATGGCCTTTTCAAGTTTTATCGAGTCGAGCTTTAGCTCTATCTGATGCTGGAAACCTAATCAGATTTAGCTTGAGCTCGGTTCGAGCATACTTTAAGTTCCAGCCGAGCCTAACCAAGCTTGCTCGAGATCTACTCGTTGACGGCCCTTGTTGGCTACTTGTCAAAAAATATGGGGGTAGAAATAGGCCATAGTCACCACATTCGCCCAGGTAGCCCACAAACATAACCAAAGTGAGCTTGCTAGGTAGCTGGAATTTTTTCATTGTATGTTAGTGGTATAAAAGCTGCGAGGAGGTAACTTAGTTTAGTATTCACGATTATGTAGGTCTCCTCTCTTACCTAAACAAGGAATTTGTCTAACAAGGGTGAGTACAAACATACTCCACAACCCGCACAATATAACAAGTAAAAATGTAATTACTAAAGAAAATGGTTTCAAGCTCAATTATACCAACATGACATGAAGTTATTAGATTTGTTACATGAAAATTATATCTGTATACCTTTCGTAAAATTAATCAAATATCATGGTTTTTTAGTAATATTTGCTAACATATAATTAGAAAAGAAATTGTCCAAGGTATGCATTAATTGAAGACCATGTCAGGACCCAAAACAAGTAAAAGAGAATGGAGAGAATAATTCTCATGATCAATGTCAGAGTTGTTTTATTTGCTTGATTTTTATGAGATAATTTATAGGATTTTTCTCCTCCGTTTATATAATGCCTCCAATACCGTCAGCTATTTTTATATACATTTAGATTATTCATGTTTATTGTACAAAGCTACGTTTTTTTGAGGTCATATAGACTAGGATATTTTCATTCTGCAAGCTGCTTTGCTGACATACAAAGGAGTTTCTACAATTAATTTTGACAGGTACCATCGCAAAAAGAAAATCACAGGTACAAATATGTATCTATGCACTGTGCAGTTGTGTAGTCTTTTCATTCAAAACAATTTTAATGCACATAATATGATATTTCATAGTTTCTCATACTACAATGTTCTATTCTTACTTTGTATTGTACCGACACAAGATTTTATAGCAAGTGACATCTTAATTTCAGTGGAAGGACTATGGATAATATTGGTAGTCGTAAACGGAATAGCTATAGCCGTGCATATTCTTTCCTAATTCAGTTTAAAAAAAGACCAAAACAAAAAAAACTAAGTGAAGAAAAAAAACTTATCCAATTAGAAAATGTAACTACGATTAGCTGTTTGTTTACGTATTTTTTTTACCCAGCAAAAGTTGCACATAAATACGCCATTCATGTGAAGGTTTCATGGATTTTCCATAGGAAGAAAATTACTACTTACAGCTTTGTGGCATGTACCACTTGAACATTTGATCCATGTGGAATGTTGGTTAAGGTTCAGGAGTACGTAGAACAATATAAATGTCAAGCTTGAACTCGTAAACCTTCCAAAAAAACAGTAGGTTTCAGGAAGAAAATCATAGAACAGTATGCTGCATGTTTAGTATATCTGAACCAATATATATCTATGACGATACTGATCTCACAAAATATTTATACTGCAGGACTTGTTTGCTGCCGGAAGTGACACAAGCTCCAGCACAGTAGAGTGGGCAATGGCGGAGTTGCTTCAAAACCCATCATCAATGGCTAAAGCTTGCGACGAACTTGCACGAGTCATCGCCCCAGGAAGAGACATCGAAGAATCTGAAATTGGCCAGCTGCCCTATCTTCAAGCTGTTGTGAAAGAAACTCTCAGACTGCACCCTCCTGTTCCATTGCTGCTGCCTCGCCAAGCTGAGACGACGATAGAAGTGATGGGTTACACAGTACCTAAGGGTGCACGCGTGCTTGTAAACGTATGGGCGATGGGACGAGACGAAGACGTATGGCCTGAACCCGGCAAGTTCATGCCAGAGAGATTTGCTGAAAGGACAGTGGACTTCAGAGGTGCAGACTTCGAGCTCATCCCGTTCGGTGCAGGACGTCGGATCTGCCCAGGAATGCCATTAGCTATTAGGATGGTGCATCTGGTTCTTGCGTCGTTGTTGAACCAGTTCAAGTGGAGGCTCCCAATTGAGGAGGAAAGAGATGGAATTGATATGACAGAGAAGTTTGGAGTGACACTGAAGAAAGCCACGCCCCTCTGTGCTACAGCGACACCAATCTGAGTCAACAAGTCAGTCCGTCAGTGAGAATAACATGTACATGTTCTTCTCGTATGAACGATGCACCATGCATGGGATTCAGTATCAATGAAGTGGCAACAACAATGCGTCTTCATATGAGTTTCAAGAGTATGTTTGTTAATCAAGTGTGATAAGTGAAGCTTTACATATTTAGGATCTTTGGCACTATGTACTAAACACCATTAATTGTGTTTTTTTTCTGTTGATATATATACTGTTTACCTCCAAAAAAGGATCACCTGGTCACAGGGAAAAGGCAAAACTTTCATCATTAGGACGTTATTCGCTGCTGTAAACTATAGCTTGGTTGTAATTGAAATTATAGCTATCAAAGAAACCATACATTAATTATAAAAGGTCATGCTTCCTTATAAACAAATAATTACAAACCTATTTCTGAATTCCTGGTTCTTTAGCTACTAGATGAGATATTCGTTTCGTGTGAGCATGCACACTTAAATCTTAATTACCTAGATTATATCAAGAGTAAATTATAATTTGCACCAAGCATTGTGTATCGAGTTTCATTTTGTACCAAATTTTTATATTAGTTTTACCCTACGCCGTCCCACACACTCTAATGTTACACCTTGATAATTTACACGCCTCCGCATCATCTTCATGCTCACCCACGTGATCGATTTGGCGTGGCGCAAGGGCTTCCATGCCCGTGGGACCAGATTGACAAAAAAACCAGACACAGTGCTGCTCGACGTCGTAGCACCGGACATGCAACAGAGGATAAACAATGATGTCTTAGACAAAGTTCCCTCTAAATATCTAAAAAACTCAGATGATCGACAACTAGTGAGAATCTAAAACCTGATTAGTCGATGTAAGAAAGCTTGAAACTCAAATCTATTGTAATAGCCTATGGGGTTTATATAGTAGTATAGTACCATGGATACAAACCCTAGAAACTAGGAAAATATCTAAATACCCTTAACACCGCTCTCAAATGTAAGGCGCGTGCAATAGCGTTACATTTGAAAAGAGTTGACACTAAAATAGGGAAAATTCAAAGTCTATGTCTTGAAGATGTTGCCATAACGTACGGCTCTTGAAAAATTGTGTTGAGTACTAACCATCCGGAATAGTGCAACAACCTAGAAAGCACAAAGTGCAAAGGCTGGGAAAGAAGAAGTAAGCAGGAGCAAAGTCGACTACGTGAACACAACGAAAAAGATGTGGAAGGTGACACATGTAGAGAGAGCTTGTCAAATCAAGCCGAAGAGGGAGATAGAAGCATAGCAGCGCAGATCGAAGCGCAACGGAGATGCGGTGCAGAAAAAGAGCAACAACCTTAGAACCTCATGGCGGCGGCTCAAAGAGAAGCAGCGTCATCATAAAGACTTCTACGACATACAGCGGCTCAAGGAGAAGAACATCGGCTGCAGTTATGCGAAAGAAAGGTGATGACCACACTCATTCGAGAGGATGGATAGTTGCTAGCAAAGCAGTCGGCTGACTGACAAGGAATTTGTGGACTTGCACGACATTGATGAACTGATAGAGAGATGGCAACGAACTTGGATCGACGCAACGGAAGACAAAAAGATAACAGATCTAGTTGACAATCCCAGTAGGCACAAAGTGCAAAGAACCAGTCCACCTCCCATGCCACTCTTTCGCCCATCCCCTTTTCCTCCTCGCCCACACCCTTAGCAGCACACGAGGGAGAAGGGGCGCGGATGCGCAGGCGGCCTAGAGGCATGGTGGCCGGATCCAAGGTGGCAAGCGGGTGGTAGCGCGAGAAGAGGGCGGGGAGGGCTGGATCCGGCGCGGCTTAGGCGGTCGAGGCGGCGTCGGCGCCCTGGGTGGCAATGGTGCGGCAGGAAGATGGCAACGGCTAAAGGGGAGACGGAGAG
Source organism: Dendrocalamus sinicus (assembly GCA_036346575.1). Classification (NCBI taxonomy): domain Eukaryota; kingdom Viridiplantae; phylum Streptophyta; class Magnoliopsida; order Poales; family Poaceae; genus Dendrocalamus; species Dendrocalamus sinicus. The sequence continues at coordinate 26,355,428 of CM070673.1, forward strand.
GGTCAGATCTAGCCCGAAGACAGTCGGATCCACGCCGGTTGGTCAATTTGGAGAAGCAGGAGGGAATAGGCCCTTCCAATAAAGATCCTTTGATTTGTCTGCACCAAGAGGAATTACATTAAATAAAGAACATAACTGTGGTGTCTGTGGATTAGTAACCTGTTTTGTCACGAATTCACCGACTCACAATTTTTTGAGATTTGTCAATTTCCCCAAGAACTCAGGAACCCTTTGGGATAAATTGTTACCATAAATCCTTTTGTTACGAATTTCAATAGTTGAACATTACAAAAAAGAGTCTGTGGAGCACAACAGGGGGGAAAAATATCATGGTATCCTTACAAGTCGGTTAAATTGGGCAACAAGGAAAGAGCAGCTGGCAGGTGTCCAGTGAACTCGGTTGACATTATCCTGTGTTTTAATATCAGTATAGACTATAGAGGCCTTAAGAAACTACATTCTCCAAACTCTACCAACATTTATATTGATTGTACATGCTGTGTGAACGAAGAAAAATACTCACAACTTCTCCATTTGAGTGAGATGTCCGATTTCTGGTGGGATAAGTGTAACAACCCACGTCATTAATTAACCCTAATTAGCAAATTAGGACGTTAAGTAGGATTAATTATATGAATGATAATCTAAAAATACGAGGAAATTTAAACTTTTCTACGTAGCCGTATAAATTGAAATCAACGAATGATAAACTAGTACTTTGTTTTCATAATTTTATTAACGAGGATGAATATCAAACTATATGGACTGAAACGAGAAACCAAACTTCAATTGCACAACAAATAGAAACGTTCAAGTCAATTAAAATATATATAACGATCAGTAGTACAACGAAGAGTTAATTACAATCATGCGTGGTAAAATCAATAACATACATTGATCGATAATGAGAACTCATATCAAGTCCAATAAAAATATTACTGACTACATTACAGGATAGCAACAATCTGAATTATAACCAATATACAATCCCATGTCTCAACCAAATAATCATCTCAAAGACTAAGTAATTGTAATACAATGGTATTCAATCAGAAGGTACATGATTTAATTTACACCAAGATTCATCTCTTACATAGACGTTACATCCAGAATAATTGGGAATAGAAATTACATTTAGATAAATTACATTATTCTGTATATATCAATGTTAAGAGAAAGCTAGATTACATTCTGGCCATTTCATATATTAGAAGATGTCGTCGAATTGCCACCACACGACTATTTTAATTGTGAACAAACCAATAACTGTAATACCGAAAAAGACCGAACAAAAGAAAATAATTAAAAGCAGAAATTGCCGTCAGAGCCCTAAGGATTAACTTCGGGCGGGGTAATCCGTTCACGGAGATACCTGACCGTCCGGGGGCCAGTCGGCACCTCTCACAACCATAGGCTCATCATACGGTATCTTAGTATACAAACCTGTTTTGAGTATAGGGATCAACCAAGGCAAAGCCAAAAATGCCATAAACCCATTTTCAAGCTCAACCCACAACAGAGAGGCACTTGTCAAAACTATGCCCACATATCAAAATATCCCCCCAGATAGCACACGGCCAGAGCCAGGGAGGCCGAGATAACACCTCCAGCCAGCACACCACCACGGCCAAAGCCCCAGCAAGACCTCACGGCCAAAAACCACAGCACTGCCAGCCAAATATTCCACTGCCATATACCAATAGCCACACAGAGCAAAAGGGCACAGAGAGACAGCAAGGCAAGGTAAGCAAGCCCACAACATTCCCCATTCAGCACCAACTACAGAGAACAGAGAAGAGATAGCACCGCAGAGCACGGCAACCGCCACGGCAAGGCAACCCGACAGGAGCACGGCGACAGCAGGAGAGGGAACCACAAACCCGGCGGCTAGCTCTAGGAGGAGGAGGTCACCACCAGGCGACGTCCACATCACCGAGGGCACGACCACCACCACCATAGCCAGTCAACACAGCCAACGCAGGGGAAGGCGACGCCATAGCTATTCCAAGTCCTTCACAAAATCAACCCAACCACTATTCTACAGAGGTAATCCAGATCCCAACTTCCATGATTCCAGCATTCAAACCACCCATGTAACATAGTAAAAGATTAGAGCGCCATCACTTGCTAATCAACTAGAAGAACCTAACAAATCAGTGAAACCAGGAACCAAGGTGAACAAGCATGGTAACCCTAGCGCCCACGGCAATACCAGATCACTAAGGCATCACTTAGGCATCGCAGAGTAGGTGCGCATAAGGGAAAAGAGTAGAGGGGCAGGAGGTTTACCGTAAACGAATATTGGCGGCGGCGCACTACCCTCGGCCTAGCCCACGCACCCGACAGCCACCGCGCACTCCCCCGGCGTGCGGGCGGCTTCGAGCTCCGCCGTGACTAGCCAGGATAGTTCACCTCCATGCTTTTCGTCGTACGGGCTAAACAAAAATCCAGCAAATCAAACTAGTAACATAAGCTCCACATAGGAAGTAATAGCCACCAGGAGAGAGCACAGAAGGGGAGGGGTGCATCTGAGTGAGGAGGCACCAAATCCGGGCCTTGGGCCACGGATCCGATGCCCGGAGTTGTGCGAGGCGTGGCGGCGCGGTGCGGCACGGCGCCGATGGGGGCGACGCGGGAGGAGAAGGCGCAGAGCGGCAAGGCGGGGGCGGATGGAGCCGGCGACGCATGAGGACACGGCGTCGGAGGGGCGGCGCATGAGGGGGGAGAGCCGAACCGGGGCGGAGGCGTGAGACCGAGCAGAGGCGTGAGACCCGGGAGCGGCGGCGTCGGCATGGAGGGGAGGCCGGCGATGCGGCGCGGGAGGAAGAGGCATGTAGGCGCCTAGGCGGCGGTGGGAAAAAGAAGGGGAACGGGGGAGGCGTGAGGCGTCGGTGATAAATGGGAGAAGGGGAAAAGGCAGGCGGCGGGAGAAACGAGAAGAGGAAGGGACCGGCGAGGAAAAGAAAAGAAAGAGAAATAAGGAAAGAAAGAGAAGAAGAAGAGAAAGGGAAAAGAGAGAGAAGAGAGAGGAGAAATGTGCGCATAATAATAATCTGTCGTCGTAAATATTTACCTAAGTAATCGATTGTAGATTATACTGCTCGAGTGCATTGTGCTCATCATGGTAAATTACAAAATATAACTATTAGTAATTACGACTGTTGAAATCAGATTAAGGACTGTCAATAGATTAAAAGTTGGCGTATATCGATTGAGTTAGTATATTGCCGTTTAAATCCTGAGTCCTAATTAAATACCTAATTAATCTTATTGGTAGTATAAACTGGTGAAAGTTTAGTAATAAATATTTAGGATCTTATAAATAAACCAAAAGCGTCAATTGATTAAATTGGATCCATGAATATATTCGAACCCATGTATTGTTATTTGAACAGCTCAACGACATATTTAAGTACCTAAACAATTTGGGTAATAATAGCTAAACTATACAAATCCACCCTGACTAACTAATTGTGGTCCAGCGATGAAAAGTATACGCCGATTACGCATAAGGATTTAATTAAAGTATTATAATTTAAGACCATTGTGTTGCAGGTTTGAATACGCAGATAAATTAGCTAAATTTATCTAGACAGTTGGAAACCATTGATTTGCATTTACAATGACTAGAATAAATGAATTGCTATCTGTCAGAATAAAATGTAGCGAGTACCGATTTAACAATACATTGCTAAGTAAACCATTCGAGGTTATAACTAAACCCTACTTAACCCGGATAATGCTAAACCATAAAACTGTCTTAATAAATATTCTTAGATAATAGAAATGAAGTATATAATCATAAAATCATTTAGAACACCTATTCTACATATCTAAATACCCAGTTAAACTTTGTTAGTCGGTTATAAACTGTAGAAGTTTACTTATAAATATTCTGGATTGTTAGAATAAACTCATAGCCATTAGCGAGCTAAAACTATTTGCAGCGAATAGAATATCACATGTTAAGTTAAAATAGTAGTCACCAATTTAAAATGTGCAGATAGCGATTAAAATTATACATGACAACTAAATAGTAGTTAAGCTATAAAAATACGCCAATGACTAATGTAGAAATTATGAATCCCATAAGGGCGCCTAAATATATTTTAATTAAAAGATTAAATAGTTGATTAATAAGAAACCCTGTTCTTCTGGATTTATAAATTAACTCATCGCGCGTACTAGCACAAGAAAATATATTTGAGTAACCTTAAGATCTAAAACGAATTAGAGAGGTGATTATTGCATACGCGAGGATTGACTAGGATTAATATTATCAATTATAATCGTACAGGATTAATATCAGCCATTATAATTGTTCATGCATCTATTTAATCCGGTATAATCAGAATATTGCTAGGAAGTAATAAAACGTTGAGCATACCTACTAAATCAACCATATATCCTAACGTTAATGCGATAGTGTTGAACAACGAGTAATGTACAGAAATTCACCTCGATTACTACGATTGGGTTAAATGGAGTGCCGTCCTACCCTAGGAGCACAAGCACATCGACAACCTGTATTTTATTACGTTCTCATAAATTAAGTCGTAGCCAACGTATTTAATTGCAGGCCACAATCCAAGCTACGGGGACAACTTCACCTGATCCTACTTGAATCCGAGTATATGGTTAAAGTCCAGGCAAGCATTCCTTTGATCAAAGCTTCTGAGTATATTTTGTAAAATAAGTATTTTGGTATTAATCTAATATCACCCTGCATGAAAGAATCAAAAGATATTTAAACCGGACAATTGAGCTAAGAGACATGAGGAAATAAAATAGATGGCAACTGATGGAGCAGTTGGCCCTAGTAGGTAAGAGGGTGGGCAGAGGTTGCCAGGGCAGGTGTGAGTGGGAGGTGTGGGACCTCTGCATAAGAATAAAATATAAGGAATTTACCAACTTCGTCCGTGTGAACAGACCGTACCAACTCGTATCAACCAACGTTCTGTTTTCACGGGCAGTCGATACTCTAGTGAGGTGTTATATTCTCCACAGGAGTGATGTTAATTAGGGGATAAGCCCAAAGACCGGTAAGAGACCGGGGCGTAAGAACCCACAGGCGGGTTACGCTTTGGCGTTATATTACGCCGGAAGGGGGCTGGGGAAAGGTTGAATACCCTACCAGCCAACGGTTATGTCGCTTTCGGTGGGTCTGCGTGGCTCCAGGCTGCTGATTGTGTATAACCGGGTGGAGATATAATTACTGAGCTAGAGATAATTGTACTGTACTCTGTTCTGGGCGCCGCTTCAAAGGAATTGCGGATAACCCTATGAGCCAACACGAACAGAGTGATGATGGGTAAAGTGATACAAGCTTGCGCAATGCTACCCAAATCATGAATTCATGCCCGTCTCCGGGAAAGGAGAATTACGGAAACTTATGGGGGGGGTTTGCTGTTCATGCGTATGTTCAGTAGTTTTCTAAATTAATAAATCGGACTTCTTTCAAAACCAACAAACCTATTTTCTATAAGTCATGGAAATGACATGGATGATGAAAAAGAATGTTAAGAATGAGCACGAAACTGAAGAGAGGAATTGAGATTCCTACAAGTGTAAATAATGGGCATTTTATGCATTTTGTATTATAACGCTTGCTGAGTACGTCTGTACTCACCGTTGCTATAATCCTTCCTTTGCTTAGGAGCATGTTAAAGCAGAGAATGGCTAAGTTCAGGAGGAAGTTACATGGATGGAGTACCGTGGACTCGGATTACAGTGGGTACAAGGTGGACATCCCGTGTAGAGTTGTGTGAATAGGAAATAGTTAGAATATTTTGTCTAAAGATTGTAATATTTAAGCCCTTGAGGCTTTGTAATAAATTTTTGCCCTGCGTGGCGATATTCTTGTAATATCGTATTTTGTCTCTAATTATTGTTCCGCTGCAACCCTCTGATGGCTTATTATTCGTTAGAGCGATGTTTTATCGGCTAAAATGAATAATAATCCGTTGACTCGCGTTATTACCCCATGGTAATAATGTGGGTCGTCACAATAAGCCCATGAAATTCGTTTCCTTCAATGCTCCTGTGGATATTTATTTTGCCAATTATAATTAGAAAAGTGAACTCCTAAAGTAGTGAATCCAAATTGTTTTCATCAAACTTCTTACTTACAGGTTAGTCAGGGTATTGATCTTCATAAGAGCCATGGGAAAAGGTCCCGACAATCTGTTTCCCATTAATTAGCGACCTGCATGACTTTGGCATGAACAGATCAACAACATGCTGTGTAATGCTGGTATACAATAACACTACTGTTACTTTATAATCATGCCAATTTTTGTGTCTAACACACGCAATTAATTTAAAATTTTAATCGCTGGGAACAAGCAGTGTAATTTGATTGATAAAATGCATTTCACATTACTGCATGTTTCTTCAGTGTACCGTTTCTTCTAGCTTACAATCTGATCTTTTGAAGACAAGATTAATAGCTTGATGGCATGGGATTTTGCGGATTGCAAAATTTGGGAAATGTTTCCTAAATGACACAATGGAAAAGTTCATCACTAAGGTCCGAGCTACAATTTATGATATGCATACGGAGTATTATCCACACAGTGCATATTGTTTACTCACTTCCAGATGTTATCCTCCGTGCTGACACGAGAGACTGAGCTCCAAGGAAAACTCTTAATGAGATTCTTGTGCCGTAACATTCTGACTGAGAAGTTACAACTCGGACATTTTCTTAGTATATGTGTTGCTATCTTAGCTTGTACAATTCAACTCTAATGTTGTTCTAGGTGCAGTTATTTTGCTTCAACCATGCTCGAGACTCCGACGTAACAAAGGATTGGAACTACACCAGTCATATCGTTATCCAGTGAGTCACCATGTTGTGTTTTACATGAAAATTTTAGTGAGTTTCTGATGGGTTATCGTGTCTGCATTTCTTGGGCTTGTGGTGCTCTGATGTGAGTCCTTTGGGTGCCACCTTCATTCGGTTTTGTAGCCATGTAACTATTCTAAATTTCTTATAGAATCATATGCAAAATTAGTGATTGCATCACACGCAGCACCATACAATATAGAATTTAACTTTTTGCAGATAATAGCACACACTCTTTTATGAGCAATCATCCACAACTTTGTAGTTGGTGATAGGATCAGTCCTCTATGATTGAGCAAGGATTTGCTTTCATGTCAGTGATCAACTACTCCTTTTCACATATATGTAAATTTCACATTCTGCAATGGAGGACTTGTTATGCAGTGCATTCATGCAGGGCACTTGGTATTTGCATCGTGTATATTTATGTGTATGTGCATGTAGTGTGTTCGCATGTGGATCTATTGTATCACGTTGGAGAGAAGTGCAGAGGCAATCTGGTTGGAGGATGGGTCTTTTTTCTTTGGGGGGTTTTGATTTGCTCTTTGGTTGTAGAACTGGATGGTATTCATCGATAAATCTCCTTTTACACATGCTTTTACCTCTTTATTAAATTTTCAGATAAAATGGCAAGACTTTACCCATGCTTCGGACTGCATGGATGTATCTGTTGAAGACTTAACAAGTCATTTTAGAATAAATTTTGTGTTTGATATCATTGTGAACGGACCGAGTGCCTTCTTGTGATTTAGTAGGAAGTTGGAACTCACAGCTTCCATGATTTCATTTGAGCTCACAAAATTTTGTGAAGTTGCATGCACATCTAACCAAGCTAGAGAAATCACTCTCCTATATCCATCAACGATGAGAAGCAGCCACAAACATGCTTGATTGTATCTCCGTAAAGTTGGTATCAGGTTGGTGTTGTTTCATTCATCGGTGTAATTTATATAATGATTGTCCTATGCTATATACGTGATCTTGCTTGTTTTCAGAGGGCATGGCTAGCATATCCTGAAGCTAGACGAAAAAGCGCAAATAAAATCGATGTTGAAATAGCTATCACAGACGGTTCGGTGTTCCAAACCGTCTGTGATAAATATCCCAGACGGTTTCAAACATTGAACCGTCTGTGATATGAACAATATCACAGATGATTTTTGTTATTAACCGTCTGTGATGTTCTGAACCGTCTATGATATGAACCATATCACAGACGATTTTTTTTATAAAAATCATATGTGATAGTCGAGTATCACAGACGATTTTTCTAAAAAACTGTCTGTATTGTAAGTTATTACAGACAGCGTGGGAGCGTCTATGATAACCACCTACTATCACTGACAGTTTCTGAACCGTCAGTGATAATACTCTCTGTAGCAGTGGTTGTAATTGGAATATTACCACATGCCATGCCCAACTCAAAAACATGGGAACTTGTTGACACAGCAGTTAACAAAAATCATTTATCGTATTTGTTGATTGCTCTCCATCATGGATGAACTGTCGATTTCTTCATATAGCTCTATGATTGTACTCCATTCCAACTGTTTCGTCCATGGAGTGTTGTTGGATCGACACCTCTAAACATTTTGAGCGCGTGATCAACTGCAGCCCGGCAGCTCCCAGTAGTCACCGTCGATCTGTACCAACGCTAGTTGTGTGCGGCCAATTCGGATTCTATGTGGCCTTGCCGAACTCCGGATATCGTGGACGCGCGCAATTGGATCATCTCATTCTCTCATCAAATATTTTTTCACGAAATTAGCATCTTAGTTGTATTTATCTTTACTTATCATGTCCAAATATATACGCCAAGGAGACGTGGACCCATCACCCGTGGTTTTCATGGCGGATCGAATTATGGTGGAAGATGTTATCACATTCTTTTATATGAGAAACCAGTTTAGTCATCGTAGAGCTTAAGACTCACAGGCAGTGGCGAATCCAGTATTTTCAAGATAAGTGTTCGGAGTTAATAAAATATTGCTCAAAGAAAAAAAAGGTCTTTAGTGGGGGAAAATCAAAGTACAAATTGTCCATAAAAACATCTCAAAATAATGTAGAAAATTTACAAAATAATTAAGTAAAATACAATTTTAACTCTACGACCCTTGATGCAATTTTAGGGATAGTTATTTCATTGTTCCTTAGAACCACCTCGCTAACTTGTTTAAATTTTTATACTAACCAATTTAAAAGTTCAAGAAAATTTTCTTTATTATTTTAATCTAACCAACATTATCTACAAAGATTTCAAAGCTATAAGCTTCTTTATTTTGACGGTTCTATGATCTACATTTTACAAAAGTATAATCATTCAATGAACTATTTGGGATTTATCAATTTCGGAATTAGGAGAGGGAGTGGGAAACCGAATGCAACTCTAGGAATGAGACCTCGCCGTAACACCGTGCATTTTATAATTACTTTTTAATGGCATAATTTTGGTTAAGTAGATTTTAGGGTTATCACAGCATGCCACATTATCAGTTATCACTAGCCACTGCATAGTGACAACTCAGTAGCGACCTGATGAATGGTCATAGTGGTACTTGGGAAGAAGAAGGAAGAAAATGTCCCTCGCAATGTACGCCCACCGTCCCAATCCTGTCATCGCTCCACCATGTTACTGTCAGCTCAAAGGGGAATTATATATTTCTCATCCCCCAGGGTTGTTGGCGAGTCCCTGTCAGTTGTTTGCTCATGTACCAGCAGTCGGCGGCGGCGGAGCAGCTTATCGGTTGTGGAAGTGGCTATCGTTGGGTGTGAAGATTGAGAGAGAGAGAGAGAGAGAGAGGAGCGATGAGAGAGAGAGAGAGGATCCCTCATGTGAACAGATGGTTGAGAGCGATAGGAACGAGCAGGTACGAGCGATGGGGATAAGATCGTCTGATTTTTTTTCTCCCCCATCAGCACAAAATTTGGATGGTGGGTGGGACGTGGGCCGCTCGAGCGAACATGCAGGCCGTGAAAATGGATAGAGTGCGTCCGATGATATTGAACGTATGCTTGGTAGCAATTCCCTTGTATTTATTACATTGACGGATTTCAAATTCCTATACTATATCTAAAGAAATACTCCCCCTGTTCCTTTCAAGTGATGTTATTGGATTTTTCACGGTTTCTAAGATGGAGCTTAATTTCTTTTGCAAGGATCCAACATGCGACTTTGGTCATCAATTTTTTTTATAAATTTATATTATTATAAACTAATAAAGTGGCTAGTACAATTGCACAGATAGCGTTTTATTTATGTTTAAAGCGTGTTCTGTAATTTGAAAGATCACTCTCACGATTCGTTGGCAGTGTCACCTCTTGCAGCTTGTCTTTTTTTATATATATAATGTTTAGTTGTAAATAGGCTATGAAGCATGGGAGCAAGGAATAAAATGTAGAAGAAATCAAATCGCACCAACACCGGCCCTTGTTGCTACCGCTAAGGATGGCCACCGTCACTGGATCCATCCACGGCAAGGATGGGAGTTGTGCCGTCGGGAGGCCACCCAGTCGAGGAAGTTGTACATGCAGTAGGGAGGCTGGAGGAGGGGCGCATCCTGATCTGGTCCTCTATATATGATTGAGCAAGAATCTGCTTTCATGTCAGTGATCAACTACTCCTTTTCATACATATGTAAATTTCACATTCTGCGATGGAGGATTTGTTATGTAGTGCATTTATGCAGGGCACTTGGTATTTGCATCGTGTATGTGTATGTGCATGTGCATGTAGTGTGTTCGCATGTTGATCTATTGTAGCACGTTGGAGAGAAGTGCAGATGCAATCTAGTTGGAGGATAGGTCTTTTTTCTTTGGGGGGTTTTGACTTTTGATTTGCTCATTGGTTGTAGAACTGGATGGTATTCATCGATAAATCTCCTTTTACACATGCTTTTACCTCTTTATTAAATTTTCAGATAAAATGGCAAGACTTTACACATGCTTTGGACTTAACAAGTCATTTTAGAACAAATTTTGTGTTTGATATCATTGCGAATGGATCGAGTGCCTTCTTGTGATTTAGTACGAACTCACAACTTCTGTGATTTCATTTGAGCTCATAAAATTTTGTGAAGTTGCATGCACATTTGACCAAGCTAGAGAAATTACTCTCCTATATCCATCAACAACGAGGAGCAACCACAAACATGCTTGATTGTATATTGGTAAAGTTGATGTTTTCGTTGCAACGCATGGACAGATAACTAGTCTGTGACACCACCAGTTGTGATGCCATGGTTCACTACATACGGCACTCTTGTCATAAAAGTGTCTTGTGCAGTGTCACTGTCATGACACAACGGTAACGCTGCCGCCGCCGGGCTCTCCTTCATCGCCAATGATATATCCCTCACCCCTCTCCTCTCTTCCTTAATGCTTGGATATGCAATTACAAAATTGTTGGATGGCTAGGGTTTCAGCCATGTAAATCTTGTCTCCCTAAACTTGCATCGCTGGTGATATATCCTCCACCAATTTACTTCGAGAACTTGCAATTTACTTTGTCAGCTCTCTAAACTTGTCTCCGTTTGCACCCTAGGGTGTTTCCTCCACTTGTTAACAGAATTTGCTGATGTGTGTACATAGCTGCTAACAAACGAGACACATATGACCACGGCTTATGACCGCGCGCCTACGACAGTGGCATACGATCATGGTTTACGACCATGGCTTATGATCACGAATTACGATAGTGTGTCTACAACCACGGCATACCAAATCAACAAAACAACATCACAGACAATACAAAGAAATAAGGGGAAAAAAGAAGAAAAAAAAGCCTACAAAAGCCAAAAAAAAGGAATTAAGAAGTCAGAAGTTGGAACCGTTTGGAGCGAAGCAGAATCCTAGTACATAATTAAAAAAAATCAGCACTTTAAACAAGAAATTCAGCGATATAATATCCATACGACAATTATATAGTTTTAGTTTTTAAACATGTTGATGGTCAAATTTCTTAAACCATATGGATTTAAAACATCTTTTGAAAAGAACGGAGAAGTGTAATACACCACTTCGTTGCTGTGCTCAATGTGGATGTTTTTTGGTGAGAACATCCCGTTGATGACTACCAAAACCCTATAAATAGATTAGTGAGGTGAAAAGTTGGCGTGGTACGAAAGCTAGGCTCCCAAAAAAAAATGGCATTCATCGTCCTCTGCGCGGCATCACTTCCACTCGTCGGCAACGTCTATTGCTGTCGTGGCCACCTCCCCGGATGCCGCACGTAAGATACTGCACAAGAAACATGCCAACCTGGCAGCCTGCCGAGGCTAGGATGCCTGGCGCGTCATGGACCACCCTGCCAACTCCATGATCGCTCTGGTAAAACTAATCTTATCGTGTTATTGTAGAAGTTATGTGTCGAGTACTCGGTGTATTCGAGTACCATATAGTCGTGTCGAGTGCTTGATGTATTCACGTACTCTGTAGTCGTGTGTCAAGTATTGTAGTCAAAGACTCCGGAGTCGGAGATAGTCGTAGTAGTCGCAGTCGAAAGTCTAGCTGCGTAGTAGTCGTAGTTGCAGTCGGTAATCGGAGGAGTGCTGTAGCAGTCGGCACTCGAAGGAGTATTGTAGCGGTAGTCGTAGCTACATTAGTCATAGCAGTGGTCGTAGCTGCATAATGGTCAATGTTCGGTACTCGTAGGCTACAGTATCTAGGTCGTGCTCGAAGGCTGGTAGTACCATCTATGTGAGCGGTACTACCGAAAATGCTGGTCAACAACTCGTGGTCGGTGTAGCCATGGTCGGTGAAGCAGTAGATGAAGTCGTAGTCGAAGATGTGGTTGATAAGCCGTGGTCGGTGAAACGGTCGAAGTTACCGTGGTCGAAGGCATTGAACAGCCGTGGTAGTGGCGTGATCGAGCAATTGTGGTCAAACAGGTGTGGTCAAAGGACACGAAGCAAGACTTGTCAAAGGACCCAAAGTGGCACTCGAAGAATATATGTGTGTAGTCATACACTGAGCCAGGTAGCAGTTAGTCTGCACGTTACTGGTCATGTCCACTAAACTGCATGAGTTGGTTGGTGAAATGAGTTGTTCAGGTAGTGAGAGTCATGGGATCATGGCCAAAAGACTCGGGCAGTTTTGTTAGATTGTATACTTGTAATCCGAGTCCATAAATAGAAGAGAAAATGGAAAAGCTACAACGGATTGAAGCAGCGAAAAACTCTTGTGTGTCTTGAGTTGATCAGAGGTGTTCGTGTGTATTTACGGCCACCATGTGAGTGTGTTCTTTTTCGTCCCTGGTCCAACAATTGGTATCAGAGCTTTGATGTTCTCCATGTGTAGAAGAAGTCGAAGAAAGACTTCCGTGTGTCAGAGAAGTTGCTTGGTGATTCCTGTGAGTCAAGAAGATGCCAAGAGAAGGAAGGAGTATGTCTCCGTCAGCGGTCCGAGGCCTGCTACGAGGTGATTCATATGCCTCCAGCTCACTCGTGACTGTGAAGAGGGAGAGCGCAATGACGTTGTCGTACCCGCAGCTCACCCACACGAACTACACGATCTAGGCGATGAATATGCGAGTGGCACTTCAGGCTCAAAACGTGTGGGAAGCAGTCGAACCTAGTGCCGCTGAGTATTAGAAGGATTGGATGGTATTGTATGCCATCTACTAGTCAGTGTTGGAGGAGGTCGTGTCTTCCCTCACTGGGAAGGACACGGCCAAGTCGACATGGGAAGCAATCAAGACGGTGTACATAGGGCATGAGCGCGTGCGCGAAGCCATGCTGCAGACCCTCAAGAGAGACTTCAAGGGTTGAAGATGGAGGGAATGGGAGTCCATCAAAAATTTCACCGGTTGAGTGACGTCGGTGGTTGAGTGACGTCGGTCATCACCGGCATCCGAGCGTTGGGTGATACCACGATAGATGAAATTGTCGTTGTTCACAGGTTTCTTCGGGCTGCCCTGGTGTGCTACATGAAATTCATGACCTCCATCGAGCAATGTGTGGACTTGAAGACCCTCATAGTCGAAGACCTTGTCAAGTGGTACAAAGCCTACGACAAACGCTTCCGAGTCAGTCTTGATGCAAAACAGAGTGAGCATCTGTTGCTCATGTCGCGAAATCCTGCGTGCCTACGAGACGACCATTGAAGCCGCGGCAGAGATGATTCAATGAAGACGAAGGGACTACTACTCCACCATCTCGGGAGTGGATAGCGCCACCATCGAGCACAAGTTGGCGGGCGCCCCGACGAGAAGCCTGTGAAGCAATGAATGAAGAAAATATCTCTGGACATATAAGAGGCTGGCGAAGGTGACCAAGCTGATCACCTCCAGCATCATTAAGGAGGTAGTCTACTCTGAGTAGCTTGCCAACACAATGCTGGTCAAGAAACAAATAGAAGCTAGCATATATGCATCGACTTCACCAACCTCAACATTGCGTGCCCCAAAGACAACTACACCTTGTCGCGTATTGATCAACTGGTGGATGTCACGACAGGGTATGAATTGATGAGCTTCCTCAACACATATTCCGGGTATCACCAGATCCGTATGGCCAAAGAGGATGAAGCCAAGACTAGCTTCATAGTCCCTAGTGGGATATATTGCTTCATCAAAATACCTTTCAGGCTAAAAAAAATGCTAGGGCAACTTTCACAAGGCTCGTTGCTTTGGTCCTCGCATCTCAACTGGGCCAAAATGTCAAAGCCAACGTGGACGACGTGGTCATCAAAAGCAAACAAGCAGTCTCCCCACGTGGCAGACCTCTAGGAAACCTTCGACAACCTCTGTCGGGTTAGCATAAAACTCAACCCAGACAAATGTCTCGTCAGAGTCTGAGCAGGCAAATTACTTGGCTTCCTGATGTCCGGCAAGGGCATCGAGACCAACCTCGACGAAATTGATGCCATATTATCCATAGAGCCGCCCAAGACTGTCAGGGAGATTCAGAGGCTGGTAGCACGCCTCGCTGCCATCAGCTGCTTGTCAAGGGCCGCCGAGCGAGCGATCCCTTTCTTCAAAACCCTCCATGGCTCTGACGACTTCCAGTGGACCGATAAGTGCACATGAGCTTTCCAAAACTTAAAGAAGTACCTCGTCAAGTTCCCCAGCTTGTGTGCCCAGCACCAGAAGCTCCAGCTCCCCCACCCCCACTGGCCACCCTACCCAACCAAACATTCTTTCCACCTTCACCTCGCCAACCTGCCCTTCAGCGCCGCCCATCGCCTGTCGCCGCCGCCCCTGCCTCCCTCTGTTCTACTAACAAATAATCATAGAATTCTGATATGTACAAATAATCGGAAACAAACTTATGGAGGATAAAATATCAAAGATTTTGGTTGTGCTTGATAAATAAAAATTCCTGAGGTTTTCCAGATCACTGTCAAACAATAAACAGAATAAGTAGAAATCTGATAATCCTGAAGCAGATTTAAAATTTGAAACTTCTTTCTCTGTGTGGAAAAGGATACCTGAACACTGAAGCTCTCACGGCCCAAACATGATTCCAACCTAGAAAGGGGAGCTATGACAACATCCAGGTACATATAAATAAGCTAATTTATTCATATTCGGTTCCATTAACCCATAAATATAGCTTTTGAACTCTACGCATCTCTCTGCACAGAGCATTTAGCTCTTCGCTGCAACAATAGAGTTCCATGTCTTTCAGTGAAGCTGGGAGACCCCCCACCGGTAGGGAAGTGATACGTTCACAATTGTCAAGAGTTAATCTCTGCAGTGATGTAAGGAATTGAAGTTCTGCAGGCAGTGACTGGAGATGCTCAAACTTGACGAATGCGAGATGTGTCAACGAGGTGAGAAGTAGCAGTGCTTTCTCATGGTTATCTGTCAAGACGTCCACATAGCCATGTCGAGCATCACGAGCTCCATGAATGATCAATGTCTTCAGAGAAGTTAACCGACTGCATAGGGGCATACAAAGGACACCAATGTCATCGATATCTAGCACTTGAAGTGGTAGCAGGAAGTAGTTGTGCTCTCTCTCAACTTCTGCCGATGCTGATATCCATGAACTTGTGAAGCCTGGGGAGTTTTTAACTTTCAAGTACTCAAGAGCAATAAGGGATTTAACACCTTCCCACGACGCCACTGCAGGGCAGCCTTCAATGCATAGTTTCTGCAGTGCCATACACGAATGCAGGTCCACGTATGCTAAATTTGGAGTCTCCTGTATGTTCAGTGTTGTGAGGGTGAGTGATGCTCTGAGTGAATGCAGTACCTTACAATTGTAGATGCTCAAATGCCGCAATGCTTTACATGACTGCAAACCTTCAAGTGACCATAACAAGCCGCATCCTCTAATACACAGCTTTTCTAGTGCAGTGCAAGAATGCAGGTTGACACATGTCAAAGATCGGCAATCTTCGACATCTAATTCAAGAAGGGAAGAGATTTCTGAGAATTGAAGAAGGCTGTCTTTGATGCAATGCACATAGAGTTTTACTAGAGAGGATGCTGGTATGTCAGATACTTTTCCTGAAATCACAGTAGATAGGAGAGTAGGACAGTCTTCTACGACAATTTTCTTAAGAGAGATGAATATTCCAAAGCCTTGCTCGCTTGAAAAATGCATCAATGAGCTCGCAACATCCCCTGAACCTCTCTCGAAAGAGATCTGCAACTTTTCCAGAGTCGTCAAGCAATTGGGAGGGATGTACCAGGAAGCTTGTGCCATTTGGTTTTGTTCATCTGTAAACAACCCTACAGGTAAGGATGTTACCTCTTGGCAATTAGTTAAGTTGAAATTCTTAAGTAAAGGAAGGTTCAGTAGGACTTGCGACAGTTGTTTCCCTGTAATGTTGCAGCAACGAAACTCAAGTTCTTCGATTGATGGCGGCATAGAGAGCTCGCAATTGCTAGAAAATAGTTTGCAGCACCTGATCATTTTCAACTTTTTCAATGATGCCAACTGTTGGAAGCCTTCCCATACTAGATATGTCAGACTTGGATAATTGTTGATTTCAAGCTCCAGCAAATTCCTGAGTTTGTTGAATGTGAACAATCTTTCCTCTATTCTCAAAACATTTCTATTTCCTTTGATTTCCATGCGCAACCCATTTGATGCGCCTAATGATCCAAGTCGAAATTTCTCATAATGTGAGGGCACACACCACAAATCTATATCTTCTAAAGAATCTATGAGCAGAAGGTTCGAGATGCTAGTGTGACAGGGGCAAGTGTGTATCTGAAGCCTGCGAAGACCAGTAAACTGGTATTCACTTTGCATGTCAGAAGAAATGAATGGCTGCAATGGGAACCCCTCCAATTTAGGGCAATCCTCCACTTCAAGAACCCGTAGATTTGCAGATGACTGCTCCTTGTCCAAAACTATGCAATGTCTCAATTTTGGCAATCTGCGTAATTCCAGTATCTCCAAACGGCCAATCTCTATTTTGAAAACACGACCAAGGTTCATCAAATGCAGCTCCCGGAGCATGGGCAACTGCTGGGGATGTGGAATTGTCCCCCAGCGAAGGCAGTTATCCAGATGAAGTGACCGCAATGAGGTGAGATGGACATTGTTGCTGAGCCATGATGGTACAGAATGTCTGTATGCTTCGATTCTCAGATTTACAAGGCCTTCATGTGGTTTAAGATCCTCAAGGATAGGAATACTTGAAGAAATAACTCTCTTCCTAGACACACCATACCATGATAAGTGCAGTGTAGCGAGGTGGACCTTGTCACAGATCCTTGCTTCAACGGCCTCCTCTTGGCTTCCTACATCATTAAGATTGTACATGCTAATTGATCCTCTAATCTGATTTAATCTTCTCAGCTGCGATATGTTGAACTCACTCGCATTTCTGACACCAAATACCTTGAGCTCTTGAAGGGAAACCATATTCCCAATGCTGGCTATTTTCGCATGTAACTCCTCCTCGGCGATAAAATGGCGCAAGTTAACAAGCTTGTTCATGCCTCTCGGTAAAACTGTGCTAGTTCCCCAGTTCTTCTTTATATCCAGGACTTGTAGATGATATAGCATGCATATAGCCTCTGGCAATTCCAACCTGGGACCCTTATAAAAGCAGCCCAACTCCAGATAGCGAAGATTGATAAATGCTGAGATGTTGCCTATCAGTGAATCCAAATCAAAGACTGCCATCTCCAATTTCAATACACGGACTGACTTTACCTCATTGAATTCTTGTCGAAATGTGTTTGCAAAATCTAAGTCATGTGGCCCAAATAGCATCAATGTGCTTAGGTTCCTTTGTTGCAACTTGCCGAAGGAATTGGAAAACTCTTGCAGAAAAGGCTCATTAGGATGCACAGTGCCATCTAAGTCTGTCTTATACTTCCACTTTGTGATTATACTGGCATGACGAACGAGCCGCGGTGCATCTCTGGGCTCATTACCCTCTATGGTGAAGCTTTCATCAGATGAAACCTTCTGTGCCAAATCATGAATGAGATCATGCATGATAAGTAACGTTGAAATTCCAAAGTCTTTTTGGAAAAATCCCCATTCAACTAGATCATTAAAAAATTCACTTCCAATGTCCTCTACACGTCTACGCATGTCAGTGGAACATATCAAACCTTGGGCTATCCAGATATTGACCAAACGTTCTTTCTCATACCTATGATACTTTGGGAACACAGCACAGTATGAGAAGCATTGTTGGAGGTGCACTGGAAGATATTTGTAGCTGATCATCAAGGCCGGCATGATATCATCGTCCTCTTCTTTGTCCTTCCATTCACTATTATCCAGAACTCTTGTCCAGTAGTCAACATCACGACTCCTTCTCAATACTTTGCCCACACTTTTTGCTGCTAAAGGATTACCCTTTAACTTGACAATTATCTTCCTCCCAATTTTCTCCAGTTTCCGCTGTCCTTTGTAGTTTTCATCTCCGAAGGCACATGCTTTAAACAAATACCAAAAGTCATCTGGGTTTAAACCATCCAGATTAATGTGATCTGTAGCTCCAATCAAACTTGCAACAGATGGCTTCCGAGTTGTAACCAGAACCTTATTTCCCTTAACATCATTGGAAAGCAATGGAGTTAGCAGCTCATCCCATTTTTCCTTTTGGCTGTCTTCCCACATGTCGTCCAAAACAAGTAGCACCCGTTTTGATTTGAATGCATATTCAAGGATGTCCTGGAGCTCCTTCAAACCCTTGATGTTTTCATACCTGTCTCCAAGCAAGGACTCCAACAATTCGTGCATAATCTTAGCTTGATCAAAGTGAACAGAAACATAATCCCATAACAGTATATCAAAATGCTTTGACACAGCAGAGTCGTTGAATACCACCTGAGCCAGAGTAGTCTTTCCAACTCCTCCATTACCGATGATGGCAAGGACAGAGAGGTTTTGCCCAGCAGATTCCTCACTTGTTAACTTGCTTATTATCAAGTCCCGCTCTTGGTCCCTACCATAAACTTTGGGTTCAGTGGGATAATACGATATGTGCCGAGGATCAGTCCTTTTGCTCTGGCATTTCTGCACAATACGGCAATCCAGATTTTCAAGCTTGAGAGCCATGCGCAGATCGCTGGCCATCCTACAGCATCCCTCAATGTGTTCATTTATCTCACATGAGATGTCAGCACTGTCAAGTAGTTCAAGATGAGGTTCCGGGCTAGTATTACTGGCAGGGACCATTGGGTTGGCAACAAATGGCACAATCTGAAGAGCAGCTAAAGATGAATCTTCAGTGCTAAAAGCAGATTTTTCTCTGGTGTCTTCCGCAGGCTGAGATACATAAACATTGAAGAGGTGAGTTTCTCCTCCAGGTAAGCAAAGTAGAAAGTTATTCATTTGGCTAGCATTACTATGCACAAGCCGAATAAAGCAATACAAGTTCTTAGATTCAGACTTCTGATATTCTTAATCTACAGTATTCTAATCCGGATTCATGAAATTAAGTGTTACAGGTTTTACTTCTTTTCCGACTGAGTAATAAATGTTGGACAATCTTTTCAAACAGAAGATGAGGCTGACAATGGTTGCTGCAAGTATGAAAAAGATAGTCTGGATAGCTAAAACTATGTGATATATTCACTTGCCTGTGGTGAGTGTGTTTATTCGTGTAGTGACTACTACCCTCTTAGTAATGACCTCGACAACATGAACCATAATCTTTTTTTTTGTTGAACGGACAGGGGCACTGCCATATATTAAAAGCCAAGAGGAAAGTTATACATACAGGTAGAGGGTGGCAGGCCTAGGAAAGACCACACCCAAAGGAAGAAATTAAGGTGTTACCGAGGAAGGTCTGAGCTCTGCCAGCCTCTTTGACCCCGCTAGGATTCAAGATTGAGACTCTTCCTTAATTTTGGCGAGCAAGGATGTGGCGGAGAAGGCTATGGAACGAAAAATGCGAGAATTTCATTCTTTCTAGATTTCTCAGGTGACAAGCATCATTAACGAAGCTAGAGGCTTCAGAGGCACATCTGGTTTCAGAATAGCGGACGCGAGAGCTGGGTATTGGGCGGACGCGGAAAAACATGAACCATAATCATATAGTCACACACCGAAGAGTTCAGTGAGTTCGTTTCCTGACCTTGTCGTCGTCATCCTTGCGTTCGTCACGCTGCAGCTCCTCCTGGATGCGGTAGTACTCCAGCTCGCTCCGTAGGTCGTCGCCACGGGAAGCAACATGCCAGGCTTCCTTGAGAAACGACACCAACGCCTCGTTCTGGATCTCCCTCCCCTGCGCCTCGGCGAGCACCGACTTGACGTCTCCCAGGGCGGCGTTGAGCCGCTCCACCTCGCTCCCGGTGCCGGCCCCGGACGCCCACAACTGCAGCGCGCGTTCGCGGCCGCCGGCGCTCGTAACATGAACAACCGCATTTTCCATCGTGCAGAGCGAACGGGAGAAAGAGGAAATGGCTGATTGGCGAAGAAGAGCGCGGACTGCTTTGTGGCGGTCAACGGTCGTGGCCTGGCGAAGCATGCGCTCCTTGTCCAGCGGTTAGCGAGCCGTGATTTCCTCGTGTCGTCTTCGTCTACGTGACAGCAAGCATGCTTGGGCGTCAGACCGCAAGCCCTCCAGAGAAAGCCGCTTAGGGTCTGCTCTTTTCCTCGGAGGATTTTTAGTTTTTGTTATAATATCTAACTTTTAAACGAAATATTTTTTTAAGATAAGGTCTACAAATTAAACGATGTACACGTTAAAAGCCCAACATTTATACCAACCAAAATCGCAAATAAGTATCTCTCTCCGTAATATATATCGTAAACAGCCAAAATTCAAAAAAAATTATCAAAAACCATAAACTGCAACCGTTGCCCAAACAGGACACGTTTGCCTTCCGTCCACTCGTCACTTCAGGTCTGTGCTCTCCCTTTCGAATGTCGATTCCGCCGTGCCTGACTTCGCCACAGAGCCCTTCATTTCACCTTCTGAGTTCTGCAGTGCGTCCAT
This sequence comes from Dendrocalamus sinicus, assembly GCA_036346575.1. Classification (NCBI taxonomy): domain Eukaryota; kingdom Viridiplantae; phylum Streptophyta; class Magnoliopsida; order Poales; family Poaceae; genus Dendrocalamus; species Dendrocalamus sinicus. The sequence continues at coordinate 26,376,636 of CM070673.1, forward strand.
GTGTTATACTTTCACGATTTGTTCTTATGCAGGAGGGTCTCAGGATAGTTTGCTATTTTGTGCTGTCAATCGTACTTTACTTGCCTGTGGCCTCAGGGTGCCGGTTCTGCTTTGCTCTGTTTGACTTCCATTCATACAAGGGCTTGGGTGGTCATCATCATGGCAATTATTTCTTCTACACAATTTTCTACTTATGTTCCTCATTTCTGTTGATTAAGCCTGCATACGTTGTTTAGTTTACTTTCCTTAGTTTTAGAGGGCCTCCTTCCCTATTTTTTTTGTGTTGTTTGCTTCAGTGGAGATATGTCAGTCGTGTTGCTACGACCTACCATGACAACCATGTCAATGGGAGCCATCTGGTTAGGCTACCTCCTCTTCCATATGTTAATACTAATCGTAACAGAGATGGATGATTTCCGTAGTACATATAGGGTGTTATCCTGTTATTGGTCGCTTTTATTTTTACTTAGTTACAATGCTTCCTGATTGGTCTACTCAACATATCATGTTACGTTTGCACTTTAGAACTTGCGATTGGCCTGTTCCGCATGGCTACCTACGTTACCGATTAGTGCTTGCTATCTCATTTTACGTGGTATTGTAGATTTCAGCTTCCCACTTTTTTCATAGACTTAGTATATGCTACCTTTTTGGATGTTGTCCACATTGTGATTGCCTAATGTTTACTTTGTGCATACTTGGTTCATCTCCTTATTTGTTCCTATGTTTGTTGCCTGCTCTTCTTCTTGCTACGACTTTTGCACTATCTGCCTTAATTGTTTACTTCGATGGATCCAGCCTGTTTTACTAGGCTTTGCCATCCGAGCAACCTCTGCGGTAAGCATCCGATTACCTTATCGATTTGTTCGTGTGGTGCCATTGTTGATGGCACAGGATCATAGTTTGTAGACTACTTATGGCTTGCTATCCTATTTATTTATAGCTGCTTGCTTAATCCTTTCTATATGCTACTTGTGCTATTATGGTCCTAATTCATGTGTTTTACGTAGCTGCCAAGATCTGTGCTTTTGTTGGTTCGTTGTATTGCATAGATCATCAAAGAAATCACCAATCATCAATCTCGTATGAATGCCAACAATAATAGGCACAACGGCCTAAATTGCAATGAACTCCACTACTAACGAAAAATGCAGATTTGATGACACAACTTCTTCATAAAAATGATAATCAATTGAGGCAAAAGATCATTGACAGAGATTGTGTAATATGGCAGTAGGGCATGGTGTCGAGCAGCGCGAGCAATGGTACTAGCGAGCATGGTGCTGGAACAGTTGCCAAGGTAGAGTGTGGGTCGATGCTTAGTGTGGAGTCGAGTCATTGAACGGAGTCGAGGTGGTACATCATCCATGAACATGAAGCAACGATCTTGGAAGTGATATGTGTGCTCGTAACAGAGTCAGCCAGATTCCCTAATACACTTCATGTGTACTCGAAGCAATCGAAGCCAATGTAGATGAGGGCATCTCCAATAGTGTCATCTGAGCTGTCTTTTAGCTATATTAAATGATTAAAATCCTATGTGAAGGAGAGAGGAGTTGATGAGAGATAATATGTTATCTCTTATGCAAGAGACGACTTAGCCCGTAAACCAACGCAGATAGTGAGAGAGTGTGAGGCAGGAAGTCATGGTGAAAATAGTATAAAATAGTTAGAGGAATAATTTATTGTTGGAGATAATGTCTCTAGTGTCGTTTTTAAATGGGATGGAAGTTTTAAAGATAAACTATTGTACATACTCTGAAGTCCTAAGGCACGGATTTGATGTTATCTCTTCAAATTTAATGCGTTGGATTTAACGCTTGAACGCTGAGACGCCGACTTGATTCCGATCTAGCTCCTGATTCGACTCAGCTTTGTTTCTAACACGGATAGTTGCTCCTTGTGAAGTGTATACTCTTCCCGAGATGAGAACAACAGCAAGACGCACTCACCGCAGATGTCTCTGAGATTTCTTGCCGCCGACTTAGATGTTGCAGGATGCCGTGGTCGATGACGTTCAGTACGGCCCTTCCATTATGCCCGATGGTCACTTGAGTGTCATGCGATGGCCAGAGGCCGCCCCCGAGAATGAGATGGCTTCTCCTTGGGGCAGCGAATAGGAATTGAAACTCATAGCTCTGATACCACTTATTAAAAAATACACGACAAAAAGTAGTGGATCAAAAGAACAGATACACAAATTTAACATGAAGGCGCAACTTATTATATGAGGAGATGTTTACAATGAGGTTTTTACCTTCCCTATAGTCTACAGGGTATATTTATAGTGTTTAAAAAGAGGATTTCAGGTAGGAATAAAACTTTGTGTTGGAAACAGAAACAAAACCGAATAGAATTCAAATCACAAACTTAACAGTTGTGGCTCGGGGAACATGGCTGCCCACTAGGCACCATCGCTGAGCCATGACCACCGCCGACACTAGCTTCCCTAGGACCACCTGCGCTACAGGCAACAACAAAACCGGAGTAACCGCACATAGGAACGTTGGTTACAAGAGGTAGGAGAGAGGTGAAGGAAGGAGGTAGAGTAGGGGGAGCCAAGAAAGAGGAGGGAACTGACATGTGGGGGTAGATTGATGATGTGACAAATGACTTGGTAAAATTGATATTGTTGTCACATCACCCAAAACCGCCTAGCCAGGCTAGGGACATGATTTGCATCAGTTTTGTAGTTGGAGGACGAATTTTACTCGGTTTCGTAAATAAGAGATGGCAATTAGATAAACGAATGGGTTGAGGATCACATATGAACTTTTTCTCAGAGCAAAAGACTACAAGGGGGAAACTAATGTCATACTCATGCCCGTGCCTTGTTGTATAAAAATTACTTATAAATTTCAGAATTTTAGTTCTTTTTTATCATCAAATATTTAGAATTTAATTCCCCATTGATCACCTTGGAAATTACTTATTTAACTCTCATTCGATTCTCGATTTTAATTGCCGGATTCTCTGAATGCCGTTTGAAATATTGCTCCACGGCCAAAATCTCATCAAAATACTGGATTTTCTCCCCTTTTGCAAACCTCGAAAAAATACTTCTTTAATTCTATTATTGTTATTTATTATTATTTTTTGAATTCGCTAAAACTCCCAACTACCATTTGGGATATTACACTCCCTCACCTCTCGCTTGCTAGCATCAAGTTCTTTTTCATCTAATAACTTGAGAATACACAAAGTGAAAAGCATTAGGTTGCAAATTGTCCTTAGCAGTGAAATCAAAGGAACTGAGGATAAGATTCACATGTTTAGTGAGTTTCCTTACTCTAGCTCAAGTGTCGGTCCCTTGTATAATTGTTGCAAAGTTTCAGTCGTAGGACAAATACTAATCATGTCATTGTTACTTAAATCTGATGATGAAAGTGATGATGATGTAAATAAAGCCTGCTTGATAGTGACGTCCCCATCAAATAGGAAGAGTTATATTCGAGCATTACTCTCGAAGCTGGCAAATTTCCTCTTTTCTTTTTTATTTCGTTTAACGTAACTCCAAAGTAACACACCCAAATACGTGTCTTATTTTTTTAGCTATGCCTGATGACTTTTGGCTATAGCTGATAATTTTTATCTATATTTTTTGAGATAATAGTAGATGATAAAAATATCAACACAGATAATATATATAATTTTAAACATAGAAAATCATATGTGAAATCCGCTTAAAAAGTTCAGTTTATTTCGAAAGCCTTTTGGAGAAGCCAATTACCATCCGACCCCTCCTTTGATGCCATCACCAATCCCCACCCACACTGGGCGAAACTCAAAACCCTCGGGGGTCAAACCCTTGTTCACCTTATAGCGGCTCAGCTCTCCTCGTCGCCGCCGCCGCCTCTTTATGCTCGTCTGCCTCCGGCGAGGCCTCTCGCTCCTCCGGCAGCATCCACCCCGCTTCCTCCCCCCGCTCTCGCTTCCGCCCCGCCCCGCTCGCCTCCTCTTCCTCTCCTCCCTCCACCTCTCCTCCGCCGCCGCGGCGATGGGAGAGAACTCTGCTTCCGGGAAGGATGCGAAGGGGAAGGCGCTGGCCCCGCCTCCGACTGTCGTGCCGGACGAGGCCTACCTGGAGGCGGTGACACAGAAGCGGATCCGCTTGTTCAAGGAGATCCAGGCCCGGCAGGCCCTTGAGCTCCTCAACATCGGCGGCGAGCCCATCAAGTGAGTGCTCTCACGATCTTCTTGGGTGTTTTTTTTGTATAATTAGCGCAGTGAATCAACAGGGAACGGTTGAATCGCGACTTGTGTAGCAGTGTGGATTTGTGCCGCACGTTATGAGATGAAGATGTGGGGGTAGATGGAGGGTAAATAAATCAGGCATTGAGATATACATTCTCTGGGAGTTAAAAATTCAAGTACATATGCAGTCATCAGCTTTACATAATGGCAATGAATACTTCATATGTAACGTTGTTTTCCCGCAATGTCCTTCAGGATAACTTTGCCCGATGGTGCTGTCAAGGAAGGCAAGAAATGGATATCAACCCCAATGGACATTGCTAAGGAGATATCAAGTGGGTTAGCAGCTAGCTGTTTGATAGCTCAAGTGAATGGAACACTATGGGATATGGTGAGGCCACTTGAAGGTGATTGTGAATTGAAGTTGTTCAAGTTCGATAGCAATGAAGGGCGTGACACCTTCTGGCACTCAAGTGCTCATATTCTTGGAGAAGTGAGTTAAAGCTTCACAACATCTTTGAGCATGATTTTTCTTTATGAGCAAATTATGTGTTAGTTACGTAGTGTTTGATTTTAAAAATCTAATAATTCTATCAGTCTTGTCTGTTATAATTCATTTTGCAATTCAAGTTTTTTAATTGAAGACTACATTTGCAGTCCCTTGAGAGGGCATATGGCTGCAAGCTGTGTATTGGGCCTTGTACCACAAGAGGGGAGGTATGGAATTAGTCTAACTTGGGGTTAGCACAAGAAAATAGATTAGCGCTCTTTTCAGTGATTATTCATGTTTTCTAATATTTCCACTTTACCTGTTAAGGGCTTCTACTATGATGCCTACTACAATGATGTGACATTGAATGATGCACATTTTGGTCTCATTCAAACCCAAGCTCAAAAAGCTGTTGCGGTATGCTATCATATTTAACTCATTTTATTCAAGTGTATGTTTACCCTTAATTTGTGGACACCATCTACCAATATGGCGTATTTCAATGCACTTTTAGTTGTTCATGAAGTGTAATATGGTGATTAGAATCCCTAATGATGTCATACGTTATCTCTATGACATAACTGAACTGCTCTAGCAACTTACTAGTGTGTCACTTCAACCTAACTTGATGCAGGAAAAGCAACCATTTGAACGCATTGAAGTATCCAGGGCGGAAGCTCTTGAAATGTTTGCTGAAAATAAATTCAAGGCAACCTTCCTCACTCATATCTTGTTTCTTTCGATCTTCTATACCATGTAAATATCTAATTGCTGCTTATGTTACATATGTGAGAACTTCTATTCATTTTTAAATATTTCTGAACTATATGTTTAGGTTGAAATAATTAATGAATTGCCTGAGGACAAGACCATTACGGTATACCGGTGTGGTCCTTTAGTTGACCTTTGCCGTGGGCCGCACATCCCTAATACCTCCTTTGTTAAAGCTTTTGCTTGCCTCAAGGTAATTCTTCTTTGGTTATGCATTAGTCTGTAGGTCCATCTTTTTGATGAAATGAGTACTTCAGGTTTAAATTTACATGTAAATATTCAGGCTTCATCATCATATTGGAGAGGAAAAGCGGACCGTGAGAGCCTGCAGAGAGTATATGGAATTTCTTTCCCTGATTCTAAACGTCTCAAGGTATAGCACATAATTTGTACTATCATCAATGATATGGAGTCTTTTATGGTCAGTTCAGACAAATTTCCTGGATTAAAAGATTATTAGATCAAGACAGAGTGCATTTTAAGTTTAATTATACATTCCTAAAAGTTCTGTTTTATCTTTTCATTTTATCAACGACCTATTATGTTTTACATACATGTTTATTGCTTGATTATATGCAGGAATATCAACATCTATTAGAGGAGGCTAAGAAACGTGATCATAGGTTATTAGGGCAGTCTCAGGACCTCTTCTTTTTCCATCAACTTAGGTACTATAGCGTTCCTACTTGATTTTATCTCTTTTGATATCTTAATTTCTAGATCTTCCATTACTGGTCTGCCGCTAGATCTTTTATTAACTTTACAATTATGCAGCCCTGGAAGCTGCTTCTTCCTTCCAAATGGTGCTATAATATATAACAAGTTGATGGATTTTATGCGTCAACAATATAGAGAGAGAGGTTACCAAGAGGTCACTGTTAATTTGTTATATAATAATTAGCTTCTTAGATCATGTGCACCTCTGTGCATTTCCGTTGTTTCTGTTCCTTATGTGTGTTTTTTAGGTTTTGAGCCCAAATATGTACAATATGCAACTTTGGGAAACCTCTGGACATGCTGCAAACTACAAGGAGAACATGTTTGTTTTTGAGGTAAGCGCATCCGCAGATGCTACGGCAGAGCCATAAATTTGACAAGATTTTTTTACACATGTTGTAGGTTATATCATCATTGAGGTATGACCCCTATTGGGTGCTTGTTGGTTCTATTCTTGTGCAGATTGAGAAACAGGAATTTGGTCTTAAGCCAATGAATTGTCCTGGCCATTGCCTAATGTTTGAGCACAGGGTTCGTTCGTACAGAGGTGAGCTTCTTTCTAATTTGATAATTGTATTTTAAATTGCTGCTCTGTGGTTGTCCTGAATGAGATGATTGTCGATGAAAATTGGCGCTATTGCAATAGTAGCTTCTACTTCCTTTCTGAACTATTTTTCCTGTAAGATTCTATACTATCTTTCTATTTTATTGGTACTGCGAGTTGCATATTTAATATCTAGTGGTTGGTGCTTTGTCTCGTAGGCATTTCAGTAAACTGATTTTTTTTAAAAAAAAAACTCATAGTACATAACAGATACAGGAAAACTCTCATATTACATAACAGATACAGTTTTTTAGTTGTGTATCAAGCAAGTTTTTTTTAGGTAAAAGTACCTGGGCTCCAGAATTGTGAAGAGAGAATTAGTTTTGACTTTTGAGTCCAATGGATGTTTTATACTCAAATCAAGTTAACCCAGGGAAAAAAAAACTGGTGGGAACAAGGAGAAAAAACCGCCTGAATTTTTTCAAATTTAAATTTAAATTTATGACTGCATAATGCACTTCCTAGGTTGGTTAAGGCATTTTTTGTGCTAGATTATGTATTGTATGAGCTAAATATGCTTCAATTATTATACTCCCAAGTCCCAACATTTTTTTAGACAAACTAGCCATGCTAATTGAAATATGCCCATCAAACATACACTTGGGATCACATGCATGTTACTTCATTAAACACTTTTTAATTAATATTTGTATTATTCCAATTGCTAATTACGCATAACTGGTTTTCTCTCGCTTTCCTGGTTTTCGTAGCAGGTTTTTCCGGTTTTTGCATAGTAACTGTTCCGGTTACCGGTTTTAAAACAGCCCAAATTCAAATTTCAACATTTAAAATTCATCCTTTTTTTTCTGGTTTTTCCGGTTACCGTTACCGGCTGCCAGGCAGGTTTTACTCCGGAACTGAGATTTGTATCCCTGAGTTAACCTCCATATGCTCAATTTTAGCCATTTATGGTTGCTACTGCAATAAATTGGCCTTTTCTAATATATTCTTCTTTGATGGAATCCTGACAGCTGCTGTTGTCTTTATGTGGTTTTTGACAAATCTTGTGGTTAATGCTAGCAAATTTGTTTCATGAAATGCTGCAGAGTTGCCTCTCCGCATGGCTGATTTTGGAGTTCTTCACAGAAACGAGCTTAGTGGTGCACTTACAGGTTTGACACGAGTTAGAAGATTCCAGCAGGTAAGGCTAATGTTATCTATGAGTTGTTAGTTTCCAACATATTATTTTAAATTTCGAGCTATAATTTCTGATGATTTTATTAGCTCTATAATTTAATCAATCTTTTGATTCACGTTCCCTGCAGGATGATGCCCATATTTTTTGCAGAGAGAGCCAAGTAAGTTTGATTTACATAGACCATGCATTTGTTTATCCTGTTTTAGACGTGATGCTATTGTAATCATATTATGCTTCGTTAACAATCATTGTTCTGTATGATACACATACGTTTAGGCTGTGTGTAACATTTCCAGCAGGTTTTAGATTTTTACATATTCATAACGTGCACCCTGCATACATGCTAGTTTGCATCCCTCTTGCATTCACAAAGTTTTCCAAGGTGTTTATCGTGACTTTCTTTTTTGACAATAGTTGCATTGTGGCTTGGATTAGTTGAGATGGTTGCCCAGTTTGTATTGCTGACTAGCTTTTTAAAACGTTTTTTGTTGTTGCAGATCAAGGATGAAGTGAAGGGTGTCTTGGAATTCATCAATTATGTTTACGAAATATTTGGGTTTAATTATGAGTTAGAGTTATCAACGGTAAGCATCTCATCTTTGTTGTATATTGATAACATTTAGAAATTCGCTGTAACTTCAATTTACATTTGACAATTCGCATGAAATGAAGACACTTTAGAGGTGTTTGTTTCTCTTTAGTTTCATGTATTTGGTAACAACGATAGGAGTTGAATTACAAGACCACCTACAATATTAATATTTTCAGTAGGGGCATGTTATCACATGCTTTTCTTTGTGAATCTATTAAAAATCCGAGCAATCATATGTTCGTGGAATATATTTGTAGTTGATTTTCTAGTAGCTTTATGAACCTGAAGCTAGGCCTATCTGTCTTATTGTATTCTAGGCTTCTACAAGTTTCTTTCGCACTTTTTTCTTTAATTGACAGGATTAGTCAATTGATGTGTTTTTATACTGTGATCCTTTCTTTGGACTACACTGAGAAAATTGGCACTCCACATTTTGATAACTTGTGCATCCAAGTTTCCTTTTTTTGTGCTCATTTTCATATCTTTGGTGCAAATTGCTAATGTGTAAGGAAGTCTCAGCATCTTGAAGAATACAAATGAACATGTGAATAGTTGATGGTTATTACTTAACCTTCTAACCTGGTCATAGTCTCACATATGTTTTTTTCTTTCAGAGACCAGAGAAGTATTTAGGTGACATTGAAACCTGGAACAAAGCAGAGCAACAACTGACAGAAGCCTTGAATGAGTTTGGGAAGCCATGGAAGGTACCTTTACAGAGTCATTTTCCCATAATGTTTGCATCACTCTATGCCGTTAGATGTGCAATTGTAACATTTAGTACTTTCAGTATAGTAGTGGTGGTTTTCACTAAATTATTCTATCATTTTAATTGTACCCGCATTTGACATTATCACTAGTCCTTTCATCATACCTCAAAATTGTAGTGTGTGACCATATTGTATTCCGCTTTGGCTTGTAATTGTAGAAAGAAACAATTTTTACTTCGATCAAAGTAAGTCATACTTTATGCTGATCTCCAATGATAGAAATATAATTTAATGGTGATATGCTTTATATATTTGAGTAATCTTTGATGAGCGTAAAGATATTCACGCTGGTGGATAGTAGGCGTGTTGCTTGCAGCTTCGCAGTTACTAATATGAATATCTATGTTGTTTTTAATTCATCTTGTGACTTAAATATTCAATTTGTATCAGCATTAGCTAGCTAGTAATTTACAACATATTTCTAAACATCTAATTGCTATTGCAATTTACAAGAAACCACTGGGACCCAGCTGTTTCTTGAACCCTGAATCAGGGTACTTACTTAGATGTCTGTGTGCAGATCAATGAAGGGGATGGTGCTTTCTATGGTCCTAAAATTGATATTGGTGTGTTTGATGCCCTCAAGAGGAAATTTCAGTGTGCAACTCTACAGGTTCTCCTGAATGTTGTTTTGGCATTAACTGTAGAGAATTGAATGGTCTTGTATCTAACCTTTTTTGTCTGGTACAGCTGGATTTTCAGCTGCCCCTTCGCTTCAAGTTGACTTACTCTGCGGAAGATGAAGCCAAACTTGAGAGGCCTGTGATGATACACAGGGCAATCCTAGGATCTGTTGAAAGGATGTTTGCCATTCTTTTGGAGCATTACAATGGTAAATGGCCCTTGTGGCTAAGCCCTCGCCAAGCCATTGTTTGCTCTATATCTTCCAATTCACTAGAATATGCAAAACAGGTAAACGGTCCTTGTATCTGAGAATTGAATTTATTTTATAGCTCCTTTATGGTGACTGATGTTTGAAATTTTGCTGCTTGACTATTTTCCACTTTGTGGCCCTTAGTGGCTTGACGATGGCTTAGCTGGTTCTTTGCGGTAATCGGTTAGGCATAGTTACTTTCTTTTGAGTTCAATAACAAATATTTGTTAACATTGAGTTGGCTGATGAGTTCTTGACATGTCTGGTTCTGTTATATAACTTTGTTATTTTTTATAGTGGAACCAAGGTTCAAAAATGCGGAAAAACCAGCCAAAATTCAAATATCAAAATTTGAATTTTGTCTGTTGAAACCGGTAACCGGAAAAACCGGGCGGTTACCGTCCAAAAAAGCGGAGGAAAACCGCTAAAAACCGGTTACGGGTAATTAACAATTAACAATTCCTAATACATTCATAGTAAAAAGTATCAAGTCAAGCACGGGAGGTCCTAATAAATTGGATTAGTGTTAAACAATGTAAACATCATTAGGGAATCTAACTTTTACGTTTAAAAATTCATAGCAAAAAGTATCAAGTCAAGCACGGGAGGTCCTAACACATTGGATTAGTGTTAGCCAATGTAAACATCATTAGGGAATCCAACTTTTATGTTTAAAAATTCAAATTTGAATTTATACAAACCGGACCGGTAAATGCTTCCTGGTACCCACCAGTAAATTCGGTAACCAGCCAGTTACCGGGGGGATTTCAAACCCTGAGGGGAACTTACCTGGTGCCCCTATGGGCACAACCTCCCATTTGTGAAATTTTGTTAAATAGTGCAGATGCATTGTTTCAAAATTTTCTGAAACATTTAGTGATGAAGTTATTGTAATGTTATGCATACATGACAAATTTCATTCACAATTTTGTCTGTTCTGTGGATTACCTAAGAAGACAAGCACTGCGTTTTGTACAATTTACATGCTTGTCTTTTTATTATTCTCTACAGTATTGATGAATTGGACTTCAAAATTTTGCATGTATGCATGTGATTTCATTTACTAGGTCTATGAATTTTTTTCAGAATGTGCTTAACTGTGGTTTTGGACACAACGTTGGGATACTTCACCCCAACTCATTCAAAAGCACCTTGAACTTCTCATCATTGGTGTTGCTTGTTCGTAACTTGTCCAAAATGGATTGATTCTTGCTAAGGTCAATCTTGCAGTCACTTGTTATTGGTGCATAATGCTGGTAGATTTGAGCAGCTGCTTCTGGTTAGCCTGGTTTTGGGAAGAAAAGTTTCTTAGTCACTTTTCAAGAGTCCCAGAAAAATTTCGATATTTTGGTTATGGTTTCGAAGAAGCTTTTGGTTTAAAATTTATTGTCTGTTGTCACCAGGGATAAAAAATCAGCGCTAACTGACCAGGTACTACCAGTTACTGGCCGTACTGGCCTAGACCGGTAAAAAAAAATATTGGTCCAGAAAGTAGTGATTTCATACTAATTTGAATGAAGTCTTGATGTTAATGTTTATAGAACACCAAGCAAATACAATGTTTTGAGGACAAAATGTAGAATTGCAAACTGGAATAGACCGGAAACGGACTGGTTACCACCCGGCTACCGGCTACTGGCCTACCTCCGGTAAAATTTCAAAATCCAGTTTTTTCATCCTTGGTTGTCACTAGAATGTAGGATGCATGTCCACCTGGTGTCGATACAGAGGTATTTATCCAAAGCTGATGGCTTCTCTTGGGCTTTTGAAAACTTATTTGCTTGAGCGTTGTTTGCTGAAAGGGTACATTCTTCTGCTATGAGCACTTTTATATACGATTGCAAGAGCAGTTATTTGGGCTGCTTGTTATTTCAGTGTTCCCTGGTCAACATTATATCTCTTTTGACCTAGTGAGGATGGGTTCAAAATAGTCTCATGATGAAATGATGACAATCAGATTGGATTGTCTTTTCTGAGTTCTTGTTTAATCATATACTTTTGCTCTATTTCTTGATTGATGTAAAACATCAGCGCAATATTGGAAGCACACAAGCCCTTGTTTTGATGTAAATGGTTTTCAAAAGACACTTTTGATGTACTAGCATTGGAACTATTCTATAATCATAACATAAATAATTTACTATGTATGCATAACGTAAATGTTCTCCATAACAACCTGCTTAGGCAAATGGAGCCTTGTTTAAATTAGGAAACTTGGTGACTAATCAGTTCGCTTCTGATGCTCAGGTTCATGATAAGACCATAACGTGAATGTTCTCCATAACAACCTGATTAGGCAAATGGAGCCTTGTTTACATTAGGAAACTTGGTGACTAATCAATTCGATTCTGATGCTCAGGTTCATGATAAGATTGCGAAAGCTGGTTTTCATGTTGACATCGACAAGACTGACAGGACAATTCAGAAGAAGGTAGTTCCATCTTGCCTTTTGGCACAGTTTCTTTTATTTTTCTTAGTATTTGCTTATTCAGATTTGCTATTTCTAAGTCATCTGAAATTTTCTTAAGTCAACTTTTGTGACCATTGGATTTGTATAGAGATTGATGTGCCATATGATTGGATGTTGATCCAATTGATAAAAAAAATGTGACTTATGCTTAAGAAGATTTGTCACCTTACAAATAGACAACCCGTTGTTTATTTACCATTTGTTTCAACTTTCTGAATGGCAAAAAAGGAAGTCTCTATGTAGTGATGTATGGTATACATTAATTTGATTGTCGGATTGCAAGGAGTCAAGGACGGTCCATCTCATTTTGGCCTTTGATTATGTAGCAAGCATTGTCTTTGATATTTAAGTAATGCGGTTTTTGCAGCTCTCACAAAGTAATCTGTGAAATGGTTATGGTCAATTTTCCTCTTTGCAGGTACGGGAGGCTCAATTAGCCCAATTCAACTATATTCTTGTGGTAGGCGCACAAGAGGCAGAGACTGGAAGGGTTTGATTTCTTCACGCCCCCTATTTTTCTTACAGATGCTGAATAGCTAATATGCTTGCCTGATTCCATATCATCCGCAAATAATGCAGCATATTTAATAAGTGCAACAAGCAATATAGATTTAGCCCACTGGTTTATATGAAATGCTGAATTATGTGGATGGCTTGTACTACTGCAGGTCAGCGTTAGGGTAAGAGACAAGGCTGAACTATCCACAGTGAGCATTGATGATGTCATCGCACGTTTCACGGAGGAAGTAGCAGCTTACAAATGATTTCGATGCCACATCCCCCTTTTTTTATGTTAAGCATTTACTCCCAATTTGTACTAATTTTGATGGAGTGTGTAGTCAATGTCACCAAATCATGTTATTTTTCTTGTTTCTGTTGTCAAGTATAACCGATTGTCTTCTATTAATTACAATAGTGTGGTACACTTTACAGACTGTCGAAATGTGACCGCGAGTTAATTAGTGACATACTGAATCGAAAGATGTGCAAACGTGTGAAAAAAAAGCGCAGCGATAGGTCAAGTATGTTACGCTCGCAATACTGAACAGTCATGTTTACCAGTCTGAAGTGGTCACTCCACCTACAGTGCACGACTTGTCAAGCATGTCCAAAGATGAAAAATTGAGACGAAAATACAAAAAAAGTTTATCTGAGTGTTGTATAGCATTTGCAATATTTTTTGAGGGTCTGTCTATTTCTTATCAAATAAAAAAACTTTAATCTCATTTGATTTTGATTTTTTCATCCAACTCCCACCCCCATCTGCCGCTGCCTTTACCCCCTCTCGGTGGTTGTCTCCTACCGTCTTGCTCGCGCCGGTGTAGGCACCATCGAGTTGCTCCCTTGCTGCCATTGTCTCCCTGTTTCCCTTCCTATCGTTGCTGCTGCCATCTTCTCTTCGATAAGATACATTCATGCTATCCCCTTTCCTTATATCCAGAGATGGTCTGCCATCGTCATCGCCTTCTAACCGCTACGGTTCTTGTCACCCTAGCCGATCTCCAACGCTCTTCTCCTTGCAGACGAGGCGGTGCCACCACCGCCTCACTGTCGTGCTTCTACTGCCGTCATCCTCCCTCTAAAGCCCAGGGCTCCGATAAATCCTAATCTTAACTCGTTGCCTTCGGTGAAGGCATCGCTGCTGTCACCAGTCGGAGAAGAAGACAACGACCTCCTGAACACGAATCTTCACGTGCGATCCAAAGGTGAGAAAAAAATCAATTGAGATTTCTTAAAATTCCAATTGCCTAAGAATTAGCAATCTGATTTTTTAAATATGAGTTAACCTCCACCGTATCAAGGACAAATCTCTACGGTTGTCCACATTTGGCAATACATCTGTAACGTGCATGCCCTCTTGCCATTCATTTTTGTTATTTGTTAATTTTATATCTTTCAAATGTGATCGAGAGTGTTTTTGAAATTTTGTATGGCTGTAGAATATACCCTCCTCTATACCTCCAAATGTTTTTTTTAAAAATTTTGGAAACTTTTAAATGTAGAAAACACGGAGGTAGCACAATAGGAAGGTGAAGTACAAGATATTTGGGTGTTAGCTAACAGTGGAAGTTAAATTCTGATAAGAACCACTGATATACATGACTAGACTTTTCTTAGGTTCACCTTTTGTGACTTTTATGTCAAATAAGCATGGCAATAGGCCATCTTTATTGACCCTGCTTGTTTCGGCTTCAGCTTTTGGTTTTTGATTTTTAATTCACTATTTCTTAATTTCGTCTTTTTTTTACTTTTTAGCATTTTCAGGGGTTTTTTTGTCCTTTTTTTCTCATATTCGTTTGCATTGTCTATGATAACCCAACCTATTTTTTCTATTTTTAATTTTTTTTAAATTTAATTACACCAAAAAACCATCGACAACTATAATTAAAAATAAACTAATTATAACATAAAATAAACTATAAGATTTTATATAAGCGAGCTGGGCGGATCCCTTGGCATGAGGTCGTCTTTCTAACTCGGAGAAAAAGCAGTTGCCGTACAGTGTGGTACGATCAGCACTTCACTTCCGTGGTTACATATTAGTGCAGCCATGCGTACGATTTACGAATTTGTTGATGTTTTTCCCTGTACTTGCAGCCAAAACAACAGCTGGGCTTTGGCTGGTACAGATGTTGGGTTTTAACGTGTACATCGTTTAACTTATAGATCCGTCTTGAGAAAATACTCTATTTGAAAGTTAGGTACTGTAACAAAAAACAAAAGCTGCCAACTTCGGAGGAAAAAACAGGCCAGTATCGCAAATGATATTCTGGTCTCTAATACCGATGAGACAATACAATTGTCACATAGCACTGTTCATGTGAGACGAAAAGAAGCTGAAAACGAATTAAACAAGGAGATGATGATTATTGAATGCTGGACACATGACTACATGAGAAGGCATACGCGACGCGTGCACACCCGTCGTTCTCACGGCACGGACACCCTTGCTGACGATGGCGGAGGATCTTCGAGTCCGAAAACGGCGACGACCGGGCTCCGCACGACATACTTCCCTGACACCCAGCTCAAGCTTCCCTCCACGGCTTCGTGTCCGTCGACTCTGTGGCCGCTCACGGTCACACTGAACGTGCTCTTCTCTCCGGCCTTGGAGAAGACGAGCGTCTCCGGGGAGACGCGCACCGTCAGTGACTCGGGCACGTCCAGCTTTAGTGTGTACGTCGACTCCGCGGGCCCCACGTTCGTCACCGTCCGGTTCACCGTGAATGGCGTCGACTTCAGCGGCACCGTTATCGTCGGGTAGTTCAGCTGCGCCGCCGGTATCTTGGGCAGCTTTGCGCAGGTCAGGCTCGAGTTGCGCACGATAGCTGCAATTGCACGGGCGTCGTCGCCAAGGAGGTCACAGAGGTAGCCAACATAGTCAGTGACACCGAGGTCGTACACTAGGCCCGGGTCGGCGGCTCTCGTGGGGTTGACATGGCCGGCGCCTGTCGCGTACGCGCTGGCTTTCTTGTGTTGCTCGTCCAAGATCGGCCCGCCGGTTTTGTTGACGGCATCAGATGTCGTTAGGATCGCTGACTTGATTGCGGCCGGCGACCAGTCGGGGTGGGAGCTCTTGATAAGCGCCGCGACGCCACTGGCATGCGGCGTCGCCATCGACGTGCCGGATATGATGTTGAAAGGCCCGGCGGCACCTCCCGCTTGTGGTGGCCATGCGGCAAGGATGTTGAGCCCCGGCGCCAGGACGTCCGGCTTGAGCACGCCGGGGCTGATCTTGCTTGGACCCCGGGACGAGAAGGAGGCGACGGCTGGGGCTGGACGGATACCAAGCAATGTGTTGTTGTACGTGACAGTAGCCGAGTTTCTCACCGACGTCGCGTAATCAGTGATGTTGTTGCCATCGGCGGCGGTCACCTGCACCACGGAGGAACCGTAATCCCGGAGAACAGTGGTGTAACCATCGGGCATGGCGTTGATCAGCACCACACCGGCCGCGCCGGCACTCCTCATGTCACGGATGGCAGACTTCTGAAAAACGTAGTCATCATCGGCCTCACAAACCACAATCTTACCGGAGACGACGCCTTCGCCCTCGTGCTGGCAGTAACGCCGTTCCTCGGAGTAGAGGAGAGGATACGACTTGGAGTTTGAGTTCGATGCCTGGATAAGCGCTTCTCCGTCGATGCGCTTGCCGTTGCCGAGGTGCACGTCGGCGTGGAAACTCCGGTCCACTGAGCCGGCCGCGACCGTGAGCAACCACGGCGCATCGTTGGTGACCGTCGACGGCGCGGGGCCACTGTTGCCAGCCGCGCAAACCACGATGATGCCCTTGGATACCGCACTGAACGCGCCAACGGCAATGGGGTCGTCATCGAAGCTGCGACTCGAGCTAGTGCCGATGGAGAGGGACAGCACGTCAACCCCATCCTTGATAGCCGCGTCCAGGCCGGCCAGTATGTCCGATGTCGCGCAGCCATCAGCATTGCACACCTTGTACATAGCGACGTGCGCGCCGGGAGCAATTCCTGCCGTGGTGCCCGCACCCAGACCGTGGGCCGAGGCGCCGCCGACGAAGTTCCCTGCGGCCGTGGACGAGGTGTGCGTACCGTGCCCTTCTTCATCGCCAGAGTCGGGTCCTACAAATGCCTTGGCACCGATGAGCTTGTTGTTGCACCGGGCCGCAGAGCCTTCGCACGAGCCCTTCCACCTCGTCGGGGGCGGCGGGACGCCGTCGTCATTGAAGGAAGGGTGTGTTGCATGGATGCCGGTGTCGAGCAGCCCGACGACGACTCCCTTCCCGTAGTGGGCCTCGCTCCAGAACCCGGAGCCGTTCCTCAGGCCGAGGAACTCCGGTGTGTGCGTGGTCATGAGCTGCAGCGTCCAGTCCGGGAACGCGCGCACGAACCCCGACTTGTTGGAGACTACTTCGAGCTCGGCGTCGGTGAACCTCGCGGCGAAGCCGCTGAACACCTCGGTATAGGAGTGGATGAGGCGTGGCTCGCCGGAGTCGGTGCGCGAGGCCGGCAAGAAAGACTCATGCCACCGACGGTGCTCGTCTTCGCTGGCATCGTAGTCAAGCGAGGGTGACTCGACGAGCACGACGTAAGATCGACGAGCGGAAGGTTGCGTCGCAGTTTGCTGTATGCTTGCACCTGGATTGATATAGCACAGCGCAGGTGCAGGGAAGAGGAAGGTGGTGACACTGATGAGCAGTAGAAGAGGGAGCAAGAGATAGGAGAAGGATGCCATTACTTCTGTAAGACCTAGGCCTACGAGGAAGACGATGGCGATGCAGGTGGGCAGTGGTGTTCTTTATACACCCCTGAGCTGAGCTGAACTGAATGCTGTGCTGTGCTTTGGCAGAATGCTAATGGCGTAGATCAATCCAACTCTGCGCCATAACTTGGTGCCAATTTTGCCTGGGATTTGGATGGAATGAATTACGTCGGAGGCCAAATGCATGCTGGAGTTGATCTGTCCTGGAATCGTGCGTGATGCATCTGCCCAAGAAATGAATCTAGACGAGCGTTTCTGGAGCACATTACATTATCAGTAAAAATTGGAAGGTAAGTAAGAATTCGAGGAAAGAATTCAATCCTAGCAGCTGGTTTATACCATCGTAGGGAGCATGTTTTTATTTTCTGAAATTCAATAGTAAAGTGAGAAGAGATGAGGTAAGGTTAAGGCAATGACTAGAGGAGCAAATGGAGTGGATAATTTTCGTCCCTCCGACCAAACGCTTACGGAGCGAATATGAAAGGGGTAAATGGGTATCCGATACTATCCGTGTCTGACTTTGACTTTGACTCCGAGGAAAAATACGGAATAGGATACAGAATGAGTGATATCCGTCTGTATATCTCCGTATGTCAAGTGATATATGAAAGTTTATTATGACTTATGGTTTTTAATTTATTATTTCTTAATTTTATCTTTCTCTAGTTTTTTAGGATTTTTTTGTCTTTTCTTTTTTTTCCCATATTCCTTCGTATTGTTCATGATAGACTAACCTGTTTTTTCTATTTTTAAAATTTTTAAAATTTAATTACACTAAATAAACCAACATCAGTTACAGTAAAAAATAAATCAGTCACAGTAAAAAAAATTCATAAGTCATCGTCAAACTAAACGATGTGGGAGTTCCTGAACTTCCGCAATCCCACACGTGTGTTAAGTGGGTGGCGCCCTCTCTTGTACTTACAAAAATAATTTCAAAGCCCACACAGGAACTAAACAGAAACCTGAATAGCAGCGGACTAAAAACATGTTATCCAGTGGGGCCCACAGAGTACACAGCAATACATACATGTACCGATATACACGTCTGACCAAAAAAAATCGTGTGAAGCAACAGTTCAAACATTAGGGGTTCTACGACGTGTGGTTCCATCTTGCCTTTTGGCACAGTTTCTTTTATTTTTCTTAGTATTTGCTTATTCAGGTTTGCTATTTCTAAGTCATCTGAAATTTTCTTAAGTCAACTTTTGTGACCATTGGATTTGTATAGAGATTGATGTGCCATATGATTGGATGTTGATCCAATTGATAAAAAAAATGTGACTTATGCTTAAGAAGATTTGTCACCTTAGAGCAACTCCATCCCATTAGTCATTTCTCCCTCTCTATTTCCTAGGATGAAGAGGCTAGCTATTATTTTCAGCTCTCTATTTGAGTTAGCATTCCAATGGCCTAGCTATTTGAGAAGCGAGTGAGAGCGCTCGCCAAATCTAGCTAGCGGCGGGAGAAAATAGCGACTGATAAAAATGAAGAGGAGGATAAAGAACCGGTTGGAGTCCATTTCTTGAGTCATATTAGGTAAATATACAATGAAGAGCAGGATAAAGAACCGGCTGGAGTTGACAACCCGTTGTTTATTTACCATTTGTTTCAACTTTCTGAATGGCAAAAAAGGAAGTCTCTATGTGGTGATGTATGGTATACATTAATTTGATTGTCGGATTGCAAGGAGTCAAGGACGGTCCATCTCATTTTGGCCTTTGATTATGTAGCAAGCATTGTCTTTGATATTTAAGTAATGCGGTTTTTGCAGCTCTCACAAAGTAATCTGTGAAATGGTTATGGTCAATTTTCATCTTTGCAGGTACGGGAGGCTCAATTAGCCCAATTCAACTATATTCTTGTGGTAGGCGCACAAGAGGCAGAGACTGGAAGGGTTTGATTTCTTCACGCCCCCTATTTTTCTTACAGATGCTGAACAGTTAATAAGCTTGCCTGATTCCATATCATCGGCAAATAATGCAGCATATTTAATAAGTGCAACAAGCAATATAGATTTAGCCCACTGGTTTATATGAAATGCTGAATTATGTGGATGGCTTGTACTACTGCAGGTCAGCCTTAGGGTAAGAGACAAGGCTGAACTATCCACAGTGAGCATTGATGATGTCATCGCACGTTTCACGGAGGAAGTAGCAGCTTACAAATGATTTCGATTCCACATCCCCCTTTTATTTGTTAAGCATTTACTCCCAATTTGTACTAATTTTGATGGAGTGTAGTCAATGTCACCAAATCATGTTATTTTTCTTGTTTCTGTTGTCAAGAAGTATAACCGATTGTCCTCTATTAATTACAACAGTGTGGTACACTTCACAGACTGTCGAAATGTGACCGCGAGTTAATTAGTGACATACTGAAACGAAAGATGTGCAGACGTGTGAAAAAAAAGCGCAGCAATAGGTCAAGTATGTTTGCCCTCGCAATACTGAACAGTCATGTTTACCAGTCTAAAATGGTCGCTCCACGTACAGTGCACGACTTGTCAAGCATGTCCAAAGATGAAAAATTGAGACGAAAATATAAAAAAGTTAAGAGCATTTGCAATATTTTTTGAGGGTCTGTCTATTTCTTATCAACTAAAAAAAACTTTAATCTCACTTGATTTGATTTCTTCATCCAACTACCACCCCCACCTGCCGCTGCCTCTACCCCCCTCTTGGTGGTCGTCTCCTACCTTCTTGCTCACGCCGGTGTAGGCACCATCGAGTTGCTCCCCTGCTGCCATCCTCCCTGTTTCCCTTCCCATCGCTGCTGCTGCCATTTTCTCTTCGGTGAGATACCTTCATGCTATCTCCTTTCCCTGCCATCTTCTCTTCGGTGAGATACCTTCATGCTGCCTCCTTTCCGTATCTCCAGAGATGGTCCGCCATCGTCTTCGCCTCCTAACTGCTCCAGTTCTTGTCACCCCAACCGACCTCCAACGCTCTCCTCCCTGCAAACGAGGTGGTCTCACCACCGCCTCGCCGTTGTTGCTGCCCACCATTGTGCTTTTGCTGCCGTCGTCCTCCCTCTAAAACCTAGAGCTCCGATAAATCCTAACCTTAACTCGTCGCCTTGCGTCGTTGCTGTCACCGATCGGAGAAGAAGAAGACGACCTCCTGAACACGAAGCTTCACGTGTGATCCAAAGGTGAGAAAACATCAATTGAGATTTCTTAAAATTTCAATTGCCTAAGAATTAGCAATCCTGATTTTTTAAATATGAGTTAACCTCCACCGTATCAGGGGCAAACCTCTACGGTTGTCCACATCCGGCAGTACATCTGTAATGTGCGTGCCCTCTTGCCATTCATTTTTGTTATTTGTTAATTTTATTTCTTTCAAATGTGATCGAGATTGTTTTTGAAATTTTGTATGGCTGTAGAATATACCCTCCTCTACATCTCCAAAGGTTTTTTAAAAATTTTGGAAACTTTTAAATATAGAAAACACGGAGGTAGCACAATAGGAAGGTGAAGTACAGGATATTTGGGTGTTAGCTAACATAGTGGAAGTTAAATTCTGGTAAGAACCACTGATATACATGACTGCCTTTTCTTAGGTTCACCTTTTGTGACTTTTACGACAAATGAGCTGGCTAATAGGCCATCTTTATTGACAAAGATTGAAAGATTTAAACCCCACTTATTTCGGCTTTAGCTTGTGAGGCCTGTGACTTTGGTTTCTAGTTCACTACTTCTTAATTTTGTTTTTTTCCCTCTAATTTTTTGGCTTTCTAGGGGAGCTTTCTTAACTTTTTTCCTATATTCATTTGCATTATACGTGATAGCCTAACCTGTTTTTTCTACTTTTAATTTTTAAATTTAATTATATAAAAAATCATCGAATCCGTACAGTGTAGTACGCTCAGCACTTCCGTGGTTACATATTAGTGCAGCCATGCGTACGAATTAGTTGATGTCTTTCCCTGTACTTGCAGCCATAAAACAACAACTGGGCTTTGGATTGAGGGCCTGTTTGGCTGCGGCTTATGGCTGAAATTTTTGAATTTTGGCTGTTTACGGTATATATTACAGATAGAGATACTAACTTGCGATTTTGGCTGGTACAGATGTTGGGTTTTAACGTGTACATCGTTTAACTTGTAGATCCCGTCTTGAGAAAATACTCTATTTGAAAGTTAGGTACTGTAACAAAAAAACAAAAGCTGCCAACTTCGGAGGAAAAAACAGGCCAGTATCGCAAATGATATTCTGGTCTCTAATACCGATGAGACAATACCATAGTCACATAGCACTGTTCATGTGACACGAAAAGAAGCTGAAAACGAATTAAACAAGGAGATGATGATTATTGAATGCTGGACACATGACTACATGAGAAGGCATACGCGCGCGTGCACACCCGTCGTTCTCACGGCACGGACACCCTTGCTGACGATGGCGGAGGATCTTCGAGTTCGAAAACGGCGACGACCGGGCTCCGCACGACATACTTCCCTGACACCCAGCTCAAGCTTCCCTCCACGGGTCCGTTTCCGTCCTCTCTGTGGCCGCTTACGGTCACACTGAACGTGCTCTTCTCTCCGGCCTTGGAGAAGACGAGCGTCTCCGGGGAGACGCGCACCGTCAGTGCCTCGGGCACGTCCAGCTTTAGTGTGTACGTCGACTCCGCGGGCCCCACGTTCGTCACCGTCCGGTTCACCGTGAATGGCGTCGACTTCAGCGGCACCGTTATCGTTGGGTAGTTCAGCTGCGCTTCCGGTATCTTGGGCAGCGTTGCGCAGGTCAGGCTCGCGTTGCGCACGATAACTGCAATTGCACGGGCGTCGTCGCCGAAGAGGTCACAGAGGTAGCCAACATAGTCAGTGACACCGAGGTCGTACACTAGGCCCGGGTCGGCGGCTCTCGTGGGGTTGACATGGCCGGCGCCTGTCGCGTACGCGCTGGCTTTCTTGTATTGCTCGTCCAAGATCGGCCCGCCAGAATTGTCGACGGCATCAGATGTCGTTAGGATCGCTGACTTGATTGCAGCCGGCGACCAGTCGGGGTGGGAGCTCTTGACAAGCGCCGCGACGCCGCTGGCATGCGGCGTCGCCATCGACGTGCCGGATATGATGTTGAAAGGCCCGGCGGCACCTCCCGCTTGTGGTGGCCATGCGGCAAGGATGTTGAGCCCCGGCGCCAGGACGTCCGGCTTGAGCACGCCGGGGGTGACCTTGCTTGGACCCCGGGACGAGAAGAAGGCGACGGCAGGGGCTGGACGGATACCAAGCAATGTGTTGTTGTACGTGATAGTAGCCGAGCTGCTCACCGACGTCGCGTAATCAGTGATGTTGTTGCCATCGGCGGCGGTCACCTGCACCACGGAGGAACCGTAATCCCGGAGAACAGTGGTGTAACCCTCGATTATGGCGTTGATCAGCACCACGCCGGCCGCGCCGGCACTCCTCATGTCACGGATGACAGACTTCTGAACAGCGTAGTCATTGGCCTCACAAACCACAATCTTACCGGAGACGACGCCGTCACCCTCGTACTGGCAGTAACGCCGTTCCTCGGAGTAGAGGAGAGGATACGACTTGGAGTTTGAGTTCGATGCCTGGATAAGCGCTTGTCCGTCGATGCGCTTGCCGTTGCCGAGCTGCACGTCGGCGTGGAAGCTCCGGTCCACTGAGCCGGCGGCGACCGTGAGCAACCACGGCGCATCGTTGGTGACCGTCAACGACGAGGGGCCACTGTTGCCAGCCGCGCAAACCACGATGATGCCCTTGGATACCGCACTGAACGCGCCAATGGCAATGGGGTCGTCATCGAAGTTGTGACTCACACTACTGCCGATGGAGAGGGACAGCACGTCAACCCCATCCTTGATAGCCGCGTCCAGGCCGGCTAGTATGTCCGATGTCGCGCAGCCATCAGCATTGCACACCTTGTACATAGCGATGTGCGCGCCGGGAGCAATTCCTGCCGTGGTGCCCGCACCCAGACCGTGGGCCGAGGCGCCGCCGACGAAGTTCCCTGCGGCCGTGGACGCGGTGTGCGTGCCGTGCCCTTCTTCATCGCCAGAGTCGAGTCCTACAAATGCCTTGGCACCGATGAGCTTGTTGTTGCACCGGGCCGCAGAGCCTTCGCACGAGCCCTTCCACCTCGTCGGGGGCGGCGGGACGCCGTCGTCATTGAAGGAAGGGTGTGTTGCATGGATGCCGCTGTCGAGCAGCCCGACGACGACTCCCTTCCCGTAGTGGGCCTCGCTCCAGAACCCGGTGCCGTTCCTCAGGCCGAGGAACTCCGGTGTGTGCGTGGTCATGAGCTGCAGCGTCCAATCCGGGAACGCGCGCACGAACCCCGACTTGCTGGAGACTACTTCGAGCTCGGCGTCGGTGAACCTCGCGGCGAAGCCGCTGAACACCTCGGTATAGGAGTGGATGAGGCGTGGCTCGCCGGAGTCGGTGCGCGAGGCCGGCAAGAAAGACTCATGCCACCGACGGTGCTCGTCTTCGCTGGCATCGTAGTCAAGCGAGGGTGGCTCGACGAGCACGACGTAAGATCGACGGGCGGAAGGTTGCGTCGCAGTTTGCTGTATGCTTGCACCTCGATTGATATAGCACAGCGCAGGTGCAGGGGCGAGGAAGGTGGTGACACTGATGAGCAGTACAAGAGGGAGCAAGAGATAGGTGAAGGATGCCATTACTTCTGTAAGACCTAGGCCTACGAGGAAGACGATGGCGATGCAGGTGGGCAGTGATGTTCTTTATACACCCCTGAGCTGAGCTGAACTGAATGCTGTGCTGTGCTTTGGCAGAATGCTAATGGCGTAGATCAATCCAACTCAGCGCCATAACTTGGTGCCAATTTTGCCTGGGATTTGGATGGAATGAATTACGTGGGAGGCCCAATGCATGCTGGAGTTGATCTGTCCTGGAATCGTGCGTGATGTATCTGCCCAAGAAATGAATCTAGACGAGCATTTCTGGAGCACATCACAATATCAGTAAAGATTGGAAGGTAAGTAAGAATTCGAGGAAAGAATTCAACCCTAGCAGCTGGTTTATACCATCGTAGGGGGAGCATGTTTTTATTTTCTGAAATTCAATAGTAAAGTGAGAAGAGATGAGGTAAGGTTCAAAGCAATGACTAGACCGAATGCTTACGGAGCGAATACGAAAGAGGTAAATGGGTATCCGATACTATCCGTGTCTGATCGACTTTAACTCCAAGGAAAAATACGGAATAAGATATAGAATGAGTGATATCCGTCTGTATATATCCGCATGTCAAGTGTTATGTGGAAGTTTGTTATGATTTATGATTTTTAATTTACTATTCCTTAATTTTATGTTTTTCTAATTTTTTAGTTTTTTGTCTTTTCTTTTTTTTCGTATTTCTTCGTATTATCTATGATGGATTAACATGTTTTTTTATTTTTAAAATTTTTAAAATTTAATTACACTAAATAAATCACCATCAGTTACAGTAAAAAATAAATCAGCCACAGTAAAAAAATTCATAAGTCATCGTCAAACTAAGCGATGTGGGAGTTCCTGAACTTCCGCAATCCCACACGTGTGTGCACGTGTGTTAAGTGGGTGGCGCCCTCTCTTGTACTTACAAAAATAATTTCAAAGCCCACACACGAACTAAACAGAAACCTGAATAGCAGCGGACTAAAAACACATGCAAAGTGTTCTTAAAAAACACACATCGTAAAGGAAAAAAACATGTTATCCAGTGGGGCCCACAGAGTACACAACAATACTTACATGTACCGATATACACGTCTGACAAAAAATCGTGTGAAGCAACAGTTCAAACATTAGGGGTTCTACGACGCGTGGAGAACAAAAACATCAACACCGATCCACTAAGCACTATTACCATATGGTATCAAGCAATCAAATATAAATATTGCCACTTTATACAGCCCTTTGAAGAAGCTTCCTCTATTCTTCAAATCAAACCCTTACAGAACTATATGTTTACTTATACAAGCAATTAGTTTTGTCTATAAATAACTGGTACTCTAATGTATGGCTGCCGATCCTGGTCTGGCTGAGAACATTTCTGACCTAAACCTTTGTCGCGCGCTTGCTCCCTTGTGTGTTCTAGAGGCATTCCCCGCGTCCTCGCCCAACATAGCTTTCAGCCCTCAGCAATGATCTTGAAGAACTATGAATTGCTATCGCCTGCATTACTTTTTTGTTCAAATTAAGTACACATCAATGGATCAGTGGTACTTGAGGTTATCGAACAGGTGCACAACAATAATTTGGTACCTTTTGCGTTTGCTTTTGACGTTTGAGGATGAAGATGGATTGCTGTGCCAGTTCCTTTTCCTTTGATTGATGAACCAGTTGTTGATCTGCTTTAGCTGTAGCCCTGTTTCTTGCACTAGCCGTGCCTTGTCTTCCTCCTGCACGAATAATAAGAAAAAATTAGTTTGTATATCTTGTGTCCAACACCTAATACATAATTGTGGCAAAACAAATGGTACTGCAAAACAAAAATAATGACATAAAAAATAAGGTGTGATGAGCAGTATGGCAGACCATAACAAGATAAGGAAACTCGCAAGGCTCAAGAGAAGGTGCGAGATATGAAAACTCGTGGTGCTAGGCTGACATGTGCATGTAATATGCAACATAAGGAAGCTAATCATGTGACTTGTGTCATCGTCACTTACTGTTGGGTATGGCCACTTCGAATGAGACTGCCACCAAGCTTTTAATGCAGAAGTTGTATCTCCTGGGAGCTTTCCTGCTCTTCGCTTGCGAAGAATTTCTTCTCTAATGTCGATCAGCTTCTCTTTGTAACCCTGCAATTTGCAAATGATAATAGTGATTCATCAACATGTCCATGTATATAGTAGTGTGAAATAATAGTGAACTTCTGCCAAGTATTATTGGAATCCATTCTTTACCTGCTTGAGCTCATGCTTTAGCTCTTGACGAACACGTTCCATTAGGGACCGCTCGCTTTCTGTGGGAACAAGAGGGCCGAAGCCCGTAGTATCCACTCCGTTCAAGCTTGGATCATACATATTAGCCTCGCTATCTGCCTGGTCATCTTCACCATCAGACATGGTTGCACCGGTGCCCTCACCAGGTGACACACCTGTCAATGCACTTCCAGTTAATAATCATATTTTCTGGAGGCAAGTGGCCATAAAGACAGTATTCAACATAAGGCTATGCTTATTGCTCCAAAATGAAAGAAATGTATGATATCATGGGCATGTACAATGCTATTGTGGTTTGCACGCCGCAGATACTATGCTAGCCACTACAATGCACATATTTTCCAACATATAGGTCCAAACTAATCAAGAGCGGAAGAATGTAGAGACTTAGGGGAACCCCCACACCCCAAAGAGGGGGGGTGGCTTTGATATATATAGCCAAGGGCAACTTGAGTTACAAGTAAGGGTAGGTACAAAGGTAGTCTATACATATCTCTAATACCCGCCCGCAGTCACAGCGGGAGGGAACCGAACGCAGAGACTGGACCTAAAGTCAGTGAACAACTGTACAGGTAGTCCTTTAGTCATGATGTCCGCGAACTGATGTGCGGAGGGAACATGGAGAACGCGGACCTGTCCCAAAGCAACCTTCTCGCGGACAAAGTGGATGTCAATCTCGATGTGCTTCGTGCGACGGTGATGAACCGGATTGGCTGTCATGTAGACAGCACTAATGTTGTCGCAATAGACAATGGTCGCCGAAGGAATCGGGACATGAAGCTCCTGAAGTAATTGGCGCAGCCAACAGACTCAGCAACAGCATGTGCATGCACCGATACTCTGCCCTGACCGAGCGGGACATCGAGGCTGCCGCTTCGACGACCAGGAGACCAAGTTGTCGCCGAGGAAGATGCAGTAGCCAGAGGTGGAACGCCGAGAGTCCGGGCAGCCGGCCCAGTCAGCATCAGAGTAGGCAGTGATGGAGGACACGCTGCCCGTGCTGAGATGTAGACCGGCGTCGAGGGTGCCTTTCACATAGCGCAGAATGCGCTTGATCAGGGCAAGATGCGGCTCCCGCGGGTCGTGCATGAAGAGGCAGACTTGCTGAACGGCGTAGGCGAGATCCGGCCGAGTGAGAGTGAGATACTGTAAAGCGCCAGCTAGACTGCGATACTCCGAGGGGTTGTCGACAGAGGCGCCATCAGTTGCGGACAGCTTGGCTCGAGAGTCAATAGGAGTCGCTGTTGGATGACACTCGGCCATGCTAGCTCGCTGAAGAAGGTCGACGGCATACTGGCGCTGTGACAGAAGAAGGCCGTCGGAGGAGCGCGTAACGGAGATGCCGAGGAAGTGGTGGAGAGCACCAAGGTCCGTCATGGCGAACTCGGAGCTAAGGCGGTCGGTGATGCGCCGCAGGAGTGTCAGGGAGGACGCCGTCAAGATGATGTCGTCGACGTAGAGCAGCAGATAAGCGACGTCATCTCGATCTTTATGAATAAAGAGAGACGTGTCGGACTTTGCCGCCGTGAAGCCGTGCTGGCAGATGTACGAAGCAAACCGCTGGTGCCACGCCCGAGGAGCCTGCTTGAGGCCATATAGAGACTTCTGCAAGAGACAGACGGAGGCAGGGGCCGAAGGGTCGATGAAGCCGGACGGCTGCTGGCAGTAGACAGTCTCCTCAAGGTCACCATGGAGGAAAGCGTTCTTCACGTCAAGCTGGTGAATAGGCCAGTCCCGTGACACCGCGATGCTGAGTACGGCACGGATGGTGGCCGGCTTGACCACCGGGCTGAACGTTTCGTCGTAGTCGACACTGTGCTGTTGAGAGAAGCCACGAACGACCCAACGAGCCTTGTGGCGAGCAAGAGACCCATCGGAGTGGAATTTGTATTTGAAAATCCACTTGCCCGTCACAACATTGGCGCCAGGTGGGCGAGGTACGAGTCGCCAGGTGCCATTGTCAATGAGAGCCTGATACTCGTCCGCCATGGCAGCACGCCAGTTGGGATCAGCCAACGCGCTGCGGTAGTTGGTTGGCAGTGGCGAGATCGATGTAGCGGAGAGGTTCCGGTAGTCGACAGGCTGCACTGCCCCAGTTTTCAACCGAGTCAGCCGGTCGAAGATGGGATTGGTGGATGCAAAGCTCGGTATGGGGGCAGGCCGGGTCGGCGAAGGCAGGCCGCTAGCAGGAAGTAGCTGCCGGCCAGGCGTTGCCGCGGTATGCAGCGGCGGGGTTCCAGCAATGGTGGCGTCGCTGGGTGAGTTCCCAGCAGAGGATGGAATCGTGACGGACGAAGAGCCAGCCCCGGCCGTGGCTGGAGAGGAGGACGGCTGGGGCAAGCGACGCTGGTACACCTTGCCGAACCGGCGGTCGTCTGCAGTAGCGGGTGGCACCGGTGGTGCTGGCGCGGGCAGACGGCGGTGATAGACGGCACCGAAGCGGCGTGACCCGCCCAGAGCACCAACCGGGGCGAGATGACCAGCAGGTCGTATCACAGGACCGACCGTGATGATGGCCGGGTCGTCGAGTGACGGTTGTTCAGCCTCAGGAGCAACCGAAGAGGGGAGCGGCTGCTCGACACCCGAAGGTGGAGCGACCGCAGCGGAGGGAGTGTCCTGCAACAAGAAGTCAAGTGAAGATGCACCAGATGGAGTGGTGGCGAATGGAAATACCGACTCATCGAACACGACATGTCGGGAGATGATCACCCGCCGTGTAGTGATATCGAGGCACCGGTAACCCTTGTGAGAAGAGGGATACCCGAGAAACACGCAAGCAGCGGAACGAGGCGCGAGTTTGTGGGGGGTCGTGGCACTAAGGTTGGGGTAACACAGGCAGCCGAACACGCGAAGGTGGGAATAATCTGGTACGGAACGATGAAGAAGCTGGTACGGGATTTTGTTGAGGACGGAGGAGGATGGGCGCCGATTGAGCACATAGGTGGTTGTAGCAAGAGCCTCGGCCCAGTAAGGTGGTGGCATGGAGGCATGGATGAGGAGGGTGCGGATGGTATTGTTGATGGTGCGAATCATACGCTCGGCTTTGCCATTTTGGGGCGACGTGTAGGGACAAGAAAGGCGAAGCAAGATGCCGTGACTCGAAAGGAAGGTAGACATGGCATGATTAACAAACTCAGTGCCATTATCAGCCTGAAAGCTCTTGGGTATAGCACCAAACTGAGTTTTAACATATGCGACAAAATCAACAAAGCGACCATAGACTTCGGATTTATGACGCAACGGAAAAGACCAGCAAAAATGACTGAAATCATCAAGCATGACCAGATAATATTTGTAGCCTGAATTACTATGAACTGGTGACGTCCAGACATCGCAATGAACCAAGGCAAAAGGTGCTGAAGTAGTTGATACTGAGCGAACAAAAGGTAGACGCGTGTGTTTGCCAAGCTGACAGGCATGACACAAGGAGCGTTCTGTTTTATTACTTTTGATTGCTGACATGTTGTGAAGAGAAGCGACGACGGAGGCGCTCGGATGACCCAGGCGGTGATGCCAGAGGGTGGATGAAACGGCGAGGCTGCAAGTAGCGGTGGAGGGGGGCGAAACCGGGCAGATGGTGTAGAGGTCGCCGCCGCTATTGCAGCGAAGCATCACGCGTCCCGTCCATAGGTCCTTGATAGAAAAACCAGAAGTGTCAAATTCAATTGAACAGTTATTGTCGCGAGTAAACTGACGAACGGAGAGAAGATTGTGCACAAGACCAGGGGCAACAAGAACATTGTTGAGAGAAAAAGAAGTGCTGGCTGTGGGAAGAACGGAAGTGCCACGACTGACGACCGGAAGAGAATGACCATTGCCCACGGTGATAGAGGAAGAAGAAGGAGGAGCCGGGTAAGTAAGATACCATCTGAGGAAGACATGTGGGAGGTAGCACCAGTGTCGAGGACCCAGGGGCTGGCACCTTGAAGAGCCATCTGATTCAGGGCGGCAATGAGACCCGCCTGGTCCCAACCGCCAGCAGGAGAGGCTCCGGTGAACGGGTGCTGCTGAGCGTCCATCGGGGAGGAGTGCTGAGAGGGCGCGAATGCCGTGTGAGCCTGAGGAGTCGGCCCAAGAAGGCCCTGCCCGCGCCACGGCGGCTATTCTTTGCGGCGGCCGAAACCACGGCCAGCACTCTGCTGCTGGCGGCAGAGGACCGTAGCAAACCCACGGCCGGAGGAGTGGGCGTCGTTAACGCCGGATGTTGCGAGTCGCGCGCGCCCGCCGCCGTTGCCTCCACTGCTGCTGCCACCCCGGCCGCCGGCCTTCTTCTTGTTCTTCTTCTTTGGAGTGTGATCGCCGCCGGACCGTGAGGCGGGGCGGCGATCCGCCGCACGGAGAGGAGCGGGCGGCGAGGAGCGCGGTCTCGGAGGAGACCTTGCCCTCATTGGCGAGGCGCAGCTCCTTGAGGACAAGCTTCTCGCGCGCGGTGTGGAAGTCGGGAAGCGGCGTGGTGTCAGCGATGTGGTCCGCCGTGCTGGAGAAGCGCGGATTGAGACCGCGGAGCAGATTGAGGACCAGCTGCGACGGCGAGACAGCATGACCGACATCACGCGAGCATCGGCGGCGGTCTTCATGCGCGCTGGCGATGCTCGTTGATGGAGAGGTCACCTGCTGCATCGGCGAGAATTCCTCATGCGAGAAGGCGGCGCGAGGCTCCTTGTTGGCCAGGAAGAGACCCTCGATGGCCACCCAGAGCTGGCGCGCCGATTGATCGTGTGCCATGGCGAGGTCCTGGACGTCGGTGGCGATGGAGCCGAGAAGCCAACTGTGGACGCAGGAGTCGTCCATGACCCACTGGGGGTCGGCGGGGTCGGCCGGCAGAGTCCCGTCGATGTGACCGCGAAGGCCAAACTTCCCCAGCAAGGACTTGAAGAACGGCGCCCACTTGTGGAAGTTGGGGTGCTTCAGCTCGAGGACGACGGGAACATGAGAGCGCACGGCGAGCGTGGCATAGGAAGGCACGACGAGCTGCCGGGTGGGGGTTGAGCCCAGGGCGTCGCTGGTGTCGGAGAGGGCCGCAGCCTCAGTCGCCATCGCGGTGAAGCAGAGGAGCGGTGGCGGAAGCAGAGGAGTGGCGTCGGGCGAGGAAGAGGCGGCGGTTGAAACAGAACAGGGGAGCGGCGGAGGGTGAGGAGGGACCCTAACCCGGCGGCGGAACAGAGCGGCGGCGGGTGAGGAACCCTAACCCTAGAAAAACAGAGGAAGGTTGGCGGCGGGTGAAAAGCAGAGGAAGGGGAGCAGGGGAGAGCTGGCGGCGGTTGAAAAGCAGAGGGAGGGAGCAGAGGAGAGCTGGAGGTGGTTGAAAAGCAAGGGAAGGGGTAGCAGAAGATGCCCAGGAAAATGATCTGGGCTCTGATACCATGTAGAGACTTAGGGGAACCCCCACACCCCAAAGAGGGGGGGGGTGGCTTTGATATATATGGCCAAGGGCAACTTGAGTTACAAGTAAGGGTAGGTACAAAGGTAGTCTATACATATCTCTAATAAAGAACAATGTGTTGATCCAAGAATATGCAATTGCCACAACTTCAGTTAATTCCTTCGGGATCATTGTCAAGAAAAAATCAATGTAGTACACCAAATACAGACCACCTATGTCTAAAAAATGGCATGTTATGGAGAACAAGCTCCAAGATGCATGTTATGGACAACAAGCTCAGAGATGAAAACTTATGTGCTTATTTATTAAGACAATTTCCAAAAGACAAAAATAGCTGGGTATCATCGCAAAGAATTATAAACTGGAAAATACCAACCAGTGTGAGGATGACATGTTGGGCCCAGGGCCACTAGCCAGTAATACATTGGATGGTATTTTTAACTTGGTCACCTTCACAATGGTACTGAGCAATATTGCCCATTTCCAAATGAGAGACCACTGATATACAGGCAAAAATGAAGGGAAGAGTATCCCCCATAGAATATCTATGCTTGGCACATATACAGCTTTAATAATGCTTACGAAATTCACCTATTATGTACATAAGAAAATTCTTTGAGCAACCAAGATTAGTTAAACATTCAAAATAAACTAAAGCACAAAAATGTGAATACAAAATATGACTGCTACGGAAGTTCAAGTTGAACCAAGCAGAAATTAAGCTAACAATTCAAAGCATATACATGTGATTGGACAAACAAAACGTTGCCACTGTGAATTTAATGGAAACTAAAAGAACTGGGAAATGACAATCAGAAATTTAGCTAACAATTCAACGCATATGCATGTAATTGGACAAACAAACGTTGCCATTGTGAATTTAATGGAAACTAAAACAACTGGGAAATGGCTTCACCTGTCAAACTCTGCAGATTTTGTTCAAGTTCCCAACAAGCCATCACTGCTTCCATAGCGTGAACACGGACATGCTGCTGTAGTTGTTCTTTGAACGAACAGAGTAGCAAGACATAGTGTGTCTTTAGAAAAGAAACAAAAACAGGTTAATGTTATGTAATGAACGAACAGATGAAAGAATCAAACTGAGGAAAAATATCTCACAAAATAATTATCAACCACAAAAGCAATGGAAAACAGGTGTTGCTACAGAAGGATTTTAAATGGTCATAAATAACATAAGAGGCGTGAAGAAGAGATAAAGCAAATGGAACTATTATTGTGGCTATGCACATTATTGCTCATAAAACACCAGTTATTTGCAGGAAATTTGATGAAGACGATCAAAATACAGCAAAAAATTACTAGAACTGAGCGAACTGCATGGACAAGCACATATACAATGTTCAAGAAGGCGCTAGGCGCTAGGCGGGCGGCGAGGTGGGGCCTAGCGCCTAGGGGCTAGGCGGCCGAATTAAAAATAAAGATAATAGGTGAAAATAAACAATCGTGTATATATATTTGCTGTTTAGATGAAGAAAATTGTTACCTTGATCAACAATTATCAGTGTTACCAGGATTTGAGTGTTTGATTTAGCAAATTTTAAAAATTAAGATTCTAAGATTCGCCTAATATATATATTTAGAAGGTCTAGATTGAAAGAAATCTATTAAAAAATATATATTTGTAATTTTTAAAAACTGGAAGACTAAATAAAAAAACCAACTAACCACCCGATTCCCGACCGGCCGAATCGACCCCGCCTATCTAACCGACTGGCGCCGCGGCGTGACCGGTAACCCTAACCCTAACCCCAACCCGACACCCCCACGGGCCGCTCCCACTGCGCCGCTCCCTCTGCGCTCCCTCCGCGCCTACGCGCCGCCCCATCCCCGCCGCCCCCTCTCCGCTGCCCCTTCCGCGTCACCCCCCGCGCGCTCCCCGCCACTGACATCTCTCACCGGCGGCCACGCAGCGGCGGCGGCCACGGAATCCGGCGAGTCGGCAGCGGGCGCGGCGGCGTCGTGTGCGGTAACTCTTTCCCATCCCGTCGCTCCCTCGCGCGCGCGCTAGGCCGCTGGTCCCGCCTTGGGCGCCCGCCGACCACCCGACTAGGGGCCAAGGCTGGGCGGCACCCTGCCGCCCAGCGCCTACGCGGCGCCTAGGCGGCCGCTCAGGCCGCCTTGTTGAACGCTGCA
The DNA here is from genome assembly GCA_036346575.1 of Dendrocalamus sinicus. Taxonomy (NCBI): domain Eukaryota; kingdom Viridiplantae; phylum Streptophyta; class Magnoliopsida; order Poales; family Poaceae; genus Dendrocalamus; species Dendrocalamus sinicus. The sequence goes on from CM070673.1 coordinate 26,410,952, forward strand.
CATATATAAACATTTCCCCCCTAAAACTTTTCAGGTTAACAAATAACTAGTTCTCAGACCTAAGAAAAGCTAAAACAGAAAATTATATGGTCCCAACTCCCAACTTCAGTAATGCACCGATGCTATGCTACCTTAGGTGGTGCTAGCTGAAGCATAATGATGCTTTGTGACTACTGTGTATCAGTACGAGTTGATCGCATATGTGGTGTTGTAGCAACTTTTTTCAAATCTAGCCCCCCGACGCACGAATTTTCAATTTTGGCCCCCTTCCACGACCGCGGAAGCGGAAGCAGCGATAGGTGACATGTGTCGCCTACTGAGCTCCCACATCGCAGCAGGTTCGGGGCGCCGCGATACCACCGACCGGGCTAGCTGAGCTCAGCAGCCAATGCATTAGTGCTTAACTTAAGCATGCTTACACTAATGGTGCTTAACTTAAGCATGCTACACTAGGCATGCATTAGTGCATGTGTTCGTTGCCTCTTGCCTCGGCTACCCAGTGCGACAGGTGCTCCTGAACCTGCCTGGCGCGGCAAGCCTCCACCTACCACACACGCCTAACCTGCCGCGTCGTGGGAGCTGGGCAGGTAACACATGTCACATGTTGCTGCTTTCACAGTTGCGGAGGGGGCCAAAATTGAAAATTTGTGTGTCAAAGGGCCAGATTTGAAGAGAAAAAAAGCTACAGTGCCGCATATACGATCACTTCTATCATTACAAGGTCCAGCGGACCAGCACAGGACATAGACCAAGGAATCAAGTGAACTGACCAAGACCATCCAATCAATGAAATCTTGTTTGTATTTTCTATTAAAAAACCTGAATTCTAAGTCGGTTATAATTCAATGGGACCGAGATTATACTGCGTCATAGTTCTGGTAGCATAGCCCTTGATACAATCAAGAGCTGCCCGATAAGTGGACAAAAAAGAGATCAAACAAAGAGCATTTTGGACCATTTTTGGCATATTGGTGTACTGGTCATGTGCAAATGCAAACTACAGGAGGGAACTGCACGTAAAGTACCACTGGTCCATGCATGTCGAGCCTCCGATGGATTAATTTCAGCCTGAACCGACGTCAAGCCATCCAGTTCAAAACTTGAAACATCTACCCAATCTCTCCAAGGAAAGCATTCACTGCACATGCATGCCTCCAGGCAAGAGTGACAAAAGGATAGAGAGAGTAATAAGAAAGACACAGAAGATCGATCACTACTAAGCATTAAGGCCGTGATCTGCACCACATTAATCTCCCTTGATCTCGCGCAATCTTTAAATTTGGCAAGTGACCTTGCATTCCTGTGAGATTATCTCCGCGTTTAATCCCTCCATCCCTGTATAAGTAGGCACCAATACCATCCGAAAACTCCTGTGCCAAGAAAGCAAGAGTGAGATGGACTCGAGCTCTCAAACCGCGTCCATGGAGGTGGTGCGGGTGGAGGAGGGGGAGGAGGTGCAGGCCAAGGAGGAGAAGGAGGCGCCGGCGCTGGAGCTCGACCTCCTCGGCGGGCTCGGCTCGGAGGTGAAGGCCGCGGAGGCGGACAAAGGGAAGGCGAAGGAGGCGGCGCCGTCGACAGAGGAGACGGCGGCGGCGGTGGCTGCGGCTGCGGCGGCCGGAAGTGCGAAGCGGCGCACGTTCAAGTGCAACTACTGCCAGCGCAAGTTCTACACCTCGCAGGCGCTGGGCGGCCACCAGAACGCGCACAAGCGCGAGCGCTCGCTCGCCAAGCGCGGCGCGGCGGTCGCGGCAGCGGCCGCCGCGGGTCGCGGCGGCGCCGGCCTGTACGGGGTCGCCGACCCGCTCGTACCGCACCACCTCCGGTTCCCCAACCTCTGGTCGTACTCCACCAATAGGTCGTTCCTCGGCCGGGGCTCCGCGGCGCCGTTCTACGGCGTGCACCACGTGTGGGGCGCCCAGCCGTCGACCGTGCAGGGGCTCGCCAGTCACGCCGGCGCCGACCGCCCGGTGTACCCGCCGGAGGCCTACGGCTACGGCGCGTCGTCCAGGGCCCCGGTCTCGGCCTTCCCCGACGCGATGACCGGGCTCCGGTGGGTTGGCGGTGGCCGCGGTGCCGCCGGCGACCACAACGTTCATGAAGTGAAGAAGCAGGAGGAGATTCCGAGCAAGATAGACCTAACTCTCAAGCTCTAGCTCCGTAGGGTTCATCTCTTCATTAGGCCTTAAGCCCGTGTTGACCATGGTCAATGCTCTCTCTGCAGTCAGTGTTTGCTAGGGATTAAGTTCATTCGGTTCTTGTTTATGTCATTTCATGGTCAGCTGATTAGGGTTCAGGTCTGGATTGCTTGGTAGATGTGATATAGTGCAAGGCTTCATTGGAATCCTTCTATATGCATGGTGATGGTGGCTTCCACATTGGAAGATTAGGGACATATTTGCACTGTTCCTTGCATGGAACTAATTAAAAATCTACCTTTATTGTCTTATATCAGTTGCTTCCTCCTTGTCAGTTTCCTATTGAGGTCACTTTGGATGGATGCCAGTGCTAAAAATAACGTGTATCTTAGGAGAGTAATTCAAAATATTCTCGATTTGTCCGTTTGTAAAGTGAAATAAAAACAAAATCAAATGGACTAACAGTGTGATCCTATCTGTCAGTGGGTGTTGCTACGAAGAAAATCTCGCTTTTGCTTTCTTGGCACAGGAGTTTTCGGATGGGATTGGTGCCTACTTATACAGAGATGGAGGGATTAAACGCGGAGATAATCTCACAGGAATGCAAGGTCACTTGCCAAATTTAAAAATTGCGTAAGATCAAAGGAGATTAATGTGGTGCAGATCACGGCCTTAATGCTTAGTAGTGATCGATCTTCTGTGTCTATTATCAGTGCAAATCATTTGCTTCTGAAGTCAACATTTATTCATATTTTGAGACTTGTTGCAACCAACTGCACTTTGACTGGTTGCCAAGAAAATTGACCACTGCACTAGCGCAGAGAGTGAGGGTGAAGGGAAGATGTCCTAACGCACAATACCATGGAAACAGGTGGACCTACATGTAAAGGCCTTAGAGCATAGGCATACCCAAGGCAGCAAGAGGGAAACATCTTTACCAACCCACCCCCACAATCTTTGCCGCAGGACTCCACCCATAACATAACAGGAGACGAAAAGTCCCTACATCGTTTATGGCAGCCCTGCTCCAAGCGCTACATACCACTTCAAACGCTACATACTTGCGTCAGTTTTTTAATTTCGTCTTTATTTTGGCTTTTACATTTTTCTTTTTTCTCTTATTTCTTTGTATTATTTATGATAATATAATTTTTTTTAATTTAATTACTTAGAAAAACCTAATAACCTGCAATTTCAATCGCTACGGTGCAAAAAAAAAAAGAGTCAAGAAGCCATAAGGCCACGGCTGTTGGAGCACCACGCCCTCGCCCACGTCGATGGGAGAGAGAAGAGAAGAACTGGTCCTACTTTGGGAAAGGACAGACAAAGGGCAGGGTCAATTGGAGATGAGAGGGAGCCATGATTCATTCCATCCTATCTCGTGATTGGAAGCAACGCCCCCTGCATTTTTCCACTATCTGTTCCGCCTATCTCGAATCAGCACTCAGCAGAACGAACTGCCTCCAATCGTCAATCATCCCGAGAACTAAACAAAAGTGGTCTCTAACATAGCTGCAGATCTGCAGCATCCTATGTCATTTCTCACACCAACTTATGTGAAGATCGTTCCATCAAAGGATGTTTCTTGAACATTTTGTAGACCCCAACATAATCATGGTCACAACCCTTCTCGATTGCAAGCGCACGGAATTGCTAGCTAGGGGCCAGCCAATCAAAACCAGATCATTTTTTATAGTACAAAAGGACCAACAAGACTAGGAAATGACATTGCTGCTAGAACAGCGAGCAAAGGGCAAACGAAGCTGCCCAAATCACAAACCGAGAAAAAAAAAACATGTAAACATGCTCTCGTTTCTCTTCTAGCACAATCCACAAACCGAAGGGGGGAAAAGCTTGGTATTAACAAGTAGAGTGAAGCTTCACAAATCAAAACATGAAAAATTTGGTGATCCCAAAACAAACTCTTGTTTGAATTGCGCCCGTACAGTCTAAAACCTCACGGAAGCAGATCATAGAGAGAAGAGGATACAGGCGAGCCTGCGAAATCCAATTATCCAAAGCACCCCCAAGGACGCGCGCCTTTTAGCCTTTAACCACGCAATAAAGAACGCCTCTCTTAAGCTTTCACGTAATTAAATTAAGCTAAGCAAACGCCTCCCAAGTCCCAAATCCCCTAATTAATCCCACGCAACCACCAATCCCAAGGCGATCCACAGCAACAGAACGGGGGGCGCATGACGAGACGAGGAGGGAGAGACAAGTGTCGTGTGTCCTCACCATGAACTGGTCGAGCCCGCGGCCGTCGTCCCCGGCGGCGAGGCCGGAGTATTTGGCGACGACGCCCTGCGACTGCGCGAGCTGCGCGTCGATGCGGGGGAGCTGGTCCACCGGCGTCGCGATGCGGAGGCACGCCACGTGCGCCGACAGCAGCTGCTCGTACAGCGGGTGCGCCAGTATCTCCGCCTTGCACCGCGCCGCCTCCGCCTCCGCCGCGCCGCCTCCCACGCCCATCGCCGCAACCGCCTCATCGCCTGCCCCCATCCACTGCACCCCCGCCGCGGCGGCCGACGGCGAAGCCGACGAGTCCGACGTCGTCTGCAGGTGCAGGAAGCTCCCGTCGCCGTACCTCAGCCACGCGGGCGCCCCGCCCGGCGCGCCTCCCCCGCCCCCGCCTGCCGCAGCGTCGTCCGCGCCGAGCGGCGGCATGGCCATCTCGTGCGGGAGGTGGCCGTGGAACGCCATGGCGTCCCGCTCCCTCCGCTTCTCCTCCCCCTTATCGCCGAGGCCGAGCTATGTGAACGGAAGCCGTGGCGTGGGGTTATCTCGGCGGCGTCGCCTGAGGAGGAGGAGGAGAGGGGGGAGGCAAAAAGCCAAGCGGAACGGGGAGGAAAGGGAAGCCTGCTTCCTTCCCTTCTTCTATACTTCTATGCTGACTCTATCCAAGACTACAGCTCCCTTTTGCCGAAGCTTTTTTTTCCAGCTATTTTTTAAAATAATTAGTCTCTAAAACAACCGTTTTTATAAATTTAACTTCTTCTATGAATATACTAAGCTCAACAATTACCTACCGAGCTAGAGGGGCTCGACAACCCAAATGCACTTGCTAATGCATGCCACATGCAGCCGGTCGGCTTGCTGCCATGCTTGGGTGGCTCGGCAAAGCTTACTAGGTCTACGAAGAAACTAAATTTATAAAAATAGAATTTAAAAACCAAATTAAAAAATATATCTACTGTGATATTTATGCAGACATTCCCTTTTCTAACCCCTCTCTCAACTCTATATATCTCTATCTATTCTAGGGTGAGTATAACTGCTGCTGCTGATAAAACAATCTTGCTTGGTGCCTGGGAAATGGTAAGGTTCCCTGATCGGTTAGGTTTCAGCTTTTGACTTCCGGCTTATTTTTTATTATTTATAAATTTTGTCTTTTTCTGAACTTTTGGCTTTTTGTTGAGCTTTTTTGCCGGTTCTTTTTTCTCGTATGTGTTTGTATTATACGTAATGGGCTAACATATTTTTTATATTTTTTAATTTTTTTAAATTTAATTATGCTAAATAAGCTTCTGTCAGCTACAGTGCTTTCAGCCATAAGCCACCAAAAAAAAGCCCAAATAATCACCACCTTAGAATTCCATTTTGTGCTATGCCATGGAATTAAAGGACCTTATGTAACCTCATGTAACTTTCTAATGCCAAACCAACGGCTCTAAGCTTCAAAACTATCAATCTGTTCGTGATCAACAGTCAACACTTCCAGTGCGAAAAACCAAACATCATCAGTCAGCGAGTGTTACAAAACTTCCACCATTGCCCCATTTCGCACGTAAGAGCGTCTTCGACCCTGTAATAACATGACAAAGGTGCGAAAAATCTAGAGTTAGGTAATTAGTATTTCTGTATTTTTGAGAGAGTGGTTAGGACGAAACCAGCAGAGAGAGGGGGTGTTTAATAAAGGTGCCGTTCAGTTTGGACTGAAAATAAGTTAGTTTATAGTTGAAATTGTACTGTAACTGACTAATATTGCACTGTATCTGATAGTAACTTATTTAGCGTAACTAAATTTTAAAAATATAAAAAATAAACAAGTTAAACTATCACGAAAAATGCAAAGGAATACGGAAAAAAACCAACAAAGGAGCTAAAAAAAACTAAAAAATAGAAGAAAAAAACGAAATGTAAAAATAGTAAAAAATAAGGTGGTGATCGGTTCGGCTGAAAAGCTCATGGCTTATGGCTAAAAACACTGTAGCTGACAGAGGCTTATTTAGCATAATTAAATTTAAAAAATTTAAAAATATAAAAAATATGTTAGCCCATTACGTATAATACAAACAAATACGGGAAAAAAAGAATCGGCAAAAAAGCTCAACAAAAAGCCAAAAATTCAGAAAAAGACGAAACTTATAAATAGTGAAAAATAAGTCAGAAGTCGAAGCTGAGTTGATCAAGACCAAAATCGGAAATCTAAATCGAGATAGGACAAGGCCAAAGAGGGGTGGGGTTAGTTAGGTGTGATTAGGCACCCGTGCTGGTGATGACTGCAGGCTTGGGATTTGCTAATGCCTTGCCCGCGTTTGGAGTTGATTATTGCCGGGGATTGGTGCATCTGGAGTGTCAGGGCTGCTAATGACAATCTTTCTGAAGCCTGCATTTTTGTCTGGCTCAACATTGAAAAAAGAAAAGGTAACCGTCATTACACTGGCTATTGTTTTTTTCCTAATTGATTGGCATGTTAAATTATGTATTTTTTTTCACTCGTGAGTTATTTTATGTTAATCTTTTCCTTGACACGTACTGCATTGTACCAGATATAGTCTTTAATTGCCTGGTGGTGTAATGTATGAGAGGGTACAGTTATTTTACGTATATCTCCTGTCTAATCCCTTTTATTTATAGTTTACTGTTACCGTATGTTCGCATTTCACTTCATCACTGATTTATCGTGGGATTTTTCTCGAATTAAATATTTAGTTTTGACACTCATTTCAATTTGAAGAGAGATCTCTGGGTTTTTCTCACTATTCATTGAGCGGCTCGATTTGTCATAATAAATACATAATTATTGAATAGAAAATAGTATTTTGGACCAAAACATGATGACGAGCTAATTCGGTTGATATATAATACAATGTCCATCTGCGCTTAACATACTTGAATTGGTTTAAGGAGTCTAAAGTGAGAAAAAGAGAGTAATGTGCCAAATGAACACCCTCAACCAAAAAAAAGTGTAGCGAGAGTGATATCAATAACAAATACGAGGGAAGTAAATTCAATAACTAAGGTTATACGTATAGGGTGAGTTCTTTAGACTGTAGATTGGGCTTTTTGGTTTATAGTTTTTAAATTATGACTATTTGCAATAAAACAGTACGAAGAGGGAAAAATCGTATACAATTTTGGTCGATACAGCTAAACTCGGTGCAGTATCTACTACAATTTGCATGTAAAACTCCATTTTAAAAAGATGCACTGTTTAAAAATAAGTTACTATAGCAAACAGTCAAAAAGCCAGAGCCAAAACCCCCTCTCGAACCCCCCCAATAAAAACATTCACATAAATAAAGCTTTGCATTCCATTGAAAAGTACAGTCTTGATAATTTAATCTAAATTGTGGGGTTGAGAAACAATTGTCACACCTAAAATTTAATTTGACATAATCTCACAAGGCTTTTAATTTATACATAAACTTATATCGAATGATATAACACTTCATTTGCCTTCTAGTCTTACTATTGTTCTATGTACATGTCCCTCATACTATGAGCCACACCGAGAAAATTTCCGTAAAAATTAATACAAGCATATGTGGCTCCATTTTATTGAGAAAATAGGTGTGAGGGTGTGCATGAATTAACGACCCAAGTTTCAATACTATGAGCTTTCCAGAAAGCTATCTATTCTTTTTGGTTGCGGCTTGTGGCTTTTGGCTGTATCTTGTGGTTTTTGGGCTGTTTGTACAAGAGATTACAGAGTAACAGAAACTCACGTGCGGTTTTTACCAATATAAATGAAGTCAGTAAAGTATATATTACAATTAACTAGTAGACCCTATTTTGAAAAAAAAAATACTCCGTTTAAAAGCTAGTTACTATAGAAAAGCCGGAAAGCAGCTTTTAGAACGCACACATACACTTGTAAAATTTATGCAGTTTGGTGCAAATTGAGTCGCCTTTACCCTCAAGCAAAATCAAGTTATCTAATGCCACTGTGAAGACAAACAATTATGCACCCATTATTAAAAAAAATTATAAAATAATGGTTGTATATTACAAGGCAACAGATTCTGCATAAACGAATTTGGCTGAACGTGATCTAGGACTATTATATGTAACCACCGAGATAATGTCCAAATTAAACTAGTAGTGGCTAATCCGTGACGTTTGAGGTGTTCATACACATATAAATAAAAGAATGCAATAAAAAGAGTAAATTGTATAACTAGCGCTTGCAGTTCAAGTATTCGCAAATAGATACATGCAGTTCATCCATATGCATAGTTTGAATTTGTTAGTTTCGTCATATTTATAGTTATTTTTGCTACTTCAGTTAATAGGGTAAACTTTGTATTTAAAAAGGCAAAGAAATATATAAATACATAATGTGGCCCATGGTGTCCATGTTATTACCATTTAGGAGTATATTATAGGGGTTTTAATAGCATATTTTTATCTCCTTTTCCCCTCAATGCAAAAAGAATATCAGGTGGTATAGCAGGTGCAATGGCATGAACTCCAGTCGATATGTCGCTTACTTGCTTAGTATTAAGTTGTTACTCCCTTCATCCCACTATGTAAGTCTAAACCCATCATTATGCACGGATTAAGGCGACACTAAATTTAATAAAAAGTAAATGTCACTAAACCATTAATAACACGCAATAACTGTTTATTTATTTTTTCAACATTAAAGTATAGATATATTATAAAAACGTTGTAATAACTATATTTTAATCTTCACAATAGAGTTATATTGCAAGACGACACTCTACATTAATAGATTGAGGAGTAACTCTAAAACTATAAGGTACCTGTCTATAAAACTCCTAGACCACAAGTACCTGTATGTAATTTATTTTAAAAACACTCCATAGAAGCAAAAGAAGGGAGAAATGGGCGCGCGTGACAAAGGCGCGATCGCGCGAAGAGGAGAGGAGGGCGCGAACTCGGTGCCGGGTCCCGTGCGGACACGTGTCGCCGGGAGAGCGCCTGGACCACTCCGCGCGGGCCCCACAGTGTGGAGAACGAGGCCACCGGCAGCAGCCAATGGGAGCCGGATGCGTAGGCCAGCGGCCGACGGACAAGTGAACGTGGGCCGCACCAAACCCTCAACCAGTCTGACTGAACACTGGACCCCACAACTCCAGGTCCACGTGTCAGCGTGAGAGGTAAAGTCTGGCTGGTTTTCAGGTGGGGCCGGCTTCCACTTCCTCGTGCCCTGCTCGAAACACGGGGCCTAAACAAGAAAAGCTTCCACGGCACGGGACACCGAAAAATCTAGACCGTTGCCACTGCCAAGTGGGGTACGTATTCCCGTGGCCGGCTTGTCAGGGAGTGGGTCACGATTATAACTCGTGGACTCCGCGGATGCGCACCTGCTCCAGGGGAGGTGGGCCCGGTGCCACTTTCTTGTGCCGCATGGTCCCCTCGCCGGCGGGATAAGCAACGGACAGACACCGCGGGAAGTACTGTCGTCTCACGGACTGGTGGGTCCAATCAAGGTGGGACACCGATGTCGGTGATGTTTTTTATGCGTGTGGGGTGGAGGTTTAGTCGGCATGTACAGGATGTGGAGGGAACGGAACGGCTGCACGCGCTTGGAAAAACCGGGGGAGCAACAAGTCTTGGTGAACATGAGAGCGACGACGTGCTATCTCTGCCAAGTGGGTCAGTACATTGTGGGCCCACATGTCGGTTAAGTAATTTGCACGTGTGTGAGGTGGCGAGATAAGGGGTTGGGCCGATTTTTTCCTCTCGGGGTGGCTGTTGACGCTGCTTCTGCCATGGTGGGCCCACGTGCCAGGCCTGCTCTGGACGGTTGGGACCCACTAGTAGGGGTGCGAACGGAGCGGATAATTTTCGTCCGTCCGACCGACAAGGCTTGCGGAACAAATACGAAAGGGGTAGATGGATATCCGGCACTATCCGTGTCCGACTCTGACTCCAAGAAAAAAAATATGTAATAGGATACGGGAGCTCCACAGTGTTGGAACTAACAGAGATGAGCGGTGGAGAGAGCCGGCTCTAGATCCAGGCCGAAAGACCACCAAGGAGAGCAAAGAGGCAACGAAGTTGGGGAGCCGTCGGTGCAAAGAAGCGCCAAGATGAGGACGGTTGTGTCAACAATGTTAATGGTGACCACAGGCAGCGACACTGCAGCTCGAAGGGGCGATGCAGTGGTAGCCCGTGTATGTTAATGGCATGACTATAACATAAGTGCAGGCTCCCTGTGGTGTGATGGCTCATACTCACGGACGATGGGGCGATGATGATGATCCGGTGTGATGACGAAGGTAGATGGGGTGCTTAGAAGGCCGTGGAGGGAGGGCTGTGTCGACGAGCACGCCGCATCATGCGTCAACGTCATCGAAGGAGAGGAGGAGCCAAAGAGATCGAAGCCAAGGTGGTGAAGTTCGGAGCCAAGGAATGTAGACAGGTCGGTAGGGCGATGCAAACTGATCTATGATCAGAAAAAGTAGAGAAAACCCCGATCTGAAGATGATCGGGGCAAAACTCTAATTGGTAGCCGATCGGATGACTGGCGACATGACTTAAACTATGAGTTGTGCAGCCCCTGAGAGATATCATGGAGATGAGATCATCTCCTAGGGGCAGCGCGGCGGAAGTTGTGGAGGCAGCAGCTCAAGAGCAGCGTTGCTCTGATACCATGTAGGAAGATGAATATACTGCAATGGATAATTGTATTGAGGCTCAGAGCGGTTTATATAGAGTACAAGGCTTGGAGGGTAAGAAGTCTCTCCTAGAGATAAGGTAGGTATTACGGGATTACAAATTCTAAACTACCAAATATAGAGATATGCTAATATACTCTAATAGAGGGGGCCAAGAGGCTCCTAGTTCGCCGTGGCGACACGGGCAGGGAAGGGGGAGTGGGGGCTGCGGCCGTGACCATCGCGGAGACACTACTCTGACGCAAGGTGACCATTGTGACTGCCGCCTCAGTGATGTCTGCAAGCTCGCTGTCACCCACCCAGTCACCGAGCTCTGCTGCACCGTACCACCAGTTGGCTCCAGTGAAGGTACTCGTTTGGCCACCCCATACGAGCTCTCAATGACAACGACAACCTCTGGCACAAGGACGTCGCTATGCTGCCCCCGCACGAGATGGTTGCCTACGCGTTCGCTAGTGGGGCCTGGCTGGTCACGCCGTTCTCCATGCTCAAGTGCATTGGCTGCACGCTCAGGTGTCTATGCTCCCATCAACCTTATCCATTTGCTTTGGACTGCTGCCTTTAATAGCTGTGACACAAGCCAGCCTATTTCAACCCATGACCGGCTTCGCGAAGCCGAAAGCCAACATAGGTTGGACGTTGGAAAGATGGTTTAAGGGCACGTACAATGTGAAAGACAGAAAGAGGTAAGCTTTTGGACAATATTGTTTAGGACTATCGCAAAGATCGTGGAGTTAGATAATACTATCCAATACGTCACTGACAGGTAGTTCCAGATCTCACATGTTATTCTCATAAGCGATAGTATGTTTTAACTTTATAATCTTTGTAATGGTACTAAATAAAATAATTCTAAATTTTTCATCTCACTACCACGTAAGCAAGAGATACCTTCGTAGTTTTCTCTCCGGTGCATAGCCTCTACTTCTCACTCCAGAGGTGGGACTCGGCGACTCGCCACGCAAATTAAAAAAGAATCCCACCTCACCTGCCCGCAACAAAGGCCTGACTGCAGGTGGGCCGGTTTATCTTTTTTTAATATATAATTTTGCTAGAGGCTTTCTCACGTATTTCGGAATTTTTGCTTAGCTCTTCTATCTACAACGGCTGGACTCAAGCCAAACAGCAAAAAAAAAAGTTCTTACCTCCGGGTTTGCAATTACGTTAAGTAGTTTCTTTTGAGCTATAATTTATGACTTTTAAATTCAGACTGTTTGTGAGAGAAATTATAAAGAAAAAGTCATATACAATTTTGGTTGGAACAACTAAAATTAATATAGTATCTATTATAATCAATTAGAAGAGTTTATTTTTAAAAAACACATTGTTTAAAAATTACTGTAACATAGTATCAAACCAAAATGCGTAAGCTCAATCGAACCTCCCTACCGACCGCGGTTTGAACCTTGGCTCAATCTGACGCCCGTATCTTGCCTTTTACACAGAGAGAGAGAGAGAGAGAGAGAGAGAGAGAGAGAGAGAGAGAGAGCATACGTAAAATGAGACATCCCTACTTTCGTGATGCTCAACTAAAGGTTGGGCTATCGTTGAATGAAAAAAACAGAACCAAACAAAGCCAATTTATTTTCAAGTTGACTTCCAAGGCTTTGTTCTGCGCAGAAACTAAGCCCGACAAGGGCTCCATACTTCTGCTAGCTAGCTTGATGGAAGTCATATGCTATAAACGAAACAAATCAGCCTAGCAATCGAGTCCAAGCTGGGCCATATAGAAGCTACTTTTCTGTACCGACAGAACATGCCCCCGACACAACAACAGTTGCTGGATAGAGGAAGCTTCTTGTCGATGAATCATGAATGCTGCAACCAAAAATAGTTAACAAAAAAAATGTCACCCAGACAGAAATTTGGTGCAATTAGTCATTTTCACAGATCAACGGTTCTCAAAGATGAAGCTGACACAGATGAAGCATTGCACAGAGTTATATTTACTTCAATCAATCGGAGGCAGAAAATACAATATTTTGGCAGCAAGAGAACATAGGTCGCAGTTAATAGTAAGGCATATATACAGCTACATGGATGAAAGGGTGAAGAATCAGTAAAGATACACAAAATTGCCTCTGTACAGTATATCATGGCAAACTAGGAGGGGAAAGAGATGGCTTGGTCACATTCAGCTCCCCACAGTCACTGATATATACGGTTCTAAGCGGGCGATCCCACATAGCTCGAGCAGTTTGAGCTCTTTCATCACCAATCAACCGCGCAAACTCATTGAAGAAGCGGATCCTTTCAGCAGGTTTATAGGTAGGGATGGTTGCGATGCTGGTGATAACATCCATTCCTGCATAATGAATGGAACAAACATCAGAATAAAAGGTACATAAACTCGATTGGACCAAATATTAATACATCACTGTTTTCCCAACAGCCACGTGGGGGACTACTATTTCTGCAGTAATATTGAGAAGAACAAAGCAGTACAGGGAGCATGAGGGTGTTTCATAATATGCCAAGATAATTCAAAAGTAATGCAAAATTGTAAAGAATGCTGCCTATATGCTATGGACGTGAGCCCAGCGACAGTGCAAGGCGAGCGAGTACTGTAGCATGTGAACAATAAACACAGTTACTGTTAACGCACTTATTGTAGCGGCTGTAACCTGGAAGGTTATCGCTTAATTTGGTTGGTAATCAGTCACCCTAGTTACCATTTTTAGGATTCCTTGTTTAGAGATACGTTTCTTAGTGATTTGTTTAGAGATACGTTTCTTAGTGATTGCAACTCTTATTGCATAAGCAAGAAGAAATAATCGAAGAAATAATCCAAATCTCTAGTCTCCCTCCCTTCTCAAGTCGGCTTCGGAGCCTTGATGGACAGCATGGGGGAATAGCCTCAGGCCAACCAGTAAAAGGTGAGTGCCCTACCATCGGTCCTTGGACCATTTCATCTGGGCATGCAACACCGGTAAGGAAAAAGAAAGAGTGAAAGTCACCATTATAAGGTAATATTTTCCAGCCAACTTGCTAAAATTTGTTAGGATAACCAATATGCGCGCTCTCAACGAGTATAGCGTGGTAATACGGAATACATATACTAACAGAAAAAAGACATGAACTTCAGTTTCTTCAGCGCTACTGCGGTTACAAGTTACTAAGGAAAAAGTCACTTTATTCCTCTGAAATATCACGTTTGTCCACTTAACCCCTGAACTTTTTTTTTGGTTCACTTAACCCCCTGATGTTCCAATACCAGTTCACTTAATATCCGAGTCCAGTTTTGATAGTATGGACGGTGGTATTGCCACATGGGACGCCATATTACTCGGTTTTACCACTTAGAAGCACATATAGATGCTGATATCATCAAACCTCCACATCTTCTTTATCCAATTCTCTCTCTCTCCCCGCTTCCTCTCTCCACCCAAGTCGAAGAAAAGGGGGAGAGGAGGGAGAGAGGATATGTAGAAGATGATGTCAACGTCCATGTGTGATGACACTGTGGTTACGTGGTAGTCACAGTAGCAAAACCACTATCAAAACAGGCCTTAGGGGATAAAGTGATCCAGTACTAGAAATCTAGTGGGTTAAGTGGACAACAAAAAGTTTAGGGGTTAAGCGGACAAACACGATACTTCAGAGGAGTAAAGTGAAAATTTTCCATTTACTAAGGAAATTTCAACATTTATAAAAACTCTTCAAGTAAATTAATTAACACTACTGGACAGAAATGCATAACAAGTTCTAACTATAAGCACTATGAGTATTAGAGAAAACACAATCTCTAAATTATTTTGATAAGATGTCGGTGCCAGAGTTCGCAACGTTTTTCACTGTACATATAAATTCCAAACAGATGAACCTAATATCTATTATGTACATGTTACAAATCTGCCACTTGGAGAAAAAAAAAAGTAGTGGCATCAAACTATCGGCCTTAAATGTGCATCCACATCACCGTTTCTCAACCACATATCAGTGGAGTAAGGTAATGCTACCCAACAATACATGGTCCCAAAGTCTTTAATGAAAGCACTATTTGGAACCATATCTTTCACCACATATGAGTAGACTTTTTTTTGTATGCCATACTTTGTTTCATTTGTGCATGCTAAATCAGGCTAATAAGCAAACAGTAATGGCTACTTTCACACATCCAGGAAAAGATACTATTAATCTGTTCTCCATGCTTAACAGTATGTTTCACTAAGAACAAGGGGTTCTTCATGTGAGGAAGGAAGCACCGGAACTGACATTTTCGAAACTCTTACAATGCAAGTTTGCTACTACCCAGTAATCCACAATGCCTAACATCAAGTTACATCAGAAAGAGGATACAAATCACTTGACAAAAGACTTATGTTTACATTTATTCAGTATTGTACTATTATCATTGTATTCTTGTTGCACTTGTTGCATCGCTGATAATGAATTTTTTTGGGAATGGAAATCAGTAAATCAGCCTGTCACGCTAGAACAGACAACTCAATAGGCTATAAAAACATTGATTCTCCCGTCAAATGTTTTGTCTCTGAACAGGACGATTGACTTATCTTGCATAAAATACTTTTGACTAAATGAAGTTGAAGAACAAAAAAGAAGGGGCAAAAGATCATCACCTAAAAATCTTCCATGTGGTTAACTGGTTCAGCATATGGAAGAGTAAAATGGGTACTTTCTATGTCTTATTTCCTTTAAAGGAACATAATATGCCCAAACTGGCCCCTTTTTGGCCTTTTCTGTCAATCTGATAATTTGCATAAATAGAGATCACTAGCCATATAGTGGCACTACAAATTTCCATTCAGATAATCACAAAACAACTCATGCAAAATGTGAAGCTTCATGTGAAATCCATCAGAACACTTCTAATCAATAAATGTTGACTTCATTGGTTGAAGTTCTTTGTGCGCTCACTTATTTGTGGATGTGTTTTTAGATTGTGTATGCATGAATGTGTATGTGCATGCACGCTTGAGAACAGAAGTTCTTAGTTAACTAATGAAGAAAATGGGTAAATATAGATACTTTACCCTGTACAAGAAATTGCTGACAAAGAAATCAAAGACTGCAACCTAGGGTAGCTACTTTTGTGTGTAGGAGTGACAAAGAATGATTTTGACACATAAGACTTTAAGATAAACTGCTTTCTAGTGACCCATAGACACTGCTTGTTGCTGGAAAATTTATTCAGTTGTGAAAGAGAACTGTCATAAAAGGTATACCAGTCTTAAATTAGCCAAAAATCAGATTCGCTTTGGGCGATATAATCAATGATAGTATAAATCTCATTGAAAATTTGTATGGTTTCCTTCAATGTGATATTTCACCCTGATAACCAGAGTTCTATTAAATCACAACAGGGGCAAAGAGGTATGGAGCAAATACAGGGATGATAAACTCTCCACCATGTCATGTTCATTGATGATTTGGCATGCTATTGGGAAGAACTATGGTTGGCATTCATGATTTGTGGTATACCGTTGTGAAGAACTATGGCATGTACAGAAGACATGTAAACAATGCTTGCAACAGTATTATCAGCTGAAGGATCAAGTTTAAAAGTTGCACTTTTGGGGCAAAAAAAAAAAACAAATGTTGGTATACGGCAATCCAAGTTCGTCCTCTCAAAATCAAATTAAAAGAATAACAGACTAAGTGGTAACAAGAAAATTGGAACCATGCAAGAAAAAACAAGAGAGAATTGAGAACACAAGAATTGATATGAGGAAACAATGGTGGATTCCATCTTCTTACCCCCTTCACATGCTTCAAGATTTGTACAACTTCTATTGCAGGGGGTGAAGCAAGGAAGCACTACTTATATGGCTGCGCTTACTCAAGGTTTGATTATATCGTTGAATAAAATGAGAACCAAACAAAATAGTTTATTTTCAAGTTGACTTTTAAGCTTTTGTTCTGCACAGAAACTGAACCCTTTCAAGTTGACTTTTAAGCCTTTGTTCTGCACAGAAACTGAACCCAACAAGGGTTCTATACTTCTGTTAGTTAGATTGACGGAAGTCACACTTCTGTTTTGAGATTGTGCATGTATGCATGTGTATGTGCACGTGCGTTTGAGAATGGAAGTTCTTCGTTAACCAATGGAGCAAATGGGTAAATATAGATACTTTACCTATACAAGAAACTGCTGGCAAAGAAATCAAAGACTGCAACCTACTGTAGCTAGTTTCGTGTATAGGAGTAACAGTTTGTTTTGCACCTCAACTGGGTCCTTTACAACTAGCATTTGTCATGATGAAAATGTTAGTGTGTTAACCATCTTGGGTGAGGCAATAAAATATACGAAAAGACAACACGACTTCCCTTACAACCCGATTTTACTTCTAGAAAATGGTAATCATATAAGATTTTTCAATTTTGTTTTGACATATGCATGATGTTTACCTGGAACAAGGACACACTGATTTGTCAATACACAAGCAAAGCTGCAAACCAAACATGCATGTTATATGCTCTCCGATGTATTTATAGTGGTTTTTCAATAAAATATGTTGAGCTTAGTGCTTAGCATGCCTATCTATCAATATCAAATCAAGACCAAAGTATGTCAAATATAATTTCACTTGATGAAAAATGAAATATCTTCAAAAAAAATTATGTTTTTCTCTGATTGGACAGACAAGAAAACAGAGTTTGTACACGAGAGACTAAATTCTCCTCTTAGTCTTACCGTTGATTAGCCATTATTCAAATTCCACATAACATACCTTGGTCATAAATCGTATGTTATTGAAAAATATTCAAGGGAAGGATATTCAAATTCTTGCAAGACAGGCAATTTAACACCATGTGCGATAATCATCTAGTAAAAGCGATTCTGCAAACAAGTAAGTAACTCACCTTCCAATACAGTTCCAAAGACAATGTTCTGGCCATCAAGCTCTGGGCATGGCCCTGGCCCTGTAGTAACCAAGAATTCAACATTGTGATAATCAGGATTGAGCTTGATATCGTCGTCGTCGTCATTCTGTCCAAGGCACAAGGAGAGGGTGCCAGGCCTTGCATGACTTAGTTCAAATGCTTTAGGATCAACAGTCTCAGCATTCCTTACAAGGCCTGATGGAGGTTGGACCTCACCCTTGTCACGACGAGGACCTTGGTGGCCAGCAACAAAGAACTGGCCTTGAAGGAGCTTGTGGACAAGTGTGCCCCGGTATGCAGCAGCAGTGCAAGTAGCTTTGAAGTTGGCAGTAGTGAGGGGGAGGAACCGACCATACAGGCCAAAAACTACACGGCCAAGAGGCTCAGAATCAGGGCATGAAGCAAGCTCAGCTCCTAAAGGGCGGTCAGAGCGGAAGTAGCTAGGACAGACACTGAAGTCCATGAAGATCCGATCTGTGATGGTGGTGTCAATGGTGGAGGCAGACGGAGGCGGATTATTTGTGTCATCTATGGCTAAGGATGGGGAAGTGTATAGGAGAAGAGAGGAGGCAGGGAGGAAGACGAGAGACCGTCTATAAATTTTGGGGGACTCAATGTATTTATGGGTAATGTCATGGTTTGGTTTTGAGGGAGGAAAACAAGCATGGTGGCTGTTGGGGTGGTGGTGGAGGCTGCTAAGAGAAACAGGGTAAGCCATGGAGGAAGTAGCTCTGTTGCTTGAAGAAGGCAACACCATACTGTTGCCAAGTGAATGCTTCAGTTTTTGTCCTTCCGACAAAACTTTAGTAGAAGATGTGGTGCTAATATTTTCTCCTGCAAATACAACAGAAGAGAAGAGATGTAAGACTTAATTAACTAGAAGTCTAAAACCTATAGTTACCCTCTTTAGAACTAACTTTGTCAGGGATAACTAACAGCTACCAACCATGATGAATAGTTGACAGCCCAAGCATTTTCAGATGGGGGTACGAGCTCTGCTAAGAGGCCTTTAGATCATCAAGATAGGAGAGATACAACTTTTTAAGAAATTTGGGGATGGGATTAAATATTGCTGGGCAAAAACAATAGTAGCACAAAAATTATCTCATAGATCTTGTCCTATTATTTCTCAAAAGAAATTCCCTTTTATATCTTTGAAATACCGATGCACATAATCATTTGACTAACAAATGTTTAACTAAAATTAATGTGGAAGAAACAAAGGAAAAGTTAAGTGCTTCAGAGAGGGTCGAACTCCCACCTCATACTCCAATATTGACTACACCAACCAACTACGCTAACACCCAAAGATGATATTCAGTGTACAGCTTCAACAATTTTGGGGACACAGTTGTACCTCCATGCACCTAGCAGGATCCGCTCCTGATTGGGGGCACAAACACAAGCCTAACCTAGTTGCACTCGCACACACTGCACAAATTATTAATTTAATAAAATGAGCCTGGTGGGTCTCGAACTCATGACCTCGCTCTGGTACCAATATGAGTTTCATGCAGTGGTTCACCTAAAAGCTTAAGCTGTTAAGCAATGTGCTCATATTTCAATAGTTGTTCCTAATTAAATATGAAATGTCAAGTAAAGAAGTGCTCTAGTCAACATACTAAGACCTAGAGGCTTTCATACCCTTGTTCAATCCCATGACAACTTCGGTTCATCATGGAACACATTAAGCATATAAAAGAAGCTCACAAATCTTACAAAGAAATCAAATGTGGTTTTTCCATATACTATCAGTACCATCAAATGTGCCTCGAGATTGATGCAAAATTTCAAAATTCAAACCACCATCCCATCTTTTAATCATTGAACACCCCTTGCACGAATCTTGAGATGCTTTTGAGGGTTAAGATAGTGCATGTACCTGCACGTACATGTGGTTTTGTATTTTTGAAAGAAATCCATCCTTAAGGCATCTTTTCCAAGTCAATACCCGATATTTAACTAAAATTTCATTATTTATAATGAGAGCAGGCAAAAATTAATGCAGTTGCAGGAATGCTTTAACTTCAAGCCGCCTGCCACCCATGACATCACACCATTGTGCAAAGTCAACATGTGTGCTAACTATATTTGCATCATAAAACTAGCCTAAGCTCCAACATTCTGAACAGTCTAATTGAATGTGTTTTCGCAATTCAACCAGAACAATATTCCAAAACAATTGCTAGGCACAGAGTGATAATTAAACAGCACAAGTAAAATTCGGCATTGGCCAGTAGCACTAGAACCACTTTCTTACCAGGACAAAAAAATTCAGACTAGATTTTCTGACAAGATTTGCATGCCTAGTGCAAGAAGGCTTATGATTCTTAAACGCAAAGTTGGATTATTCGGACAAGTTGCTCCTTATCACAATCTAACAATGGCATGAAAACACTGCTATGTTGAGCCAGACCTGCTTCTTCTCGAAGTTGTGCAGTAAATTGGCTCACATTATGGGCTAAAGCATTATTTTTTTCACAGAGCACTCTGAAAAGATTAACAAGACCAAAGCAAATGTAATCACAACAGAAGTTCCAATAAATCTATATACTTTCTCAAAAACACATTATGTATTTGGCTGTAAATCACGATTATTGAAACATGAGCATATTGTCTACCTTTCCTCGATGGTTTAAACTTTTGAGTGAACTAGTTGGTGCATGAAATTTACTATGGTATCAGAGCCAAAAGATTTTGAGTTCGAGACCTAGTTAGAGCAATTATAATATAATAATTGCAGCCCACATTGAGTCCACGTCATAGGAATGGTAGAGGCTACATGTGAAGGGGAGTGTTGAAGTCTGAGCATATTATCCACCTTTCCTCAACAGCCTAAGGTTTAGGTGAACAGGTTGGTGCGTAAAACTAATGACCATGGAATTGCTGATGCTCTAACAAATTTGCAGATTTTTTTTGGTTCCATTTTATCCATGACATGCATTAGCCAACCAAAGGTTTCTGCTGCAATTACAACAAATCTAGCCCCATCGCGCTCTATAAAAAAACCCTGCATTTCACTACGTTGTAATGATTCCCATTTTACAGCAAATGTTGCTATCTGAATATTCATCCGGCAAGCCAGGAAGTAGTCCCTTTTCCTCTACAATCCCAAAAAAAAGGAATTGAAGTGGTGGGAAGTGTACGGACCTCACCTTCCAGCTCATCGGAGACGGCGGCGGACGGCGCAGGTGCGCTCCAGCGGCCGCACCTGGCCTGGCGGCTGCGGAAGGCCGCGGAGGTGGAGGAGGAGGACGAAGTGAAGAGGTGATGGTGGGATTTAGGGTTGGGGTTTCGGCGGTGGAGAGCGAGAGACGTGGCGACGGTGGCCATGGTGGCGGGGGAATGGGGAGGGAGGCAGCTGTGGCCGGTGGTGGCCGAAGAGGATAAAGGGACTGTTTGCAATTTGGATCGAGACCTGGCAAAGAATTTGGTAGTGCTAATTTGGGTTTACAAGCCTGAGATTTTTGTTTTTTTTTTATACTATAGGGCTACTTCCTGGCTTGCCACATACTTAAATATCTTTGTTATTATGCCACAAACTTGAGTGTTTATTTCTTTCTTTTGCCATTTCCTCCACTTAAACTCCATTTTAATTTCAATTTGCTTTTTCCTTGCATGGAGTGACCCTTTTGCCCCTTCTCACTCCATACCCACGCACAGATCAGATCAATCAGATCGATCTCGATCTGTCTCCCCTCCCCTCACGCACGCACAGGAGATGGAGCCGGCCATCGCGGAGATGGAGCTGGGCCTTCCCGTCGCCGGCGACCCTCGACCCGGCGTCCTCCGGCGACCCTCTCCCAATGGCGGCGCCCATGACGTCCTCCGGCGTGGCGTCGCCCCTCTCCGACGGCGGCGCCGACGACCCGGCCTCTCCGGCATGGCGGCGGCGCCCCGACCCGGCCTCCTCGCGCGGCGCCGCGCGTATCTTACCCGGCCCGGCGGCGACCGTTGCCTCGGCCTCCTCTCTTGGTCGCCATTGCTCCGGCCTAAATCGCGGCGACCAACCATGACAAGCGAGGATGAGGTAAGTCCTGACATCGTTTGTCTTTTTGATCTGTAATTGCATTTAATTTTGTTGAATGGAACCATAGGTTGTTGGATTAAATAGCGCTAATGTCAATGGGATGGACGAGCGCACGATAGACATTGGGTATCCCGGGTATGTTTCGTCGTATGTTCAATGCTGATTATGGTTAAATGTCTATTTGGTACTAACTTTTTTTCGTATTTAGAACAAGCGATCCTAACTGTGTATTCAACGTAGACGCTGGAATAGAACAAGTGGATTGGGCAAGTCTGCAGATAGTACAGGGTCCTGATGAGGAAGGGAGAGATGTACCAATGGAAGAAGATGAGATGTTTGTGTTTTTGGGTCTTAGAGCTGAAGATGACAGAGCTAATGAAAGGCGTAACATAGGTATTGAACAGGAGAGGAACAATGCGCTGCCAGACGTTGAGGGGGCTGCTATTCCTGTTGACGATGTAATACCTGAGGAACGTCACTTTTCTTATGATATGGACCATCCAGAGATAACCATTGGCACCATGTATCCCACGATGGATCAGTTTAGGCTAGCGATTAGGCAATATGCAATAAACGAGGAGTTTGAGTTGGGCATCAAGAAGTCTGACCGTTCAAGATTCATGGGATATTGTAAAGGTGATGGATGCCCCTGGAGAATTTTAGCTCGGGCGACACCAGACGGGACAGCAATAAGGGTACTAACTTGCACTAACTAACCCATACTTTACATGACATTGTTACTAATTTCTTTCCATAATACTTTTGTAGGTCAACCGACTTGTTGAAGAACATGACTGCTCTTCTACAAGCAGGATCAGATCTTGTATGGCCAATTGTCGATGGGTTGCGTCAAAGGCAGTAAGTATTTTGAGGACCAATCCTAACATGGGTACAAAAAAGATGCAAGAGATGTTGCAGGATGACCATAATGGCACCATTGGATATGATACAGTTTGGAGGGGGAGAGAAAGAGCATTGAATGAGATTTATGGAAGTTGGGAAGGAAGTTTTCAGTTGCTTTACAACTTCAAGGCTGAGGTTGAGCTTAGGTCGCCAGGTAGCATTGTTGAGATTGACACTAAATCAGTGAAAGGTAATGTCTACTTCCACAGGCTTTTCATTGCATTTAGGCCTTGCATTGAGGGCTTTTTGAATGGATGTAGACCATACATTAGTATAGATTCAACTGCTTTGAATGGCAAATGGAATGAACATTTGGCTGCTATAACTGCATTGGATGGGCATAATTGGATGTTTCCGGTTGCTTTTGGCTTGATACAAGCAGAGACAAATGATAATTGGACTTGGTTTATGAGTCGACTCAAAGGGCAATAGGTGAACCTCCTCTTCTTGCGGTTTATGCAGATGCATGTAAAGGCTTAGAAAAATCTTTGTCAAGAGTGTGTTTCCACAAGCAGAACAAAGGAAGTGCTTTAGACACCTAATGGAAAATTTTGTTAAGAAATTTCATGGTGACATCCCTAATAACATGTGGCCGGCAGCAAGAGCATACAAGAGTGATGTATTTGACTACCACATGGATTTGGTCCTTCAAAAATGCCCTCAAGTAGCTGAATATCTTGGAAAGTACCATAACATGTTGCGGATGAGATGCATGTTCAATCCTGACATTAAGTGTGATTACGTTAACAACAATTTGGCTGAGTGTTTCAATAGCTGGATGAAGGGCATAAAGGATCTTCCTGTGGTGGAGCTAGCAGACAAAATTAGGGGAATGGTCATGGAGCTATTTGATAAGAGGAGGAGGATTGGTCAGAAGCTAGAAGGGTATATACTACTAGCTGTTGTTCTTCAGACCAATGCAAGGCCGGACTAGGGCCTTGGGCACTTAAAAGTGAATAGGTCTGCTTGATTGGAGTGCAGAGGTGAGATATACAAATAAAGGTGATTTGAGACATGTTGTGAAGACACTTGAAATGGAGTGCACATGCACAAATTCAGGGCTGCATACTAGGGACAAATAGAACCTTTGACGGACAAGTCTCAATGGCCTAAGGTTAATCTAGATTTTGTCCTTCTACCACCACTTGCAAAAAGGTCTTCTGGGAGGCCTCGAAAATTAAGAATCAAGGGCTGCTTAGAGAATGGTGGAAAGGGTAAAAACAAATGCAAGAGGTGTGGGGAGCTAGGACATAGACAGGCAAAATGTCCTCTTAATGGCACCAAAAATAGGTAATTAAAATGTAGTCATCCAATTTACTGTTTCCATTTTATGCAATTCATTTGACTGTTGTTCTGTAACAGGAAAAGAAAGCCTACAAAAAGGAACACTAAGGCTGGAAAGACAGCTTCTACTTCTCAAGCAAGCACACCTACTAGAGCAAATGTTTTCATTCCTCAACAAATCATTGATAGTCCATGGGTGATGACAAGAAGGATGCTTGCACAAGCAATGGGAGAAAGGCCATCACAGCCTGCAATGACATCTTCTCCAGTGAAGGCCTCCAAATCAACAAAGAAGATATCTCCGAGGAAGAAAAAGAAGTAGAATTTTAGTGTAATTCTGTTATTTTAGATGAAAGTAATGAATATGGGATGGAACCACTCTCTTTATGAATGTTCTGAAGTATTACCTTTTGTTTATGTATGGGCTATGAATATGTGTCATACTGCTATATTTTTGTAAGAACTAATGTTGAAATTTGGAGTGCTGAAATATGTGTCATCATAATGCTGAACTAATGCTGAAATATGTGTCATCATAATTGTGGACTATGGCTGAAATTTGCAAGAATTCTGAACTATGGCATTTTCTGAACTATGGCATGTTCCAGTTCTCATTTGGAGTGCTTATAATCATTTGCCTTTTCCCTTATATGTGGATGTTTGGCAGTGCTCATTTGGAGTGCTTTTTCCCTTATATGTGGATGTTTGGCAGTGCTCATTTGGTAGTGCTCCCTTATACAAAGTGGAGCCTTTGATCGCAGTGGACACTCCAGAATCTGGTGGCACAGAGCACTTCATCACTCCCTTTCAGCATTACAATTACATCTCATCACTCATTTCAGCATTGCAAGCACTGGAAAATGGAGATATGGTAAATGTCATGTATGAATTCTGGACAAACAGCACTTCATCACTCATTTCAGCATTGCAATTACATTTCTCAATTACAATCACTTCATCACTACATTTCTGAATCACAGTAAATCCAAGAGCTCCTGAGCTAATGCCTAGTCTCTACCTGGTGCCATCCCCAGCCGCTGCTTCCCATGGTGTCATTCATTGGCTCTGTGGCAGCTGGAAAAACTAGACGCTCACTCCTGTTGCCACACCGCACATTGGCACACAGGAACTGTCATGCCTGGAGCTCCCACCTGAAGCAAAGCACAACAAAGCCCCATTGATGGCAAATTCTGCAGACGGGGGCGCCGCCGCGGAGGAGGCCGGGGTCGGGGGCGCCGCCGCCATGGCGGAGGAGGCCAGGGTCGTGGGTAGGGATGCAATCGGAGCGGATACGGTCGGTAATTGCTCATCCTGTATCCTATACCATATTTTTTCTCGGAATCGGAGTCGGACACGGATAGTGCCGGATACGAATACGAACGCGGATAGTATCGGTCACGAATACAGAACGAATACTGTAACATCCTGAATTTCAGAGTCTTTTTGAAGTTTTCAAAATAAAATACACCATTTGTATTTTCTGGAATTAATTAAAGCTTAATTGGAATTTTTATTAATTAAAAGGTTTTAATGTGATTAATTCAAACATTAACATTTGCCAAAAGTATTTTATTTGAGTTCCCTGTGTCTCGGGGATTTTATTGGTATTTTTTGGTGAATTTTCCGGATTTATTTGCTATTTTCTAGAGCTCAAAAACTAGTTCTTGAATTTTCGAAAAGAAAAGTCTAAAATAAATAAAGCCGGCCAGTGGGCGAAGCCCACCGAACCGCCCGATCGGCCCAACCGCCCGCCCGGCCGCCGCCCCGCCACGCGCGCGCATCCGCGCGAGCTCACGCCGCCTTCCTCCATTGGATGGCCGACACGTGTCGCCCATCCATGCGTCGTCTCGCCGCGGCCGATCCGGCCGTGCGCCGCCGTGTCAGCGGCGGTGGGGCCCACTGCCGAGCCGTATCCGGTCGGGACTCGGCGTCCGTGCCGTGTCAACCTCGCGCCGCCGGGTATTTAAGGCCCGACCGAGGTCCGCCGCCGCCGCCGCCGCCGCCGCCGTGCTCGCCGCCAGCGCCGCGCATATCGTCGCCCAGGCGATGCGCGTCCCGATCGCCGCTTCGCCGTCGTCCGCGTTGGCCGTGCGCCGCCGTCCGCCGTCGCCGTCGTTACCATCGTCGTAAATCACCCGTGAGCGCCGCCGCCGTCGAGCCACCGCCGACCAGGCGCCGCCGCCGTGGCCGGACACCCGCCGCCGGCCCAGCCCACCGTCCCGCCGCCGCGCGCGCCGCGCCGCGTCCGCGCGCGCGCCAGCAAAGACGCCGCCACGCGTAGGCGATCCACCGCCGTCCGCCCGAGCCGCTTGATCCCGCCGCCGCGTTCGGATCGAGCTTGACCGATTCTTTTCCTAAATTCATCTAAAATTGAGCTCTATCTTTTGGTTCAGTTTGAGAATTTTGGAGTTCATTTGAATTTTATTTGAATTTATTTTGTCTCTTTGTGTCGTTTTCTCTCGTTAGATCACGCGTTCGAGGAGCGCGTTGGATTTGAAGATCAAGAGCCGTCAACTGAGCAAGGCCAAGGCAAGTCGTGTCCTTTTATCATGTTGAACCCAATTTTCAAATCTATTATGTAATACTTTGCTTTAAATTATCATGCATTGCTATTTTATTATAAAACCCTTGTTTTGGTAGTTATCACCTCAATTGAGTATTTCCCTCCTTGTTAAAATTGAATGCCATGCTGCCATTGTCACCATAGGTTGGGAAACTTACTAGTGATGCTATGTTACTATCACAATTGGGTTGGTACGATTAGAATGCTTAGCCTTGCTTATTTTGCGAAAGGGTTCATCATCGCATGTGATTAATTAATTTGACTTAATGAGATATTGAATTGTGGTTGGTGCCACAGTGAATCGTGGTTGGTGCCACTGTTATAAAATTTGTGCCGTGACGTTGGTGCGTCATTGGCGGTGGTTATACAAAATTGGTTTTCACTCGGGCGAATGATCGTGCAGTAAAGGGGGAAGTGTGGATTCACTTTGTGGGATGAGGAAGTCTCGCCCGGGTACACTTAAGGACTTAACTTTGTGCGCCATTGATCTGAGTCTTACCGTGCAAACCACATGTCTGGTATGGGACAGACCTAGGCGATTAATTTGGGATGTTTCAATTTCAATCTCATTGGGATGAACATGGTTGCTTGATTTCCATGAGGCGCAAAGGGGGTGTGATGCGAAACCTAGCGGGCGGGATTGGGTTGGAATTGAACATTGTAAAGGCTTTGTTGTGATTGTCTTTAACGTGAGGATTATCACATCGTGTGGGTGCAGATTGTGCGACCTCTGCGAGTGTAAAACTATTCGAATAGCGCGTCCTCGGTCATGGACAATGCTCGGTGATTTCACACGAGGTATAGTTACTCTTGGAAAACTTTGTAGGTGGTCGGTGGATAGTTAATTCATCGTTGGTTTGGCTTGTGGATGGGATGTCCATGAGTGGGTTGTTTGGCTTGTGGATGGGAGGTCCATAAGTAGTTTACTTCTATCCCTTTGATTATTATTCATTATTGTTTTATTTGCTTTTCGCCTTCAATCTATTTATGGTAATTTCAAATGTTGTTTATGCAAATTAACCTTTGACCTTCCATTGGTAAGCCTTGCATACTATATTGCATCATTTGTTACAAGCGGCTTCTTTGAGTACCAATGTACTCACGGCTTTACGCCTATGTTGCTCGATTGAGGATGAGGAGTACTACGGCAGGAGGTTCCGGAGGCGAGTACTTGACGACTATGCGTTCTAGGCTTCGCTCCCACTCGATTGCCGTGGGCATGTCGATTGGCCACTACGTTTATTTTGGATTTTCCGCTGCTAAGTTTTGTTAAGCCCCTAAGGCTATTGAGATTGTAAGCTTGACCATAAGGTCTCACTTTTGGATATTGATTAATAATTTGAGTTTTCCTTATTTAATATCGTGATTGTGGTGATGATTACCTCTATGTTTGACTGTGTGCACTAGCGTGATCCTGGACTAGTGCAGTATACACAGAGAGTCCGGATTTGCATATTCGGGTCTCGACAGAGATGGTATCAGAGCCAAATTGACTGCAGGACGAAGCCCTAGTTAGAGTGGTCGAATTAGCAAAGTTTTCAAAATTTATTTTCTAAATCAAATCAACCAATTGATTGTATAGTAATTCTTTATTCTTACCTCATTCTTAGGATTCTTACTCCTTGCCTCCTCTGAGATATTGTTTTCCAAAACTAAAATTTGACTTCTTACCCCCATAATGTCCATAGATGTCTCGAGTGTCCCTCCATCAAAGTGAAACTGGCATGGAATTCTTCAAGCTGTGATGTGAAGTTTGAATCAAGGAAGCACCCCAATGTTTCAAGACAAGATCAGAGATTTCCGTGAAGATTAGGAGCCATTAGATTTGAACCTTGTTATAGTTTTAGTATCGTGTAGATCGTCTTGCTTCTTATTTGCCATTGGGTGTGATGTGAGCTGCAGTTTTGCTTCTAGCATTATGATGCAGTCATGTCAAAAATCTTTTTGTGGAGTTTCTTGCTTCTTTTGTTAGCCTTTTCGGCTAAGTGTTTGCTTAGTTTAGGTTGCCATTAGTTATCCCCTTAGACGAGTTTACCGCTTACCTTTGTTTTTCCCTCTTATCTATTGAGCCTTCAAAAGTCAGTTCTCAGCAAATGGTCTTTCTTTTCAGACCAGCAGCAAGATGGTTGAAACCAGGAACTCCGCAGGTCGTGAGCAGACAAACCAGAACCCAGGGAGCGGTACCACTCGGCCACCGGGCGGTTCCGCGACCACAGACCCCGCTCTCGTTAGTTCACGATGGCCCAGACTCAGATGATGCAAGCAATGATGCAGAATATGAACAATATGGCTCGGCGTCGGCAACTGGGTAGCGGCACCTCGAGCCGCCCACCATCGGCCCCGCTGCGAGTTTATGAGGACGAGGCCGCCTACCTACTCGATTCTTGAGCCTATGGAGGCGACGATTGGATCCGTTCGGTAGGAAAAAGTGAACTTGGCCCGGTGCTGAGCAGGGGAGAGAGTCTTGTATGCGGCACACCGGCTAGAGGACTGCAGCGAGTGGTGGGAGAACTCTGTGACGCCCACGAGAACCAGGACGAGCATTACTTGGGACGAGTTCTCCACCGCTTTCGTAACGCCCATGTCTGGATGGGGTTATGGACATGAAGAAGGAGGAGTTCCGTGAGTTGCGTGAGAAGAACATGTCGGTGAGTGAATACCTCAATAAATTCACTCGGCTAGCTCGCACGCACCCGAGGGCGTAGCCACAGATGAAGCCCGTCGAAGAGGTTCGGAAGGCTTGAACCGTGATTGAAGGTGCAGTCGTGGGCAGCGACTATGCCGGCTTTCAGCAGATGGTGGATAAGGTCATCCTAATTGAGGACGATCGCGCGAGCTCGAGGAGTCTCGCAAGAGGAGGATGGCTCAGCGAGGATTACTGATCTCACGAGCTCGAGGCGCGTTCAGCGACTTACGGCCCACTCGAGTGCCTCGGCATCCACAGCAGCAGCGGCGGTCGATCTTGAGACACCGGCCCCGGCGCCACGTTCCCAGCAGAGCAGGCGAGACCGGTGGATCGGTGGTCGGCAGCAAAGGAACGCCAATCCAGCAGCGTATGTTACTTGCTACAAGTGTCATGGCGGGACACTATGCTAGCAAGTGCCCCCAGGCGAGCCCCACTCCGGTTCGCCGACTTGGGAGCCACACGGGCGGACACCTACCTCGAGAGCGGGCGTGGAGCACCCGAGCGCCAAGTCGGGCAGCAGGACTCCACGGTGGTGAGAGGCGGGTGAACCACGTCACTGCAGAGGAGGCCCGAGCGGCACGGATGTCGTGATCGGTAAGTTCCAGTCCATTCAACATCATCACACGCTTTATTTGATTCGGAGCTTCCCATTCGTTTGTTTCGGAGTTTTGCCTTAAAGCATCGATTGAAAATTGTTACTCGGGATCTATTCATTTGATCCAATCCCGGTGGAGTTGAGCACCAACCTAGGTCATCCGGAGTTGAGATAGACATCCAGGAGTTGAGTTGAGCGGACTTGATTATCTTGGATATCCGGTCCTAGATGTGATCTTGGGTATGGATTGGCTCAAGAAGCACCAGCGATTCAGTATTGTGGGAGCGAGCGATGACCTTGACCAGCTCGATGGGAAGAAAGTGCGATTTCAGCTAGCATGAATCGGCAGAGCGGTAATGGTTTGTCGATCAAGGGAATTCAGTTGGAGGATGTGCCGATTGTCGGAGTACCCGATGTGTTTCAGATGACCTTCGAGGATGCCACGAGCGAGAAGTTGAGTTTCGATCGAGTTGGTACCGGTACCTCTCCGATTTCCAAAAGACCCTACCGGATGCCGGCAAATGAGTTAGCGTAACTCAAGAAGCGGTCGAGAGCTTTTGGACAAAGGTTATGTCGAGCCCATTCGTCCCGTGGGAGCGCCGATCTTGTTTGTGAAAAAGAAGGATGGCGGCCGGCGCATGTGCGTGGACTACCGAGCACTTAATGTGGTCACCATCAAGAACAAGTATCCGTTGCCCGGGATTGATGACTTGTTTGATCACTCGAGGAAGCAGGAGTTTTCTCAAGATTGACTTGAGGTCGAGTTACCATCGGATGAGGATTCGACGGAGGACATACCTAAGACAACATTTTCGACTCGTTACGGTTATGCGAGTTCACGTGATGTCTTTTGGTTTGACCAATGCTCCACCTATTTTATGTACGATGAATAAGGTGTTCATAGAATATTTGGATAAGTTTGTCGTTGTGTTCATTGACGACATTACGATCTACTCAAGGATGAGAGGAGCATGAGGAACACCTGAGGATGGTATTGCAGAAATTAAGGGACCATCAGTTGTATGCCAAGTTTAGCAAATGTGAGTTTTGGAGAGGGGGCGACGCCACGCCGGAGGACGTCGTGGGCGCCGCCATCGGGAGAGGGTCGCCGGAGGACGCCGGGTCGAGGGTCGCCGGCGACGGGAAGGCCCGGCTCCATCTCCGCGGTGGCCGGCTCCATCTCCTGTGCGTGCGTAAGGCGTGGGTATGGAGTAAGAAGGGGCAAAAGGGTCACTCCATGTAAGGAAAAAGCAAATTGAAATTAAAATGGAGTTTAAGTGGAGGAAATGGCAAAAGAAAGAAATAAACACTCAAGTTTGTGGTATAATAACAAAGATATTTAAGTATGTACTAAAAGAAAGAATGGCACATAAGTTTATGGCATTAGAGCATCTCCAGCAGTAGCCCTCAAAACAGGACCCCTACTTTTCATTTGAGGGCTCCCCTTACTTTTGAGGGCCCAATTTTTTTTGCATCTACTCCAACAACACCCCTCAAATCTAAGCCCTCAAATCCATTACACTACACACGACACATGGGACTGCGGCGGAGGAGTCGGGCGAAGGCGGTTGCGATGGGAGGCGAGGAAGGAGGCAACGCCGCTCCTCCCCTGCGGCCGCGGCGTCGTCGATGAGGACCGAGAGGTCCGAGAGTGCCTTCGCGCGGGGCGGGCCGCCTCGTGGATCTCCCGGCGCGGCGAAGCGGATGCCGCGATGCGCGCGGCGCTCCCAGCCAGTGCACTGTCGTCGCCGTCGTGGGCGGCGTTAGCAGCGTCGAGCGCCTTCACGCGCGCTCGTGGAACTCCCCACCGACCTCTCGGCGGCTGGAGCGCCGCGGCGGCGCGCTGGGCCACCGCCGGCCCGAACTCCTCACGCACGGGAGGAACGCCTCGAGCCGCGGATCCACGCGATGGAGAAGAACCCCTTCCTCTCGCAAGTCCGCAAGGTGCGCGGCCACGTGGCGTTGGAACGCGTCGAGTCGGCCTCCTCGCCGGACGGCATGGCCGGGACGCGGCGGCCGGATTATCCGGCGGAGAGAGCGAGAGCGCAGGCGGGCGGGGATTCGGTGGGCGGGGGGGAAGAGGCGCGGCGGAGCGAGGATTCAGGCGGACGGGCGGGAAAGAGGCGAGGCGGGAGAAAGCGCTCCAAGCGTGATTTGGGGCTTGGTCTAGAGCCCCCAGGAATGAGGGCTGAGTGGAGGATTTGAGGGGCCCCTCAAATTTGAGGGCTCTAGTAGGGGCCCTGTTGGAGCTATATTTTTGTTTCAAACCCCTAAATTTAGTTTTGAGGGCTCAAATAGGGGCCCTGCTGAAGATGCTCTTAGAGTGAGAGGATCTCATTCCTCGTCCCCGTCAACACGAGAAAATTGCTATTATAGGACGCGAAACAATGGACTTCGCTATTATAAGACTCCAAACGTCGACTTCGCTAAAACGACCCTTGAAACATTGGCACTTTGTTATAGATGACATTTGGTCTTTTTAATCTCTTTTCTCAACTAAAATACATGTATTTTGCCATGATGTGACCGTATTGCCCTTCTGCCTCATTCACGTAAGAGATGATCCAAACCAGGCGTACGTTTCGTTTCCTTCGTACGTTTCGTTTCCTTCGTCGCCGACTCCGACTGTTCGTCTCCGCCGCCCAAAACCCCAACATGGAGCGCCAGCCCGGCGATCTTCGAGCGCTGCTGCTTTCTTGGGAACTTGTTGGCTTTCTTGGAAAGTTGCTGTGCTCGCTACCATTTCCTCCCGTTACGTTTCATTTCGTGCTCGCCGGTGGAAAGAGTTGTGAAGCCATGGCGCCGGCGTCCACGCCTCGCGCTTCTTCGCGCGCCGCGTCGCCGGGAGGACCGCGAGGAGGACGGCATATACGGGCGCCGCGCCCGCTCTACGACTTCTCCCAGCAGAACAAGCCCCGTCGTCGCCGCGCGTTGCGGCGCCTCTCCGAGCCGTGCCTCCTCGCCTGCAGTGACTGCGGCGCTCGGTGGGGCGTCGGGAGGCGCGTCGGTCGTCGGCCAAGACCGCGCGCGCCAGCGCGAATCCCTGGTGGTGGTGCGGGGCGGCGAGTGCTCCATCAACGGAAGAGGAGGAAGCGGCGGAGGAGGCGGCGGAGGCGAAGAAGCGGCAAGAGCGAGCGCAAGGTGGTCAAGGCGAGAAGAAGAACAAGAGGAAGAGTGGCGCGACCATGGCCGTCCGGCACAGCGTCCCAAGAAGATCCGGCGGGAGGAGGAGAGGATGCCAACCGCTCCCAAGGTCGAGGCGGCCGAGGCGCCGCGCGCAGCGTCATGGTCGGCCGGTGGATCGCCAGCCGTGCGCAACCGCCGAGGCGTCCACGCTCGGCATCTGCGCTCCGCGCGCGCGCGCCGGCAAGCCCGTCCGCGCGGCGAGCTGCGGGTGGAGGCGCGCAGCACGATCGGGGTTTTGGGCGGCGGAGACGAACAGTCGGAGTCGGCGACGAAGGAAACGAAACGAACGCCTGGTTTGGATCATCTCTTACGTGAATGAGGCAGAAGGGCAATACGGTCACATCATGGCAAAATACATGTATTTTAGTTGAGAAAAGAGATTAAAAAGACCAAATGTCATCTATAATAAAGTGCCAATATTTCAAGGGTCGTTTTAGCGAAGTCGACATTTAGAGTCCTATAATAACGAAACCCATTGTTTCGCGTGCTGTAATAGCAATTCTCTCCGTCAACACACGCGCACACACACACAGAATAGGACCTTCCAGTCTCCCCTCCCCCCCCAAAACCACAGCACAGCTGCGAGCCGCCGATGCCCATGGCGGCCGCCGGGGGGGACCCGCCGGCGCCATCCTCCGGTGAGCGCCCCCTCTCCCGCTTCCGCCTCGCCCCTCCCTCCCCCTCGCTCCGATCACGTGGTGGCACCTCCCGTGCGACCATTGGTTGGGATGTGGGTTTTGTGGCTTTGTGCGTGGTGGAAAGGTGGGGTCCTTGGGGGGTTAGGGTTGATGCTGCATTTGCGTGGTTGGGCAAGGGCTTGGATTGGGATTCATGGGGGTTTGGGATTTAGGGTTTTGTCGGGGTTCGATTGGGGGTGAAATTCCTTTCCATTTTTGGGGGTTGTGTGTGCACGTGAGGCCTCCTAGCCTAGCCGCCATTGGAAAAATGCTTTTTTTTGCCGTTCCCTAGTCGCCCCTAGTCTCCAGGTGTTTGGGGCTTTTGTCTCGGTGATCTCCGGGGTGATTTTGTTGGTCGGCCTCCTCTCTTGCTGACGCGCAGTGCTTTCTGGGGGATCACCGGGGCAGGGCTTGCCCCTGTTTGTTGAAATCGCCTGTGCATTCGTTGGGATCGTTGGCTGTCGGCCTTATTTACCACCTAGGTATGGATATCTCGATTCAGTAGGTCAGGTTTTATGTGTGTTGATCAAGCATAGATGCAAACGATGAAGTTTACAAATGGTGGTGCGGATTGGGGGAGTGACTTGCTAGTCCCATGCTCCCGGAGAAAAGAAAAAGATTTATGGAATTGAGGACATGTTCTATGAGGAAGGGCAACTTTTTTGCCCCTCTCCTTTTGTTTGAAGTGAGGTAGGTTCCAGGTTGCTGCTTTTTTAGCTTGCTTTGGAGGAATACCTCTATAATGTTTGCTAAAACAGAACTCTATTAAGTTTGAGGATGAACATCTATTTGATGTGAAACAGGTGAAGCAGAGATAACGCTGGTTGTGATTTAAGTTTCCGTTGTAGCCTGCTCAACTGTCATTACCTGTAGGTGGCATTGATCTCACTACATACACACTATTTGATGTTGGTTTATTATGTCAAACGATAGAGAAGGAAAGATGGGAATGTACTTTATGCGGAGTACTGAAATATAGTTAACAGCTGTCTAAGCAGTAATGTGACTATTCTGCATATCACTTATGCAGATGGCCTGCTTGTTTGGTTGTGGTACATTATGTGTGATGTTCGGCTCTTATTTGCACCATTTGCAAGTCATTTGACTCATATCATGAAAGATGCTGCTTACGCATGTTAGGGGCTGATATTGGAGCTGTTTTCAATATTTAGCAACCTTAGTGGGCCTTTCTGCAAGTCTATATTGTAAGCCCCTTCCCCAATCCGAACCTGCTGTTCTTGGACTCGTTTTGTTTCACTTGAGAGCTAAGTTGAGGGGAGAATAGGGGAGTGGTTGAGTGCCACCAAATCCATCCATTTGAGAGTGAAACTTTTGGGATTTGGAGCCTCGCCTTGCTTGTTGGCTCCCACCTCTTGTAACTAGTCATCTTTGTAGTGGATTGCTCGTCTCGCTGCTGCCCGTTGTTTTTCTGTTTTCACGTAATTCTTGGTGTCAACCCTTGATTTGGTATGTCTCTTGCCATATTTGTTCATTGGTTCATGAAATAGATTTGCTATTTGACCACTTTGTCATGTCGGTGCCGTATGGTTGATGTCGCATATAGCACACATGTTGTTCTTTGGTATGTTGGATGTGGTCATGGAGTGTTGATTGTTGTGGTTAGCTACTTACAGGTATATTGTTGTTTGGAAGCTTGGATAGTTTATGTGCCTAGGTGTTGAAGCAAGTTTGCTCTTTTGTGTATGCACACAAGTTGTTAGCTGAAATGCTTGTGAGAATATAGCTTTCTCATTTGAAGTGTTTCTGCTGTGTGTTGCACTCACATTTTACCTTTTTTGCCTATCATATTATCTTTTTTCTGGGTAGTCTGTGCATGATTGGAGGCAAGAACAGTATTTGAGTTTGATCTAATATATTATTGTAGGTGATAGTGATTGTGTATGTCTACTAGCTTTGCATGAAACTAGCTTCATTGTTTAGTGTTTAATTTGGATTGTACCAAGGTAAATGCAGAGCTCCACGTGAAAATAAGGAAGTAAAAATAAAGTTAACCTATGAGTGATCAATAATATTACCTGTTCATTGATTGCACTGCTTCATTAAAAAAGTGATGCTTTGGCTTATTGCTTGTTGTTCGCTGCATTTTAGGATTTATTATAGTTCTTCTCCACATGAAACTGTTTGTGCTTCTACTTATAATTGCCTCATACACTAACATTTTTCACGTTCACCTTCGCAGTGAAGTCAGCATTATGTCAACAACTAGAAAAATTCAGTTTCTTCAGATTAACTTTTGCTATTAGACATTTGCATAGAGATGAAATTTTTCAAAAAGGAAAAATGCATTGTATATGGGGCTTATACAACACTTGTGTTATTTTTATGGAAATATAGAATATCAGCAGAATTACTACTTCCATTGTTGATACAAATTTACTTGGTCTCTCTCTCTCTCTCTCTCTCTCTCTCTCTCTCTCTCTCCTGTTACTTATGTAATCAATCTTATGTCTCTGTAGGCATGTATTACCGCAGGCAAAAGAAGGCTTCTGAGCCCAACAGCGGTGTATTTGCACCTGGAGTTGCAACTTATTCCAGTGGTCTTTCACTTCCTGCTGCAAATAGGGTTCGTGGTTGGGGATGTGGCAGTGTTAGCAAGGACTGCGAAAGCATTTATGCTCGCAAGGTCAAATTGATCAACTTCCTTTCTACTCTGAATCACCCCACTGGGAGTTCTGTGAAAAGCGGTACAATGGCAGATGCTAACATGACCAATCGTTCTATGGAGCAAACAGAACAAAAAGAGAGCACACAAATAATAGTTCTTGATTCAGATGATGAGGATGGAGGCACTGCAGTATACAAACAGCTAGCACCTGAGAAATACAAACAACTGACAACATCTGGATTGGCTGGTACTTTCACGACATGGTTGGCATCCAAAGGGCACCAAGTAAATGAAACCTCACATGCTGAAGGAGACCAAAACACTCAAATTGTTCCATATGGTCAAACCGCACCTTTAATGAATCAGTTTCCTTTGCAAACCTGGCAACCATCTGTTCAATTTGAGAGAGTTATATTGCAGAAAAGGCCTGAGGAGGAGCGTATTCAAGATCTAGCGGTATGCGACTTTCACTTGCAGTTCTTCGACTGAATTTTCACTTTTACCAATTGATGCTGTTGTTTTGTTCTGCATACCTGTACTGACAAACCAGTATATTGCATCAAATCTTGTTATTGTACTTTGGTCTCTCTGAAGAGCGTTGTGATCTTTGTTTTCAGTGTCATTTATTGTTTTTATGTTTACCCATCTAAATGTTCAGTACAGCTTGGTTGCATGAAACAGTCCTCTCTCTTGTAGGGAACGTTGGAATGCAAATGTTTGATGTTTGTTGAATCTATTCCAGTTCCAAGCTGAAAGTTTTCATATTCCAACAGTAACTGTTGTTGCTCACTGTAGGCTGCTAGCCATGCTGAGAAGATAGCAGAAACACAAGTTTTCCCTGCTCTTCCTAAGCAGAGAAAACGAAGGAACTCGGACTCCAGCTTCCAGGTAGATGGAGATGCTGCAACTGCCCCAAGAAAAAGAGAAAGGAAAAACGAGCCAAATCCAGCAGCAGTTGATTTCCCCTCAGAAGCCTACATGCCTATGGAGGAAGAGGAGAAACCAGAAAAGGAAAGTGATGGTCTTGAGGATCTTTGGAAGGACTTCTCGCTGGCTGTGGAAAGCACAAAGGTGCAAGTTTCAATCACAGAATTTGACTTCTATTGCTATAGCATTCCATAATCATTTCTTTTGCCAGTTGACTGCTAGTTCTTGTAAATACATGCTTTGCTGTTCGTTATTTTGTTTGAAGATTGAGCACTGCTTTGCAGAAAGCAATTTTCATGGCTACTGTATTTTGTCTACTAAGCTAGAATGTTAATAAAAGGGCATTTATTTGTCATTTTAAAGCTTCATATCTACCATTACAAATTTGCATGCTTGCTTCTCAGTTCAAGACTTTCAACTGTTGTTATCCAATTTGTGTTATTTGCCATTAATGATTTAGTTATATTTATTGGCCAGCTTGACACACTTGAAGAGGTAGCCAATGAGAAAGAAGGGGATGAAAAAGAGGTGGACAATGACTGCAATCATGACATTCGGGTTCACGAAGATCTGGGCCATGTATGCCGTGTCTGTGGTATGATTGTGAGAAGGGCTGACACAATAATTGATTATCAGTGGAAAAAGGTTTGTAATTTGTTTGAGATATGCGATTCTTTCGTAACTCGAGGTTCATTTAGCAACAAAATGTTCTGTATATGCATGTAGTTTTAATTCGGCAAAATTATTTAATAATAGTCCTTTTCAGCAATGGTATGGCTTTATTGAGAAGCTGATACATGAGTTAAGTTGGGGCACACTGTGCAAGATATCGGTTTAGTAACAGATATGGAGCTCTTCCGTAAACTATTTTCAATGTTTTACATGGTAATCGTGAAATTCAAATGCGCAACATTTTCGTTGAACAGGCAAATTTAAGTGACCTTAATGTTTACCTCATATCAGGCTTCAAGGACAAGATCGAATTTCTGTGAATCACGTTCAAGGGATGCTGATGAGATTGACATTGGTGCTATTAGAGTCTCTGAAGATTTCATTGTTTCAGATATCGCCATCCATCCAAGACATGCGAAGCAAATGAGGCCGCATCAGATGGAAGGATTTAACTTCCTGGTTAAGAATTTAGTCACTGAGAAACCTGGAGGTTGCATTCTAGCTCATGCCCCCGGTTCAGGGAAAACATTTATGCTCATAAGCTTCATTCAGAGCTTTCTGGCGAGGTATCCCTCTGCAAGGCCCCTCGTTGTGCTTCCTAAAGGGATATTAGGTACATGGAAGAGGGAATTTCAACAGTGGCAAGTGGAGGACATACCACTGTATGACTTCTATTCTGTCAAGGCTGACAAAAGAGCAGACCAATTGGAAGTCCTCAAATCTTGGCAAGCCAAGATGAGTATACTATTTCTTGGATACAAGCAGTTCTCCCGAATTATCTGCGGTGATGGGGGTGGCAACGTTGCAGCTGCATGCCGGGACATGCTGCTTATGGTGCCCAACCTATTGATACTGGACGAGGGTCATACACCTAGAAATCGGGAGACTGATGTACTAGAATCACTGAGCAGAGTGCAAACGCCACGCAAAGTGGTCCTTTCAGGTACACTTTTCCAGAATCACGTCGGGGAAGTGTGTAACATCTTGAACCTTGTACGCCCAAAGTTTCTCAAGATGGAGCAATCCCGTCCTATTGTTAGGCGTATAATGAGTCAAGTAGCAATATCAGGTAGCAGGGTTTCAAAAGGTGTTGGTGACAGTGCATTCACTGAGTCAGTAGAAGATACACTGCTGCATGATGACAACTTCACAAGAAAAGCTCATGTTATTAGAAGTCTTAGAGAATTAACAAAAGATGTGCTTCACTACTATAAGGGTGATATCTTAGATGAACTACCTGGCCTAGTAGACTTCAGCGTGTTCTTGAAACTCACTCCCAAGCAGAAAGACATTGCTCACAAATTAGAAGCCTATGAGAAGTTCAAAAGAAGTGCAGTAGGGACTGCAGTGTACATTCATCCTTCTCTGTCAGAAATTTCAGAAGTTGATGCTGCGGATAGGGCTAACAACTTGAAAGATGCCTCGGTTGATAGCTTGATTCAGTCTATTAACGTGAGAGATGGGGTGAAGGCCAGATTTTTCCTTAATATCTTGTCGCTTGCTGATTCTGCAGGAGAGAAATTACTTGCTTTTAGTCAATATATACTTCCCATGAAATTTTTGGAAAGGCTGTTGGTTAAGATGAGGGGCTGGCATGTTGGAAAGGAGATTTTTGTGATCTCTGGTGACACTAGTCCAGAAGACAGAGAATTGGCAATTAATCAGTTTAACAGCTCTGCCGAGGCAAAAGTCCTGTTCGGTTCCATCAAGGCATGTGGGGAAGGCATCTCCCTTGTGGGCGCATCAAGGGTCATCATCTTAGATGTTCACTTGAACCCGTCTGTTACCCGTCAAGCAATTGGGCGTGCCTTCAGGCCTGGACAGCAGAAGAAAGTGTTTGTATACAGGCTTGTAGCTGCTGATTCTCCAGAGGAAAAGTTCCATGAAACTGCATTCAAGAAAGAAGTCATACCAAAGCTATGGTTTGAATGGAGTGAGCACTGCACTTCTGAAGATTTCAAATTGAATCAAGTTGATATTGATGACTGTGAAGATGAATTATTGGAGAGTAATGCAATGCGTCAGGATATCAAGGCTTTGTATAGAAGGTGAATGCTCTATCTCTCTCTCTCTGTCTCTCCTTCTGCTGTTTTGCAAATTAGCGATCTCATCCAGAATCCTCTTTGTAGGTAATCAGTTGGCTGGCTGCTGTACGCCATGTACATATTGCAATGCTGATCTTCTAAGATGATCATTGCTCTGAAGTAAGGGGATTTCCTCTAGAATCATTCTTTACATCAAGATACCTATGCTCCTTGTTCTATTTGATTTTATGATCTTCATCTTCTCTTTAACTGATACCATTTTCTTCATCAGGGTGTTACAGTGGTTCCGTTGTTGTGGCAGGCCTGAAGCTGCAAGCTAGGATTTTCTGTTATTCAAGTCATTTTCCAACCTGTGTTTATCGAATGACCTCCTTTGTAATATATGCCTACTTGGGACAGCTGTTAGAGTGCTGATCCTCTCGTCTCATTCCTTGGTCAAGATTTCCAGAATTAACAACTATGGTTTTTCCCTTCTGTTGAAACAAAATGAACTACATAATATTACTGTTTTCTGACTTGCCTTGTGTCCTCAATTGGTTTATGCTCAGGATTTGGAGGTTACCCTTTGGCCTTTGCCCCTCTTTCTAGGGTAAAAAGGGTTTTCTGCACAAAACAAAATGAAGGTACTCTCTTGTTTGGGTGCATGATGCCCCCAATAGCAAAGGAAAACTCTGAAAAAACCACAGATTTATGCTTGACAAATTTGTCTGTATACTACTGGGTTTTGTATTAACATGCAATGTGGCTTCCATGAAGTGAGTTTTAAGCCCCAACAGCGAAACTGTATAGGATGGAATGCACTTGTTTAGGGGGAAGCATCTGCAGGTTCGGCACCTGTTAGATGCTGATCGATTATGTGCTTTTTTGCTAAAGGCATAGCCCATGTCGTATATCTATCAGAGGATGCAAAGTTCGCTTTTTTCTGTGCATATGGATATCAGGGATATAAAGCTTGTTGCAAAGTTCGCTTTTTCTGTGTAATTTCTTTTTTCGAAAGACATCCTTTTATGTCCTTGTTTTCTGTTGCTCTGCAGTTTGTCTATCATTGGAGAAACTGGCTCCTGGTAAAACCACAGTACGGACAGGTTTGGTGAGCTGAAGTCTTCATGTTTAATGAGTACTTCACTACGAACAGACGGGCGGTAATGCTACTGTGACCTGCTCCATACATGTCAACCATCTTGGAACCTGAGCTAATATAGTGAAACGGGGGTATAATCCACTGCTCCTGCAACTGGACACGCAGCAGCAGCAAGAAAAATTCACACAGCACGTCACCAGCTAGCAACACAAGTTACACAACCAGTATCTTGCTCAGCTGATGCCTTTCGCCAGGCGAAGAGTTCAGCACATGTTACCCAGCACATATGTACCAAAACCAAATTAAAGAGCAAACAGAATAAAGCCAGTGAAACCATCAGCGCTGAAATAAAACAAGGGAAAGCCAAAAAAAAAAAAACTAATGTATGTATTACTGTTCCTTCACCGTATCAGTTCCACATGAACAGCAGATGCCTTATACCATCTAAAGAACAGAGGCAGAAGCAGAGGGCATTGAGCGAGCCAGTAGCACACTTCACTAATACGCGGCACACCAGCGCAGTGCAAACCAACAGTGCTGACTAAATTAACCTGACAAATTCAATGATACCCTCCTAAGCGCGCGCTCCTACTTATCAAACCTTTCTACTGGATTTCCCCTTATGTACACAGTTGGGTTTATTTCCCATGAGCACGTATTGTTAGCAAAGTTCTCGCCTTGATCAAGAGATGCCCCATCAGTCTTGCCACGAAATGTTTAGATCTTCGTTGAGGTCAAACAACAGCATCCCGTTCTCGTCGCGGTTTGGAGATGACCTGCGCTGAATCTTTGGCTCCTGCGCAAAATGGCTTTCAGTTAGGACCACGAGACATAAAAATTGCGAAGCTACAGACAACTCAGCTGATCGTACATGCAAATAGGAAAAGAGAGAGAGAACGGTACGTATTTAAGAATTCATGCGCTGTCTAAGCAGATGCACGACCAAAAGTACACGGATCCAGCACAAGAATTTACGCCACCGTCAATCGTAACAACGAACTACCGAAAGAGAAGTACGCAGATCCAATTCAGGAGCTTGCACTAGTGATCACAACGACTGTACTGTACCAAAAAAAAATGCAAGAATAGTTTTGGTTTGCCGAGCTGCCTATGACACGTGGGCCCGAGCGTGCCGACGGTGGAACCCTGAAGACCCAGTCCACCGCGAGCCAGCTCGGGGCCCACGCGGACCGCACGGGAAACACCACCGAATCTCCGAGACAAGGAAGAGCCAGCCTATCTTGCAAAGCAAGTCAGAACGAACAAGACGAGGAAACGAAGTAAGGAAAAAGAGAGGAAAACGCAGGCATTACTCCCTCACAAGAAAAAGGGTTTTTTTACTGGTAAATAATAATTACTGAAAAAACAACCAAAAGGCAGCTGGAAAAAAAAGACCGAAATCCAAACGAAACTCGAGTAAAAGAGCAGGGGGGGGAGAGCTAGAGTATTTGACCGAAATGGTAAATTCTAAAGTATGCTTAGTAAAAATG
Source organism: Dendrocalamus sinicus (assembly GCA_036346575.1). NCBI lineage: Eukaryota > Viridiplantae > Streptophyta > Magnoliopsida > Poales > Poaceae > Dendrocalamus > Dendrocalamus sinicus. The sequence goes on from CM070673.1 coordinate 26,453,571, forward strand.
ATATCATTTTTACTAAAAATGATATCATACCGTGCGAACAAGCCACGGCGCAAAACGTGACGAAAAACGCACGCGTACGATTTTAGCCATGACAGTGCTATTTTTGCAACTGTGGTTATGAAGATGTCAGTTTTCCTAATCGGAAAGAAAAAAAAACTCAGGAAGGCGCAAGGGTGCGGAAGACACGTGGCGGCCATCTGACACGCGGGCCCACGAGCAGGAAAGCAACACGCGACGGGGACGTACGCAGCGCGCGCCATCGTCGCAAATCCATAAAATAACCAACAGAGTAAGAGCGTCAGATTAGTTTTCAGTTTAACACGCTTCACTGAGCTAAATAACTGCATCTTTTCCGAAAATTCTAGATTACTTCAAAAAAATATGTATTAATCGCAAAGTTTGCATTTTTTTTTGGGTGGTGAGCAAAGGCTGGATGGAGTAGGAACAACCGAGCGAGAGTGAACAACGGGGGACAGACTAGCCATGCCGCCTCCGCTAGGCGCCGAAAGGGCCTTTTCCCTCTCGCGGACCACACCGACCGAAACCACACGGTTACGAAAGCGCCCCGGATTATTTTAGGCCCTTTGATTTTGTGGTTTGGGTTTAGAGGTGGATTAGGATTTTAACCCATTAATCACTATTAAGTTAGAAGAATTAAATTACCTCAGTCAAAATGTTTTAATCCATATAGAATTGAATTAAGGTTTAGCGAAATAAGTTAACCCAGCACCCTCCTAACTTTTACAAGTTAACCCACAGCATAATTAACCCTTTTGAATTTTATTTCTATATGCTAACCAAGATACCCCGCTTAATCTAGTAAAACAGTAATTTATATTAATAACATTTGCTAATAAAACCCAGAATTCAAGCTAAGCTAACTTAATTAGATTAATGTTGTCTAAAAGATTATTCTAATCCCAAACCAACAAAGGCCTTGATTTTAACGAGGTCCTGGTAAAAACATACAAAAAACGGACTACGAACACACATATCCACCTAAAACCTACGGAAATGCTAAAAATGGCTTGGCAAAGAAAATGCAAAAGCAGAAAGCATTAACCAGGGACTGTAACGGTAGAAACATAATAATTTATCCGAACTGGCGAAAGTGGAAATACACCGAAAGATCAAGCAAAACTATTGAGATTTTAACAACAAAACGCAGCGTCGCAATTATAGGCACACGAACGAGGTGAGACAAACAAGAAAACTTTATAAAAACAGCAAACTTTTACAGATTTAAGAGTAATAAGGCAGGTCGCAACCCGTGAGCGGAAAAAAAAATAATTCTTTGTGCACGGCATCACACAAAAAAAAACACACACACGCACGTCAAGAAGATTGAAACGCAAGAAAGAGAGGCCTCGGAGCCCAAACCGAAACAAAAGTTGAAGGTCGAAATAAAGGGGAAAAAGGAAAAAACGAGGGTAAAAACTCACCTCGACTTTAACAGCAGCCATCGTCTCTTTAACCGCGGCCGCCGTACCCTGGTCCGCGCCGTCGCCGGAGGCAGCGTCCGCCCGCGTGCGCTTAGACGGCGAGCTGCACCCCTCGTCGCCACTCGACGCGCCTCCAGATCCGCTCGCCCCCGACGCCTTCCGCTTGGCCGGCGACCGCGCCCCGTCCTCCCCGCTCGAGGACGCGCCAGATCCGGTGGCGGCGGAGTAGTCCAGAGGGGTCTCGGGGCTCGGCGCAGCCATGGCCTCCTTCCGCGCAGCCACCTTCGCCGCCTGCGCCTTCTCGGTCGAGCGCGGCTGTGGCCGTGGCAGCGACCGCACCCGGTCGACGCCGCTCGTCGTAGCGCCAGATCCGGCCGCCGTCATCTCGACCTTCACCTTCGGCTTCTCCCTCGCATGTTGCGGCGACCGTGGCACGTCCTCCCCGCTGGAAGACGCGCCGGCGCCGTACTCCAGCGCTGTTCCCAGATTCTGCGCCGCCAACGCCCATGCGGTCGCCGCCTTCGATTTCTCCTTCGCCAGCGCGTGCGGCGGCGACCGCCGCCGCTTCGGCCATACCTCTAGCGGCCGCAGGACCACTACCGCCGCCGACGCGGCAGCGGGATCCTCCGACGGCCGAGGGACCCACTCCGGCCACCGACACAGCCTCCTGTTCCGGAGGCTGAGCAGAATCTTGGCGGCTGCGACCGCCATGCCCTCCTCCTCCGCCTCCATGGGAAACCCCCCCAAGAGACGTACACGCGCACGCCGCCGCCTCGGAGCTCTGGATACGGAGGTGCGTCTCTGCAGAGAGAGAGAGAGACGGCGAGGTGTGGTTCCTCTCGCAGATAGAGGAAAGAGGAAGGCGAAGCGAGGGGAGGTTGCTTTTATAACCGGAGGTGGGAAGGCGAGGCGAACTGGGTGAGGCGGCGGCGGAATGCGGTGGCCGCTGCCCAGACCCGGTGTTCGCGGGCTTCTCTGACTGACTGCAGGGCCCATCGCCTTCGGTCCTGGTGGGTCGGGTCGAGGCCGAGCGGGTGGGTGAGCTGCATGTACTCGGTGTATGTAGACTCGTCTGTCTGCCAGTTGGGCTCGTAGTTTCGGTCTTTGTGAAGTAGGTTCAGAGAGGAGGCGGTGGGGTGGCCGCGTGGGGCCCGGCGAGTTCTTGCCTCTGGGGATTCGGATGAGCAAGAGAGGTGATTGCTTCGGCGAAACAGCATCACAGGAGAACAAAATCGGAGGAGCAAGTCCCTCTACCAACGGTTTCACCTTCTCGCTTTCGACTATTTACGTCAGAAACTAATTTGAATATATTGGTTTTTAATTTCAGTTTTTTCTATTTTTGATTTTTTTCTATCTTTTTTTTTCTCTCATTCCTTTGCATTCAATAATATATAATGGTTTTCCAATTTTTTTTCTCTGTTTTCTATTTTTTCTCAGAAAAAACTAACCACCGCTACACTATAATTTTAACTAAAAGACAAATCACAATCAGAAACTTAAGTTAAAAACTAGTTGAAGCAGGCCCTTAGGGCCTCTTCTTTTTAACTTTTAAAACCTGTCTTTTGAATTTTTTTTTATAATAACTAGCTTTCAAATGTATCGTCTTTTAAAGACGGAATCCATAAGTTAATTATAATACATATTATAACGACTACATTTATATCGGTTAAAATTACATGCAAGTTTCTATTAATCTGTACTATCTTACGAATAGACTAAAAAGCATAAATCACATCTATAAACCTAAAGCAAAAAAATATACCCAACTTTCGACCTTAAAACATATGACAGAAGGGTCCAAACAAGGGTCTGAACGTAAGACGGATTCGTTCCTCCTTGGGTTTGTACCGTGTACAGTAGCTACTTATTGAATGGCAGGTGGGCCCGGCGCACGTGCGCGTGATTAGACGGCGCCGCCGGTTGTTTCCGGAGCTTTTTTGCGGAGTTGTTTTCCGATCAGGAATTTGGTTCCTAGTGAGCCGAGTCGATTAGGGACGGCCTGATCCGGATGGAACAGTGTTTTCCTTTTAATACCGTTCTTTTTCTCGTAGCAATAAACTTTTGGAAAATTCGAACGAAAAAAACTGTTGGGAAATTATAGGGATGGCTGCCGGGTGCTAAATGTATGTGCATTTTATCTAGCTTTATTGTATTAGTACACTGTATATAAAAGACTTAGGTCTTGCCTGTTTTGGTTTTTAAAGTCGTTTTTTATGGTAAATAATTTTTTATAGTGCGTAGCTTTTAAATAAAGTGTTTTTTAAGATGGGCTTTTTGGTCAATTGTAGTATACACTATGGTGATTTCATTTATATCGGTCAAAATCACATATGAGTATCTCTTTCTCTTTAAGTTGTTTCTATTTATAAGTTAAAACCAAAATCCATAAGTAAAAAAATCAATATAAACGCCCCTAAGTCACTTTCATAGCTTCGTATTAGCAACTCTTTTCCTTTTCTTTCATTTTTGTATCTTCCACTTAAGGAGTCGGTGAATGCGGACTGGTGCTTTTTTTCATGCCCTCCCAGACTAATGCTTTTTACATCTCCCCCCACCTCCCCTCTCACAACTTTTCCACCATAAAAAATCTCTAATAAAAAAATCACATTGCAATAAAACAAATTAACTACTAATCTCCTCCCACCTCTCCTCTCACATCTTTCCCACCATCGCCTTCTTCTCGACAAAATCTAAGGTCAGGTCCCGATGGATTCTGAGTCCTTGATCCTATCCAGATGAGCCACGACCCTAAAGAAGCTCATCAGAGTTAGAGGCGAAGCTCGTCGAAGCACGACGAAGCTGAAGACAAAGATGAGCGGTCCACGAATCTTCAAGCGAATCATAAGGCCAGAAATTCAAGTGATGTCCTCCCCTAAAAGTATAATGTGACAGGAGTGTAACAATTCTGAAAGGTCTTTCACAGAAAGTTTCAGAAACGGTGGTCAACATATGAGTAGCCTAGCGTTTAGGCCTACACGGCATACACTGCCAACTCCTCCGAGACAAACCCAGCCGTCCCTCAGCCACTCGATTCGGTTTCTTGTGTACTCCATCGCCTGATGAATCGTTGCCTTGTCCAGTTGTCCGTGTTGCCTTCCCTCGAGCTCAGCGCGGCATTGGCACGGTAGCAGCACAGGCACGTACGTGAAACGGTGAAAGCCCCGCGCCTGCAGGTAGCTGCACGCACGTAGCTGGCATGTACAGCGCGCGGGGCTGAAAGACCCCAAAAATTCAAACCAAAATTTTCCTTGATTTAAATTTTTTTGATTTTTGCTGGATTTTTTTTAGTGTTTTTCGGAAACTTTACCTTTTTGGAAAGTCTCCCGGATCCGCTTTCCTTTTCTGGCCAGGCGCCACCCCCTTCCCGCTAGCGCCCTCCCTCCTTTCCGCTTTCCCTCTTCCCCGGCGCCTCCCTCCGCTCCCTCTCCCCACTGGCGCCTCCCTCCCTCCCCGCCTTCTCCCTCGCGCTGCGCGTTGCGCTCGCGCCGGAGCCGCGCCTCGCGCCCCCGGTTTCTCCCCGCTTGCGTCACCCGGTCCAAAACCACTGGCGCTTGCCGCGCCACGCGTCGCCGCTATCTTTTCCCGACCCACTGTCGGTAGCGCTTTGTCCCCTCGCCTCGCGGAGCTCGCGCTTCGCCCATCTTTGTTCGCTCGCTTTGCTCCCGCTCCACCGTTCCCTCGCCATTACTGATGCCCAGCGCCCGGTCACGGCCCATTGCGCGGAGGAGACGCCCCAACTGCTCCCCATCCTTCTGTTGACTGCCGTGGTCACGCCCGTTCCTTCTCCCCCACGGATCCCCCTCCCCTCCGCCGAGGTATAAAACCCCCACCCCTTCTCCCGCACGCTCTCTTGTTTCCCAAGCTCCCCCACCTCCCCCATTCGCATCCCACCACTCCTAGGCAGCTTCCAGAGCAGCCGATAGAAGCCGCATTGCCCGGGTCACCGTCGCTGCTCTCCCCTGCGCCGACGACCTCAGTGAGCCGATCTCCCTCCCCATTTCCCAATTCCTTTCGCCAGAAGCACCCCTACCTTCTTCTAAGAACTTTGGTGTTAAACGGAACCAAAATTACCTGACCTATATGAGGCGAACTAGTCCTTGTTAGGTGTGATGTGGTATGAACACCTCGAATCAAGAATCCACGCGTCTGTCAGCTAACTATTTAAAATCGAGAGGACATCCGCATCGCTGTTGTCTGAGTCATCTTTCCTAGTCACATCCATAATTTTCTCATCACACTTCCCACTATTATGTTCGGCAATGCCTACATCCTAGGAAGCTGAATCGTGGCAGCTCCGTCCATATGAGGAGTTTGTTTTCATGCTTAGGGTTATATGAGGTCTGTGGTATATATTTATACCCCAGTTATATGTTTGACTCGGACACCTAGTCCGTATACCCCTCATCGTGCGCCTTGATGTAGGCGGTCAGGTGCTGGTTCTCCTCCTTGGTCCACACCCCCTTGTTCATGTGCGCCTTCTCGCAGCATGGTGACCTCCCCATCCTCCCGCTCTCCGGCTAGCTGCTCCTCGGTTCTTGCTAGGCGCACAGGTGTTTGTGTTCCTTTTCTTGCAGGATCTTAGGTTCGAGGTAATTTGGAATTTGAGCTTGTGGTTATGACAGGGGAGAACCTACGTGGCAATCTGGATCTTCCTCTCCTTCACCGCCATCGTCTACAACAAGTATTGCCTCGACCCCAAGATGTACAACTAGCCCTTCCCCACCTCGCTCACCATGGTGCACATGGCCTTCTACTCCTCCCTCACCGTCAGCCTCATCCATGTCCTCCACGTCGTCGAGCCGCCGCCCTCGCCTGCCACGAATATTGTTCTTGTTCTGCATTACCCCATCGCGGTTGAAACATTGCTCTAGTGTTCATTCCCTTGTTCTTTTCGTATTTAGTTCAGAGCTTATTCTTGATTGATTCATCTTGCTGAGCGGAGAGTTAACGAGGAGGATGGTGGATTCGGGAGGAGAGCTCAGAGCCAGGGATTCAAGAGGGGACCTCGGAGCCATGGATTCGCGCGGGGAGCTCGGAACCCTGGATTCGAGAGGGGAGCTCGGAGCCATGGATTTGCGCAGGGAGCACATCAGCAACGTTCGCCTCATCTTCACCAAGGCCGATCTCAAGGCCGCATGGGAAGCTGTAGCAACGCTATATTATATATGTTTTGCTATATTTTTCTTATTATGTTTTTTTTGTTAAAATATTGAGTTAAAGTTTTATGTCAATGAGGCATTTGTGGTTTACTTTTGTCATGTCATGGTGTGGGTATAAATTAGCATTAGTTTTAGAATATTAATCTATTAGAGTTTAGTCTGGGCTACGATGAAATCATAGATCCGCGAATGACCTTCATGTAAAATGCCAGCGTGCAGAAGACCGCAGAATTTATATGACCTAGATAAATACGGAGCTGAACTCTCCTCCCGAAAAAAAAGGCGACGCTGAATTGGCATTCTAGCACTCCCCTTCGGCGCCCGTACACCATGCATTCCGCAGCAAAAGGAGCAGAAAAGGGCAAGTGGGAAAGTAAGAAGCCGGCCACCATGGGCTCACCTCGCCTAAGCCGTCGTCGAACCACTTCCGGGGTACACTGACTGGCCTCGCCGCCGCCCTCCAGATAGCAAGAAACTAGAGTAGTACGCTCAACCTGTTCGCCCAGCTCCACACCAACGCCCTGGCGACCAACGTACTGGTAAGCGAACGCCCTTAGCCCTTGGCAACCACGCCCTAGCGGCCGACGGCTGCACAGCAGCTCCGCGCCCGGGCCTCCGTGTCCTGGCGCGGCGCCCTGAAACCGCGCCTTGGCCGACGCGCCCCGGTGGTCGCGTCCCAGCTCCACGCCCTGACCTCCAGCTCCTGGCGCCTCGGCGGCCCAGTCACCTTGCGCCCTGCCTACGCCCAACGCGCGAAGCGCCTTAGGTGCACCATAACCGGCGCTGGTGTTGGAGCATATCCAAGAGAGGAAAAGGGGAACCCAAAAAAAAAAAATGCTATGGCCATGGCTCCCACCGCCGACGGAACGAGGAGCTCCTATCTCATGCGGCTACCAAAAGGATCTCAAGTGGGCCGGCCAACCGTGATCAGCCCTATCAACTCAAGCTGCTGCTGGCGAGTTAACTCAAGTGTGCTGACTTGTGGCATCCGTGTCCAAGGCCAGGGAAAATGGGGCTCGGCGAACCGGCGCTGGAGTCACTTGCCTTGGGTTAACTCCCCGAAGTTGCTATGCCCAGCCATACTCCGGTAGTCCGAGAAATGTTAGTTAAGCCTGAGGGCTCGTCATGATTTCAACATCTAGCTTTGAAACCGAGCACAGGTCCAATTTTGGGCCAAGCGTCGATCTTAGCTCATCCGATGGAGTGACTCAAGATTACACCTTTAGACGTTCCTTCTAAAACACTATAGGACGCGGGGAATAGTCTTGGATGAATAATTTATCCCTCCACCGACCGGATCTGCTTTACCAAAGACATCTACATATAGGCCTAGGAAATACAGCTATGCTTGTAAAAGACTGTAATACCCTTTATTTGTACTCATAGACTAGTTTTTTTACTAAGAGATATTTTCGTTATTTGTACAAGTCCAAGAGCCAATAAATACACCATATATGCCTCATTTCTAACTTAAACTCACAAGGAATACAAAAAACATATTCAAACTGGTGAACCATCGGGGCTCTCTCTGCGGAGGTAACCCCCGGTTGGCTTATCGACAGGAGTAGAGTGTTCCTTTCAGACCCCCGAACCTATATAAATCTCTATGTCATTTCTACTTTCGTGGGCAATGGCTCGTAAGACGGCCAACATCTATCTCTCACTTGTGTTTGGATTTCACACCTACGGCAGCGCCAATCCGTACATTGCTCACATAAGCTTCCTACGCCTGCGTACAATTGCTCGGATGGAATAATGCTTTGGGCCTGTATATAATCACAGAGTGTTGAACTGGAGTCTGTACCTAAAAACCATACATGCAAAATGCCAGCGTGCAGCCTGCAGAATTTATATGACCTAGACAAATACGGAGCTGAACTCTCCTCGCGAAAAAAAAGGCGAAGCTGAATTGGCATTCTAGCACTCCCGGTACTCTCTTGAGTATCAGCTGTTGACAAACAACGCATCACACAGTTTATCACGGTGCTATTCCAAAAGAGTGATTGAGAGCATTATTCGCAGGACGTGAAACTACCAACAAAGTTCAGACGTTAACAAGTTACAACAGCCACTCATAGGTAAGCATAAACAGAGCACATAGAGCTAATAGCACATCACCACACCATTATATGCAGAATATGCTTCAACGACATGCAATTCTGATCCAAATTCGCAAGATACAGCTGATAGTAATGTCAGGAAAATAGCTGAAAACAGTAGTAAGAAAGATACATAAAGTTTCTGAGGCCACCAGTGACGAATTATGGTAAGCTGGCGGCGGGCATCGACGATGACAGGGGCCAGGGCGAAGAGCGGGTGGACGCACAACCATGCAGTATCATTTAGATCGTACAACAAACAGCAACATTGGGAGATTTTAACCAAGATAGCCCATGTCAGTTGCCACCATACCTCAAAAAACTCTCTTGTAAGAGTCCTCAACGAAGAAGAAATAGGCATCTCTCCATCTCTTGCTGAACAACATTGTGCAGAACACCACCCAGAGGCCAAGGATAAACCCAATAATCATGCCAAGGTGCAGTGATGCTTTCCCAGGTTCATGTTGCTGCTGGTCAAGAAAAGCTGGTGAAGTTGCTCCGTCCCCAGGACAGCTGTTCGCGAGGGGAGGCCCGCATAAGCCGATGTTTCCGATGTAGATGGATGCTGGATCCTCAAGCGCCTGGAGCTGATTTCCTTTTGGGATTCTTCCAGATAGATTGTTGTATGAAAGGTTCAAATGACTCAAAAATGTTAGAGCTGAAATGCTTGAAGGGATTTCACCAGATAATTCATTGTTTGACAGATCTAGTGACTCCAATGCCTTGATATCACCAATATTCCCTGGTATATTTCCACTAAGATTGTTCCATGATAAGTTTACATTTGTCAATGAAACTAGAGCACTTATGTCACCGGGGATTGTTCCAGTCAACCTGTTGCGAGACAAATCAAGGTTTACCATGTATATGATTCCTTTGGCATATTCAAGCTGCTGCCCTTTTGTAAGCACTAATGTGCTTTCTGTGTAAGAAATAAGATCACCAAACATACGATATTCAGGGGCAAATGTCAAATTCATGTCTTCAAAGGAACTCTCGTCCCCAGGAAACCTCATTGCACTCAGGTCTGCTATTGACTGAGGTACCTTTCCAGAGAAGTTGTTACACGCAAGGTCCAAATACTGAAGCCTTCGAATCTTTGTAAGTTCAACAGGAATGTGACCAGAAAACATATTGGACCGTAATCGTAGCAGTGCTAGTGATGGCAACATCTTCCCTATCCACGCCGGTAAGCTTCCAGAGAATTGATTATAAGCAAGGTCAATAAACTCTAGGTTAGGACACATTTGAAGAAATGACGGGAATGCTCCAGAAAGATTGTTATTGTTGAATTTCAGCGAAACTAGATAAGCGAAGCCGTTTGAGTCTCCCTGCTTAGTACAAGCAGGGACCTCCCCTGTAAGCATATTGTTTGATAAGTCCAGTTTTCTAATGTGTCGCATTATACAGATTGAAGTCGGAATGGTGCCAGATATCGAGTTGTTCCGAAGAGCAAACACTTTTAATACCTCTGTTCCAAAATCTGTTGGCAATTTCCCTGATAAAGAGTTATTGGAGAAGTCGATGTACATAGCCTTCCTTGGTACCTTTTGTACGGGACCTGTGAATTTGTTATCACTAAGGTCTATCACATGCGCTTTCATAAGTTCCATTCTTGCTGGTAGCACACCGGTCAGTTGATTTTTTGAAAGATCCAACAAAGTTGCTCCCGAAATTAAATCCCAAAACCAGTCGGGGACTTGATCAGTTATGCTTGCGTTGGAAATGGTAAGCTTGTCGATACCTACTTGCGATCTAAGCCAAGCAGGGATTCTGGGCCCTAGCCTGGATGATCGGAGATAAGCCGCTGCCAGTCTGAATGGAGGAATCCAGTCTGAACCGACTGTCATGGCAATGGAGTTGTAGGAGAGGCCTAATACCTGTAAATGCACGAGCTCTTTGAAGTGATCTTCACGAATCGCACCATCTAGGTAGTTGGAACTAAGTTTCAAAACAGCCAATTTTGTTAGTGTCCCTAACCATAGTGGTACAGATCCTGTGAGCTTGTTACTTTGAAAATCTATGTAGGTCAAATTAGCAAGAAGTTCCAACCAATCTGGAAATCTCCCATACAAGTTGTTGTTTGATAAATCCAGCCATTGCAGCTTGCTCCATGAACATCTTGGCAACCACTCCCTCAATTCTGACATATCCCTGCTGATTTCGAGATATGACAGGTCCAGTACCTTCAAGTTGCACAGATTCTTCAAATTCGACGGCGTTTCACCTCCAAGATTGTTTCTAGCAAGATGAATTTCTTCAAGGGCAGTCATGTTCAGCATGTCATCAGGAAATAGTGGGCCGTGAAAGCCACACCTAGAAATATCAAGATGCTTGATATTGGTTACATCCCAAAACCAGTTGGGAGAGATCTTACTAGAGAAGTTGTTGTCTGAGATGTCAAGTATCTCAAGCGCCGTAAGATTAGAATGACGGAGAGAAGAAGGAATGTTTGAAAATCCACTTCCTTCCAGCCGAAGGACTTCTAAGGAGGGAAGCATGTTAACTGCTTGAACCCAGTCCACTACAGTAGTAAGGTTCACCCAGGACAAATCGAGGTGCTTGAGCGAGGAGAGGTGTGATAGCCATGCAAGGTCATCGGAGTACAGAGAACCCGTATAATCACTATTGAGATCTAGGTAGACAAGGTTGGAGAGATTACCAAGCAGTGGAGGTACTCTCCCACCGAAGCCCGCATTCGAAATGTTCAGATATCTGAGGCTCTTGAGATAGCCCACGAACTTTGGCAGGTTTGCGCCATTGAAGTAGTTCCAGCTCACGTCCAAGTACCTCAGCTTTTGCAGACCAAGCAGAGAAGAGCTTATCTCACCTCCCAAACAATCTGTGATGAAGTGGTAACATTGTTCACCTCGAAGATTTAGCTTGACGACATGTCCGGTTCTGTTGCTACATCGGACTCCCTTCCAACTGCAGCAATCCTCGCCTTGCCATGACGAAAGTTGGTTCCCAGGATCCGAGAGGCTTGCCTTGATGGACAGAAGTGCAGCCCGCTCACTTGCGATGCAGTTCCCATTCAGCTGTCTGCTAGTGCTAGAGTGAAGAAGAGGCGAACAGGATGGAGTGTGCATGAACAGAAGCAAGGAGATTACGGTTGTAGCTTGTGTAAGGAACCCGAGAGTAGCCATGTTTGCTAAGCTATTTTTTTCTTCTGTTTGTTGCGTGTTGTCTGAACATATATCTCCATGTGTATGCTCATAAAATCATACACATTGCAGAAGCTCCACCAGTTGCTTGGTCTATGCTGGGTCCCCTGATAAAATAGCCAACAAGCCAGCAGTCTCTCTAGGACTGGTGAGGGATTAAGCATGTAATCTTAATTTTTGTTTAAATGTTCAAAGACTTTGAACTTCAGCCGGTTGGACGAGTTGCAACGGATCGGGACAGCTAGCTAATTAAGAACTACTTTCAGGCGTCCAGGTCAGGTCTTCCCTTCCACTTTCTCGCGTGCGTGTGAAGACTGAAACACTGCCTGGAACTATTTCTTTTCTGCACAAGTCAAGTCTCGTGCTGGTCGATTTCGATGGTTGGAAACAAAAAACCTTGTTCACACATCACATCAAAGTTACCTGGATGAAGCAGGGCCAGCGCAACACAAAGGAATGGCTGAAGTCATGCCTGAGGATGAAGGTTGAATCATGAAATGTAATTCCCTTTTTGTCCTCCCGTTGTGTGAGAAGGCTCGCAAATGAGAGATCAGACAGGTAACCATGATGATTTTGAGAATAGAACAGTAATATTGTGACAAGAGTAACAAGGAATGACAAACAGCGGTTTTTAGGATCTCCTCGCAACGGTGCTTGTGCTCGAACTTCACCAGGAATTCTTTAGAATGGTGTTTGGTGACGGAGATCTCCTACTCAATTCTAACTCAACAAGCGGACTAACATTCTCCACCTTAAGCACATCAAGCTCGAAGACAAACTATCATGAGAGGTCCTTAGTTTCTCCATGTCTCCAAGCAAAGCGGGCATGTATCACAATCGTCACGGAGGGAGCGGATCTAAGTGAAGTAATCTCCGTGACGTCTATCTACTTCCTTCTCTAACTCGGTACACCTAGACCTAGCTCTAGCATGAAATCCACCTAGCTTAAGAAAGGCATCATTAAGTGGTCATAAGAAGGAGTACCTCATCCGAGTCGGAGTACAGCTCATTGTCGCTCGATTCGCCCTCGAGGGCCATGAAGCACATGCCGAGAAGTCGTCGCGCCATCCTTGGGCTCTTGATCACCCGTCCGTCGTCGTCGCTCCATCCCTCCACCTCGCCGAGGTCGAGGTCGTCAAGCGGTGAGGACACGGTGGAAGAGCTTCTTGGCCTTCCGGTTGCGGAACTTCTTCTTGCCTTGAGCAGTCTTTGAGGGCTTCGTGTTGCGGTTCTTGTCGGTGTAGTCGTTCTTGCCCGACCGCCGTAATCACCTTTGCCCTTCCCAAGCTTGGGGCGTTTGCTCGGATGTGGTTGGGGCCACCACACTCGAAACAAATCACGGGTCCTCCTCTCTTTTCGTCCCTCCTTCCTTTGTAAGCGTGAGAGAATCTTCGAGCAAGGAGGCAAGCTGCTCATCCGCAAGTCGCTCTAGCGATCATCGGTTATGTCACAGAGAGCGAGCAAGGAGAAACCGCAAGAAGACTCGGAAGAGAGACCGAAGCTTAAAGCGGGATCGGTGACCAAAGCCATCGGCGTGACTTCGACCTCGAGAGACAACGTCAATCTCGTGAGTCTTGAGGCGCGAGTGCGCGCGCCAAGAGTCAAGGTCGAGAGTCTGTCGTGTCTTTGATGGTGGTCACTTTCATCTCCCACACGCGGATCGAGTGCCGCAAGCATCGACGGCGTTGTCCGAGTCGGGTATGTGAGACCCGAGCGGTGGAAGCGGAACTCCCTCCTGAACGCCTCATCAACCGCCGCCGCGTTGGTGCCCCGTGGAGCACTGAGCAGCCAAGTCACCAGCGTTGATCCCTCCCACTCCCTTAGTTCGCGGTCAAGCTTGTAGGTTGTGGGGATGATGCAGGCGACCTCCTCCAGGCGAGTGTCAGGCGCACCCAAGTTGGGGCTGGCAATGGAGTGCGGCTGTGGTGGACCACCCCGCGGGAGAGCAGGCGGTGGTGGGGGGTGGTGGCTCTGCGCTCGGGGCGGCAGCCGGAGTCGATTTCGGCAGTATCTTGTGCGGTGGCCGGAGCGATGGTGGATGAGGCACTTGACTGGGTCTCTGCAGACCGTGGCTCTGTGGTCTTTGGCTAAGCAATTGGAGCACGGTCCTTTGCCTTGGCCAAGAAGAGGAGTAAAGCCGGGTTGTCCGGCGGGGTAGCTCCGATTTTGTCCCCGAGATTTCGTCCGAGGTGACCTTCGGAGATAAAGGAGGAGGCAGCGGCTGACCTTTTTTCTTCTTGTTATTCAGTATCATATATTTATGGTTTGAATCCTCGTCTTATATTGTATTTGATAAAATACACTACGATATGTTACTTATATACGAGTTCTGGATCCACATGTAAGTAAGATATCATATGATATTTTATCAAATGTATATAAAAGATATGGCAAATGATCAAAAATTTCTTTGAAAAACTAGCGAACATTCTGCCTTGGTAATTTTCTGCTTTTATAGCTTGCCGTAAAGTCAGTAATTCTGCCATGCAGATTTGTTACCGTGTCATTAACTGGACAGTCTTCCTTGCCATCCGCAGATGGCCAGGTTCTACTTGATAAAGCAGGTGCTCTCTATGCTCATATTGTTGGGACACTATTCTGTTAGCTACTACCTATGTAGCACGGACACGAATACGTCGACACGACATTGACACGGGAATTCGACATTTTTCCAAAAAGACCGATACGGCGACACGGCTATATATATTTAAATAATAAATAAATTATATATATATATATATGTATTATTTTCTATGTTTCCACATGCTTATTAAACTGCAATAACGAATCCGGCGGCGTGCGGGGACGAATCCGACGGCGCGCGGGGAAGAAGCTGACGGCGCAGGGAGGAAGCCGGCGGCGCGGGGCGAATCCGCGCGAGTGGGAAGAAGCCGCGGCGAGTGGGGAAGAAGCCGGCGGCGGCGAGTGCGGGAGCGGGAGTGGGGCGGCGAGGTGCGCGCGAGCGAGCGCGCGCGAGCGGGTGGCGGCACGAGCAGCCGATGCGGACAAGCGGAGCAGCGCGAGGCCGATGGGAATAACGTGCTCGACCGCTCATGCGTGCGATGCGTGCGTTAGGGTTAGGGCACGCCGTGCGTGCGTTATGGGCCAACTGGGCCAACCGTGTCCTGGGCCAGCTGTGTCCAGGCCGTGTCCGACTCATATATTTAGTGTGTCCGACACGTGTCGAGAATTTTACTAATTAAAATTAATTCTAAAATCGGTCGATACATCTCCGACGCGTGTCGAAGACGTGTCCGTGTCGTATCCGTGTCGGACACGGATACAGCTGTTTTGCCACGTGTCCGTGCTACATAGGCTACTACTGTTTTGAAGTGCTTTGTTTCTTTTTTTAGCTTTTTTTATCGTCTACTTTCAACCCTTATTTCTTAGTCATATTTTATGAATGCAATCAAACTCGTTTTTTTTCTATTGCATGCCATTAAATTTTGTTGATTCTCACTTCTCAATCCTCCTAAAGATGATAGCACTTTCACTTGTACATTTGAAGGTTTTATATACCATCAAACCGTATTGTTATTTTATTGTACTGCAAAGTATGCAATTGCTGCTTTGCTCTTGATGCTCTCTCCTTGCTAATCTTAATTGTTTCAATCTAATCTAAATTGCTTTAATTCATCGATTTCAGCTCTTGGGGACTTTGAGATGATGCACACAAAGCGCTTGGGTTCGAAGGTGATGGCTAAGATGGGATTCATCGAGGGCACTGGACTCGGCAAAGATGGCCAAGGCACAGTGCAGCCCATCCAAGCCATTCATCGTCCCAAATCTCTTGGGCTAGGCATGGAATCTGACAGTGAAGCTGAGGCGACCAAAGCAAGGCCGGAGCCGTCCAAAGCAAGGCCAGAACCGAGTAAAGCAAGGTCAGAGCGGAGGCACAATGCGCACAAAGCTTCGGTTGCATGACAGATCAAGCAAAGTTAACTAGACTTGTTGCTTGTAACAAGTTGGCTAAAGCTTAAGCAAGATAGGAGGTCACACTGACACATGCATAGATCTTAAGCAAGGTTACCGAAGTCACACTGCCACATGCGGCAAACAAGAAGTGTGACACATGCATAGATCTTAAGCAAGATTACCTAAGTCACACTGCCACATGCGGCAAACAAGAAGTGAAAAGATGCCAGAGATCCCGCTGCGAGGGGGTAAACATCTGAAGAGGAAAGTGGAACTGAAGAGGAAAGTAGAGGGGATGGGCAGTTTTATCGAGAGAGAGAGAGAGAGAGAGAGAGATGGGAGAGGCGTGAGATGGATGATTCAGATCCTACCTCGTAGTCAGATCAGACGATTGTGAAAAGAGGAGAGAATTAGAGATTATTGTCTTTCATTTATGCTTATACTATAATCGGTTAGTTTTGACAACTAATACAGCTATATTAATTAGTATGGAATATAGTCAATGCTCAAAGATTAGATCCTGATTGTAGTGATCATCATGTTGCATTCAAAATTTTTGTTGCCCAATTTTCTTTAGATTATGGTTATTAGATATATGCTATTTGGATAGTATTTGTTTTCATGCATTGACATGACTAGTACTCTCATATTGTGAAGACGATCTTAGATCTTTTGTGCCGTTTAACGTAAAGTCAACTAGTCACTGCACCATCGACTACTGACCAATGAGTACCGATCACCGAGTACCTATCAAGTACTGAATGCAGACTATCAACTCCCATCATTGAGTACCGACCCGGTATTGTAGCACCGCCTACGAAGTATCGAGTACCAACAGGGTACTGTAGCAACAGCCACTTAGACAGACCAGTCTGATCGCCATGCATGAGCTGATCAGACCACCGGCCCATCAGACACGAGTACTCGAGGTACTCAAAAATCATAAGAATTGAAGCACTCGAAGTCTACAAGTACAGACCATGAAATCTATGACTACCAACCGTAAAGTTTATGACTACCGAGTACCGATCGATAGCTACAACCATCGACTAGTTCATTCTTGCTTACGATCGGTTCACTGTTGTATGCGACTGATTCCCTATAGCATATGACTGGTACACTATAGCTCCGACTAGTTGATAGTAGCTTATGTCCGGTTCACTGTTCGAGGTTGAAGCCAGCCGATTACTCCCATAGTCGTTCTGCCGTGATTGAAATGTTATGGTCGTTCAACCGTGGTCGATCGAAACTTTCACAAACGTAAATTTTAATGTAATCTAAAAGTCAATTATTCATCATCATTGTATTTACGATCTTCACATGCACTAACACATCAGAATCGTGAACAAACAATCTCTTATTTCATTTTGTTGCATAGACCTAAACTCGAATCCAAAATGATAAATAAGAAACAACACAAACCACAGCGCGAACGATGATGATCCACGCATGCACGACCTCGGCAGCAACTCGTTATCAGTCGAGCTTCACGGTAGAGAAGAGGTAGTAGACGAACCAGAATGACGCACCGAGCCCGACGGCGCCGGTGGCGAGCATGACGGCGAGCGCCATGAGCAGCGAGTACCCGACGTAGAGCGCGGCGGACACGGGCCCGCTGAGGCTGTGCAGGTCGAACACGAGGTAGTAGACGGCGTAGCCCAGGATGTAGGCCGCCACGGAGCCGGACGCGAAGAAGGAGCGCCACCACCACCGCCAGTCCTCCACGGAGAGGCCCATGTACGTTAGCACCACCGACACCTCGGCGCACACCACGACGAGCAGCCCCAGCACCACCAGAAGGAACCCGTACACGTAGTACACCCGTCCCAGCCACAGGCTCGACATGATGAAGAAGAGCTCGATGAACAGTGTCCCGAACGGCAGCGTCCCCGCCACCGCCACGAACAGCCACGGCGAGCACTGCGCCGGCGGCACCTAGTCGAACAATGGAATTTTATCGTGTGATGTAACTGGCATTGATATTCAGAGTTACAAGCTTGGATGGAACGACCGAACGAGGAGTCGAAGGTACGTAATACCTGGCGTGCGATCTTGCTGGTCGTGACGGGGTACTCGACGTGGCGGACGCGGGAGGCGATGAGACCGCCGACGAGGGTGAGCGGCACGGAGACGAAGAACCACATGAGGATGAGGACGACGAACAGCACGAACGGCACGGCGCCGGTGCTGCCGTTGTACCAGAGCACGCAGTTGAGCGCGGTGAACAGGGCGAACCCGACGCCCGGGAAGACGCACGACGCGCGCCATGCCACGGACTTCCACCCGGCACTGTCGCCGTGCCGTACCGTCTTCCAGAGGTGCACGGAGGTGTACCCAGCCGCGACGCCCAGGATGAAGTAGAAGCACAGCATGCCGGTGACGAGTGCGCCCCGGGACGCCGGAGACATGAACCCGAGCGCGGCGAAGAGGATGGTGACCACGCCCATGCCCAGGATGCGCACGCCCTCGCCGACCAGCACGCAGAGGAGCACCGGGTGGCTGGGCTCCCGGAACACGTCGCCGGCAACGAGCTTCCACCCGGCAAGCTCGTCAGCGTGCGGCGCCGCCTCGCTGCCGAGCTCCTCGTACTGCGCAAGATCGCGCCGCACGGTGCGCAGCAGGATGACGAGCACGATGGCCGCGAGGAACGCGACCACCACGATGGAGTTGAGGATGGAGAACCAGTGCACCTTGGCGCCACCCATCTTCAGGTACGCGTCCCACCGTGACGGCCACTCGACGCTGCTCTCTACGAAGGCGACCTCGTAGGAGAAGACCAGCGGCCGGTTCTCCTGCACGCGCATGCCGACCACCCACGGGTCGCACCCGGCGGTCGCCTTCGACGGGAGCTCATCGTACATCTTCTTGTCCTTGATCGCCGCTGCGTCGTGATCCACGCTGCACGGCGCGACCTCGAACCCGACGACGGTGTACCCGCCGCCGTCCTTGGAGACGGAGAAGCTGATCAGCTCGGCAGCGTCGGCAGTGGCCATCAAGGCCTCCATCCTGGTGGTGCCGTTCCGCTGCTTGTTGACCAGCACGGTGAGCTTGAGGTGGTTGTAGACGTAGTACTCGCCGTCGTCCGCGCGAACGCCGACGGGGAAGCCGGTGGACCGGAGGATCACGTCGGGAGCGATCGGGTTCTTGACGTACCGGACGACGGGGAGCGTGTCGAGGAGGAGGTTGACCTGGTAGGCGTCGTTGATGCGAGACTTGATGAGGTCGGCGGTGGAGGGGGACACCGGATTGGTGCGGCAGAGGAAGGCGGTGGTGTTCTTGAGCATTGAGAAGCGGTACGGCGAGGTCTCGATGCGGTCACCGAGGAGGAGCTCGCCGAGGCTCTCGGCGGCGCGGTTGACGCCGTCTTGCGGGGCGCAGAAGGGGAGGGAGTAGTAGGGGAAGGGGAGCTTTGAGGACGGCGAGGTCAGGGAGTTCACCTTGGCAGCCAGTGGGTCGCCAGGGCGGTACCGGTGCGGGTAGCTGCCCGGGAGGTAGAACGCGGCCGCCGGAGTGTTGCCGGAATGGAGGAGGAGGATGAACAGAAGGGTGGAGAGGATGGTGGGCGTGGAGGGGGAAGCCATGGCCATGGCCATGCGAACTGGAGGAGGAAGAGGTGAGTCTGAGATGCTAGTTGGTGCAGGGTGAGTGAGACTGGTTAGAAGCTTAGTGTGTTGTGCAGCTTGTTATTACTTATGACAGGTGCTTTGATTACTAACCAAGAAAAGGAAAGAAGCAGTGATCAGTCATAAACGGAGATCGAGTTGAGAAGATGCATGAGTTGTAGTGATCGCTTTAGCTTCAGCTTTTAGTTTCCAGCTTATTTTTCACTATTTATAAATTTCGTTTTTTCTGAATTTTGATTTTTTTTTGTTGAGTTTTTTTTGCTGATTCTTTTTCCCGTATTTGTTTGTATTATACGTAATGGGCTAACATATTTTTTAATTTTTTTAAATTTAATTATGCTAAATAAGCTTCTGTCAGTTACAGTATTTTTTCAGCTAGCTACAGTGCTTTTCAGCCATAAGCCACAAAAAAACTCAAATGATCACCACCTAACTTGTGAAGAAGCGAGTAGTTTTCTTTAATTTATAGATGATGTTTTAGGATCTATGTAGTTAATCAAGCGTTGTCAGATGTGCTACATGGAGAGTGCTTAGATTGTCCACATGAAAACTGTATTATTGGACTGGGAACATTTTATAAATGTCAGTGAAAAATAGCCTAAGTTTTGATTTGCCATCAAATGAGCATAATTCTTCAATGCAGTTGCGATATAGATATAACTTTTGTATTTTCCACTGCTATCAAGTCAGCTGCTTCCAATCAAATTATTGTACAATCAATTAGTAAGTCACCTGTGTTCCTCCAGTGCTGAGCAGAGTTCAGATCGGAGAACTTGATTTCAAGTGTTGTTGTGGGTTTTGGCTTTGCTAGGATTTACTTCCATGACCTCTTGACATGGCACTACGTTTTTCGGGTACACGCTCTAACCAACTCTCCTCATTATTCACTGAAAATATAGACTGTTGCTTAAATGATAATTGGCTGCTCACACCATTCTTTTAGCAAAATGATGTTAGTATTAGACATACTTTAGTGCTTTATATATTTTTTTACATATCTCTCATTTGGGTCTTAATTAGTTTTATTAGTATGGTCTAGGAATGATTAACTGATCTGTTATGGCTTGGTGATATAACCGTGTGTACTGTAGCATGAACAGTACCGTTCGGTATTATAGCACGGTACGGTAACGGTTGTTTAGGATATGATCTTGAGCATATCTTCGTATTAGAAAAAGTTATACGTATATCTTTATATTAGGACTAGGTAGATGCATATCTTTATATTTAGATAGTATAGATATGATATTATCTTTAGTTGATTGGTTGTATTAAATTGTATTAGTTTCTATATTGTTAGGGGCTAATCTCATCTATATAAAGAGAGGAGCCGCAACATTCATAATCAAGCAATAAAGCAGTTAAATTCTAAACCGGTTGGTCTTCAAATCAAAGTCTTCGTAAGGAGGAAGATCTTAAGCTTTCCTGGCTTATCCCTTACCATAACATCTTGGTATCAGAGGCATTACCATGGTTTTCGGTGCCCGCACTATCTATCCTGGAATCATTAAAGGCTAGCAACAAGGAGCTGAAGGTCTTACTCGAGGAGGCTATAGAGTTGATGGCCAAGCTGAAGGCGCAAGAAGAGACGCCACATGCCATTGCAATGGCTGCACTGCCACCACCTTCCTCGACGCTGATATTGTCACTGGTCACATTGCCACCTTCACCAACAACGACTCCATCAGTAACAGAATCGAGGAAGAAGTTTGCCGTCGTCTAATGACCATCTTCATGTGGCTGCCCAACACCGTGCTTCTACAAGCGTGGAGCACAATGGTTGCCATGTGGGGATTGCGACGTTGTCGCATATTTTCCACCTTTGTCACACCCGTGGAAAGAAAGGCATTGCTGTTGTCCGTGCTGGTCGCCCAGGCTGTCGACCTCATCCACATCAGTCAGCGCCACCACCTCCTAGCCAACGCCGCTAACCCTACATCTGACGTAGCATCAATGGTATAGTCTTTCCATGACATGGAGCCACGAAGGTCTTATTCCGTGGTTGCCACCTGACAGCTCGAGGACGAGCTGTCTCGCTGTGAGAGATGAAGTTTTATGGCTTAGCAATGTAACCGTGTATACTATGGCGTGAACAATACCGTTCGGTACTATACCTCGGTATGATAACAATTGTTTAGTATATGATTTTAGACATATCTTCATATTAGGAAAGTTATACGTACATCTTTATATTAGAAATAGTTATATGTATATCTTTATATTTAGAAAGTATAGATATAATATTTTCGTTAGTTGATTGGTTCCATTAGATTGTGTTAGTTTTCATATTATTAGGGGCTAACTTCATCTATATAAAAATAGGAGCCGCATTATTCATAATCAAGCAATAAACAATCGATTTTCTAAACCGGTTGATCTTTAGATCAGAGCCTCCGTAAGAAAGACGATCTTAAGCCTTCTTGGTCTATCCTTACCATAACATGATCACGGATAAGAAGTACCTTCAGTAAGTAGTTTACTTGGCCTAACCACCTGACCTGGTAGCCTAATCGAATATTAATCAAGAAACTCACTACTCAGGAACATTAGAGCCTTTCATGTACGTAGATCCGCTCGAGATATTGCATAACTCTGGAGGGCTAGCGAGTACTCCCGTATCAAACATGGTATATCCTTGACTTTACACAATAAACAAAAAAAAGTACAAGTAGTTCTAACTGAAACTTAAGTGGAACTGAAGTAGAGTAACAAACGAACAAAGCTAGCATGTATAACCAGTATTACTAATCTACATGCATGTGTACGTTTGACTAAGCAAGCTAATTAGCCTCATGAGCAAGCAAACTTTATCAATGAACTATAGTTGCATTCAATGGCCATTGAGCCATCTGTAAAAATCAACCGACACAATAATCTTCTTGCTTAAGAAAAATGATTTTTAAAAAATTAAAGTGGAAGTTGTCATCCTGAATGGGAGACTAGATGATGATGAAGTTGACGACAGCCCGGCAGTAAGGGCAAGTGGGCAACCCACTGTTGAGGACTGTTACAACTTTGGATCCTGGCCGTATGCCTAGGTCCAACCGGGTGCCACAGGTTTAGATGGGTAGAACACAACTAAGACTACGGAGCAACGAAGCAACAACCTTAGAGCAAGTACAATAATGCTGATTAGGTCGCCTCTAGTGAAATTCACGTCAACATAATTCTAAGTGGAAGAGAGAGAAAAGAGGAGAGAGAGGCAAGCTGCCCCTCATGCAAGAGGTGACATCTAGCACATCATACGAGGAGAGAGAGGCAAGCTGCCCCTCATGCAAGAGGTGACCCCTGATATATTTATGCAAGTATTAAAATGTTTAAGTGCTTTAGTAGAGATAACCTCTACTCAACTTATTGTATTAGCTACCTCCATCATGAGCCACTTGTACTCTTTTTACTTATTTGGCTAGTCCTAAAGGTGGCAGCCACCTCTTGTATTAAACTTGCTAAGTAGTATTGGGCATTCTCTCCCCAAAAGACTAGTCTAATGGGTGGGGGCTCCCTCACACTTATAAGTTGTGCTTGCTCCTCTCCCACAATCCATGTGGGACTATTCCTAACAATCTCCCCCTCACATATGGATTGGACACTTCTGCAACATGAGGTCCAAGGAGATGTTAGACACCTGAGCTCTGATACCAATTGTTACACTTTTTGGACCACAGGTCTAAATGGGCTGAACACAACTAAGCCCACGGAGCAACAGAGCAACAACATTATAAGTGGTATTGAGACTTTTCCCCCCAAAAGACTAGTCTAATGGGTGGGGGCTCCCTCACATTTATAAGTTGTGCTTGCTCCTCTCCCACAATCCATGTGGGACTATTCCTAACAATCTCCCCTTCACACATGGATTGGACATTTCTGCAACCATGAGGTCCAAGGAGATGTTAGTCACCTGAGCTCTGATACCACTTGTTACAACTTTGGACCCTGGCCGCATGCCTAGGTCCAACCGGGTGCCACAGGTTTAGATGGGCTGAACACAACTAAGCATACGGAGCAACGGAGCAATAACCTTATAAGTAGTATTGGACCTTCTCCCCCAAAAGACTAGTCTAATGGGTGGGGGCTCCCTCACACTTATAAGTTGTGCTTGCTCCTCTCCCACAATCCATGTGGGACTATTCCTAACAAGGACGGTGATGGCATGGCGGAAGTGGAGGCCTGGCAGTGGGAGCTCGACTCCATCCAGATCTTCTCCTGGATGTTGCCGCCCCATATCGATGCATGTCACCACTGCTGCCCCATCCCGACGCTGTCACCCTCTCCTAGAAGGCACCACCGCATCCCTCCCCATCCTCTTTCAGATCGCCGCTGCCGCATCATTTGCTTTGCAGATCTGGCCGACGACAGTGGAGGCCGAGGGTAGCATGCCGACATGGCTAGGCGGAAGCTGTAACCTGGTGACGGTGGTGGGTCAATTGAGGCAACGACCCAGCTAGATCTAGGATTTTTTCTTTTTCTTTTTCTTTTTTACTGACTTTTGTGAGATTATTTGCAAAATTTTAAACTTTCGACATATTAATTAAAGAATTGGTTATATGAATATTTGTCATATTCAAAAAATTGAAATAATTGCATTCTTCATGGATAGATGTGAAAACCATGTGCGTTCACAGATTTATTTATAGCGATTAGGAATGGCAATCTGGGAGCATGCAAATTTTGATCCATCCTTCGTCACCGATACCTTCTGAAAGCTGCATTTTGACGGTCAATGAATTAATTGTATTGATGATAGGGCTTGCTTATAAACAATGATCGATATTTGTCCATTCTTACAAAATAAAAATAAACAAAGGAGACATAGGTGGCCTTCGTGATTCCATTATCCATTCTTTGATGGGTCACTTTTTACATACGATTTTTGACGTTACAAAATATTGCCCAATTGTTTGTAACTTAGTACAATAAAATTTTCATCAATATTTCTGCAAAAATAATAAAAACAACAATCATATTTACATTAAATCAGTACATAAACGTGCCTTCCGAATCTTAAGCGTATTTCAAATATTTCAATCTTCATTCATAGCTGAAGCAACCAGTCAATCCAACAAAAAATCAGGCTGCCAAATGGCCACTCAGATAAAGCTAAAACCATCAACTACAGCTGCTTTTCAGCTGTAAAACCAAAAGAAAGCTTATGGGAAAAGTTAAAGCTCCACTAGACACTGGTAGGTTGGATCAAGAAAATTTCGGCATGTGTTTCCTTCCATGCGAATTGGGTGGAGATGATGGCCGATTTTAGATCCTGTTCTTCTTAGCTTGTGAAAACTGATTTTCTACGGGACTTAACTTTTAAACAGAGTGTCTTTTTAAGATAAAGTCTACTAGTCGATTATAGTACACACTGTAGGCCCTGTTTGGATACGCTTAAAATCCGATTCTAGTAGAATTAAGCGAGAATCCCACCCAAACGCTTTGATTATTTTTCGATTCTTTCAACCGCCGCGGTGGGAAAGATCGGCATTTGCACTGGGAATCCAAAATCATGTACCGCGAGCCCAAGGGGTTGTTTCTTCCACCGCAACGATTCTTCAGACCGCGACTTATCAGAAAATCCTGATCAAATTAAAATCGATTCTCAGATAAGCGTATCCAAACAGGGCCGTAGTGACTTCATTTACATCGATTAAAATCACGCGCAAGTGACTCTCTCTATAAATATTTCTACAAACCATTATTATTCATAAGTCAAAATTAAAATAAAAAACTAACGTAAACGGACCCTTTGGCGTATGTAAACAAGCCCCGCAGGAGCCGAGCAGCAGCACGATTTTTGGTTCTTTGGTGTTTCTTGGCAGCCCGAGCGCTCGGGGACGGACGGGACCCACCACTGGTGACTGGCCGCTGGCGAGTGACGCCACGTCACCGCGCGACCCGACCCCAATCCTCGTAAACCTCCTCCCCCTCTTTTCCCTCCACACACGCGCGCGCACACACCTCGCCCTCTCCCCGCGAAAATGGCGGCCTCCTCGACGGCCACGACCCCTCCTCCCCTGGTCGCGCCAGGGCCCCGCCGCCGCCTGGGCGCCATCCACCGCCTCTCGCCGTCGCCCTCCTTTCGCCCTCTGCCGGCTTCCTCCTCCCCGGCCGTCTCCGCGTCCGCGGCCTCCATCGCCCCCAAACCCAAGCCCAGGGTTCGTACGTTTCGGCTTGGCTTTGCGTTAATCCCTGGTATTCTGGTTGCGCGTCGCGATGGTTCGTCTGCCTCTGACCACTTGTTGGCTTCGATTGTGCGTGGGTTTTGTTAGGGGCTGGGCCTTCGTTGCCAGGCAGCGGAGGGGGCGGCGCCGGCGCGGGGGGAGGCGCCGCTGAAGGTGATGATCTCGGGCGCGCCCGCGTCGGGGAAGGGCACGCAGTGCCGCATGATCGTGGAGAAGGTGAAGTAGGAAACCGACTATTGTTTTTCTTCGTTTATGCGAATGCAAATTCGTCACTGCCAATTGTGCGGTGAGCCGGTGATCCAAATCTGAATTTGTCGACGTGGAAATTGTTGGTTGTGTGGGGGGATGAATGCTGAGCCAAAGTTCGTTGGTTCGATTTTTCTGCGTTCTAGATTTCACGCGAACGAGTTGTAAACTGAGTTGGTGTTAATGCCAATATTTTTTTACGCATTAGAGCTGAGCAAGGAATCCTGGGTTTGCCCGAATGAAACCTCATGAAACTACTGACCTGGTATTGATTTGGCACAAATCTTCTACCTGGACTTGTCCAATTTGCATAATAATATAAACCGATATGCAAGGCTATGCATGCATCTCAAAATAGTTATGTTTGACAGATTGATCAGTTTCACCTTCCTGATATCCTCTGTAAAATTAGGCTTTTGTCCTTATTTTATTTATTTATTACTCTAGTTTTGGTTGGTACCATACGTTTATGTTGTTCAAGTGTCCTCTAAGAGTGTTATTCTTTTTTCCTTTTGTTTTAGTATGGTTTAGTTCACATATCTACTGGGGATCTTCTACGAGCTGAAGTATCTTCTGGCACAGAAATAGGCAAAAAAGCAAAAGAATATATGGACAATGGCATGCTTGTCCCGGATCAAGTTGTGACAGATGTATGTGGCTTGATTGTAAGGTATGATCTTTGTAGCTGGTAGAATTTATGAACTATCTAATTGGTTGCTATTTCAAATAGATGGTGGTATCCCGACTATCACAACCAGATGTACGGGAAAGAGGGTGGCTTCTTGATGGTTACCCAAGGAGTTATGCTCAAGCACAAAGTCTTGAAAATATGAAAATTAGACCAGATGTATTCATTGTACTGGAAGTAAGTCACTATTTACCATTTGGTGGCATTTATTATCTGTTGATATATGCTTCAAATTTTTTTAATTTTTTTGTCTATAATATCTTGATGTTTTGGATTGCATTCCCACCTTGCTGGTCATGCTTATCTCAAATTCTCAATAGGCATATCTATTATTCTTCTGTAATGCTAGATTTGTTCGCGTAATTCTGATAGATCAAAAGGTCCAGACAGAAAGGATGTTTGAACTTTGAGCATTTCCTTTTGACATTCTTTTCCATTATGAGCTTCATTATGTCAGATTACATTGGCTGTGACAGTAAGGAAGTCAGTGGCTGAAAATGGAATTAATAATAAGACCTTAGTTACAATTTTGCAACAATGTTGCCAGCAAATTGATTATAGTTACAATTTTGCAACAATGTTGCCAGCAAATTGATTATTTGAGCCCTTGTCACAATTGCAAATAAGATTCATGCTTTAGGGCCTGTTTGTTTCAGCTTCTGGCAGCTGCAGCTACTACCAGAATCTGCAGCTCCCCCAAACAATCCAGATTTTCATCCAGATTCTAAGTAGCCAGAAGCTACAGAATCCAGAAAATGAACTAGTAGCCAGAAGCTGGGGTTATCCAGCTTCTCCAGATTCTGACTAGCTGGATACTCACCAGCTACTTCTCAGAATCTACAACTGAAACAAACAGGCCCTTACTAAGTTATCTTGCAGGACCTCATCTCAAGTTTTTGTGCATTTCTGTGTCTTTCTATACTTTTTTTGCTTCTATTATGCAGGTGCGCATGCCTCTATGACATTTAAAATGGCAGCAATAGAACACTTCAGTTATACATTCTCTGAGTCAGTGAGCACTGTGTTACGGCTATGTAACCGTGTGTACTGTAGCGTGGTACGATGCCGGTTGTTTAGGATATGATTTTAGGCATATTTTCACATTAGGAAAAGTTATACACATATCTTTATATTAGGAATAATTAGATATATATCTTTATATTTAGATAGGATAGATATGATATTATCTTTAGTTAATTGGTTGTATTAGATTGTATTAGTTTCTATATTGTTAGAAGCTAACATCATCTATATAAAGAGAGGAACCACACCATTCATAATTAAGCAATAAAGCAGTCAAGTTCTAAACCGGTTGGTCTCTAGATCAGAGCATCCGCAAGGAGGGCTATCTTAAGCCTTTCTGGCCTATCTCTTACCATAACATCTTGGTATCAGAGCCACTCACCATGGCTTCTGGCGCCGCACTATCTATCTTGGAATCATTGAACGCTAGCAACAAGGAGCTGAAGGCCTTACTCGAGAAGGCTATAGAGTTGGTGGACAAGCTGAAGGCACAAGAAGAGGCGGCGCATGCCATTGCAATGGCTGCACTGCCACCACCTTCCCCGACGTCAGTATAGTCATTGGTCACATTGCCGCCTTCACCAACAACGACTCCATCGGCAACAGAATCGAGGAAGAAGTTTGTCGCCGTCCAACGACTATCTTCATGTGGTCGGCCAACGCCGTGCTTCCGCAAGTTTAGTGTACAACGGTTGCCATGTAGGGGATTGCGACATCATCGTATATTTTCCACCTTCGTCACGCCCATGGCAAGAAGGGCATCGTTGCTGTCTCGTGCTGGTCGCCTAGGCTGTCGACCTCCTCTACATCGACCAGCGCCACCACCTCTCGGCCAACGCCACTAACCCTACATCTGATGCAACATCAATGGTCTAGTCTTTTCCCGACATGGGGCCACAAAGGTCAGAGTCCGTAGCCGCCACCTGACAGCTCGAGGACGAGCCGTCTCACCGCGAGGGATGAAGTGTTACGACCATGCAACAGTGTATATTGTAGCACAAACAGTACCATTGGTACTGTAGCATGAACAGTACCATTCGGTACTGTAGCACGGTATAGTAACAGTTGTTTAGGATATGATTTAAGACATATCTTCATATTAGGAAAAGTTATACGCATATCTTTATATTAGGAATAGTTAGATGCATACCTTTATATTTAGATAGTATAGATATGATATTATCTTTAGTTAATTGGTTGTATTAGATTGTGTTAGTTTCTACATTGTTAGGGGCTAACCTCATCTATATAAAGAGAGGGGCCGTACCATTCATAATCAAGCAATAAAGCAGTCGAGTTCTAAGCTGGTTGGTCTTCAGGTCAGAGCCTCCGCAAGGAGGATGATCTTAAGCCTTCCTGGCCTATCCCCTACCATAACAGCTGAGTGTTGAATATGTATATAAGGTTGCATCATGCTCATAATTCTTCTTCTTTTTGGGTAACAACAATGTTTGGATCTTGGAAGCAAATAATACCATACATTTTTGGTTCTCTTGCTCTTAACATTGTGTACCACAGATGCCTTTGACCTCGTGCATTTCAATTTTGTTGTTAAATTCAGGTTCCTGATGACATTCTAATCGACAGATGTGTTGGAAGAAGGCTGGATCCTGTTTCTGGCAAAATTTACCATGTAAAAAACTTCCCCCCAGAGAGTGAGGAAATTTCTGCCAGGCTTATTACACGCTCTGATGATACATTTGAGAAGGTTATGTAGTTGTCCATTTAAGAAATTCTGTGCTTGTTTTGTCATATTCCACAAGATCTGAAGAAGTATTTATCTTATTCAATGTAAGATGCTAGTTTGAGAGCTTGGGGCTGCATTTGAGAAATTGATTTGTGCACATTTATCTATGTTTTGTTAATCACCCGCTTGGACCAAAATCTGGAATAATTATGACGATAGAATAGTTTAGCTCAGCTATGGGTTTGTACTATAACCATCCCCTCTTCTTAATGATATGATGTGCAGTTCTCCTGTGAATACACAGGAGAACTGCGCATCATATCATTAAGAAGAGGGGATGGTTATAGTACAAACCCATATTATTCTCGAGAAACGTTCGAAAAAATGTATTCTCGAGAAAAAAAATAGTTTGGAGGCTTCTGCTATTTTGCTAACGTCTATTTATTTGTAAGTTGAAGTGTTATCTATCTTGGTTGAACTTGGGGTGTATTACTAGTATTTTCTAGCTCGTTCTTTGTACATATCTTAAACTCCCTATTTCAGTTAGCTGTGCATCCTTTATTAGTGATAACGAAATAGATATACTATCGTTCTGCCTTTCATAAAAAAACTCATATTGTAAGATTCTGTTTATAAACTGTAAGACACTTCAGAAAAAAATCTTTTAACTTGTTGTTTAAAAGTTTATTGGTATTTACAAAGGACATGTTGGAACTATACAAGATTGTAATCTGTATAACATGGACATTTTTGTATAAGGACTCAGACCATCCCATTTTACTTAATGTACAGCTATAGTTTAAACCCCTTTCTTTTATGATGTTGTAATTGCGTAATGCTGTCATCTTTTTCCATGCTTCTATATTATAAATCCTAAGATTTTTTCTTTCTTCTTCAGGTTAAATCACGTCTTGAGAATTACAAACAAAATTCTGAAGTTGTTCTTCCGACATACTCGGATTTGCTAAACCAGGTTCTTGTGTATTCCTAGTCATTATCAGAGCACTGATCCAAACTTTCAATTGGAATTAATCTTTTGTTGCTGCAATGTGCAAGAATGTAGATTGATGGAAATCGCCCCGTGGAAGTCGTTTTTCATGAAATAGATTCCCTGTTACAGAAGATTTGTGAGAATGCTTCAGCAAACAAGTTGGCCAAAACAAATGGTCAGAGCATAAAATGAAGTTCCCCTACTAATGTCTTATGCTGTCATTCATAACCAATACCAGCTAACTCCACAACATCAACTAGTCTGTCAATTTGCTGAAAGACCAGTTTTCATGTTATGCTTTTACAATAACCACAATGTGCTACTACCTATTAGTGATGGAAGTATAATGATATACCAAACATCAGTACATATCATTGGTTCATCTCTTTATAAGACGTAATGCCACTTTAATAGGATCTACAATCATGAAAATATTTGTCCATTGCTATGTTTTTTGATAGTCTGTTAGTGAAGTTCATGCCAACATATTAAGATATCACAGCAAAATTAAAGGTACAAATTAGTATATGACATCGAGGATAGGAAATTTACTTGTGAAACTTAAACAAATACATGGTGAAGGGGCAATCTGAAACATTCAGTAGACACATGTTTGTTGGGAAAAATCTGCTTAACGAAACAACATGCAAAGCTTTTGTGTGTTCTCTCTCTCTCTCTCTCTCTCTCTCTCTCTCTCTTGCTGTGTAACACTGTGAAAGTGCAACTTATGATTCACTGGCTCATTTGCTATGTTGGAACATTTCAGCTACTCTGTGCACTAAAAAAATGGTTTTGAAATTTTGGGGGGATAGAAAAAACTCAAAAAGGAAAAAATTCCCTGACTGGCCTATGAGACCTAGCTGAGTGCTAGCCCCACGGGTCAACAACATCATCCTTCATCATGCTGGGGTGGTTGGTCATCAGCATGCCCTGCTCCCAGAACTGGATTAGGTTGACTTAGTCGATGTGGCTGTGACTTACAATAGGATTTGAGAAGTCCAAGAACTCCAATGGTGGAGATGTCAATATATAGATAACCACATGGGCCACATGGGCCTATTAGTATATGGACCTTGATATACTTAACACCCCCCTTCAAACTCAAGGTGGAAGTGGAGGTTCTGAAGCATTGAGTTTGAGCAAGTGAAGCCGATGTTGCTCTCGAGTTTGTGCTTTAGTGAAAAAGTCTGCCACTTGCAGTTCTGAAGGAACATACTGAAGAGCAATTGTTTTCTGATGACAATGAGACCGAGTAAAGAAGGCATCAACGCCAATATGCTTTGTAAGTTGATGCTTCACATGATCATTGGCAATCTGTATGGCTCCAGTATTGTCACACAAAAGAGGTGTAGGGGCATCACAAGAAATACCAAAATCTGCTAACAACCATCGAAGCCATACAATCTCTGAAGTGGTAGTGGCAAGTGCTCGAAGTTCTGCCTCTGTACTAGAACGAGATACAACCGCTTGTTTCTTAGACTTCCATGCAAGAGGAGAAGAACCAAGAAGAATGCAATAACACGTGATGAGCGTCGATCTGTTGGATCGCTCGCCAGTGGAGTCCGAGTAAGCATGAAGCTGAGCGGGTATCACGAGCATAGAATAAACAACGAGAAGATGTCCCCTTAAGTACCCTAGTACACGAAGCAAATGGCCAAAATGATGGAAGTAGGAGCACTCACAACCGACTCGAATATGAACCGCATGAGCAATATCGGTCTAATGTGATGAGATAGACAAGGCTGCCTACAATATGCCGATATCGAGAGGATCCTCAAGAGGTGTACCATCGTGGGACGAAGTTGTAAATGAAGATCCATAGGTGTTGCTGACGATCGACTATCGAAATGCGAGCGAGTAATAAGATCTTGTATGTATCGGGTGAGAGAGATAGTAGCCTTTGCGAATACAACACTTCAATCCTAAGAAATAAGCGGACCAAGTCGGACATCTGAAATTGCTCACCAAGTTGCTTCTTCACACGAGAAATGTGTTCCACATCGTCTCCGTAATCAACATATAGAAGAAGCAAAGTACGTCCACGTGAGAGAGATGAATAAATAGAGCGGTCATGATCACTAGGTGAAAATCCAGCAGCCCATATCACAGATCTGAGCGCTCAAACCAAGCACGAGGAGCCTGTTTAAGACCATAGAGAGCACGACGAAGGCGACAAACATGACCAGGAGGAGCATCAACACGGGGTGGTTGCATATAAACTTCTTCATGCAAATCACCATGAAGGAAAGCATTCTTAACATCCATTTGAGAGATGGTCCAAGAAGAAGTAGCACCATCGCAATGAGAGTCGACAGTAGTCATATGAGCAAGCTGGTGCAAAGGTCTCATCATAATCTCGACCACGAGTTTTTTGAAAGCCCTAGCAACAAGACGAGCTTTATATCTCTCAATAGAACCATGGACTTAGTCTTAATTTTGAATACCCATTTTGATGTAATAGGCACTTTGCATGTGCGGTAATGGAACAAGATCCCAAGTGCAGACGATCAAGGCGACAAGCTCCTCGGACATAGCAAGCTGCCATTAGGAATATTAGAAGCTTCTGGTAAGTGGATGGCTCATCAACAACGGCATTCACACGTGGAAAACCATACTTGTCAGCTGGACCAATAGCAATACGATCTCGTAGATTATATCTTGGACCAACCTGTAACTCATCAGGAACAGTATGAGACTCATCAATATTATTAGAAGCATCAACAGCGGTCGTATCAGGACTGGCCATGGTGGGAGAACTAGATGAAGGCACTGTGGGGTTTGTGGGACGACGATGGAAAACATGTGTGATAGGTGGTTTAGAATGAAAAGGAGGTAGTGCAGGAGGAGGTGTCTCCTGTGAAGGTGGCGTGATGGAAATAGGAGCAGGAATGGGTGTGATATATGAAGGTGTAGTAACATCATCATGGGGTGAAATAGGAGGAAGACATAGAAACGATGTGGGTTTTGTGGGAGAGTATGAAGGCTGAGTAGAGGGATTATAAAAGAAAGGACGGTCCTCAACAAAGGTCACATCACGAGAGATACGTATGCGACGAGAAGAAGAATCATAACATCGATAACCTTTATGCTCGGACTATACCCTAAAAACACACTCAGCAGTTGTGCGATTAACTTAGTTCGCTCACGGGGTGCAAGCAAAACATAGCAAGTACATCCAAAAACTCGGAGATGATCATAGCGGGGAGAAGTACCAAAAAGAACTTCACCAGGACATTTGCCAAACAGTTTGGATGAGGGCTGTCTATTGATGAGATAAGCAAAGAAGAGAAACGGCTTCACCCCAAAAATGAGAAGGGACAAAAGATGAAATCAAAAGTGTGCGAGCAGTCTCTATAACATGACGATGTTTGCGTTCAGCAACACCATTACGAGCATGAGCGCCAGGACAAGAGAGTGGGCAAGAGTGCCCTCGAGAGGACAAAAGCGCGAAAAGCATCGGACAAATACTACCATTGTTAGTCATTGGACTCTTGCTCTTGGTGATAGCAAGATCCTTACTCTCATGGAGAGGATGACACTAGGAGATGGGGCAAGTTTTCTTGTTTATTGCTCACACAATGCCATGCCAACTGAGGGTTGGGGATACAAATTATAGGTTGAGAACCACCAAGCATATGCTAAGATGCTATCTAGATGCTGTCCTAAAGCGGTCAATATGCTGTCCTAAAGCGAGATCTTGTCCTAAAGCGAATCTTGTCCTAAAGCAAAAGAGATCTTGTCCTAAAAGCGAGATGTTGTCCTAAAGCGATCAAAAACAAAAACTACCACACCCCACAAAGACCACAAGACGAGGACTTATTCATCATTCTCCCCTAAGTCTTGTGCGTCGTCTTGTGGGAGGGTTGAGCCATCGATCTTGGAGCAGAGCTCAAGGAACTTGATCCTTCCAAGAGGCTTGGTGAGCGATCCGCAAGTCGATCCATGGTGTTGATGTAGCTTGCCTTGATGCTTCCTTCATCCAGCGACCTCGGATGAAATGGTACTTCACCCGGATGTGCTTGCTCGTTCATGAAAAACGGGGTTCTTTGCGTGGCTAGAGCGGACTTGTCGCCCACCCCGAGCTCCACCGCTGATGTCCCCGCCGAGAGATCACCAGCGATCGAGCGAGCGAGTGCTCGAGTCGGCGGTGGAAGCCGCTATGTACTCGGCCTCACACAGTGAGACAGGCCACCACCGCCGCTTGATCGATCGCCGATGAACGAGGCACTTGCCGAGGAAGAAGAGAATCCGCTTGTGCTCTTGCCGGTGTCAATGTCGCGCGTGGTCACTTTGTCGCATTGCAGACGAAGTGTGCGCGCGCGCCAGACACCTCGGGTAATGGAGGCCGTGGTCAAGGGTCCCCGCAAGCGTAGCGGATGATCCTCTTCACACCGCCGATGCTCGTCGTCGGTCGTTGCATGAACCGACTAACGAGCCGACGGAGAATGCCAAGTCCGTCGTGTGTGGGCGAGGTAGCGAAGGCTCCCACAAGACGCCGATTGCGTAGCGTCCACCTCTCCGTCGTCTTTGTCGCGACTCGGCTTCATCCTCTCCATCGGAGTGAGAGCTGGGTTGCGATCGGTGAGCCCAGCTAGCTCAACGACGCGCTTGGCGTGGCGATGCCGTCGAAGTGTGATCCGGAATCATCCCGTGCACCTCGATCCCTAAGTAGAAGGGAGGGGCCCATGTCACTCATCCGGAAGGTGTCCTTCATCTCTTCCTTGAATGCCGCCACCTCGCATCCTTAGTGCGGTGATCACCAAGTCGCCGACATAGACGCCCGCGGCAGGCGTTGCCGCCTTTGCCCCGCCGGTGAGCTGCGACCTCGTGTGCGCTCTGCTGGAACCCCATTTGCTTGAGGTGGAGTCCGCTTAGCGTTCCAGCTCGTGGTGCTCGCCGCAAGCCGTGAGGCCTTGCGCAGCGGAGAACCTGCCCTCCTGCCGGGATGACGAATCCGTGGTGACGACGTGACCTCCTCCTTCAAGTCGCCGGTGAGGAAGGCGGACTTGACGTCCATGTGATGGGCGCGCCAATCCTCCCGGGCGCAAGTGCGAGGAGAAGACGAACGGACTCCATGCGCGCGCGACGGGTGCGGCGTCATCGAAGTCGACCCTCCCGCCGCACGAAGCCTCGTGCCACCAAGCGAGCCTTGTGCTTGACGATGGCGCCGGCCATCCCGCCGCCGAACACCCACTTAAGGGTGATCGCGCGTGGCCGGCAGAAGATCCGCCGGCTCCGGTCCGGTTACGCTCGGCGGCGTCCATCTCTCGCTTCATCGCGACACGCCACGCGCGTCTCCTCCGCCTCGGCGAAGGAGCGGGGCTCGCCGTCATCGCGACGCCAAGTGCGGCTCGCTCGAAGTCGTGGCCGCGCCGATCCGAGGACGGCGGCTCGCGAGGATGTTGTCCATGGTGCGATAAGCGCAGAGGCTCGTCGTCGTGGTAGCGTCGACGCGATCCTCGTCGTCGCGGCAATGAGTAGCGAACTCCACCGCGCGCCGCTCGTCGTGGACCGGCTGTTGGGGCGGTCCGGTGGTGTGGCGCCGGTGCGGGAGAGTGGTGGCCGGTGCGGAGAGCGTGGAGTGGCCGGTGGTGAAGAGTGGGGCGTGGCGGTGCGAAGGTGGTGGAGCACTCGCCGAGCCGGTGGCGAGCAAGGTGTCGAGTGGGCGAGCTCGGTGAAGACGAGCCGCTAGCTCCCGCTCTCGAAGTGGGCGTGAGTCGACAACAAAGTCCCCGAGTCGGTCGAACCGCCGCCCACCGCTTGTCCCACGCCGGCCCGCCGCCGTCGAACACAACGCCACGCGAGATGCGGACTCGGCGTGTGTCGTGGTCGAGGATGCGGTAGGCCTTCGAGCCTCCGCGTAGCCGATGAACACTCCCGAGTGCTCTCGCCGTCGAGCTTGCCGATGTGGCCAAGCTCCTTGGCGAACGCGAGGAGCCAAGACCCGCAAGTGGGAGACCGCCGGCTTGCGCCATGCCAAGCCTCGTCACGGCGTCCTGCCGCCGAGCGCCTGGTAGGCGGCGGTTGAGGATGTAGACGGCCGTCACCACCGCTCTCCCGTAAGATCGCCGCATCCCCTCGCGAGGAGGGCCCGAGCCATCCCCACAACCGCTCGTTGCGCTGCTCGACGACGCCGCTCACGCTGCGGCCATGCGGGCGCGAGTAGTGGCGTGAATGCCTCATCACGCGAAGACGACGCGACCAGCCGCCGTGGTCGCCGCCGTTGTCCGTGCGCGCGAAGACGCGCAGCGACTGCGGCCGCGCTCGCCTCGCCGCGACTGCGTGCGCGCGATGGCGTCCGCAGCCTCTCCTTGCCGCCGAGGACCATCACCCACATGTAGCGGGAGAGGTCGTCGACGAGCAGCAGGAAGTAGCGTCGTCCTCCCGGTGTGGCCGGTGTCACCGGGCCACACAAGTCCCCGTGCACGAGCTCGAGCCTCTCCTTGGCTCGGAAACTCGCCTGCTGGGGAAAGGGGAGTCGCCTCTGCTTCGTCAACACGCAGACGTCGCAGAGCTGCTCCACATGGTCAAGGCACGGCAGGCCTCGCACCATTTCCGTGGCACTGAGCCGCCGGGGCCTCGGTGAAAGGTGCCCAAAGCGCTGCGTGCCATCGCCACGCCTCGTCGTCCCGACGAGTGCGAGACAGAGGGTTGTGCCACTGCACGCGTGAAGAGTGTAGAGTCGATTTGCGCCTCTGGTTACCTTGGCAAGGAGGCGGCGTCGAAGATCCCAAACCGCAGCACCGTGCTCGATCTCGACACGCGAGCCGTTCTCATCCACCGTCCCAAGGCGATGATGGAGTTCCGCAGATCGGGGATGTAGTAGACGCCGCGAGCGGCCGGTGCTCGCCGATCTTGGCGGCGAAGACGCAGCAGAGCCGACGCCTTGATCTCCACGCGCGGGCGTCGCCGAACTTGACGGTGCCTCGAGCGCTGAAGTCGAGCTCGAGAAGAACTCCGCCGCCGGTCATGTGGTGGGTGGCGCGGTGTCGAGGCACCACCCGTCGGTCTTGTCATTGCGAAGCGTCGCCGAGGAGGCGTGTGCTTTGGCTCGTCAAGGTGGAGGAGAGCCATTGCGGCCGGTGCGGCTGGAGCTAGTTCGATGCTCGCATGAGCAATGAACAGACCGGCTACTCCTCTCCTCCGCTGTGCGACGTGGGCTGGGGCCGCGCGTCGTGGTATCGACACTCCTTGGCCCAATGACCAAGCTTGCCGCGATTGTGGCAAGAGTCGTTCGTGTCGGCTTTGCTTGCCAAAGATCGCCGCTGGCGCTTTGCGCGCTTGCGCGCTTGCCACTCTTGCGCCGCTCGTCGTGGAAGAAGGCTCCCCTTCTTCTTGTCACCTTGGCCGCATCCCACCGCTCCCGAGCGAGGAGGAGCTTCCGCCAATGGTGATGGGTCCCGAGAGCGCGTGGCTCATCGATGTCGGCGACCTTGAGGCGACCTAACGCCTCCTCGATGGTCATCGTGGAAAGGTCCAGCAGAGACCCGATCGAGCGAGCCATCCGCTTGTACTTCTCGGGACGCAGCGGAAGAGCTTCTCCACGCCTCTCTCTCTCGCCGTAGGTGTCGCCACCGAATCGCACCAACTTCGCAAGCGAGTGTTGAGACGGAGA
Organism: Dendrocalamus sinicus; assembly: GCA_036346575.1. Lineage (NCBI taxonomy): Eukaryota > Viridiplantae > Streptophyta > Magnoliopsida > Poales > Poaceae > Dendrocalamus > Dendrocalamus sinicus. Next base: position 26,491,396 of record CM070673.1, read on the forward strand.
GCAAAGTCATCAACGTCTTCACCGCTTGAAGGCCGTGTTCTCCCACTCCGCGCGTAGTGCTGCGGTGTAGACTTGCGCGCGCGCCGCCGCCGATGCATCTTTGCGGCGATGGCGTCCCAAGCCTCTTTGGCGATCCGCTTGTTGGTAGCGAAGCGCATCTCGGGCGGGATCTGCGGCGATGAGAGCATCCAGCGCCGTCGATCCGGTCGAGTCGACGTCGCCGTCGGATCGCATCCCACATATGCCGCACCGAGCTTCACCTCATCACCGCAGCCCGCTCGGCGTAGTTGGTCTTGGTGAGGTAGGCCACCCGCCGCCGGGTCGACGCCCTCGACGACGACTGGTACTCGTGGTGACCACGACCAACCGGGAGAGAAGCGCGTTACTGTGAGGCCGCGCTCTCCGTCGACACTACGCCGCCGCCGGCGTGCCTCCTCCGAGGCGCCACCGCCGTGCGCGCCTCCTTCAGAGCGCCGCGCCGCGCGTTCGCGCTATCGTTTGTCGCCGCGCTCGTGGCGTCGCGCGCTGCCCATTGCGCCGTTCGCCCTTGCGCCGCCTCCTCTCCAGCGGTGAGGTCGCGTCGGCGCTATCATCATGAGCCGGAGCTGCTGTTCTGCTGCGCGCAGAGCCTTGACTCTCTGCTGCCGCCGCGACGCTGCGCATCCGCCGCCCGCCGCTTCCGCCTCATGCTGCCTGCCGCCGCCCGCCGCTGCCGGCCTTTGCGCCCTTTCGCCGCGCGCGTCTCTGCCGCCGCCGCTGCCGCTGCTCTGCCGCCGGACGAGCTCGGGCGTCTCACGATGCCGCATGCTCGAGGCGCACCGAAGGCCGAGGCGCCTGCGGACATGGCGCGCATCGGGCCATTGCGTGGAGAGAGGGCGCTTCGACGAGCTTGCCGTCTCGGAGAGGAGGCGCGGGACAATGGAGCTGCTGCTTTGCATCGGGCCGGGCTGCCGCGAGGCCGAGAAGGAGATGAGCAGAGATGCTTAGGCTACAGGATACTAAGGCTCGATACCACTTGTTAGTCATTTGGACTCTTGCTCTTGGTGATAGCAAGATCCTTACTCTCATGGAGAGGATGACACTAGGAGATGGGGCAAGTTTTCTTGTTTATTGCTCACACAATGCCATGCCAACTTCGAGGGTTGGGGATACAAATTTATAGGTGAGAACCAGCCAAGCATATGCTAAGATGCTATCCTAGATGCTGTCCTAAAGCGGTCAATATGCTGTCCTAAAGCGGATGTCTGTCCTAAAAGCGAATGCTGTCCTAAAGCAAAAGCAGATCTTTGTCTAAAAGCGAATCTGTCCTAAAGCGATCAAAAACAAAAACTACTACAGACCCACAAAGACCACGAGACAGGACTTATTCATCAACCACCGAGTCGAGCGAAAAACTCTAATAGGAGTAGAAAGCGTGTGTGAACCATGCGAACAAAAGACTGATAAATGGAACACAATCGAGAGCGATGTTTCATGAAATAAATCCATGTATATCGAGAATGATCATCAATAAAAATGACATAATGTTTATGACCACCCTTTGTAGCAAAAGGTGCAGGACCCCATACATCCGAATGAATAAGATCAAAAGGTCTAGTGAATGAGAAACACTAGATGAATATGGTAGTTGTATTTGTTTTCCAAGTTTGCAACCCTTACAATGAAAACTAGACTCAATAGGTGTATGACCTAAATAACCTTTATTTATTAATGTGGACAATCGGGACCCACAAAGATGACCAAGACGATGATGCCATCGGGCGAAGGAAGAGGCGGAAGACGGCGGCGCAGATGACACACGAGTGGAGACTCAATGGAAGAAGGAAGACGCAAGGTGTCGAGGATGTAGAGGCTAGGAGCACCTTTACGGCGATGGCGGTCCCAATCACTTGCCCGCCGGACGGTCCTGAATAAAACAAGATGAGTCATCAAATCCAACAAAACAATGTTGGTGGTAATTTGACCAACCGAAAGAAGATTCATGGACAATCGAGGTACAAAAGAAACATCAGTGCGAGAAAAATGAGGATTGCAAAGTGAACCACGGTGAGTGATATGACAAGATGTACCATCACCGCTCGAGCGAAGCACCATCGATGAATCGCTTGCAAGCAACCAACGGGACCGATCGGATGTCACATGAAAAGAAGCTCTGAATCAAGCACCCAAGATGACGAAGAAGCATTAACAAAGCGAAGCGGCGAAGAATGCGGACATCGAACCTCTAGGAATGGAACCGATTACCACGACCACGAGCGAAGACGTCGTGCACGATAGTCGACCAACTTCTCGGATAATGAGAAAAACAATTCTCGGAAGATGACCGGACTTGCCACAATGCTTACAGAGTCAAGAGGAACTTTTGGTGCACCGATCCTCCGAGAAGTCGCCAACACACTATTTGGAGCAGATGCGTAAGAAGACATAGACTTAAGATGTGTTTCTTACGCAAGTAAATCGAACAATGCACGTGACATGGTGAGAGCGGAAGAATTGTGAAGCAATCGTGTACGAATGGAATCATACTCGGCCCGGACTCCCATGACAAATCTGTAAGTAAAAAACTTTTCAATGAACTTATGTGCTAGACAGGAATCAGTTGTACACTCAGGTATCATGGAAGTCAATGATCCCATCAGACGATCAAAAGCAGAGTAGTACTCATCAATGGACATATCATTCTGCTCAATTTCATGAGTTTGCTGCATGAGATTATGCAAAAGAGCACCACTATCCTGAACATAGCGCTTCTTCAAGTTGTCCCATATGCCCTTTGCAGTCTTGAACTTAGAAAGACTCATAATCATGGATGACTTAGTACTATTGACCATGGCAGCCATCACTTTCCCATCATTAATATTCCATTCTTTTACTACAGCAGCATTACTACCATCATCCTTAAGCACAGGTGGAGTTTCAGTTAAGTGAAAAAGTAAACCATAGCCCCTCAATGCAGTCTCTACACAGAAAGCCCACTCTGGATAATTCTGACCATCTAGGGTGAGATTGATAACTATTGCATTTATCTGAGACATGTTGAGATGTGCTAGGGCTTGACCAACGGCAGGCAAAACAGCAGAACAGAGGACAGATAGCAATTACCACAGTTGAAGTGTTGATCTGTCTTTGGCGCTGATGCGAGAGAGCGGAGGCGCGAGACGCCACAGGCGGTGAAGAATCCCGAGCGGCAGGCAAAGGGCGAGACGCCACAGGCGGTGAAGATCCGAGACGGCCAAGAAGATCCCAGCGACGGCGACCTCAAAGCGGCGATGGCCCCAGCGCGAGCGACGGCGGCGGATCGGCGTGTCCGCGGCTGGAGGAGACGGCCACGGAGGAGGCGGATCCGACGAGGCGGCGGCGATGGTCCCAAAGGCGAGCCGACGGCGACGGATCGACGTGTCGCGGCCGGAGAGACGGGCGGCTGGGAGGCGGCGGATCCGACGAGGCGGGCCCCCGGTGGCGATGGAGCGGCGAACGAGGCGGGCGCTAACGAGAGCGCGCGACCCCTAGGCTTTGGGCGACGGCGAGCGAGGCGACTCCTGAGATCCGATCGGATCTGAACGAGGATGAAGAGGCGGGCGGCCGATCGCGACGCGGCGGACGCGGCGGCAGCGAGCGAGGGCGGCGCCACCGGCGGAGCCGCGACGCGAAGAGACGGCGGGCGCGCGGCGACGCACGATGCGACCGCACGGCAGGCGAACGACGCAGCGTGACGCGCGATGCACGTGACGACGGAAGGGACTACCGATTTGGATCGTGGGTGGAGGTAAACAAACCCTAACCTTAATCCGTAAGCTCTGATACCATGTGACTTACAATAGGATTTGAGAAGTCCAAGAACTCCAATAGTGGAGATGCCAATATATAGATAACCACATGGGCCACATGGGCCTATTAGTATATGGACCTTGATATACTTAACAGTGGCAATGCTCGTGGTGACCTCAAGGCTTGGGAGCTCATCGATGAGCATGGCACCAACATTGTGCCTGGTGCACCGATGACTGCCTGGATGTTGGTAGCCACATGGCTGTGGAGGTCATCACAGACTCACAGTCCCACATGTTGAAGAGGAGGCCTCAGCAGCTGGCATGCTCGAGGTAGGAGGGATCAAGGGTCCATGAGGGTGAAGGAGGGTGGTGAGGGTGTCCATTGGCTGGTGGTGATCTCCAGAGGTGCAGTGGGACCAAAAGAGTATTGATGTTTTTTCCTACTGCTTATCTCTCGTAGCTAAAAGGGTATTGATGTCTTCTCCTACCGCTCTTCTCTAGTAGTTTTCATAGTTTGAATTTTTAATTCACCAAACTAATTGGAATGCTACACGGCAAATGGACCAGTGAATCATAATGGTATAGTGCAAAGACAGCCTTTTTTGGTGTCATATTGTTCTAGCCACGCTTTCATGGTGTTACACATTGAATTTTCTCTTTTTTTATTTGAACTCATGAACTATAGAGAGTTGATATTAATTTTCTCTTTTTTTATTTGAATCCATTAACTATATGGATTAGGGGGTTGATATTTTTATATTGACTTTCCCAGTTCTCTTTTTTTTTTCACTTTCTGTAACAGTTAAAATGAACACATTCTCCAATTATTCATAAGTGCTCAAAATCTTAATTGAACAGGAAAACCACCAGATTCAGTGGATACAACAGCTTCAAAAAATGTATGTATAAGATAGTACTCCATTTTGTTTTATCTGTCATTTTTAAAGTGAAGTGCGTCCACTTAGATCCGTATTGTTCATATATGTTTAAATGCTTTCTCCCAGGAGTGGCGTGGAATTCCAACGAGATTAAATAACATTCCACATTCCAGGGAAATCAGGAAATATTTCTATGACGATGTATTACAAGCTACAAAACGTGCTATTGAAGATAAAAAGACCCGTTTGCAGGTTGCTACTTATCATTTCCATTTGTTGTAAATTTCTACCAAAGATTGGAATCACAGCAGTAATCATTCATTGAGGCACTTGAAGTTTGTTCTCTTTCTGTAGTATAGTTAGTCTATTATGGAATTATGTAAACTTGGGATTAATTGTAGTGACTAAGCAATCTGGTAGTTTCACTTGTTTTCTGTTCAAGTACCACTTTTGTAAAAAAAAAAACTGACTACTGTCTTCATTTCTCCAAACATGCAGATAGATATCAACATTCCTGAGCTTAACCCTGAAATGGTAAGAGTACATATGCTTACGTAAATTTTGTGCTGGTGTCAACTGTCAACCAAACCTTTTTTATCTTCAGGATGTTTATCGCATAGGAACCCTCATGGAGCTTGTAAGAGAACTTTCTCTTTCCTTTGCTGATGATGGAAAGCGTGTCAAGGTGCTTATCTTTGCTACACATGCATATATCATTGGGCTCTCTCTCTCTCTCATTCATTGTGACACAACATGAGACTATGGACTTATCAGGTCTGTGTTCAAGGCTCCATGGGGGAAGGTGCATTTGCTGGTATTCCACTTCAGCTGGCTGGAAGCAGAAAAATTCTGGAATTCATGGACTGGGGTGACTATGGGGCGAAGGGTACCTTCATTAATATTGGAGCAGTAGGTCTGTTGTCCACTTAACCAATACTTTGGATAGCATCGAATTAAAAGAACCACTCATTATCTAGTTGCATCTTAAAAGAAAACTGAAATCGATAGGCTAGGAGTATGACCTACGAATGCCACACTAAAGTTACTATTTTAAATGAAATCTAAACTCATAGTATCAATGACGTTGATACCATTATGACATTTAATATCTTGGAGTGTCAACAACTATTCTTTCCTACAATTCAGTTCTGTAACTACTAAATTGTTGCATAAAAAACCACAAAACTTACACGGTTACATCTTTCTTGTTTTGTGAAACTACAGGTGCTAGTGAGGTTGATAAAGAAGATGATATGTTTGTTCTCATTGCTCCCCAAAATGCTGTTGGAAACTGCATAATTGGGGTAAAGATTCTAGGTCTTGGTCTTTTTTGTAGTTATATAATATATACCCTTCTCGATCTTCAATGTCATCTTAGAAAATTCGCAGGATATGAGAGCCATGACTGATGCTGCTGGTGATAGGCCTGTGATTCTTGTAAATCCTCGCCTAAAGGTTTGACGCAAATTAATTATCTTTTCTCTTTGTTGTCTTCCCACTTATGGTTGGCATGTCATGCCTATCTTACATCTGAAGAGGTTTTGGTTATATATTGCGAACCTGTTTGGACGAGGAGTTGGGGCAGGTGTTTGTTTAAATTTTAACTAAATCCCAACAAAATCCTCATCATCCAAACAGGGTCAGCAAAGAGAACTATTCTTTTTTTTTTCGAAAACGCAGGAGAGCTGCATTTCATTGCATTAGGGGAAGAAAAAAAGGGGGGGTCCCCAACAGGATCCTCACTCATACGGGGACCAAATATGAATGATGCTTTTACACAGACTCAAGAAACAAACACAAAGCGAACACACACGACTCGACCTAGACCTTTAGACCTAGGTTGCAAGCGCAAGCCCTAATCCTTGCAGCTTCTTCGCACCAGCCATGCACCAAAGGCTGTGCTCATCCATCAACTCACTCAAAATCGTGTTAACCGAAGGAGAAGCCCCCTCAAACACACAAGCATTCCTATGTTTCCACAAAATCCAGGCGCCGAGCATAATCAGAGTGTTCACTCCTTTCTTGTGCTCCTTTTTAACTCTTCTCATCGTCTTGCGCCACCAAACTGCAAAGCTCCGTTCGTTTTGCTGTGGGACTAAATCTGCTAGGCCCAACGGATTGAACAATCTGAACCAAACTTGTCTCGCCACAACACATGATGACAAGAGATGTTGTATCGTCTCGTCTTCTTGATCGCAAAGCGGACATTTATTTGGATGAGAGAGGCCCCTCTTAGCTAGCCTATCCGCTGTCCAACATCTGTTTCGGATTGCCAACCACAAGAACATTTTGCATTTGGCCGGGGCCCAGGTCTTCCATAAACGACGCCAAGGCTCAAAGGTCACGGCGCCAAAAAAATAAGCTTTATATGCAGATTTGGAAGAATAACATCCACTAGCATCTAGCCTCCAAGTGTGACGATCCTCTTGGTCAGTCAACGCAAAATCCATGAGGCAGTCCCAAACCCCTATGAATTCTCTAATACCAGTCCAAGACAGGCCTCCTTGAATGTCCCTGAGCCAATCCGCGTTGTTGAGAGCTATTCTGATTATGTTAGAAACTTTCATCTCTGCAATTGAATAAAATTTGCTGCTTCCACAAGGATAATCATTATGGAATTACTGAGCATATAGAAAGAAGGAATACCATAAGGACAATGGCATTTCTTTCTTATATTTTGAAATTTGTATAGTTTCTAATTTTAGTGTTTTACAGCTGTTCAAAATTTCTCAATGATACTAAAATGCTTGCCTTTGTAATGTAACAAAAAACCTTCTTAGCATTATTGTAGAGGCGTTAACTTTAATGTCCCTGAAATTTTCATTTACAGGATATGCCTGGATCAAGTGGTGTAATGCAAGTAAGTGCTTCTTGCAACTTCCACTTAATATTAGCATAATCACCAGTATTGAGTTGGTTTCTTGATTTTTTATGTTCAAGACAATGGGAAGAGACCTGAGGCTAAAGTATGCTGCCTCATTTGAGACCTGTTATTCTTTCCGGCTTCTCTACTATGCTGGCTCATTCTATCCTATTATGGGCGCCTTAAGGTTTGTCTCTTTAATTTTTGTTCTTCCAAATGGCATACTTCTAAGTTCTCTTGCTAGTGGTATTGCTAGTTATCTATCTTTTTCAGCATTTACAATTTTTATCAACTTAATGATACAGGATGGCTTATCCAAATAAACACGAGATTTATCGAAGGGTTGATGAACCCAATGGAAAAGAGAAATATGTTCTCATAGCTGAATTCGATGAGAAGCCAACACCTGATGATATCACCAATGCTTTCAAAGGACGAAAAAAGTAAGAATTTAGAAAACCTTGGTATTTATCTTGAATAGCTATAGTCACAAGCATATATTTATATTACACAATTAACTTTTATTTGTACCAAATAGTAGACCACCTTTCACCATCCCCTTCTGTGTCACGGGCTGACCCTGCAGTCAACAAAGAGTGTAGGAAATATGTGTGCGAGGTAATCGGGTGAGGAACTGGACGCCTGCGCTTGGGCGGAGCCATGGTGATGGCGATGCCCAAACACAGAGCCCGGGATAGATGGAGATGTCTTCAGGGAATACTTCTTGCTGAGCTTCTTCAAAATGAGATGATCGGCAGGCTTTAGTAGCCTTCCCTAACAACCAAGGCTAACCGATCTCTGAATACTAGCTAACCGAACTAACAAACCTGATCCTAACTTGGAGATAAAGAAAGATGCTAACTAAAGATAACTTGAAGCTAATCTACTCAGTTGCCTCCGAGTCTGGTGCGCTGGCTCCCTGGCCGTGCGCCTCCTGCGCCTTCTCTCGTGGGCGTCGCTGATAGTAGCATCCCCACATGACAAAGTGACCTTCAGATTCAGTTTGTTCCTTTCGATATGGTTGGAAAAGGTATTAATTCAGATTAGTGTTGAAACCCATATCTCTTGGGGCGGCAATTATTTGAAAACTCAAAACTTACTTATCAAGTCAGTTGAGAAGAGTAAACACAATTCCTTGCCTTTGCGCTGTAATAATTAGTGGTGACAAGCGGTTCTTCAACTAACATAGTGACGAAACAACCTCTACTGACGAATTGAACTAATAAGCGTTTTTCCTTTCATTCATCTATCCAAGAAGGTGCACCTGTGTGACATGGTGTAGGGTAAGTTAATGCTAGAAACCAAACATTCCCTAAATATGCTGCATTAGATTTTTTTTCTTATCTGGCATATTGAAAGGCGATACGTGGCAGGACTGCACCAACTCTGTTTCTCATAAATTTTGCAGTGGCACATTGGCAAAAAAAAAACCCAGCATATCCCATAAGCAAATGTCGTCCACATCTATTCCCCTCCTGATGTGGTTATGGACAAGTGTTTTTACATTGTAGAGGATGTTGGAATGATTTATCTTTTTTATATTGAGTTATCTTGTTTTGAATGCAGGGAAAAGGAAAACGCTCCTTCTGGATTCTGGTAACTTATGGCTCTAAGTTTGCCCTCGTTTTATGTTGACTGGTGTTGTTATTCACATCTGAAAGACATGATATTGAACTGATCATCATTATGTAGGGCTTTCTTGAGCGGTATATTGTGAGGCAAGCAGTCTACTATAGAAACATACCATCCATCTTCTTTGTACATTTCTGCCCAAGGTAAGAAAAAACGAAGTGTTAGCTTAACATAGATTTTCTTTTGTCCATTTTAATATGTTCACTCATGTAGTGGAGGCTATCTCTTATTCACGGGTTTACTGGTTTAGCAGATTCTCCCGGTCATTCAGCTTTCATCGAGTGCAATGGTTATTTTCCTCCTTTCCTATCTTCTCCATCATACCCATATTGATGTATAGCTGCATATACTGTGTTTCTTGAGGAATAAATAGCTCTATCAGAGGAGCCAAAATTTTTTTGGCCACCCGCACACCTGCTAGTGAAGATGGTTTGCAGAGTGATAAGGTTATTGTTTTTGGTACTGTGACGGGAAATTTGTGTTCCGCTTATGCGGAGGATGCACTTTTGCAGGCAACTTCCTCATGGTTCATATGATGTATTAACATTAGCACTCTAGTTCAAGATTTGAAGTGACTGGTATTTAAATTTACAGATACAAGATTCATCATTTCAATCTAAAAATTCCATTTTTGAATTAGGCTTCAAATTTTAATCCTCAAATATTTGATATCTGAATTTTTATTGAAATTTTAAAACAATGAAATTAGACATGTCAATTTTGAGCCGAGCAGCAAGGCGCAAAGAGTCTGCTGGAAAGGAACCGAAGGGTGGCGCCGGGCAGCGCAGAGGTTGAGTTGTGGGACCCGCCTTCATTCGTTCTGTAGATGTCTTGGGCTTTCCGCGAAATTCTTTTCGAAAATAAGGGTTTTACTGTTTCGTCTGTCTCCTCGAAAAGTTTTGAAATTCCCTCTTTTCGACTCTTTTTAGCGTATTCCGGCGCTGTAAACGATAGGAAAGGGAGGCTGGGACAGATCTGGGCGAATATGAGCCTTTAGGGCCGTTTGTACTGTTTCTGCTAATGTATTTTTTGACTAAAAATAAATAGTAGCTGTTGAAAAAAAATATTTTTAGTAGGAGGGGGTTGGGTGATACAAAAAGTGATAAAGAGATATATGCGTGAGATGGGAGCGAAAGGAATAGAGTACATGATATGCCTGTAACCCCCTGATCTATCCTTAGAGCGAGACGGGAGTGAGAGAAGTGGATAAGCCGTTTCAAGAAGTCAGGTGTTCATATTGGCTTCTGACTTCTTTAAGTAGAAATCAATACAAATTAGGCCTTAAACTTGTCCCAGTAAGAGTTAAAAACTTCTTGTTGTGGCTAATATAGGGGAGAAAGATTATTTATTAAAAAATATACTTGAAATATAAAATTAATGTATACTAGACGAATCCTTAAATCCAGTTTTTTGCAGTTTGCCGAATTATACCCCGAATCCAAGTTGGAATGAAACAAACAATGTTAGGGGGATTTTTTATAGCTTGTAATATGATGTTTTTTAATAGATTTGCTATATATCTGTTGACTAAATTTTTTTGGTGAAAATCATTCGAATTTGTCACTTTTAGATTGCTCCTAGACATATGCAAGTGGAACCGGAGGAGAAGACCATTGCAGCAATTCAAGATGTAGATGCTCTGTTTGGTGGGATTAGTCCCATAATGCTCGCCTAAAGTGAGTTGTACCACATATAATATTTGATGGGTTCAGATGTAGCACCTTCAAATTAATCCTTTTACACGAAGCGAGAATGAAGGTGTATGTAGGATGCTATATGTGCACAGATTCACCTCATGGTGGTCTCGACATAGAGTGGATTTTGGCCACATAGTGTTATATAATGTATCAAAGCAGTGATATTTGTTGCACCAGCGTGTATGTGAGTAGGCCCTAGGAGGGCACACGACATAGTCGTATACCTAGAGGTGGTTCTAGATATTTACCATGTATACGTGTGTTGTTGAGGGCGCCTATCCTTAAGGAGAGTGAATGCGATACCTTGACATGTTCATGTAATGGTCCACATGGCCATGCGGCCCATATGGAGATGTATGGTGGGATTACTCTTATATTACTTGTCTAAAGCGAGTTATAGTAACATATAATTCTTGCCACGTCCAAATATAGCACATCTAAATTAATCCTTTTATATGAAGTAAGAACAATAATATAAATGATGTGCTATGTGTGCACAGATCCGCCCAACGGTGAATTGGTCATATAGTGAAATTTTGGCTCAGAGGTTACACGCTCCCATGGCACGTTTTGTCCAGATGTCGTGTTCCATTTCACCCATCTCTGCCCTTCATTCCACCCTACTATCTTCCGTTGCTCTCCACAGGATAGTCAGAGGGGAAAGAGAGAATTAGTTACTATATACAGTAAAAACATAAGCTAACTTTAAACTCAAAACTCAGCCATATTTTCCCCTCCTCCCAGTGAAGCCGCAGTCAATTTTCCCCTCTCGGTCCGGCCTCGCCTTGGCCTCCTTTCGTCCTGCCCGCCGCCGCCACTTCCTCGGTTCCTACTCCTCTCGCCGGCGGGGCCGTCGAAGCAGCCCGAACCCGCCTCCCCCTACCTGGCTCTCTTCCTCCTCCACCGCAACCTTGCTCCGTGCGTTTTCTTCCCTCCTCCCCTCCCCTCCCCTCGACCGTCGCGGCCTCCCCACTCGGCGGCCACAGTCCACTCCGCCGAACACACCGCAAGGGCCCCACTTCTCGGCCGGGCGGTAGCCACTAACCTCTTCTCTTTGGATCCCTTCTTTTCCATTTCTCTTTCCTGTTTGATGCTGCACTCTAGGTGTTCGATGAAATGCCTCCGAGGTGGGGTTAATTTTCGTGTGCTGTGTCCAGGACCATGGTGGGGCTCTCGGAGGGGGAGAAGCTCTTCATCCGCGGCGGCATCGCGCAGGATCTCCGCGCCGACGGCCGCAGGCGGCTGCAGTTCCGGGCAGTCTCCGTCGAGACCGGCGTCATCCCTCAGGTCTTTGGATTTCCTCTTGTTTGATCCGCACGCGTTCCGTTGAACTACTTCTAACTTCTGAAGCTTTATCTTGTTTCGGATTGGTGGGGGTTGTAGGCGAACGGCTCGGCGCGTGTTAGACTGGGGGCGACCGAAGTCATCGTTAGTGTCAAGGTACGGTTTCTTGCACTTTACTGGTAAAAAGGGTTTTGAGTTTCTTGCACTTTACTGGTAAAAAGGGTTTTGAGTAATCTATAATTAAACTTATCTGTTTTCAAATTCCTAGCAAACAGAAACCAGGTTAAGCGACGTTTCTTGTTCTCATTAATTTTATAAATCAATTGGTTATCATTGAGCATCATAGAGATACGCTGCCAAGTTAATATCGTTGCTAATTTACTGGTCCAATATGAATCACATTGATAATTTTGTTCCAGTGTATGTGTAAAGTGCTTCAAAATGACAAGAAATATTATGTCAGAGTATCTATTGGTACTAGATTTCCCTGAACTTGCCCCAGAATAAGAAAATAAACTTGCTTGACATATTCTATTATACTTATTCCTCTGTTTTACTTTTACTTCACTGTATTTGTTTACTCTAAATTGTCATCTGCAGGCTGAGTTGGGGAAACCAAGCATTCTTCATCCTGACAAAGGAAAAGTTTCCATTTTTGTTGATTGTAGTCCAACTGCTGCGCCTATGTTTGAGGTTGGTAATGTGTTGTGCTTGGATCAAACTGAAAATACCCAATAGCCTATTACATTACTAGTCCAAATGTCCAATATATGTCAATCTTATTTCAATTGTGTAGATCTTTTACGTAATAGACATGAGCATACAGTTTGCCGAAATTTATCATTGAATACTGATGTTGTGATAATGAATATGAAGAAACAGCGAAAATGTTGGCAATGAAGAGCAAAGAGGTCATTAAGATGAGTATGAAGAAACATATCTCAAATAGTTTATTCCTAGTGGGCCTTTTTCTGGTGCTATTGATAAGTTGTTATACCAGTTGATTGGCTAAGCCCAAGGTTATTTTATATGGTTTACAAGTTCTGACATAATCCTACATCTCCTATACCCAAGGGTTCTGGATATGGTGCAAGAGTTCAAAACTTAGTGTGAAATGCAATTTTTTCTTTGGCAGATTTAGTTGTTGAACAGAACAATAGCTAGTTCTTGTAGTCTTCTTTCTCGCACCTCTATCATCTTTCTGTTGTTGTTTCAATGGAGAGATGAGACATATTGGCATAACTATCAGAGGTTTTGATTTAGAACTACATATTTAAGAATCAGTTTCATGGAACTACAGATTTAGGTGTACAGTTTTGTGCAGAACTACAGATTTAAGAACTCCCGTGACATTTAATGGTATTGGCTGGCTGGGGTCACTTGGCAGCGTCTAAGTTCTCACAGGCCCATCCATATGTTGGACATTTCGGACGCCACATGTGCATGGCGGCCCGTTGACGTGCAGATGCACACATGGCATTGACTCATTGAGTTTTGCGTACGTGTAATGGCTAAAAAGGGCCCGATGGCACCTCTCGCCACACCACACCCACAAGATGTGCCAAGTCTTTCCAAAGTGCGAAACCCTAGCCGTCAGGCAATAAGATGTATGCAAAGCTGTCAGGTGGGTTAGGACAGGCAATGAGATGTATGTGAGGCGGTCGAGTGGGTCAAGCCTGTTGGAGTTCTTAAATATGTAGCTCAATGAAACAAAAGAGTTCTAAATCTGTAGCATGGTTGTCACGGCGCACTTGGCAACCAAGGCGACTGCTAGGCGCCAGAACTTCTAAGGTGTCCAAGCATCGTCCAGGTGTGCTAGGCGACCACAAGGCAGTGAAGCCTGCAGAGAGTAGACGCAGCACAACAAAAGTATTAGGGAAAAGCTACTGCATACCTTGCAGAGTTGCAGTCCTGAACTCCTGATTGCGTGAACAAGAGCACCATGGGAGGAGTGAGACCACGAGAATGAGAGCATGAGCACTGAGCAGAGCAGATCTGGCACCTCCATGACTGGGACAAGAGGTCATCTCAGAGGACAGGGAGAAGAACAATGCAATGCAACCTCGGGAATCCTCGGCTGGTGCAATAGAGGCAGAGGAAGAACTAAGAAGATGAACAAACAAATGAAAATGAGGTAGAGGAGGAGGAAGAAGAAAGCAAATGGCATAGGTACTTGCCCGCGGAAGGGCTTCGAATCCTTTGATGGTGGCAGACTGGCGGAGGAAGGAGGGGGATGCTCGCCGGAGGGGTCTTGACGACGACGGGTCGGTCGCCGGCGCCGGCGGAGGGAGTAGCGGCGGCGGCAACGACGGTTAGGGTTCCACCCGGTCGCCTTCTATTCCCTCGGTTGCTGCCGCTTCGCTTCACTGCGCTCACTGCCGCTGTGCCGTTGTGACGCATCACCCTAAATAATACTTCACTCGGTGCTGGCAAGGCGTCGCCGTGATATTTGCCTTGATGCCGCAGACGACCAACCGTCCTAGGTGCTCGCCTAGAAGGCTAAGTCGAGGCGACGCCGTAACAACCATGATCTATAGTTCCGTGAAATGGGTTTCTTAAATGTGTAGTTCGTTGATAGTTATGTAAACATACAAATAGTTTTGTGAAATTCACTCAAATATTTAATACGTTTCCCAACTGGACATGTACAAAATCTGATGTGTCATTGTTTCCTAGGATACTGCGGTACTTCATTGAGTTGCTGTATCGGTATTGTATACCGATACCTGTTTGATACTTCCTGATGCAACAGGCCAAAAAACCCTTCACTTGGGGGCAAGGTTCCAAAAACCGGAACCGGAAGAAATCCCGGTCGGCGGCCGGTAACGGTAACCGGGCGGTTACCGGAAAAACCGGTCACAATTTGAAAATCAAAATTTGAATTTTGAGATATTTTGAAACCGGTAACTGGAAAAACCGGCCGGTAACCGGAAAACCGGAAAAAAACCGGCCAAAATTTGAAAAATCAAAAAATTCATACCGGCCGGTTTTTTGGTTACCGGTCTCCACCGGTAACCGGCGGTTACCGATCGGTAACCGCCGGGATTTTGAACCATGCTTGGGGGTCATCATCAGCCCACTACAAGATCACTAACCAATCCTTCATCTAACACAGGCCATCCTTAATTCTCCTTTGTGTGGCACACCAATCACGCAGCACAAACACGCCTCCCCTCCCTCGCACGCACAGCACAAATGTGCCTCCCATACTGTTACTACCTGGAACTGGATTCCATCTTGCTGCTGCTTCCTCTTACTGCCGCTTTTTGGAGTCTTGATGCCGCCTTGTATTTTCACTCTCTCATAGTTTCTATGTCTTTATATTTTAAATATAAATATAAATATATATACACCAGTGTATTGTTGTATCCTTGTTTTTGGGAAATTTCGTATCGTTGTATCCATATCGCTGCACCTGTATCGCGTATTGTTTCAATAAACAGTTCCTTCATTCTGCTTAACTTAGCGCTTCCTTTTGAGCCGTTGCTCTCAAGTGGCGATCAACTTTAAATTCATTTTTTTCATAACTAGATAGCAATATTATAAATAGCAGTGAAGGTGAGCAGTCAACTCACCACTCAGTGTCTATGCTGTATGCTGTCAGCCTTCAGTGCAAATTAACTATTAAAAGCAGACATTTATATGTACAATTTCTGAATTTCATCGAAAATGTGGTAAATGCAACTATGCAAGCATATTATGCATTAAAACAACAGAAATAAGCATCGAAGCACCAAAAAATATTCCTGTTATGCACTGTGTAACAAAAGCATGTGATAAGTGTTTGTCCAAAAAATGTAAATGCTATTAGTTAAAAGTATTCATGTTCTAATTTCTAAAACAGCGAAGCTAACTATAACCACAAGCCTGTAGGCTATAAACTATATATATATTTCTCTAGCCATCTTTACTATTCCCAACAGCACCAACACGGAAGGGGCAGAGCTGCGCAGCAGAGCAGTAGACTGCTATGTGGGAGAAAAGCAGACTGAACAGCCTTCACTTTTAAAACACTGCTAGATAGAGAATATATTTTGTTATTAAGCCCCTGGATTTCATATAACTTTTGTTCTCTTTCTGAATATATCCTGTTTAAGTTCATATTTTTTTGCTCATGTTTGACTTATTTTCATTAATTTGATTTTTCTAGGGTAGAGGTTCTGAAGAATTGTCTGCTGATCTCTCTGTTGCACTGCAAAGATGCTTACTGGGTGGTAAAAGCGGGGCAGGTGATATATAATTTTATTGTTCACAATTGGCTGTTTCTCATATCTTTTTTTAACGGTGTCTCTTATCTTATTTTGGTTCTTGCTGGAGTCTATGGTGTTGTTTATAATTGTGGCCAACCTTAAGAAACAGATACTGTAAATCTTTTTTTCTTTTCAGCCTTAACCGAATAATCCTCTAGTGTTTGATGAAGCTTTTGTTGTGATTGCAATGCACACTGATTTCCTATAGTTTTATAATCCTAATTTCTGTTACTATAGTTAACTAACAACTTGATGGAGAGTCTGATTCCATTGTTTTCTTGTCTGATTTCAATTATGCCTGCTATTTGAACATTTATTTAAGCTATTTTTTCACAAAAGGCTTCACTGCAATTGAAGGACAACTACTTAGATATAACTTTATTAGATTAAACTTGTGCTGTCCAGTGAATTGTAGTTCGCAATTTGGATGCACCAATCTGAAAGCAAATTCGCTAAGATACACTGTCACAACCAGTACTGGAACGTAGGTTGTAGGCGTGAGATACAGGCGGCTTAGGCAATATGCACGCCCTGGTGCCATGCTGGTAGATTGGTTATGGTAGAAGCAGAAGCATGCACATGGAGGAGGGAATTGCAGGGGATAGGAGAGAAGGAAGAAGCAGGGGAAGATAGATTAATACTCTGGCTTGATTCATCATTTTATATGCCGTATCCTTATGTAGGATCGGTTCTCCTAGCAATCATCTCTAACTGGACTGACCGCTTAATCGAACTGGACTCTTCTTTCCTACTTTAACTTAAACACAAACTCCTATCTTATCAAGTCATCTAATAACTAATTAAGTAGGTGCCCCAGGGGCTGGTACTGGGCAACAACGCCTAGTATAATGCTGAGTTCTCGTTCGCTCAGGCATGTCAATTCCACTAACATTCTCTGCCCATCACCTGTGCATCACCATCAATTGTCATTATTGTTCCTATTTAATTGGAGGTGGATTATCTGATGATATGACTGATTTATGGATGATATAGACAAAAAATAAA
The DNA here is from genome assembly GCA_036346575.1 of Dendrocalamus sinicus. Taxonomy (NCBI): domain Eukaryota; kingdom Viridiplantae; phylum Streptophyta; class Magnoliopsida; order Poales; family Poaceae; genus Dendrocalamus; species Dendrocalamus sinicus. Next base: position 26,508,775 of record CM070673.1, read on the forward strand.
TATGTGCCGTTATTTCTGCCAGTTGCCCTATATATCATAGTAACAGGTTTCCAAATCTCAGCCAAAAGCTGCTGCTAACCAGAGGTTGCTGAGTTTCCCAGTCCCAACCGGGATTTGGTAAACTGGTGGAAGTTCATAAGTTTGAAATTTGAATTTAAAATAGGGTTTTTAAAAAAGAAGTGTCGTTCTGATTCTGATACTCTGTTGATGTATGCATGCATGCAAGGCATTCCATTCAAAATTGCGATAACTCAGCAACCATCTTCTCGTTTGTAAGCATAGCATGCAGTAACTCCCGTATAAACTGCAAGCAGATTAGCCAGATTACTAGCAACGACTTCAACACCTTCATTCTTCAAAAAAAAAAAAAACCTGCACGTCTGTATTCTCTTTACTTTTGTCATCACTTCCTAGTGGGGATAGCAAGGGTCGTGGTTAATTAGTTGGTAGGAAGTAGTTGGGGATAGCAAATCACGTTCAAATTGATACGCCTGTGTTTTAGACAGTTAACAGTTATTAACCAAACTGAACTTAAGTTTCATTTAAAAAGTTCAGGCAGTTTTCAACTGGTGGAAACCGGTACAGGCCGACTGGTGGGAATTGGTCCCATACTGAAAAATGAAACCCTGATCGTAGGTGCCCTGTAGTTTTCGACATGCCATGCCAGAGCTGTGACTATTATTAAATTCCTTGGGTTAAGGGAAGATTCCATTTAGAGATTAGCGATTTAACCAATTTCACCTCTGTTTCTGAGGTCCTCTTCTGTCAAATGGAAACTCAAATGGAAATCAATCTCTAATTCAAATAGAAACCAATCTCTAATTCCTAATAATAACCCGACTGGGCCTTGAGCCCAAGGCCCACACCCCTGACATCTTCATGCTTATATTCAAGAAATCTTTAGTGGAAAGTGGATTCTCATTATGTTAAGTGTCAAGTTGTTTTTATTTTGTTTTCTTTCTAGAAGACTAGAGTTGATGATCACTCTTGCCAGCAATAGTTGTTGCCATCTCACTGACTCCAATCCAACAAACTATATTTCAGGGGCTGCAATTGATTTAACATCCCTAGTTGTTGTTGAGGGAAAAGTCTGCTGGGATCTGTACATTGATGGACTTGTGGTCAGTTCTGATGGTAATTTGCTTGATGCACTAGCTGCTGCAATAAAGGTAATTGGTGGTTTCTATTGCTTCAGATAATATCTCCCTTGTATTTTTAAGTTATATCTTTTGTTAGAAGTGTTTAGTGGAGCCAGGAACTTCCAAGTCAGCACATGTATTGGTGAAAAAGCGTCATCGGTTGTCATATATACCGTTATAATGAATTTGGAGATTGAAATGTCCAATTTACAAATTTTTCAAAAAGGAACTAATGCAATGATTTTATTTATACTCTGTCATGCGCAGAAAAATACTGTTCACACGCACTGATCACATGCGTGAACACTACCGCAATTGCTGTAGCGTGTGGCATCTAGTTGGGGTTATCTCTTAGTTAGGTTTCTTTAGCTATAAGTTAGGTAGTTGGATCTGGTTGTTTAAATTAGATTCACCCCTTCTTATTAGATAAGTTGTTAGGAGCTAAACCTTTATAAAAGAGGGGCCTCATGCTACCATTGAGATCAAGCAAAGATGAATTAAGCAAAGCCTCCTAGTCATCTCTGTCTAACCTCACTTCAACGGATGTTACATATGTGCAATTGCTTGATGTTTATTTAGGATGTATATGATATTTCGCTTTTAATGGAGTCAAGTATACAATACCCAAACTTTATAACACTAATGAATTTGTTAGCACTAAAAGCTTAAATATTTGGGTCTTGCTTGTAATTTGTAAATATTATGCCATCACCATGCTTGTGGCTTTTGTCATTAAATGTTATCAGCATAAGATAAATCTGCAATTAAATATAATTTGTGCCACTAAATATTGAGTGCTATATTTTTTTTGCACAAATGACTAATACAAACATAAAAATATATGATTCTATTTCTATCATGTAACTTTCTTTGCACTTGAAAGTGTCAAAACCGTAAATCAAGTTAACACAATGGTACTATTTAACCTTGGTACATATATGAAAACCTAGAATTTAGAACATTTTAGAATCTAACTTTATAAAAATGTCATGCCTGGCTTCAAATAATCTCAACCTACATTCAACAGACTTAAGTTGGGGTGAACAACTCAAACAACAGCAAACTTTTGAAAACATGCTGATGTCAAACCAGCTTGCCGAAAGCCCCAAATTGCGTGTGCCCAGCTATTGATTCAGTTCTTGTATAGATATAGAATCCGATCATGTGAAAGTGAATAGTACCTACTAATTAAGTGAGATCACTTGGGGCCTCATCCATCAGCAAATCAGGTTGAACATGTATACTGCACAAGAAATGAACCAAACGAGTATAATTTGTAGTTGCTACATTTGTACATCGCTAGCTTTTTCAAATGGTGGTGGTATCTTATTACACGTTGTGGGCTCATTGAATCTACCTGTGGTAAAATTTACTGAAAATTCTGAACATATGTAAGTGGATAACCTGTTGCGCAGCTGTGTAAATTACAAGTAAAGCTGATATTTTCCTTAACAATAGGAAATCATATCAGAGGTTAACAAATACAACATAATTTTCTTGTGAAAGGAAAATGTAACCTGCATTCTAAAATTAACTTTTGTCATGCACCATCTTTTTCTTGTATTTCTGTTGAGATTTTAGGAAGTAGTCCATATTAGCCCCAAAACTATCCAAACAGTCAAACTTTCACCCTTGACTACGAAACCTGACTTTTAAACCCCCTCACTTCAAAACAGTGCAAATAACCCCCTGATTCCATTCCACGGTGGTGTCTAATCGACGTGCCATCAAAGTCATTAATTGAACTGAGTCGAGTGTGTAATAAAATAGCTTCCCCCCTCTCTCTCTACCAATTTTTACCAATTCCCATCTTGTTGTTCATAGGTTCTTAGTTTCTTACATCAGTTCTTGTCTTGAAAGTTGGAGAATATCTGGTTAGTTAAGGTTGAAAGTTAGGCTTTTCATAGCGCCCGGGGATGGGTAGCTCGCTTTTGTGTCAACCGCTGGCATTGAAGCAGAACAAATATATGAATGGAAAACCATGCCGACCCTAGTTCCTGGAGGCCAGCTGTACTAGTTTCTGCTGGCTCCCACATAGATGGGTTTTATGCAAATCCCCAAAATATTTACTCTTCCAGATTTCTTCTGGAAATACAGCCACTCTTCTGCCTAAAGAACAGGTTAAGTGGACAAAAGTTAACCCTTGTGGCATTCATTGGTAGATTTTCAAGTGTTGCTATTATTAATGTTACTTTGTAAAGCTTGGATGAATCAGTGAGATTTTGCCTGTTGACCACCAAATTCAAGCTGTTGCTGGTGAATCCAGGAACCAGCTGTTACTGCTGGTTTTCCTGGCGGTATCCAGTACCCTCGTGCACATGGTCATCTATTGTTGTTATGCTAACATACTATATACTTACTGCAGGTTGCATTGAGTGATACAGGTATACCAAAAGTTAACGTTTCTCTTAGTGCTGCAACTGATGAGGAACCTGAGGTTGATGTCAGTGATGAAGAATTTTTGCAATTTGACACTTCCAGTGTGCCTGTTATAGTTACATTGACAAAGGTAATACATTTTTTCTTGCGTTACTCTTATTCTTTCGTGTCAGGAAGAATTTCCTGAGGTATGCTCTCATATGACTATAACCATAAAAAAATAATATGTTGATAATGGTATTGAATTGTCTAGAAATGTTGTAGCTTTATAGTAAACAAACTTCATAGGAAGATGATTGTCTCTGGAAGTTAGGTCTGATTTTCGCTTCACTTTATTCAATTTGCACATTGCCAAAAAATTATTTTTATGTTTATAGTTGCATCTGCATTCTGACATTCCACCTGCCAAGTATGATTCAAACTGTCCTTGAGTGGCATCAATGTCACAGACTGCTCTCATGTTAAACTTGAATTAAATTAAACAATTTCCTGCATTATTTTCTTGTACTTTTGTTTCTTATGTTTGTAAGTACATTTTAGCCTTTTCCGATTTATGAAGCACATGTTTCTTATGCTAGGTAGGTAAGCACTACATTGTGGATGCTACCTTGGAGGAAGAATCCCAGATGAGTTCTGCAGTTTCAGTTTCAGTTAATAGGCATGGTCATATTTGTGGGTTGACCAAGAGGGGAGGTGCAGGGTTGGATCCGAGCGTCATTTTTGATATGATATCTGTTGCCAAGCATGTAAGTCAACAGTTCATCTCTCTCTTGGATTCAGAGATAGCAGCTGCTGAAGCGGCAGAGTAAAGAAAAAGAGCAGATAAGAGATTCTGATTACTGACTGCCCCTACACTTCCAAATTCGTTGGCAGTCTAGTTGCCGCTTCCTCACAAGAATGTACTATCTCCTGAAGTGTACAATCTAACTGTAGCGTGTTACCCTGGTTGAGAAACTTCAATATATACATATATTAATCACTGTCATTCCACTATTTTTTTACACTTTACATTATAGTTGATAGAAATAGTTATATTATAAGTTGCAGTTGACTTTAAGCTTAGAATGACAATTGGGGGTGTTTTGCTGTTTTCACTTTAAGGGAAATTGTTTTAAGCTACAGGGTTTTTTTAAAAAAAATTCTCTGGTTTACATTAATAACACAAGATAAAAGTACAAAAGTTACCAACTTTTACATTGTATAGACTAGGATAACTACTTGATACCATCATATCCTTGAGTTGATGAACGTGCTTGACTTCAACCTTTCTAGAGATTCTGGATTTAGCAAGGATGACATGATTGTCAACGATCATGGTAGTGCAAAGTAGAATGTGGATGATCACCATGAATATATGTGGTGGTCGTCGAAAGCAAAATAGAGTAGGTTTATTTGTACCTAACTAACTTGTGTATCGATTTCCAACAGAGACCCGTTATTGGCTGGGTTTGTTGTCTTAATGTTGACTTGTACTATGTCTATAGTAACTAACTTTTAAATGGTGTGTTTTTTATGGTGGGATCAATAGAAAAATTATAGTAAAAAGTGTATTGAGTTCAGTTGTTCTGGTCAAAATTGCATGCGACTATTTTTCTCTGCGTACTAACTCTCACAAACAACCAGAATTTAAATATTTAAGCTATAAAAGAATCTACGCATTGTTTAGGTGAGTCAGGCAGGCGATACGGTGCTGAAACACATATTGAGTAGAGGAAATCTGGCGGAAAACTGGCTGGCAAAAATCGAAAATTACTTTTGAAGACCAAACTCTCCAGCCCACTCTATTCCTTAGAAGAATTATAGGCTTGAATAAGGCTCCGTGTAGCATGGAAGTGGCTTTTGAAAAGCACTACTTTTTATTCGCTTTTGAAATCACAATAAGCGCCAGTGCCAGCTGCTAAAACATACCACAATCTGGGGCCAAGGGGGAGTGTTAGGAAACTGGGACATATTTGGACACCCTATCGTAGACTATAAATAGGGACCTAGACCCCTTCATTATGTACATCAGATGCAATCTAAAGCAATAAAGAAAGATCAGGAGTTCTCTCTACCTCTCTGTGTTCAATCTATTATTCTGTGATTGATTCGTTCTTGTTCTAAGCAGAGGAATCGATCGGATTGGTCGTCAGCAACGGTTGCTCAACAGGTAGGTCTCCAAGTCCACAATGTACCCAGCTAGTGTTCATCCTCTCCTTGGTAAATTCTTGATCAGTAACTCCTTCAACAATTCCCTCCACAGGTAAGAAACAAGCAAGCTACACCCATGACTCAGTATCATTTATTCTGTAATTAAATAATTAATTTACCTAATAAACAAATTTACCTGATATCCAAGGCGATGTGCACATGCTTGTATCATCAGACCTTATATGTTAGTTGAAAGTGTACGTGTGGGAGCTAGTGATATCCTCATCAAAACTGCATATAGGTGATTACATAGTATCTGTATAAGAAATAAAACTCCCTAACATAACGGTGAACGGAGATGTTTTTATAATTTTCTAAGTCCTAGTTATGAGAAGGGGTATACATTCTGTATGTATTTCTAAAGAAATACATATGCATTACCTCCAGAAAATTCATGGGCAATGTGCATAATTACTTGATCAATGTTTGACGGGAATGCATGTGGAATAATGTGCATATGTTATCCGTAAGTCAGCGCATCTCCTGTCCGTCACATGCACGAATTAATACTCAATCTGAGATAATTGGTACCCTTGCATCATGATGCGCCCCGCTCCAAGACGCTTATTTTATATTATATGTGCTATCAACTTATTCTATGTGAAAAATAAAAAAAACTTATATCGGTATGAGCAATACAAAGGAACAAAGGAGAAATAAGAAAAAGCAAAAACAAAAAAAGCTAGAAAGAACAAAAAACCATAAGCTATAAAGTAAAAGTTAGAAGTTAAAATCGTTTAGAGTGGAACCGGAATCTGGTGCTCTGCTCATAAAGAACATGGACGCGTATCATTTGCCTTCAAGAATAAGGCACCGAAGGGCTCGACTATTATAGACTATGGGTGGGTTCTTTTGAGTTGTGGCTTATGACTGTGGTTTTTAAATTCTGGTCTATTCGCGAGACGCAGTATATACAGGAAAATAGTTGTATGTGATTTTGGTCAATACAGTTGAACTCAGCACACTTTTTACTACAATTAACCTTAAGGCACCGCCTCAAAAAACGCACAATTTTTAAAAAATCTACTATACCTACAGCACGTAAGCATAAGTTGTAAGCCCAAACGAACCCGCCCTATAGTCTATACTATACTAACGATCAAGCCCATCAGATCAGCAGCGACTAGTCATTGTTATAATGTTTAAGGGATAATCTATACTTATACCATTCTAAATATTGACAACCCTTGGAATATCACTTCAAAGACTTTCAGAGAATACTACTCCAAAGATGTTTAGATTTACACAATACTATTTCTCCTTATTCCACCGTTTTAATTTGATTTGCACATTTTTAACCCCACGTGAAAAGACGGTTTTGCCCCTGGTCACACCCGGCTGCGCACGGGATGGTCCGACCCAACCCAGTGCCGTGGCATGGTGACCGCTTTCGAAGGGATAGCAAAATTCGTACATGAGGCCATCCATACTTAAGCATCCAAAATAAAACCAGTATAATACATCTGTCTCAAAGTTTTGCAGCTCATAACTGACACATAGCAGTGTGTGGTGCACCCAAGGGCAAATAGGTAACTTCCCATCACTCGGGAAAATGAAAAATCATGAAAATCCAAGAGGGGGACCGAAATAGTATCGTGTGAATCCAAAAGTCTTTAGAATGCTATTCTCTGAAGAAAAATCTTTGGAGTGGTATCTCAGTGGTCGGCAACTTTTAGAGTGGTACAGTATGAATTATCCCAATGTTTAGTAATATTCCCTCTATCAAAAAAATACGTTGTGGGTATCGACATGGTCCCCGAAACGTAACTTTAATAACTAATTTATATTATAATATATATAAAACTTAATAAAATTATAGCATTGTGAAAGTATTCATCGAAACAAATTTACGTATAAGATTTATATATATTCAATCTAAATATTTAAAAGATACCGTCAGATAAAATTTTAAAAGTTTGACTCGTATTAAAAGACACAGTTAGATAAAATTTTAAAAGTTTTACTGTCTTATTAAAACCGTATATTTTTTGTTACCGGAGCGAGTACTGGATAACAGAGCGCACAACTGGGAGAGAGAAATGGATTATATGTGTTAATGCTGTCGTGTTGTGCTCGTGCGTTGCGTGCGTTGTGCTGTCGTGTTGTGCGTAGGGGGTTTCATGTAATTTCGTACGTTGAAACTATTTGGTGACGCTAGGAGTTTTGAGCTGTTTCGTTAAACTTCGTTGTTATATTGAAGGATATTCGAATACAAACAATTGAGTTATTCTTATTTGTTATAACATTCAATTCATGTACATACGTACGTACGTACATGAATTCATATCCATATTGTTTAAAGTATGGGTGATTTTTATTGCAGTTAGCTTCGGTTCCCTTTAGAGCAATGGTATCTCAACTTAGAAGTAAACAATTGAGTTGAGAAAACAATTAGATGGCTTCTTTTGAAAGAATTATAGTTTATCTAAAATTACATCGTTCAAAAAAGAGGTACTATAGCATAACATGTTCTTTAACTCTTTTTTTTTTACCTTATTCTTGCATATGCATCGAGTCCCGATAGACAGATGGATCCATGATCCACCCACGCGCGAGCCGCGCAAGTGCACAGCACAAGAAGACAGAGCTGGAGCTAGACGGAGCTCGAGAATCCACCCCGACAAATCAAACGCCGCATACCATTACCAGCTCAGCCATGGACCAGCGGCGGCCACAGCTCCCGAGATCCGCCAGGCCAAGTGGGCCCCGCGCGCCGGTGGGGCGCGAGCGTGCAGCGCAGTAGGATCCCACCCACTGCCACTCGCATTCAAAAACCCAAAACTACCCGAAGGAGACGTGGGGAGGACGGTGGTGGAAATTTTCAAACGCTCTCCGCCTCTCCGGTGCGTCTTGTGTTTCCTCCCGCGGTGCCGGCCGGCTGCCGCCTTCCCATTTCGGACTCCCCAACGCTGCGAGTGAGAGAGAGAGAGAGAGAGATGAGGGTGTCCGGGGGCGGCGGCGGCTTCTTGCTGCTGCTGGTCTTGCCGAGGAGCTGTATGGTTCTGCTCGCGGATGCGGCGAGGGTGGCTTTTGGCGAGGTGGCGTCGCCGCCTGCGCCGTCGCCGGCTGCGGACGCGCCCTTTCTTTCTGATGTGGCATCCCCTCCTACAGGTGAGCATCTATCCGTTCGTTTTTTAGAAGGGGATAAAAATGTTACCTTTGTAACCGTGCAGTCCAAATGTGGGTGCTTTGTGCATCTTTTCTTGCGCATTTGTGATGTCGTAGATTTGGGGGCGCCGGTGATGCTCTGCAGAGTGCAGCAGCGTTATCTGAAAATGCAACACTATGTCACTATCTTTCTTCTCGCTGGGGCTGAGGCTGATATCTAACAATTTGGAATGAGATTTTAGGTTTCTTGATTGCAAGACAGGCTTTTCTTTGTTATTTTACTTTGCTTCCTTTGTGAATTTTTCTTCGCCTTTGGACTTGTTTATGAACTGCGGTTTTTTCGCTGGCAAGGTCAAGAATGGAACTTCTATGTGTGTGTGTTTCGTCAGTTCCTCCCACAAGAATTGGGTACAAATGACAAGCATGTTTCCTCTCTCTCTATGATTTGTTCAATGCCGTTGAATAATTTGACTTGAAATGAGGAGTCTTTGCCTGTTTTGCCATTTTTGTTCCGATTTTCTTGATTCCCCCTTGCATCCTGTTGTATTGTTTTGTTTGGTCAATGTCGAATGGCCCATTATTACAGACAATGGATAGATGGTGCCAAGTCCAGTTATGCATTTTTCAGTGTCTTACAATTTAACTGACCAATATTTGCTGGTCTATGGATCAATATTTTCTAGTTCGAACTTAATCTATTACAAAATAAAATGTCTGAATTTTATCTTATCTGTCATGTATTGTTCTTGAGTGCAGCTCTAAGGATCCTAACTAAGGAAGATAACCATTACCAAAAGCAGGTCCTTATTGCAGTCATATTGGCACTTGTTGCGGTCATTGTGATGGTTGTATCAGCAATTTATGCATGGACATTCTGGAGAAAAGCTCGCGAAGCTCTAGACACCAAGGACATGAAAATCTCAAGTGAGGTCTTTTAGTCACAGATTTCACAAAGCCTTGCTATTTGCCTTAGTATATTTTTTAGTAGCATGTCCTGATTGGTGTTTTACTTGGGATGCTGTAGATGCTACTAAGAGGCACACATTGTTACCTGTGCTGGGAAAACTGAATTCAATGAAAATGTCCAAAAAAGAAGTGATTGCAATGATGGACTTCTCAGTCTTAGAGTCCGCTACTGGCAAGTTCAGTGAGAATAATATCTTGGGAAAAGGAGGTTTCGGTTGTGTATATAGAGCTTCTCTTGATAGAGGTGTTGTTGCAGCTGTTAAGAAACTGAATTGTTGTAGGCAGGAAGTGGAGAAGGAATTTGAGGTGACTACCAAACGCATGGGTATTTTGTTTTTCAAAGTTTTCACATTAGTTGGAAACTCTTGGTTGATTGTGTGTGCATGTGGTTGTTAGAATGAACTGGATTTTCTTGGCAAAATTCGTCATCCCAATGTGATCTCTGTGCTGGGATATTGCATTCATGAAGATACAAGGCTGCTCGTTTATGAGCTAATGCAAAACGGTTCTTTGGAAACACAATTACATGGTGAATTCCAGATTATCAATATGGTGAATTTACATTTACGTTAATATTAATGACAGTGAAAGGAAAATATTTGACCGTTTTTTCCGTTACTTCTGTAGGGTGTTCTCGTGGATCATCTTTAAGTTGGCACATTCGCTTGAAAATTGCTCTTGATGCTGCAAGGTTCAAATTCTAAACTCTTGAATTTCCTGTATTTTTCTAAGTTACAATAAGGATAAAGAACACTAATCCAGGTCAATTTTGTAACCACAGAGGTATGGAACACCTTCATGAGCACTGCAATCCATTGATTATTCACAGAGATATAAAATCATCCAATATACTGCTTGACTCAGATTTCAACGCGAAGGTTAAATTTTAAGTTTTCCTAACTTCTGCTTTGATATATTTTGATGTTCAGAACCTCCAATATGTCTTCACAATTTTCGTTTCTATATCTATACAGATAGCAGATTTTGGGCTTGCAATATATGGTGGGAACCACAACAAAGAAGACATAAAGCCTTCAGGAACTGTTGGTTATGTTGCACCAGAGTATCTTCTAGATGGTACATGCATTTGCTTTAGTACGTTAAGATGCCAACACTTGGATAGCTCTGAAGTATGTAAGTTAAGCGATATTACATATAAATTTGTAGGTCAATTAACCGAGAAGAGCGATGTGTATGCTTTTGGAGTGGTTCTTCTTGAACTGTTGCTCGGAAGGAAACCAGTGGAAAAGGTTGGAGAATCTCATTGTCAATCTATTGTGTCATGGGTATGCTCTGTGATCTCTGTACTTTATGCAACTGTACTTTTAGTGAACTTCTGATCATGCCTAAGGTTTTAGCAGACTGTTATCATGTTTTTTCTAGCAATGAATAACTGTATTCTGTATTTAGTCGAACTAATCGTGAACATGTGCATTTATGCAGTGAAAGTCCTTTTGCTCTTAATGTTAGTTGATCTATGGAAGTACTCCCATTTGTCAAACTCTTGACATTTTTTTTACTGTCTTGTGTCTCTGAGATGCAACCTTGACCATTGGGTTATCATTATATATTTGTAAAAATTATGGAAGTACTTCTATGGACAATTAAATTATTCAATTTGTGACCATTGGGAGTAGAAAATTGTGGAAAATTTGTTGTCATTCAGTCAACACAAAATGCAAGACACCAGCAGATTAATATTACTATCATTTTTCTCATATTTAAAATATTTAATTATTTTTTTGTGACACATGTGTTGATAAATAACTAAAAACATATGTTAGTGATATATTCCAACTTTCCAAGCTTGATACTATCCTGTATTAGAAACGTTTTTTATGGAAAAAAGTAGTGTATTCTCAAAATAATAAAAAAACAACTTATCTTCAGAAAAATTAAACTCAATTTCTTCAAGCAGAATTTCATTTCTCATTTGTTATTTCCAACGATCAACATGATATCGTTAAACCGAACTATTGTGTAGAGACACGAAACAATATAAGCTCCTACAAGAAAGAGTGCATAATGCTCCAGTTAACACAGTTGCGTGAACATTATCCTCTCATTTGTATCGTTTGGTATTATTTGATATTGATATGACATTTATTCATCTCATTAGAATTTCTCCTTTGAAAATTTCCAATATCATTCAATAAGCACAAAGTTGTCTCATTTGGTATTATTTCATATTGATGTGACATTTACTCATCTCATTAGAATTTCTCCTTTGAAAATTTCCAATATCATTCAATAAGCACAAAGTTGTCTCGTTTGGTATTATTTCATATTGATGTGACATTTACTCATCTCATTTGAATTTCTCCTTTGAAAATTTCCAATATCATTCAATAACCACAAAGTTGTCTTTTGCAGGCTATGCCTCACATAACTGATAGAACAAAGCTGCCAAATATAATTGATCCAGTCATTAGAAACACCATGGATTTGAGACATCTGTATCAAGTAACTAATACAGTCCAAATTTGCTTTACTGTTCCGCATTGGAAGCATTTCCTTCCCTAAACACTTTCTTGTTTGTCTAGGTTGCTGCTGTAGCTGTCCTTTGTGTGCAGCCAGAACCAAGCTACAGACCACTAATCACAGATGTTCTTCACTCGCTTGTTCCCCTTGTTCCTGTGGAGCTTGGGGGAACACTGAGGGTAATAGATCAACCCCGTCAGATGAGCTAAAGAAATGGAGCCTTTTCTGAACAAGCATGCTCTATCTGATGGCCAGATGAAATTCTTCTGTGCTCCTCATCTCCAAGGATTGTGGAAGTTTCAAGCTCAAACAAGGTGGGTAAATTGAGGAGTGCCTGATGTATTTAGGGGGAACTATTTGTTCCATCGTCATGGTTGAACACAAAATGCAGGTTGGCTATGCAGGCTTGACATGTTACTGCCAACACTTTCTAGAGCCTCTTATAGAGGCACTTCAGCCTACTATTGATTTCGGAGGAAGTTTAGCTTTGTTGGTGCTGTTTAACTCCCATGGATCATTTTGTCATAATGGTATTGGTTAGGCGATTTCATGTAAATTCCACTAATAGTAGATTTCATGTAAATTCCAGTGGGTAGGCCTTCATGATCTTTAATTACAAAAAATCCATTCATAATTAAAATTCACTCCTATATTCTCTATAGCTTTGTTGCCACTTGCCAGTAAGTTGCATTTGATATTAGGATATTGATAAATACTATCCAGATGTTTTCTTTCTAACTATCATCCAGATTTGTAAGCTATCCAATACTGTCGTCCTTATTTGTTTAATTATTCTGAGATACCACAACAATCCGACAATCTATGCTGCGCAATGTCTAAAGCTGCCTTTGGCATTCCAAATTCATTTGATTTCTTGTCCATGGAGAAACCAAATGTTCTAAGTGTAACGAGATAAGAAAGAAAAGGAAAACAAAAATTTGTAAAAAAGTTCTAGAGAAATTAAATGAAAAAGTATTCAAAATTTCCAGAAGTTTCTACAAAATAGGAAAATTAAAATAAGTTAAAAGTCTAGGAGCTTTTCTAACATCAAGAAATGCATACACACACACACACACCTGAAATATTATAAAGAAACACAATTATTTAGTGCTTCCTTCGTTCAGAGATGTATGACGTTTATATATCATGCAGTCAAACTTCTCTAATCTTAACTACTAATATATATAAAAACAATTTAAATTGGTCATGTGAAAATGGTGTATTCGATTTTTTATGAGAAATATTTCCATAATACGACGGTTTACAATTTTTTTGCTAACATATTCATATAAAAAGTGACAGTTCAAGTTGCATACTGGGAGATCTTACGGATGCCAAAACGTCATGTATTTTTGAATAGGGGGAGTGTATTGTAATAATTTTGAATGAGGGTCTATCTAAATTTCAAGATTAAATCATCTATACCCTCATTTCCAGCTCTGAAGGTCGCTCTATTGCAATTCTGAATAATAACCTTTATGATTTCATAACTATTTTTCTCTATATGAAACATAGCAAATAATATCACTTCTGAAAACTACAGAAAGTTATCTACAATTCTAGTGTATCAAATTCCCATATTAACCACGAAAAGTACACAAAATTGCTTTGCAACCACTATCCACAAAAGCAGAATAATAAATAGTGTTTCGGTGGCGTTTCAGCATCTGCCCGGCTACCCCCACCCTAATCCACCATAAATCCCATCTAAACCATGAATTAACAAATGAATAGGGTTTAGATCATCACCACTCCAGCCCACACACACCATATGCTTGTGCCATTGTCTCACACGTGCCGTGTAGCCAAGGTCAACGCTTTGATACCATCTATAATACCTTATCCTAAAATTCGCTCAAAAATCTAGTTCATTGTAGGGTTGCCCCACACATGCGTAGCACTCCACTTATACTTCTAGCCTTACTTCGTGTAAAGGGTTAACCGAGAGAAATGCTTTGTTTAAATCCAATATATATTATATGGTACTACAACCTATTTTAGACAAGCAATATAAAATTAATTCCACAACTATAACATTACATGGGTCATATGGGCTGCACTACTAAAAGCCCCAGGTATTACATAGCCTTCTCTTTATTATATTTTTGTGCATATATATAAAAGTAAAATGGAGAGAACCTTTGGTAATTGTCTACGTTAGTTTCCTAACAACTTACATCCAACCTTGTTTTCAGCTTATTTTTTGGGACTCCCTACCAATTAATCAACTGTCTTTCCCCTCAAAGAAGTCACTTTTTTTCTTGACCATTGGACCACCATACACCGCCTCTCACGCCACATCTACACTTCTACGCCCCCTTTGCCCTCTCAATTCCAACCCTAGCCATCGCCATCTCCAATAGTTCAATCTCTCCTGTACATTGCCTCTACAACCGTCTGAGACTCTGCGTGCCACCTCCCATCGCATCGGTGGCACCGCCTCCAACACCGATGAGGCCCACCGGCCATAGCGTTGGTGCCGATGCCACCCGTATCCTCCTCCATCGCTGTCGCCTTTCTTTCTCTTGTCTGCCTTCTCCACCTCCAGCGATCCTTATCGTCACCTCCGGTGACAGGTGGCGGCGCCTCAATCGTGCGGTGAACGTTAGAGACGAGGAGGACCCTGCCCTGGAGCATAAATCTGTAAGGGGATCTAAGGTCAGGAATTTGACTGTTTTCACAAAAAAAAAAACAAAATAGTGGTGTTGTCCAGCAAATCCGTCTTTATTTTTGGCATGGGCCGTCGCTGCTTCACTGGTCCGTGGGCCCCCCTCGCGCTCTCCTTTCCCGCCACCATTTCGGCCTCGCCGCAATGCTTCCCGCCATTCGCGGTAGCGCCATCCCTAAACAACTTCCCGGAACCGCCCCCATCACTCCACGCGTCCTCTCCACCACCCCGGAACATCCCAGAACAATCCCTCAAAAATGGCGTCGCCGCCAGAGGCCGGCCTCACCGACTACGAGCGCCGCCGCGAGGAGAACATCCGGCGGAACGAAGCCATCCTCACCTCGCTCCGCCGCAAGGCCGCCGAGCTCTCCGCCGCCATCCAATCCTCCCCAAAACGTCCCAAGAAGCAGCCCCGCGCGAACCCCACCGCCCCGACCAGCCCGGTAGTCCTCCGGCGCTCCCTCCGCACCCGCGGCCTTCCCCCCTCCGATTCCGCCGACGCCGCTTCCCCACCCACGCGCGCGTCCCCTCCGAAGCCCCGCAGCACCCGCCTCTCCTCCTCCCTCGCCTCCGCCATCCTCGCCGCCGCCTCGCCTCCCCCACAGGAGGCCAAAATTCGTGCGAACGATTTCGATGCCAGTAGGGAGCTGGTGCTGTGGCCCGCCGACGTGAGGAGGGTCGTGCCAGAGAGGATACTGTCTGTGCGGCTGCTGCCGTTGGCGGACCGGACCGTGGTGGCGGCCGGGAACAAGTTGGGGCATATTGGGTTCTGGGACGTGGACGGAGTTGTGGAGGATGAGGATGGCGACGGTGCAGACGGGGTGTTCGAGTATTTGCCCCACAGGGGCCCTGTGGGGGCAATCGTGGCGCACCCGGCTGCGCCGCAGAAGGTGATGTTTCCCTAATCCCGTTCCTCTGCTCTTCTTTTGTGATTAGTGATGATTCAACGTTTCGTGTATGTGTGGGTGGGTAGTTTAACTTAACGGATAAGGATTTCATAGGAGTAGTTTGTTAAAAACTTGCCCATAAGTTTTTGCTTTACACGCACGAGTTCCCAATTAGCTCAACAAGCCCCTAAGCTTGTTCCTGTTAGTCAAGTTCACCCTCATTGATGAGAACTTGAAGCTGTGTATGATAAAAACAAGCAACCTTTTGTCACTTAGGTTATTATTTATCGGGATAATGATGTTTGGCAGCATTGTTTCCTCATTATTACAATTTTAATTATACATGATGGTGTTTCTCGGAGACTTGGATCAATTGATTAAATGAAATTACTGCTGTTGCTTAGCTCCTGATGACCGCATTAGATTAAGCCAAGGATGGCTGGTGGATACTAGGTTCTTTGCCTGAGATGTGGCAAGATCTAAATGAGGTGTGGGGATAGGGGAACATTCTGGTGGGGTTGGTGTCTCCAGCACGGCTTGTGAGTGGTGAATGTACAACGACTACAAGATATTACCTTTTTTTATGACAAATTTTGTCACTGTAAGTCTATTTTTCATCACAGTTACCGCCTTGTGACAAAATTATGAGTCGTCACTGCATCGTCACTAATATTGGCATCATTGGTAACATAGCGATGAATTTTTATTCATCACAAATACTATATTCATTATTGACAAGAAAATCATAGCTACTAATCACTACATTTGAGACAACTTGATGTGTCACAGTTATGAGTTACATTAGTGTTGCCATTGTCATATCAAATAATGCAGCTGGTGATGAAACTATTTCCCACAAATTCATAACAATTAGTGGCAATTGAAGCCCACTATTAGAACTAGTGTACGTGACAACTTCATCATCAGAAAGGCATGCATATTTGTGACAGCAAAAATTGTCACATTTTATTTTTTAATAGTGAAATATTACTCTTTGCGACACTAAATTGTCACATATATTATGCTTTATTGTGGCAAAAAAATCGCATGGCAATTGTCATTATGGCTGACACAAGAAAATAATTTATAACATGCCGTTATAGGTAATTATACTTATCACAAGAAACTTGTTGAAATAAAATAGTATTTATCTTGTACTTGTGTTACATTGCTGCAAGCATTATACATTGATATCATATTACAAAGTCACAATCCCGATCATCCTTTGTGAGCATGAACATCATCCTTTGACGCATGGTGGGAACGAGTGGCTGCGGCTGTGACTGGAGAAGTGCGTAAAGGGCTCAACTCCCTCATCATTTTGGGGGCTTGGTGTATTTGGAAGCATCGGAACAGCTGTGTTTTCAATGCAGCCTCTCCTAGCATTGTCAACTTGTTAAACATGGTTAGAGAGGAAGCTGAGCTGTGGACCTTGACCGGAGCTAGAGGTCTGACCTCTAGGGGTGTTGACTAGAGCAGTCTGCTCTCTGAGCCTTGGGTCGTCCTTTCCTATTGAAAGGCGCTTATCCACCTCTTTATAGTGGGTGTGTGTGTGTGTGTGTGTGTTTAGGAGTCTTTCTGTATGACTCCAACCTTCTTCTATTAATATAATGCTGCGCAGTTCTCCTGCGTGTTCGAGAAAAAAAATTTGTCCATGCTTTGTTTAAGCAACATGCTCTGTCCCTGCCATCCTCTTTCTGCATATTTCTTCTCTTGTTCTTCTTCATTGATTTGCACTTACACGCAGCTCACGTACTGTGCAATTAAATGAAGATAACCAAGTAAATGTATGTATTTCTAAAACAAGATAAGCACTTTGCATGCCACACTATAGTACTATACCTGGATACGCAACAACCATTAGTTTCATGCTTGTTTGATCTGCAAGAGAAAGACATACAACAAGACATTATGGTTAATCTACAATTGCTACTGAACCTAAGACATGAGGATGAAGAATAAGAGAAAGGACTAGACTCCACACTGAGTGTTGCTTCTAAGTAGAATGCATCACCATGGCAGTGCTCTAAAGCTTCCAGAAGACATGCACAACACTCAATCTCTCAACCTATCTATCTCTATCTCTATTGTGCACATGGTATAGAACATGGCCTTTTATACATGAAGCTTAGGGTGAACATGTTGGAGGAGCTAGCGCCACCACAGAGTTGTTGCGTGAGCCTTACCAAGTCGCATTATTTCAGGCGGGTCAGTTCCTCAATAGAAGGATGTTAGGATTATCTAATTAGGTTTGGGGATATATATCAGTTCTCCAATCGCTGCATACATCCAAGATATCATCCGAGCGGCACCAATATGAGCCATACGGCCATGCATACGCCCTACTGCATCGTGGGCCTGAACTGGGTAGTCCCACAAGTTGAGTCAAGAGGCACAACTTGTATGCATGCACGTGTGCAGTTGAAAGGTAACCACATTTAACTATGACAAAATGCCATTACAAATTAAGATTAATTCAATTACGACTTGTATACTTGGTGCACAGAACTTGCCTAGGCCATCTATTAGAGCACAACGGCACGAGCTTGCGTGCAAACTTCATCGGAACAAAATCAGCAAAATTTACTTAAGATAATCACTAGTAGTTAGGTCAGTCAGGGGTTCCATGACCATGTGGGACAAGAAAAGAAAGAAAGAAAAATACCGCAACAATCAAAAGAAGCCGCGAACCCAAAATATGTGCAGTGGCTCATGTTTTGCATCATCAGGAACATGATGATTCAAACATATTTTACAATGACAATATTGTGCCACTAATTATAAATCTTGTAGTGATAACGTGATAATTCATCACTTAAGAATCATCATTACTAACGTGTACTGTGATGAAATATATTTTGCTACTAATAATAAATCAAGTAATGTGGTAGTTCGTCATCAAAGAATCATCACTGCTAAGGTGTAGTGTGACAACTTAAATAGTTTTGCCGCTAATTATAAACATTGTAGTGACAACCTGATAGTTTGTCACTAAAGAATCATCAGTACTAAGGTGTATTGTGATGACAATATTTTGCCACTGATTATAAATCATGTAGTGGCAGCATAACAATTTGTCACTCAAGAATCATCACTGCTAAGTTGTACTGTGACGACTAAATATTTTGCCACTAGTTATAAATCAAGTAGTGACATCATGATAATTTGTCACTAAAGAATCGTCACTGCGAAGGTGTACTGTGACGAATAAATACTTTTTCACTAATTATAAATCAATTAGTGATAGTGTGATACTTTGTCACTGAAGAATCATCACTATTGAGGTGTACTATGAGGACTACATATTTTTCCACTAATTATAAATCAAGTAGGGGTGGCGTGATAGTTCGTCACCAAAAATCGCCACTACTAAAGTGTATTGTGATGACTTAATATTTTGCCACTAGTTATAGATGAAGCGGTGGGAAAAATATTTTGTCACTATAAATATGGTCAATAGTGACAAAACAAGCTTTCATCACAATATTTCGTCACTAAATAGACAAACTCTTGTAGTGAACATGGGGGTGAGGGAGGAAGAAGGCATAGTAAAGGAGGGGTTAAGGGGAACAGGCTGATCGGGGCCTTTATATTTTAATGGTGTTGTGCCTTATGATGGTTTGATAGCCCTAAGCAGGCAAGCAACCTCTTGATTAGATAATTTAGGAACTCTTTTATCTCAAAAGCATCCAATAGGTGTGGCTGCTAATCATGTGACGAGGGTGCTCAATGTTGGATATTATGTGCTTTTAGCTGAATAATTCCATATTTAAGTATGAATATAAAAGCATAATTCTAACATAAACAATGATATAGACACTACTAAAATGTATGCAATTATATAACTCTTTTCCATGTCATCTAAAAGTGAAATTATACTCAACATGTTAAACATAAGAGAATAAACAATAAACACATTGCTCAAATTGTCATATATTTAGCTCTTAGATGTAAGGAGCCCTAAACAGAGAATGAACACACAGAAGCGATGGCAATCAAAGCCACCAAGAAGATAGCTTGGCAAGGCACGTTGAAGATAATGTCGTCCCAGAAAACCTTTCGCCGCCGCTATTACGTAGTGATCGGCATGATTCATGGAGATACAATGCCCTTCTCCATAATCAGAGACACACCGAATAATGGAGTTGAGGTTCAGAAGTCACTGCACAAGACAACAAATAAATGTGTACCAGCCAAATGCTCACAACAGAGCAATCAGTGGCGAGAGAGTAAATGTGGGGGCCTGCACCCCCAACCTTCTAGGAAAAGCAGTATGTGGGCATGTGGGAGTCCCCTCTTTTGGAATTCTATCACATACATGACTGCAAGTTAATTCGTCATGTGTTAGCATGTAACTGTGGCAGTACAAAAAAAGAATTGAAATGAGTATTGATTATTGTTTAGACTTACTTGCTATCATCTTTCCGAAGTGTTGTTTCTCTTTTATATCCTTCAGGAGCTTCATCAGCTTTATATTGAGCACTCGCACTACAATATCTGCCCGGTTTTCTCTTCTCTGGTTTCCAATTTCATCTATCATGTGCTGAATCTCTGGCCACTTTGCAACCACCGAGAGATGTTTTTTAGCTATGAAACTTGTGAAGATGCGACTTCGAAGTATAATGTGAGATGGATTTCTACGAGATTGTTTGGTAATTTATATTGAAAAGGAATTGGCTGCAAAGATTAGTAATGATGATATTATTAAGGCCTATGATCTTGCTGGTAGTCGTAGAGCTAAGTTTAAGTTAATAGAGATGTAATTTTCTTTGCATTGTAATTTGCGAAACATATTACTCTGATATGTGACTATTGGATCGGTAAATCCGGTATGATTCATTGGTTCTACTCTACTTGTTGTCCATGTTACCCCCCTATATCCAATTCCTGGCTCCGCCCCTGAGAGCAATCTTCTAAGAAATCACAGCTGAGCTTGATAGCAGCCAAGTGAAATCACCTCCAGATTGCAGCGGACCAGAGAAGGACTGGAGTCTGTCAAGACTCCAATCGATTCACCAACCCGACCGGCTCCTTCACCTCCGCCTTCCCCTAAGGCTTTGAGTGGAAGCTCTGAGTCACCAAGAGAAAGACCAGGGAAATCGAACGCTCGGGTGATAGAAGGTGGGGGAAATGAGAAGCAACTATTCAATATTTTCTTTCCAGTGAGGAATCCACCACCTTATAAAGGGAAGAGGCCATGGCGGTGCTGCCGCAGCGGCCAGCGAGAGGGAGGCCACAAATACTCAGGCCAATCCCATCCATGCGAAGGGAGTTGATTCTCTCTCTCTCCCCCTTTCTATGACAGGTGGGTCCCACCGGACTCAAGTCAGTTTAAAGCCAACCAAAATCCAGAAATTACACAGGAGCCCTCAGAACCAATACTCAATTAGGTTGGATTAATCCCATTTCTGGTATGTGTAGTGTTGACAACCGTAAGTGTCTTCTGACCAGGTGGATGACAGGATGATCAAACAATATACGTGTGCTTATAGCACAAAATAATTGTGGATGACGATTTTTGTTTTGCTGAACATTTTCGTATTCAATCAGGATTCTGATTCTGTGGTGTCCTTGATATATTTGCTTGCAGATTTACAGCTGTAGCTATGAGGGTGAAATTTGTTTTATGGACCTTGAGAGGGAGAACTTTAATATGATCCAGCTGTGTGACTATCCTGTTTTCTCGCTTTGTCAAGCACCAAATAGTGCCAGCTGCCTATATTTTGGTGAGGGAAATGGTGAACTGAAACTTTTCGATGAGAGGATGGGTAAGGTGTCAACCACATGGAATTTACATGGCAATAGAATCAACTCAATAGATTTTCATCCGGAGAACACGTATATGCTTGCCACAAGTTCGACAGATGGAACAGCTTGTATATGGGATATGAGAACCATGAAAAAGAAGGAAGCAGAGAGCTTGAAGGTTTTGGAACACAACAGATCTGTTCAGTCAGCTTATTTCTCACCTAGTGGCCTCATGGTTGCAACAACAAGGTGCTCTTTTTCGTCACCATTTTCCTACACTTCTTATGTTGGCTGTGATTTACATCTGTTCCTTTTTTTTGGTAGAAAGGATCTCCTGTTTGATTTAACAATGAACATGTTTCTTGAACCACCATTTTATTACGGCCAGATGCAATGAAGTGATGAGTTATCGTTAGGTTATTCTGCATACGCCATACAATCATGTGATGTAGTCTGTTGTTCGAATACACTGCTGTGGTTTTATTGGTAGCTCAACCGATCTTTTCTTATTAGCATCTGTATGAGCTTGGTCTTTTGGTGCGGCGCTTCTTTAAATAGTTTCTGTTATGCTTGTGACTTTTAATCTAAGGTCTATTCAATCCAATTTATTCTGGCACCTCTAACTTCAGTGGATGAGTACATACTGTTTTGTTCTGTTAGCATGACTAGTACCTAGTTCAGGCTTAAACCTTATGCCAATGGTATTATAGATATCTCTTAGCACATTAACCGACAGCATGATGTTTGATGTGTTTCTTGCAACTAAATATTAGGAATAACTTTTTTTTACTGTTACTCCCGTTTGTTCTTGTCAAAACCACTTATTTCAGTTTCATCATTTGACTCCCTCTCTTCGTAGTCATTTCAACCAAATCCTCCCATATAATTAATAATCCAATAAATTAATTACGTGTTCACATATGATTCATATGATGTAGGGCAGGAAATATAAAAGGGGCTGAGTCATATGATCAGTGTTTATAATTGCAAGTAGCAGTAGCAGCAGAATGTTTATAGTAGATATTGGATAGCGGCAATATAGTGGATGCAAGATGTTCAGATATATTTACAAACAATGAAGTTAATCAGTCAATTTTGAAGCAAAATAAGTCATCTTATTAGGATTAGTTGTTGTGCATGTCTCAAGTCATTAGGGATTCAAGATGGAATATGGCTAGAATATGCATAAAATGGATCATACAAAATCCTGAAATGTAGTTGTATCGTAGCACTGGTACTCATCAGACCTGATAAAGAGTTCATAGCAGGCTGTAGCGGGCCGGCATGGATGGGCAACTGTACAGAGCGCACTGCAGCTACTACCCCCTGTATGCTATAGTAGGCTATTTAAAGCAATGCACTATTCGATAGTTTGTGACAGAGGCTCTGACTGAGATTTTTTGCTTTGAGATAAAAAGGTGATCCAATTAATAAAACTTGGAGAAAGGGGTGTTATATGAAACATGGTAAAAGAAGGGGAAGCTACACAAAAACTATTCTATATGTTTGTCGTCTGCTTAATCTAGCCCACCCAAAGTTTTTGTGCCATAAGCAATTTAACTCAAATTTCAAGTAAACATTGGAGATTTTTTTTATTTTATTGTTTCACAGGTTTATGTGCTTACAAATGAATTTATTCTTATTCTATCCAGCCTAGACGATACTGTCCGAATCTTTAGCATGGATAACTTTGATAAGTCGCACATTGTCAAGCATTATAACCAGACAGGCAGATGGCTTTCTACATTCAAGTATGACAGCTCTTCTCACCTAGTGCCGTGATCTTGAATGAATATTTCTTCACTTAACAAACTAAATTCACGGTTGCAGGGCAATCTGGGGCTGGAACGACACAGACCTATTTATTGGAAACATGAAAAGGGCAATAGATATTATCTCAGTTGATCTCGGTGACAGTAGCCTCTCAACTTCGAACAGCGGATGTCTTGAGAGCGAACACATGACAGCCATCCCATGCCGATTTTCTGCACACCCATATAAAGTTGGCCATCTTGCTTGTGCAAGCTCCGGTGGTAAGGTGTTTCTTTGGACCAGAGATTGAATTAACAAGATCTCCAATGGCTGCCTTGTGACTTATTGCCGGTTCTGTTATGCCCAAAGTACTGCTAGGAAGATATTCATTTCGTTGGTTGTAATACCTAATGCTTGTTTTATATCCTGCCAACGAAATGTATAATAGTTAGGATGGTAGCACCATTCTTCCTTTTGATATTTTATTTGGTGGAGCTATTATGTATCCGTGGGGGAAATGTTTATGAGTACGGTATAAAATGATTATGCAGTGTAGTTTACATCTGTAATTTAGCCTTCTACGTGGTGATTTAATCAGGGTTCTAAATGACCCCGTGAACTTTGGGATCCGTCTACTCCACCCTTGAACTTTAAAACAGTCTAAATCTCTTCCTATGGTATAAAGTGTATGATGTCCATGCATTGTGTTTCTATATAACCGATTTACATCTCACGTGTCTGGTATTACTAGTAAGGTGTCAAATATCAAATAAGGGTAATACATATTATTACAATGGAATATCAAATAAGGGTAATATATATTATCAAACGTGTTCTAAAACTGAACAGTGAATATCAATTTTATCTTACGTTATTATGTATCAAGCAAATCATATATGTTCAAACTTGTAAAGAATAATGGCACGCTAAACATTACACAAATAACAAAGGTCCTACAAGGAAAAAACATCTTACCAAAACTGAACAGAATTTCTGAGGATTTTCATCACAAAAACACCTATTAGAATCGCAAAATCCATCCACAATATAAGCATGTGTTCTTAACAAGTTTGCTTGGTATAAGCATCGTAATTTATATACCAGGCCCTAGCTGTTCAACTTGGTCTCTGCATTCCCAAATTGATGGTAGATTGTGTATATCAGGCTACAATTGTTTTCCTGCTTCAATATACGTATACCTTCTCCTCAGTCCATTTTCAACTGTTGGCATATATCAATATGTGAGCATGAGTTTGTCACCTTTTGACACCTTGTTACAGTAACAGAGCACAAAATGGACTACAAAACATCATCTCTCTGGGCATGCAAAGCAAGCATCATTGAGATAAACATTGTAAATATGCAAAGAAGCTTGATTGTATTACAATAGTCCATGAGCCATATAAATAGTACAGGGACTACAAGGACCCAAACGCTAGATATATAGAAAATAACACTTATACCCTTAACACCCCCTTAAATGCAAGATATATGTAATAGCATTGCATTTGAAAGGGTTGATACTAAAAAGAGAAAAATCCAAAGTCCGTGTCTTGAAGACGTTGTCATAGCGTGCAGCTCTTGAAAAATTTGTGTTGAAAAGATCACCTCCCATCCGAAATTGTTCAGCAGCCCATAAAACACAAAGTATAGGGACCGAGAAGGTAGAGGTAAGTAGGAGCAAAATCGACTACGGTAACACAACGAAGAGAATATGGAATGTGACACAAATAGAAAGAGTTGTCAAATTAAACCAAAAAGGAAGATAGAAGCATAGCGGCACAAATCGAAGCTCGAGACAGCGGCGGCATAGTGCACAAGAAGTGCAGTGGAGGCACGGTGTAGAAGAAGTGCGGTGGCCTTAGAAGCTCAGAGCGGCGACATGAAAACTTCTATGATCTGCAGCAGCTTAAAGATAAAAGCGGCGGCTATGGCTATGCTAAAAAGGAGATGACCACACTCATCCAGGAGGATGAATCATGGCTAGCAAAGCAGTCGACTGACCAACAAGAATTTTGTGGACTCGTATAACTTTGACGATCTAAAAGAGAGAAACTACAGACTTATATGGATGCAACGGAAGACTCTAGGACTCCAGAAAAAGGACTAAAGATACTAGTAGTAGACGTTTAGCCTAAACTGGCCCACAGGGGTTGAGGCCTAACCGGATCCATTACCATATTTTGTGCAATATTGCTTACTGTATCATGAAAAAAAAACTCCTCTCCCAATATAGACAGATGGCTCTCATCGTACATACACCAAGATATCAATATAATTGAGACTCTTAAGGGACAATATATCTCTGTGTTCTTCTATTTTTCATGTTTTGAGTCGTTTATCATCGGCAACAGGACCACCATAATATCACTTGCAAGGCATAATGTAAAGTACACTTATTTGGTGCCTGCAATGGATTGCCGCGGCCATTACTCTTACCAAACGTCATTACTCGTTAGTTGACGCGTTCACGGGTACAACGATAATAAGACCGACCTTCAATCACTGATATGTTGAGCCATGCCTGAAGCAGATTGTCACAAGTTAATACATGACCTCCAGCCAGTGACATCAAAACTAACTAGCCTAAAATATAAGCTAGTAACAAAACTATAGTTGTCAAGCATAGGCATGTAAAACACCTTTTTGACTGTCAAATCTCGTATCATACTGGACACGGTCAAAAATTATAATGAACTACAGACCCTGGTGCCCACGCAACAAATAAATAATTTTATCAGATACTAATTTCTGCCAGTTCCATCAACTCACCAAAAAGTTGGTAAATTTGGATAACAGTGTAATCAGAAACTACAAGAGTTGATAAGATCTTGAAAGACGGTGAAAACAAACATGTTACACAAGGATACCAGCAACAAACGTACGGTACTCATTTTCATTCTGACGGCAAATTATGTGGTGACCAGAAAACAACCCGGATATGCAGACAACCCAACATGATAGTCTAAAATGATGTTCTGTACAACCAGACTGACGATTAATCTCATTATGCTCATTATACCGAACATGGTGCCTCCAATATGAGATGGTGGCACAAACCAAACCATAATGAAGCATGAAACGATTTTACAAGGCTTAGGTTAGATCATCCTCATCATCCTCCTTTTTCTTCAGCTCATTCTTTGCCCTGAGGAGGAGGGTTGTTTTCCAAGGATCCTGAAAAAAAAAGTGCATGCATTAGATGCATGGTAGAAACCAAATAAAATGTGTAAAACTCATGTACAGTGGTCTCTTTCAGAGCACTTCTTAAGGTCACAATGTCAGAACAATCAGCAAAAGTCTCGTGGCAAACTAGTAATTGCAGAAACAACTCACAATTTGTCACATAACATTCTAATTATCTACATAACTGCATATCCTACCAAAAAATATGTAGTTGAGTCAAATGAATATCATACAGGTTGTTTATTTTTATACAGTTACAAAGTATGAATTTACAGGATGCATTGTCATAGACAAGTCACACACCAAAGAGTGAAAATAGATTCCAACTGAACATACCAGACGTGTCATGCCATCAAATTCCTTGATGGCATCAGTAAATTTGGCAACATCTCCTTCATCCATAGATGCAGCAAGATCCTACAATGAAATTTCCAGTTCGGTATAAGCTCCTTCAAAGAAGAAACTGCATTTGTGTGGCTGTTTGATCAGCGAAATTAGGACTGCCATTTAAGATTATATATTTCATGATCACCAATTGAAATAATATGCTATTAAAGCAAGGAATGTAATGAACACAAGGATTGGCACAAGTATTGCGAAGAAAAGGCAAATAAGCATTGTATCATACAGCTAAAAGTTTGTATTCACGCGTCCCTGAGAAGGTCGGATCAATTTCCTGCAAAATAGAAAAAACAACTTTAGAAAGATGGCAATGGCACATAATAACTGGTCGAGATTTGAACAAAACAATATACACCTGGTATCGCTCCAATGAATTTGTGATAGCAACAGGATCACCTCTACATAATTGGCAAATGCCTGCATTAAGGAGAATGCCTCTGACACTATACTTCAAAAGATTATTGTTGATTGATTGACGAGCAATTGCTTCAAAAATCTCAGTTGCCTTTGGGTACCTAAAACATAGAAATTTGCATGAGAAATAGCACTAAAGGTTGTAATCCTGCATGACCTGTTATAAATTAAGTACATAAATCATCACAGAAGTCAATAAATGATGAAAATTATCAGATTAGCTAGAAATCCACTACCTAGAACAAAAAAGACATGTTCATGATGACTACAGCATGATGCTAATATGAAAAAACAAACACGTTTTCTTGAGAACTTATTTCCATAACACAGAAGAAACAAAAAAAAGATTCTATAGCAAATAAGTATAGGGGCTAATCTGCTACAATCCATTAGTAACAAGCTAACAGCACATGCTTTAGGATTTGTGTAATTTTCAGTGTGTGGAGTACAGAAACACTCCTCAACAGATAATCTCTTTAAAAACCAAGTACTTCACAACAATGGATTGTGTGGGGGCCATTTCTCTTTTAAAACAATGCAGAGGCCATGGGCATCTGACAGCTACCGTAGGAGGCCCAATAGGAGAATTCGCCCTACCAAGTATATCCTAGATCCAGAATTCGGCAACACGGGACAGAGCCCGAGAATTCGTAGGACAGAGAATTCTCATCCCAGGACTTTGCTAATCAAGGAATCTTCCTCGACAAGTTACCTGTGGCGATAAACATATTGGTTGTTGTTAACCCCTAATGCGCTAATGTGATTAACACTAATCTCTGCAGATGTCAGCTCGAGGGGATCGCTCAAGGGAAATGGCCAGTTTGCCCATGGCGGGGGACCACCGTCAAGGCCCTTATGGATAGTGTTTCTATAAATACCATTGTACCCACTATGGTAAGGGACAGACTGATAAGAAAGAGAAGAGAAGGAAAAAGAAATGACTATCATGTGTTCGTTTCCCCCTGTATAAGGCTTCATTATACAAGTTTCTCTATCAGGGGTTTTCTACTCTTCGGCAAATAGATTTTAGATTTTATTGAGGCAAATGAATAAGGTATTCAAATTAGTGAGATAATAATGTCAAACAGATATTTATTCAGTTCAAGCTGCTACCACATAACGCATAATCTACAAAAATCACTGTTACAAACATCCCTCAATAGATCTAGTCTGTAAAACTGGTAAGACACAGAACACATAATGCAATAACTACCATCATCTAAATCCAATTAATCAGCATCATATTTATATTCAGGGCATATAAACAAAATATTGAACAAGAAGATAAACAAGAAAATTTCAACAGATATCCTATAGCAACATAGAACACTAAATATACAAAACAAATCTAGTCATAACCTAACTGGTACTTTATTGTTAAAAAAACAAATGAGAGCAGGGAAGAAAGGGTAAGCTACATTGTATAACACAAAGTATGAATTTTGCCAATTGCAGCTCATGATGTTCAGAACATCTTATCAAACAGAATACTAGCAGGTAATTATATGAACCAAATGAAGATAATCTTACTGCTCCAACTGAGCAGCAATTTCGGCAACTTTCTGCTTGATGGTATTTGATTGAGATGACTGCCCCTCACTGTCAAAAAGGTCAGCAGCCCTTTCCAGGTAATCTGTAGCCTTCTCTAAATCTTGTTCTTGCTGATATATCTCACCAATGTCCTGAAAATGCATAAAATGCACGTTCATAACGGGTAAACACCACCAAGAAGATGGCCGGATGGCGTCGGCGTAGAGAGAGGGGAGAGTCTATAGACTAGAAAGACTTTGTTATTACTCTGCTTAATGACAATGGCATGCGGTAGCCTCTTTATATAGATGGCTCCCCCTAACAGATGTAATCTAACTCCAATCATATCTCTAACTATATCTCTAATACAAGGAAACCAATCCCTAACTCAAATAGAAACCAATCTCTTATTCCTAATACTACCCCAACTGACCCAAGGCCCATGTCTATAACAATAAAATGCACCATGATCGGTCATGATAAGCATCCCAAATAAAAGGATGTGCTTCCTTTTGAAAAATGTCATCATTGAAGAATAATGATAAGTCATATCAAAGCATATGCATGACCAATTGAAGAAAAGATTTCCTGATCATCTAAATTCATTCATTAATTACTCCAGGTTGACAGAAGGTAGTAAAAGATAAAAATATCTTTGCACAGACAAAATTAAACGATCAGTCACCTTGCTGTATCTTGCAGCCATGTTCAATCTACCAATTTCCAAGAAAAGATTAACTGCATGGTTTAGCGCTTGCGCAGCTTCTGCATAAATTGGAGCCAATTGTAAATGAATAAATAAATAAATAATAGTTAGCTAAGCATGTCGAGAATAAATAAATCAAATGACAGAAAGCATTAGGCATCACACATAGTGAAGGATATGCAACAGAAATGAAACTTCCCTGTTACATCTCCCAGTCTTTAAAAGTTCACGAGATTTAAATATTAGACATGCAATAAATATTTATTAGAATATTCAATGCTTCAAAGCTCTCCCATACTGCTCTCCTTCAAAACAAACATGTTCCGTGACTAAATTAAATTTTCACTGGAACTAGGGAGGCTGCTAGTTATGCTTTAAATCGCCTTCTTAGTCCTTTAGGCTCCTTGTTTTACTGGGCACAACAAGATTTTCAACAAATAGATCTTTGTAGTCTCTTAAATACAAACCACCAATATAATAGTTTATGTCAGGAAGTTCCAGTCTTTGCTATATTAGCACAATTCATTTTCCAATTGACCTTTCAAGTTACTCAGGTCAGTTTACATTAAATAAAATTTCCTTTCAGTCTTTTTAAGTTAATGTTACTTGGTGATAAAACTGTATAAGTAAACCATCCAAAGATGATCAGGGTTGAAAGAAAACTAATGTTGTTAAATCAAAAAAAGCGTAGCACAAGTGAATCACTTGTTTTGTTTAATATGAGACAATAACACAAAACCAGCACAACATACTGTTTTGCATGAATTATATTGTCAAGGAATAAAAAATCACAGCGAATTAATGGTGGAGGAGAAGCGATGCTCAGAAAACAGTAGCTGAAGTACCCTGAGGTGAGAACTTTTTGTAGCAATTTGCAGCCTCCACATAAGCTGAGGCAGCTTCATGCTTGCTATCACCCTGTAGAGCAAATTAATAAACAGCATAAGTATCTCCTCGTTTCAATTGCATGATCAATCAAGATGATAAATGGATAGCCCAAAAGAAGCAAACCAACCAACCTTCAAATGACAGTTCGCAATCTTGATGTACACTGATGCAGCTCTGCTCCCTGATGACAAAATTGGTTACAATCATTAAGAGAATGAGGCTGTGTTCTTTTCATACAGGGAAGTAGTACTTAAAGTACTTAGTATCAATCTCTTGGAAAACATTTCTTGAGTTTACATGCCGATAAAATACTTAACAATCACAAACGGCACACTGAACAAGCTGACAAATGCAGATCAAATGCCAGTAGTTGGGACTCCCAATGTGCTACAACGACACAACGTTTCCTTGAAGTAGGACCAGACCCGACCCAACCGCTCAATAAGACAACCAAACATACTTTGGATTGCACGCCAGGCTAAGTTTTACAGTAATTGCGCTCCACTCTATCAAACGCTCATTGGAATCAATCAATACACAGAATAGATAACAAAACAATCTGATCTGAAGGGCTATATACAACAGTTGCATTTGCATATTCATGGAATCAGTTCACTAGATCCCATTCAGGTCACCCTACCAAAAGGGTTTAAAATCAACCCGCACCATGCCACCATATGCACATACTTCTAATCAATTCAATAGCATCCTTAGGCCAAACTATCAAACTACTTCTTTCCAGTTTCGAATCATCTCGACAAAATTGAACGTCACTAATCCAAACACAAGCCTTGCGCATCTAACAATAGCACCAGATTACGCAGCGCGTTTCTAGATCCGCAGCCCAAGATCCCGCTTCAACGGAATCGCGCCAAACCGGGGACTCGATCCTGTCCCCCGATCGACTCGTAGTTCCCACAAGAAACAGCCAAGAATCATCCCCAAGAAAGGGGAAAAGATAACCAGAAATCGAGAGATGCCATAAAAGAAAGATGTGGAAAATCCGCCGATCAGAGGCGCGTGGGGATGGAAAAGGCACGGAGCCCGCAACTCACAGTTCTTGGCGAGCTTGAACGAGTTGGCGGCCTTGTCGAAGAGGTCGGCGGCGTCCTCGTACTTGGAGCCGAAGAGGCCCCAGCCTGAGAGCTTCTTCTCCGCCTTCTTCTCCAGGTCGTCCCCGCGCGCCTCGTGGTCCCCCATCGCCGCCGGTTGCTAGTTCGATCGCTTCTGCTTGTCCTCCGAGCCGGGGCGGCGAGGCGACAAGATTCGTGGGGAAACACACCACGCGGAGTGGGCGAGAAGAGGAGGGATGGATGTCCCTGTTTCTCCGGCTCGCCGTGCTGCTTGTTGGGTCCGGTCGGGTGCGTCCGTGTGGGCCCGACAGTGCAGCTGAAGATGGGGGAGTACACGTGGCAGGCTGAACAGATCCAGATCGGCGAGTGGCACGGAGAAAATTGTTGAGACCACGGCGAGTCTAAGAATTTATCTTCTATTTGTCTACAAAAGGTTTTTTATTATTATATGGTACCAGTACCGTGTCTCACATTCTCTTTCCTATTCCTCCTCACATACATTTATTATCTGAGCCCACCACTGCATAGGCTCCCGTGCCCAGCTTGTTGCTTGCATGAGAGCCAAGCTCTCATCTCTCTCCTTTCTTCTCTCCTCCACATCAGCAAAAATGCTGACTAGCTTGGCTATAAGACCATTATTGGACTTGCTCTAATCGATCAATTTCTCTTTTATATAAAAGATATGATCAAATACAAAAAACAATATAAATAGTAGATTATAATACAGAGATAGGGGGAGAACTTTTAGTCTTTTTATTGCTTTATCTTTTTCACGTGTATACAAAATAGTCAATATGACTCCTTATTTATAGCCTAGTGGTGAGGTGCTTACCATGGGCCAAGACTTCAAGCACAGGCCTAGATTTCCCAACAAAAATATATTCCACGCCTGGTTTGGACAAAAAAATAAAACTATCAAAAACTGTCTGGTTTGGACAAAAAAAAGGAAACAAAATTATAATTAGAGCCAAACTGAGATAAAATAGTTTTGTACCCTCAGCTGTCGGATAAGTAAAGCCACAAGATGTCAACCTATTCTTTCTTCTCCTCATGAATGACTCCCTCACGTAAGCATTCCTCTTCCACCCGTGTCCTCCTCGGCCTCTTCGTTGCCGCCTCCTCCTCCATCGTTAACGTGCCTCCTCCTCCTTCCGCAATCTTTACCAGTGCTAACGCCCCCTCCTCCACCACTTCCACCAATATGTTGTTAGTGTGGCCATCTCCCTCTCATGTGACACCAAAACCCTAATGCACCCCAAGTCCTTACAACCATCGACAAAGAGCAGTCGTCTTTCACCTCTACCCCTAGTGAAAGTTTTACAATCACCGATACGAATGGAGGCAGCTAGCGAAGCTCTAGTAGCACATGCAACCAACTGGGCGAAGTTGGTTTGCTCCTTTTGTGTGGGAAAATAAATGCATCTTGTAATATTCTGAAAAATCATAAGGAATATAAAAATGAGGGCAATTTAAAAATTCTTGCATGTATTTATTCTCCCTTGGTTTTCATTGGGGTTTCTTTGGAAACATTTTATTTTTGAAAATCAAAAGTGCATAAAATATAAATCAGATCGAATACGACTCAAATAAGTATACTTAAACTCAGCAAGAAATCTTCTCATTTTTTTTAGAAAAATCAAGAGAAATAAAACTTTAAAAATCTACCTAATCGTTCGCACCATCCGAAAAGATTTTCCCTAAATCTTTCGAGTGCATCTGGCGAGTGACTAAAGTCCCCAAATCTTTCAAGTAGGATAGGCCATATTTATTTTATAAGCTCAAACAACTGTCTCTTTAGGAAGTCTTGATTGTAATCGAAGGAAAATAACTGTAGCTCTTTAGGAAGCCTTGCTCATAATTTAGAAAATGACCTGTGAACAGCTGAGGTTTGTATCCACGGTTTAACTGAAAATCTATCATCTCTTTTGCAAATAGTATATGTGGATTTCCTAGCGTGTAAATATATTTTAATGGGGTAACAAATAAATATAATTCTAGTTTGCGTGTGAAGTATTCACTGAAATATGTCCTTTTTTCTCAATGTATAGATCGACTTTGGATTTACAATTTTTTGGCATGATGGATTATATCATACCCTATCTGTGTGATTTTTTTGGGGGAAATTTCCATAACTATTTTAGTTATTTTTCAAACAATGGGAACACTGGTAGCACCAATTATGTTGGAAGCACTAGAAATGTTCTATGGCCTACGTCTTATAAATGATGAAGCCAGAACTCAGTTAAAAAGTTGAATAAAGACCAAGCCATACATTCACTTGGGCATCCACTCGAATTAACAATGGATAAGCTTTTTACCTCAACAATGTTGCAACACGAACTTCATTCCAATCAAAATGAGCATCATTCTTTTAAGCGAGCACACATTTGGGAACTTCATCTCACACGAGCCTAATTTAAGCTGTCAGCGAACTGATGGTTTTAACAAAAACAACAGATTCGTCTATACATCTAGCGCAGAATACATCTTTCAGCGAACTGATTGATTAAAGAAGAGAAAGGGAGCATCAAGGTATGTCTACTTTTACCTTTTCTCTACTGTACTTTATGGTGCCTTAACCTTGCTTTTTACCATGGAAGTGGTGAAACAGCAGAGGATACGGCAAACGGGTTCTTCTTCTTCGAGTTTGCATGGTGCATCAGACCCAGGTACTCGGTGTATTCGAGTACTGTATCGTTATGTGTAGAGTACTTGACGAGTTCAAGTACTGTATTATCATTATCAAGTATTTAGTGTGTTCGAGTACTGACAAGCCGTGGTCGGTGAATCGGTCGATGAAGCCGTGGTCGAAGATGTGATCAAAAAGCCGTGGTCGATGAAGCGGTCGAAGGCACCGTGGCCGAAGCAGCTGTGGTCGAAGGCACCGTGGTCAAAGTAGCCGTAGTCGAAGGCACTATGATCGAAACAGCTATGGTCGTGAGGCATGGTCGAGACATCGTGGTCGAAGAAGGACTTGAAGGTTTGTATGTGGTTGTAGATCGAGCCAGATAGCTATTAGTATGTACGTAACTGGTCGTGTTCACTAAATTGAGTGAGTTGGTTGGTAGAACGAGTCGTTCGAGTAGTCCGGCCCAGCGAGTGTGATCGTGCTGCTGCGCCGCTTGCGGCCGTTCGGACCAGCGCGCAGAGGAAGGTGAAGGGGCATCGACGAACACCCTGTAGCCCATGATGCCGCTGAGATTGTTGGCGCCAAGGTTCTTGGGGAACCACTACCCCTTCTTCGTGTCGATGTACGGCCACAGGATCCCCCACGAGACGATGGAGCCGGCGAGCATGGAGACGGTGATCATCAGTGGGCAGATCATGCCGACGCCGACGTTGGTCGTCGAGAAGTCAAAGTAGAATCTGATTTGTTGGTACCAAAAAGCATAGGCATTTCCATTACTTCACAATGGCAGAGGATACGAATCCAAAAATCAGTAGGATTAAGAGCAAGTACAATGATGCTGACTAGGTTGTCTCTAGCGAAATCCACGTCAACACAATCCTATGTGGAAGAGAGAGACAAGAGGAGAGAGAGTCAAGCTGCCCCTCATGCAAGAGGTGACCTCTAGCACATCATACGAGGACTTGGAGGCGATGCTAGTTCTTAGGGCATCCCCAATAATAGAGATAGCAGTTGTCTATTAGTCATTTCCATGTCATCTAGAGACAATAAAAAAAGATAGCTAATACAACAAGCTGTCTATAAGATTACCTCTATAAAGCACATAAGTATTTAATGCTTGCATGTAGACATATAAGATGTTCATCAAAAGTAAAAAACATCTTTGTGGCCATGTATGTAACAAATTATACTAGCCTCACTACATGCTAAACCCATGATCAAATATGGTACTTCAGGAATAAAATCGCAAGAAAAACAAAGACAAAATTGACTGCGTGCTAAGAGAGGTCAAGCAACATTAAATTCTTGAAATTGGTTGACTAAATAGTAGTCTTACAACGATATTGTTTGCAACAAAATAAGATAGGTGAATATAGCATGACAATAAGCACATTAGCAATGTTCTCATAATAAAAGATAATGCTAATCAGTCTCATGCATTCCAGAATACATCCGGCTAGTTTCAACAATCCAAAACTAACATTTTTTAAGATACCAAATAAGTGAACTAGCAGTTCTTGAGCACGCATCAACAAAACAATTCTTCCATACCCTACAGAGAGGATACACAAATGTAAATAAAGATCACATACATTGTTGCTATAAAAAGGATTTTGTGGTGATAGTTTAAAAGGAGAGGGCCGCCACAGAATGCAGTTTGGCTCTGTATAATGCAATCTGAAGCAGAAACTTCTGAACGTCTCATCTTACCTGTTAGTACCACACCAGGAAGCACCAAGTCAATTGTTCTTCCTCCTGAAATAAATAGATAAATAATTATCATTAACATTCTAATAGGAAATGTTAAGAAGTGAAGATGTGCAATATTCTACCATGGCTAATTATATTGCCTATTGCCAAATCGTTGCCAAATCGTTGCCAAATATGCTCAATTAAGTCTTTTTTCAGATCACTACCTGGGGGGTGACAATCCATTTCCCAGCAATGAAGGATGCACCAGCTTGCATGTAGTGTACTGATAAATTTCTATTTCAACAATAGGAATCAGAATAGCGTATATGACTGCAGTTACAGGTCATTGGTACAATACTGCAAAAGGGCAGAATAGCGTATATTGCCAATGTAATTGGTAGTAATCACTGAGCTACATATAGAAGAAATTTGACACGATAAAAAAAGCGCTTCAACAAAACATGTTAGAAAGGAATAGCATCAGAACTCGATGGATACCAAATATGTCATAAAACAGATTTTTTATAATACAACAAAGCATGTTCTTGTCAAGATCATTAAGCATTCTCTACTAAATGAACACACCAACATTCAGATCACAAGGCATGCTAGCACCAGATCAACTCTGCTTTTTTTGGAAGAATAGATCAACTCTGTTATCTTGCTGACAAAAGAAGCAATGATTATTCAACAAAGAATTCATCAAAAATGTACTTCTTTCTTGGTTACTAAATGTCCAAGGTTGAAACCGGTGTTTGCCTTATAAGCTATATATGCTTACTAATCTGATTTGTCCATCTGTTCTGCTGCACGGCACTGGCCTCGGAAGGATAGGAATTTGTGCTTGAAAGAAGCTGCAAAATGCTTCCAGTACTTGGGGCGAATTGGCCGCTTAATCATCTCATAATGCTTGATGGATGATTAACTAATATCTCTACAGGCTTCAGTTGATTAGTTCCTGAAGACAGAAAAAAGATAGAGATATAATAACTCGAGGCTTAATACAGTTATTTTCTTTTGAGAAAGACTGTGTTTTTAAATATCAACTGCGGCGAGGTCGGAAGGGTCTTTCGGTGCAGCAGACGGAGCTGATCAGAGAGCACTAGGATATTGGGTGTCCAAATAGAAGGGCACACTAGTTCCTTATTTGGCGTGCATAGTAGAGCTGCTCGTTTGAGTGATCTCTTCCTTTCGGCAACTTTGATCTGTGCAAGGTTGAAGATTCTTGGTGCTGTCAGGATGGTCTGAAAAGGCCATGGGATCATGCCATCCACACAATGATGCTTGCCTGAATCAGCAATAAAATAGCATGCTAGTTCAGGCCTGCAAAATTTTGCCTCCTCATGTAGCTTTGTCAGCTCTCAGAATGCTGTGCTCACATTACAGTTAACTTCTTTCTTTTTTTGACGGCAATTAACTTCTTCCTATTGCTAACAACGATGTATTAGTGCCGAATGTATTGCCGGATAACTTGTGAAACTCTCAGTAGTGGTATTGTACATGAGCATACAAGAAGCAACCAAATACGTACCTATCGCCTTCCAGCTTCTCAAGATCTGCAGAGCCTTATTCATCCAAGATAATAGGAGTAGAAGACTGGGCACCAGGGGAGATGGATGGGTCCTGTGCCCGCACTGCACCCCAGAAGGAGCCGGAGGCATACGGCGGCGGCGGCGGCGCACCCCAGCAGAACCCAAGGGTGGAGGGGATCCGTGTACCCCAGCAGGTGGAGGACAACGGCGACAAACCTGTAGCAGCCCCGGTGGTTTGTGGTGGCGGAGCACCCCACCAAGCTGCGGCGGAGGATCCCGAGTTGCCATCCGGCGCCGGCGCTATTTCACTCTTCGAGCGGCCAGCCATCCCAAGAAGATGAACTTGATTTCTTGCTTCTGAGGGAGGGGAAAAGGCGATGGGAGGCTGCTATTTGGGAAAAGGGGATTGATCTTGTCTTGCTTCTGAAATAGGATGAAATCGGCCACCATTTCGTGCGCAGAGTGACAATCCAGTTTCTTTCGCGCGCAAAATGAAAATCCATGCGGGAGCGCACTCGATCCAGGAAGCGCGTCCCGAAGAGATGACGCCGGCGATAAACTACCTCGAAGCCGTCGATAGTTGCTTCGGTTCCTGAGCTCGCTCGTCGACTGCATGCGCGACGGCCTCTTTCTCTTTCTTCCTTTTTCTCCCCTCCACGTAGGATATAGATGACGTGGGTTAGCTATTAGTTGGCTGATGTGTTCTTATTGGGGATGCCCTTAGAGCAAGTACAATAAGGGTTAGGGTCGCCTCTAGCGAAATATTAAATGCTTGAGTGCTTTAGTAGAGGTAACATCTACTCAACTTATTGTATTAGCTACCTCCACATGAGCTACATGTACTCTTTTTGCTTATGTGGCTAGTCCTAGAGGTGGCAGTCACCTCTTCTATTGTACTTGCTCTAATGTCGCTTACCCGGCGACAATATGCCATCAATCCGAATGTTGGGAAGACTTGGAAGCCGTAGTTCTTCCCGCCGGTGAAGAACCACCGGAATAGAGGCCACAGGACGGTGCCTCCCAAGGATTTGAACAGCGTCAACACCCACTGCCTGTGTTCAGAAAATCAAATGAGACAATAGAAATGCAATGAACGGATTATAACCCTCCTCCTAATTAACATGATAGAAAAGCTTGATATTTTTCTCATTTCAAAGGATTCTCATCTTATGTGCGTTGCCCATCTCCTACTTAATTTCTTACCTTGCTTGTTGGGCGCCATGAGGAGTTTGGAGGCTATTGATGAGGTGAGCCGTGGCTGTGCCGCTCGGGTACGTAAGCCGGTGTCAGATGAGCAAAGAAAACTCGGATAGAACCCCGCATGAAGATGAGCAAAGACAGCATAAATCTATCTGTAGACAAGATTTTTGTACAGAAGCATGATCGAAAGCTTGAGGTACTTGCTACAGACACACCAGATCTAACGTTCTTGGTTGAGATGATGAGTAGGTGCATGAAAAATCTGACAACAGAGCATATGGGTGTAGTAAAACGCATCCTAAGGTATATCAAACGAACACTATATTACGGGTGTGTCTACGAGAAGAAGGAAGAAGGTTTGGAGCTAGTTGGTTACTCAGACAGTGATCTAGCTGGTGATACAGATGATCGGAAGAGTACTTCAGGCGTGGCGTTTTTTCTGAGGTCGAACCTAGTCAGCTGGTGTTTGCAGGAGTAGAAGGTGATCACATTGGCCTCGTGTGAATCAGAGTACATTGCAGCTTGTGTGGCGGCCGGTATGGCTAGGTCGGTTGTTGACTGAATTATTGAAGACGAATGTTAAGAAGATAACCTTGAAGATTGATAATCAGTTGGTAATTATGTTATGCAAAAACTCAGTCTACCATGAGAGAAATAAAAATATCAACACTCGGTTCCATTACATAAGAGAATGTGTAGAGTCGGGGGTGATCGAAGTGCAGCATGTCTGCACGGAGGACCAACTCGTAGACATCCTGACTAAATCACTCGAAAGAATGAAGTTCGTGGAGATGAGGAAGAAGATTGGTGTGCGAAACATCGAAGACGGAAGACAATAAGCTTAAGTAGGAGATTGATAGAGTTAACCTAGTTGTCTTTAAGTCTGATCGAATATACGACCACGTTCAAGTTCTGTAATGATTGTAAGTCGTATGGACTGTAACAGTTGTAAGACATAAGGGGTCAGGAGTTAGAGACTGTTTAGATTCGGAGTTGGAAAGTCGGGTGTTTTTAGTATTAGATTCCAACATGGAATGCCGTGTTGGTTTCAAAGCCGTGTATGTTGTTCCTCCATATAAGAAAGAAGAAAAAGACACAAACACAACGCATTGCATCGGGTCGTAAAATTTGACTTGTGTCTACTTATGTTTTACGTATGTGTGATCATAAGAAGTTGACGATCATCATTTGTCTAGACTCTCTGGACATTCCCCAACAGACCTGATGCAACCGTGCTTGTATCAAGCGACTCTGCCAACGTGTATGCGGTGTTGAGCTGCTGTGCGCCTCGTATGAGCCTGTGTCGCCGTTCCACGTCTCGCCCTGAGAGGCTGCGGCCACTCTCTCCGGGCTGCGAGTGGCTCAACGATGTTCTTCGAGCTCTCGTGAGCAGGGGCGGATCCAAAGAGGACCCAGTGAGGGCACAGACCGCCACTCAATTCGCAGAAGTCCAGGTATATAGCCCAAGATTTAATGCTAGTGCCTGATCACCCCAACTAAAAGGCTCAACGATGTTCTTCGAGCTCGATTTTGTCTCGTGAGATGCCGATGGTGCTACCTGAAGATTTCAGTAGAAACAGATAATAAATCATACGCTTTTGCGAGGAGGCAGGACACCGTACAAACAGTGCCTACCTTGCTACGTGAGCCAGATAGATTGGGCAAACAAACACCCTTCAGGACTTGCAAGCGAGACCGGTTTCTCAGCCGAAAAATTATGCATGACCTCCTCAAGGCAATCCTTTAACGTGATTGTGGCCACAGGATTTTCACGTCACCGCTTGCATGATGTGCTGAGCTATTAGGAGGTGCCATCGTTGCCACCAAGCTGTAGACAAGGAGTTTCATCACTTGCAGTGGCATGCTTCGGTTGGGTTGTGTCATCCTTGTCACCTACCTAGCCAAACCGAAGCATGCCATGCCACCATGGACCGAACATTTTGCCCACTTTTTAGGCAAAGCATGCGCCATGTTTTTTGTTTACAATATGTGCTAGTATAGAATTAATTTTATCATGTTTTAGGGGAAAAAACATCTTATATATAGAAAATTATGGTGGTTATCATTTCAAACATTTGACTAGTTCAAAAAGATTTCAAAAGACCAACCTCATAAAAGGTAAATCCATTTAAAATTCGCCGACAAACTAGTCTTGATCTTAAAATGGCTTATACATGCACGAAATGAGTTTTGAGCCAGATTTTTCTCATGTATTATGGTTCAAAATGGCATTTCAAACTCATATATACAATGGACGCCCGTAAATTACAAATTCGTTAACATATTGACTCTAGAAAATTTATGGTGGTTTCTTACGAGTACACACCTTAACATGTTCTTCATGAGCTCTATTTCTGAACTAAATCCTTTGCTCATCTGTTGTTCTTTCACATCTCCGTGTACAACAAAGAACAACAATTACTACAACCCCACATTACGCAGAAACAGAAGCTCTCTGCTTGCCACCCACAATCCAGTGTAATACATCTTGCCTGCTCCCTCTCTAATCTCATATCCTTGCCCAATTAAGGCTACGACTAGGAGTATGTATGATCCTTCAATGCTGTACTGATCAAAACCATACATGAGATTACAAAGATATTCCGAAGGAGCTGGTCACTTGTAACATCTTGGTGCGAACCTGAGCTGCTACACGATGGATAAGGGCATCCTGCAGAGGGACTGTCCACAGCCAGTAAAAGGATTTGAGAATCTACAAGGATGTAAACACAAATAACGGCGTAACAGCACAAGTAGCTAATTGAAGTTATCATCAAATTAAATCACCAATCGCGTGACGATACACTTGTAGGCTGCAATAAGCACTTGTCAGGTTGGCGTACTATGTAAATTTGATCCCCCACACTGTCTGCTCCATATGTATCCTGGTTACGGTGCCATGTCCACAAGGCATATGTTGAATTCACAACCTGTATGAATTCACATGAGCTGATAAATTACAAGAAAGAACATCTAAGAATACATTTCCTACTGTGTTGCACACATCATCTGATGATCAAGAGTAAGTGAATTAACACAGTAGCAGTGGTATGAGTGTAGTATGACTGATGAATAAGTCCCTGTACTGTGGTCTTTGTGGGGCTGTGGTAGTTTTTGTTTTTTTGACTGCTTTAGGACAGCATCTGCTTTTAGAACAACATCTGCTTTTAGGACAGCATCTGCTTTTGCTTTAGGACAGCATCTGCTTTAGGACAGCATCTGCTTTTAGAACAGCATCTGTTTTTAGAACAGCATCTGCTTTTGCTTTAGGACAGCATCTGCTTTTAGGACAGCATCTGATTTAGAACAGCATCTGCTTTTAGGACAGCATCTGCTTTAGGACAGCATATTGACCGCTTTTAGGACAGCATCTAGGATAGCATCTTAGCATATGCTTGGCTGGTTCTCACCTATAAATATGTATCCCCAACCCTCGAGTTGGCATGGCATTGTGTGAGCAATAAACAAGAAAACTTGCCCCATCTCCTAGTGTCACCTCTCCATGAGAGTAAGGATCTTGCTATCACCAAGAGCAAGAGCCCAAATGACTAACAAGTGGTATCAGAGCCTTAGTATCCTGTAGCTCGAGCATCTCCCGCTCATCTCCTTCTCGGCCTCAGCAGCCCGACTAATAGCAGCAGCGGCTCATTGTCCCGCTCACTCCTCTCCGGAGACGGCGGCTCGTCGGCAGCCCTCTCCACGCAACAGCCCCGATGGCGTGCCATGTCCGCAGGCGATCTCGGCCTTCGGCCGCCTCGAGCATGCGGCGTCGCAGACGGCCGAGCTCGTCGTGGCAGAGCGGCGCAGCGAAGCGGCGAGAGACCGCCGCGGCGGTGGAAAAGCGTCAAAGCGGCGGCAGCCTGCAGGGAGGTGGAGCGTGGGCGGCGGCAGATGCAGCGCGCGCGGCGGCGAGAGGTCAAGGCTCTGCGGCGCGCAACAGCAGCTCGGCTCTGTTGATAGCAGGCGGCGACGCGGCCCTCGGCTGGAGAGGGAGGCGGCAAGAGGCGAAGCAGCGCAATGGGCACGTGCGCAAGACGCCACGGCGCGCGGCGGCCAGACGGCGCGACGCGCCGCGTGGCGCTCTGAGGAGGCGACACGGCGGTGGCGCTCTGGAGGAGGCACGCACGCGGCGGCGGCGTCTGGTCGGCGGAGAGCGCGCCCTCACAGCAACGCGGCTCTCTCCCGGTTGGTACCGTGGTCACCACGAGTACCGGTATCATCGAGGGCGTCGGCCGGCGGCGGGTGGCCTACCTCACCAAGACCAACTACGTCGAGTGGGTGCGGTGATGAGGTGAAGCTCAGTGCGGCATATGTGGGATGCGGTCCGACGGCGGCGTCGACTCGACGATCAGATCGACGGCGCTGGATGCTCTCATCGCCCAGATCCGCCGAGATGCGATTCGCACCAACAAGCGAATCGCCAAAGAGGCTTGGGACGCCATTGCTGCAAAGACGCGCGCGGCGGCGGACCGCGCGCGCAAGTCTACACCGCAGCACTACGCACGGAGTGGGAGCGCGGCCTTCAAGCCAGTGAGGGCGTTGATGACTTTGCTCTCGTCTCAACACTCTGTTGCACAAGTTGGTGCGATTCGCGGCGACACCTACGGCGAAGAGAGAGGCGGAGAAGCTCTTCCGCCGTCCCCGAGAAGTACAAGCGGATGGCTCGCTCGATCGGGTCTCGCTGACCTCTCCACGATGACCATCGAGGAGGCGTTGGGTCGCCTCAAGGTCGTCGACATCGATGAGCCACAGCCCCTCGGGACCCATCACCATTGGCGGAAGCTCCTCCTCACTCGGGAGCGGTGGGATGCCGGCCAAGGTGACAAGAAGAAGGAGCCTTCTTCCACGACAGCGCCGCAAGAGTGGCAAGCGCGCAAGCAGCGCAAAAGCGCCAGGCGGCGATCTTTGGCAAGCAAAGCCGACACGAAGCGACTCTTGCCACAAGCTGCGGCAAGCTTGGTCATTGGGCCAAGGAGTGTCGGCACCACGACGCGGCGAGCCCACGCCGCGCAAGCGAGGAGGAGGAGTAGCCGGTCCTGTTCATTGCTCATGCGAGCATCGAACTAGCTCCAGCCGGCACCGCCGCAATGGCTCTCCTCCACCTTGGCGAGCCAAAAGCACACGCCCTCCTCGGCGATTCCGCAATGACAAGACCGGCGGTGGTGCCTCGACACCGCGCCACCCACCACATGACCGGCGGCGGAGTTCTTCTCGAGCTCGACTTCAGCGTTCGAGGCGCCGTCAAGTTCGGCGACGCCCGCAGTGGAGATCAAGGTCGTCGGCTCTGCCGTCTTCGCCGCCAAGATCGGGCGAGCACCGGCCGCTCACGCGTCTACTACATCCCCGATCTGCGGAACTCCATCATCGCTTGGGACACTGGATGAGAACGGCTCGCGTGTCGAGATCGAGCACGCGGTGCCGCGGATTTGG
The DNA here is from genome assembly GCA_036346575.1 of Dendrocalamus sinicus. Classification (NCBI taxonomy): domain Eukaryota; kingdom Viridiplantae; phylum Streptophyta; class Magnoliopsida; order Poales; family Poaceae; genus Dendrocalamus; species Dendrocalamus sinicus. The sequence continues at coordinate 26,552,775 of CM070673.1, forward strand.
GATCTTCGACGCGCCTCCTTGCCAAGGTAACGAGGCGCAAATCGACTCTACACTCTTCACGTGCGGTGGCACAACCCTGTCTCGCGGCTCGTCGGACGACGCGGCGTGGCGATGGCACAGCGCTTTGGGCACCTTTCGGCCGAGGCCCGGCGGCTCGGTGCCACGAAATGGTGCGAGGCCTGCCGTGCCTTGACCATGTGGAGCAGCTCTGCGGCGTCTGCGTGTTGACGGCGCAGGCGACTCCCCTTCCCAGAAGCGAGTTCAGGAGCCAAGGAGAGGCTCGAGCTCGTGCACGGGACTTGTGTGGCCGGTGACACCGCCACACCGGAGGACGACGCCGCTTCTGCCGCCGTCGACGACCTCTCCGCTACATGTGGGTGATGGTCCTCGGCGGCAAGGAGAGGCTGCGGACGCCATCGCGCACGCAGTCTGCTGCGAGGCGAGTGCGCGCGCAGCTGCGCGCTTCGCGCACGCAGCATAACGGCGGCAACCACGGCGGTGGTCGCGTCGTCGCGCCGATGAGGGCATTCAGCGTCACTACTCCGCCGCCGCATGACCCGCAGCGTAACGGCGTCGCCGAGCGCGCAACGAGCGGTTGTAGGGATGGCTCGCCTCCTCAGCGAGAGGGGATGCCGGTGTCTCTCCGGGAGAGCGGTGGTGACGGCCGTCTACATCCTCAACCGCCGCCTACCAAGGCGCCGGCGGCGGGACGCCGCACGAGGCTTGGCATGGACGCAGCCGCGATCTCCCACTTGCGGGTCTTTGGCTCCTCGCGTTCGCCAAGGAGCTTGGCCACATCGGCAAGCTCGGCGGCGAGAGCACTCGAGTGTTCATCGGCTACGCGGAGGGCTCAAGGCCTACCGCATCCTCGACTGTCACAAAGCGCGTCGCATCTCGCGTGGCGTGTTCGACGGCGCGCGCGGCGAACGTGGGACAAGGCGGTGGGCGGCGGTTCGGCCTCGACTCGGGGACTTTGTTGTCGACTACGTCCGCCGAGAGAGCCGGGAGCTAGCGGCTCATCTTCACCGAGCTCGTCCACCTCGACACCTTGCTCGCCACGGCTCGGCGAGTGCTCCACCACCTTCCGCACCTGGCTACACCCCACCCTTCACCACCGGCTCACCACTCTCTGCACCGGCGGCCACACCACGGAATCGCCCCAACGGCCGGTCCACGATGAGCGGCGCATGGTGGAGTTCGCTACTCTGTCCCACGACGAGGACCGCGTCGACGCCTACCACGACGACGAGCCTCGCGCTATCGTACCATGGACAACATCCTCGGCGAGCCGCCTGCCCTCGGATCCGCAGGCGATCGCGAGGCTGGAGCCGCACTTGGCATGCGACGACGGCGAGCCCCGCTCCTTCGCCGAGGCGGAGGGAGACGCGCGCGTGGCGTGTCGCGATGAAGCGAGAGATGGACGCCGTCAGCGGAACCGAACGTGGAGCTGGCGGATCTTCCGCCGGTCACCGCGCGATCACCCTTAAGTGGGTGTTCGCCGGCGGGATGAAGCCGGCGCCATCGTCAAGCACAAGGCTCGCTTGGTGGCACGAGGCTTCGTGCGGCGAGGAGGGTCGACCGATGACGCCGCACGCGCCGCGCGGATGGAGTCCGTGCGACTCCTCCTGCGCTAGCTGCCCAGAAGGTGGCGTGTTCATCACATGGATGTCAAGTCGGCATTTCTTAACGGCGACTTGAAGGAGGAGGTCACGTGCATCACCGGCCGGGATTTGCGATCCGGCAAGGAGGCAGGTGCTCGCTGCGCAAGGCCCTATATGGCTTGCGACAGCACCGAGGGCGTGGAACGCTAAGTCGACTCCACCTCAAGCAAATGGGGTTCCAGCAGAGCGCACACGCAGGTCGCAGATCACGCGCGGGCAAAGCGGCAACGCCCTGGCGGTGGTGTCTACGTCGACGACTTGGTGATCACGGCACCAAGGATGCGAGGTGGCGGCATTCAAGGAAGAGATAAAGGCCACCTTCCGGATGAGTGACACGGGTCTCTCTCCTTCTACTTAGGGATCGAGGTGCACCGGATGATTCCGGGATCACGCCGGCTGCATCGCTTCACGCCAAGCGCGCCGTTGAGCTAGTGGGCTCACCGATCGCAACCCGCTCTCACCCAATGGAGGAGAGGTGAAGCCGAGCCGCGACAAAGACGACGGAGGAGGTGGACGCCACGCGCATCTGCGGCGTCTTGTGGGGAGCCTTCGCTACCTCGCCCACACACGCCCGGACTTGGCATTCTCCGTCGGCCACGTTAGTCGGTTCATGCAACGACCAAGACGGACGAGCATCGGGCGGTGTGAAGAGGATCATCCGCTACGCTGCGGGGACCCTTGACCACGGCCTCCATTACCCGAGTGTCTGGCGCGGCACACTGCCGTCGCATGCAATGACGGTGACCACGCGCGACATTGACACCAAAGAAGAGCACAAGCGGGATTCTCTTCTTCCTCGGCAAGTGTCTCGTTTCATTGGCGATCGATCAGCGGTGGTGGTGGCCCTGCTCGGTGTGTGAGGCCGAGTACATAGCGGCTTCCACCGCCGACTCAGCACTCTGGCTCGCTCGGCCGCTGGTGATCTCCTCGGCGGGGACATCAAGCGATGGAGCTCGGGTGGACAGCAAGTCCGCTCTAGCCCTCGCAAAGAACCCCGTTTTCATGAGCGAGCAAGCACATCCGGTGAAGTACCATTTCATCCGAGGCGCTTGGATGAAGGAAGCATCAAGGCAAGCTACATCAACACCACGGATCGACTGCGGATCTCGCTCACCAAGCCTCTTGGAAGGATCAAGTTCCTTGAGCTCTGCTCCAAGATCAGCCAGTTCAACCCTCCCACAAAACAGCGCACAAGACTTAGGGGAGAATGATGAATAAGTCTCTCGTGATTGTGGTCTTTGTGGAATTTGTGGTAGTTTTGTTTTTGATGCTTTAGGACAGATTCTTTTAGAACAAAGATTCTTTTAGAATGACATCACCTTTTAAACGACATTCGCTTTTAGGACAACATCTCGCTTTTAGAACAACATCTGCTTTTATGACAACATCTGCTTTGCTTTAGGACAAAGATCTGCTTTTAGGACAGCATCTGCTTAGGACAGCATCGCTTTAGGACAAAGATATTGACCGCTTTAGGACAGCATCTAGGATAGCATCTTAGCATATGCTTGGCTGATTCTCACCTATAAATTTGTATTCCCAACCCCCCAGGTTGGCATGGCATTGTGTGAGCAATAAACAAGAAAACTTACCCCATCTCCTAGTGTCATCCTCTCCATGAGAGTAAGAATCTTGCTATCACCAAGAGCAAGAGTCCAGCGACTAACAGAAATAAGTGAATAACTTACCTCTAGAATCCCATGGCCGAAACTGCTCTCCCTGAAAGTGCTCCATTCCGGTTGTTGCTCCCAGCAAAACTTTCCCTTGGCAGGACCAGAAGAGAAGTTCAGATGGCAGACTCCACCAAATTCAGGTTGGTTGGCACCCGGTGCGGGACACTTTTCAGGGTCATCCGCATGATCAACGACGATTGTCTCAATGTTCCCGCCATCACCGATGGTAATGTATACAGGTCCGCAGGGGTCCAATGTGTAGTTGAATACACGGTTCATCCTTTCATATGCGTGTACCTTTAACAGTCAAATGTAGAATCAAAGAAATCAATGACTTGAATCCAGGGCCATACCTGACATTTTGGGGCCCTGTGCTAAATTTTAAATTAGGCCATAGACTCAATAAAATCAACTGCAAAAATAAAAATATATTCTTTATTTGATATTACAATTGTAATACAATTTTTTCTTATGGTACAAAGGGTTACGTCTTTACATCTTGCTAAGAAACAACTATCTAAACTAGTATCAGTACTTTTACTTGAAAAGCATCATTCTTCTAGTATTCCTTGAAACAAAATCCTCAATTAACCTCGTAACTAGTCTTCGCCAAATTAAACATCAATTGCAAGTGCTATGGTGAAGTCTTTCGTGAGTCACTATAGAATGCAAGTAGAACTTTAACAACTTCAATTTATAAAAGCTCTTTTTTACAGATGCAATATCCGCTGAAATAGTCAATAAAATTCTATATGCAACAATTGCATTACGAAATAATTTAGCCGTTTCATAAACTTTAAAATATTGACAGGGCCCATGTTTTTTTAGGAATGAATTTTTACAGTAAAAATTTAGCAAAAGAAAAGGGGAGGAGGCGGGGAAAATGGATGTGAATCAGTAGTAAGAAGTGAATTAGTTCTTACTATTACTAGGACAAAGATTAGCAAGTAGTCATTGAAGAATGGATAGAAAAAGGGCCCCTAATTTTTTTGGACCCTGTGCAGCAGCTCATGCTGCACATGCCCTGGCACGGGCCTGCTTGAATCAAATCAAGACAGGAAATACTCTAGATTAATCTATATGGGAAAAAACAGAAACATAGACTATATCTTCTAGTCTTAAGATTAAGTCTAGTATTAGTAGGGCCGATTCTAACCCTCTATCTATATTGGGGGTATTGGTAAACATCGCCGCAATAGTGCTTGTACTGAAAAGCAAACACCACATGAAGCCATACATAACAGATATTTCAAATTAATGTACAAACAAGCATCGAATCCTGACCAAAGGCGTATGTATGCTTACATGTCCCGCGAAGACAATGTCGACACCATGTCGGTACAAGAGTCCTTCCATTTCCTGCCTCATGCACTCGAATTCCTGGTAGTGCGAGGAATAGCTGTTATACCAAGGCGAGTGCCACGCAGCGACAACCCAAGGGGTGATTCGTCGATCAACTCTCCGCAGATCCTTCTCTAACCACGAGTACTGGGCTCCTATGGGCAAGGTACGTGCCGAATTTTCAACATGAGTATGTAAGAAACATATAGCTGGTTGACAAAATGAGAACGAGATGATCAATAGCGGCTAGTCAATTACCCGTGTGGTTGTAGTCAACGTAGGCACCAAGCATGATGAAATGGATACCGCCGGCGTTGAACGAGTAGTAGAACTTGGTGTGGGAGCCGGACTCCTCGGCTGGAACAGCGAAGCGCGCCAGGTAGGAGGCGAAGGTCACCGCGCCGCCGTGCCCCTGGGGCTCGATTTCGTGGTTCCCTTCGATCACCATCATCGGGATCTTCGACGCAAGCGGCTCCATGAATCTAAACCCACACACACACACAATGCAATCACGATTCATAAGAAACAGGATACATAGCACCACTACACAGTACGAAATCAAGACATCGAAATCAATCGAATTCAACAATTGCAATTGATCAAAGGAAAGGAAGTAATAAGTAGTTGTAGGATTGGGAATTGCTAGCAATCAAGTGGTTAATTCATTACCTTCCCCAGCCGTCCCATCGCGGCTGGTAGGACTCCGGACGGAGTGGAGCATCTGGGAAGGAGCAGGAGAAGCAGGTAACGCCTCTGCCTCCGGTGGTGCGGTACTGGTTGGCGTAGATCATGTCGCCGACCATGACGATTAGGGTGGGGCCGTTCCGGGCGAGGTGGTCGACGGTGGAGGTGGAGTTGCCGGTGAGGCCCAGGTCACCGACCAGCGCGACGCGGCGAGGGTACGAGCCCGGCGCCGGCGCGGGCAGCGTCTCGAAGGAGCGCTCGGCAGCGTCTCGAAGGAGCGCTCGTCGCTGAGGCCGTCGCCACGTGCAGGAGGACGGCCGCGGTCGCCGCAGCGGTAGTAGTAGCGAGGTGGGGTGGATGGTCTCAGGCCGACGAGGCGGACGTGGTGGATGATGGCGGAGGTGTAGTTGAGGAGGCCTGGGTACGGGTACAGCTGGCTGTATACCTCCGCCGAGCCCGTCGCCACGTGCGGGTAGCCGACGGCCGCGGAAGGGTGCTCGCCGTACCAGACCTCGCTGCGGATGGTGGTGGGGTCGAGCGGGGTGAGGTGGGAGCCGACCTGGGCGGTGCCGGTGACCCAGGAGACCCAGAGCGAGGTGGGGTCAGCGGAGGCGGCGAGTGCGATCTGCTCCGGGGACGGCGGGCGCGCGCGGGGGGCCAGGCGGGGGTCGGAGAGCGGCACGTCCTCGCTGCCCCGTCGGAGCAAGGGGTCGAACGCGCGGGTGGCCGGCAAGATTATATTTTAGATGAAATGTTGAATTATTGTTGAATTTCAGAATGAACGGGCCGTCCAGCGTCGTCGGTACTACAAATTTTTTACAACTTCAACACCCATTCCAAAATTCTGCGTCCGCCTCCGGCCGCTTGCCGCCGCCATCAGCGAGTAGGAATGAGAGGCATGGTAGTAGCAAGAGGTGGAGGAGGCAATGACGACGATGGTGGTGGAGATTGCCGGCGGCGACGGTGTTGGGGGCCATGGCTGGCCGTAGGAATGGGAGGGTTTTTGGAACGGATAATTCCTTGACATTCGTGAACCGTTACACATGTGGCCCTAGGCAACGGTTTTTATTTTTACCTTTTAGCAATTATTCTGTATAAAAATAGATCCCTCCGAGTTCAAAAGACACGACAAATAATACATATCACCTACCGTACCATCCTAATTTATTCAGCTAGGCGGGCTGGCGCTCGAGCCACCCACGCGTGATGCGTGGAAGGTCCCATCGAGCCGCCAATTCACTATAGACTGTAGTACACACTGTTTGCTACTATAGCATATTGTTTACACATTGATTAGCGCTAAGTGTAATTAATTTGTACTAATTAAAGCATTAAATTAATAGCATCTATTTTTTCTCGGTGGAGGTGGCGAAGCATGCAAAAATAATAGATGTCACTGCACGCTTTTCCCTATGTTCATCTTCACCAACTATACAAGCGAGCATTTATTATCCGAATAAGCTAAAAATTTTACACAAAACTTTCACTTGAACTACTAATGTGCCATAGAAATTCATCGCTACAATTCATTTCTTACTGCACAACAAAAGTCATGGAAGGCAGGACAAGTATTTTCTCCTACATTTTCTAGCTATTTGACTATTTTAATCTATACAAACGAGCAGTTTTTTTAGGGAAAATTTGTTCTGTAGCACTAAAAGTTCACTGCTTCCGGAAAATACCACCGAAAGAACCGGGTTCCGGAAATTACCACCAAAAGATTCACCTCGCTTCGGGATTTAGCAGTCTGTTAGTTTTCGTTCGTGTAACTCTCATTTTTCTTCAGATGACGAATGTGTAATGTCATTTTTGCCCCTCATGACTTGAGACCGGTGGGGAAAAATATGAAGCCAGTGCCCTCGCCCACTCAGGCCATCGGCCAGTCCGCAATCCCGACCCCAATTCCCCAGCACCAGCTTGTTTAGCAGCGTGTCTGGCTTTCTGCTGGGCTAGAGTGATACGATAGATGATATATATAGTTTGTCACGTTTTGTGAGCTAAAAAATCTAGTTTTACAAAAAAAAGTGTTGGAGAATTAAAATTGAAAAAAAAACATTGCTAAGACGCTATATGTGTGAACAGTTCGACATCCGTTGCCAACTCTGTTTTCCTCTCTTTGGCTAGAGTGACTGACGATAGATGATATATATCATTTTGTCACGCCTTGTTGGACGTGAGCACTGCAAATGACCAGTCACGGGTACCGAGAAACCAGTGGGGGGACGCAAAATGAAGCATCGGCTAAGAGCAAGTACAATAGTATAACCAACTAGTGGCTATAACACTTGTCCATTTCATCTATAGCCTTCAAAAAAATAGTTCATACAATAAGGTAGCTATTACAATAACTATTTGGCCCCACGTGTAAGAGAGTAAAATGTATATTTTTACGTGCTATAGCTATAATTGTAATTTAGTAGTCACTTCTTCTCTCTTTCTCTCTCCACGTAAGATTTAATTGATATTATATTTACTATAGCCTGCTGACTAAGCCTTATTGTACCTGCTCTAATATAGGATACCCTGATCGGCAATATGGAGATATAGTGATAATGTAATATAAAATTTTGTAAAAATAATGATGCATAACATATATATATATATGTATATGTATATGTATATGTATATGTATATATATAAGTTAAAAATATATAGAGACTATGAAAGAGCAAGAAACTAGATTTACCTTAATAAATGCTATATATTCCACTATTCTTTGCCTCCCACACTTGCTACTTTCAGTTACGGATTGAAACTTGAAATCGACCAAGAAGTGAAGGTCGATAAATGATATATATTCCATTATTTCTTACATCCCACACTCATTACTTTCAGTTATAGACTAAAATTTGGAATCGACCAAAAAGTGAAAGTCATAGATTTCAGGGAAAAAATTAGGCTTGAATTCCTAAACGATTATCAAATGATCAAGAAGTACACTTTCAGATACTGTAGTCTGCAACAAAACAATACCAATCAAAAGCAAAAAACAATACATCTACTCAATCATATTAAAAATGGTAAAAGTATGATAAACATAGTACTAGAGCAAACTACCATACCAATGTGGTAACGAATAAAAGTGAAATAATGGTCCATTTTGCTATATGTGTATTCAACACAGATACAACAAAAAAACCAAAAAAGGAACACTCTTAGAAGAGGGTACAAATATGAGTAATTCATATTTTGGCTATCTATACATAGTTACACCACAACTACATTTGTCATGAAACAATCACCACAAACTACATTTAAGCAATCATCCAGAGATGTATAAAAAACCATCCGTGCTAACGAAACGAATTATGTTCCTCTTAAGAGATATGTACCAACATCCAGTATTTAGAACTGAAGCATGAGTCGGAACATTCTATACAAAATATGTACCAACATTCAATATTTAGAACTTGAGCATGAGTGAGAACATTCAGTACACATTCAGACATTTTCATCTCACATTCGGATAATATCAAATAGCATAGGGAAATCCGGAATAATACCAGCAAACGGTGGCCGGAGGGCGGGCGGCGGAGGGCATTGCTGAAGGGCAGACTAGCAGAGCCAGCTGGCGGCCGTGGAAGGCAGATGCGTAGAGGACTGAGGCGCCGAGGGTGGAGTCAACAGTCCACCACGACCGAGATTCGAAGCATGAGGAAGTCGTATATATAGGACCTTGTGATCAAATCCGCTCCATGGTCGACTACCTTGGTTGTTCTCCCAATCACTGCATCGACTGCTTCTACATCAGCTCCGGCGACCATGCTGGGTTTTAAGAGCGAGGTCTTGTCGGAGGTAGGCTTTTACTATGATTTTGGAAGTTTTTCCTATTATAAACATTTTTTTGGGGTTGTTGGGCTTTATAAACAGCAACATGCCAAATACCATGTTTTTTTGGAATATTAAGATTCCACCTACAAACTCTGTCTTTTAAGAAAAAAAAGCAGATGATACTTTTGAGCTATGGCTTATAATTTTTGAATGTAGCTTATTAGTTTAATAAATAGTGATTGCTAAAAAAAACTGAAGCCAAAAATCAATTGAAAAACTGTGGCGACTCGTGTCATTACCATGGGGTATAACACTAGTCAACAGATTGTTACTTGTCATTTCAGTAGAACACCGCATTTAACAAGTAACAAGCCAAATCAGAGTAGTTACAGCAGCACAATAATTATATATTTAAAGTACAATATCTATTACAAACCATAGGTGACTTAAGATCAGGCCACCTAGTTGCTCCGCACTATTGCCATAATTTTTGTCTAGTACAAGACAAAGTGCTACACTAGGAAAGATACATTTTTGCTTATGATATAGTACATGTCTGTCCCAGTACGACAATCTAGAGACTGTCTACTCCTCCCAGCCGTCAGATACGGCCTCCACCTCGTCATCATCCGTGATCGCATATACCAGGGTGTCCTCATTATCGGGTCCACCCTCTTCAAAACCTACATAATCCCCTGCTGAGTATGGCTCTAAAAGGGGGAGATTTAATAACAAGAGTGAGTATAGCGTACTCAGCAAGTTTATAAATAATTATGCAATTTTATCCATACTTCTGTCCGAGTTATACCTGATCCAATTTCCGAAAGACACAATATAAATTTTAAGAAGTTGGCAATGTTTTAACTTATGAAATTTCTATCAATCATTCTGGAACAAGAGAAAAACCAGTGTTTTCCCTGTAGACTCTTATCCAAGAGAATGGCATGAACTCATGATTTTTAGTACTGCACAGACTTGTATCACTTTACCCATAATTATTCTGAATTCTTATGGGCACTGGTCATTCACATTTCCTTTGATGCGACCTCAAATTCAGAATACAGAATGTTTTCTTGACTCTTATTACTATACCTCCATTCGTCTATAAAGCCGTTGGTCGAGCGGTTCTGAATACTCAACACTCCACATACGCTAATATAAGCGACTTGGGACTACCGGTTTTTCCTATCGGTCTGAGCCCCTCTCCTAATTTATTACTTACCCAGCATAGAGATAGTAGTAATAAAAGGGAGTAACCTATTCCACCCGTTTAGCACGGGAGTATGGTTGATACTGTTTTACGATTCATTTCAGAATGAAGATTGTTTCCTAGTCCTTATATAATAACCATATGTAGAGGGTCTCACCTGCCTCTGCACTCACAATCAGAGCACCCTCTACACTCCTTTATTATTTTCTTTACAGTTCACTGCTCCTCCAATGGCCCTGTTCTCTTTCGATTATTATCATGTTATCCATCCTTCTAATCAATTTATTTTCTTTTAGAAATTACTTTTAATGCAGCATCCAAAAATTTGCAAATAACTGTGTCAAAACAAAACATTTCATGAATCACAACAAGCTTGACAACCTGCTTTACTTGCCTGACTGAGATGTAGTGACCTCAATGGTTGCTTGGGTAGTCTCTTCCCCTAGAACCAATTCCCCTCCTGCATTATTTTAATATAGAAAATACCATCTTTAACTTCTAATTATATATTTCAGATGAAGTAATAACCCTTGTTGAATTTATATTTAAAACTTTGGTCTTTTAAATATTTAGGATTTATATTTGTGATTACTATTTACAGAGTATGTTTTGCTTATGATTTTTCTGAGTGCTATATGTTTTATCCAGTATGTATATACATACATATATATATATATAGGTGAATACTGTCTCTTTGCAGCTTATTTCCCTGCTAGACCGCAATTGAAAATTTATCTAGGTAAATCTAGCCAACTCAGCCTTATTACCTAGCCCATAGCCGAGCCGACCCATTTGGCCCATTATGTGCCATGTCCACATGACCTCGCCCGACGCCTCCTCTCCCCATTCCCCTTATTCTCTTTCTCTTTGCTACTTTCGAACCCTCTCATCTCTCTTGTGGCGACTCGCCGAGCCTGGTCCTGTCGGTCATGGCACCATCATTGGTTGGCCTGCTTGTGCTGCCCATCTTGCTTGGTCTTAGCTCCCCTCTACTCCCCCTCTTCAGGTGCCATCGAAAGAGCTTGGCTTGCCCCTTTCTTGGCTTCCGCTACCAATCTAAAATCGGCCGGTCCCTTTTGCTGATTCGTGGTGTTGGCTCTGTGGATTTGGTACAGTGAATGAGTTTTAGTTTATTGGATCTGATTTTTCCCTTTGCTACGGTGTTCTTGTTGTGGATTGGTGGAGTTTTATGAAGGGCTCTGGCCAGTCAGTGCTATGTGCCCGGCCGGCGCTACCTATACACACCTTGGTAGAGTTGAAGCTCTATCAAAGCCCGGCAGCAGCACGCTGCCGACACACAGCTTTGGCACCACCTCGGTCCTCATCGGCTCGCCTTCCGATTGCCCTTTGCCAATCTCTTGCGCCACCATGGCTATGAACCATCGACACAATACGCTAGTTCCTCGGCTTTACCTGGTTTCTTCTCCCCTCCCTACTCCTACCCTTATGCATTCTTATTGGTTGTTAGTGTCAACTACGTGTAGTGCATGCCTTGATGATTACTCATAAGGGTATTGGGGGTTTGGTGAGCAACCGTGGGTTGCTTGGGACGTGGACATGCACTGGATAATACCGATCCATGGCCCCAAGGGCACACTGGATGGCCACCACTAATTTGTTATTGTAGTGTGGCGAAAATATTGGTTTTCTTATATTGGCTCTATCGACTATCTTTAGTATTAGCAAGCGTAATGGATGGGGTTTTGGAACTTTACCTTACTCGTGTTGTCGGTTCAAAAATGGTGGGAATGTCTATGCTTGCTTGGCTACTCTATCTCGCCCTTGGCTCTGTGATGTGGCTGGCTTCTGGTATTACTTTTTGGCTGGGGTACTTGTCGTTTGTCTTCCTGTCTTGTGGTCTCCTTGCCTTTGTCTTCTAGCTATGGTGATGCTAACGGAATGCTAGGGTTTATATTGGATGGTGTGACTTCTTGGTCATTGCAGTGGTTGCATGGGATTGAATGATGATGTTGGTGGTTTGTGCTGCGTCTTGATGGTTTGTAGTGTCTCTATATGGGTTTTTCCTTTTGGGTAGTGAGCTCAAGAGTTCACTGATGTTTGGGGGTGGCGAATGCAGGGTGTGGTATTGACTGCCTTTGATGGTAGAGGGGGTTGTACCATGCGGGGAGGTGTGGGCAGTGAGCTCCTAACTCTTAAGCAACTGACTATAGTTTGTGGTGGTAAGTGAAGGTAATTAAGCTAGCGCCATTGGATGTTGATCAGACGATCCTCAGAGACATCGTAACGCTTCGCCTTAGTGAAGTCGGCACCAGCATCAGCTTGAGCGACTGCCGTTAGATCTTCATAACGCTTCATCTCTCAATCTGTGCCGTCCACCAAAATACCGATTCGTTCATCTGAGACACATCAGGCTTCACTCTTGACAAAGGGGTGGTCGGTGAAGAGGCCATCGTGGCTGGGGAAGAAGCCAAGGGCATCGCCGGAGACCTCGACGACGGATCCGCGGCCACACACTCACCGGCGCAAGCTCGACAGGATCAGCGAAGGACGGCCCAGTCTTGCTTCATTTGGGCAAAAAGTCATCTAGCATTTGGGCCGAGAACTCCCCCATCCTGGCCATTTGGTGGGCCAGCAGGCCAAGGCCCAATCACGCGTCGCACTCCCACCTCTTCACGGTCACCTGTTCGATCTTTTCCATGGCTAGCAAAGCACGCAGGCGGCACGCCACCTCGAAGCGAAGGGTTAGCCGTCGTCTTCCTCCTTCCCTGAGCTGGGCTGGCCTGGTGCCGTGGACTGGAGATCCATTCGGATTTTGGATTGATTTCTCCTCTCGACGGTAAGGAAACCTTAGCTTGCTTGGATTGCTGTTTCGAAGAGTTGAGTTTTTTTTCCACGGGATCTTTTCTTTGTTGTGAGCAATCAAATCGGAATCTTTCTTTCCGTCCACCCAGTTAGCTGTGCAATTGTTTGCTGCGCGGTGGTTCGATTCGGTTCAGCGCGCGCGCACACGATCCATGAGCGCAAGACGCATCCGCCATATTCAACGACACATTGTGTTAGGGATTTAGGGTGTCTGTCTTTTACCCTAAACTAGTACTACACATAGCAGTTTATTTTCCCAAAATTTGGCGTCTCAGCTGAACCCTCATGCCCCATATTAAGCTCTCCTCTGTGTAATTGTTGTACCCTGATTTGTTATTTGTTTGGTGTGGCAGGTTAATCCTGTTCAGCTCAGTTGGTTTGTAGGAGAGCAAGAGCATTGCTTCAACCTCAATCGCTTTAAAATTCTAGCAGTGTCCTTTCCATTGCAAAACATACAAATCATCTTGAGATTACTCATTTGGTATTTGCCTTTGTATTAGGCGTTGATGATTGGCTCACAAGGATGAAATGGCCTCCCGTCCAAAGTTGTCTGGTATTCAGAAGCAGGTCTTGGCACTATACAGAGGATTTCTTCGGACAGCACGGCTCAAGTCCCCAGAAGAACGCCACAGGATCGAGTCTGTTGTCTCAGCCGAGTTCCGTGAGAATGCAAGGAATGTCGATCGTAGGAACTTTGTGTACATCGAGTACTTGCTGAGAAGAGGGAAGAGACAGCTTGAGCAGCTCAAGAATCCTGATATTACTGGACTATCTACCCTTGAAATAAACAAGGTATATATAATTCTGGAATGATGTAATTTTTTTGTCCCTAATACTGGTACATGTTCAAAGGATCCTTTGTAGGCTGTTGCATGTAAAATATGGGATTTACTATAGTTCTTTCGTTTAAAACAAATAATGGTAGCTATTTGCTATACATTTGAATGTTGAACATTCATATAAGTGTTGTAAACAAATAAAGAATTATAAATTGCGTAGGTAGTTTATGTTGGAAATGCTTGAAAGTCGAGAGTACTTGCTCCAGAATATCCCTTAGATTAATTGTGTTGTTTTGCATATTCCAAGACCTGATGTGTATGTTATTTACAGTTGCATATTCCAAGACCATAATGTGATCATGTGTAATATCTAGACTTGATCAAGGTAGTAACAATATATTGCTTGCCGTCTTCTAAGACTAAGATTATCCTCTCACATGCTTGCATTTGTTGTGGAAATTTCCAGGCTTCTTCATTTCCAGGAGAAAGTGTCAATCATGCTTTTGGTGTTTCTATTGGGAGAAAATGAAACAGGAAGGGCTTGCCTTTGATGGTTTCCAAGGAACATAAAAATTACCATATATCAAAGCTCTTTTGCCGGTGTCCAAGGAACATAAAAATGACCATATATCAAAGCTCTTTATCCAGTAACATTCTGGAGTTCCTTCATGTGCCTATGCAAATCTCTAGATGAATCTCCTGACATCTTTTGCCTTCTGGATATCAGAAGCGCAGTTCATGTATGGAAATATTTTGTTGTCAGCAAGAGTAATTGGACCAGAGTTTAGTGTGAGTGGGCATTACATTAGTGTTTTTTTTTTCGTGAATGGCCTGAAACAAGTGGTTTTAACTTAGAAAAAAATGCTGTTGTTTTTTTTTGTATACAATGGAATTTCTCCCGTATTAAATCTATAGACTTAACGTTAAATGGAATCACATTATGGTTTAACTCAGAAGGAATGATGTGGCTTTTATTCAGTGGAATTTATCCTATATCGAATATGGAATTATATTGCTAAAATGGTATGTTGTAGTGTATATTTTCGCTTCTGTTGGTTTTTACCAGCAGTGCAAATGTTGCAAAGAATGACTTTGCTTCGAGGTTCTGCTGTAAAATTTACCGAGTTCATAGCCCAGATCAGTTAAATAGTTGTTGGAAACATCTTCCAACTCCATGAGTACATGATATGTCAAACTGTCTGATCTGGCCAATATATACGTGAAGCTTTCTTTTCCATGTCCAATGTTTAACTCCACAGATAGAATGGCTCTTTAGTCTATTGAAATCAGGAGGCGCAGCTTTTTTCGCATGCCCATCTTAATTTGGGAATTCTGTATCTTGTTGCAAGATGAAACATATTGAGTTGGGTTGAAGAAGTGCTCCATAGTCCATAAACTTGAGAAAGAAATACATGTGACATGATAACAACCTTGTCCTGAGGCTGCCTTAATTTTTAGCATGATAAAAGGTAGGTTGCTAGGTATCTTAAATTGAAACAACTTGATAGCACTCTTTCCGTAGCTGTAGGGAAACTGGGCCTCTGTCACTAACTTCCTCCTTTTCAATTTTCTAATTGTACATTTCAAAGATCTATCTGTGAACACAACTAGGAGACTGAATACCTTTGCCTTAATATTGCTGCAGCTTTGTTCCAGTTATTTGCAGAAGCCTAGCGATCTGACACAAACTAGTGTCTCATGCACAGCTGGTTATTTGATCTTACCTGAAGCTTGAAGGTTCATCTTCAGCTTTCATGGAGTGTGCCTTCCCTAGCTTTGGTTGTACTATCATATTTCATAGACTGATGTTGGTAACCAGATATTCAAATCTTTTGAACACTGGTAGCAGCTAAAGTGACTTAATGTCATTAAATAGGGGATAAAGTTGCTGTAGATCGTTTTATGTGACACAATACAAATTTAGTTAACATGTATAGCTCTAGAGCCTTCACGTCTTCTTTATGCATATCTTTCCAAGCTAAATTCATTGTCAGCGTACCTTGCCATCAGTAGGTTGTCATTTCTATCTGCGTGCATATCGTTCTGAATCTTCTCCTTCACTTGCTAAGAAAATTTATTTTTGCCTTATGGGAACCATTTAATATCACTCTAGAAAAAGCACTGCAAATAATACACATTATTACATCCTAGCCACTAAAGCACTGTATTCTTGGCTGCAAAAGTCACACTTTAGTTACTCATAATACAATAATAATATGAAATGCCATATGTAAGGCATAGCTTCTTCTCAAATTTAGCTTTTTGTATATTACATTTTCATGGTTCATATAAATTTATAACTGGATGCGGGCTATATA
The DNA here is from genome assembly GCA_036346575.1 of Dendrocalamus sinicus. Taxonomy (NCBI): domain Eukaryota; kingdom Viridiplantae; phylum Streptophyta; class Magnoliopsida; order Poales; family Poaceae; genus Dendrocalamus; species Dendrocalamus sinicus. The sequence continues at coordinate 26,569,035 of CM070673.1, forward strand.
AGGAATGTTTACAAAATTATCAATGAGAAACTAATTACTACCATACTTTCTTTGGCCTTGTTTCAGTTGTAGAATACTAGAATCTCACCTCAGAACTAAAACAGAAGCTTGCCAGCTTTTAATGACTCGCCAAAAACAAGTTGTATCGTTTGTTGGACACAGAATCTGCTCTCTACTATCCTATTGTCATCCGGAGTCGGACGTAACTTTGGAATAGTGAACTTTGGTTCTTAGATTACTTAGAATAGGAGCGTCGTAGCACTGCAATTTAAATTCTGTGGTGAGAATGCTCCTTTGGTCAATTGTTATGACAGATCTATTCGTGATGGTAATAAACAACAACATACCAAATTGTTTTGACACTTAATATGAGATGTGCTTTCGCCGAACTTGGTGCTGGATTACATGAAATACTGGGCCCATGTGACACAATAATTTAATTTCTGAAATATCGATCACATCCTATACTCGCTTTGTATTGTGATATGCTTTTAGTGATGTCCTATTTTTGAATTAATTACTTCAATGGTGTGATGAATAAATATCCATCATTTCTAACTTTTGATAAGTCAGTGTTTGGATCCTTCTACCCTAGTCTTATCAATGTCCGAATGATTTGCTACAACGCTATCTATGTCCCTGTTGGTCTCATCTCTATCAGAAGTAGCCTAACTCAGTATCTGATCAGCCGATTGACTTGTAAAGCTTACAGGGCCTATGGACTCTGCATGTCTGAAAGCAGCAGCTCGACCATAGCAATTCCAAGATAACAAAAACTGAAGGAGCTCCAATGATATGTGCTTTGGAACAGTAATGATGTTGATAGCGTAAGATTTGGGATAACATCTCTTGGACTCTTCCAAAGACATGCTTACCTCTACTTATGCGTAACTTGGAAGTTTCACTTGTCAATACATAAATTCTGGATAATTTTGCTTGCGGAATGGACGGTATCTGTTTCATGAGTGTGTGTCGAATCCTTGATTTTTGTGAGGGGAATTTTCTTTTCGGTGTTGGAAGATAATTAGTTCAGAACTTCAGATTGGTGTTTGGATCTTGCAAGCTGTTATGGCAAACCGGCTCTGTTGTTCTCAGTTGTTTGTGTGTACGCCGTGTCGAGCGTCCGTCGCAGTTGCCTGTGAGATGTGTTGTGTGTCGATCTGTTCCTGAAAGACTAATCTGAGAGTGAGCTAGAAGGTAGAGAAAAAAATCAGAAAAGAAGGGCACTGCTTTCTTTTGGAGCAGGGAAATGTCCAAGCTGCTTTTCCTGAGATATCTTTTTGGGAGCACTAGAAGAATAACCTTGTCTCTCAATTAATCCCCTTTCGTAGCAATTTTTTTAAGGAAATAAATATAGCCCGCTTCAAATAGCTTCAACTTCTAATTTATTTTGGTTATTTGGTTTATTTAACCTAAAAGTCACTTGAAACGCGTCGGTTTCTAATTTCGGTTTATTTTGATTTTTTTTTGCTACTTCTTTTTTTGTTGTCTTGTTCCTTTGTATTATCCGTAACGATTTTTTTATTTTACTTATTCTAGTTTATTTTACTTATTTTTTTTTGTCTTGTTACTTTTTTTGGTCGAATAACCAGGAAAATAATGCTCAATGGAGGCTACCCTGCATGAATCTGTCATAAGGTCTCGACTGCCAAATCTCGCTTGGCCTAAACGCAGGCTTAGTTCGATCATGTAAGCTACCGACCAAACTAAGCTTGGCCTCTGCCTCGTACAACTGTGAACGTTGGATCGTGGTGCAAGGATGGAGGACAGTGCCAAGCTCGCGGTGGCCGGTAGACTTACGGCGAGATTTCCGAAAACGAGTTCACACCTAGCCCAGTCCATACCTTCCAACCTAGCCTAGTTCATGCCTGCTCCCTCGTAAGGGCAGGCCAGGAGGAGGAGACAAACTCGATTTACCCCCTACGTCGAACATGATGCACCCTTCTCCCTTGTTGTCACGCCGTCGTTGCACCTCATCGACCGGGCATGCGTCATGCTGCAGCCGCCTCCAACCACTGGCGTCGCCATCGCTTCGCTCAGCCGCGCGTGTCCCTGTGGGCTGCCGCTGCCGCTGTGCCCTGCGGCCGAGTGAAGGAAGAGGAAAGAAGAGGAAGAAAAGAAGGAGGGGGATCGACCGAGAGGAGGAGAAGAGAGAGCCAACTGGTTGAAAGAAGAGGAGAAAAGACAAAAAAATCACCATGAAAGGGGTTAGAGGTGGGACTTGGGCCGGGCTTTTTTGGGCCAGCCCGAAGCACGGCCGGCCCGGCCCAAGCACGGCCCGGCCCGACACGTGATTTGCCGTCTTGCAGCACGCAACGGTGGGCGGGCTGGGCTTCAAAATCCGACGCGGTGGGCGACGCAAGACGAGATCGGCCGTGCTTGGGCCGGCATGGCACGAAGAGCACGGTTGGCCAGAAACTATTTAAAATTGATTTCTTAACTATAGTAAATTGTACTCATAACTCTCCTTAAGCTTTTCTATTTGACTAGTTGGGTAGGCCTATGCTAGATTGTCGGGCGATGTCCACGTACGCCATAGTCTAATTTGCACCAAGATATGCATTCCATTGGACTAGATGACCAAGTTCGAAGGTGAAATGGCATGAGACAATAGAATCGAATTTTAAGTAGGTTTTTAATAAGGCGGATACAAGAGAAAGGAAGATAGCGCCACCGCTACCATTGTCATTGTCGCTTTGTCGTGTATAGTTACTTTGGTGGGCACGCACGAACGCCAAGACGGTGGGCTTTGAGCCGTGCTTGGGCTGGCCGAAGACGAGGCGGGCGCAGCACGGCACCGCACGACGGATGATCGGCCGAACCGCACGCGCGGCGAAGTTCGGCACGGTGGAGTGAGCGTGCGGCGGCGCGGCGACGGCCCAATTCCCACCTCTAAAAGGGGTGGATGGCTCACTACCACTGTACCGCAAAATTTCATAAGCTACTTGATACTACAAGTATTGAACAAAAGCTTCATGAAGCTACAAGTATTGAACAAGGGTAAAAATCAAGTAAACCATCTGACATCTTTTCAGCGCACAAGGTGGATATCGATAAACACATAAACACATATGGGCGTTCTTCATTCTTGACTAATGAAATAACAGGCGAAAATATTATGCACTTCTCAGTTCTCACCTAATTGACAGTAATGATCTATAATATCCAATTGCATGGTATCATGTGTCCTTTGAAGATGACATCTGACCGAGGACCTCATGCAAAAAAAAAATGTCATGTAATTCTAAGTACTTACTTCTCCATTCTGTCCCCTGTTGGTTTGATGCACCGTATGGAGTGATTTCTGGAAGAACTGCCGTGCTGCCGGATCAAAGCAGAATGATAAAATACAACCTGGAGTTCATCCAAGCAGCGCTCAAGAAGGTTGGAGCTGAGATTTCCAGCAATGTGAACATCGGTTTCAGGGTGGGGCAAAATTACAGCCCGTGGTTCAAGTTCTCCATTTGCTGAGCAAACTTTACGTAATGTTTGTAGGGGTGGCAGATTTACTCTTTTTGGCTCTACTATGAGTACATTAGTAACTGGACCTATTAGACAAGCATGTTAGCAAAATCTCAAAATGCTGTATTTTCCTAAAACATGATCCACATATTAAATACAGAAGAAAAAGAAGCCACACTACCACACAAAGGGTCATCACATACGGTTTCTGAACCGTTTGAATTTTTGCGTATATGATAACAGGCGGTTATCACAGACAGGTTGTAAGTCGTTTGTGATAAGTCACAACATATACAATTTGCATAAAGAACCGCCTATAAAGGTATACTACACAGACGGCTTCTACAAAAAAATCATTTGTGATATGTCAGCCATCATAGACAGTTCTATGTATCAACTGTCTATGATGATCATATCACAGACGATTGGTAAAAAGAACCGTCTATGATATGCATTTGGAGGTGCATCAATAAAGCTATATTTTAGCTCCTTATTACAGCAGAGCTGGCTAGGAATGTTGTAATTTTTTTAGTTGATATTTCCAAGTATAATATTCTTGTATTGGTATCTGTCTTGATTAGAATGCACAAATTATAGATGGAACAACACTTCAGCAACCATATTCACAAGAAAGAAAAAAAGAGGGCATACTTTTTGTAAAGAATCAAATAAATCTGCCTTCCATTTCAATTTTCAATTCAACTCAAACAACATATCTACAAGATTCCAACAAATCTATTTACTTTGGAGCTCAAATGTCGTTTCCATCGATCACAAACAAACCCATGATATTTCAGAATAACCAAACTACCTAGGCGGCCACAAGCATCCACTTTTGGCACTTCAATCCTCATGGTTAGCCCCGCGGCGCGACGCCGATGACAAAAAAGCTGAAGGCAAAGTTGAGGGCTCGTCGATGCCGACGAGGATGTCGAAGAGCAGCGCTAGCATGTGCCTCACACTCATGGACCACATCGGCCGGAAGCTCGGGGATTAGGTAGACCAACCCCTGGACGAGCACAAACACGGTGACCTTGGTGGGGGCATCGCTTCCATGGCTACCGGTAGCACGAGGAGGGGTTGGCAAAGGAGATGTGCAAGTGTGTGTCTGTGCGTATGACTTGAGTGAAATTGGGAAAAAGGGGTAGAGAGATTAATAAGGGGCGAGAGATGGGAGGAGAGCGGTATCTGCCGTTCGATGTGAAGAGAATGGGTAGGTAAAATCGGGATCCTAAGGGAGATGCCACGAATCGGTGATGTGGTATTATCACAAACGGTTCGTCCATTGCAATCGACGGGCCGAGTGCGTTCACAAACACACTGCCAAGCTTCCTGGATGCTTTCCATCTCTTGCTAGCAATGGATTCATAGCAATTGTCTTGACCGACATGGCTGCTCGACGGAATCGACACGCTATTGCAGCCACATCGGTCACTTCCATGGGCCATCGCAAGCACCGGGCGAGTAGCGAAAAGATGGCGACCGAAAAAAGATTGATGGTGAATGGACGACAACGACCAAAGAGATTGCAAGCAACAAGACGCTACTAGTAGGGAGATAGCAAGCAAATACCCGGAAAGAAGAATAGGGTGAGTTCTTTTGGGATGTGGCTTATGGCTATTGGTTTATAGTTTTTGAATTTTGGCTGTTCGCAAGAGAGATTATAAAGAGAGACAGTCTCATGTAATTTTGACCGGTATAACTGAAGTTGGTACAGTGTTTACTGTCGTCGACTTGTAGACCCTGCCTTAAAAAGACGCGTTGTTTGAAAGTTAGTTACTGTAACAAAAACCAAAAGCTATAAGCATGAATTCCAAAAGAACCCAGCCATAGCCGGGGGGCTAAAGTACACATTGTGACAGCAACAGTTAATGCTGGCAGGATGGGTGCGAGAATCGAGGGGACATGCACCATGCCGTAATTGATGCGACGACTCATATCGCACGATCCGAAGAGAGATTGCCACCATGTGCAGCTTGATCTTGGGTGTCACGCACGCTAAAGCTATCAACAGAAGCGGAAATTTGAGGAGTCAATGATTCAATGGGCTGAAGGAATGGAGGGGGTTAAGAAACATCGAACATGGTCTAGGCCTACATAAATCGATGCCCTTTAACCATGAGAGACTATTGTTAGAAGAATGACCCACCACCTTGGTTTAGTCGACCCATTACATTAAAAGGCCCAATGATCGTACGGCTGCGTGGCTAGTCCCAAGAGGGCCGCCACAAGGGAAGGACATGATTACCACTGTAATAATAGATCCAGGTAGAGATATTTATGTAAGTAACTTTCTCATAGCTATAAGTATATGCGTCAAGGTGCCATGAAGAGGGAGTCTTATTTTTTACTAGAGACAAGTTTATATAATATAGACTTCTATTCTCCTCAACATTACTATTTATCAATTTATCAGTCAAAATCAAAAACCGTCGGCAAAAAGGCAATGTGAACGGGCCCGGGGACTAACTCGTTGGCATTCTTCGCCATGACGTGTAGTGATTTTTGTTGTATCCTATTGACTGAGTGCTATATTATTAATTGTATAGCACTAAATAGACACAATTTGCGGCATGCTTCTTTAAAAAGACAGACATTTTCGAAAAAGAAAAGAAAAGGAAAGGAAACACAAACGAAATGAGTGGAGTGTTATTTATTTATTTATTGAATAATAATATAATCTCTACTTTATTTCCTCACCCTTCCCACGACCCCGCCGTGACGCCGTCCCCACCTGCGCCGCCCGCGCGGTCGCCGGCGCCGGAACCTCCCGCCGCTCAGGCCACCGTGGCCGCCCCACTCACATCTACGCCGCCCCCGCCTAGCCGTCGCCGCCGACGTCCCTATCTCGTCAGGTACGGACTCGACGGCACGCGTTTCTCAAATAATCTTTTTTCTTCTAAAGAAAACGGTTCTGAATTCACACCCCGTCAAAGAGACGGGGGAAGAACAAGGCGAGAGGGGGGAGGCGACGCAGCCGAGGCCCAATCCCGATCTCCACTCTCCGATTCGCGCGTCCAGATCGGTCAGATTCGCGAATTCACACCCCGAATCCTTCTTCACCGCCCCGTTCCCTCCCGATCGGTGCCCTTTTCTTGTGGTTCCGCCGCGCGCCGATCAGGGATCTTGTTAGGATGATCTTTGGGTCTGGGCGGTGGGGGTTCTCGGGGCTTCGTTGGTGTGGATGAGTGCGCGCGATCCGCGATGGGGGCAATTTTTCTTCTTCGAATTGTTGGCGAAATCTAGCATTTCCTATGGTCATTGGAATTTGAATTGTTGGCGAAATCTAGCATTTCCTATGGTCGTGGGAATTGGATAGATAGCTACGTTAAGAGGTGAAATTTTGATTAGTTTTATTGTGTTGCTTGTGATGAAATAACAAGCCTCCTGCAAATTTTGTGACACGAGGCAATAGGATTGATTGCTGTGAGCTTTTTGCAGTTTGCCCCCTGCTACAAGTCATGGTTCGTTGCCGATCTTTCTGCGTAAATAGTAGGAAATGCGGTTTAAGTTGGGATCTTGAAAGCGTGCCTGAGACCCATCCTTTTTTTTTCTTTTGAGATGCCTGAGACCATCCTGCACGAACACTCACCTGTCAGCAACAAGCTGGCAAGCAAAGACAGTCTGCAAAAGCAACCTAACTTTGGGGTTATTTACGGCAGAAGTAAGCACTAAGCAGAGTGCATTCAGGGCACGCCATTGTAACCCTTGAGCGATCTCGTTGCTTCTTAGTGCCTCGTGGCATTTTAGCCTATTTCTGTTCATGTTCATTATTAAGATTTGAATATGTGAATAGGAACACTGTATTACTGCAGATAGACGGTGTATTGTTTTGTTCTAAGCAAACAAATGATTTATTGTTTGCACATTAGTCGTTTGTATTTTTCATGCTGTACTCGTGTGACGGCACTGGTAGACAGAAACACCAAGAATCTATTCATTAAAAATCTCCCCATACATTGATGTGCAGGCCTTACACCTTATTTGCAATAGTTTTTCCTATGTTTATGTGGATAGCATCAAAGAGCTCTACATGGTACATAGTTTATTATCATGATATCGCATGATAATGGGTCATGACTCATGATATTGTACGGCTCTTGATTATGCTTATCATTCCTGTTAAAGCTTTATATTCTATCATACTTCGGGTGCCCACTAATATTTTGAATTAACCAGGAATGGCGTCATCTTCGGACCCATGGATGAAAGAGCACAATGAAGCATCCAGGCTTGCTGATGATATAAGTTCCATGATTGCCGATAGAGGGTCTCTTCCACAATCAGGCCCCGAAATTATGCGCCACACATCAGCCATTCGGAGAAAAATAACTATTCTTGGGACTAGACTGGATAGCTTGGAGGCATTGTTGTCCAGGATTCCTCCAAAGTCAATGTATGTTCTGTTGCTACTACTTTTATCTTTATATAATATAATACTGAAGGTAGGTGAAGTCCTTACAATGAAGCTATATATCTGTTTACTCCAAAGTCTTGACAGTTTTGTGAAAGCTACAAAGAAACATATGAGTATATGACAGTGTAGAATCTCAGTGAATTTGTATGAACTGTTAGGCAATCTGTTTTCATGTTTGATGTATCCTTAGAATCAATATTCATCTATGCTACTTTTAACGGAGGCTGGTGATGTTATCACTCATCAATAATTGATCTGTGGACTTTTCAGTTTTCACTGCTTGTGCTTCACCTACGTGGACCCAAGACTATACTTAAAGATGAAATATGGTACTTGAATGATCAAGTGCTAAAGGGTGCCATGGATGAGTATTAGTGAATCAACCTTGGTTGATGTAGAGTGATAAGAGCTTGTATTGAGAAAGTGTAGCATTTCAAGCATTTAGTTGACTATACTAGACACCTTATTAATGTGCAATTAGTTGGCATAAGTTAAGATTTGTGCATGTTATTTCAACATAGAAGAAACCTAGGTCATTGTCAAAGAAGATTGCACCTTGGCCCTATTCTTTTTCAGCTTGTGCCTTCTATTTTTGACTTTTCTACAGTAATTAGCTTTTAAACAGAGTGTCTTTTCAAGATAGGGTCTACTAGTTAATTGTAGTACATACTGTACCGATTTCATTTATATCGGCAAAAACCGAATGTGAGTTTATGTTACTCTATAATATCTCGCACGAACAGCTCAAAAGTCACAAGTCGCAACCAAAAACCATAAGTCTCAGCCAAAAAAAAGGCCCCTTGTCTCTTATGTCAGGAATAAGTACATGGTTGCCTGCTTATGAGAAAAATCTACTGAACTTTACTCTGTTAATCTCAATCACTATGATGGTGTGCACGTTATAGGGCAGATGCTGCCATGCTGGTTGATACAAGTTTTGTGTGTAGTAATGTCCATGAGAACAAGTTTATTACAATAGGATTTGCATGTCGTTGAAGGATATTTTTCCTTATGCAAGAACTTTTATAAAATAGTGCCTAGTAATAAGGCCTGATGAATTTTGAAATTTATACCTGTTATAAAAAGTTTGTACTTTTTGATGTATTTTTTTTTGTCCAGCACTGACAAGGAGTTGAATAAGCGCCAAGACATGCTTTCCAATTTGAAATCTAAAGCAAAACAGATGGCAACAAGTTTCAATATGTCAAATTTCGCTAACAGGTGTGTTCTTCATAATAGTAATGACTCCTAGTACGGTCTTATCCTGTATCAGTATTCAATGCTCAACTTCTTTTTGGGTGAAAAAAAATACTTAGTGGTTTATTTATTCCAAGTTTGTTCAGATGATTATTATTGGAATCCTTTGTTTATACATAATATATCAAATATATTTATCCATTTTAGGGAGGATTTGCTTGGTCAGAGTAAGAAGGCAGCTGATGATATGAGCAGAGTTGCTGGTTTGGATAACCAAGGGATTGTTAGCCTTCAGAGGCAAGTTATGAAAGGTACTAATATTTGACTTATTATTGTTCTTCCAGTAGTTTTTTTGGGTAAAAAAATGAACCTTGTTAACTATGGAATTTGAATAAAAATACGCAATTAACTATTTGCATCAAAGCACACCTAATAGAGTCCATGTGGCCCTGTTTCTTCACACTACTTGCATTTCGTATTGGTAGGCACACACATATATATAAATCCTTGCAAACCCCAGCTATTTGCGTCTTTGCGAAGTTGATAAACATTGCCTGCCTGCGTGCCTGGGCTAATTCATTTGCCTGTTTTAACAATTTGCAGAACAAGACGAGGGTCTTGAGAAGCTGGAAGAGACAGTTCTCAGCACAAAACATATTGCATTAGCAGTCAATGAAGAACTTACCCTGCATACAAGATTGATTGTTAGTGCCCCTAAAAGAGCCATATGCATTTGTGTTTGTAAATCTGGATGATGATTGTTCTCTCCATGTTTGCAGGATGATTTAGAAGATCATGTTGATGTTACAAACTCCCGTCTTCAGGTTAGTCTCTTATCCTTCTCCTAGATCCAAACTGTTTCTTAACCACTAGAGATTTTTTTTTACTACTGCTTAATATTAATTGTTTCAAGCTCACACGAATGGAACACTGATACAAGCCCTTTTCATTCAGCGTGTGCAAAAGAGGCTTGCAATTCTGAACAAGCGCACCAAAGGTGGCTGCTCATGCATGTGCCTGCTGCTATCCGTCGTTGCAATAGTGATTCTCGCGGTTATTGTTTGGCTTCTCGTCAAGTATCTGTAAACAAGAAGTATCCGTAACCTTTGTTCGATGCATCACCTGTGTGCCACTCCGCTGAAATGTGCAGTCTTTTAAAGGTATACGGTGGTTTCCCTTTCAATCTTTCTTTTCGCGAGTGGAATGGTTATATCAATATGTACAACGTATGAGGTACTGGCATACACCCAACAATCTGTGTGTGACAGTGTGGCACTACCACGCATGTGGCCTCTGTTAGTCTGCAATGAGAATTATAGACATTTTATGTGTGGGTATATAAGCTATAGCTACCATTTTCCAATCATTAGTGTGTGTGTGTTCAGGCAGGACTTTGCCTGACCCGTGCTCTCCTGTAACTTGCTTGGTACTGCTTAGGGCCAATTCAACTGGCGATTGTTGTTCTGGGGAATCTAATTAGTTCTAGGAATTTTTACTAATTGTAGTAGGATTTTCTGTTATGGCTCCGACAAAGATGCTTTGTAACTAACTGTGATATCTAAAACTAAAAGTGGAACAAAACAGTGCTTTTGAAAAGCCACTGTAGTGCCAAACGGAGCCTTAGGGCCGGTTCTTTTAAAAGCTGTTTTTCCGCTTTTTTCTAGTAATTAGCTTTTAAAATATTTTTTTAAGATATGGTTTACTAGTTAATTATAGTACATATTGTACCGACTTCATTTATATCGACAAAATCACATGTTTCTGTTACTTTATAATCTCTCGCACGAACAACTCAAAAGTCACAAGCAGCAGCTAAAAATCATAAGTTTCAGCCAAAAAGAATAGGCCATAATCTGAGCAGTGTGCTTGGTTGCCGCCAATGTACCTCGTGTGTCTTGGAAACTCAGTTTCAAGCTCTGAGCTTAATATGCGAAAATTCACATTATGAAATTGGTGTGAGATAAGAGTGGATTCTTTTGGGCTGAAGTTTATGGCTGTAACTTATAGCTTTTGGCTGAAGCACCTGTATTCTTTTGGGCTGATGGTTTATGGCTTAATGCTAAGCTGTTGCGTTCTTTAAGGCTTATGGCTTTCTGCTGATTTTGGTACGTATAGCGTTGATTCCATATGGCTTTTTGCTGATTTTGGTACGTATAGCGTTGACTTGAATTGGTAAACCACAAAGCGTTTGCATCGAAAGTAGGGCCTGCTCTTTTGTGACTTTTGATTTTCTACAGTAATTAGCTTTTAAACGGAGTGTCTTTTCAAGATAGGGTCTACTAGTTAATTGTAGTACATATTATACCGACTTCATTTATATCAGCAAAAGCCGCACGTGAATTTCAGCTACTCTGTAATCTCTCACACGAACAGCGACAAGCTGTAGCCAAAAGGCATAAGCCGCAGCCACAAAAGAATAGGCCTGCAAGCATGTTTTGCAATATGGAGAAGGCAAGGAAAAACCCAAAAAGTACAAGCAAACAGAACCAAGTGGTTTGAAACGTAGATTAACATGTACATTATTGACAAATTCGTGCATCCTACCATTGAAATGTACATGACCCATGGCCGGTAGCAAAATATAAACTATAACATCCTACACTCCTAGACCCTACGACAAGATTGTAAGAGATGGCATCCCGTATATGATTCATTTGTGCCTCCCCATGCTCCTTTGCCTCTGTTAGCGCCGTCACGCTGTTAGGTTCGTCGGACCTGTAACCTGGCCTTAGAGCAAGATCCTTGAAATTTGAATTGCCCAACTCTTCGTTAATGATGAAATTGTGCAGGGCTATAATGGCAGCAATTATCTTTATCTGCCGCTCAGCTGAATATGCAGCTATGTTTCGTAGTATGTGCCACTTCCTCTTCCACATGTCGAACATCCGTTTGATACCGTTGCGAAGCGACGAATGGTGGAAGTTGAACGTTACTTGCTTGCCATGCGGCACAGGGCCATTGTCGAAGTCAGACACATGGTATCGGGTGTTTCTATTCGGGACAAGGTACCCTGTCTGGTTCAGATAACCGGAGTCAACCAGGTAATATTTACCTGCAACAATGACAAAGAAGGAAATTTAGTTAGTATTGCATTACAGCACACTAATGGCCGAGTGTACCTAGGGAGGCTTTGGGAATAAATGGCCAAAGCCAACCAACGTATTCATCAGGATGCAGGTATCGTGGAAGTAGTGAGCAAGAGGGAAAATCAAAGTTCCTGCCCAACTCATAGCATGCACCAATAATTGATATGCAAATATAGCATGCACCAATAATTGATACGAAAAATAGGAACAGTTGCATGCAATGCGCACATAGGGCAAATCAGAGTATTTAGACCATGCTATGTTACTGGTAACCAAAGACATGGAACCGAATCAATGAAACTTCTAGTTTAACTATAAAATAGCTCATGCTATGTTACTGGTAACCAAAGACATACAATTGAACTAATGAAGAGTAATCAGTAATCAGCTTGTTTGTTACTAGTAACTACAAAATAGCTCATCCTTCTCATTTCTGAACAATATGCAGTAATCAGTAATCAGCTTGTTTGTCACCGGTAACTACAAAATAGCTCATCAGACCATCGCCTCCACCGCTCCGAATGCTGGTCGCCATGCTTGCTCTAATCGCTGGTGTTGTGTTTGTGTGTGTCACAGAGAGGTGGTTGTCGTTGTAGTCGACGGACACAGAGGCGGGGAGGAGAACACGCCTTCAGCCATGGCCGCGATAGCGGGTATGATGACCGAATTTTTTCTATTTTAGCCCTTTTTTTGAAAAATATTCACATTTAGACCCCTGGTAGTTTCAATTCCGTTTTTGGACCCAGAGCTCGGCGCCGTGGTTCACGGCGCCGAGGTAACACGTCTCGGCGCCGTGGACCACGGCGCCGAGGTGCGAGCCCCGCGCCAGCGTAGCGGCCGGCGTGGCGCCGACGTGGCAGGTAGCTCGGCGCCGTGAGTAGTGGCGCCGAGCTCGGCGCCGTGACTCGTGGCGCCGAGCCGCCTACCACGTGGCGCCACTACCGTGGGTTTGCACCGATCACCTTTTTCGCAAAATGAATTAAGTTGTATTTTTATTTGGATTATTTAATGATAGTAATATTATGTAATATAGTTAGTTATTTATTTATACAGAGCAAAAATACGATGTATATTTTGAAAATTCGTTATGTAATGCGATGATACATGTAGGAAAATTCGTGTAGATTTTTAAAAATATTATGGTACGTTGGTAATGGTTTTGAAAAATAAAATTCTGCAGCCGTGACGAACGAGTTTTGTGTGAAGTTCTGGTCGTTAGATGTGCGGGCAAGGCAGAGGAGGCGACATGTGGCATACAAGCAACTCTCATCTTCCTTTTGTTCGATTGTTACTACACACGAGTTATGTGATTGACTTAACGAGTTATGTGTGAAGTAACGATTAGTGTATTTGATTTTTGTACAATGTCGACCGTGAAAAATATGTTGAACTGGCAATAACATTTTTCGATCATGTTATGTTGTTTTATTGGTAGAATTTTTTTGAATTATTTTTTATGACAACTGTGATAGGAACAATTGGATGAAAGGAGGGGAAGTGATAATAAGACACGTGGGAATCATTGCATGCGAAAGCCGAGATGATAAGCTTATGAAGTTGGGACGAACATGGCGCGTACAATTTTATTACATGCTAGCATGATATCCGACTAATCGACCCAACTGCTCGTACGACCTCTCGTGTGGACTAGGTCTATTACATCTTGTCTACTGGGTGTAGCGTGGTTGTTTTCCCTTTCTGTCGCGCCAGAAGATGGCTCGCCGCATCCTTCTTCCCTGTCACTCTTGGTCTTGAGAGCGCCTCACGAGCTTGAAGCTCTTCCTCCCGACGCTTGATGGTCGCTTCACGCAGACTTAATCGCTCCCGCCTCCTTTGCGGCTCATCCTCCTTGCCCTTCGACGGATTTGGTCCACCCTCACGCGCGCACTTGCTCAAGCCGCATCCGCCGCTCCACCTCGCGAGCCCGATCCATCTTGACATAGTATTGTAGTTTGTTTTCCACCTCCATTTGCGGTTATTTGGCCATGCCGGGCACCGATCCACCCATTCGATGAACGTGCAAGCCTATGTGTGGCGTGGTAGATGTCATGGATCAAGTTGAAAAAAGATAATGAGAAACAAATGATTTAGTTGTGGTCGTTACCACGAAGTCGGCATCCAGGTCTGGGCACTTGAAGAACCTACGGCCGTATTTGGCTCGTTGTACTCGATCCGTCCAGACTCCCAACATCGTCCTAAAGCCGCAATGGCACTTCGGGCGCTCATGCCACTCCGGCACTCCAAATGGGTCGGACTTCCAGGAAGACATTGTTGTGTGGTAGTATTGTGATGTCTTGAGGAGGAGATGTGGTATGGAAGACATATGAGGCCTTCATATAGGCAGGTTATCGGTGCAGTGGGCATAGTCCATGGAGAGGATCTTTTCGCTTTCTGGATTCCAGTGTAGCAATAAATGGCCCTATGTAGGCTTTTCAGAGACTATAGTCTCGTAATAAATTCATAGTTCGTAGCCTTTTCAAAGACCTATACCCCTATATGTGTACAGGCCTACAGGCCTACTCCTGTAAAGGCTAAAGACCTACGCCCCTATATGTGTACAGGCCTACTCCTGTAAAGGCTAAAGACCTACGCCCCTATATGTGTACAGACCTACTCCTGTAAAGGCTAAAGACCTATGCCCCTATATGTGTACAGGCCTACAGGCCTACTCCTGTAAAGGCTAAAGACCTACGCCCTATATGTGTACAGGCTAAAGGGCTACTCAGTCATCACAAGAAAGTGACATATGCTGCCCGCTTTGACATGTCACCGAGCAAAAGCCTCTTTTTGGTGGTCAACGCATTAAGCTGTCCCGCTTTGCTATAAGTAGCACGGTTGGGGTCCCATGACATTGTGAATCAAAGAAAGGAGTACCCTCTCTTTCGTGGTGAAACATATCATGTCTGAAGCCGAGGGGCCAGTGGGATTTGAGTCACCGAAGGATGACATTCCCTTAGAAACGAGGGATATGTTCGGTCGCGAGATCGATTGATACCAAGCCGGCGTGCTCAACCACCGTGGCGAAATGCGGACACAATGAGTACGCGGTTGTCGGATCTTGATTCCCGAACGATGGCGGGCGACGTTTCTTCGATGCTCGCGCTCCGGTACAAATTAGTAATGTTTCATTTTTATTGCTTATGGACCCTCGAAGTTTACCGTACTTTTTGTGCGGATGGCCAAATGCGACTTCTCCATTGGATCGACCCTCCTCATGAACGGTATGTTGATCGTTATGTGGATACATTATGGGCTCGAATATGGGACTTAGAGTACCGAATGGAGAATCTCACCGAGAAGAACAACGACCTCACGCGAACGGATGCAACGCGAGAGGCAACGAGGAGGTCGTGAATATAGGAAGCTCTTATGATCCCACATGTTGCTGCGCGAACCCGAGCTGCATATGTGCATGCCACTACCATGACGGCCACCACGCCCGAGGCGGCCCCAAAGCAATTCTCCATGTGGGTGCCACGAGGCTCGTTTGGCATTTAGGTAACGAGGGTTATGGCATTCAGCAATTCTCCATGTTGATGTGTTGATCTGTGTGGCGATCATTGTTGTGTTGAATTAAATTGTTAGGTGTACTACTTGTGATTATTATTATCCTCAAGTTGTAGTGCCGAGGTTCTCGCTCGTGTGTGTTGGGAATGTTTTATGGTATCTTGTCGTCAAGCTATTTTGGTAATGTTTTATGTACGGTTGTGTTTAATTTTAGTTGTTTTGTTCGTTGGTGTGTTGGTTGGTTGGTTGTATGTCGTCGTAATAAAAACTTATAGCAACCCTTTTATCTGCAAACCATCTGTGAACATCAAACCATCAAGCACTTGAAAAACCTCACAACAATTACAAAAGCACTTGAAAAACCTCACAAAAATTACAAAAGCACAATGAATATAACATAAACACATATATACAACAACTAGCTCATTACAAACACATCTCACCCAACCACTTACCAAGTGCCTCCTAGCTCATTACAAAATATATACAATGATCGTTAAGCCCAACCACAAGCCTACACATAAGTATCATCGCCTCCTAGCCTTACCCTTACCCTTACCAAGGCGTCGGTGCTGGAGTGTAACGGCTAGGCTCGTGGCGGCGTCTGCGTCACGACGGGTGTGTAGGTGAGTCGAAGGAGCGTCTACGAGCCGAGACGGGCCTATCTCATCGTAAGTCCGCTCCACTCGCCGCCGTCCTCGTCCTCGCCGCCTCGGGACGGAAAGTGTCGCTCCTTGTGGGGGACGAGCTCTGTCCCGTGTACGACCCTCGCCGCGTCGGGTCTGCAAGTCGTGTCGAAGGCACGTCTACGTCCCTCGCCGCGCCTGTGCTGCAACCACAACGACCAGCCGCACGACGTAGCCGACCTGCGAGCCTCTGGCATCCAACATTTTGTTAACCAACAAGACACGAAGATATTAGGTACTAATTTTGTGAGTGACTTTGTCGAATCTTACCTCTAGGAAGGTACGCATCCTGACGTCGTCGCCGACTGTACTGGACATACGCTCTATGTCCTGTACGGACTGCTTCAGGGTTTTGCCCTACAAACAAGCAAAAGAATGGATAATTTGCTGCATGTAGGGGTATTTAGTTCTATTGGAAAATAAGCAATGAGATTGAACATTACCACACGGTCCAGGATCGGTGCTATCTCCACTGCGCCCCACTCGAGTCGATCGGTCGTAGGGCGTGTCGTCGTCGCCGAGGACGCAATGTCGCGTAGTCATCTTGAGTCCATTGGCCCTTAAGCTTAGACCGCGTCGCACGCTGGTACCAAACTTGGTACCGCCGGAACTGCTCGTTGCTGTGCGGCTCGTTGTTGTCGTCCACGTGGTCCTCGGAGTGTCCCCACTCCTCAACGTACACGTGGTGGTGCCGCCAAGTCGTGACCTTCTTCTCATCGCCGACGATCAAATCGCATGACGTAAACCAAAAGTTAACATTAGTAGAAACACCGTGCAATTGGAATCCAAGGTTAGAATTGAAATTGCATGGCACTTACTTGTGCAAGGCCACAGACGTGGAGACCGACGCGACTCGCCACATCTGCCTCATACCAAATCGGCGTGCAACTCGATGTGGCGGTGATACTCAACAAAGATAGAAAGCAGATAAGGGGCACCTCATCCTCGTAGATGGCCTCGCGTATATCGCATGATCTATGCTGAATGAATGTCCACCACCTCTTGCTCGGCATACGGCTCCCACTTAACTCGCATAGCAACAATTTACTTGTAAGGTACAGGAATAACAAATGAAAATCACGAAATAACCCGCATAGCAACAATTTACTTACACCGAGGCCGTGAGCGCATCTAGCTCGTTTTGTACTCTACGACGCCCGCCGTCTGGCGTGCACGGAATCGAGACCGGTCCCAAAGATATGCAATCGCTTGACGACGACGAAGTGGAACCTCGGGAACCATGGACGAGCGAGCAAAACCGTGGGACGACCAAGCGGTAGACGACACCACATCCACGGTGGAGGAGGTACATGCAACCACCTAATGTCGAGGTCGCCGAACTCGACGACACGCCCGCAGAGGTGGCGGTAAGGAACGCCAACACCGGAAGCCCAGGTATCGCCTGGCCGTGTCCCACCGTGAGGCGGTGGGTGTACATCCACGACGCTACCGTCTCCCGTTCCGCCGGGAAGAGAACGCAGCCAAACAAGTGCGGGATCCATGCCCGCAATTATATGTAAAATGATGTCGATCAAACTATGTCAAGTTTACAAAAAGCTCGATAAGACGACGAGTTGGCTCGATATCCACCCCTACCTGCAGTGGTAGGCAACTGTCTGCTCGTCCGCACCCGCAGGACACACTGGAAAAGTCTGCCGGAGCCAGGTGATAGGAACACCAGAAGTGCGATGGCCTGCCTCAGGAGGAAGCTCTCTCCCGAAAAAGGCCTCTACTCGGGCTCTCCAACCTGCAGGCACGCACGGCTCGATAACCGGACGGCCGTGAATGGCGACACCAAGTATCTTCTGAGTGTCCTGGAGCGTAATAGTCATCTCCCCGAAAGGGAGGTGGAAGCTGTGAGTCTCCGGCCTCCACCTACATGATACAAAAAAGAGGGTCACATGTCAAAAAATTTGAGGCGCACATAGCCGATAAACAATGAACATGCAAGTTGCAATGGTTTAGGAGAATACCACAACCAAAGGTGCGGTGATGGCCGAGGGTTCAAGGTGGGCAACCCACGGCGAACACAGTAAGAGATGGCGTCTAGGCCAGCCCTCTCCGGGAAGGGAGTGTACCGCTCGTCGATCGCATGTCCAGAACCCGTCATGGGTTCGAGGACGAAGGATGGGCAGCTCTGTATAGAATACACCAATTTTTTAGTTAATGCATCAATATAAACTCAAATTGTACTGAAGTGATGAAGGAAGTACCCTCCTCCGCGGTGAGCCGTCCTCGGTGGCTCTCCTCGTAGTACTGGTCTAGCGGTGGAATTGCGCCATCCTACAAAAAATTTGAATTTGTTAGTCCAACATACAAGTAAACAAAATATTGAACATGCATACAATATGGAAAGAATAAGAAATTAAACAAGAAACATAGCAAATTACATATGAAAAAATAACTAGACGAACTATGAAACATAACGAATAACAAGCACTCGCACCTGACTAAGTGGCCAATGGCATGTGCGTGAATTGTTCCACGTTCCATAACCATCTTCGAGGAAGCTGATCCATAACCATCTTGTGTCTCGTCCTTTTCCTGGTTCCACGTTTGTTCCAACGGCTACCTGGATCCGCAATGTATTTGGGCCCGGTGTATGGTGGCCACTCTCCCTCATCCGGTAAGGCTCAAACGGGAGACCACGTAAGCACAAGGTTGTCAACACCGAACTCCCGAGGTATCTTGCTCTCGTAGTCAAAGTTGCGATGCCTCATTGCTTTGCCACATAATGAGAACATGGAAAGTGGTGCGCCTCGGTTTACCACATGTGCATGAGAAATCAATAAGGACAACCTTATGCCTCCTCGTCGGCGGAGCTCTCCATCGGTCGTTGTACCACCCTTTCTACAACCTCGTAAGTGCCCGTGGCGCTGTCAAAACAATGTACCTCATGTGCCTCACCTAACCTTTGCCTTTTCAAGGTGGCGCTGTTTTGGCGCCCATCTCACTTGTTTACTTTGTAGCGCCATTGCATGTGCATGTCTTTCGTTGAACCAGCAACAAGCTTGTAAAAGGTGAAGGATACGATAGCATTGACGGGCATACCACGTATACCCCTAAGCAAACTATTGAAGGATTCGCCATGTTGCTTGTTTGAAACTCGTACCTCCACCACCGTCGTCATGAGCCCTTGTCCATTTGTCGACATCTCTCATCAATCCCGTCAACCACTGTCTACCTTCTGCGTTTGTTGCAGATTAAGTCGCTCCAACTTCTCCGGAAGAACTTCACCAAGCATTGAGCGACCTCCTCAAACAAAGGCAAAGTTATCCTTCGTACCATCCTTACGGAGTAGATTCTCGGCAAGATGCCGAGTGCACCAACGGTGGTGCAAAGTCGCATACCCCAGATCTCGCTCTCAGACGGCGAAAGTATGCCCTGGTGCCTATCAGAAATGACACCAACCTCCCTACCAGGGCCGACCACGTGCCTCCGAACGAGCCGCAAGAACCATCCCCAGCTGTCTTTGTTCTCCCTCTCAACCAAAGCAAACGCCAAAGGAACCAACGCGTTGTCTCGCGCCACAGAAATGGCTATCGGTGTGCCCGGTACTTGCCAAGAAGAAACGTGCCGCCAATAGCGAAGACGGGACGGCAATGCCGAAAGGCCTCGATGGATCGAGCAAAGCACCGTAACGCACGGAAGAATATCGCATCCCATCTTGAGTCCATTCGCTTGGTTTCGGACGTACTCATAATGCATGCTGGATTAACCGCTTTCATTGCATTGAAGAGTGCCGCAATCGCAAGTAACCATCTTCCAGTCCCCATATATCATCTTCCGGATGCGTTGCTTTGCCCTCCATGCTTTTCCATACCTTATCTCGTATCCAAATTTCTCCTTAACAATCCCGGCAAGTGTCTTCACCTTCATATTGGGTTCTCCCTTTACTATGTGACACGGTGACTTGGCAATAATGGTAGAGGTCAATCGCCGATGCTTCTGTTTGAGCTCGCCGGCACAAGTGTGTGGGCCAACGATTCTTGTGATCTTGAACTTTCCGTGTCCTTCGTTTGCTAGCACAAACCCTCCATTCACATGTTTCCTTCTCGCACACAACCGAGTACCTACGCTCCACATAAGAATGTCTCACCTTGAATGGCCTTTTACGGATCATCGAATACTCCTGCGCACCACCTTTTCAATGCGCACAAGTCCTCAAACACCATGCCCTTCTCAATTGTCATGCTTGACCCGGCCTCGGAGCATCTAGCAACTCGTCATCCCTTCCTTTCGCATATGCCTCACGACAATGCCTAAGATCGCTGAATTCATGAACTAATGGATCCGGCCAGGCAATAACGCTCGATCGGCTCAATATCACTTTCGGTCGCTCTCCAAAAGGGCGGTCATCATCGTAATCAACGGCCCTTGCGATCTCATAAGGGTCCGGATCATCCACAATTTGAACATCCACAATTTGATCATCCACACCGTTGGAGTCCCCGCAGCTTCTTCAACATTGCCACATGGAGCAACGGGAGGAACGACCACATTATCGTGAATGTTTCTGCATCATAAGCACAACAACGATGTGATTGAGACAAAATAAAGGAATGACGGGAAAGGCTAAAGTGTTGCTCGACACTTACCGGGATGATTCAGGTCAATCCCATCTCCGAGGCCGCCACGACATCATCGATCCGACATTCAACTTGAATCGTTGAGAAATCGAACCTCGCTCGGGCGGATAGAGCATCGGGCACCTCCGCACTTCTTCCACATCCACCGCAAGATCCGTAACGGAGGGTCAAAGGTGCCCGATCACCTAGTTACGTGAATAACCGTGAGGTGGGATCAATGGACACCTTC
Organism: Dendrocalamus sinicus; assembly: GCA_036346575.1. NCBI lineage: Eukaryota > Viridiplantae > Streptophyta > Magnoliopsida > Poales > Poaceae > Dendrocalamus > Dendrocalamus sinicus. Next base: position 26,590,208 of record CM070673.1, read on the forward strand.
CGCACAACAACGCCCAAACATTTTAACTCATTCCTCATAACCAATTTGACATAATTGTCCCACTCATCCTCTGAACCAATTAAGATCAACCTTTGAGAATTGTGTCTTTCGAACCGAAGTGAAGTAACCCCTCAACCGTGATGCTCTCATCGTTTGCATGACAATGTAGCTTCTCCCGAGCCCTAGCAACCAACTCACTAAACGACTACGATCACCGAATATCGAGGCACCCTTTGCATTTCAACAAATCGAACATTTCCATAATCATCACTTGTCACACCGCTCCATGATATAGGGTGACTAGGTTGTCCATCTATTTCATCTGAAAACCAAACTTAATACCTTTAATCGAAATTGGATACTAGATAGTAACTAATAAGTATCTAGTCACTAACTAAATGCTACCTAACTTCAAGCCAACAAGTTAATGTCAACATTGTAAAAGAAAATTACCAACAAGCTAACTTCAACATGATAAAAATTCAATTAGTATGATGGTATAGTATCCGACATTGCATCGAGCAAGTAGGAATTATATTGTTTCCTTCAAAATTCCTGCATTCCAAACATGCCAGTTTTCTATTGCGGTATCGCCTTAGGATATTATTACCATACTCACGCCTCCCACCTCGCCCTACTGTGCCCATCCTATGAGCCATAGCATCGCTTCCTCTCGTCCCATTTCAACGACCAATCACACTATCTAACCATGAACACATAGCACACACAAGCAAGGGCATCAAGCAAAACCTAATGCAAGCCCATCATAATCCAAATCAAGGTGCAAAGATCACATTTCCCACAATTGTAAACCTCCTCATCATCAACACATATTATACGCAATGCTACTCCTACGTAAGAAGTAAGCATCTACTTCATATATCAACACATATCATACAAATATCATACACATATCATACCGCCAGGGCGGCGCGGCGGGCGGCGGGGCCGGACGGCAGAGCGACGGGACGCAAGGCGGCAGTGAGGGCGGGCGGCCGGGGGCGGACGCGGCGGCCGGGCGGCCGGGACGCAGCGCCGGACGCGGGCGGAGGGAGGCGGCGGGGCGGGACGCAGTGCGGCGGCCGAGACGTCGCGCACTGCGGGGCGGCGGGGAGCGGCGCCGGGACGCGGCGGGAGCGGCCGGCCGGGACGCAGCGGCCGGACGCGCGGGGGGAGGCGAGGCGGCGGGGCCGGAGCAGCGGCCGGGGCGTCGCGCACGGCGGCAGCGCGGCGCGGCGGCGGCCGGGACGCGGCGGGAGCGCCGGCCGACGGGCGCGGGAGGCGGCGGGAGGCGCCGCGGAGGCGGTGGCGGTGGCGGTGCGGGAGGCGACGGCGAGGCGGGGCGAGGGACGCGAAATGAACAGCATGCCCTCGGGTCGGGTAAGTGCCCGAGCTCGGCGCCAAGATCCATGGCGCCGAGCTCGGCGCCACGATCCATGGCGCCGAGCTCGGCGCCACGACTTACTGGCGCCGAGGTCCCGCCACGTCGGCGCCACGTTGGCCGCCACGGTGGTGCGGGCACGGCACCTGGCGGCCGTGGATCACGGCGCCGAGACGCCTTACCTCGGCGCCATGAGTCACGGCGCACGAGCTCCGGTCCAAAACGGAATTAAAACTATCGGGGTCTAAATGTGAATATTTTTTAAAAAAGGCTAAAATAGAAAAAATTCGGGTATGATGACGTGCTCAGTTGGAAGGATGGTTGAGGACGGAGTTGAAGGAGATGGAGTGAGGAGAGAGAAAGTGAAGGTAAAATGGTCTTTAAATTATCCGTAATGGTATTTTTCGAAGAAACCTCAGTACCACGGCGTGTGTATTTAAATATCCCTTTTTTACTTACTACCACAGTACCACTCCGCTCCGGTCAATCCCAGTCAAAAGTTCCCCCTCTCGTTCCTCGCCTACCCACCCCTCTCCGCCTCTCGAACCCTCCCACCCCTCCAAACCCTAGCCTTTCCCCCCCTTCCTTCTCGAACCTTCCATGGCCGACGGTGAGCCGGAGGCGACGGCCGAGGTGGGGAAGCACCCGCTGCCGGAGCCCCCTGAGGCGGAGCAGGAGAAGAAGGCGGAGACTGAGATGAATATGGAGGCGAAAGAGAGGGAGCAGGCGGAGGAGAAGGAGATGGAGAAGGTGGAGGCAAAGGAGATGGAGATTGAGAAGAAGGAGGATACGGAGGTGAAGGGGAAGGAGACGGAGAAGAAGGACGACAAGGAGAAAGAGAAGGTCGAGGCGACGCGGCGGCCGGCCAGGGGTGGCGCGGAGGCGCCCATCCTGGCGGTGCCTGTCGTGGCCGTGCCGTGCTATATCGCGTCTCCAGGGTTCGCGGTGCGTTTTCTGTTCCTCACTCTAGCTCGCTAGGTCTTTTGGTTGCATTGTACGAACTGGATGGACGTTGGAAGTAGTTAGGGTTTTGATGGTTTTGTGTGCATCCTGTTCAGGTCGTTCCTAGACTATAAGGATATAGACGGTATTTTATTCGGACGCATTGTGTATATTGTAAACGAAATAGCTAGTGCAGAGTGTTGATGTAGAAAAAAAAAAGGCATATTTCGATGCGTGCTTTTGATGTGTGGACAAAGTGATAGTAGATTTTGGATCCTAGTTAGCCAAACAGAACTGACGATACATTGTAGTATGATGGTGTCTCATGTGATAGTTGGTGCCGGAAATGGGGCTTATTTTTTCTGCCATGCCCTTCTCAGGTCGTGCTTGTGTACTTCTTAATAGTTAATATTGTACTTGGGTTGGAATAACAAATTCCATGAATCCAAGGATGCTTGAAATTCGTGTGATGCTAATAGTGATGGGCCTGAACTCATGTATTTAAGTGTAGCTACATGTTGTTATAATGAATTTTGTTGCAGTAGTATCACTTTGCCATATTTTAAAATCATAGTGTGTGTCACAGTGTAGTAAGGTTGGAGTTCAGGCATTGTACTATCAAGGAACTGGAGTTCCTTCAGATTAATTCGCATGTGGACAAACTGATAGTTCTATTTGGATTGTAGTTTTTAAATCAGAATTGAGATAAATTGCAACTTGATGACTCATATGTGATAAAATAGAGCGATTTGGAGTTTTGTGCTATTCTTAGGTTGTGCTTGTGCAGTTAGATTGGGCTTGTATATGTATTCGTAGTTAATAATTTCCAGGTGTCCATTCTAGAAGCCCCCAATTGATCATATACCCTCCATTTAGATGGAAATTCAGGATTTACTCTCCTGGCCCACGTGTCAGTGACTTATGATGACCCCACGTGTCATTGAGATGCGGATGGTAAATCCTGAATTTCCCAACTAAAGGGAGGATATATGATCCAATTCCCCTTCTAGAAGAGGGGGATGGTAGTGGTCATGTTTTGGAACTTCTGTATATATGTGGGAGACTTCTAGGTGGTGCTTGAGTGATCTTTGTTGCAACATTGTTAGTTGTCACTTTGTCACCTTGTGTAATTTTACTGGCTACTGCCATGGTGGTAGGGTTGGGCTTGGAACTATTACTGTGAAGGAATTGCAATTCCTTAGGATTGAACTATCTACAGCTCACAAATGGATTGTGTTTTCAATTTTCAGTTCAAGTGATGCATATGAAGTTTCTGCATTTAGAAATGTTGGTACGAAGTCTTTTTTTTGGGGGGGGGGGGGGGTGGACAATGTAGTCCATGTTTAAAAGGTGTTGCTACCTATCATTAAACACAAGTTATAATGTTTGCTAACTTTATCACACCCTGCAATTTAATTGTTCTAGGAAGATGTCACAATTTGGTCAATCCAAAACACATATAGATATGTATACAAAAGTAATATTACCGTGACTAAAAAACATTACAAAAGATCCAAGTTTGTACTTGCTTCAGATGTAACATCAATGCACTAATGTGTACAGGTATGAGCAATTGACTTAATGCTATAGTTGCCACTTCATTTTATTTGACGCAATGTGTGTCTTTTTTATGCTATCTGTATATGTCCTAATCCTGGTAGATCATAGCTAAATATGAAGATATAGACCTCTAATTTAATCCAATACACATTGGATCACTGCGTCACCTTCTGTTTAACATGTAAAGGGACCGGCTTAATCTTGTTCAACATGCTGCAAAGATCCTAGGTTCTTGTGTTATGTGGGTAGTAGTACATTGAAATTTGATGGTTGGAAAGAAATCTTCTATTGACAGTTATAGTTTATTGAGTGAGTTTGTTTCCTATAGCATGCCGTAGTGGTTCTTACTAGATATGCATTACCATGCTCCTTGAGTTTTCATGTCAACAAAGTTCAGACTACCAAACTTTGTTTTCGATTTATGTATGGTACTTTATTTCAGTGTATTACTTAGATTTGTGAAAAAACTATATTTTTGAAATTAGGGCCAGTTTGCGATGAGTCATCAAGCAGCTTTGGCAAGTGTTACAGCTCAGGCACAAATGCAACTGCAATCACCAACCTCATCTGCATATTCAGAAGGGCTGTCGAGTCCATTTCCACATCCTATAACACCGAAAGCTGTAGTGCCACTGCAGCAAGCACCATCGGCAACTCAAGGAAGTGTTTGTAGACCAATGGCTGAGAAGTCATCCTCATCTGAGTCAAAACTGCATCACCATGTGTCTGCAAATATGGTGGGTGATGGCTTCAACTGGAGGAAGTATGGTCAGAAGCAAGTGAAAAGTAGCGATAATTCTAGGAGCTACTATAGATGCACCAACTCAAATTGTTTGGCTAAAAAGAAGGTTGAGCACTGTCCTGATGGCCGTGTTGTGGAAATCATATATAGAGGAACACATAATCATGAACCACCACAAAAGACAAGGTTTGTAAAAGAGAGAGTGCCTCATATTAATGTTCCCTCTGGAGATGATGAAACCTTGCGACTTGTGAACACTGAAATTATGGAATCCCGTACACCGACATGTAAATTAAACCAGAGTTCTGTCTCTGAAACCTCTGAACAGCAGCTCTTTTGCTCAAGTGATTGTGAAGGGGATGCTGGTAACAAATCCGAAGATGAACATCTTAGTGCAGAGCCCCAGCCAAAGCGAAGGTCATTGTACTGTTGCACTATTTGCTTCATTCATGCTTTTTTATTAGTTGTTCTTACCTTTTGTTTTCTCTACTGTATTGTTTCTTTGAGCAGGATAGTTGAAACCATGACACCTAACTTAACACCAGTTCTCAGAACTGTTAGAGAGCAAAAGATTATTGTGCAGGCTGGGAAGATGAGTGATGGATACAGATGGCGTAAGTATGGACAAAAAATTGTGAAGGGAAATCCAAACCCCAGGTGTGTGTTGCTATCTCTCATTCATGGTTACTGCAGTGTATCTATTAAACACGAATGCTACTTCTATGCTAGGTACTTTTTAATGATGGTGTGCACTTAAATTCAATTCAAGTACAGTACTATAGAGCAATTTTACACCTGTGCTATTGAATATTCGCTGTCTATTGTTATTTCAGAGGATCTTGAGTTCTTGACCCATTTTTGTCCATCCTGGGGTCATTTTTAGGTTTTTTTTTACTTTTAGCTATTGAGGTTTATTATCTCTTGTCTTTCCCTTTTTCTTTTTCTTAGTCCTACTAGATAGTCAAATTTTGACCTGATCTCGACATTTGGGTATTGGGTTATTGCATTGAACTGGTGGCTGTCATTGCTGGTTTGTTTTCATAATTTCGATGAACTTTGTGTTCCCTGCCTCATGCAACACCATCTTAACTAATATAAATGGTATTATGTGTGGTTGGATGACATTTTCCCTTTACTTCCAGTGAGATTCAGTCCTAGTTTGCAAATAACTTTATGAGTATCAGAGTATCACTAATGGTACAGAAACAATAAGATGTTCATAATCTATCGCCCCAATTTTTGTCACGGTCTCTTAGATTATACTGTTACAAGAGTAGGATGAAGGGATAAAATGCTTGTCAAGTATATTGCATAGCGCAAAGGGCAATATATAGTGTACAGGAGACCAAACTCTAGAAGCTAGGAAATGACGCTTATATCCTTAACACCCCCCTCAAATGCAAGGCATATGCAATAGCATTGTGTTTGGAAGGGTTTACACTAAAATAAGAAAAATCCAAAGTCCATGTCTCGAAGATGTCGTTGTAGCGTGCGGCTCTTGGAAAATTGTGTCGAATACCAACCATCCGGAATCGTGCAACAACCCAGAAAGCACAAAGTGCAAAGACTGTTGAAGGAGAGGTAAGCGGGAATAAAGTCGACCGCGATAACAAGACTAAGAGGATGTGGAAGGTGACACAAGTAGAGAGAGCTGTCAAATCAAGCCGAAAAGGGAGATAGAAGCATAGCGGCATAGATCGAAGCCTGAGATGGCGGCGGCGCAGTGCACAAGAAGCGCAACGGAGGCGCGGTGCAAAAGGAGTGCGACGGCTTTAGAAACTCGGGCGACGGCTTAAAGAAAAGCGGCTGCATCATAGAGACTTCTACGATCTGCAGCGGCTCAAAGATAAAAGCAGCAGCTGCGACTATACGAAAGGAAGGAGAGAACCACACCCATCCGAGAGGATGAACCGTGGATAGCAAAGCAGTCGGCTAACTGACAGAAATTTTATGGACTTGCACAACTTTGGCAATATGAAGAATAGAAGCTACGGACTTGGATGACGCAACGGAAGACTCTAAGAAAAAGACTCAAAAGAACACATATAATAGGTAGACTAGCAGCAGCATATCCTCTCTGTCCCTCCATCTCAATCCATCTCCCGGCATCCGCGCTCCCTCCCGTCCTCCCGCTTCTCTCCACCCTCTCACTCCCTCCCGTCTCTCTCTGCTGGAGGAGGGAGAAGCCGACGGCGAAAGGAGGCGGTGGCGCGGGCGCTGAGGTCGGGAGGCGGCAGATCCGTCTCGGCGCGGGCGCGTAGGCGAGAGGCGAGGCGGCGGCGGCGGCGGCGCCGAGGCGCAGCACGCGCGCCGAGGCGGCGGTGAATCCGAGTGGGGCGCAGCGGCCGGATCGAGCTCGATGAGGAGTCCCCCGAGATGGCGGCGGCCCAATCCAGATTGGATCTGGACCTCGGCGACCGAGGTGAGGACGGCCAAGACGGCCGTGGCGCTCCAGCGAGGCGTCTTTGAGACGCCGGATCGGGCCCGGAGGCGGCCGGATCCATGCGATGCCAGACCGGCGGTGGCTGGATCCGCAGGTGACAGAGCGCAGCGGCCGATCCGCCCAGGCGGCCGGATCCGCCGAGCAGCAGCTGGCGACGGATCCAGCCGCATGGCGCCGGATCAGCGAGGAAGAGCTTGGCGACGGCGCGCGCCGCGGAGTCCACGGATCTGGCGAGTGGAGCCACGGATCCGGCGAGTGGAGCCACGGATCCGGTGTGATGAGGTCGGATCTGAGCTGGGGCGGCCGTCGGCGATTCGGCCAGGCGATGGCGCGGACGGCGGCGCATGTGTGAGCGCATCTGGGAGCTGCGTCGGCGCGTGGACGGGCAACGGCGAGAAGCGGAAGCAGGTGGCCGCCCCTGGGAGTGGAGCACACTCCTCCCGGGGACGGCGGTGGAGGAGCTAGGTTGAGAACCTAGGCTCTGATACCATGTTATAAGAGTAGGATGAAGGGATAAAATGATGGTCAAGTATATTGCATAGCCCAAAGGGCAATATATAGTGTACAGGAGACCAAACCCTAGAAGAAATATATATGGGACGCTTATACCCTTAACATATACTTTAAATAATTATTTAATTATTTATATTACAGTATAATAGCGACACCTATAAAATTACAATTTTCTGGAAGTTCTTTTAAAGATGAATATAGTGTTTATGTGATTGAGCCAGTATAATGATGAAATAATTCTTGGTGAAAGCTAGCAATTTTTTACAGTAGAAGTGCATACAGGCCTTATATTCTGTCATTCTGAAACAGAAGAGGCTAATGGACAGCCAACTAGAAAGGACAGGTCCTGAACCGTCAAAACAGAATCCTAATATTATATTTAAGGAATATGTTTATATATTGAAAGGAAATGGATTACTGTTTCTGCCTGTGAGATGTAAGAAGTGTAAGACAAATGCCAACTAACAAGTGTCTTTCATTTGGTCCTCCCCAGTCCCCTTAACGCTACAGATCATTACACATGTCAATTTATCCCACACATATCTTTCACTGTGCACAAGACCTTGATTAAAATTATGGTGCACTTTTATAGTGAGTTTCAGATATGCTAATGTCATCGGTGATGATGTTAATAATACCCTTTTAACTTGTTTTGAGTGTGTTTTTGCCATCGCAGTTCTGTTCTTTTAAAATCATCATGTTTAACAAGTTCTATTTGGCATAAACTGTAATTTGCCATAGCTATACTGTGATTGTTGTAAATAATCTTGTTTTAGAGTCATGTGCACAATTTGGGTGTAATCGAAGTCGAATTGCAACCGCAATTCAAAGTCGTAGGTGGAAACCTAGTCGAAGTCGTATTAGAATCAGAATCGGAGTAGGTGTTGAGAACCCGTGTTGAAGTCGAACAGCCGGGTATAAAAGGAGGCTTAGAGCCATGTATTCGTTGTACCAAGCCATTGAGAAAATACCAAAAGAGGGAAACACACAAAGCATTGTTTTGTGGTGTGATTGCGCAAGACGTGGTCGGAAGGACTCACGATCACCGCAAGCGTGATCAGGAGGAGTTACGACCACGGCAAAGTTCTAGCAGACGTGATCGAGAGGAGGCTTCGACCATGGTGACGGTGGTCGAAGGAGCATCGACTCACGCCGAGAAGATCGATGACGTGATCGGAAGCAACTCCGATCATGTTGAAGGAAGTGAACGAGTCGAAAAGGTGTTCGACTACGGTGAGCGATGATCGCCAAAGATCACCGCGTGGTCGTAAAGGCTTCGATCACGGTATCTCGAGCTACCAAGGAAGGCAAGTGGCAACGATAAGGAGGAGTGGTCGTAAATTGCTACGTAATTTTACGACCACATTGAAAAAGCGATCGGAGGAATTGAGAGGATCGGAATCGGTCGTAAGCATCCGGTAAAGTCGTACTCAATTTATTCGGTCGAAACGACTCTAACCGGTCGTGAAAAGTCCTGGGAGGTCGTAAGATTTCCAACAGTGATCATGTGTGCTGTTCTGCTACCTATGATGGGCATTGATCTTGGTGTCAATACGACAGTGGTATCGAGTTTGTAATTTAAGGGGATAGGTATGGTACCAATACCATCGAGTACACTGGAAATTGGTTTCCTAAATGGGCACTGAAGAGGCACATCAGAAGCTCTAGTGTGAAAACTCCATTGTGCACTATAACATTCCTTATGGTACCTTAACCCAAAGTGTTTATGTTTTGTTGATTGGTGCTCCGTTCTTAAGTTTTGCTTCAGATGAATTTGGTGCATCATTTGTTCAGTTTTTTGCTCTTTTTTTTTCTTTTTTGTAGAATCTTTCCCATGTCCAAACTCCAAAGATCACAAGTTCCCCCCACATCTTTGTTGTTTTAGCTGTCTTGTAGAGTATTAAATAGCTTTCAGATGTTGTGAATGTGTTTCAAAGCTTTTTCTTTGTGAGTAATGCAAGGTTATTAAGGCGGTAAGGCGAGGCGAGGCGACCCACCCCCCTCACATCTTTTAAGCGGTAAGGCGCGAGGCGAGGCGACGCCTTATGCACATCCTAAGGCGCTAATGCAGCAAATAAAATAAGCATTTTAGCAGCAGTGCAGCATATATATACCTTGTTGTTGCTAATTCTTGAGCCCATGTAGCACTCATCCCCCTTTCTAATTGCCCTTCTACCATATAACATCCATTCCCCTTGCAAGTTTCAACATATAAATTATTATAAATATAATAGATATAAATTATATTTTAATTGATTGAGTAAATATGTATGGTGTTATACTATTACACTGACAAGTCCAAACCAAACACAGCCCTAAACATCAATACACACATCGGTCGGCCCAAGGCCCAAGCCGATCAAACCCTAGCTATCAAACCCATCGTCCCTTCGTCCACCTCCCTCATTTCGCTGCTCCCGCAAATGTCGTCGCCGCCTCTCTCTCCCTCCTTGCTCCCCAATGTCTCCGCCGCCTCCGCTCTCCTCCCAAGAAACGCCGCCGCCGCCCCCGCTCTCCTCCCAAGAGACGCCGCCACCCTCGCTTTCCCAAGAGTCGCCGCCGCCTCCCTGCTCCCCAAGAGTCGCCATTGCCTCCTCCGCCACCGTCTAGGGTTGTAGGCGCCGCCGCCAGACGGGAGCGACGAGATGGAGGCGTCGCCGTCTAGGGTTCCAGTGAGTCTTCGCCAACCGACGGCTTATGCGACAGGTTCCCACCGACCCCTCATCCCATCTCTTTATACTTGCTTTTGGGGTGTTTGGGCGCCCGCCGCTGTTTTTCGCCGCTTCAACCGACGCCATAGCGACGCCATGTGTTTGAGGCGGACGCCATACACCCTCCTGGCAAGGCGACGCCGACGCCTTAGCGCCCATCGCCGCCTTACCGCCTAAGCGTCGCTTAAGCGACGCTTAGGCGACGCCTTAATAAGCATGGAGTAATGTAGCTATGCCATAAAAAATATATTCTCATTTGCACAATACAAACAGTTGCACATTACCAACAAAAAGTTACCAATGAATGAAGATACAGATTTACTAATTCATTGTGAAGCACCTCGATCCCAAAATGTGTATGAAACCATTTTATTAAGCTTTGCAGTTTGCATCCTTTTTCTGTACTTTGTTTATTATTCTCTGCCCTTATGTCCTGTTGTATTAGGTACTGTTTGAATTAAATTGCTTTCTGATCCAACCTCTGCAGGAGCTATTACCGCTGCACACATGATGGTTGTCCTGTCCGGAAGCATATTGAAAAAGCAGCAGATGACGATAATAATATTGTAGTAACTTACGAAGGTAAGCACAACCATGATCAACCATTTAGAAGCAGCAGCGAGATGAGAGATGGGCCTGTTTCTGTGATCACTCCAGCTGCGACAACCACTGAGCAACCCAGCGCAGTGACCTCGACATCAGATCAGGATCCTCCAACCAGCATGCAGAAGGATGCTGACAGTGAGTCCATTAAAGACACGACTATAGAACTTGGAGGTGAAAAGGCGCTGGAGTCTGCACAAACCCTGCTCAGCATCAGAACTAATTCGGATGACATGAAGAATTCCCTCCTGAAAGATACTTCTGCGGCAGTTCCTGTCCAAAACAATTGATTCTGTGAGGTTAGGGTTGATTTAATTAATGTATTAGTTTGTGGTATTTATTGGTTCTGTGAGCTGTTGTTGTGTGTTAGCTTCTGTATATGAGATGAGGGTCGGCATTCTGTGGAGCACCATCGGGTTGACGAACTTTCGTCGAAGAATCTAGGTTCGCGAAGCCATGAAACTTACAGTTGTCCCCTGTAAAGATTTCCCATCCCTAGTGTGTATAGGTACTGTATCGCTAAGCAACAAGGAGACCAGAGAATTTCATGTGTGGGGGTGCTCTTTGGTACAATGCGTGTTGTTCTAGTTGGATTTATTGCACATTTTAGCTGATCTGAGATATGGTGAACTTACTTATATCATCACAATGCGCATGATGTATGCAAGTTACAGTATGAGCGCAGAGCCGCACAATCTGTCAACATGGAAGCCAACATCCTGCAGTGGACCAGCTGAGTATTGAATCAGCATGTCAAAAGTATCATTGCTTGTGTTAATTACGGTTAAATGCCAGTATTATGTAGGAATCGCATCGCATGAGATCGTTGAGGATCCTTTTTGAGGACCTTATGAGGCTCCGTTTGGACCACGGAATTCCATAGGAATTTTATTGGAAAGGAAACATCTACTCTCACTGTCTAAAGTTCCCAGGAAGTGGAAATCTGAACCATGTAACTTGCAGGGCTTCAAAGTACTGGCACAGCCTTGATGGAAATTTAATTCGCTGTTGTGTACTTAAGGGAGCACAATATTGTAGTTGTCTCATTTGATCTAGTTAAACTTGTTAATTACTGCCGGGGACCTCATAACAGCAGGCAACAATCGGGTGGAAATGACAAAGTTCAGGTGGTCGCTTTGTTTATCCTCTGCTTTGTTATCAATGTAACATACATTCTGAATTGGCAGACTACAAGGCATTGGATTATGATGGTGATCAGTTCGGCTGAAAAGCTCATGACTTATGACTGAAAACACTGTAGATGACAGAGGCTTATTTAGCATAATTAAATTTAAAAAAATTTAAAAATTTAAAAAAATATGTTAACCTATTACGTATAATACAAACAAATACGGGGAAAAAAGAACCGGCAAAAAAGCTCAATAAAAGTCAAAAATTCAGAAAAAGACAAAACTTATAAATAGTGAAAAATAAGTCAGAAGTCAAAGTCGAGTTTGATCAGGGCCATCATGTCAGGTGCTTTTTCTGTCCTGCTCAGATGGGTTCACTGTGCAGATCTATCTACAGTGCAATCAAGATGATCTTCTTGGTCATTTTTGTGCCAATGCAAAGCCGGGCGCGGCCTCGAAGTCCTTCACTGGCTTCTTCACGGCCTCGACGTCGATGTCGGCCAGCTTCCCCGTCTCCGATGCGATGACGGTGCAGCTCTTCTCCTCCTCCACGTACGGCAGGAACAGCTAGCCTTGCCTTCTCCTTAGAGGAGAACAGCGCCACACTGGAAAAAAGAAACAAGAAACAGCACATGACATCGGCAATTCATCTGCAAGATATCTGCACAGTCGCGCAGCTAACTAGAACTGCAAACACGGCACGATCTGGTGAGTTTACCATGGCTTGCCACGGGCGTTGGCGAGCTCGACGGCGGCGGTGTTGGTCGCGAGGCGGAGTCGTTGATGAGGCAGGTGAGCTGATGATCAGAGAAGGCACGGTAAGAGTTGCGTCATCTGCCAAATGGTTCAGGATGTGCGCAAATTGCAGAAGACATGTCACGCAGGGAAGAAGAATCAAGAACCTAACTGGCCAGGAGTGGTGATGAACAAGATGTTGGTGTCCTCCCCAACAATCTCCTCAATCTCTTCTCTGTGCTTCTCATGTGGGATCACAAACAGAAGCTTCAATCCGCTGCCCTCAGAGCTGCCAGCAGACCACTTGGTCTCACAATGGCAGGTTGGAAACGAAACATGTGTAGTAGTGAGTCTTACATGTGTAGAACATGATGATCTTACATGTTGTACCCACCGTCGGCGGGGTTTGGTGGTCGGCGGCTTGAACATCTCGGTGAGGAACAGCCCCGCGCCGGCGCCGTTGACGTTGGGGTGAACGTAGCCGACCTTGTCGCGAGCCGACGACATGAAGAGGAAGAGGAAGATCATAGTACTACCAAGTTATTACACATGGAAACACGTATATTTGTTCATAGTATCAGACAAGCCAAAATAAACGTTATGGCTATTTAAAGCGGACTCTCTAAATAGTTTTCGATCTTAAAACCATATGCATCATCCATATCAATATCTCCGCTATCCGTTGTTGTCTCAATAATCGTAAACAAATGGCCTATATATCATTCTAAGGGTGAAAAGTGGATACAAATTATCCATATTACCCATTACCTACTCGATAGGATGTGAATATGATATACATTTTTTCATTCAATTAATAATTTCTATCATATTCATATTCAAATTCGCATAAAAAATATATATGTGAATATGGTATAGACTTTTACTATCCAAAATGTTATTTTATTCGAACTATTAGTATCCGTATTCAATGAAGCAATATACATATTTTATTACAATACGACTAACTAGTTGGACAAGTTTTTCAATTAAACGTGAATTCATCTTTTTGGTGAAGTAAATGAATTGGAATGATTAAGTGTAATTGTACGAGGATAAAATGTCATTAATGTCATCATACTACATAAGTTATGAGGATATCCGATTCGACCAAATTGAGTAAATATTTGATTCTAATTTGTATCCGACATTTGTCCGGTCCGTATTCGTATTCGACGTTTGTTTGATTCGTATTCGAATATGAGAAAAAATATAGATGTGAATATAATTTGAGCACTATCCAATCCATATTCAATCAATTTTTACCCCTATATCATCCAACACTCATTGGTATCTAACAAACATGATTATCAAATGCGGATCCGGTGGTGGGGCGGGGGGAGCCCCTCCTAGAACCCTGGAGCCCCATAAATTTTTAGCTATGGATGTATGGTGTAGGAGGGCATAGTGAAGTTATAGTAAAATTTTTCTGGATATTCAAATAGTATATATTTAGATCCTATTTGTGGCTTGTGAATTTCACATAAATTTTGTTGGAGCCAGCACAAAATACTTTTAAAATTATTTGGCAACCAGTCAATTTTATACGGTTATATTTTCAGAACTAATGCAATATTTTCAGACGATTATCGCAAGAGAGAGAGAGGGAAAAAGGGGGTTATTGATAACCCATTGGCGCTTCAAATCTTTAAGGGCATCTCCAATGGTTATAGCTAGCAACTAACTATAAGACTTCCACATCATTTATATAGTACGCACTAAAGCTAGCATTCTAAAGAACTAAGGATAGCTATTTGATGCTTACATCAGTTTATAGACTAGTGCTTAAGGAATAGTTAGCTCGATTTTTTTGCATACTCTCTTTCCTCCACATAGCTTGATGTGTACATGCATATAACTGACTGGACCATTGGAGATGTACCATGTAATTGGTATAGAATCAAGTCGAGCAATGCGCATGGAGCCAGGCGGTAAAACTTGGGAAGGCTAACGTGGCCCCCACATGTCATCGAGCGAGCCCGAACGCGGTGGAGCATTGCCGGTCGCCTCCTCCATTCCCTCCAGACACGAAATCTTTTCTGTTTGCTATCACCGACTAGTGGGCCATACAACGTCTGCGACCCACATGTCAGTACATCACCTGACGCGCCGCTCGCGTCGGCCGCCTCTCGGTCGTGCTCCCCCACGACGCACCAACCAGCCACCCCCCGTGCTCGTACCCAGCTCGCTCACTGACGTGTGGGCCCATGGTGGACTCCCCCCGGTGCCCGGGCCCACCTGCCCGAATTAGTTTGGCACGAACGCAAGCAAAGCCCTCCACGTCGTTGGGACGTTCCCGTCTCTCGCCACTACTGGCTGCACCCACCAGTACCTTGGTGCCGCTTCACTGACATGTGGGTCAACGTCGCTACCTCACCCGCGAGCCCACATGTCAGTGCGAGGTTGCTCCTGTCGGTTCACTTGACGGTCTGAAAACGTACACCACTGACAGGTGGGCTCATTGCAGCGCACGTAACCATGCTACACTACGCTTTGCCTGTTATCAACGTAGCGGTAAAAGACACGCATGGAGCTACGCGTACAACCAGTTCACGCACGAAATTTGTTACGGGACTGACAAGTGGGTCCGTGAGTCGGTGAACGGAGATGGAGCCCGCTTGCCAGTGGCGTCTTAAGGGATTTGGGAGAAACGCACTGCGTGCGCGCAGCGCGTTCGTTTCTCCTCTTCCTGCCCACCTCCATTAAAATGCCACCTAGTCGCGACGGAAAAGCGCCGTCTCGTCATTGTGTTGTCTCCACCACGACCCACCCGACGAGCGAGCCGTGAGCGCGCGTCGCCACCTCCACGGCCTAGCCCTCCTCCGCCTCCGTCCCCATGGCGATCTCGGCGGCGGCGGCGGCGCTGGCCGTCGCCCTCGCCGCGCTCTGCCTCGCGGCCCCGGCCGCCGGGTTCTACCTCCCCGGCGTCGCACCCAACGACTTCGAGAAGGTACACGCCTCCTGCAACCCTGCTACAACCTAGCCCCCTCGTTTGGATCTCTCTCTGTGTTGTGCCGTTTGAGATCGTGCTCGGGTCGGATCTGGGGTTAGGGTGGCCAGATCTGCGGTTGGGCTGTTGCGAGATCTGGGTGTCGGTGGCGGCACGGGGTGGGTTAGATTAAGGTGGGGCTTGGCGCAATGTAGGTGGTGCCGGGAATGTCTGGATGCCGAGTAGCCACGCTAGAATACAAAATTTGCGTGCGCTTTTGATTGCTGATGCATGGTGTCGAGGGTGACAAAATCTATAGTGATGGAAGTGCGGAGATGGCCGGTGTTTCTGCGGAGAACCTGGAGCTGAAGAATTTCACGTTCAAGAGTGCTTGAATGATGACATCACAATAGGAGCTTGTTGGGTTTAGATGTTTAGTCCCGATCCTGACCACTCTGGACCTGAACTCTCCTAACTTAGGAGGTGTTCGCATGGCTTTTGCTGATGACTTTTGATTGAAAATGAATAGTAATGGCTGAAAGAAGTGGCTTTAGAAGGAGAGGACGCCTCATTATGACCTAGCGGTGCAAAGGTGAGGAAGCCTAGGCGGCCAAATTAAAAATAAGGATAACATACAGATGATAAGTATATATGCTATATATCCGAGATCTAATGTCTCGGAGTCATCATATCTTATAACTAATGCAAACGGCATAACGGCATTTTTGCGCCCAGATCAGAACCCTAACCTAAATCCTCGCGCTGTCGCGCCCGCCTCGCTTCTCTCGCAGATCGCCGCCGCCCCTCAGACCCCGCCGCCCGCCCCAGAGGAGATCCCGCCGGAGAAGTCACTCCGGATCGCGCGGGAGTCCAGATCCGGCGGCGCCACGGAGCCGGATGCAAGGCGGAGGATTCGACGACGCCGGCTTTCTTTTCTAAGTCACCGTTGCCCTTCTTAAAGTCAATACGGATAAAGCCTTAGTACCAGTCCTATCCGCCTCATTATGACCTAGCTCCGGAGTTATACAACCAATAACAACAAGCAAATTGTCAAGTAGCACCGCATGATACATAAAATCATCAACAATTGATGATCCAAGAACCCTTATCTTCACATCAAAACATCTTCGCATGCTTTGATACGTAGCCCATAGTGTCCAATGACTATATGTCATGACTTTACACATTTGGACTCCCCTGGATCGTCTCTATGTGTATCGGCCTCATCACTTGGTGCACCAACTTGCCTCTTTGTGATCCTTGACTTCTTTGTACTTTCCACTTGAGCGATGTAGCTTTACTTGGATTTGACCGCACAGACCTCAACTCTCCCGCTTAGTCCTAGTCCCTTATCGTTGATCACTAACTTTTTCCAAGCCACCTGCATATCCAACGACCAAGCAACCATCTCGAGCATAAGTTTCATGCATTTGACTCATACTAGTCAAAGCAATGCATCATGCAGCACACCATAACCAAACAGCGGCACCCATGCCATGCACACTCAAACCTCTCATAGCTACCAAGCCATGAGTCAAACTCAAAACCATCAAGGTTTGTCCAACCATATCACACATAGCCTCCTCATGCGCCTCACAGCATGTAGGCAACCCTCTTTGCAACCTACTCAACCATGCTCATGACCATTCTCATCAACTCTCCAGACATGTCTTGGGTACCCACATGTCTGGTCTCTCTAGAACCTCTCTAGACACTCCAAACATGTCTGGGGGTAGAGAAACTAGTCTGACCGTCATGCCATGGCCATTTAGACCGTCCAGCACCGGTCTGACCGCTTTCCCCATGGCGGTGGGACCTTCCCTGTCAGACCGCCAATCAATGGCTTGTCTGACCGCACGTGCCCAACTCCAAAACACGCTCTCTAGAAAAAGGCAACCGCCAACCAGAGTTTAGTCACACTGCACCAGCGGTCAGACCGCTAACCAAAGTCCGATCACACCGGATCGGCCTATCTGGCCGCGACTCCTAAGCCGGTCTGATCAGTTATACTGATAGCATAAACTGAATTTTGCTGACATTCAAAACCAAACTTAAACTTCGATAGCACTTGCACAACAAAGTCAAATACTCATCATACACTATAGGGTGACCTTCACGTAGTCTCACAATAGTGAGGCCCAAGACCAGGGCATGAGAGCCGTCAGGCATAGGCACGATGAAGGTGGTGCTCAGTAGAGAGAGAGAGGCAGGAAGAGAGAGAGAGAGGGGGGAAGAAGAAGATGGAGGTGGAAGATGATGACTTTAGAGGATGACATGTAGGCCTCATCAACTTTTTTAATTTTTTTCTTATTCCCTTAATAGTACATTTGGAGTTTGAGGGTTGATTTCTGGATTCGAGTAAGAGTTTTTTTGGGGGGGGGGGGGTAAAATGGACTTATTCCAAAAAAATAGTACCGTATGTGTACGCCTGCTGTGTAGCCTTTATCCTATAGATATATTTAATTATGCGTGTTTTCCTCTAGATATCTGACCTATTGTCTTTCTTTGTGTTATTAATCTTTGTCTTCAGCTGATGGTTGACATGTTTATCATAGGAGTTGTTTAAATTTTTTATTATACATTTGTTACACTTTACATTACTTCATGCTGTCTTTTTCCTTGAAAGTGTAAGAAGCGTGTGTCATACATGCTAATAAATTTTCTTGGATCTGTTTTGTTGATATGCTACCACTAGCTTAACACTTACCATTTCTAACATTTATTACCTTTGTTCCATATTTGCAGAAAGATCCTCTCCCTGTGAAAGTCAACAAACTAACCTCAATCAAGACACAACTCCCCTACTCCTACTATTCTCTCCCATTCTGCAAGCCAGATACTATTGTTGACAGTGCTGAAAATCTGGGTGAAGTTCTTCGTGGTGATCGCATTGAGAACTCTCCATACACGGTTTGTTCTTTCGCTATGCAGTGTTTTCATTGATCAGTTCTTGACACATTAGGCCTTAGTTAATTTTTTCACATATATGTTTTCTAGTTTGAAATGAGGGAGCCTCAGATGTGTCAAATAGTATGCAAGATTTCAGTTGGGGAGAAAGAAGCAAAGGTTCTCAAGGAAAAGATTGAAGATGAGTACCGTGTGAACATGTATGTTCCTAGTTAGTTTCTTGATTGTGTAAAGAGTTTATTCATGCCTTTCAATTGTTCTAAGCATAAATTTGCCAAATTCAACAGGATTCTTGACAACCTACCTCTAGTTGTTCCTATTCAAAGAGTGGATCAAGAAGGTGCTTATTTCTATCAACATGGTTTCCACGTTGGAGCCAAAGGTCAATACTCTGGGGTAAGTGCGACTATCTATATTGATCAAATGCTGTGTAAATGCATAGCCATGCACTTACCTTTTTTCCATGTGTTTGGTAGAGCAAGGATGAAAAGTACTTCATCCACAATCATTTGTCCTTTACGGTGAAATATCACAGGGATGCCCAAAGGGATGTTTCTAGGATAGTGGCCTTTGAAGTAAAACCATACAGGTATACTTGTGCTTATGATGTTGATGTTTTAAACTAATATGCTTTTGATGCATTTGGATTGTGACATCCTTCCAGCTGTTATATTTTGAACTAAAAAACTATGACATATTCTGCAGTGTTAAGCATGAATATGAAGGACAGTGGAACGACAAGCCCCACCTGATCACTTGTGATCCTCATGCAAAACGTATAATTACATCATCTGATTCTCCTCAGGAGGTTGAAGTTGGCAAAGATATAATATTTACATATGATGTGGATTTCAAGGTCAGAATTTATGTGCAAATTTTTTGGATGCATCTATTCTATTGAAGTAATTACTGTAGCTATACTACTGTTTAGTGTGCGCTAAGTGGAGTGTGAATGTTATGTGTTACTAGTTCATTCTTTTAACTACTCTGTCAACTTGCAGGAGAGTGATATCAGGTGGGCATCTCGCTGGGACACCTATCTACTGATGACGGATGACCAAATCCACTGGTTCTCAATTGTGAATTCTCTCATGATTGTTCTCTTCCTTTCTGGAATGGTTGCAA
The DNA here is from genome assembly GCA_036346575.1 of Dendrocalamus sinicus. Lineage (NCBI taxonomy): Eukaryota > Viridiplantae > Streptophyta > Magnoliopsida > Poales > Poaceae > Dendrocalamus > Dendrocalamus sinicus. The sequence continues at coordinate 26,609,926 of CM070673.1, forward strand.
TGATCATGCTTCGAACCCTTTACCGGGATATCTCCAAGTATAACCAGCTTGAGACCCAGGAAGAAGCCCAAGAAGAAACAGGATGGAAGCTTGTCCATGGTGATGTTTTCAGGCCTCCATCAAACTCCGACTGGCTCTGTGTTTATGTTGGTACTGGTGTCCAGTTTTTCGGCATGCTGCTTGTCACTATGGTCTTTGCTGTCCTTGGCTTCCTGTCTCCATCAAACAGGGGTGGACTGATGACAGCTATGCTCTTGCTTTGGGTTTTTATGGGATTGCTCGCTGGCTACTCTTCATCACGTCTCTACAAGTTGTTCAAGGGATCAGAATGGAAGAACATTGCGTTGAGGACAGCCTTCACTTTCCCTGGCAGTGTGTTTGCTATTTTCTTCTTCTTGAATGCTCTTATCTGGGGGCAGAAGTCCTCTGGTGCAGTTCCATTCACCACAATGTTTGCCCTTGTCCTCCTTTGGTTCGGTATCTCAGTGCCCCTTGTTTTTGTTGGGAGTTTCCTTGGTTTCAAGAAACCTGCCATTGAAGATCCTGTGAAGACAAACAAGATACCCAGGCAGATACCTGAGCAGGCCTGGTACATGAACCCGATCTTCTCAATTCTAATTGGAGGGATCCTTCCATTTGGAGCTGTGTTCATTGAGCTCTTCTTTATCCTGACCTCCATCTGGCTGCACCAATTCTACTACATCTTTGGGTTCCTCTTCCTCGTCTTCCTGATCCTGATCGTCACATGTGCTGAGATCTCGATTGTGCTATGCTACTTCCAGCTGTGCAGCGAGGACTATCTGTGGTGGTGGAGGTCATACTTGACCTCGGGGTCTTCTGCTCTGTACCTCTTCTTGTATGCGACCTTCTACTTCTTCACAAAGCTGGAGATCACAAAGTTTGTGTCAGCCGTTCTGTACTTCTGCTACATGCTTATCGCCTCATATGCATTCTTCGCCTTGACGGGTACAATTGGATTCTACGCATGCTTCCTGTTCACCAGGCTTATTTACTCATCTGTCAAGATTGAGTAAAGAGAGGGCTCTACCTAATTCTTTGTTGCCACGATGAAGTCCGATGCTGCGGACATTGAACGCTACATATCCTCCAAATTTAGCTATGTGGCCTCAGATTTGAGTTTTCAAAGCTGGTATTTAAGGTGAACTGGTGATTGTTGTCCCATGATTCAGGTATCATAGCTAGCTCAGTGATTTTTGTTTTCCTTTTTATTTTTACTTTTTTCTTTTTGATTTAGCCCTTGGATCACGAGAATGCCTAGTGCTCGTTGCAGAGTGAATTGTATACGGATGCTCAGTAATCTCATTTCTGTTATTGTCAGAATTTTATGTACTTGTTGACGTACATCGAGACTTGCATTAAAGATACCGCTGCAGTACAAATATTCGACTTGTTATGTTTCTTTAGCATTGAACTTCTAGTGTTTCGAGTATAGTCCGGACAATTTCATTTTGGATGTGCTGAGAAAAAAAAAATCAATACCGCTACTTTATCTTTCTGAAGATATATTGTGGCTCAATTGAAGAGAGTATAGTTTTTGGGAACTTCTCCCTAGATTACATTGGTGATGAGTGTTAGCTTGAAAGCTACTGGGTCATGGTGATTCGGCAAGAAGAGGCACAGCATGAGTCCTGACATTTTGCTAAAAGATTACATTTTTCCATTTTTCTGAAAGGACCATGAAATATGACCCTATTACACATGGGTCCTGACAGCAGAGGAATGCAAGCAAAGATTACACTTTTCTAAAGGACCCTGAAAGATTACACTATTACATATGGGTCTTGACAGCATAGGTCCGGACAGCATAGGTGTGCACACAAAGATTACATTTTGTAAAGGACCCTGACAGATTACACTATTACATATGGGTCCTGACAGCATAGTAGTGCGCACATGAGCAGTGAATTAGGGGTTGTTTGGTTGGTGGCCAAAATAAACCAAACCAAAATTTTAGCATAACCAAAACCTGGGCAAAGTTAAATATTGGCAAAAAGAGTGTTGTTTGGATCGTGATCAAGCCAAATTTTAGCATTACCAAAAGTTTGGTAAGCGATTTTCTTACCCTCAGATTGTTCGTGTGTAATATTAGATTTCATTGGCATTATCAAATTTTTGTGGGCACTACCAAATTTTAGTAGCAAGCTAAACAACATCCAATTTTCTTTTGGCGTTACCAATATTTGGTTTGGTTTGCAAGAGTAGCAAGCCAAACGACCCCTTGATACATACATCCCAGGTGATAGGTCGTCCACGTTAGGAACTAGCAATGCCAACTAGGGGTGAATCCCACAAGGGGCTTTGTTAGGCTCTAGCCTACCCTTCGGCGTCGGAGCCCCCCTTCCCTCTCCCCACCCTCACCAATGCCATGGTTGGATCATGGAGCTGAAGCTATGAGACTGGAGGGGGAGGAAGAGATGGAAATGGGCCGGCCCACAGTCCACAACCCCTAGGTCCATAGACAAGGCCCAGATAGCACACACCCAAATCCAATCCACCCTATCCCACCTCACATCTAGAATTCTAAATCCTCACATCCAAAATACAAATCGGTAGCTCAAGGAGAGGAGAATTAGGAGTGTGGTGCACCTGAGGGCTGAGTAGGTTGGCAGCTGCGCGGCAGTTTTGAGGCGGTGTTGGAGCTAGAGGTGTTCGACATCATCATCTTTGCAACATTAGGCTTCACTAGCTGCAAGTACGTCATCCGTGAGGCGCTCAAGTTCCTACCCTTAACACCTCCTCGCTCCGCTTGCTTGTGCTTGCCACTAACAACTAGGAGTGCCTCGCTGCCACACTTTAGTAGGGCTGCGGAGCCCGCTCCGGCCCCAACATCCCCATCCTCGTCACTGACTCCTCCAACCAAGCCTCCCTCGACGTGGTCGCTGCATGGGCACGCGCCGTGCTATCCTACGCGAGGGGCCTTCTGTGGCCTCCACGGTAGGTATGTGGCGGGCTGGGGCGAAGGGGATTAGGGATTTAGGGAACCTGATAGTGGCGGTGGAGGGGATTAGTAGTGGCGGCCTAGCATCGAAGGGGCTGCATGGGACCCAGTGGAAGGTAAGGTCATGACGAGAAGGAGAGGATGGATTGACTAGGGAGGTCAGGACGAGAAGGAGGATTGGGGGATTAGATTTAGGGGATATAGGGAGGATGAGAGGAGCCCATACTTTTTATTTTGCACCATGGTGGACAAAATAAAATATCAATCAAAAATCAATTCCACTCCTAAACAAGGCAATTGAATTGAAGGAACAGAGCAATCAAAATTATGTGTATTGACTTGTCATTATGTAGAGCTGGTTTGAGCCAAACAAGGTAAGCTAGTGCAAAGTGAAATTTTATTTGGTTCACCCTGGTGCAAAGTGAAAGTAAGGATTAACCCTAGTGCAAAGTGAAATAGTGACAAGCTACCTAGTGCAAAGTGTAATGTACCCGGTGCAAACAAGCGATAGTGATGAATTTTACAATTTATTAATAGATTTGCAATAATAGAGAAATGAACTTTGCGTAACTATTTCACAAGCAATTTAAGTAGTACTTTTGCAACCGATGAGAGTGCAACTCAACCAAATAGTTTTGACTAGAATTTAATCCTAATAAAATTATTACCAATCCGGCACATCGCATACCAATAGGATATTATGCTAATTTTTTTAATATTCATGATTATGTACAATTTATTATTGTATCACTAATTTTAATACACATATGACATATCGCTACTCACTAGAAGAATATTTATATATTATTAGGATGAGCTTTCCATTAGTGGGTTATCTTCATTGTATTTATTTCTTTTTTCCTTTATTTATCTTTTATTCATGTATGAATTTAGTTCTTTTTTCCTTTATTTATCTTTTATTCATGTATGAATTTAGATTATATAAGAGTAAAAGACTATATTTGTGTTAATTTAGCCCATTCCTTTGAGCTCACCCTTCATTTCCAACTGTCGCGACAAACTTGGTGATGTTGAAGAAGTTTCCTGAGCTTGAAGATTGGGGATTAGGCTTCTTCAAGCTCCTTTGATGGTGGGAGGTGTTGGTCGCCCAGAAAGCGACCTGCCAGGTAGCCACCATGTGGTAGTGTTTAAAGTAACTTCTGGCTGCAGCTGAAAATGTATTGTAGTGACTGTTAGCTTTTTCTGACTAATTAATTTTTTAAAAAAATTATAAAGTTGTATTATCATGGGCAATGCAAAGGAATAAGGGGTAAAAAAGAAAAAGCCCAAAAAAGCCAAAATATGACAAAATTAAAGAACCGGTGTGTTCTAGAAGCCAGAAGCAGAAGTCATTTAGAGCGGGCCCAATGAGCTCCTTTGAGGATGAGAGGTGTTGATTGCCTAGGAGACGACATGTTGAGCAACCACTACCTCCACGCTCCTATGATGCTAGACATGCTACTTTAGTGTATAGACGGTTCAATGGACATACACCGAACTACTTACTCTTGTATGCAAGTACGTAACGATATTAATGACCTACTGGTTCATCAATATTCTAGACCTAATCATTAAGTAGGAATAGATATGCCTTACGTTGCTACTTCTTATATAAATACTAAATTTTCATTTAATTTAAATCAACTTCAATCCTATGCGTATAACTAAAGTCAATTACTACCATCGTTTCTCACAACATGAAATCCCATGCCCTACCAACCAGTTACCTAGACCATGGCCTCTTATTTAAACCTAACTAGACATTACAGCTACTATTGGATATTGTCTTCATAGAACAAGAGCATCAAGCCTCATCACGTAAGTTACTCTAAACATTCGTAAGATCAAAAACTTGCAAATGGCACTTCTCACTATCAGCTATATATCAAACAACTCAAGAAGTCATTAACCAAAGGGGATTCATACCTGAAACTGAGGCAAAACATCTTATGAACAACACATCGGTATCTTTATGCCTTGAATGGTAGCACAACCTGGCCTCTCCAACAGCCACGACCCCTATCTCTTTTGCATCTCTATCCCACACAATCATAACAAATTCAACACTTTCAAAATGGAGTGTTTTTTTAAAGCGGAATCTAAAAGTCGATTATAGTATGTATTATCTTGGCTCCATCTATATCGATTAAAATCATATAAAAGTATCTCTATACTCTTTATCACGAATAACTAAAATTTTAAATTTTAAATCAAAAGACGAAAGGGCCCACCTTCAGCATGGAAGGTTAAAAAGGGTAAAGTGTGAGGGAAAAAGAAAAACAACGCCGCCACTCGCTCGTAGACGTAGCCCACCTCGCAGTCGCACGAACGAAACTTACCACAGCACCCAAGCGGCGATGGGAGGCGAGGCCACCAATGCCGGCGGCGGCGGCGGATTCCGGGCGCGGATGGACCACTACCTCTACAGCGGCGAGAAGAAGCACGTCCTGGCCGGCATCGCCATCTTCGCCGCCATCTTCGGCGTCCCCTGGTACTTCATGAACCGAGGTACCAAACCCCTTCTCCCACCCGAAAACCCTAACCACTAGCTCCCTTCCTCTGTGATGTGCTTGGAATTTGGAAGAGTCGGTAGATTCACTTCGGATAGAGTCGTATTGTGCGTTCCTATATGATGCGCTGCTGATTCAGGGGAGCTAGGGTTTGGTAATCTCTTCTCAGGCTTAGCACAAATTGCATGGCTGATGTTGCCTCTAGTTTGCCCCTTTGTGATTGCTGGGTCGGAACTCCGAGGTAGTAGTAGGGTTCTAAGCGCAAATGGTTTTGTGCTCTGCCGTGGTGGTGGCGGTTGGGATTAGGGGCAGAGCGAAATGGCTCAATATTGTTTCAAAAGAACTGAATAAAGTTTGGGATTAGTCGGATCGGGGGAAGTGTTTTGGGATTTATGATTTAGGGTACTCCGCTCAAAATTTGGACCATTTGACCGGATGTTGCAATTGACCTTTAGAAGAAGATGTGATTACGCATGAGAGATGCAGTAATTGAAAATGTACCGTATCACAATCATAGCAGTAGTTGCAACAGACTGATCAGCTTCACTGCCTGTCTCCTTAGTTCTTTTACTACAATGCATGTAGTTCTTTCTTTCTGTTGAGGTCATGGTTTTCTAAACCTTCTACTTGTCATGGTCAGTAAGCAAAGTTATAAGCTTAGATAACCAACGTTGAAAGCGGATAGAACTTGCAAATTTTCTATTACTGGATAAAGGTGGATCATTCATGTATGACTCCCTGTTGGTTGATATGCATATATTTTGCATTATATGTTGCTAACAGTCAGAAGAATTGTGGATTTCTTTAGCTTCATGATACAGTTTAGCAGAAAAGAAACACATTCCTGTGCGCTATGTAGTATGTACTGAGAAATATGGTGTAAGGCTTCCTCCAAAATGTGTACTGTAACCCTGAAATAGCACAGTAGTTTTGGAGGCTCACCTTTGTTATTTCATTACCTCCCTTTTATTATCAATCAGGTAGGGTATGAATTATTTCAAAATTATGTAGTGTTAGAAAATATATACATGATACATCTTAGTCAATTGGATTGCCATTGGTATCCTTTAACCTGCACCCAAGTCCACACCCTCTCAAAATATGTGACTCTGCTTCCAAACCATTAAGCATTAGCTATGATATTTCCTGTTAACTTAGAGGGTAAGCTTTACAAGTAATCAATACACATTAAGCATCTGAAAATTTTCATGGTGCAACATTAACATGTATTTGTACACAACCATGAACTTGGAACTGTCCCCGATGCAAGGCCTTGCATGTCATAACGTTATGTACTTAGGTATACTCAACACAACAGAAGGCTTGTAGCATGGTTTGGCTGTATAACTTTCTAGAAGTACCTATCATCCATCTCTCATGAACATGTCACATTGTGTCAAGGGCTTAGTGACACATGCTTCACATATCACTGTCACCAATGACAAGAAAAATCACAGTGATGCCTTTGCCAGCATTATCCCCATGCTCTTTGTCATCAACCTTGGCTGCCATGTGTGCCATGATGTGTATATGCACCATATTAGCAATTCACCATGCCAGCATCTCTCAGGAAGGTCAGCCACAATTTTGATCACTTCTGTTGCTAGTTGCTACCCATAAGTAGAACAGTGCACCAGCATGTTTGCTAGCTGGGAGAAGCCATCATACCATCAAGTGCTACAACATGTGTAATTTGGATATATTGTATATGTAGGGTCAAAAGGTACAGAAACATGTAGGGTTATTACTTCTGTTCCTTTTAATTGGGCTAGTGTGATTTAGATTGGATATGGGCGATGCAAATAAAACATAGTTATAGGTACGAGAGGGGAATCTAGATTAGGTTATTCTTATAGATGCTTAATATTTGTGAGGGACACTACATTTAGATTTAGCCATATACTACCCAGTAGCAGGCTAGCAGCCCTTCTGTTCAATCCTCTTTCAACTTATACTAAGTATCACAAGTAATATAAAATCCACAGATTAAAGTGGTTCGTGTTAGGTTCATGGTGGACAGGTCATGGATGTCCACATGGGCCACAAAAGTTTCCATTTTCCAAGTGTTTCTTTTTCTTAACCTTAATGTTGTGTAAACTAGTTACGTACCCGTGCGTTACAACGGAATTCATTAAATATATAGATAATTGTGCTATAGAAGAGAGTTGCTCTAATCCGTTGGAAAGTGAAGAATGGTGAGAAATTGAAGGAATAGAGCAGTTGGAGGAGAATAGACGTACAACCACCAACCTGTTCTTTTATAATAATAATGATTAACAGATTCATACATTGTGGTTTATAGGATATCATGACTACATTGATGTCAGATGCCTTTTGTTTCCTTCAGTGGTACAATTTACGTGCTCTAAGATGAACATTTGAAATCAGTGCCGTGTGATGATCGTTAGATGGAATGTGCCCTTGCATTACCAAATAAACAATGACAATGTAAAGGGTGTTCTTGTATTACTGAGATGGCAAATCCCAATTAAACTACTATTAGCTTATTGTCTCTTACTCCTCTTGAAAGTCTAGTATTTGGAGCTTTGGGTGTCACCAGCACAGAATTGACCAAAATATCATATTATAAAGTGCGGCCTAATCTCTTCATTGAAAACTTATTGGTGTATCATTACTACAGGAGAGGCATTGCATTAGCCCCTTATGTGCTTTTTGATGTACCCCACCTGTACTTTTGTTTACTATTAAATACTGATGACCAATTTTGGGTGCACCCTACGATTCTTTAAAATCCATACTCAGATGATCACCTTTGAAAGAATTACCATTGATGGATTCATAGAATAGTAGGATGCCTCATGTTTGAAAAGTTTTTTGCCACTGCAGTTTTCTGGTGCTACCAACTAGAAAAACCTGGCCGGTGCTCTGCACATTTCTGGTAATGATGGCATGTCATTTCCATGAAAACACTGAAACATTAAATGGTGGAAATTTTCAATTGACTAGTCATTTTCTGTTTCACTTGAATATGAAGTATAGGAGCATGCACTCATGTCGCCTTGACCTGTTTGCACAAGAGTTTGGGCAAATGAAGGAACCGAAAGCCTACATGTGATAAGGATAGCTAAGTGATGCTTGCCCTTTTCCACCAGTGGTATAATGAGAATAATATTCTTAGTATTGTAGCACACATGCCTCTATATTTTCAGAGTGATCCCAGTGTTTTAGCACTAAAAATCATATAGGAGTTAGCACTATTGTTCTACTTGATCATGCAAATGACGCCTTTGCTGTTGGATCATCAATCTAGTTGTGGGCTGTTGGTTTGGGTGGGCATTCTTCAGTTTCTGCTTGAGAACGGATTTTTTTGGGTTAAGGGCACCAGTAAATTACCACCTTTTTAAATTACTCTTTTTGATACAGGAATTCTAGATGACTATACAATATGCTCCATTTACTGCAGGTACAAAGCATCAATCTCACCAAGATTACATGGAAAAAGCTAACAAGGCGAGGTCGGAGAGGCTTTCTTCTGGACAGTCATCATCACTGAAAGAATGAAGTAGTACTCTACTCTAGGCCCAGATTGCCGAAACCTCAGCATACTTAGTTTTGTTTTACGATCTGAGTGTTTGATCTGTTGTCAAATAAGCAGACCATCTTCGTTCCTCATTTCATCAGTGTTAGAAACCATGTATTAAATGTAATAAGATACATGAAATTTTGTCAACTGGAGCGTCTGTTTACCGTCTATGCAGTTCCGTAAGGAGATGATCGATAAGCACCTGGGTTCTCTCTCGAACGGTCGTTCCAGAGCCAATTTACATTTGTATTTGACTAGAGATTGGATAAGTTCATGCTGCTTTGTTGGTGGACAGCCGTATCTTGTGTGTGTTTATGACCCAAGGTTGATGAGACTGGTGTATCACTATTCTTGAGATGCAGAGTATTATCGTCATGGGCTTAAGGTGTATCACTATTCTTGAGATTGCAGTGTATTATCGTCATGGGCTAAGGGACAACAAAATTTTTGTATATGTTGTACGACAATGGTGTCTCGCAGAGACACATAGGCTATGTTCTTTACAGTTTTTAAAAATGGCTTTTGGCTTTTGCTATAGTACCTAACTTTTAAACGAATTATTTTCTCAAGACATGATTTATAAGTTAATTGTAGTACACGTTAAAAACCTAACATCTGTATTAACTAAAATCGTAAGTAAATATATTTCTCTATAATCTCTGTTATCAACAGCTAAAATTTAAAATTTTCAATTAAAAACTATAAGTCGCAGCCATATCAAATAGACCCATAGGCTCGAGCATCACTTGTCCGCCTAACGTTAGTGTCTATACACAAGTTTTTGCAGTATCCCCTAGCAGTCCTCCTCAATAGTTGTATTCCAACTTGTTCTTACGATTTAATCTCATCCACACAATTGCAGCACTAATAAATAGGAGCTCACGGAAGATGTTGCGTACCAGTTTCATCTAGTGTCTACAAATTGCTAGTAATTAGTACGGCAAGAGGTCAAAACATCTTACGAAAGCCATGGGCCGATCTAGGTGAGAACCAACTAGCTAGATCAAAATATTATTCCATTTGTAACCATTGAATTCGTCATAAAGCTGTATACACAAAGCATCATGTAAAAGCGCTCATACAATAATTTCCAATTATATTGTGCACTAGCATTCATAAGAAGAACGTTCACACATCTACATCCGTCCATACACAATCTATATATGACAAAGTCAATTTTCTTATATCTATACACTAAATTATCAACAACGAGGCGAAATAGCTACCCACTTTGTAGTTAGTTTCTTGATCTTCAACGCTCGAAAAGCACAAGGGCAAAATTCAAGATGCATAAGTACATGATGCTATGATAGTGTTAGTGATATGCCCTAGAGCCTTAGAGGTAATCATGTGAATAATTGTATCATTCTTTACGTTTATGAATTTATCAATAAGTGTTATTATGTTCCTTAAATGAGTTATCATTTATAAAGATCAAATAGTATGCAACTTGTTTGGGACACATGGAATACTGGATGCACCAAACTGCCTGCAGGAAGTTGCAAATTTATAAGCGGCAGGACCAGTTTTCTGTAAAATCTTGTAAGGCCCAAAGTACTTGAAGGATAATTTGGGATATGGCCTGTTGACTACAGAAGATTGAATGTAAGGTTGTAACTTTAGATACACCTGTTCCCCAGCTGTAAACTCTCTAGGTGATATGCCCTTATCGGCCATATGCTTCATTCTGAACTGTGCCTTGGCGAGATGTTGCTTCAGATAGTTAGTGTTGTTGTTCCAGTAAGAGTTCAGATGCTGAACCTGGTGCTGCTGTCGTTAACTGAGGCATATGTCCATAATGTGGCTCTGTGCCATATAAAGCCTTATAAGGAGAACACCCAAATGATGTATGATAATTGGTGTTATACCAAAATTCTGCTAAAGCCAGCCATGTAAACCATTTAGTAGGTGTCTCCTGCACGGCACAGCGAAGGTACATTTCTAAACACTGATTGACACGTTCACTTTGGCTGTCCGTTTGTGGGTGATATGTAGTACTCATCTGTAATTTGGTGCCCCATAGCTTAAACAATTCTTTCCATAAGGAACTTGTGAATATTTTGTCTTTGTCGGGATAATAGAGCGAGGTATTCTATGTAATTTGACTATATACTGCAAGAAAGCCTTAGCTACTATACTAGCATTAAAGGATGTTTCAGAGGGATAAAATGAGAGTATTTTAGGAGCCTATCCACCACCACTAAGATCACATTATAACCCTCTGATTTAGGCAAACCTTCAACGAAATCCATGGTTATATCTTGCCAAGCATTATCAGGAATAGGAAGTGGACTTAGCAAACCTGGTGTTTTACATTGTTCATGTTTAGCTTGCTGACAGATGACGCATTGCTTGACAAAGTGTTAGACATCTTGACAAAGTGACTGGGTTTATCCATTTCGTTTGGCATGTCCGTGTACATTGCAGATTCATCAAGGAGGGCAGCACTGTGAGTGTTATGGGGGTTGTTCAAAGGAACGACAATGTGCTGATGATTGTTTCTCCATCGGAACCCTTCTCCACTGGCTGCCAGTGGGCCAAGTGCATCCTTCCAACTAGCCTTGATGGACTAGTCTTGAGATGTCAAGATACATCAAACGTCGATGTAATACCAGTTTAGCTGGCTTCGTTCCCGGCAGTTCACCGGGAAAAAGAAAAATGCCAGATAAAATATTTGACTTTGGATTTTTTTTTCGTGGGATGATAGAATTGAGAGAAAAAAATGTGCAAATGCAGGGTGTGATTATGGCTAAGTACAAAATCAGTGGTTGGTTGCTTGGGCTTGATTGTATAGTATTTTATGTATCTTGCTCTTTGTTTGGTTGAGCAGAGCTATGAATACCTGTAACATGGCTGGCTTTGAGTACTACCATGGAGCTATTTGGAGTTGCAGTGGAATCGAGTTCATATCTTTTTTGTTTGTGTAGAATTCCAGCAATATCATAAACTATTCCAATTCCCCTTTCTGTGTTGTATACATAATTTCTCTCTCATGGAAGGTGTGTTTTCATAAAGGATACAAATTTGTCAATGTATTACCCCGAGATTTTGTTGATGTGTTAGGCTTTTGATCAGGCGAGATATGATTGGATAAATCGGGTAGCTAACCAGTAAATTTTCTTCCCTTGGCGTAAGGTGAGTTCGACGCTTGACAGAGGGTAAGAAAAAGGGGCATGGGAGTAACAAGTTCTTACTGTACTATTTGTACACAAGGACATAATCTAGCAGGCCTAGGTGTTCTTCAGAACAAACAACACAAACATTCCAAGTAAAGATGGTAGTAGATTATATTCTTCTCCTTTTTTCCCTCTTGATCATAGTGTTTACATAAAAAAAAAGGTGAGCTCACGAATTACAACTCTACAAGAACAAATGGAAAGCTGCTGCTCCTACACGGCCACTACCAGATTTTCATTAATACTCTCTCGCAAACACAATTAGCCCTAGGGTTGTCGTCGAGATGACATCCACACTACACCAAACAGCAACAAATCACCGAGTGATTACATTTAGCTAATGATATCATCATGTGCCAGGAGCAAACATGCATCCTCCAAGGATTCTTTTACACAGCTCCTACTACCATCTCACTCAGTTATCAACCTATACTCTCAGAGCTAACTGATCCTGCCACGAGATCTTCCTCTTCCCAGCTCGCCCTGCCGAATTCCGGACGTCCCAGAACGCCGGTATTTTTGCGTCACTAGGACCGCCGGCGGCAACGTCACCCTCCGACGGGTAGTTCTTCGCCTTGTCGATCCTAGCAGGCTCCTGGTAACCGCGAGATTCCTCCGTCTCCTCAGAGCTCTGAAACGAACCATTAAGCTTCATCCGCATAACAAATTTAGCAGACAATGATGCAACTAGCGAATGGAGGTTTCCCCAACTATTACCGGCTCACAAGCCTCGTTGAGGTCGATCACCGGAGATGCTCTTGGAGCGGAGTGTTGCCTTCGCGGCTGCACGGACGGACCTTTGCTTGAGGACGGACCTTTGCTTGAGCTCCCGGTAGCCTGAGCTGACCGGTGATCTTCCTCGTGAGCCCAAGCAGCGGCCATTGCTGGATTCTTCAGTCTGTAAACCACTGTCTGAGAAGGATTTTCAGACATGGATTTGTATCTCCTCCGCAGAAACCTGCAGCATCGTGGGTTTACATGGGGAATTGCTATTTACCATCAGGATGGATGAATGAAAATCGCATATAACATGAAATGGTTAAGGTATGGTGATTGATTACTTGACTTCGCCCAAAAGCTTCTGCTTCTTCAGCTTCTCCATCTGCAGTCTCTTCTTCTTTGCTTCAGTTTCCTGAGGAAGTTAAAGATGAGCTAATCATCAGTTACCATCAAACTGTGCGTTGAGATAGCCCAAAACATCATCAGTCCCATAAACCTTATTTCTGAAAACTCACTCAACCCAAAAACGACACAAACCTTTTGACAAAAGCTGAATTGCAAACCAAAATGAAAATTAGTACGCCTCTCAAGCAACTTCAGAACAAAGCAACATGATGCCATATCAAGTTAAAAGGGAAAAACATAGTCCTAGAACCCCAAATCTAACCCCAAGTGTTGTAACCAGGAGATTTAACCTAAGAAATCCCAGATCTGCAACACCACAGAGAAAACGCCGAAGAAATCATGAAACCTAAGAACAGCTCAAGACGAAAACGAGAAAATAGCCACAAGATCTGATCAAACGTCCCCCCCAAAAAAAAAACCAAAAAACAAGATGTGATCAAACATAGCAAGCCCCCCACAAAAAAATGATGAAACATGGCAAAACCCCCCAAAACCAAGATCAGATCAGGCAGCCCAACGACGGCAAGAACAGGGTTCCAAGAACCCACCTTGACGAGCTCCTGGTAGTCCTGGAGGAGGCTGTGGTACCTGAGCCTCGCCCTGTGCGCCTCTCCCCCGCCGCCGACACCGCCATGAACGGGCCTCGCCGCACCAGAGAGCGGCGACGGCGCCACCTTCTTGCCCTTCTTCATGGCCGCCTGTACTCACCTCAAGCACGCAAGAAACCAAAAGACCAAGAAACCCAACGGAGATCAGACAGCGGGGAGAAAGGCGAAGGTGGGAGGGACAGAGAGAGAGAGAGAGAGACGGAGTAGGGAGGAGATAGGAACGAGGGAGGAGACAACTTAGAAATAAAGGCAGGAAGGGGAGGCGGAGGTGGGGGAAGTTTCTTGCGCTTGCTCTCTCTCTCTCTCTCTCTCTCTCTCTCTTCCTGCGCCGCGTGAAGGCAACGGAGGGGGCTCCTCGCTGTGACCCATGAGGTGGTGCCAAAAACCCAAAAAGGCCCATGGTAGCATTCGAGAACAGGACGACGAGCGAGCAAGCACGCCAAGAAACAGCAGAGAGGTGAGGGTGGGTGGTAATGGTATATAGATGGAAGAAGTGGGGCGCGCTCTCCTTTCGCTGCTCGGCGTTGATTTTGCTTCCATCCACCGTCTCCACGAGGGGAGGGAAAGGAGGAGGCTTCTTGGGCATTCTTGGAACTCGTGTCCTTGTTGGTGGTAGAGAGAGAGAGAGAGAGAGAGAGGAAGGAGGTGGTGCTGCTGCTGACCTGCTGTGAATGTGCTGATGCAGCCTGCGCGCTGCATTTTTCTTGCTCTTGTTTCTCTCTCTAGAATGCCATGGTCCGTCCGTCCATCCCATCCGATCCCACGTATGGGCCATTAGGAAAAGCAAGGATTTTTCGGGGGTGGACATGGACACGCACGCATGGTCTCGCTCCACCCTCTTCCCTCTCCATGAATGGCTGGGATGGTGGGAGGGATCCCTCTTGATTTACTTTCTTCTTTGCCTGCGCTGTCCTCTAGAGAGAGAGCCCCAATGGATGCAGGGGAGAGAGAGAGAGAGGTGGATGGGTGCAACGTGCGACATTGACAGGGGATGACGATGGATCATGGGGCGCGTGGTAGGTGGGCAATGGTGCGTGGCAGCGTACGCTTGACATCGCAGTCCGGCCAATTATAAATACTGCTGTTTGCCGATGCGAAATGGCCCAACTGCCCCTACCGACCCCGGCATCGGCATAGGAAACTTGCCTTGCGTAGGTGATGATGGTGACGATGGTACGAACGCATACGGGAGCGGAGAGCGATGGACGACGGGCGGCGTAAATGGAGGAGCGGTCTGTCCTGCGATTTCTTCTTGGCCATGCCGTCACGGCAAGCCAAGGGTGGTGGCATTCATTCCGTGGATGTGCGTGTCTTCGGCCTTCTGCGCTTGACTCCGCGTGGCAAAGAACCCTTTTTTTCAGATCTGTTTTTGTTTTTCTGCGGCCTTCTTGTGATTTTTTGAAACTCACGATATAAATAAAATCGGTATAGAATATACTATAATTAACTTAATAGACTCTAGGTGCCTTTGGTTGAGTTTTTGGAAGTTACTTTTGCTTCTAAAAAGTCAAAAGCCAACCAAAGGGGTGGAATCAGTTCGCTTTTTAGTTTGCTACTTTTAGGTAATCTGATTTGAAAGCACCTTGGACCCTGCTTTTGGCTTCTGCTTTTGAAATGGTGAAAATAGAGAGTGTTTCACGATTATTTCAAGGAAAATAGAGATAGGAGGTAAGTTTTATATTTATTTGAACCAAACAACTTACAGCTTTTCCACAACCCACAACCTCTGACTTTTCCATAGCCACACTCACAAAAGACTTTTTCAAAAGCCACACTCAACCAAACACACCATCTATCTTAAAAAGACACTTGTTTAAAAGCTAGTTACTATAGAAAAGCCAAAAACTGGAACTAAAAGCTGAAAAAAACAGGCATTTTTTAGTAGGGTGATTTGGACTAGAGGTGCAAGTTCACGTCCACTGGCGCTGGCCACCGAACGTTTGTGACTGCAGTAGCCTGCAAAGCAATGCCGCATGCAATTTGGTGGGTTTGAAGGCCGCCGGCACCACACCCACCAAGTCCGTATTCGTTTGCATTATCCGTAATAGGCTAACCAGTTTTTCTATTTTTAGTTTTTTTTACATTTAGTTACACCAATAAACTACCATCAGCTACAGTATAATTTCAGCCGGCTACAGTGCAATTTCAACCCTAAACCAGCTTATTTCAGCCCAACCGAGCGACGCCTTAAACTCGAGCTATGCAGTATTTATGGTTTTGGTTATCTAGGTCTACATGAATGCCAAGCAAAACTAGAACCTTTAATTCCTCCCCAAATCAACCCACTACCTTGTCCATCTCACAATAGCGAAGTTCCACCCCAGCAGGCAGCAGTAGCACCATTAGAAAAAGCTCATCTCATTCCAAGAACATGCAGGAATGAACCAGGAGAAGATGCAAACCTTTCTTGTCTCACCATGGATGGATCCAAGAAATGGCTTATGCTCTAGCTTGTCCAAGGAAGGTGGGTGCATCAAGAAACGGCTAATGTACGACAAAGCTTTTTAGCCTATCATTACTAAGGGGACGTATGACGTGCTAACCTCTTCTCGGTTCTAATATTTTAACATTCGGTTTAAACTTTTGATTTCTAATTTATTATTTTTTATTATTTTTAAATTTTATTTTTTTTGGGTTTTTAGCTTTTTACTGGTTCTTTTTTCCGTATTGATTTGTGTTGTCCATGATAGGCTAACATGTTTTTTCTATTTTAAATTTTTTTAGAATTTAATTATATCAAATAAACCATCATTAATAATAGTATAATTTAATTGGCTACTGTATAACTTTAATTATAAACTAATTTATTTTAATCCGAGTGCACCTAGGTTGTTACACCTATCTAGGTTCACAGGAGCCGGACGCCCAGCCCTACCTTACCCAGTTCCTAACAGATTGGCTGTACTCTGATCATGACAGTGGACAAGCCAAAAAGTTGTGACCTGTGACTCCTCCATGATTTTGCATGCATACGATTCAGTGATCTGACAAATGGTAGTATAAGCTCGCGTTACAATGACGACCCCAAACTGTGCTGGTGCAGACCGGTCCCCAAACTGGCCACTTCAGGCAAAACCAAGCCGATAAGCAAATGCCCAAACAAATCCAATTCTGGTTCTGTTTATAGTGCCTTATAAAAACTGCCTTTTCAGTACTTAACTTTTTTAATATAATTTCTAACTTTTAAATAAAATATCTTTTTAAGATAGAGTCTACTAGTCAACCTCCTTACGGCTCTCTACAAACTGTTACTATTTATAAACTAAAGCTAAAAACTACTATTTCGTTTCATGAAACATATGATTTTATGGGAGAATCGGTGCATGTCACAAGCAACTCTAGTTAGAGCATTCGCATTAGACAATATGAAATATGCCAGCCTTATGTTGGAATAGAGTCCTGTGTTTATCTGCGAAAATGTCGAGGCACAGACATAAGTTATTCAGAATGACAGGCAATAACAATGTCAGACATTATCATGTTAAAAAACATTGCTATTACTAAAAATAAATATATTACTGACGAAAGACCGATTGGAGTCCGGGGCTACGTTACCGAGGGGGCCATGCCTAACTCCCTGGTGGTTCGAGGATAATATAGGGGCTCTACTTGGGGTGTGGGCGGCCTAGGTTGCAAAGCCATGTATTGGCTTGAGGATGAGGCCATGGGCACCTCGGCGAAGGCCCCCGGCACTAGCAGCCTTTGGGTGGGTGCTTCACATGGCGTGAAGGCCGTGGACACCTTGGCGAAGACCTCTTCAATGCGGGGTAGCCTTCGCGTCACGTGGCCCAGAGGGCATGGACACCTCTGTGAAGACCCCTCCCTCGTGGGTAGCCTTCGTGCTACCTTGGCGCAACGCGGATTGCTTCGGAGATAGAGCTAATGACTCACAAGCGTGGCGCCAAGGTCCAGAGACTTGGGCGAATGGCCAGTTGGAAGTGAAGACGGGACTTCGGCGAGGCCGCTGGCGTGTCTGCGTGGAGGCTTGTGAGGGCGCACGCGGAGGCCTGGGGCACAACAGATATCTTAGTCGGTTCTAGTCAGTTCTCCAATGGTCTCATTTCTAGTTCTAGAGTTTATCCTGGTTGTTCTGTTACCATTGATGATGAGGATTTCACTGTTAATCCAATGGTGATACAACTAGCGCCTTTTGATGTTTTCCTTGGCATGGATTGGTTGTTTAATTATCATGCCAAGATCTATTATTTCTAGAAGATTGTTTCCTTGTAAGCTCCGTTAGGGGAGGAGTTGGTCGTTTAGGGTAGTGCACAATCGATTCTCACTTTGTCTTGGGTTGCTTTAGCCTCTTGCTCTTGCTCTTACTCATGAATCCTAGATGATTTAAATAACCTTAGATGAATTCTCACATATCATAACAAAGTAAAACACGTCACGAATTCAAACCAAATTATTCACAAGGGGAAAAGAGGGAAACCTTGATCTACTCTTGCTCGTGAATTATAGATGGTCTAGATAACTTTAGATGGATTCTAATATATCATAGCAAGATAGATCACATCACGAATTCAAACCAAATCACTCACAAGGGCAAAATCCCAAAATCACCTCTCTCTTAAGAAAAACTGGACAAGCTAATAAAATTCCTCGATGATGGCGATCTTATTTCCAGGAGATATCTCCACCCCTTAGAGCAACTCCAGCAGTAGCCCTCAAAACAGAGCCCCTACTTTTTATTTGAGGGCTCTCCCTACTTTTGAGAGCTCTGTTTTTTGGACTACACTCCAACAGGAGCCCTCAAAACAGGACCCTCAAATTCATTCTTAGAGGGAATGACACATAGGACCCACCTTATTCTCATCCTACTTTTGAGGCCGAGGGCAAAACTCACTTCAACAGGCCCCTACTGAGCCCTCAGTAGGGCTCCTCAGAACCCAGGAATGAGGGCTCGAGGGAGATTTGAGGGCCCTACTTTTGAGGGCTCAGTAGGGACCTGTTGAAGTGAGTTTTGCCTCGGCCTCAAAAGTAGGATGAGGGCTCAAGTAGGGGCTCTGCTGGAGTTGCTCTTATATGTCCTTGGCACCAGGAAAGACTAATAAAAGAGAAATCCAAATAAGAAAGTCAAGCAGATCAAAAGCATAAGAGCGGATCCATGGCACAATTCACTTAGGCAAACTTTAAATATTTATTTCATTTAGAGAATGATATTTTATAGTCAATCCTTTAAGATAGTAGAGCTTTAATCTTAGAGTACGCATACAAAAAAAACTCTATACAGAAATCATAACCCTAGAAATCCTCGAACAGGCATAACTCTCACAACTTAATACAATGCTTATATAATGGAGGCCACAGCACTTGCGTCTGCCACGTGGTACGCCACGTTGAAGTCTCTTCGTCTTCTCGCAAATGCCAAAAGCAACGGAGAAAAATTAGGGGGAAAAGGCAGAAAACCCTAGCAGCTGGATGGCGGCCGGCAACGGCGAGGTGGCAGGCGATGCGGCGGCGGAGGAGAGGGACTGGTCGGAGATGACGCCGGTGTGCCTGGCGGAGGCGTTCTCGCGGCTCGGCCTGGAGGACCTGTGGTGCGGCGCCATGGCGTGCTGCCGTTCGTGGCGGGACGCCGCGCGCTCCCGCCCGTCGCTCTTCGCCGCGCTCGACCTCGACCCGGCCTTCGAGTCTGTCGGCGCCGACGCCGCCGAGTGGTGGACGCCCGCCTTCCAGCGCCGCGTCGACGCCATGCTCCGCTCCGCCGCCTCGCTCTCCGCGGGGGAGCTCCGCGAGGTCCGTGTCCGACACTGCTCCGATGACGCCCTCATCTTCGCTGCCGAGAGGTGCGTGGAATCTTTTATTTGTTAGAACTGATGGTGGTGGTGAGCTCATGCGGCCAAACGTTTGTGCAAGATTGGGGCTCGTGTATCCGTAAGTAGTGGCATTTCCATTGAAATGTAGAGTCTCATGAAATCTTTGATCGATTAGAAGCTCAAATTGCCTGGAACAATGTATCTGCAATTCGGTGCACCTTTTGCAACCATAGCGCCTTCCTAAAAAGGGAGATTGGATCATATACCCTCCCTTTAGTTGGGAAATTGAGGATTTACCCTCCACATCTCAATGACACGTAGGGTCATCATAAGTCACTGACACGTGGGTTAGGAGGGTAAATCCTCAATTTCCATCTAAATGGAGGGTATATGATCAAATTTTTCTCCTAAAAATGTGTTTTTTCCCAAAGTTATCGTGGGGGACCTACATATACGCTGATATTAAGTAAGGATGTGGACCTTCCCTCCAGATTAAAGAAGATGAGATATTCTGGATATGCATAATGGCTGTACGCACAATTTCTCATTATTTTTTTTCAACTGGGATGCAATTTTCTTATGTATCCTGGAGCCTTGAGTTTGCAAAAGTTAATGCATAGTAGGCTTATACTATTATCCGTCCCTATTTCTTCTTGGCCCTTAGGTCCTGATTCTTTGATTTTATTCACTTTGCGATGGCAAAAATATGTACATGGGACCGGGGAACCATTGTGAACTTTTTTATCGTTGGGGACAAAACATGTTACTTGTAATTCTGCGGAAAACTAAAATATTGCTAAATCATGGGCTTCATTCTTAATAGTAAAATTAGGTAATAGCCTACTAGAACTAATAATGTATTCATTGATGCTTGAAAATAATTTACATTGAAACATTTCAAAGCGGTTAGGACTTAGGAGTTGGTAGTTAGTTGGGGGTTACTGCTCTAATGATGTAGCTACAATATGTTGTGTGTATACATGCTGGATTTGAAATATTTAGTGGTATTCTTGAGTTGGAAAATGGTGAAAAATTTCTTTCTGAAAGCTGAAAACCTGCTGCTCACATCTTTGTATTTTACTTTGTACTTTGCTGGGGGACAAACAGCTCATGTTGCTGTAGCCTTGTAGGAATTGCCAAACTAGCTGTTTTGATCTCAAGAATTTACAAGAAAGGATTTATTTACGCTAGATTTAGGCCTAATCACCTGAAATTTTGTTTTTTAGCTAAAAAATGAAGTTCACCTAAAAACACAAAAAAAAAATCCCCTTTTATCAAGTTCTACTTGCTGTCTCATACCCCTTTTTAGAAAACTCTAACAAGAACAGTCTTAAACCCAGTTTGTTCCAATTAATGTATTAAATATATAGACAGTATCTACTAGCATATTAAATTCAATTTTCCTACAAAATTTATTGAGATACTTTTTATCAAAAGACCTGTATAAGTAACCATCCAAACAGCTGTTACAATTTATTTTCTCGTGGACAACAGTCACTACACCATTTTTTATGATAATATATTCCTTAAACTTTTGTTTTGAGTCTTTGGACATAATGTTGCCCAAGTTGCATTGATCTTGCTACAAGTGTAGGACTGTCTTGGACATGATATTCTCTATTTTTGTTTTTGTATCTTCCTTAGCTTTGAGACTCTAGATTACTAGGAATGAATTAGTATTAGTAGGAGGTTCACTCTTGCCCTTAGTATTTATTTTTTGGTATGTATGTACGTACGCACGTACGCTTTTGACCGACCTAACCAGCCAACCGCTCTACCATCCCACCCCATGAACAGTTATTAGCGTTTGTTAATTATGCTAAAGTTACTATCGTATGCACATCAAGTTATCATATGCAATTCATGAAGTTACTTACAGTTATCATCCGTAATTTATGAAGTTACTGCCGTGTGTGAGTTAAGTTACTGTCGACATGCATGCATTAAGAGGAGAGAGAAACATGCATTTCAATAACAAATAACCCGCATGGAAAGTGTAGAGAGGTAGAGAGATAGGGAAACACCACACACCCTTAGGGGGGGTGACCTTTCATATATATATATAGCCCAAGGTGGCTTGGAGAACAAGATGTCCAGATACAGCGTATACAAGGACTATACATGTCTAATACCCTTGTGATCGCGTGGGAGGATCTCGGACGCAAAGCTGGACCTAAAGTCGATAAACAAGCATGCAGGTAAGCCTTTGGTCATGATGTCCATGAACCGATGAGTCGAAGGGACATGTAGCACCGAACTGTCCCAAGGCAACCTTGTCGCGAACGAAATGAATGTCGATCTCGATGTGCCGTGCGGCGATGGTGGGCGAGGTTAGCGGTCATATAGACGGCGCTAACATTGTCCACGATACCACGGCGGTCGCGGAAGCAGCAGGCGTGTGAAGCTCTTGGAGAAGTTGACGGAAGAAGCGCTCGGCACGGCGTGAGCAACGCGCGGTACTCGGCCTCGGCTCGAGGCGAGACACCGTCGTCGGGCGCTGAGGACCAAGAGACCGAGGTTGTCGCCGAGGAAGACGCGATGGCCGGACGTGGCGCTTGGAGTCCGGGCGGCTGCCCGATCCGCGTCGGAGTATGCGGTGAGGAAGTCAACCGGCCGGGTGAGGTGGGCCGGTGGACAATGTACCCTTCACGTAGCGTAGGATGCACTTGATCGGCGCGAGATGAGGCTCGCGAGGATCGTGCATGAAGAGGCACACTCGCCGAGCGGCGTGGCGAGCTCGGGGCGGGTGGCGTCAAATCTTGAAGGGCGCAAGCAATCTGCGATCTTGGGAAGGGTCGGTGACTAGAAGCGTCGGTGGCGGAGAGATTGGCACGAAGCGTCAAGCGGTGTGGTGTGAGGTGACACTCGGCCATGCCCGCCGTGTAGGAGATCCACAGCATCTTGGCGTTGGGAAGGCGATCCTCCGCGGCGCGTGACGGAGATGCCGAGGAAGTGGTGCAGTCGCCGAGGTCCGTCATGGCGAACTTCGAAGTGAAGCGCGCCAGATGCGCTGCGCAGAGTGCGATCGAGGACGCGTAAGGATGATGTCGGCGTCTGAGGAGAGCGAGTAAGCGATGGCGTCCCATCGTGAAGCACAAAGAGGGCGTGTCGGAGGCGGAGGCGACGGCCGAGATGCCGAGGTAGGTGGCGAAACGCAGTACCGGCAGGAGCTGTTTTAGGCCATAGAAGCGCCTGGAAGACGGACATCGTCGTGGCGGCGGTCGGCGAAGCACGGAGGCTGGCTGGCGATACGGTCTCCTCAGTTGCCATGAAGAAAAGCATTCAGACGTCAAGTTGGTGAATCGGCCGGAGCCGCAATAGCAATGCCGAGGGCGACTCGTATCGTGGCGAGCTTGGCGGCGGGTGAGCGTCTCGTCGTAGTCGATGCCGTGGCGTTGAGAGAAACGCGAACCACCCATCGCGCCTTGTGGCGGGCAAGGAACCGTCCGAGTGGAATTTATGTTTAAAAATCCACTTGTCGTCACAAAAAGGATAAGCGGAGTCGTCTGCGGCTCCTCGAGTATCGCTGAGTAGGCGCGGTTGCTCAACGTCGGCATCTGACGGGCGACCACGTGAGGCGTGTCGACGCGGTAGATCTCGCAAGCAAAAATCCAGTCGTTGGCGAGGACCTAGAAGTGTAAAGCCGAAGGAAAACAAGTCTCGTCAAAGACAACGTGGCGCGAGATGATGATCTGCGGGTTGATAGATTAAGACAATGGTACCCACTTATGCGAGGAGGATGGCAGAAAGACACAAGTTGTCGAGCGAGGAGCGAGCTTGTGGCGAGTCGTGGCGGTCGGGTTGGGTAGCGAGACACCCAAAACACGAAGATGAGAGTGTCGAGTGTTTTGTTGTAAGTAGAGCATATGGAATGGCATTGTGAGCGGCGAGCACGGCGCGGTTCAGCAGGTATGTTCTTGTGGCGGCGCCTCGGCCCGAAGATGCGAGCATGTGCGCATGGATGAGCATGGTGCGGCTGATATTGTTTAGTGTGCGAAGAATGCGTTCGACCTTGCCATTTTGTGGGAAGTGTAGGGACACGAGAGCGTAAATGAATACCACGAGAAGCAAAAGAGTGTGGAGGGTATTGTTTACGAACTTCGGTCGTTATCGGCCTGGATTGCTTTGATGCCGAGGCTGAACTGCGTGGAAGCATAGTTGCAAAAATTAGTGATGTGGGCTGCAACCTCAGATTTGTGAACGAGGGGAAAAGTCCAACAAAAATGAGTAAAATCATCGAGTAAAACAAGATAATATTGATAACCCGAGATACTAGCAACAAGGGACGTCCACACGTCACAATGAACGAGTTCAAAGGGCATAGAGCTAAACGAACGAGATTTTGAAAATGGAAGCCGCACATGTTTGCCAAGTTGACACGAATGACATAGAGTATGCTCTACTTTATTACAGCTTATAGATGCACTATGGCGAAGGGTGTCGATGGTGGCGGAACTAGGATGACCAAGACGGTGATGCCATAGGTTGGTGGAGGTGGCGATGCTGGCGTGTGGAGCGGGAGGTGCTACGGGGATGGTGTAAAGGTCGCCAGCACTATTGCAGCGAAGCATCACGCGCCGGGTCGGGATATCCTTGACAAAAAAACCAAGAGCGTCAAATTCGATAGAACAGTTGTTGTCTCTAGTGAACGACGAGCGAGAGCAAGTTGTGCACTAGAGATGGGACAACTAAAACATGATGAAGTGGAAAATTTGACACGGGTGTGTGAAGGATAGACTCGCCACGACATGAAATAGGAAGAGTTTGACCATTGCCAACGGTAATGTAAGAATGAGAGGAAGGATGGCGAGAAAGGAGTATACCATCCGAGGAGCTCATGTGAGAGGAAGCGCCGGAGTCCAACACCCGAGATTCGATCACGGGCGTTGAGTGGTTAAGGCGGCGACGAGGCCACCTGGTTCCACATAGGAGCCAGTGGGAGACTGGAGCGCGCGCGAAGGTCGTGAAGTCGATAGGCACGAAGGCCGTGTGAGCTCGGAGTGGCGCTGTGAGAGACACAGGCGCCAACCGCTGGGACCTTGCTAGGTCGGAGGGGGGCCTGTGGAGCCCATGGGTTGTAGCAGATCCAGGGACCCATGGGCTGTCTTGTTGGCTTTCTTGAGGCGCCAGAAGATTGCCATGTGGCCGCCGCCCGAGCCGCGCTTGCCTTGCCTTGCCTTTTCCTTCCCGCGCCGCCTTGCCTTGTTGCCGCCGCCGAGCCGTGATGTAGGGGTTGTAGGAGCCGCGAGTTAGCCCGGCGGTGGTGGTGAGCGCGCCCGCCGGATCGGTGCGGCCAGCCGGGTAGTGAAGAAGCGGTGTTGATGACTGTCTTCTCGTCGTTGGCCAAGCGTAGTTCTTTGAGAACCAGCATGTTGTGGGCTCTGGCGAACGTGGGAAGAACGGCGAAGTTGGCGAGGTCGTCGGCGGTGTTGGAGAAGCGAGGGTTGAGGCCACGCAGTAGGGCGAGGACGAGATGCAAGTCCACACAGGATGGCCGACGTCGCGAAGTGCGGCGACCTTGGTCTTCAGGCGCTGGCAGTACGCCGAGATGGTGGAGTCACCTTGCACCATGGAATGGAACTCGTTGAGGAGGAAGATGGCGCGTGGTTCTCTGTTGGCGTGGAAGATCCCCTCGATGGCCACCCACAGATCGCGGGTGGTCGGATCGGCGTCGTTCATGGCGAGGTCGAGGACGGAGTCATCGACGGAACGAGAGCAGTGCGGACGCGGCGCTCTGCGGCCCCACCGAGGTCATCGGGTTGGGAGAGCGGGCCGTCGATGTCGCGAGCGGCTTCGAATTTGCCGCGACGACTTGACGAGCGAACGCCAGCCGAGTAGTTGGGTGAAGGTCCAACGTGATCGAATGTGGGACTTGACGGCGTGGCGTAGGGGTGAGCCACGATCGAGGCGGCGGCGGCGGGCGCACCCATCGCATCCATGGAGGCTTCATTGATGGCGAGCAAGGTGGGGCGCCGCAGCAGAGCGGTGGCGGCGCCATGGCCGCACCGTGGCCATCGGAAGGAGGTGATGCGAGCCGCGGGGAGGAGGCGCGCGGCGAGAATCGCGCGGGTGGGTTGGCGGCGGCCGTGCGATCGGAAGGGAGACGAGCCGCCGGGGAGAATGCGCGTCGCGAGGAATCGTGGCGTGGGTGGGGTGGCGGCCGCGCGGTGATGCGAAGGACGCGACGCGAGGGAATCGCTGCGGGTGGGTTGGCGGCGCGCGGTGATGCGATCGGAAGGGAGACGAGCCGCCGGGGAGGAGTACGCGTCGCGAGGGAATCGCGCGCGGGTGGGGTGGCGATCGGAAGGGAGAGGTGGAATCGTGAAATTAGGATCTAATTGTGTCTGATACCATGTAGAGAGGTAGAGAGATAGGGAAACACCACACACCCTTAGGGGGGGTGACCTTTCGTATATATATAGCCCAAGGTGGCTTGGAGAACAAGATGTCCAGATACAGCGTATACAAGGACTATACATGTCTAATAGAAAGTTACTGCCGTGTATGAGTGAAGTTACTGATAAACACATGTAGAGTTATTATCCATTGTAACACTATAAAATTTGAGTAACTCTACATGTATTTAATAGTAACTTCACTCATACAAGATAGTAACTTTATATGACACGAATTTTGCAGCATCAAAACATATTCAACATCGATCTTGTTTTGTTAAGTTCGTAATTTCGAACACAATGGTGCAAACAGATCGTAGATTGAACTTTTGGTGAAAGAGTTATTGTATTTTTTTAGTTTGTAAATAAGATAAAAATCACACGTCAAGTGCACTTATTCCCTTTTCTCTCCTGCTGCATGTATGCATGTGTCACAAAGTTACTATCTCATCCACAAAAAGTTATCATTTATAATTCATGAGGTTACTTACAGTTATCACATGATAACTTTCATATTGCAATGCTGGAAAGTTACTATCTCCTGAATATAAAGTTATCATTGGTAATTCATTAAGTTACTTACATTTGCAAAGTTACCATCTCATGCATCAACCGTTATACACCAAGAATCTAGTCGACAGCGTGTAGCGTCTTAACCAGTGTGTAGTGCAGTTTGTATATGTATATAGGAAAAATATATTTTACTCCCGGTGTAGTGACTCCTACCTAAACAAACTTGCCGTAATATATATATATATTTATATATATATATAGGAAAAATACATTCCATTCAGTGCCTAGGCATAGTTATATCCTATTTGCCTAAACAAACTTGATATGGGTATCTTCATATATACATATATGTATACATACATATAGGTATACTATTTTTATGGTATATGTGTATAGTGCATTGAACTCAAAAGTAGTTCAAAATATATATATATATATATATATATATATATATATATATATATATATATATATATATATATATATATATATCAATCAAAACTTCAGTATCGGGTGTATACACTTACTAGTGTAATTAAATTAAATACTGGTGTCTTATTTCGAGCAGATATATGGTGAAATGAGAATCTTTGTCAAAACTTCAGTAATGGGCTGTATACACTTACTAGTGTAATTAAATTAAATACTGGTGTCTTATTTCCAGCAGATATATGGTGAAATTGAGAATGTTTATTACTAACCTAATATTGCCTATCTGATAAAAATGTCATCTTAAGTTTGCTTGAACTGTGTGTTGTGTTAGAATCATTATGCTATTTTATTTGTTCTTACAGTAAAGTGGCTCGAATCAGACTTACCTGGCTATGTGAGATCTGTGTCCTAGTTTGTTTACTGTTCTTGTTGGGGAAAGTAAGTTATGTTACTTCTGTAGGTCACAGGGTAAAAGTGGAAGATGTTTTGTTTGGGTCCATATACCTAAGGTAATTCGTAGTGCAATCTCTTTGCTTGGATTTTATGTGTCATTATGAGTGAGTTATTCCGGTGCCACCTCTTCGCTGGGATTTTACTTGTCACTATTGTGTGAGTAACTCTGCTGCCATCTCTTGAATTGTATTGGAAGTAAAGTTCTGAGTTCATTCATTCATATGCAGGTCACAAAAACTCAGTATCCTTTCCATCAGAAGCAGCCCGAGTGTAAGTGATCGATCAATGCTCACTGTTGCATCATGCTGCCCTATGCTTACAGAATTGGACATCAGCTACTGCTATGAGGTTTCATACAAGTCACTGGAGGTGATTGGTCAGAACTGCCCAAACCTCATGGTCCTCAAGCGGAACATATTCAATTGGCTTGATTCATCAGAGCATGTTGGATTAGTCCCTGATGATTATCTAAGAGAATGCCCCCAAGATGGTGACAGGGAAGCCATTGCAATTTCGAAGTTCATGCAGAAGCTTAAGCATCTTGTGCTTAGGTTCTCAAAGCTCTCTGTTGTTGGCCTCAACTCTATCTCAGGAGGATGTAAGGAATTGGAGGTTCTGGATCTGTTTGGCTGTGCAAATTTGACAAGCAGGGGAATAGAGCAAGCTGCTGCTAATCTGAAGAATCTGGAGACATTAGTGAAGCCCAACTTTTACAT
The DNA here is from genome assembly GCA_036346575.1 of Dendrocalamus sinicus. Taxonomy (NCBI): domain Eukaryota; kingdom Viridiplantae; phylum Streptophyta; class Magnoliopsida; order Poales; family Poaceae; genus Dendrocalamus; species Dendrocalamus sinicus. The sequence continues at coordinate 26,638,119 of CM070673.1, forward strand.
ACCGAGGTCCTCCTTCCACACGGGGAGGTACGGGCACTGGCAGTTATACGACGAAAGGTTCCAGACAAATGTATTTCAGATATAAAATGGTAGCCTCAAGGGTCACCTCAGGTGTTCCCTTTGACATATGGCTTATGCTTGTTAGTATGCATGGTGGGTGTGTTTGTTTCGAGAATAATAATAATAATAGTGCCTTGTGCTTCAGCTGTTTGTAAAGTTATGTGCAATAATAAGCTGTGGTTTTATTGATGTGACTACTTATTGTCAATGGTTTCTTGCGAAAAATCTGTTCCGTCTCTTTGCATCGGCTTTCTCCATTTTGCTTTGAGATTTGAGAACATGGCTGATATTTGTTTATGCAACGTGTCTGAAATTAAACGGACATTTTGTACGAGGAATTACGGGTACGCAACTGTCGAACGTCGTCATTCAAAGCATCTGAAGTTTGGTGAATGGTCCATTTTGTGTCATCTTTAGACCCTCGTGCCTTGGTTGATCCTGGAATAATGGCATAACTTATGCTCACGTAACATGGTTTGTTGTATTTGATGCTGATCCGGAGCACTTTTCGAGCATGGCTGTCATCATTCTGGCTCTGTTCTTCAGTTGATTGCTTGTTATCTCCATGTGCGAATGTGCGATGCGTTCTTTCATGGACAGACAGATTTCGGTCAGTTAGGATCTGATTCTGATATATTTGTTAGGATTCTGAGCACATCTACATCTTATGTAACAGAAGAAAAAAAATGAGAGCATTGTGGAATGCTTCACATTCTTGTATAGGGAGGCAATGGAGAGGCTTAAATTCCAAGGGAAAAAAAACAAGTTGTTTTGCAGCGTTGAAATAAAACTTTAATGCCTTTCTTTGCCTGAAATCTGCCCTGAAAAGACAACCTTTACCTTCCCCTTTAATCTGTAACATCACCTTATCCTTTCCAGGATGACCATATACAAAGTATTTTTAAAAGAACTAATTAACACCCTCCATAGTTTCTCACATCCATTTTTATTGTTTGCACGAACTACTCTTAACCTGAACAGCCCAACAAGTGAGTGAACCAATTTTCTTACATAATTTGTAAGAAATTTTATTCATATAGCTGTGGTGATCCTTTTCTTGCTGTCCTTTGTTCTACATTAAATGAGATGACTGGATGTTGAGCTAAAAGGACCACTCACTATTCAGTGAAAACTACATCTCGGAGGGAAAACAGTTTTTTCCTTCTGTTTGGACCTTTTCTGCAGTCGCTGCCAGAAGATGGAAGCCAATAGCTGAATTTATAGATTATTACAGCCTGCCTGTCTCACAATCTTGTGGGCGAGATCTGGCAAGGGGCCCTGGTCCATTGAGCACCATGAAAAATCTGTGCCAATCACATTCAAGAAAACAAGCAAATCCGCTCCTTGCAATGCCTGGTTTCCCTGTTTACCCCAGCAGAACATCATTGGTGCCAAAAGCATTCAAACACAAACATGGGATAATGCTGTCTGTTTAGGAATGATTAATCAGCAATCTAATTGGGAGACAGGCCCCATAAGAACTGAAATGTGCCTGCCATTACTCCTGATTATAAGCAAAGACTCAAAGCACCTCCACTTTGCAATGTTCATTAACCTTTCCACAATGTCTGCCCCAAAAAAGCACAAAGGAATAAGTGCCATCATGCCAATAACTTGTACGGTCTTATCTTAAATATTAAGTTTCATGCACCAGTCAGTTCACCTAAAAGCTTAAGCTGATGAGGAAAGATGGTTAATTCACTTATACTTCAACACCCCCCTCACGTGTAGGCTCTCTTAGGCCTAATACGTGGAATAGAAGTTGACTACAATTAATTTTTTTAATTGCGCCAGTCAAGTCTTTAACTCAAGACCTCTTGGCTCTGATACCATATTGAGTTTCATGTACCAGCCAATTCACCTAAAAGTTTAAGTTGATGAGGAAAGATAGACAATTCACTTATACTTCAACATTAGGGCTTGTTTGGCCGAGCTCGGCTTCACCCTTTTGGGCTTCGAAACCGGGCTTCAAGAGAAACTGGCTTCAACAGAAACAAGATCCCAAAAGCATATGTGTTTAGCCTAATGTTGATGCTCTGCTCCAAAATATGTGAAATAGACGATATTACCCTCCTTCCTCATCCATACCAAATCCCGATTGGCATCCATCCTCTCGATAGCTTCTTCTCCGACCATTGCGGCGGCGACTTCTTTCAAGGAGGTCACAGCGGTGTTTGGGAGATCACGCGGTGGCGGTAGCGCTTGCGAAGGATGTGACGGCGCTCAGAAAGGTTGTGAAGGCGACCATGGTGCACGAGGAGGTTGCGGTGGCGGCTATGGTGCACGGGGAGTTCACAGCAGCAGGGCTTGGGGAGACCGTAGCAGCGGTGGCCCTGGCAAGTCCCATTGGTGACGTGGCAAGGGTATGATCGTCTTTTGCTGTGTCATGGGTTATAGGAAGCTAAAAAATCGATGCTTTTTTGGCTAGTTCATTTTAGGCTCGGCTTCCGAGCCGGCCTGTTTGGCCGGGAAAACAGCGTCGAAGCTCAGCCGAACGCTACTTTAGTAGGTACGCTCTGCAGGAGTTATAAGAGGAGTCTCCACACACACCCCACATCAGTTTCTTTTGGTGACCAGTCCATCTCAAGATGAAGAAAAGCATTCTTGCTCTCTTCCTCCTCGCCCTTGCTTCCCATGGCACATGGTGTGCAGCTGAGAGAAGCACCAAGGTCGATGCAGCTCGTCCGAGGCCTCATCTCGAGGTTCAGGAATTGCATGGTCAGTGTGCATCAATCTCCTCTTGCTTTCTTGTACTTTCTTCATGTTTCAGGTTCAGCCTTGCCACGGAACTGATCTTTTACGGAAACATTTCTGAAATTGTTGGTTGTTCAGAAACTGAAGGCAAGAAGCTCCTAGAGATAGAGAGTCCCAGGAAGCTTGGGCATGGGCACAGTCTCACACACCATGAGGTTAACACAGCGGAGAAGCATCCCAGGAGGATGGCCATCGGGCACAGGGGTGGCAGCATGGGCGGCGGCGGCTCCGGTGGTGGCTCAAGCGTGGGCGGTGGTGGTGCGGCGTCGGAGACGAGGCCGCACAACACCAAGAGCGCTGGCGCGGTGGCGCTGCCGGTTCGGATGACTTCCATCCTAACACTGGTTTTCACCAGTGCCATTGTTCTATCAGCGTTCAGTTCCTGAAGCTAGTAGCAGTAATGGTATCTGTGCTAGTGGTTTCGCAATTTCTGAAATTGTATGTGTTTCCAGTGTCCAATTGTTTGTTGGTAGTACACTGAAATTGTTCAATGGCTAATTCTCAGCTTGTATCTTACGTAAGTCCTTGAATTATCATCTATGTTTGTCGAGCCATGTTCAGTCAGATATTCAGAATTGCATTTCGAGTCAGATAGTACTTATATACTTCCAACTGTTCATATCTTGAGGACTGCACGATTGGAAAACCAAAGATTCAACAATTTGCTAGAATTGAAGCCTCAGTTTTCTGGTATGAAGTCTCAGATGTACTAAAATCACTCTCGTGTGTTTCTTTCTTTTGATTTTTTGATTGAACGATCATGTCTACAAAGATGGAGTGACCAAACAATGCCGTTGCAAAGCGGACACTTAGCTCAAAGCATTGCGGTGCCTAGGATTGACGTTTGTCACCATGTGAAATCATTCAGTTTGTCACTTCTTTTATTCGCTTGTTGCTTTAAGCTCAAGCAAATGGAAACTTTAGGCAAGTTATGGATATGCAGGAAATTGATTGTTCGTCGCTATGCCAAGTGAAAGGATCAAGACAGTTGTGGTGCTCGTTGCTAACCGTTGTGTTAGGTTGCCGAGATAGTTGATGTCTTCCTCTTAATTAGAAAGAAAAGGATGTCGCGATTCGTTAGAAGATAGGGAAATAATAGCCCTAATATGTCCGATGAATAACAGAAGGATCAGATGCTTTCCTCTCCCTCCGCTTCACATCCACTCATTCCTCCCTCTCCTACCTCAGTCACTCATTCCTTCGCAGCACCTCCCCCTCCGCTTCCTTCTCTCTTCATCTCCTCCCCACACCACCGTCCCCCGCATCCCAACTCTTGATCTCTGAGATCTTCTATAACACCCCCGTTTCCGGGAGTATTATGAAATCCTCGCAGCTGCCCAGAACTATTCAACTGCGAATACATCCATTGAGTGCATAACATTGTCAACACAAGCTTAAGAGCAAAAGCGAACTTTATTACAATATAAAGGCGAAAAGCCGAGTATCAAATTAGGGTCAACTGCCCTTAGTTACATTACAACAAAAACTGCCACAGGCACGCCTGAGCGGAGAACGACCCTAATTCCACGCTTCATCAACCTCGTACAGAAACATCTCTTCGTCTTCTCTCGCTTCCTCAAATTTAATTGTTTCTGTTTATGTTTTTAGCAAGCATGAGTACTACCACTTGTACTCAACAAGTCACACGGAGCTTAATAATAATTTCATGCAGGGTATATCAAGTAAAAGGGAAACATGTCTATTATTTTATGTGGATGCAGTTTTGGTTGGGAATCATTTGAAAACCTTAAAAATGTACTTCATTAATGTAGAGGGGGTTTTCTCAAGCTTGATTATCATTATTCAACATTACCAAACCATTCCAAAACTACTTATGCCTTGATACTGGATTCACCCACTAAACACAGCTTCATTTACCGGAAGCACGCGTATTCGAATACCATTTGTCATGACTTTGCAAAGCTGCCTGCTTTACCCACAAGATCCCTTAACTCCGTGTGAGTTAAGACAACAAGGATGTTCATTGCTCAATTCTTTGTGTAGACTCGCCCGATGAGGTGTTTAATCTCGATAAGCTCGGATGACCCCACGGATCTCGTCAGGCCCATCGCGATCCTCTGATTGTATGGTTAACCACCTCCCATACGGACTCACCCTCTGTCTCCCCCTTTCCAGTTGCAGAGGTTCAATTGAAGTTGAGCAGCTACTAAGCCAGGTTTGACTAAGTCAAGTTTGGCCAAATCAACGCTTGTGGTTGGGCAGTTACTATGTCCGTTACTCAGCATAAGGGTCTAGTCCTTACATTTTTAACTGAGGCATCATCCACGCACAAACCCATATTCGGTACACCCTGTACTGCCACCAATCCACAACCAGCCTCCACCCTAGAATAAGGCCTTCGGATCCATCTCTGCGATCCTCACTTATCCTAGTTCCAGCTTTTCCAAAACTCTAGACAAACACCATAACCTTAACAGTATAAAGATTCAATGTGATCCTAAACTACCATGTTATTAATAATCTTATATTTTGTATTACTAGGTCTTGTCAAGGTGAATGTGGCCATCAAGTTAAACTGGGCTTTTCGGGTGGTAGGACATAACTAGTATCATGTCATTCTAAGCATTGATTATACATAAAATAACAGTGCGCAAATAACATAATGAAAATACTGATAAATAAATAACTTAGGGAATGTAGGATCAACATGTTCAAAAATATGTGTGACTTGCCTTGCGGATCTGTGATTTCAAATAATTCGTATTTTTCCGCGGACTGAGCCTGGGCATGCGCTTCTCCTCCTTGCTCCTGTGTAAACTCGACTCCGGAGGCTAACGCGATACAAATAAAATAATATCAATTCCATGCTCGAAGGATTGAGCGAGAGCGAGGAATAAATAAAAGAAGGAAGAAAATCCGGAACACTCCAATAAATTGGGATTTTGGGCTTGTAGGAGGGCTATATGGGAAAATGGGCCTTGGGTTTGGGTTGGCGGGCTCGAAACGAATCTGGGGAGTATAAATATGCATTTTTGGACTTTGGGTCAAGCACTGTTCATCCGGCTCGGTGGTACTGTTCATCGGGCTCGAGTCTGACTCGGCGAGCAGGCTCGGTCGAACCGTGTCGCCTCGGGCGCGGTCGGTGGCAACGGGCGCGACGAGCGGCGCGGCCGAGCTGGCTTGGTCCAGCCCAGTCGGGGCGGTTCGGCCGGGGGAACAGTGCACACGCGCACTGTTCTTCTTCCTCGCCTGGCTCCCGCGTGCGCGCACGAGCAGAGGAATGGCGGTGGGTGGCGGCGGTGCTACGGAGTTTTGCGACGCAAACCGAGGGTACCGGCGGGTTCGTGGGGATGAGGGGAGTCCATTTTGGGTGATTGGGGAGCCGGCGGGCGGCGTTCGCCGGCAGCGAGCTCATCTCTCCCACGGCCATTTTTGGCCAGGGCGGCGGAAGGTTGCTAGGGCAATTGGGCTGGTCTTAGGGCATCAGTGGGGTCTAGGTAGGCTTGGAGGGGAGTTGGCTGAAGCTTGGGAGGTCCGAGTTGGCCTGGCCACGGCGGCGGTTTTTGGCAGTGGGGCGGCTCACGGTGCCGGGGAAGATGGGGGTTCGGGAGGCTAGGGCAGGGCTTTGGGGAGGCTTCAGGGGGCTCGGGGATGCTACTGGAGAAGAGAATTGGGAAATAGATAGCCGGGGATACGACATTGAATTAGGGCATGGATTTGGGGCTTTTCTCAATTACCGGCTATGGGGCGAGAGGGGGTGCTTGGGGACGCTCGGTGAGCTTCGAGGTGGCTAGTGGGTTTCAATGGAGGACTTGGCCATGCTTAAATGGGCGGGGTTAGTCGGTTCACCGGAGGGGAGGAGGGGGATATTTTCGGTGGCCATGGCTTGGAGTTCAAGACGGGCAAGGTCGGCTTGGGCGTCACTCCACGACAGTCAAGGGTGTCAGGGGGAGCTGTTGTACGGGGCGGCTGCAGCTGTGAGAGGAAGGGGCGAGAAAACAGCAGAGGTGGGCAGCGGCGGAGGCGAAACAGGGCACGGGAGCGGCGGGAGCGCTCGGCGGCGCGACACCGTCTTTGGCGCAATTAGGAGAAGGCTGGCAGGTGGCGAGGTGGTGAGGCAAGGCGCGGCGAGCGAGGCGCGTAAGGCGCGAGAAGGAGCGGCGGCGGCAAAAATCGGGCGGTGAACAGTGTCGCACGAAAAAATCTCCGTTCACGCCGTGATGATAAGGATTAAGGACAAATTTTTCTTTGAGATTAGTGTGGAATAGATTAGGGAAGCTAGGGGAGCTCAAATCAAGGGCAAACTTAAATCCAAATTGATTTTTGCAAATTTTGGTTTGTTTCAACCTTCCCTCCTTAAGAAGAATCTCGACCCCGAGATTCACCCAGGTTAAAGAATGGGTGAAAAACAAAACTTGTTACAGTTCTAATTCCTTTCTGTAGATCTTGTTTTACTCAAGGTAAGCTTCCAGTGGTGACTGTTAATTGAGCTTCTGTCGGTACTTCGTCCCTTTCCGGTTATCTGGGCTCTCAAAACTTCATGAAGATATTCTCAAAGTACATATATGATTTGTGCTTCTTGGTTTAAGATAATGTCATCTAGAAACTTATGCAATAGCATGACCATGGTCAGGCAGAGTCCTGTTAACTTTATCACTTCGGTAGGTTTGTTTGCCTGGTAGTGTTTATACTAATGAATCGACCCATGATTTCTTGTAACCTCATATACTTTTTTTTTGCCTTCGGGAGTCTGTAACACAAATCTATACCAATATCCTCTGGTTCTTCTTCTCCGTTCAAAGACTAGTTATGACTGTGGTAATCTGTCTTTTATTTTCTAGCAAAAGTTATGAGTGTTATACCTCGAGATTTGTTTCTTCATATTGCCTCATCAATTTTTTTAAACCTGGATTCACCTTATTCTATCAAACCGTATAGAGAGCTATGAAGTGGGAGTTTCTTTTTACGATCGAATCTCTGAATTTCCTCTTCATTGGATACTAAGGATGACCGTGAGATCCCAAGGTTTCTTGCTTATTCCCTAGTGGATTCTGTTGAATTTACTTGTCATAGTAGAGATAACACTCAGTAACCATACCAGAACATTCGCTTTCATTGACTATCTAACTCACAACCCTTGATTATTTATAACCATCTTCATTGTCGGGAATTTAATCTCAGCTGACCAGTGCATGTGCTATGGCCACTAATTCTAGGCCATAAGTAGTGTACTTCTTTCCAGGTGTCAGCATCTCAATGCAAAAGTTATAATCCTTCCGTCTTGTATTAACATACATCTTAGTCCCTGTTTCTGAGGTGTGACCGTAGGGTTGAAAATCTCTATTAGGGAATATTAGAACTGGAGCCATAATCAATCTAGTCTTTGATAGGACGGAGGCTATCATCTTTATCTTCTAAGAATTTTTCTTGTTATGCTCGAGCTTTATGCATACTCCCTTTTCTTTTTCTCTCTTACTGTACCTGTATATCATCCTTGTATATGCCAAATCATTCATGTCTCGTATCTTCACATAAATTTTCCCGGTTTATTTACCGTAACCTTTATAGGTATTTTATATACCCATATTCCTTATAATTTCCCCTTTAGTATGTCTTGAGACGGTTCTGATTTATTTGTTCTAATGTCCATACTCCCATTGTATTATTCTGATTTCCTGTCCAAACTGAGTTGGTTCTTCCATCCTTTACGTAGTCTTTTAATGTTGCCATACTTTTCTTACACAAAGTTGGAAGGTAGGTTCACAGTGAATTGTGATGCAAACTTCTTTATTCCTCATGCCACTGTACAGATAACTCACGGATAACTTCACGGGTACATTTGATGTCTTAAGAGACTATTTGCTTACACAAAAGTTCTTGCTTATACAAAAGTATGAGATAACACTCATTTTATATTTCATTTTTAACCAACGGTGTTGCCTAACTTTCTGACTACCTCTTTTGTCGCTTTCTCTTAGTCACTTCTTTAGGGTGCATTTGTCTCCTTTTCCACTCGAGCCTTTTTGGAGCGGCGTCCTTCTTCCTGTGTGGGCAGTTGATATGATGTTATTGCCTGTCCTTTAGTTTGTATCCAGGCCACTTCCTGGGGTAGGGATTTCCATGGGCATTGAGAGCGAATATGTCCTTTCTGGTTGCAATGAAAACAAGTCTTGAGTGTCATAGTCACAAGATCGCTTCGCTTGATACTCTTCGCATATTCTGTCATCTCTTTTTCTATCCAAAGAGCCTGATCAACTAGAGCCTGTAAGTTTGGAAATTCCCTGGTTACGAGATAACGCCTTATCTTAGGCTGCAAGCCTCCTAAAAGATCCATCCTTTTTCTTGATGTCGATTTCTTCTGGAGCATACTGTGATAAATGATATAATTGCTGCAAATACTCCATAACAGATTCGTCTTCTTGTCGGAGATCAAGAAAATCTCGATACTTTTCCGTAGCAACTTTAGAAGAGATATATGTTTTGCGGAATTTAGTCACAAACTCTTTCCATGTAATATCATTTTTGTCCTGATATGTCCATTGGATAGCACTCCACCAGTTGATGGCCGGCTCCGATAGTTGATAAGTGGCGAAAAGAACTTTTTCCTTATCCGTACATTGGATAGTTTCCAATCTCCTCTCGATATCTTGTAACCAATTGTCGGCACTTAGAGACTTCGTTGCTGATGAAAATTCTGGTGGTCGAGTCTTCAGGAAGGTTGCAAATTTGAACGATGTCACATTTGGCATTGACGGAAATCTTTCTAGTGATGGCCTCATAAGGAACTGTTCCCATATCTCTGCTCGTTGGTTTAATATTCTGACTTGTTCTTGGCTGCTTTCAACCTGAGTTCTCTCCACAATGGATAAGGCTTTCTCCACGTAGGCTTCTATCATGTTGAATATGGCTTCCGTTACGTTGGATAGGGTTTCTGTCCTATCGTATTGTCTGTTCTGACTTCCATCTTCCATCTGTTATATCATTAATTCTTTAGTTTCGTCAGTGGCACTATCTGACTATAACTGAAACTTAGGAATTTGATCTGTAACATTTTTGGCTTAGCAGAGGGAGTAAGACGAAAACGAGGGAAGAGCAAGAAAGAGGTAGGAAAGAAAATGAAGAGAGATTAAATGATGTTTCTGATTGCTTTTGTAGGACACCTCTTGAAAATCTTCTTGCTTACTTACGAGGATAATCCCACATCTATTAGCCTCCAACATTCGTAAGCTAAATTCATTCTCATACTACTCTTGTTCATGGGCTTAAAATCTAGTGCCTTTTTATTCAGCTTCTACTTCATGCTAAGGCTACACTATATCCTAGTTATGACCTCATTCTTGTCGATAATCCCAAACAAATATAATCATTCATTTGATCCACCGAAGACATAATTCCTATTGCATTCTCCTAACTTTATTAATCATATCATGGTGATCTAAATTCTACAAAAATTCCAACTTCAACCATGACTATAAATCCAATATCAAACCTGTTATAATCCAATATCCTTATTTTAAACCCACCGATATCATTTGTATCCATATTCCTTAAAAATCCAATTATTTTCATTATCAACTCACAATCTCAGTCAGCTCCTTTAATAATCAACTAAGCTTCTTGCTATCTCCTTCTCATTTAATTCATCATTTGAAAAAAAATCCACCAAGGATAATATCATTAATAAGATTTATAATCCAATAATCACTATTATCAATATCCACCCAGAATATTATCATTGATTAGGCCTAAAATCCAATAATTATTATTATCACATTTTTTTCCAATCTAACAAATTCTATCACTTTATCCATTCAGATTATTCCGATATTAACATAATTCCACCAATATCTTCGATTATCATCGTCTCATATTTTAATCCCTTATGAGTTATCTACTCTTGTCTAAACTTCCATGGCTATAATTCAATCTATTTGTTGCAATCAGAGACTTGCATTTAATTTCCTCTGAGATTTGCCTGATAGGTAAGGAGAGATCAGAGCAGAGTAGGTAAGGATTAAAGACGAAATGGGATAGGAGTAGAATTTTTAACATACTCTTTACTTAAAATCAAAAATTTAGTTTTGCACAAATTGCTTATATAGCAGCCTACAGGCTAATAGGGCAATTTGGCTATTAATACAAACAGAAACCTTCGTCTATTTAAATGGTTTTACCCTTTGCATCAAAGATATCAAACAGGTATCATTGGCTAACTACTGAAGCAGTGACCTTATAACTTTTCAAAAGGAAAAGCTTTTGATCGGGGTATTCATACTATTTTTTACATCATTTTTAATGTTTCTTAATCTAGGATTAGCCTTGGTTTTATTTGGTTAGACCATGAATTTAGCCTAAACGTTTACTTGTGTTTTAAGCTTTTGACAAAACCCAAAAGGAAAGCTTTTGCTTTTTGCCTAAGAAGGGTAAGATAGAATTAGGAAAGGTGAGACAGCAATAATACTTATGGTTTTCAAAATTCTTTTGAATTTGAAACTATGGTTTTGTGAAATCATAATCTTATCGTAACCAAACCTACACTTAGGGTCATCCTACGGTCAAGCAAGCGGGCTCTGATACCACTCTGTAACACCCCCATTTCCGGGAGTATTATGAAATCTTCGCAGCTGCCCAGGACTGTTCAACTGCGAGTACATCCATTGAGTGCATAACATTGCCAACACAAGCGTAAGAGCAAAAGCGAACTTTATTACAATATAAAGGCGAAAAGCCGAGTATCACATTAGGGTCAACTGCCCTTAGTTACATTACAACAAAAACTGCCACAGGCACGCCTGAGCGGAGAACGACCCTAATTCCACGCTTCATCAACCTCGTACAGAAACATCTCTTCGTCTTCTCTCGCTTCCTCAAATTTAATTGTTTCTGTTTATGTTTTTAGCAAGCATGAGTACTACCACTTGTACTCAACAAGTCACACGGAGCTTAATAATAATTTCATGCAGGGTATATCAAGTAAAAGGGAAACATGTCTATTATTTTATGTGGATGCAGTTTTGGTTGGGAATCATTTGAAAACCTTAAAAATGTACTTCATTAATGTAGAGGGGGTTTTCTCAAGCTTGATTATCATTATTCAACATTACCAAACCATTCCAAAACTACTTATGCCTTGATACTGGATTCACCCACTAAACACAGCTTCATTTACCGGAAGCACGGCGTATTCGAATACCATTTGTCATGACTTTGCAAAGCTGCCCTGCTTTACCCACAAGATCCCTTAACTCCGTGATGAGTTAAGACAACAAGGATGTTCTTTGCTCAATTCTTTGTGTAGACTCGCCCGAGAGGTGTTTAATCTCGATAAGCTCGGATGACCCCACGGATCTCGTCCGACCCATCGCGATCCTCTGATTGTATGGTTAACCACCTCCATACGGACTCACCTCTGTCTCCCCTTTCCAGTTGCAGAGGTTCAATTGAAGTTGAGCTACTAAGCCGAGTTTGACTAAGTCAAGTTTGGCCAAATCAACGCTTGTGGTTGGGCGATTACTATGTCCGTTACTCGGCATAAGGGTCTAGTCCTTACATTTTTAATCGAGGCATCATCCACGCACAAACCCATATTCGGTACACCCTGTACTGCCACCAATCCACAACCAGCCTCCACCCTAGAATAAGGCCTTCGGATCCATCTCTGCGATCCTCACTTATCCTAGTTCCAGCTTTTCCAAAACTCTAGACAAACACCATAACCTTAACAGTATAAAGATTCAATGTGATCCTAAACTACCATGTTATTAATAATCTTATATTTTGTATTACTAGGTCTTGTCAAGGTGAATGTGGCCATCAAGTTAAACTGGGCTTTTCGGGTGGTAGGACATAACTAGTATCATGTCATTCTAAGCATTGATTATACATAAAATAACAGTGCGCAAATAACATAATGAAAATACTGATAAATAAATAACTTAGGGAATGTAGGATCAACATGTTCAAAAATATGTGTGACTTGCCTTGCGGATCTGTGATTTCAAATAATTCGTATTTTCCGCATGATGAGCACAGGCATGCGCTTCTCCTCCTTGCTCTGTGTAAACTCGACTCGGAGGCTAACGCGATACAAATAAAATAATATCAATTCCATGCTCGAAGGATTGAGCGAGAGCGAGAATAAATAAAAGAAGGAAGAAAATCGGAACACTCCAATAAATTGGGATTTTGGGCTTGTAGGAGGGCTATATGGGAAAATGGGCCTTGGGTTTGGGTTGGCGGGCTCGAAACGAATCTGGGGAGTATAAATATGCATTTTTGGACTTTGGGTCAAGCACTGTTCATCCGGCTCGGTGGTACTGTTCATCGGGCTCGAGTCTGACTCGGCGAGCAGGCTCGGTCGAACCGTGTCGCCTCGGGCGCGGTCGGTGGCAACGGGCACGCCTGGCGTGGCCGAGCTGGCTTGGTCCAGCCAAGTCAGGGCGGTTCGGCCGGGGGAACAGTGCACACGCGCACTGTTCTTCTTCCTCGCCTGGCTCCCACGTGCGCGCACGAGCAGAGGAATGGCGGTGGGTGGCGGCGGTGCTACGAAGTTTTGCGACGCAAACCGAGGGTACCGGCGGGTTCGTGGGGATGAGGGGAGTCCATTTTGGGTGATTGGGGAGCCGGCGGAGGCGGCGTTCGCCGGCGGCGAGCTCATCTCTCCCATGGTCATTTTTGAAAACTGGGGCGACTGGAAGGTTGCTAGGGCAATTGGGCTGGTCTTAGGGCATCAGTGGGGTCTAGGTAGGCTTGGAGGGGAGTTGGCTGAAGCTCGGGAGGTCCGAGTTGGCCTGGCCACGGCGGCGGTTTTTGGCAGTGGGGCGGCTCACGGTGCCGGGGAAGATGGGGGTTCGGGAGGCTAGGGCAGGGCTTTGGGGAGGCTTCAGGGGGCTCGGGGATGCTACTGGAGAAGAGAATTGGGAAATAGATAGCCGGGGATACGACATTGAATTAGGGCATGGATTTGAGGCTTTTCTCAATTACCGGCTATGGGGCGAGAGGGGGCGCTTGGGGACGCTCGGTGAGCTTCGAGGTGGCTAGTGGGTTTCAATGGAGGACTTGGCCATGCTTAAATGGGCGGGTTAGTCGGTTCATCGGAGGGGATGAGGGGGATATTTTCGGTGGCCATGGGTGATTTGTGCTAGCAATGCATAGGGTGATTTGTGCTAGCAATGCATAGGGTGATTTGTGCTTGTAGAGATACGATAAAATTTAGGTTGTAACATGATTCCTGTTTTGAGAGTGATTTGTGCTTGCAAAGAATTAGTTTTGTACGGTAGGACAAATTCTAGGATTAGTCCACTCAATTAGGTTTTAGGATCGTAATGTGCAATTGAAAAAAATTTAAGAAGGGAATTTAATAGCAAGTTGTACTACAATTAGCAAGAATGTAGAATGTCCTCCATTGAATATTTGGATGATTTAAGGTCATAAGTAGGAAAAAAAACCCTCTAATGGTAGTATGGTCATAATATTTGAAAAGGATAAATAACTAAGGTCATGTTTCAACATTACTCACTTGTAGAGGCACTGTTAAATTATTATGAAGTTTATCAGTGTAGTGTAGGTCGCATTTAGAGGCAAGCTCTGAGCGGTCCCAAACACGTGGTTTCAATGGTCTCAAGAAAAGGATCTCGAGTGTGACTGAGCACAAGAGACTCAAGTAGTGTAGGATTTGGATCTTTTTGCATCTCATTGTTTATTGGTGTTATTCGTCCACTGTGTATGGCCTAACACACCTCAATAAAGGGTCACTCTATGCCAATAAGAGGGCTCCATTGAAACACAGCTTTTGTCATGTACAATGTTGATTGTGATATTTCGTACATATGGCATGTGGTACTGACTTTGCAATATTTTGTTGGATGTAGATGAATAAACCTGTACGTGTATTTACCGGTGGGATGATTAGCCAAATGGGTAGTGATGTCGACTTTGGTGGCATGGAAGTGACGGTTCTTTTGTTTCACGAATTATTGGACTTTTGAACTCTTCTAACTAGGATTAAGTTGACCTTTGGATGGGATGAGCCCAGGGTCATTGTTGGACCACAGGGACGATATGATACTGATGTGGGTTGTAAGGTGCATGCCTGTTTAGTGCCAATCTTGCTCAACGATGATTGGGACATGTACAAGGATCTTGTGCTCACATCTCAGATCTAGTCGTAGGAAGTGGCGGTGTAGAGAAGAATCGTTATAGAAGATTTGCCAAATAATTTGGATGTGGTGAATGGCAATACGGGTGAACTAGAATCCACTCTCCATCTTTCGCAAGGCCCCCCAATGGAGGAGCAACCTTCTGAAGAGTTTGTTGGCGTTAGTCTTAACAATGATGCAATATGTATCACTTCTGGGACACGGCCTGGAAATATTGTGCGGATGTTCATGATGGATATATAAACAAAAGTGTCAAAGGTTATAAATACACAAAAAGATTATCAGTTCATATATATACACACACACACTCTCAGTTAAAAGGATGATGTTATATTTGGTTCACAAATAGATTCTCTATTCTTAAGTTATGGATTGTTAAATGCTACATGTACATGGTGTTATGTATCACCGTAACTGTAATTGTTTTTTATCTTTCAAAAGGAAGTCCCTTTATTACCATCTTACCATTACATCCTAAGGTTCTAAACCCATAAATCAAGTCCGAACTAAATTCAACCATTACCTCGATTCATAATTTACAAACCAACTACACTCACGCATGCAAAAGTGAAACACGGTAGACCCTGTCACATCATATATCAAGGCATGACAAGGCAAGATTGTCACGCCATGGGATCTGGCGTGACTACTGCCGCGCAAGCCTCAACGCTAGCATGGCGGGTGGACGAGAGCTTGCGTGGCATGTTTTGTCACGCCGTAGTATGTGGCATGATAGTATGATTTGGTCACGCCACGGGTGGTCGCGTGACCCCGGGCACGGCGTAAGAAGCAAGGGAGTGAGCTTGCGATGCAGTGAGAGGGCGGGCGCACGAGCGACGATGCGCGGCGAGGAGAGCGAGGACAAGTGGTCGGCGGTGGGGCGTAGAGGGCGAGCGAGTGAGAGAACGCGCGAGTGCGGCGGCGCAAAATTGGCCGGCGAGGGAGCGGCGCGTGGAGGCGGTGAACAAGAAGGCGGTGGAGCGGCGCCCTCGCGCAGTGGCGCCAGAGAAAGGAGAAGGCGGAAATGCCAAAAGGGGAAAACACATTTCACTAGGAAGTTGCCAAATTGGGAAAGGAAAGGAAAAAATCAAGCAAAATTCATTTAAAATTCAAAAATTTTGAATTTTGAGGTTATTTCAATAACCCCCCGGTTGCCTTGCCATCTTTCGTGGCATAACAAATAAACCTTGCCATAACACAGCAGGTAAGTCCAACTCTTTTTTTTTTAAAAAGGACCTTTTTGACCGCACCACTTGCAGTGACATGGCAAAGAAGGCCATGCTGATGCAACAATATGGCACCATTCGCCACACCAAAAAGGGTTATTTGGTGTATGTTATTTTTAACATATTGTTAAAAGGGTCAGATAATAAAAGAAGTCTTCCTCGGTACCAATATCAACACAAACAACTTTTGTAACGGGTTTGCTTCACCGAACATTTTATTTGTTATACCGAATTGTACTAATTAAGCTTAGAAGACAGTGCATAATACTCTCGCTGTTTCGCTATATTTGTTTATAGTTTACCATGTGTATGGATCAAAGAATACTAAATTTAAATATATATATATCCCTATTAAATGATATATCATAACTGCTTAACCTTTTTTAAAATATTTAAGGAAGAATAGAGAGAGAGGGAAAATGGAATAACTACACTACAGATTCTCTAAATACATAAATATAATGAAACTGATACTCGTAAGGCCATGGGTAGATATAGCGAAACAGGAGTATACAATAAGATAATAATAAAGAATCACCATTAAGCTTCAAATGAGTACCAAATCTTCCACCCTAATGTGATCCCCACAAAGAAATCAAAGGAGCTGCGGAGCGAGCTTGACTCGGCTGGTGAGAGTGAGAGGCGGGCATCTCACCCACCCAGGTTTGATTCTGTAGCGTCGTATTTTTAAAAGGATTATTTATATAAATAGTATTTCTCTAAATATATACAAGTAAATACATTTAGTAGTTAAAGCGCGTGACCGTATTCTATGAGGCTTACGCTTTGCATTTTCTCTCGCGTGAGTAGAGCGTACCCGTATAGATGTGTGAGGTTATACTCTAAAGAAGGAAATCAAAGGATCTCATTCTCAGCCTAATCTGAATGCTTGATGAAAAGAAGGAAAAAGTGATACCCCGTCGTTTTCCAGGATGGATCTACCCAGCGAAAATGCTATACCGCCACGTGGCAGTTCCTGACTGGCCTGTCGGCGCCTCCACCTTCGGTGTTCGCGCCACCCCACCTGCGGCCTCCGCGTTTCGGACGTTTCAACAGACTGGCCATTCGAAGAAACGAAGCCCATCACAAGACACTGACATGTGGGCCATGGCATAACTAGGGGCCCACATTTCAGGTCCTACTAAGTTGACTTTGGCCTTTTTCCCTTTCTTTTTTTTTTCTTTTTTGTCAAGAAGGTGGCAGATTATGGACAGAATTAATTGAATTAAGCAAAGAAAGAATCAAATTGAAATAGAAATAAGATGCAACATTAGCCAATGGATGGAGGCCACACTACAGATTTCCTCTTGATAATGACAGCCAATATAATGCTTACCTTTCCTTACTCTTGAACTTGCCAATTATTGAGACTTTATAGTACTCGTCTTTCCTTGAGAAATTGGACCTTCTTGCTCCAAGGAGATTAGATTAGATCCCTCTCAAAGGTAGGCAGTGTGTTCTTGATCCTCCGCTTCCTCTTTTCCTTCGGAATTGGATGAAACTTGGTAATCCATTCCCGATGACTTGTCATTTGTCAAGTTTCTTTCTTCCTTCTTTTTTTTTGGTGATGATCCATTCCCACAAACCAACAAAAAGCAAGATTTTCCATCTGCCAGTAATTGCAAATTTTTTCTTTTTGTTTCTCTGAAGATTTGGTGGTTTCCAGAGGTGTGCAACACTGTTATACTGATCTGGCGTTGCTCTGTTACTGTTCAGTTCTTGTAGAGTTGTAGTTTCTTATCATCTGAGTGAAGCACGAATCTTCTTGGCTCTCTTGTAGGTATCTGCTAGATTTTGTTGCCCTGCACAATGGCCGGAGTGGAGGACGAAGGAGAGGTGAGCGCGCTGCGGGAGGCTCTGCGTCAGCAGACGCTCGCCGTCGAGAAGCTGAGGGCCGAGCTGGAGGAGGAGAGGCAGGCGGCGTCGTCGGGCGCCGACGAGGCGCTGGCCATGATCCTGCGCCTGCAGGCGGAGAAGGCGGCGGAGCGGATGGAGGCGGAGCAGTTCCGGCGGGTGGCGGAGGAGAGGATCCAGCACGACGAGGACTCGCTGGCTTTCCTCAAGGTCGTCGTCTTCCATCAGGAGATGGAGATCAGCTCCCTCAAGCACCGGCTGTTAGCCGTCTGCGCCAGCAATGATCCATATGCGTCGGCCGTCGACCTCCCCTGGCTGAGGCGGCTGGCCAAGAACGGCGTGCCGTCGAGGAGGAACGCCTCTCTCCCGGCTGCGCGGCTCGAGGAGCTGTGCTCGGAGCTCGATGCCGGCGGGGGTGGCGAGGACGGCTATTCTTGCAAGAACGTCGGCGACAGAAGGCCTGCGAGGACGGTGTCGGACATAGGGGAGGTGATCAGGAGGGAGAAGGAGTGGGTGAGGTCCAATGTGAACCACCTGGCGCCGCCGAGGCTGCACCGGTCGGCCTCTCACCGTCTCCGGCGGGTACCGAGCTACTCCGCGCAATGTGGCGTGTGTCCAGGTAGTGTCCATGACAAGTTTGAAGCCCCGGAAAGCGTTGCTGCACATGTCCCTCTGAGATCCAGCAGGAGGGCTTCGCCGGAGATCATTTCCGAAGAAGAAGACTTGATCTCGTCAACTCCGTGCGGCGAAGACAAGCCGAGAAATGAGCGTAAGAGCAGTGATAATAGGAACATTGCCGAATTGGGAACTGACATTGAGCAGATCAAAGACAGTGTGCAGAATCTTCAAACTGAACTCAGCAGAATGAGGGAAACAAGCATGTCCAGAGGCGACGCGCAAGCACGATTGCTGACTGAAATCTGCGCAAAGCTCGATGCGATACAGAAACTTCAGAATGTTCAAGGAGACAAGAGATCAAGCCCTGTACAGAGAAAAACTAGTAGAGAAGAAGGTAGTTGCCCACAGAGTGAGCTTCTGATGAACCAGTTCATTGAGGTATGTGTCATTATCTTCTCTTCTCTCCTTGTTAGGCCCTTGCTGAAGGTTGCTGCATCCGTGTCATTCTTTAGGTGCTTCCTGATTTTGGTCTTAGCTGTGGTGTTTAGAAAAGTTTTGATAAACTCTTGATGTATAACCAATGCCATTTGGTGCAATCCCAAATTTTGCTTCCTTCACTTTTAAGTCAGTCATTGTAATAAGAGCATCTCTCTGAGATAATGCTGAAATAAGAATTTACTATCTTCTTCAGCATTTTGTTCCTGAAGAAACATTGCAGACTAACTTGTCCAAGTCAATCTGTAAGTGGCATCGAAATTTGTCACTATAAAACTGAGGCACTGTAATAAGAGAATGTCTTTCAGATAATACTCTACTATTTGACCATGTGTTCATGAGTACCTTGTCCAAATTAATCAATGGTACTTAAGTGGCACAGAGAATTGCGACTGCAAAACTAAGGCTACAGTTTCTTTTTCTTTTTCTGGAAATCTCAGTGTGAAATGTGTGCTTGTTTACTACTCCAAAGCATCATGAATTGCATCAGCCAGCACAAAAACTCCCTTCTACGACAGTTTTTTCCTTCTTTTGGGTGTTGTTATATCTTTTGAGCTATTTTGGATAAGAGCTTCTTCTGAATTATCTTAACAGGCAATGATGTACATAGCGTGAGATCTGTGAAGGCCTAGATGTCATTCCATTGGTTTTGAAGATTGATGACTTCCTTAAGAAAAAGATTGATGATTTGAGTAAAAGATTGCTGATTTGTTTTCCTTTTTTTAATCATTTTTGCCTTCTCCCGGCGAAGATGAAGTGTACATACAGACATGGAGATTTAGAGCTCATGTAATGTTTCTGTTGCGTGTGCTGATTTTGTTACTGTGACAGGAGAAGATACAGTTCATGTGATGTTACCAAATAATACTCGTACAAGAAAGATAATTAAGTGGTGTTTTTTGGGCCACTGTGATGGTTGAGTATAGCGTATAATTGGTAGCTGCTGGCAGCTGAGATAGAGGGATTCGATTAACAGACTGAATTTTGCTGACATGATTTGTTGGAATCAGCATCATTTTCTTCTGGATGCTGCTATATGGCCAGTTGTATAAGTAGTATACGCTTAAGAACAGGCGCATCTGCTTCTGGTGACGTTGCTTCATCTTGCACTAAACGCCTGCTTCGCCTCTTGTAGCAGATACTGCAATACTGGTACCATGAATTGTGGAAAAGCAAAACTAGGCTACTTTTACCAAACCAAACCTCCCTACGTTATAATATAATTGATGCAAGTTTTCCCACTACTCTCTCCATGCTACGTCTCTAAATGTAAGTCGTTTTTTATTTTTCACAATTTCGAATGCAAGATCTACTATTTTTTCTTGTTGTTTGAGACATCTACACGGCTTCCAATGCATACATTTGATCATTACTTTCAATAATTATATGTTAGTAAACATGATTAAATGTAATGATACGAAAGCATTCTTTATAAAAAAATCTAGTAATATTATTTTCACATAAAAAATCCAAATAATTTTGTGTATGTCAACGGTCAAAGTTTTAAAATGTTGACTGCATGTATTCTAAAATAAAAGTTTTATGGTTTTGAACTAGTTTTGATTTAAGTTTCATGTATTTTGGATCGATGAATCCAAAGTTTTACAATAACCGGCGTCCGGCGTTACAACAGTCTGACGTCTTTGATGCCACAGACACACCCCTTACAGGCTGAAATCAACTCAGGGGACGTAAGGGAGTAATTCTGATAGATATGCCAGGTCCATGTCAATATCTGCCACAGGTTCTTCCCAAGGCATGCTCGCCATGCGCGTCGAAGGGAGCAGTTGGTTGCCACTGTTGCTGTCGCTTCCACCGCTTCTTCCAGGAGGAGCAGCATTGAGCGCTTGGGTCGCTTCAACATCACGAGTGACCTGAGCATTGTTGGCCTGTGAACTCTGGGCTGGAGCTGGAGCTGGAGCTTGCTCAAGCAAGCTGGAGAAGGAGTTGACCGTTCGCATGAGCCCCTCTTCTTCAGCCGCATCTGCGACTTCACTGTCGCTCAGTATGTTCTGGTATATCTGCTCAAGTGCCATTTTGTTCGATGAGATATTGCTTAGAGGGTTCCCTGAATCCATCTGCTGGAAGGTCTCTGTGTCATTGGAGTCACATTGCGACGAGCCATCAGCGCTGCTTGCATGGTTCCCCAAATTGACATGCTGATTGGTCGTACTGTCATCAGGTAACTTCCTTATCTCCTCAGGCAGCACCATTCTGCTCGATGAACAATCGATGTTGCCATGCAAGTTCCATGGATTGATCTCATTGTTTATGTGGTTCCCTATGTCGTTCATGACCACTCCATTGGACCTGAAGGGTTGTGTCCCTGGAGGCATTTGCAAGAATTTCTTCCGGTTAAACACGTCCCTCTTCAATTTACGCCAATCTGAATGTT
This sequence comes from Dendrocalamus sinicus, assembly GCA_036346575.1. Classification (NCBI taxonomy): domain Eukaryota; kingdom Viridiplantae; phylum Streptophyta; class Magnoliopsida; order Poales; family Poaceae; genus Dendrocalamus; species Dendrocalamus sinicus. The sequence goes on from CM070673.1 coordinate 26,659,640, forward strand.
CTTCTGTGATTCTCAAAGAGGTACCAGCAACTACGAAAAGCAAAGAGTTATCAGATTACTTACAGTACAAATTGATCTTGTGTTGTAGATTGTTATGGACTTTAATGATTACATAATTTATAAAATGTACAAATAACTGTGGAAATGAGAAATAGGCGAATTCCAACGAGCAATGTGTGGATAGTGACATTAGAACTGCAGCTTTGCTCTGATGTTTGGTGATCAGATTGCTATTAGACTAAGCACCGACTGTTTGTAACAAATGAATATAATCAGGTTTTTTTTTAACTCGACCAGGGCATGGGGATCTTCATCATATACCCTCCTTTGAATTGGGGATTTCAGGATTTACCCTCCCACCTCAATGACATATGGGGTCATCATAAGTCACTGACACATGGGCCAGGAGGGTAAATCCTGAATTTCCATCTATGAGGAGGGTATATGATGAATAAATCCGAAACGGAAAGATAATCTACCAATTATGAGATGCATACTACAAAGGGAAACTTGGGTAAAAAATCACTGAATTGATTGCCTGCCCAGAGCAGAAAGGAACCATATATATGTACAACATACACTGCCTAGACCTGCCACTAGAGATGCAGGATTTCATTGATTAATGTGCTCAATAGAGTGATTCAGAATCAATCTGCCTCGCTTTACATACACTGAAGATTAGACTTGGATACCAATTTCACTCAAAAAGTTGAGTATTTGTTTCTTCTAGTATTCGGTCCTTGCCTTCCCAAGAATGTATGTAACATTTAAAATATTGGAATGGTTAAATTGGAGTACCTCAAATAGATGAAAATTTGACCTAAACTAGTAGAAACAATTTGCAATAATAATTGTGCTGTTTGAGATTGTTTTAGAAAATGACAAAGATATGTTCTGGACCAACACCAGCGGGGCGCGTGTGAACAGTCCCATCATACTGTAGCGACACATAAACAGTGCCCACATGGTAGTGTAGCGATGTTATATATTTAGGTAGTTTGATAGCATTTGCAGTATATCGTGGAGTAGGAATATAATAATTAGTTTTCTTGTTATTTAGATTTATTTTTTATATTTATTCCATATATTAGGGATAAGGTTCATATTATTATGATTAATTTCCTTAATATAGAGATATATTTCTAGGAATCAAGTTTAGTTATCCCTACAAGGGATAACATTGTATTGTTACTATCAAGTAAGAAATAAATGAAGTTACTAATCTCTTCTTATCTTCTTCAATTAAGCATTTTAGTCTTGGCGGCGGTATAGCCGACCGTTCAAGGAGGAGTGCTCTATCCTTGATCCTCAGATCCATACCCAACCAATACCAACCGTATAAGATGATTCTGGTAAACTGTGAATATTGATAGACAATACAACATGTGGTTGCGAAGTTAACCTTTTCTTAATCACAAGCAGGATAAATGTTAAAGTTCTCAAGTTTACCTGAGCTTGGGAAGCGAATAGGCATGCCATTCAGGTCTCCATTATAATTTATTCCTCCAGTACTTGTTCTGATTGACATGGAATGAGGTGGGAATGACTCCCCAAATTGTTGAGGCCCAAACTGGTAATCGTGATCACTATGATAAAAATCTTGGCGGTTCGAACTCTTTGGGACATCAGACACTGAATGCCATGGTTGCAAACAAGGATTCTCTGGATTGATAATGTTTTGCTGACTTAATAAATATAGACGATGGTCACTGGAGAGGAGATACTCAATGTGATTGTTCATTATTCCGGGCGCACACTGCAGAACATGCCTACTGAAAGAAGAAGAAAAAAATCTTCACCCTTTAAATCAAGGAAAATGCACACAAATTGACCATAATTTAACCAAACAAATTTATTGATATATGTATATACACTACTGCGCAATTTATAAATATTGAATTGTAAACAATTTATAAATATTTAAAAGAATTTTGCTCCTCACTGTCAGGTTGACCTCATATATCACATGGTCCAATATATAAGTTAAATTAGGCTTATTACCAAACTTTAGAGATTCATCAGTTAAAGGACACATGCCTTTTCCCCTAAAAAATGGAGTACACCATTTATCCTTCTAAGTTAATCCTGCCTTGCACTCCCATCGTAGGTTTCAAACAAAAATACTTTTGAAGTGACTATGGTACACGCATGTGCTTGTATTCTGTGCGTTTTACACACACTTTTTGCCCATCCGTTACTCATCTTACAATTGAGAGTGGGGGAAGTAGAAACAAATGTAGGCATTTGTACCATAGTCGTCTCTAACCTATTTTAATAACCCACAATTCAAAATTATTTTTCAGGAATTGTGCGGGATACAATATATTTGTTTTAAGTGTACACATTACTATTTTTGTGAGACCATGTGGAGTTCACCTTATGGTTGTGATGAGTAATTGACTTTTGGATTAGAGTTTTTGTGCAGTATAATGCCTATTTGATATGGCTGCAGCTTATGGCTTTTGACTGAAATTTTTGAATTTTAGCTGTTTACGACAGAGATTACGGAGAGAGAGATACTCGCTTGCTTAACGTGTACTACAATTAACTTGTAGACCTCGTCTTGAGAAAATACTCCGTTTAAAAGTTAGGTACTGTAGCAAAAGTCAAAAGCCGATTTTAGAAGCCATAAAGAACAGAAGTTTGGTTTTTGAGGATTTTGCAAAATATCACATTTTGTCTGTTGACTTCGTTGTTGGTCAGTCCGATCGGCCTTGTGCTGAGCGGTCCGATTGGCCTTGTAATAGAAAGTCTGAACGACCTTATGTTGAACGGTCCGATCAGCAGGTCTAATTGGCAATTGTTCGAAAACGATAGAATGACCACAGGGCAATCGTAGCTAGTCGATAGTCGTAGACTTTGTGATCGTTAGTCGTAGGCTTTACGATCGATAGTCGTAGGCTTTGCGGTCGATAATCATAGGCTTTGCGATTGATAGTCATAGACTTTGTGATCGGTAGTCGTAGACTATGTGATCGATAGTCGTAGGCTTTGCGACCGATGGTCGATGGTCGAAAGCTATAGTTCTTGACCGACCACGGATGGTCGATGGTTGGTAGTCGTCTATCGTAGACCTCGAGTACTCGTATCAGACCAGCCATCGGTTTGATCGACCTGTGCATGGCGGCCAGATTGTTCTCTCTCGGTGGTTTGAGATTGTTTTTTGGAGTGCATGGAATTTGGGTCATGGTTTGATCTAGGTGTTGTTGCTTGTGTGTAATGGGTTTATTATCTGGTCCTAAGCTTACGATCAATATTTTGATTGCATGCTTTTTTGCATGGTGCATTGTATGGATTAATTGTGCAAATTAAAGACTTTGTATATTGTGCGGTGATACGTGACGGTTTGTTTGTTGGTATTGGTTGCAGGACTTCGAAGCTACGTCATGGTGAGGCGTAAGAGACCAAGACTAGGCATAGGGTGGTTGTGAGGTCCAGAATAATCAGGGAGACGCCGAAAATGATTGAGACTTGTAGGGTGGTTGCAAGCTGGGACGACAAGGAACCGAAGCGGGAGCTACCAGTAATGCACATGATGGGCAATGACAAAGTGGATCAGGACAAGGCTTAGGGAGGAGTCAAGGTCCAGATAAGGAAGCGGGGTGTCATCATGTGCGAGAAGAGGCATGTAATGCGCCAAGTGACTTGGACCATTTGCAAGCGATGACGGTTCGGTGTGATCTGGACGCGTGAGAAGCTTGGCGGCAAGTCACTGGGACCATGTAGAAGATGACGAAGCATATGTGATGCTTCGTGGTAAAGGAAGTGGGAAGCTTTGTAGAAGGTGATAGAGGGACATTTTGGTAAATGGCCCAATACCGAAAAAGTAACAGTGTATGAAACCGTGGCGTTGGCCTAAGTAGTTTAGGTCTTATATGTGATAAAAATATGAAGTGAATTAACTGTTAATTCACTAATGGTTTAATAGTTGTAAGCCGCTTTGAGAAGCGTGCATGAGAGAGTAAAACCCGGTGTTAGATGGGGTTAACGGGTTATCCCTAGTTTGGCCTAATGGGTGGATCTGTTAGATTTTGATTCAGGTTCTGAGCTAGGGTTTGAGAAGGTTGGCTATGTCTTTTGGTGGCTAGGTCCTCCTCCCTCCCATGGGAGATAGGTTAGAGTGTGTGTATGTGTGCTCTAGGCTTAAAGCTCTGTATTCCTGAGTAGAGTGGCTATAAAATGAATTATCTCAATTGAGCAATATATCAATCTTTGATCTACCTTTTGTGTGTCTTTTTGTCTGATTGAGTTTGCTATGGTTTGAGTTGGTTTTTCCTCTCTTCTCTCAACCCCTTCTTAATGTCTTCCTATTGATTGAGTTGCTTATGTTTCGGTTTGTTTGATCTCTCTTCTGCCCCTCTCTTGATCTTGCTGTGTCAAGGATATGGACGAGATGGAGATGACCTCTTGAAATCGATCTATAATCATTTAGTCGCTTCAATAACAAGATTTTCAAAAAAACCCTGTTCTTGCTCGTTCTTGGCCTAATCAGGTGATTTCTTGATCTAGGAGTTTTTGGGTTGATTCCTTCGGTGATCTTATTTGTTGTGACATGTGGAAATGTATTCAAAGCCATCTTGATTATCTTCTACCCACGAGCAAGATCTGCTCATCGATTTGGTTTTTAGTTCGTGGTTGGTGTGCGTTACTTTAAATTACAAAAAGGTCTCAAATTTATCATGGATTTTTCAATTCAGAAATGGAATAGCTTTCTATAACCTTAAGAAACAGGGCGTACAAAGTTTCATGGCTTTTGGTTTAGTTGATCGAAAGTTCTATCAATTTTGATTCTCGCGGTCGGCTGAAAATCCTGTTCTTCTGTTGGAAACGGTAGTACTGCAAGTTTTGTAGTGGTAGTATCGCAATCCCTGGCCTTTGACTTCTCTGGTTTTCGACTGTTCATGGTCGTCGACCTCTCTGGTCGTGATTTGACTTGGTTCGACCACTTTGGTTTTGACTGTCTATAGGTTGACCACTCATTGGTAGTTGTTCTCATCGGTCGGATTTTAACCTGCCTAAAACACTCGAGTTTGTACTTAGATCTTGGACCACATTGATTTTCGACTGTTCATTGGTCTTCGACTACGTTGGCTTTTCGATCACTCGTTGGTCTTCGACCATGTAGGTTACGATCACATCGGTCGTCGACTGTGTTGGTTTTCGATCACTCATTGGTCCTTGACCACGCTGGTCTTTTGGCCGCTCACTGCTGATCGACCACGAAGGATTCAACCACTCAATGGTCCTCGACCATGTTGGTCCTTCGACCGCTTGTTGGTGTTCGACCACGTTGGTTTTTAACCACTCTCTGGTTGTTGATCACTTGAGTTATATTTCGACCACGTTGGTTTTCGACCACTCTATGGTCGTCAACCACTCAAGTCAAATTTTGACTATGTTGGATTCGACCACGCTAGTTTCGACCACTCTCTGATTGTTGACTACTCGAGTTATATCTCGACCATGTTGGTTTTCGAGCGTTAACTCATCATCGACCACACGAGTTGTTTTTAGACTACGTTGTCTTCCGATCAATTGCAGTAGTACCACATAAATAATAACGGTAGTACCATATGTGCAGATTTCGCACAGTGGCTCAGCTCTAAGTTTCTCCAAATTTTGAGTAGGGTCCATATCCAAATTTTCATAGCTTTGTAGCTATCAGAGCAAAGAATAAGTGAATACTTTGAAGAAAATTTTAATGCACAATTCACCCTCTCTGTTGCCATCTTCGGTCCTACAATTTTGTTAAGTTTACTTCATTTATTATTTGTTTAAGCACCTATTTAACAATATATATACTGCTTAAATGGGACTGTTTGAAAAAAAAATTTCGATTTGTTTTGCCCATTGAAAATTTATGTTTATTAAATCAGTATGAAATACGAACAAATAGTATTATAGCCTTACAGTAATCTATCTTTGCTAATATGTGATGATTCCACTTTAAACCCATTTGTTGGTGCAATTTTTGTGTGATGCGATCATGCGGAAAAAAACACTTTCTATTTTTGGAAGACATGGATTTAAAAGCATGCTTACTAGTAATAAAACATTAAAGTTTAAATCATTTTTTTGTCTGTTTCTCCATATATTGCAAATATACCTTCTTTAAGCTAACAGGAACACTGATTTAATCATACATATATACATACATATATATACACACACAGACACACACATACGGTAGCGCTATTCTGTGCGCGTGTATTCTGCGCGTAGTTTTGCGCTTTAGCAAGTTATCACCAGTTGTTTGAAAAGCTATCATTGGCTAAGAAGAAAATTACCACTTGCTACGTATTGTGAGTATTGACAGTAACTTCACTTGCTATCTATGATAACGTTTCAGCACTGTGAAAGTTTAGCAATAATTTCATTCAGAACTGATGGTAACTTTGTTCAGAAATGTCAGTAACTTGTCAATGTATTCTATACCTGCGCGCTGGTTAGTGTGTTTTTGTGTATATATCATATTTACCTGTGCGTGCTTGCTTGCCCACCAGTAAAATCTGTAGTTGGCAGCCACACAGTGTTCCTCTGTGGCCGTGGATTGGTTTCTCTGAAAAACTGCGGCTTTCCAGACAACTAATTGGAGCAAGCAGCATATAATTAGTAACAAAACAAATAGTAGGTTTTCAGAGAAACAATAATACAAGTATGGTAAAAATTACAATAATTCGAAGGATAATTGTAAGAGTATATGCAGTTATTCACCACTTTCATTTGAGAGAAAACATATTCACATACCGTAATGTCCAAGGTCCCAGGTTCACCTTCCGGACAAGTTACCTCCAAGGCAGAAATATCAGACCATAGTATCTCAATCTTGTTCTTGAGACCTTCATGGAGTATTTCCCATACAAGTTTTTTATGTGCAAAATACAGTTTTGCTACCAGATCTCCATCATACCTTGATTTGCACTGTCAATACACAAGGTTCTAGTAGTAAACAAAATATTTCAAGATTGATTCTATTATAGTATGATAAAGCTAGGAAAATGGTAAGGGCTTTTTTAGCTCTCATAGTACATTTTCGTGAATCCAACATTAGGTCTCCTTGTCTGAATGTCTCACAATTGTTTAACAAGAGAAGTTCTACGATTTATCTGTGTGCAAGTGCATGCAACACTTCAGTATTTCATACACATTACTAGACATAAGTGGAGAGAGAACTACCTCCCAATCCCCAATTCTTAGCAGGAAAGCTTGAAAATTAGAAGCCTTGGTCCTTCGCTTTGCAATAGGTTTTGTGTCCAGAACACTTCTGTCAGCAGCAGATTCTGTGTCGACTTTATTCCTTCTCTCTCTGGCAGCTTGAGCGAGCTCCGCTTGTATCAGGTTAACCAAGGAGGAGCTTTTCCTCAAGCTTAAGCCTAATGGGCTAGGTCCATCAACCAAATGCTGGAGCGAGAGCCCATGGGCCACACCTGTACCTTCGTGGGATTGCTGCATGTGGTGAATGCAAACTAGTATCATAGAGAGATTTCGCAGGAATATAGGCCCCGTTTGGCAGAGTTTTAGCTCTAGAAAATCTGCCGATTTCCTAGAACTGATCATCTGTAGCTCTAGAAAATTCTAGATCTAGAGTTGCAGACATGTTAAGTGCATTTACATGACTCATTTCATTTATATTATATATTAAATAAAAATATTTAAATCACTTTAATTTAGTCAACAAACAACAGATCTAGCATAGATCTCGGAGCTAGAGCTGTGCCAAATGGGGCCATAATTCCGTTGAATCTTTTTGTTTGAGAGAAGGTATCCATGCATGCATGTACTTTTTGCTATGTTATAATACACTTACGCGTCACACATAAGGAAATATGTTGACAACAAAAGGCATGGAACAAATTAATTAATTGCACTAACTTTCTTCCATTCTTAATTAAAATAAGATAAATATGGCAGGAAGTAAACTCGGTTTAGATTGGCACTAGCTTTTTAACGGTTTTTTTCTGGTTTTAGCGATTTTTCCGGATATTGAAATGATTACTGATTTTCAAACCATTTAAATTCAAATTTTGATTTACAAATTTTGAATTTTTTTTTGGATTTTTCGGTAACTAGCTGGTTACGGTACCGTCCGCCGGCTGAGATTCCTTCAGGTTCCCCTTTTTAGCCTTAGCCCTACGTCTTTCCCCTCTCACCCTGTAGCGAAGCTGCAGCGCATTCGGAGGCGCCGTCGAGGACCTAGCTCGTCAAGGAATGGAGGTGAGTGTCGAGAAGCCAGAAAAGTTGCAGGAGATGTGTCAGATTGCGCAAAGGATTACGTAGTACATCTGACCACAACAGAGGACTTCCATCGCCGGAGATGGCTAGCTTTGCGGTGGCTGCTAAGGGAGGAGGCCGGACTCGAGCGCCTGGGGTGGCACAATCATGGCCGGAATGGCTTCAACTGCGACTCAACCGGTTTCGTTCTCGCCATCCAGGGATGCTGCCATCAATTTTGGTGCCATTAAACCGAACCGGTGTGTTTCGATGCTGTCTTCCTAAAGTTGTCAAACTTTGATTTCAGACATAATACTGCATCCATTTATTCCATTTATGTTTGCTTGTATTTGTTCATTCTGTGTAGTCTACTGCATTTAAGATAATATTAATTTACACCAATCATGTTTCTGGGTTTCATATACAAAGGTGCATCTAAGAGCATCTCCAATAGTGACTTATGAGCTAACTCTAAGCATATTATTTCATATTTTAATAGAAGAGAGAGAAAAACTATCTCTTGATCAAGAGCTAGTTTTATACACACATTCCAAGATTATGTGAGAGTGTCATGTGAGGCTATTTATGTTAGAGCAAGTACAATAATGGTCTTATAGCCAAGCTAGTCAGCATTTTTGCTGATGTGGAGGAGAAAAGAGAGGAGAGAGATGAGAGCTTGGCTCTCATGCAAGCAACAAGCTGGGCACGGGAGCCTATGCAGTGGTGGGCCAAAATAATAAATGTATGTGAGGAGGAATAGGAAAGAGAATGTGAGACATGGTACCACATAATAATAAAAAATCTTTTGTAGACAAATAGAAGACAAATTATTGTATAACTTGGCTCTTATAACTTGACTTATAGCCAAACACTTGGCTCTATTATTGGACTTGCTCTTATGAGTTATGTGCTAAAAGTTAATACTATTGGAGAAGTTGTCTTAGAGCTAGTAACTAGCTCATACTGTTGGAGATGCTCTAAATTCTTCCTACTTGAATTGATATATGTAATTTCAGAGGCACATTAAACTCAAAGTATGCCAAGTAATCATTCATTGTTGACAAAAAAAAAGGTGGCAGTTAGTCTTAACAAGTGGTGCCTAATATGGAGTTAATTAGTTAATGCTGCTCGTCTTATAGAGCTTGGGTTTCACATTAACCATGTACGTCCTGACTAGTGTCATGTGTGGACATGGTTTGCACAATGTCCAAGTATCCAATATTCTACAGATTGAAAGGACTAAAAATTTTATCTATACATGACATTGACATTACTCTTGTATGGAGACATACATATATGGCCTGCTAAAACCTCAGTGACCAAGATAAGGGAACAGTACTAAATACATTCCTTGATTGTGTTTCTCCGTAAATTTTTGCCTCGGATATGACCACTAAGGTTTTAGTTAGAAAATGTCTACGGGATGTTTTTTTCAAAAAAGGGAATGTCTATATAACATTCGACTATGTTTTAAAATAAAAATAGTTAGATTGATCTGGAGGTTATGCGCAAGTTATTTGGCACCATGTCTGTTTCTCGTGTCGTGTCCATGCAACCGCTTTGATCTTAGGTAGGGCAGCAGCCTAGACGGCTCGTGGAACAGGTGAAACATGAAAAAGTTAGAAACTTGTGCTTGATCAAAGCAGATTATACATATCCTCCTTACATCTCAAATTACCTATGTAAGCGATCGACCTCAAATTAAGCGATGCCTTGATTAGATCAAACTCGTTTAAAATATTAACCTTAGATGCTTTGATTATACATCTTTTAGTTGAAAGAGTGGAAGATTATAAAACCGTATGCATTGTTTCATAAAAAAAGACACATCTTTTATAGAAAGATACATTTCTATGCATGAAACCCTTTGAAGATTATAGGAATACTTTCATTAGTGTCGATCGTAAAAGTAATCATGAGGGAAAAAAACTGTAGCAAAGCGTGGATGATGGTATATACTAGTGTATACCATGTACCTCATCAGAATGTCACATTTGAAACCCTAGAATACAAACAAATGATGAAATCAACCTTCTAGCTAGTTAGATCTTCACATCATCCCTCCAGATCGACCAGATGTAATTTCCCAGAAAACTGTTACCCAGATCTTGCACATCTCACGCGCATCCAAAAGCACAAAGCAACACGCCCAATCTACTATGCATGCAAATAACAGCAGCAACGAACGATCGCCAGGAAAGACGAAGGCAGCGGTAAAGAAACAAACACAAGTCACCTTTACGGACACAAAGGAACAAGATCCTACGTACTCACCAGCAGCCGTGAGTGGTACCGCGGCATCTTCCGAACCGGCGACCCCTGGAGCACCTCGACGTCGTCGTCCCTGGCACGGCTCCGCCGGTCTCCCGGCAGCACCCTCCGGTCCATGGCATGCGCTTGCAAGCTAGGCTTTGACGAGGAGCCGTGGGGACAGCGTAATAGCTAGGACGGGTGCTTGGGAACGGAGAGGAGGCAGGCCGGAGTTTTGTAGGAGCTGTCTCGACCGACGGGAAGAAGAAGAACACATGCCACTTGGCAGCGGTGTTGCAGCAGGCCCAGGAGTTTCAGTTTCTTCTCAGGGTTTTAGGCAAGTGCCCAGCCCCTGTGCCGGAGGAAAGGCTAGCTGGGTTTATATACAACTCTGATGTATATAGTTGTTGCTTTTGATGAATGTTCAGATCTAGCAGTACAGACGTGCAGTATCCTGATTGTAAAGAGATGTGGGTATTGAAGAGTTGGATGCTCGAAACATCACTGCACCTGACCGAGACAATGAACACGTAATGGCATGGCTGCGGGGTTTGTTACCATACGGAGAAACTGATATATATATTGTGAATTGTGAGTGGCACATTCATACAACATATTGGCCTAAATTGCCAATTTTTTCCTTGATGGCCGTTTCTGTGGCAAATCCAGGATAATTTTTACGGGGTAATAGTACAACTTCATGCTAAAAATTTTCAAGTTAGTTTAAATTGATGAGAACAAACATATGTCTAATCTTGAGCTACCATGAGTTCCTAGAAAAATATATGAAACTTCGATGTTTTTTCCTATATATTCATCTACCTTCAAACTGATATTTTGCGATATCAATAGAATATTGACATTCAAAGTAGGATATTTCATCACTACAGAATTTAAGATGTCACATGCATGCCTGTATGGTATGTTAGAAACTTAGAACCTGTAAATCTCCTACCAATCCTTCTGGTATGAAAGTAGCAAGCTGATTAGCGTATTTCTTGCTTTCAAACTAGTATGCAAAGAAATAGTTTTTTTTGTATAATAGTACCGTAGAAAATATTGATGGTATAGATGGAATGTTCTTATTAAAATCAAGCAAAAAACTGGCTTGACATATTCCCTTTCTTTTCCAAAGCAGTAAGCAAAGAAAGAGTTTTTATACGAACTTAGAAATTATTGATGGTATAATTGGGACGTTCGGAAACATGGTTATATTTCCTTTTCCAACCTATATGCAAAGAAAGAGTTTTAAGTAATGCAGAACTTATCAATGGTAATGATGTAACATTCTGGGTAAAAAGGCACTCAGCAAGTTGGTTAATATACTTCCTTTTTTTTTCAAACAAGTATGCAACCGAAGAGTTCTATATAAAGTAACATATATAGAAATTATTAAGGCTAAAGATGAGACATTATGAGTAAAATCAAGCAACAAACTGATTAGAATATTTCCTTTTTTGTTCCAAACAAGTATACAAAGAATTTATTTTTTATGTCAAGGCAGCATAGAAATTATAGATGGTATATATAGAAGGAACGTTACAAGTTAAATGAAGCAGCAAACTGGTTAATATGTTTCCTTCTTGTTTTTAACAAGGACTTAAAAAAGAGTTTTTATTTTAAAGTAACGTATAAATAAGTAATGGTATAGATGGACTATTCTGAGTAAAATAAAGCAACAATAACACATTTCCATTTTACTGAACCCATATGCAAAGAAAAGTTTTATACAAAAATAACATAGAAACTAGTTATGTACTCGTACGTTGCAACGGAACTCGCTATAGAAGAGAATTATTTTGATTGGTTAGAAAATAGAGAATGGTAAGAAGTTAAGAAAATAAATTAGTTGGAGGAGAATGAACGTACAACCACCAACTCATTCTTTTATAATAGTAATGATTAGGCAAGGTTGGCTGCAAGACATCTAAAATGATGGCATTTGCCCTGGAACACTCCAATATCGTGGTTTAGCTAGAAGACACTAAAATTATAGCCATTTGAAAGGAGAGGCAAGGTGTGCAAAATGTACAAGCATAAAATTGTTTTAAAATATAAAACAATTCTCCCTCCTCCTCCTCCTCCTCCCTTCTCCTTGTAACATCACAAAATTTTCATTTCTAGCTGTAATTAATTTACAATGTCATTTATGAATTTTTGAGATTTCTCAAGAGTTATTATGGATTTTTAAAAGCTTTTTCCAATTTTAAGAATCTAAAAAATATTTACTATGATTAGTTAGAGGTTAATCACGATCTAAAAAAATTATTTGAATTCAAAATGCTTTATTTGGAATCCCTAATTTTTCTCAGAATTTTCTAGCTTAAAAACAAGAGGAGCAATTTGGGCATTTGTAAGATATTCCATCTCCGAAACACAGGGAAATAGTATTTTAATCGGCTGAGTGAGTTATGGCAAATGACCACTATTTTGGAGTGTGTGCGGATGCGCCACCGCTGTGCTGTCGTCGCTCGTCACCGTTGCGTCGAGCCACCGCCATCGCAGCAGCCAGGGATTTGCCCTAGAATATCATGGAGATCGACCGTGGGATTTGCCCTAGCCTACCATGCGGGCCAAGCAAATTTGCATTTGCAATAAACCCGTTCTAGATTCAGTCCCAGTCCCAGTCCCAGTCCCAGTGGGATCTTGACCTACCCCATGGATAATTTGCAGTTAAAAGTTTTCCAAGTCAAATTCTGGCCCGACGAGCCGGAAGAAACTTCTTCTGAAAACACATATTTTACACGCATCGATTATTTCCTAAGTATTAGGTCTTATTCTTGTCATAATTGTACCATTTTCTGCGTTAATTACTATTGATTCAGCTATATATTGCAAGAATGGTATTTGTTGAGCATATCACAAGTGGAAATCCCATGATATATTGCTACCGTTGTGTAGAGAATATGATTTGGAACAACATCCTTTTTTTGAGCATTGTGAGAACCGTCCGTCTCAAGAGAACAAAACGGGAAGTGACGCCTGACTGATGAGTTGTTGCAATCCAAGGAGTCCAAGTTATCACAAAATCTAATGTGTTGATCTAGTTATACAACCTTGATGAATATAGAATAATTCTCAAATTATTACGTCACTAAATTCACCGGGTATATCCCTTATTGATAAGGGAGAATATTCATGAAGTAGTCGTAAGTCCTCCTTCGACTATACCATAGTCGTAAACTCTTCTACGACCATAAAGGCGTAAGTCCTTCTATGACTACTATGTGATCGTAAGCTCTTCTATGACCTTGTAGCCGTAAGTCGTTCTACGACTACTCCGTGGTCGTAAGCTCTTTTACGATTATGAGTTATTCTACGACTACTCTATAGTCGCAAACTCTTCTACGACCATGAAGTCATAAGTCCTTCTACGACTACTCCATAGTCATGAGCCCTTCTACGACTATCAAGTCGTAAGCTCTTTTACGACCACATAGTTCGTAAGCAGTCCTGCGATCACCTTGTGATCGTAGACTATTCTGCGGTTTCTATATCCCCAATCAACTTGTCAAACGACGTCTTATTACATCATGAGGGCGTCTGCTAAGACGGTTAGAATGTACGTTTATTTAATAACCACACACGATATCTCTCTAACAACAACCGTTGCATGGAGAATGGACTGCTACGTCTCTATGACAATAACTTCTGCTAGACGGTTATCATCCGAAGTGTTAAAGTGTCTTTTAGCATGGGATAGTGGTCGTCGCTTCGTCAGCTATTTCAAGGTTAACATCAGGGAAAGAAACAGGGGGAGGGGGCGAGATAAGAGATAGTGCATACTTTTTTCTGCATTAGACTCTTATAATCATTTTTCCTTTGATTAGTAATAACACAGGACATAGGGTTATTGTTCTTTTAGAAGAAGGCTCGAACTTGGATAAAAAAATTCGGTGTCCCTGTTCCGCAAGATCGTAGCTTAGTCTTCTAAGAAAATCCTCGAATCCAAATAAATCATACGTAAGATCGGTATTAAAACTTCGACAATTGGCATCGTTCATGAGGATTTCTTCTTCCAAGACTTTGGTAATTTCTTCGTTAGCAAGTTTCTCTTTTTCTTCCTGATGTCCTCATGGCTAACGAATGGAATGAAGAGAACTGGTTTCACTTGGCTGACTACGCAGATATCAACATGGAGGCCTGCTACGACTACGCGTAGACCATGCTTGCTTCCTACGGTGAGTTGGTCCCTAGAGATCCATCCAATGATCTCAGAGACCACGCTGAGGGAAAGGCTGATGAGGGATCCAAATTTCCTACAGCAGTACGTCTAACGGAGGACTCACTTCCCTTGAGTGCAAGGGTCAACCCGACCATGAGGAAGACTCACAACACGGCAATGGGCCTATCCCCGAGCGTTCGAGTCCCGCGGCTATACTCCGAGCAATTTTAGCGAGCCCTGGAATCTGCCAGTCTAGGAATCCATCGCCAACTGGTAGTGATGACTCTTCAGTCGAATCTGCAGAGAGAATGGGTGGGCACTCTTTGTGTTCGCCCGTATTTTTGTAGGGAACAGATCCAACCGGGGGCAGTTATAACCCGGAATTCCCCTACCTGGCGAGGTTTACTCTATGCCGCGAGGCAATCTCGCTCGATGATTCTTCAGGCGAGGGGACCTCCCCCAGAAGTGGAGATTCTAGACAGGAGGTCTTTACCTTACCCACAGATCCTCATCACCCTCTCGGAGGAAGGCCTGAGATGCTCCTCGCCGATCATACTCTTCCGCCTCTCATGAGGATGGTGAGAAGACCTCCAGTGATAAGCCTGATCAGTACTCTAATGAGCCTGATACAGCTAGTTTGTAGCAGCATATTTGGAAAGCAAAACTTTGTAATGGTATCAAATTTTGTCCAATAACTCCCATGTTTTTAACCTCTTGACCCTTCGGCCTTTTCTCCCTACGGCGCAGCAACAGCGGCCAGTCCCTCCACCTTTCTCACCCGAATCGTAGGAAAGTGTGTGTGCGTGTGTGTGTGTGTTTGGTAATCAGGAGGCGTGCCTCCTATTTCATCATCGAAACGGAGGTCATTACATTTGACGAAAATTTAGAACTCACACACAACCATCCAGACTTAGTGAAGCATCAAACAACAAGCAGCAACACCTGAAGCTAAACTGGCATCAGACTATCAAGCCATACCCTCCCTACTAAAGATCACCACCAAAAAGCAGCACCAAATTCTCATACATAGCAAGGACAACGGCAGCACAAACCAACACCAAAGCACAGCAGAATCCTTGCGCCTTATAGATAGCATAGATATTTTACAGTTTTAAGAAATTAACGCAAGGCCACATCTCATATACATTTATATTCTTTATATGACCTTAATCTCCTTGAGCCATGCTGTGTGGAGTGGGCATGGATCTGGCTTTCCTTCTGCGAGTGCCTTTTCAGTGAGCGAGTAAAACCAACCGTTCCTCCACTTGAACTGCTCCATTGAAATGCTTATATGTTAATTTAGCAGGCAACAGAACAAGTTCAGGTTTAAGTGTTACACAGTCAGGGCCGGGGTAGGACTTGCCTCTTTTACAGCAGTTGGGAAGTGTGCCACAGCTCTGGAGTATGCACAAAGCCTCTCTTCTATGCCTTCGTCAAATGAAAGCCCCCTCTCTGCAGCCGCAGCAGATGCTAATTCCGCTATCAGGCTGGACACCTGCCAGAACAAAAACATGAATGAATCTTGTCTTGCAAGAACAGCTCTTGGTCTCGAACGGATATAGTTTTGAGCTCTATCTTCGAGCATTATCTCTAAAATTGCTGAAGCAAACTATAGACATGTCTATTGTCTTAGCGTATGAACAATGTAGGAATATAATGGACAATTCACGCGGGCAGCTATAAGCAGGAAGCAAAAAATTTTTTGGAAATAATATATGCCTTAAGAGCAAACAAGAAACAGCTATATTGCACAGGAATTCAATGCTTCTGAAAATCTGAGGATTTCTCAGTTTTCATTTTGGGAAAGGCAAGCTGTCCTTTGTTGCTTTTCAAACTTTGAACTAATGGAAAAGAAGTAACACAGAATATGAATAGCTTGGATAGATCTTAGACATTCATGAAGAGAAGGTTACCTCAGATCGGTATTCTTTTTCGACCACACCAACAGTAGCCCCCGGATGACGAGCACCAACAAGCATGAATGCTGATATCCAGATCAATTTCTCTAGCATTTGCTTCTGAAATGCTTCTTTTTCAAGTACCTAATTTACAAAATTAGAACAAATGAATAGACTTAAACACTAAAAAATGGCACAAGGCTCATTAAGTTTGTTGATTTTCATCATTCTCTCCATTTGATCACCTATACATGACAAGTTAAGGTGTACAATTTGGATCAATTGCTTATTGTATGACTTGCATCTGCTGTTTGCCATGAATGTGCTATAAATTTTTTCTTATGAACTGTGGCCAAAAATTGTCCTTGCCCTTACTACACATTTGCTGCACAAACCTTAATAGAGAGTACGAACAACCAACTGCAACACATGCCATGAATATTTCTTGTCGCATGCATCAGGATCTCTTAAACAAATTTAGATGGGATAAAATCAATAGTCAAGAGAGTCCATGTACCAAAATCAACAATCGAAGTTTAATCCTTAAGGATAAAATTCAACATAAGGGCAAAGGCAACTTTATGTTAAAGATGTAAGGCTAACCTTGATCCTTTGTTGCCAACTATATTTAGTTTAGGTCAAACCATTCAACACCAATAAATCTGCTCGAAGACTTTTTTTTTAAAAAAAAAAAAACATTCATGTTGTTTGCACCTTACCACGAAAAGATTGGCATAATAGTTCTGGTGCACAACGACAATGCAACATTTTAGCAACTATGGAACAATATCCAACATCATTATATATTATGTTGGCATAAGATTGGATGATAAATGTATATCCTGTAATTATCAGGGAGAACTACTAAACAGTGAAACTCTGCCAGCCCTACGGTATTTAGCAAATGACTACCGAAACACTTCAAGTACTCTCATTTTGATTGAAACATGCTTAACTGATAGACATGGAAATATGCTAATGAGGGAAATGCAGAACTGCTGAATTGCAGTCTATGAGCATTAGCTATAATTAATGAAATGTTAAAAAAAAACCACCTTGCAGGTAAGTCCACCATTTTGCAGGCGAGCAGCCACTTCTGGAGCCCAATTGCCAAATGCAGCGGTCAGCCCCTCTGGGTTGGTGTCAGTAATCCCGTCCACTGGTGGTTCTCCAACCTTTGACACAGCAAAGTAGGCTAAGACCTGGTTTGCATCCACTAACCCCTTGCTCTCGAACCATGGATCCAGCATTCCATTCTGGAAGAACACCAAATCTGCTCCATTATTAGCTCAGAAAGTTCTAACAGTCACCAATAGTACAAATATGAAAAAATAATACACTAGCTAGCATGCAAAAGGCATACAGTCATAACAGATGCTTTCAGTACAAAAGTATTTGTTCAGCTGGCAATCAAATGCTTTCAGCAAGACCTTCATGTGAGGTTATTT
Source organism: Dendrocalamus sinicus (assembly GCA_036346575.1). Lineage (NCBI taxonomy): Eukaryota > Viridiplantae > Streptophyta > Magnoliopsida > Poales > Poaceae > Dendrocalamus > Dendrocalamus sinicus. The sequence goes on from CM070673.1 coordinate 26,677,612, forward strand.
TTCTTCAAGTTAGGTGAACTGCACAAATTATTTAGCGTACTTTGTTTCAACATACAAACATCTGTACGGTATGAAGAACTTCATCTAAATGTATCTATGCATGTCTAGTATCCAGAATTGCGAGTATGATAGTCATTTAGCTGATCCAACCTAACAGTTACCAACTGAATTTGTTATATGACCGAGTTAACTAATCCATCAATCATCACCAGGTCTGCAACTAAACCTTCCATTTGTACAAGAGATCTGGCCTCTTTTCTTGTCACATTGATTCCAGTGTGGTGGGCATCAACCATACATAGTGTAGGTTATTGTCGGGATTTGATCCGATGACCTCCTGGTTGCGTAGGACTATCAGGCGTTACATAATGCTGATGTATACTACATGAAAAACATAACTGAATTGCTAACGGTTAATCCAGTTCAATTCGTTCAATATTTGTGCGCAGTAGGATGAAAATTGCAGGCAAATCGCACCCGAAAGCACCAAACATACCCAAACGGCAGTCAAGGACCACTGCATGTGATGCAGAGCAAAATCGCAATCCAGACGAATGCGCACGGACACACGAACTTGCTGACGCTAGAGTAAGACGAGCTTGGGGGGGAGATGGAGAGGGGAGGGGAGTCAAGGGAGCCGTACGTACCGCGCCACCGCGACTTGGGGGTGGCCTCGAGCACGGCGTCGAGGTCGTCGTTGCGTGTGCACACCAGTATGGGCCCGGGCGCCCCCTCGGGCACCTTGTCGCCGCGGCCCACCAGCACGTCCCCGCCGGGCGGGCCCATGGCCAGCAGCGCCTGCCCCACGCGCCCGCCGCCCACCACCACGGCCGGCTGCACCGCCGTCGTCGCCATCGCAGCCGAAACCCTGACAACCCTAGAGGCGGCAGCGCTGGAGGAGGAGGAGAGGAGGCGGCGGGGTGGAAGGGGCAGAGGGGTGACGGCGGCGGCGACGGTGGCTTTGAGGGCCATTTCGAAGGGTGGGGTGGGGTGACGGCGTCTGTTTGAGGGAGGAGGAGTGAGTGCCGTTAGGCGGTATAGTAGCCACCCGATTTGTGGATGGGCTTATCATCTGCTCCACGTGTCGCCGCGTGGCTCACTATCCTCGCGTCACTCGACACCCGCCTCTCCGCTTGGGAAATTTCTGCCGTGTAACCGTTGCACAGAATGATTTGTGTAACGAGCATCTATAATTTGATATATCGTAGAAAATACTGTAGCAAATACTATAGCACAGAAAAAAATACCGAAAGATACGACACGGAAAAAAGTGTTTTTTCTACTGTACTATATTGTTTTCGTCTTCGTTGTCGTGTGGTTGGCTCGTTAATTTGTGTAGCCGTTACAGTGAAATTTTTCACCACTAGGAGCGGACCAGGAAAAATATCTTTGAGGTCACTCTTCTAAGTGTAAAGGTGCCATTGTTTATCTATAAGTGCTATTTCTTATCTTTTAAGAAGGATTTGTACTAGGTTTAGCAAGAAATTACTGGGGACACTATGACCCCAATACTTAGCCCTCACCCGAGCCTTCCAACTCACCACAGATCCCACTTCCAATTGACCACTTTTCAACTCGAGGATCAAGTTTCAACTCGGTACTCCAAACTTTCAACTCAAGGATTCAAAGAGTTTCAACTAGATATCTTAAACTTCCTATTTTTAAAAAAACACTTTCAACCCAAAACAATATTCTGGGTCCTTAAAAGAACAATATTCCTGATCGCTGTCCGTCGGTGGGTTCACCGGGCCCTCTAACCTTGGATATCATGCTTGCTGGTGACAGTGGGGGTGATACAAAGTGAGATCTGGAGCTCTCGTGGTGTGTCCTGCATCTCCTTGGCATCCGAACAAGATTAGTCCTATAATCATTTTTGCTGTTGATGAAAATCCAAACGGCATCGTTGGTTGCAGTCAGTGGTCACAAGATCACGTCCTTAAGTGTCTCATGACAGCGTCACAGCAGCAGCAGCAGCAACGACAAAATGATATCGCCAGTAGACACTACTCACCGATCGATATTCATTTGTTCATCGGTAGCTTCTGCTGTCGGCGAGGCAATAGATTCGACCCGCTCTCTACTTCGACATCACATGAGGGTATGGCTTGGCAGGAATGCCTTCGGTGCCTCGCAAGAGACTTGAGTGAGCACAGTGCTTCTACGCTCTCCTGCAAACTGGATTGCACAGATTTTAAAGCATACTGAGTGCATGATTTGCAACAGGACTAAGGGTAACAGCATCGAAGGCTGCACACACAAAATGGAGAGGAAAAAAAGAGTCTTGCATTTCACAAAACAGAGTTGTCCTTCACTTGGATAAGCTAAATGATATTAAAAAAAAAATCTCCAGATATGTCAACCTATCCTGTCTGCTGGCAAAATGCAGCGTTGAACAATTAAGCGCTGACAGAGCTGAATGCTTTAATTTGTTATATTGACAGCAAACAGTTCGTCACAACTAACATACTCCAAATAATCCTTTGAAATACAGCGCTCAATAAGATGAACATTGACGAAAACATCTACCTGTAGTCAGGGGCGAAGCCAGACAACAGGAGCATTGAGGTCACCTCCATTGCACGATGGTGTCTCTTCCACCGATGAACAGTAATAAACAGTAATTTTCTATAAGGTTTGCTAAATTTCATTGGGGTCAATGGACCCCAATGCTTACACACTGGCTTCGCCCCTGCCAGTAGCTACTAGGAATCGACAAGCCGCGCAGTTTCAAATGAATTACAACTTGCCAGAAAGGAGACAATATCAAGGTCTCCTGGATGAATTAGTTGCCCCATAATGTTTTTAGTACACCATCACAAATAATAATAATAATAATAATAATAATAATAATAATAATAATAATAATAATAATAATAATAATAATAATAATAATAATAATAATAATAATAATAATAATAATAATAATAATAATAATAATAATAATAATAATAATAATAATAATAATAATAATAATAATAATAATAATAATAATAATAATAATAATAATAATAATAATATGGTGGCCTACTTCATTATACCGTTTTCACAACACAGACAATTACCTCTATCCACTCTTAAGATTTGTTGCCACTGACGGCACAGCAAGTCTCATAGCAAAGTACATCGATATCAATACAAACCAACGCATCCACCACCAAAAATATACAGATTCAAGGTATGAAGAATAAGAATTTGGCGACCAGAAGCGCATTATAAACCTCAATAACTTGGTCTTCAACAGAGCCTCCAACAATACAGAGTTAGAGAAATTTCAACTTTCCATGTCGCAGAGCAGATTTTGCCTGACATACAGCCCTTTCAGTGCCTGCCAATCCAGAGCAAGCATCTGGTGACCCCAAGGTTACTGCAAAGTACAAATAGACGGTGCACAGGAAGGCAAGCACAATTAGCATTGTGAGGAGGAACCGATGCCGCTCAACCAGTGCAGACCAACTGCCCACGTCGTCGCGAGATGATTGAGGCTTCTTTGGGGATGACATGAAGAATGTGTTTTGGGACCTCCTGTGAGGAGATGATAATGAATCAAGAACCATGATGGCGATGAGCTGATGAGTCCAAATCCTGTCCAACCAAAGAATAAGATTAATAAGAGAGATACATATTTTAAAGCTATATACTTACAAAAATATTGCCCTTAAAATGTTCAAATCAACTGCCACACATGCCCATATGCTATGACAATTAGGTAACTCAACAAGAAACTCAATTACCAACCACGGGATAAAATTAACAAAGCTAATTAGATTCTGTATCTGGAGATACAACTTTATTCAAAAGTGAACATGAGATGCACATGTCTAGACTACCCAAAGGCAAATTAGAGATAGGGGCCAGTGTTGTATTCTCCTCTCCTTGAAATGAATGGCAGAGCTTTTGCCCTTGATTTTTTTTAAAAAAATATATACATAAACGAATTTCATAGGTCATACTTCATATTTCACAATTTTATTCCCTCAACTGTTTTTTAAACGAATTCCCTCGACTGTTTAAAATCATGCGTTCTTAACTTCAAATCATAATATTGTTTTAAGAGTGAAGCAATTCTACAAACAAACCAGCAATCTAATGAGGAACTCCAAAGGAACACTGGGAGATATAAAGAGATGGATTAAAATGAATCAATTCATTTTTTTGAGGGAAGGAAAGAATCAATCCATGAAGGGCAGGAAAGAGAAGGAATAGGAATGAGTAAGGTTACTCCAAACTAATTTGTGCAGCAAAAAAAAAAGTAACGCATAGCAATTTGTATAACAAATAATGATTGCTGTTTAAGATGCATGGTACTGCTACATGCTTTGCTATTGCTGTTTAAGATGCCTGGTACTGCTACATGCTTTGCTATTGCTGTTTAAGATGCCTGGTACTGCTACATGCTTTGTCCACTCAAGTGTATTACAGAATTAAAAATATTTGCACTGTTAACTGTCACTAGAACCTTAATGGACAATCAACATTTCTGGAAACAATTATCACCTAGTGTAGCACATCACAGTCCTAGCTATTACATTAAAAAGGACAAGGATCTATCACTGGCATTCTGTAAAATCATTTACAAACTAAAACCTGCAGAAACAGTAATATTACACACACTGGAATTTTAGTCAAGCACTGAATGTTTACATCAGTTGGCCACAAAATGCAGCACCAAAAGCATGTATAAGTGTACAGTGCCAATCACCAGCAACAACTTTAAATGCCATGTATGAGAAAGATGGTTCGTTAACAGTATGCATGAGCGGATGCAAAAATACACCCTCACCCTGGATGGGTGGATACGCTCAAAATGAGCTTCACTGGCCATCCTGGATGGGTTGATGCAGTGTATCTTATGCGGTCCCACGTGTCAGCCTCTCAGGTTTGGTAGACTGCATCCGCTCATACAGGCAACCAAACAGCATCTCAGTTTTTTTTGCATCCGCTCATGCAACCTCACCAAACATCTTCTTTTTCTGAAATACGATTCCACTCAGCCTGCATCCACTCAGTCAGGATATACGATACAACCTCCATCCACGAACCAAACACACCCTAAACAAACACACTGTACAAGAGACAGGCATCCACGAATCCATGTATTGTCTCCACATGGCTTCATTAGTTGTATTTCAATAAATCGAAAAGCGTATCTTATGCCACAATAGATCTTGAGTATCATATCACTCTGAATTACTAGGTCAGTAGGTCTTCACCTAGACTAGGTGATGTTCAATAGTTCATCATATACCAGATCATAAGGCAGTGAATAAGTGATAGTAAAGCTACAAAGCATATATTATCTGTGTCATGAACAACAGGTTCTTACTGAAAGTACAGCTAGAGGCCCAAAATAAGAAGTTAAGAACCTTAACAGATCATTAACGTTCTTCTCTTAAATATGTTCTATTGTAGTCCACAACAGCAGGAATTGAAGCACTAAGCACAAAGTTGGAATGAGCACAAAACACAGATATGCATATACCATCATCCTACTGTACAATTTCTATCTTCCTATGCTTAATCTGCGGCCCTGCTCTAAAACTCTCTGCCAGGTTGGGTATTTGTTCAATAGATGTTAGGAGACTCAAATATCCTACTACTATCTGCAGCTTTTATCTCAGATTCTATATAATGGGGAAAAATCAGAACTATAATTCTGATATTACACTTGTCTGGCTTGATAGTGGAATTGCCTAAGTGGAGCCACAGTGTGCACTGTACACTGAAAACGACTCCTTTATGCGGCATTATTCCAGTCCCTGTCAATAGTGAAATAGCATAAGCCTCACTTATATAGTGCTCGACCATCAATTCCAAACCAGTTTTTTTTTTCTAATGGTTCAAGATCCAAGCCAGGAACTCATCCCCAGCTCCAGGTTCGCGTCGATTCCCAAACTGGGTGCTTTCCTCAAACTGGTAACCATTCTCAGATAAAGAATTAACGTTTCTTCTGGTGTAATTCTAATCCCAATCCTTGTGCAATCGGCAACGAATTCCGTGTTTCAGGCGCCTAAGATGGCATCAGCTTACCGATTGTCGCATCAATTGGAAACCGAAGCAGTTGGATTCCAATTCCAAGAAGAGATGATCATATGATTCTGCGACAGATGCATATCATATAACACATCTGTGGAATCATTCGTACTACAACTGAATGTCCAATCTCAGAAAAAGCGCAAGTAAAGTGAATATACATACGGGCGCCACGATGATTGTTAGCTTCTACACGAAGCAAAAGATGCCTAGATCTTTGTCTCTACGCTTCTCTTTAATCAACGACAAGGTGAACGGATAATTAATACCAGCTATTTTGTTTCCATCACTGGATGGATGTCAAATCTTGGGACGAAATCTATATCCATACGCCGAAAATTTTGACCCGTTTGACGAACTCACGAGCACAAAGAATTCGCCAGATTACTTGACTAACCGGATCAAATTCAAATTAGAGAAATCAAGAACACGCATGATGTGAACTGCGCATCTAAACTGCACGAAAAAAACCACAAAAATCATAGGAAAAGAATGAATCAGGAACCATCAAAGCGCATGGTACAGGCAGTATCAAGAACGGGGAAGGAAACCAAACACAGGAGGGAGCTTAGATCCGAGGTGAGGGAACAGAGGGGGCGGATCGAGTGCTTACTTCGTTCGAGTCGGAAGAGGCCTTCCTCCTCCGCTCTCTCTTCCCTCTCTCTGTCTAGGTGGAGATGGGTGGGTGAGCTCAAGAGAGAGAGAGAGAGAGGGGGCGGACGCGGCTTGAGGGAAGAAGGGAGGAGAGAGAAGGGTTAAAAATGGGAAGAAGAGGGCAGCATTCTGGTGCAATTTATCGCGCTTCCATTGGCGGATGCTTTGCGAGCTTTTCTCTCTTTTTTTTTTCTTTTTTTGAGAGTAGAATGCTTTGCGAGCGATAGCTCAGATTGGATGGTTTATATATAGCGCGACTGGATTTTGTTTGCCTAGAGCAAGTACAATAATGCTGACTAGATCACCTCTAGTGAAATTCACGTCAGCACAATCTTAAGTGGAAGAGAGAGACAAGAGGAGAGAGAGGCAAACTGCCCCTCATGCAAGAGGTGATCTCTAGCACATCATACGAGGATTTGGAGGCGATGCTAGTTCTTAGAGCAAATACAATAAGGATTAGGGTCACCTCTAGCGAAATATTAAATGTTTGAGTGCTTTAGTAGAGATAACATCTACTCAACTTATTGTATTAGCTGCCTCCACCATTAGTCACTTGTACTCTTTTTGCTTATTTAGCTAGTCTTAGAGGTGGCAGCCACCTCTTCTATTAAACTTGCCCTTAAGCATGTCAGGTCTTGCTTTTTTCAACAATTGCAAATATGTCCTTTCTGATACCATTTTCGGGGCATATTTGCATAGAATTTTGGTTTTGACTTTAGCTTATAAATAGTAACAACCTGTGGAGAGATATACTCGTATATGATTTTGGCCGATATAAATGAAATCGATGCGTATATACTACAATCGACTAATAGACCTTATTTTAAAAAGACACTTAGTTTGAAAGCTAGGTATTATGAAAAAATTATTTACTACAGAAAAAAATAACTTTTAAAAACTAATGTGAACAAGGCCTGTTTGTTTCTATTTTCCCTTCATAACTGAAGAGGAGCTGAAAGAGGGTTGCTACTTGCTAGTTGATGCCAAATCTATCACTTGGCATGAATTTTGTTCTACACAGAGACAGGGGCGAAGCGACGTTGTCGTTGGTGGGTGCGGCCGCATCCAGAGAAAAAACTTAACACAATTATTAACCCTGATTTTTCACCTTATTTGCACCCCTTCAAACTAAAGTGGCGCACCCAGGCCCAAGCAAATCCCTTCAGAGCACCAAAGACTAGAAGGGCGTGCGGCCCAAGAGCCCAACACCCTTTAGTTGCACAGTCGCAGGAATAGTTCCGCCGCTTTTGTCTTCCGTTCGTGCGCTCGCCCGTCTGTTCGCCTGCAAGTCGCGGACTGCTAGCCTGCTTCACTATGAAGTGGATTATTTTAATGATGTTATAGATTGGCTAGTTCAAGAGCTTGATAGCCGCTTTCATGAGACAAGCTCTCAATTGCTTGTTTGCTCATCTGCTTTCAATCCAAGAGACTCATATCATGATTTCAATGTGGAGAGTTTAATGAGCCTAGCAAAACTATATCCTGATGATTTTAACTCTATGGATCTAAGGGAACTTAGCCACCAACTTCATCTTTACATTGCTGATGTGAGAGAAGATGATCGATTCTCCAACATAAACACTATTAGTGAGCTTTCACAAAAAATGGTGGAGACAAGGAAAGATCGTTGTTATATGTTGGTTTATCGACTTTTGAAGCTTATGCTAGTATTGCCTGTTGCTACTGCATCAGTGGAGAGATGCTTTTCAGCCATGAAGATTGTGAAAACATCTTTGAGTAACCGCATTGGTGATCAGTATTTGAGTCATAGACTTATTTGTTATGTGGAGAAAGAAGAATTAAAGAAAGTTACTAATGATGTCGTGGTCCGTCGTTTCATGAACATGGAAGGAAAAGGACGTAGATTTGATCTCTAAAAGGTAATGCAACTATTTTCAATGCATCATTCTATAATTTCTTTGCTTAAAATTGAATTGTTTGTTCTTCTTTCTTTAGGCCAGCGAGGATCTTGAGGCTGGGTCGTGCATTTTGCCAACGTCGACAGTCAACTTGTTTGTAATTGTGGCGCTCTCTCACTATATTTTGGTAAACGGTAAGCACTATTACCGCTATTTCATTGTTGATGTACATCATTATCGTATATGTTCAATTATTAATACTAAAAGCTTGCCCATTGCGCTATTAAGTTACACTATTACAGATAACATAGTACGTATCAATGTAATTGCTATGAAGAAAGAGCTGCACAGCCGCACCCTCCTCATTTTTCTCTAGCTCCGCCCCTGCACAGAGAACATATGGTCCATCTCATTTGTTAACGTGGAGATGTCCCCCGAAGATATAAAGAAGCTGACGGCAGGGTCACCTTTATCTTTCCACTGAAATTCCTGCAAGGTCTGTTTATTTGTTTAACAATGGCACAAAGCAGCACCGTCTTGTTTTTCCAGTAGTAAACACAAAAACTGCGTAACACATTTGTGCTAGGTAATAAATATCACAAAGGTAGAGTGGTATATACATAAGTTTCCCTCGGTGCATGATGGTGACTTTTTAGCATATTTGGTACTGTTTGGCGCTGCATTTACAAAAATAATCGTATGTCTAACATATTGACAAAAATAGCGTTTTTGCTGTCCGGAGACTAGACAGTAGCATGTGTGGGCTGACGCATAACTGTTGCTGTCCCCCGGTGGGACGGCAGGTAACCTACCGTCCCATGGCAGGACGGCAGGCGGCCTGCCGTCCCATCACCAGGGGGCAGATGATTTACCTACCCTATTTTTTTGTGTACTATTTGTTTAATTTTTTAAATATAGCAAATGAATTCAAAAAATTATAAAATTTTATGTCCAGTCTCTTGTTGTTATAAATATAATCGTATGAATTATGTTAGCCTTCGACTGGTGTTTTTCTCCCTGCTCAATGTGACTTATAAACCATGGCTTCTGGCTTGTTTTACACTGTAGCGGTTGAAAATGCACTGTAACGACTGTTAACTTTTTCTAAGTAATTAAATTTAAAAAAAATAAAAAACATTATAACAATGCAAAGGAATAAGGAGGAAAAAGAAAAAGGCAAAAAAGAAGCCAAATACCCCAATAAATATGAAATTAAGAAGGCAGAAGCTGAAGTCGTTTGAAGCGGGGCCTTTAATTTAAATCGAAAGGTCGGTTCTTTTGGGCTGTGCGTCTTGGCTTAAAATTTTGAATTCTTGCTGTTCGCAAGAGATTACAAAGGAGGAGATAATCGCATATAATTTTGACCGGTATGACTAAAGTTAATATACTATATACTACAATCGATTAATAGATCACACCTTAAAACACACCTTAACTAATTATTAGAGTAAAAAATAAAAAACTAAGCAAAATCTCTGCTGGACCCAGCCGAAGTAACCAAGTTGCTGTAAAATTTGCACGATCGGACCCCAATCATTTCATCTGTGTGTCTGCTTGCTTCCTCTAAAAGCAGCCTTTTCAAAAGCTCCTGCAATTTCAGAGCCAGAGATCTGAATATGTTTTGGTTCCGACACTTCTGGAACTAGCTGGTGACCTTTCAGTGCTCCAAAAGACAAAAAAAAAAGGAGTTAATTTCGATTTATTAATGCACTTGAGATGAACGATTCTGTTACAAAAGCATAATTACATCCATGAAGTTCTATTCACTGTACCATGCTCATTTCGTTATTCCTACCTTCACTACTATTTCAATAAGCTAGTCCAAAAATAGAGGTTGTTTCAGTAAATTGATTTTGATTTTCAAATACTTAATATTTCGGCTTTTAGGCAACAATTTTTCACCGAGTGCCTCTGTTAAATACTTCTTGGTAGCAGTTTTACATAGATGTGTTATAATAGAAGCAAACAGTGTCACAAACTATGTGTTGCTTCCCTTGCTAAACAAACAGCATGACTTTTTAAAGTGAATTTTTTAAATAATTTACCGAGTTTAAAATCGTGTGTACTGTTCACGTCGGCGTCTTTACTATATCAAAAAAATGCAGATAAAAACCATCAACCATAACAAAAATCATGAGCTACAGCCTAAAAAACATGCCTAAAAGTAACTGCCAACTTAGCTTCGGTTTGGTGATGAAATGTAGTTACAGTTTTTACTCAACTATAGCTTGTTACATGTATGATGCATATAAGCGGTTTAGCAAGTGTCAGTTCGCAAGTACAGTGTGAAGAGAATGACACTTGACACGTCGTCCGATTCTCTCTTTTTATGAGGGGAAGATCGATACGTCTCCCACTTCCCTGCTGTCTTTCTGCCTCCCTTTGTCTTCCATTGGACATTTCCAATCGTTGAAGAATGAAATTCTCTCTTTGATGCAATCATGCAAGACATGTGACTTCCTTGTTTCTTGGTAACAGTATAACCAGATTTGCTGCGAAAAAGAAATGAAATATATTTTTGTGAAGCTCAAGAGTTGACAGTTGAAATCTGCTTATATCTTTGTATGGCCTTTGTTAGCTTTGTTGATTCCAGGAAGCAATGTTCTTACAAAATAAACGCAACCATTACTCCTAAGTTTCGAAATTCCCCTTGATTTTCTTACATTAAGGTCATCATACTTTCTTCTTAAGATAACTAGGCAAGTGTTATAAATATTATGTATGTATTCAAGAAGCCTAATAGGTAATATATATAGAATACAAAGGGGACACAAGACTAAATTCTAGTACAATAGGAAATATCACTAATACTCTTAACACTCCCCTCAAATGCAAGGCGTACGTAATAGTATTGCATTTGAAAAGAGTTGACATTAAAATAGGAAAAATTCGAAGTCTGAGACTTGATAATGTCGTCGTAATGTGCAACTCTTGAAAAATATGTCAAGTCGAAAAAGAATGGATAGAACCATAGCGGTGCATATCGAAGTCCAAGATGACGGTGGCGCAGTGCAGAAGAAGCGCAGCGGTATTAGAAGCTTGGGGCGGCGGTATCATAATAACTTCTATGATCTGCACGCGGTTTAGAGAAAAGAGCAGCGGTTGCGGCTATGCAAAAAGGAAATTTCTATGTTTCTATGACTGACAATAAATTTGTAGATTCGCACAGCTTGAACAAACTGAAAGATAGAGGTTACGGATTTGAATGGACGCAACGACAGACTCAAACAAAAAGACGAAGGGCTGCAGATACTAGCAGCAGTAACACCATCACTACAACGAGCACTAACACCAAAAATCTAGTATGTCCTCAGCTCCACAACCAACCTCATCCCAAGTCACACCAGCCTTCCTCATTGTCCTCTGCCTCCCAAGAGAAATTTTGCCCTGCCAACTCGGTGAGAAGATCCAGATAATGTGCATGTGAGAAGATCATTGCCGACTTCCTCTCGACCGGCGCCCACCTCCCGGCCACCTCCTCCACCAACACCTCCGCCACTGGTGAGGAGTTAACGAAGGTGAAGCCGAGTCGGCCGGAGGAGGAGACGAAGGGAGGTGGTGTTAGGTGATAGAAACGGCAGCGGGGCCACCACGTGCAAGAAGCAAAGGAGTGGTGGATCTGGGAGGGTAGCGGTGACCCAAGAAGGCGGCGGCGACTTGGGAAGGCCAGCTCCGAAGACGATCGGGGCCAGATCTGACGTAGAGGTGACTGAATCCGGGCGGAGGAGGCCTGGAAACTCGAGGTCGGCGGTGGAGACGGCCGGATCCGGCCCGAAGAGGCCTGGATCCGGGGTGGGCGCGACGAGCGCTTGTGCGACGACCTGGTGGCGGAGGCGGGGCTGGGCGGCTGGCCAAGAGGAGCGACAGCAGCGGAATTCGGCGGTGGCGACCACAGGAGCGGGCGCAGATGGCCGAAACGGCAGCGACATGTGTGCATGTGGCCGGTGGCCGAGAGATGGCTACCCCCGGGAGTGGAGACGCTCCTCCCGGGGGCAGCGTAGCGAAGACCTAGTTGGCGGCTGGAAAAGCGATGGCAGCGGAAGTAGCTAAGTTTGAACTCTAGCTCTGATACCATATTATGAATATTATGTATGTATTTAAGAAACCCAATGGACAAAATATATAGGGTACAAAGGGACATAAGACTAAATCTTAATATAATATGAAATACCACTAATACCCTTAAAGGCAAGCATTCCAAGCATTGAGGGGGAACAAAATTTTTTAGGCTGCTAATATTGTATCTTAGCAAAGAAAGGGATAATGTTTTCATTTATTGTCCTTTTCAATTCGTCTATGTTGTGGGTGGATTCGACACCACTTAGACTTTAGCTTTTTATTTGTTGCTATAGTAACTAGCTTTTAAACGGAGCATTTTTTGATATAGGGTCTACAAGTAGATTGCAGTATAAATTGTATCGAGTTCAACTGTATTAGCCAAAATCGTATGCAACTATTTTTCTCGGTGTATTGTCTCTCGCAAATAGTCCAATATTCAAAATTCAACTATAAGTTATAAACCGTAGCCTAAAAGAACCCACCTATGTTCATGTTCTACAAAGTTAACACAGAAATTTCAAACTTTTCTCTTGAAAAAAATTAACAAATATGCATTTTTTGTGCCTGCAGACATGGAGCCTGCAGTTTACTTTTACTCAACAAGCAGAGCTGCCTGGAGACATGTATGGAATGGCAGTGTAAAGATCGAAAGGTTTCCTTCCAAGATGAGGAATGAAAGACAACAATAAGAATTGCGAATAAGTTTAACACATCACAATCAACTCATGATATATTCTACTTAGCTAATGATTTTAAAATGCAGGGACAAATAGAGTCTTCAAGCAACCGAAGAGGGTCAAGACATAACATTAGCAATGGCTGCTGCCCCTTTATTTCTAGCTATTAATATATTGAAGCTACTAATATGGCTTTTATCATGTAAGCATGTGCTCACAAAACACTGGCCCCGTAAGATTTTGGGCTCAACAGCAAATTTTATCAGAACTCAATTTGGGCTTCAAAGTATACTTTCGATGGGCAGCACTTATAACTGTCAACTATGCAGTAAATTTAAGAAAATGTTTCATCTCTCAAGTAGGTCCAAGTGCCATACAATTTCTGGAGTCCTTGGCATCTCATTTTTGAGCTTAGCCTTCTCTGAAAAATTGGAGTTTTGGCAATTGGCAAATATGACATACATAATCCAGTCTGAAAGAGCGACATATTTTCTCTACAAATGTGACATTCTATGGATCACCCGCCCGTTTTTTTTTATAAAAAAAATCCTTACACGGCTTATTGCAAATTTACATGCATTACTGTTGGAAAAGAAAACCTTTCCCCTTTCCTCTGTAAGCCAGGTGGGCAAATAGATAATGAAATTATAATATGAGGCACAAAACGCTGCTACTTATGCTAGTAAAACATCACAACCACTATGTACGCCTTGCAAGGGCTGTTGCAATTTCGCTTCAAAGTCCTCCAAGTACTCTCTACTATGGATCTCTGTCAACCTGTAAAAACGAAAAAGGGGCAAAAGATAGTATCCAAATTTCAATACAATTTTAAGGGGTAAGTATAATTTAGAATGACAGGAGAGCTCATATAGAACCTATAGCCTGATAAAATCATATGAAGATGCACATATTTCCCATTACCTACTAATTGTACGATCTTTTGCAAATCCTAGCTCGTTGTCCACACATAGATCGGGATCATCACTTTTCTGTGAACGTGAAGATCTAGGTGAAACTTTTTGTGCTTCAGCCACCGTCACTATATTCTCAAACAGTTCTATCGGTGCAGCCTCTGCTGTGCATAATAGCCTTGCCTTGTTCTCATACATAACCTGAAAAATTAGTAATGTTTTAGAGATAAGATCATTTGCGCTGCAGTATACAGTATACACATCTATTAGCAGAGAAGTTCAGATCAAGTGGAACTTTGTTCTAGTCGTGAACATTCAAGAATAATATATAACTATGATGAACCTTCTTATATAATCAGATATAACCTAGATTCATGAGAAAACTCCCTAGTGCACCAACATAACAAAGTGCATTACTACTAAGGAAACTGCAAATGCATGTCAGTCATGCCTGTAAGGTTCAAGATGTCTTTTCAAAAATAGAACAATGAAAGGATGCTTAAGCAATGAGGCTGAGGCAAACTCAAACATAAAAAATGGCAGAGTAAGGAAATATGAACCCTACATCAACCAATGTAACAAACCGATAAGCTGCTGTTCTGTTTCGATACCCAAACTTAGGGATGCCATCAAGCGTCAGGGTGTGAAACTTTTCTGCACATTAACAATTGGGTATCAATTAGATCACATCAAGAGTAGAAACTTGTAATTCCTAACTGTAGAAACTGCATTGCTCCAATATACTTACTAAATAGTCCAAAATAATCTGCTGCACCTAAAGGTCTATCACAAAGATCTTCGAATGGGAAATATGCACACCCATTTGCTCCCAGTGGAACCTGCAGAGTCAAGGTTCAGTAATCACACAGTATTTATTACTGAAACAAAAGAAGCTCCTTTGAATATCCAACTTCTACAAGACCTGCAATTGCCGTCCCATAACAACTTCGACTGTTTGGGGACTAGGTTCCTCGTCTCCAATTAAAGATTGGAACTTCTGTTTAAGAAGTGTACTGTTTTCTTTTCCTACAAAATAGAAACCTTGTTCTGCCTGCTCAAGTAGCAGATGGAAGATGTCAGAAAGGAAAAGCAGAAAAAGAAACAGACACTAACTTCCTGCAAAAGTAGGTAACATACTGAACCCAATTGACGATAGTCTACTGCAGAGCCAATGGGGTGCACAATGCACCTTTCCTACAATGGTCCACAAAAAAAACATTAGCATACAGCAGATTAAACTTCAACTGAGCAGAGAAATTGAAAAACACAAACAACTCATACTTTCAAAGTGTCAATGAAAGGTAAGAAAAGGTCTCTCTGTAAGCCACCTTCATAAAGCTGGTCTGGAGGACGATTAGAAGTTGAAACTAGAATCTGAGCATGAATCATCATAAAAAAGTGTGAAATGTCAAGGTATTATTTGGTAGACAATCAGGTTGTTTCAGCCACAAGAAAATGAAAAAATAGAGTTCACATACAACGCCTTTGCGGAACAAATGTCTGAACAGCCGGTTCAATATCATTGCATCAGCAACATCAGTTACCTGTAAAATATGTTTCGGATGTGTTAAACTTACATAGTAACACATCAACCCAATATTTACATAGTAAATGGCTTTTCGGATGCGTTAAACTTACACAGTAAATGCCTTTGCGGAACAAATGTCTGATGCTGTTATTTATTTGCAGGTCAGCTAATTGGATAAGGATACATTTGTTCAGACATTTGTTCCGCAAAGGTGTTTACCTCAATAAGGATAAGGATATATATACCATAAACTCATCAAGGCATAATATGATGGCCTCATCCGAAATCTCAGCTGCTACCACATCAAGGGGATCTGAAACACCTTTATGCATCTGCATGTAAATGGATGATTATAGCAATCTTTAATCATATATTTGTGAAGATATCTGCTGTACTAGGCTGAAGAAGATAGTTGCATCTTATAACCACAAAAATACCTGAAGATGACTATGTACATTCAAAATGAAATCATGAAAGTGAATACGCTTTTTTTCTCCAATTAGCTGGCCTGCAAATAAATAATAGCATCAGATTATGCAACCAAAAAATGTTTATAAGGGACAAATATGTGTTGGTACTCACTTATTTGCCTAATTATTACCACTAAGACAAATGGTTTTGATACAAACACTGTTATTTCCTTACATTGGGAAATAAAAATATCTTGTTACGCTTATAAAAGGACAAAAGGAAGATATGCCAGCATTTGTTTTTTAAGTATATTATTCTTCACCAGAGAAAATATGATATTGTTCTGTTGATTACAAACATTGCGGTCATTGTAGGTTCCTAACTGTTGGAAATCAATAATAAATGGAGCAAATGCCTTGCCAAGATACAGCTGGAGCTTCTTAGGCATCTCTAAAGAACTATAAATGGAATAGCTAGCCACAATATTCTGACCGGTTTGCATATACTGTAATACCAACAAAATGCAAAAGAGAAGAAAAGTGAGAAATGGAACAATCCAAGGAAGAATAAAAAAATAAAATGTTTTGCCGTCGGAACCTGTTCGACTTTAGAATGTCAAATAAAAGTAGCGTTCATTGAGATTCCTAGATCGTCACCGACCGGTCAGCACCATCTTGTGCCTTGGGTTTTCATCATCCGGCGGGAAATTTCTTCCTTACCTACCGCAGTAAAAGAACTCCAAAACATAGTGCAAGCCCACCCGTTGGACCAAAAAATCCTAAAAAGCCCATAGTGACTTGAGAGTCATATAGAAAAGGGAGGGGCAGCCTGGTCAATACACAGAGGGAGTGTCTCACGGCCATGCCACATTATATAAACCCTCATTTCATTCCTTAGCCATGAGCCCAGCAAAGCACCAGTAGCCAACACCCAAGACATTGCACAAGCCAGGGGGAGGCTAAACTTCTGTGGATACTTCTGGTGCCATCTTAAGTAGTGTTTGCACTATGAAATCCATAACTTCCTTATCTTAAAGAAGCATCAAGAAAGTCTAAAATCCTAGAATTGATGCACTTACAGTTGCTCATAGAACAAGTCCATAAGCATAGTCTTCCCTGTACCAACTCCTCCGTACAGATATAGCCCCTTCACCGGTGCATAGGTAGAAGGCTGGGTAATGAGGCGAGACCATAGCCATCTACTCCTGTCAAACAGAAATCACTAAGGTTAGGAGAATTCACTATCAGCAAACTATCTGAAGTCAGTGCCTTCAAACTGCGCTTGCCTTCCAGATTTCTCAGAAGATTGGTATCTATCCAGCTGGCAGGCTTCTTCACTCTCGATCAGCTCTTCATAGAGCCTTTGTAATTGTTGAATCGTGTCAAGCTGTATCAATCGGTAAAAGGTAAAGAAATCTTAAATAAAGCATTGAACGAAGTCATCCATGGAAAACGACCAGTTCAACAACCTGAAAGCTATCACCATCTACAAGCTCTCCTGATGCGATTCTCCTCTCATATTCCACCATTGGACCAGCTCTTGCAACATCTGGCACAGTTTGGGAAAGTAAATAGGTTGATTCAAATACCTCCAACAGAAAAATAAAAGGCAACATGCAGAAAAACTTAATGACAAATGAAACCTTTGATCCAATCAGCCGCCACAGTGGAGAACATGGACCTAGGTAATTCCACACCTGGACTCGCAAATCTGCAAACTTCACCATTATGACGTAGTGTGCTCAGTGAACGGGATGCCGAACTGCACAAGATCAGAGCATTCTGCTGCCTGATCAATCTGTCCATTGATGAGTGTCCCTCGGCATGGTGCTGGGTGAAACGACGGAGATGGCGAAGCGACCGAACCACTGATCTCATCTTCCCGAATGTATTTCACTTCTAGGCAAACTCAACAAGGAAGCTCTGAAACTACAATTGTAGCAAATCAAGAATACAATAAAAA
Organism: Dendrocalamus sinicus; assembly: GCA_036346575.1. NCBI lineage: Eukaryota > Viridiplantae > Streptophyta > Magnoliopsida > Poales > Poaceae > Dendrocalamus > Dendrocalamus sinicus. The sequence continues at coordinate 26,695,703 of CM070673.1, forward strand.
AAAATACAGGGGACATCTCTAAGAATAGAACTCTACTGACCATGTGCTGAAACACACCAGTCATGTGGCATAAACAGGAAAACCTCAAAAGTAAACAAATAAGGAGGGAGCATGTGCTTTAGAATCTGCTAGCATAAAAATGCTATTGGGATAATGACCTGGAAAAGGTGGTCAATAATGAAATGAAATGCAACTACAGAACTACTGCATTAAACTTCCCCAGAAGAACAGAGAACTCGGATCAAGTTGATTAAAATCATTACATCTCCATCGATCAACCACGAAATCAATGGCAAGATGGAAAATTAGCCCCAAATAACTAAATCAAAAGCAGCAGATCACCAAACTCTGGAACAACGAGCTGAAGAGTAGAAGCTCCAAGATTGTGGGGCACTGTTATGGTCAAGAAATCCCGATGGTGGACAGGAGAAACGTGTAAGGCTCATCAACATTGGAATCTTCTGCAGCTCGAAATCTCCGATCGAAGAAAAACTGCGAAAGAAGTCTAAGCCGCGTGTTCCCAACAGCTATGAACTAAAACGAACAAAAATCGAGAAAATTCTTGGTCCAAACATTTGGGAGCAACGAGCAAATCAAGAAACCCCACGAGGAAACAAAAAAAAACAGTATTTTTTCCAAAAGAAAGCACTGAATTCTGATGAAAGATCCAATCTTCGCAGCACAGAACTGCCACCCTCCTCACCTAAGCAAGAACTCGATACGTGGAAAAGAACACGGCGAGCCTGCTGCGTGGAGGCGGCGTCGACCTGCCGGATGCGAAAGAGGAGACGAGCCGGCGCCGCTCTGCTGCAGTGGTTTACCGGTGGCAGCGGCGGTTCCTCCGGCGGCGTCGGTGGCCCACCCACTCCAAGCAAGCGAACCAAGAAACAGAGCCAACTCTGAAAAACGTTCCCTAATCCAATCACAGAAAAAGAAAAGAAAAACGTGAGAACAATGGAACCAAACTGTTGAAACTGTTGAAAGAAGCGCAAACGACGAACCGAGACGGGGAGGAATACACCCAAAGAAAAGAAGGCGAGACCGAATCAAACTGTTGAAACCAAGGAACCGAAACCGAGACGGCCGCTGCCTCTCTCGGCGTCAGCCTCGACAGCGACGTCGCCTCCCCACCGTCGCCCTCCCATTGTCGCCGTGTAGCCAAGAGAACCAAGTCCTGAGACGCCACGAAATCACCTATCCCGAGAATGCGTGACGAGGAGGATTCCGACCGGGGACGGGAAACGTGTCTCCAAGTTTCGGCGCCGAGGACGAGAGAAAGGGGAATTGGAACGGGACTGGGATGGGAAACGTGAGCTGGACTTCGGTTGCGCTGTTTGGATTAATAATTTGGTGCTGGAGTTGTTGGCGGATGGGTTTTAAGATTGATAATTATTTAACTGTATTTTTTAAAATGATAATAGACGGTAAAGATACTAATGTAGATAGCATATGTATAGATAAATTTATGAACTACTTAGATGGACTAGGGTCACCAATGCACTGAAAAGCCCCAAAATTTCAAACCAAAAATTTTCAAATTTTTGCTGCATTTTTAGGTGATTTCTGAAAACTTTCCCTTTCAGGAAAGTTTCCCCCGCCGCCGCCTTCCTCTTTTGGCTGGGCGCCTCCCCCTCCCTCCGGCGCCACTCTCCTTCCCGCTTCCCGCTACCCGGCTCCTCTCGCGGACGCCTCTCTCTCTCGCTAGCGCCGCGCTCGTTCTCGCTGCCACAAGACGCTGCACTGCAGCGCTGCGCTGCCGCGCCACGCCGCGCCGCTTCGCTTCGCCGCCGCGCCGACCTCGGACCGCCTCCGCGCCGACACCTCGGCCCAAGAGCGCGGCCGCCTCGCGCCACGCCGCCGCCGCCGCCCCGCCCGCCGCGCCGCCACGCCTCCCTCTCCGCGCGACGCGCTCTCGCCGCGCTGCAGCTTACCGCTCCCGCCTCGCCGCCATTAAGTCGCATAACAGACGTGCATCACCCGCCCCTTCCATCAGGCGGAGGAGACGCCGATCGACCGCTCGTCCCTCCCGCTCGACCGAGCCCGAGCCGTGCCTTCTCCGAAGCCTCCTCCTCTCCGCTCGGGTATAAAACCGCTCCCCCGCTCCCGCGTTTTCCTTTGCTCCCGAGTCCTCCCACCGCCTCCACTCGCCTCCCAACACCCCAAGGAAGCTCCCGAGCTAACGATTGAACCCCGCCGCCGTAGCTCCGCCACCGTCTCCCTCGCGCGGCGACTCGAGTCGATCTCCGCTTCCTCCTCATTCTCCAATTGCTCGCACCCAAGCTTTCCTCACCACCGACCTCCTCATGCTCTCCTCGACGAGGACTTCGAGGAGCCTTGACGCCGACGACCACCGCCGCCTCAAAGAAGCGCGCCGTGTGCGCCTCCTCGACACTCCCCACCACGCGCCGCGAATGTGAGCCCTTCCTCCGTAGATGGTGTAGCCACGCCGATTGACCCAACCGCCGCCACGACCCTCCTTCGCCGCCGGTGAATCTTTTCCCCTTCGCCTCCCGCATCCCCTTCGCTTTTCCCGCCTTCCCAAGGTCCCAAAATGGAGTTCCCACCGCCTTCCCGGCGGAACCCTCCCGCCCGTAGGCCGTCACCGTCGCCGAATGCCACGCTCCGCCTCCGCTCTCTATCGCGAGCACCGGCGAGAGGAAGACGAAGAGGACGTGGCCTCTCCTCCGCCGCCCGATCTCCCGCTGCCGCTTAACGTTGGCCGTCGGATGAGCTCGCCGCAGCCGTCCGATGCCACTTAAGTCCTCTCTCTCCACCGCCCGATTCGTCCGTCGCCGCCGCCTCCGTTATATCCCCACCGCTCGATCTCCCGCCCCCATCTCGTCCGTTCGCCACGCCCGATCCAGACGTTCACGCCGCGCGCCGCGCATCAAGCCCCGAGAGCGCGCGGAATGGGCCGAGCGCCTACTCGCCGACCGAAGCGCGCGCGCGGCGCTGCGCGCGCCGCCGCCGCCGTGGCTGGCTGGCCTTCTTCGGCCACGCTGGCCGCACAATGCCAGGCCGCACCGTTGCTTTGGGCCGCCTGCATCGTTTCATCGAATTTTCGAGACTTTTTCAATTTCTAAAATCCCTAAAATCCAAATAAATCCTAGAAAATCACGAAAATCCCAAAATCCCCAAATTTCACCACTTTGCTCCAAATATTATTCCAGACCAGTGGTGACATCCTTTTCCACAGATTCATCCCAAATAAATTCCTAAAATTCTCCATTTGAAGATTTATGCATTTTACTCCTTTTGATTAGTTTATCTTTCCTCGCTTGATTAGGCTCAAGCTGGATTTAATTATTTTATGTGTTTGCGCTAGTGTCGAGATTCCTAAGCTCAAGTGCGATCGCAGATCCAGGAGCTTCTACGCTCGAGCTAGTCGAGATCATCCAAATCAACGGCAAGTCCCAAATCCTTTGATCATGTTGTATCCCATAATGTTTAAATATGTTAATATGTTATTTGCATTGAGCTAGTTCTGAAATATTAGTTCGAAAATAAAATAAAATGTTTAGAATGACTTGTGATATAGTTAGTCCTACCACCGCTAAATGCCATGTTTAATTTGTAGCCATGCCATTGAAACCCTAGAATTAATTATCATTAACCTAGATAATCGTAGGATATTATTATCATGCAAAGTCTTACACTAATAAGGTTGTGGTGTGGGCCAATAGAATTTAGAAAACCCGACTCTAAAGTAGGGTGGTATGGGACACCGTATCTTAGAGCGAGAGTGCCGGCGTGCACAAGGTAGGGTAAGGGGAGTGGAAACCGCAAGGCGGTCCTCGCCAATCTTTTACCCTAGGTTTGGAGTAGGGTAAGGGTGAGTGGGAAACCGTGAGACGGCTCACGCCACCGCTACCTCAGTTGGGTCGCGGGCCCGGCGAGGTTGCGGACCGTGAAAATATAAGGATCGAAACCCTTACGCCGAGCAAATGTCACAAGAATCGCCAACCACGGGAGTTGACTTGTCAACACTTGTCTAGTAGCCGCTCAACTCGATTGAAACTCTACAGAGGTTTAGCGGTGAGGTTAGGTGAGCGCGCTATGGGTGCCTAACAACGGTAGAGTTCACTCGGCGGACATCGTTTTCTCTTGTGTGGGTGTGCGTGTGTGTGTGTGTGGAATCCAGCACCGAGTGAATTCTACTGGGTAGAGCCTATATAAAGAGTTGAGCAGTGAAACGACCGGCTTTCTTAACTCATCGCGGGAGTTAAGGGATCGTGTGGGTAAATCCGAGCAAACTTTGCAGAGTCAAATAAATGGTATTCGAATACGTCGTGCTCCGGTTATTGAGTCGTGTCACTTGGTGATCCCAAAGAAGAAAGCTTAAGTAGTTTTGTACATGTTTGAACTTGACTAGTTGGTTAAAGAATTCTTTGTGAAAACCCCGAGATCTTGAGAAGTAGTTTTGGGTCCCTTTTATAAAATGTTTGCAAATAAACCGCATCCACTCAAATTAATAAACCAAGTATACTCCCTTCCTTTGATGTTCGTGCATGTAATAAGTTAGGGTCCCTTTTGGGACTTCTTGAGCCAGTTGTTTGGCTCATGGCTTGCTTTTGCCCTTTTTAGAGGATCAAGACGAAGGTGAAGGTCTCCCATTGAGGAAGCCCGGAAGGTCTCTTCTTCGACGAGGACCCGTGGCTTTAGGTCTTGGCCGCCGAGCGGATTCTCGAGTTTTTGTGATGTAAGTATACTTTGGGCTTGCACGCCCATTGTTGAAAAATGGATGTTAATCCGTATGTGAAATATATGCTGGACTTTTGTCGTAAGCATGCAATGGTATACTCTTGCGCGACATTCCATAATCGTTCATGCGTGAATAGTTGCGAGTGCCGTGTCCGACGCGCTCGAAACGGGGCGTTACATGCACTCGCACAGATGGATCGAGGCGCTTGCCCGTTCAACTCATTTTCTCTGAACTTTGTCAGCTTAACGCATCAGCGCCAACACGAGCGGCTGGCTTTTCTTCACAAAGTCATAGATGGCCTCGTGGCGGAAGGAAGACTCTTCTCGAATGTGTTTGGTTTCTTGTTTTAGGATGGATGGAACGGGGCGGCCCCGTTGGAATCACTGTTTGAAACGGAGTCACGAGGAGGCGGGGTAGCCACCACCGAATATTCGCCGATTCGGGCGCCCCATCCCCGAAATCGGCGGATGGCGCCGCCCCATCCCCGAAATCTCGCAGCGCCAGGCAGCTCCGCCGCTCTCCGCGCGCCGATCTCGCTGCTCTCCGCGCGCGCGCTCGCCTCTCTCCTCGCTGTCCCGCCGCGCTCGACGCGCGCTCGCTCGGCGGCCGGTGGCGACCAGCCCACGCGCCCTAGGCCACTGATCTCGTCGTGGAAACCGGCGAGCGAGAAGCAAGCGCGGGCGCCGGCAGCATGGCGCGGCGTCTGGCGGCGGCGCATGAGGACACGGCGCGAGGGGCGGCGTTTGGGGACCGGGCGTCGGGAGCCGGCACGAGAGGAAGGAGGCGCCGAGGAGAGCTGAACCGAGGTGGGCGCGAGAACGGGGCGAGGCGGCGAGACCGGGAGAGGAGGCGCAGGACCAGGCGCGGAGAAGATGAGGCGCGCTGTGGGAGAGAGCGAAAAAGTGGATCGGGAGGAGGAGATGAGTCGGCTATTTACAGCAAAGAAGAAAAAGAGAAGGGAACCGGTGGAAGAAAAGAAAGAAAAAGAAGGAAGAGAAAGAAAGAAGGGAAAAGAAAGAGAGAAGAGAGAAAAATAAAGAGGAAAATAGGGAAAAAATTGGAAATGTGAAAGATTAATATGTGCTAGATTTCATAATCTATGTGTCCATATTCATCCATCCAAACAAAAACTGGGGTGGCCTTGTCCTTCACTCATCCTTTGCACCAAACAAAAAAAGGGCTCGCCCCATCCATTCAATCAAACAGCGATAGGGGCCACCTCGTCCCAGAAAACAGGGATGACCCCATCCCATCCTACTTTGCCTCGAAACCAAACGCACTCGTGAAGCATCAACTGGGATTCCTTGAGCATAGCATTCATTCTAGGATATATATCTCCCCACGCAACTTAGTAAAGCGTCAGCATCTTTCGAAACCAGCGAGACCAAAGATTCATTCTTTTTAGCTGAAGCTTATAATTTTTGGCTACCGCTTATGATTTTTGAACTATTCATATGAGAGATTACAGTGTGACAGAAGCTTACGGGCGGTTTTTACAGATATAAATGAAGTCGGCACAATATGTACTACAATTAACTAGTAGATCCTATCTTGAAAAGATAATCCGTTTAAAAATCAGTTACTGTAGAAAAGCCGAAAAATAGCTTCTAAAAACTGAAAAGAACAGGCTCCAAGATTCCATTCATACGGGAATAGTAATAACTTACAAACAAACTTGTATAGAGAAACGTTTGTGTGTGATTTTTGTCGAAATAAATAAAATCACTATAATATATACTACGATTAACGAGTAGATTTTATCTTAAAAAGATATTTTGTTTAAAAATTAGGTATTATAAAAATGTTATTTATTATAAAAATAATTTTTAGAAGCTAATATAATTCTCCTTGATATTACAGCCAGGAAAGAAAATTGGCCACACTCTCTGGCCATAAATATAAGAAGTTTTATGCCCAGCTACCGACTAGCGGGTCCCACGCACTCACTCCTACTATAGAGGAGCAAGGAGTAAAGAGCTCCCCTCCGACTCCTCCGAGCGCAGTGAGAAGCCGCCGCCGGAGCTCGAGCGCCACGCCCCGCCGCCGCATCGCTCGAGATCGAGACCGATGGGTGGGTTCGCGACCTCGCGCCCCGCCTCCCTCGCCCTCGCCGCCCTCCTAGCCTTCCTCAACCTCTTCGCCTTCCTCCTCGCCGTAGGCGCCGAGCGCCGCCGCAGCACCGTACGCGCTCTACTCCGTCTCCCATATCTTCGATTACCACCTCTATATGTCGAGCTGAAATCTTATTACAGGGAAAGGTGGTGCCGGATGAGTACGACGACCGGTCCTACTGCCTCTACGACACCGACGCCTCCACCGTCTACGGCGTCGCCGCCTTCTTCGTTCTCCTCCTCGCGCAGGTGCTCGTCACCGGCGTCACGCGCTGCCTCTGCCTCGGCCCCGCGCTCTCCTCCCGCGGATGCGCCGTCGCCGCCTTCGTCCTCTCCTGGTGCGCGTTAAAGCCTAGCCCCTAGACCTCCCCCTTTCCTGCCTTTCTCTGATGCGAATGCTGTGTGAGGAACTCATTATGCCAGCCGGGTGCAGATTAGTATGGTATATGCGGATTAAGGGCGCACGTATGCGGATTTGAGTGCACGAAAATCTGCGCCTCCTTGCGCAGGTGTTATGCTGAGGTGAGAGACCCACCATGGTTGCCTCGGAGAATGACTTCGGCGCATAGCGACTCCTATGACGGGGCGGGGGTGGCACAAATTTTGGATGTTTTCAGTAGTCTATTCTTGCTTCGCTAACTGACAAAGCTGTTGTTTTCGTGTGAGATTCAGACAAAAATTGCCACTGTCGCTTCCAGTAATCTTACGTGCCAGTTGACAATTATAGGATAATGTGCTAAGAGCAACTCCAAGAGATTAGCCAAAAGAAGTATCTAAATTTAGTGATTTAGCTATTCTCTAAAATGAATCTCATCCAAAAAAAACAAGACTACTCCAACAGACTATCTAAACTAGAGGGCGCGCGGTGGGTCGCGTACGCGCGGGAATAGGGCGCAGCGTGCGGGAAGGAAACGCTGACCGCGCCAAGAGGCTGGATGGTGAGCGAGGTAGGCTAGCCAAAAATAGAGAGCGAAGGAGGAGGGATGGAGAGCTACTAAATTTGGAGAGTCATTTACAGAGTCTATTGGAGACGTTTTTCTCCAATAATAGCCAAATTTACCTTTAGAAAATGATTTAGCTCTTCTCTTGGAGTTGCTCTAATGGTAATGAGATTATAGATTAGTTGGCAGCATAAGTAGGCTTAAATTCATTTACGAGTTTGGGCTCTTCCTTGGGGACAAGTGTAGTCTAAGAGCTATGTACCCTTCTGGCCTTCTGTGTATGAAAGCCTGGACTCTGTAAAATGGAGAGCAAGTTTCAAGGTAAATATTCTAATTATTAAATATCATATATGTAATTATTCTAGGATGTTTTAAGTAGTCCTCATCCTTGCCCTGGCAATCCTGTATTGAAGACCGGGTATTTTTATGATTTGGCGTATCTAAATTGCATTTGACTACATCCTTCTCTTTGAATTCACCCTTTGGACAAATCACACACTTGTTGGATTACCCACAGTCATCCTGCCAGAACCTTCAACCTGGACAAGGTTACTCAGCCCCAATCCGTGCCCAAGTGCCAAATATTTTATTTGTTCATTCATAGTGTGAAGGATAGGGAAACACCACTTGATTTGGAAGTGCAAATTAAGTTTGTTTGATGCAGCATGTTGTGTTAGTGTAAAGGATGGATGTTGCCGTGCCATAATTTGCTCAACGCAGCATGTAGATCATTAATGATCTCCATAGGTCAGGATAGCTGGTTGTGCCTAACCCTATGATACCAAGTTCCTTTCTTCTAAAGGTAATATTGTCCTTTCCCAAATTCTGTTGGATAATAATAAATCTTTCCTTGAACTTGTTTGCTTTTGAAGACATCTGAATGTGTTAATCCATATTCTAAAATCCATCCTTAATAGCACAAATGTGCTGCCCCCTTTTAGCCTTGTCATCACAGTTTGGGCCAATCATTCCTTGTTCGTCTGCCAGGAAACAGAAGGATTAGGCATTTTCATTAACAGGTACAACATGGAATGTGATCAAAGGTTAGCAGCTTAAGGGGAAAACAATGAATTCTGGGTACACCAAACCACGACCGGGTACACCAAACCATTCCCAAATGTAGTATTACCTTTATGCTAGTATATGCTAATGCTGTTAGGACTATTATCATCATATTTACAAATCCATCTGTTTTATTTCTAAAAAATGAATGTGTATGAACTTTTTCTACGAACATCTTAAAATGCCTAATATGGCCCCTGAAGCTGGGTCATGGAGAATACCTCTTGAGCAACTCTGTTCAGTTCCTTTAAGTTGTTTGATATAAACCAGATTGTTCTTATGCCTTTCCATGTCAGCTCTGACCACCATACTTTTATCTTATTTGTAAGTAACTTGACCTTCGAACTTAGGACTGCAAATGTGGCAATGTCTGTCCAAAATCCCATACAAGAATATTTAATGAAGTGCCTTCTTGTTTTCTTGGGGGCAAACTTTTTAATCGTGATTGTTGAATCATAATGATTTATTATTCTTAGATCTACTGAAGTATATTAGCAGCTTTTTACTTTTGATGGATTGGTCTTTTGGGTTTGGTTTCCGGAAGCTTTGTTCTGTGTCTGTTACAAGCTATTGCTGTGTTTTACTGAACCCAGTTCAAAAACCTATACTTGTTCTGAAGCTACGAGTAACTGATGTAATCTGAGAAAAGCACTTAGGTAAGATCAAACATATTTGTTAAATCCCTTTGTTCAGAGGAATTTTAAGGTATACGAATGCACTTAAGTATATCAAACATATTTGTTAAATCCCTTTGTTCAGAGGAATTTTAAGGCATAGAATTGCCAGGATCAGTCGATCAGACGTAGCTAACTTATTGAAGTTTTCTTTGTCACAGCTGTGGTGCGTTCTATATGATCTTAGATATTTGGGCATCATCATCCTCATCCTCATGTCATGTTCATTCTTATTCTTCAGGATAACATTTCTCACCGCGGAAGCTTGCCTCATTGGAGGATCCGTGAAGAATGCGTACCACACAAAGTATCTGGGTTACTACATGAAGCACGACTTGGTCACTTGTGCCACGCTTCGCAAAGGGGTCTTCGCGGCAGCTGCTGCCTTGATGCTCATCAACCTCGTGGCATCTCTAGTGTACTACTGGAGTTACTCGAAGGCGGCGACCGGCGGTTCGTCAAGCACCAAAATGAAGTTGCCATGGGCATGACAGATTACGGTCTTGACAAGGGTGGGTCTGGGCTCTGAATGGCTTCATGTTGCTCTGTTTGTTCACCCGTGGGTTACTGTAAGATGCAAGCTATGTGTGTCAGTGTTGCCGCGACTGCCTGAAGCTTTGTTCTTGCTCGACACAGTGAACGACACATATATGGTACTGTGTTGTCTATGAAGTTAGCGGTAATTTTATTGTAAGGTTATAAAGTTTTATGCCTAAAATGCGCGGTGCCTCGCTGTTGTTTCCTACTTTCTAGCGTGCATGACTTTGGCTACGAGCCTATCAGATCTGCGTTCACTGCAAATACTGTTTTTTTAGAATTTTAGAAGACTACCAGTCTACCACACCTACTTTTCACACATTTGCAATAGTTAGCCTATTTTTGCTACAACATCTTGGTACTAGTTTACCCTTCAATTAACCACTTAAAATATCAAACATTAAACTAATTCGAGGGCCAACTGCACTGGATCTATTGTTGGCAATCAAGAGAAAAAGTCCAGTACATTGTACAATACTACATAATGACCATTATTGCACGTAAATACTGCGTCAAGAGGGGAGGGGGAAACACCTACTAGTCTACTACAATGAAGAGCACAACCAACCCAAGCTTATTCCCCTTGTAAACCAAAAAATAGAAGAGAATGTAGAGCACCCTTGCTGACCAGCGACCAGTAGCTAATTTGCGGCCCTGTTTATTTGTTTTTTTAATGACCGATGATTTTGCCTGTGGCTAATGAGTGGGTTTTTTTTGAGATGTGATTTTGGCTTTAGGCTTGTAGTTTTTAAATTTTGATTGTTCATGAGAGACAGTTCGCAAAGAGAAACAGTCACATACGATTTTAGCCGGTATAACAAAACTCGGTATAATATCTACTATAATCTACCTATAAACCACGTTTTGGAAAAACACACCGTTTAAAAACTAGTCACTGTAGTAGAAAATAATAAACTAAAGCCTAAGCCCGGTTGAACCTACCTAATGATTTTTTTGTTGTGCTTTCAAGATGGTGGCAGACAGTGAAAACACGAACAAACCAATAGGCTCAGAAAGCTATTTAGAAAAGTAACTTTAAAAAACTGTTTTAAAAATATATTTATTTTAGTTTTTTGAAAAAGTTAAAAGTAAGAGGCAAAAGAACAAGACGCCATCAACTGCTTGAAGTTCGTGGGCTCTGCGTATTTCCTGGAGCCAGAGAAGATGAGAGGGAGCCTTTCTCGTATGTCGCTCGCATCCCAGGAGATGTACTCGCTGCGATTTGCGCGTAAGTTTGAGCTTCGCGAGCAATTTTGCTCGGCGTTGAACCTCCCTCCCTCCGCAGCATGCGCTCCGCGTAGGGGTGGATATCGAGCTGGCTCGGCTCGGCTCGGTAAGGCTCGGTAACGAAACGGCTCGGCTCGGCTCGGCTCGTTAAGGTAACGAGCTAAAAAGCAGGCTTGGCTCGGCTCGTTAGGCTCGTTAAGCAAAATACATACTTTGATTGCAATTATACAAACATATGAAAGAAACATAGCATATATGAATAGATCAGCAAGTAAAATGCAAGCAAATTACATTATGCTTTTACACCCAAGATTAGCTCAAAATGCAAGCAAAATCACATCATCTCAACTCTCAAGTGCAGATTGCAGAAGCAAAATAGATCGGCAGAACAGATTGCAGCAGCAGCAGAACAGATCGACTACATTTACATAGTAAAATCACATCATATGTCTCACAAACAGTGCTGCCATTTCATATGTAAGAGAAATATTCAATAGCCAGTGTCGACGGGGATCTCCACTGCCGCCGGTGTCGGGCAGCGTGTGGGCAAGGCCGACGGGGATCTCCGCTGCCGCCGGTGTTGGGCGGCGCGTGGGCGAGGCCGACAGGGATCTCTGCTACCGCCGGTGTCGGGCGGCGCATGGGCGAGGCCGACGGGGATCTCCGCTACCGCTGGTGTCGGGCGGCGGGTCGCGTGGGCGAGCTCCGCTCAGATCTCGAGCCGACGGGGATCTCCGCTGCTGCCGGTGTCGGGCGGCGCGTGGGATGAGGACGGGGATTGACGGGATCTGGGAGGAGGATGGGGATCGGGAGCCGGGGATCGATTTGGTGGATCTCCGCTCAGATCGGGGGGCGCGTGGGAGGAGGATGGGGATCGAGCCGGGATCGACGGACGGATCGAGATGGTATCGATTTGAGGCTCGCCGCCATCGCCGCGAGAGAGGCAAGGAGGACGGGATTGGGAGCCGATTCGCCGATTGGGGATCTCGTGTCGGTGCGGTGTCTTCACTCACGCAGGTGGGCCGGTCGCGCTCGCGCAGATGGTTGAGATGGGCTGCCCGATCGCCCAAGACAGTGCCCAGTCAAACCGAGGCACCGAGCCAAACGAGCCCCACGAGCGGCTCGCGAGCCAGCTCGGGCTCGGCTCGTTAAGCAACCGAGCTAAATCTATGGCTCGGCTCGGCTCGTTAATGCCACGAGCCGAGCCGAGCCGAGCCTGTATCGAGCCGAGCCGAGCCGCGAGCCTCGAGCCATATGTCCACCCCTAGCTCCGCGCCTCCTTAAATCCTGAAAAATGTTAACAACGTGAGAACAAAAAAAATAGAACTTTAATTTTGCAATCTCAAGGTACTTAACTTCAGTTAAAAAAACATGTCAATTTCGATTTTTTGTTTTGCCAAGGAAATTTGAAATTGTAGCACTTCTAGCATCGCTTATCTGTCTAGCCTTCTATGCATAGCTATAAAGTCCTAGATGACGTTGAATGTGCTGCCGATGGAGCACTTACAGCATTGTTGGAAAAATGGGCTTTGGTTCATTAATAATTTCAAAGAAAATCCTAAAGGTCTATTCATATATGGTGGCATGTGAGAGATTTTAGTACCATATTGCTAACCAAATGTGAAGAGACATCTTCTGAAGTTTATAATAGGCTTTGCTTATTCTCTTTGGAGCATCCAATCAACAATTGTGTTTCTGAGAGTCGAGTTTCTTTGTCTTTGCGTTATTCTTGGCTACTCCATCCGGCGTACATCGGCCGTGGGGAGAGCAGGTCTCCGAAGCCATCGTCCTTGCGATCCTATATGGGAGAGGGCAAATCAGGTTTTTGGGAAGCGCCTCACACGACTGCTCATTGTTCTCTGCACTATATGTGTACTACTATCTTTGGCTACTAGAACACTACGAATACTATACATGTGTAAAAACATAAATTTGATTGTGCATATATATATATATATATATATATATATATATATATATATATATATATATATATATATATATATATATATATATATATATATATATATATATATATATATATATATATATATATATATATATATATATATATATATAGAAAATTACATAAGGCACCATGGTGCCAAGAACAACACAAAGATACACGTGTATGATTGATAATTTTTTGAGTTTGGGTATGAAAATGTTTTATACCCTTGATATATTTATGCCACCATGTATAAGTGGGTAAGTTTTGAACTCAGCCCATTTTTCTTTAAACTAGTTTGAACTACTTTTGAGTTCAATGCAACTTTGACAGTGAGTATATACCATAAAAATAGTTCAAACTAATTAAACTGAAGTTGAATTTAAATTTTTGCTACAGAGTTTGACATCTCAAATATACTTTTTATGGGTATATGAAGATACCCACATCAAACGTTCTAATCTCAAGCAAATCAACGTGGTATTGATATTGGTGCCTAGGCACCTTGGTGCATGAAACACTTGATGCGACCTATTTGTATATATATATATATATATATATATATATATATATATATATATATATATATATATATATATATATATATATATATATATATATATATATATATATATATATATATATATATATATTGATTTGCCCTCTTCCATACAAGATCGCAAGGACGATGGTTTCGGAGACTTACTCTCCCCCATGACCACTCTTCCCATGACCGGTGTACGCCGGTGAAAGGACGGAACTTTGTTATTCGTGAACTTGTGCTTGCATGCTCCATTCTTGCTCGTCTCCCAGTTCATTCCACGATCTTATCGTCCCTTTTTAAGCTTTCTGAAAATGCACATTTGCACTTACTGATGTGTGCTGCACTGATAAAATGTTGTAATATTTTGTGCATGCTCTATCTGATAAAAAAATGCCCACATAAAAAAAGAACAGTCACATAGATTGGGATGAGAGATTAGGCCTTTTCTTTCATAATTGCAAAGAATCCTATTTTAGCCGAAAAATAAAAAGAGATTCCCAATCCACCCCTCCTGTGAATCCAATCCACTTCAGTTGTCAGCCCCAGTTTACATAAAGGCAAACGTAAAAAAACATATTTATATTATATAATTCACATCAAATTTAATATGTAAAAATAGGAACTGGTTAACGTAAAACATTTCAGAGGGGATCCAGTGGGTTGCCTCAAATTCCAATAGGCTATTACCAGGTACGCCAGGTACGTTTGCTGAGCATGAACAAATCATAAAGTCTCTCTCTCTCTCTCTCTCTCTCTATATATATATATATATATATATATATATATATAATCATCCTATAACTAGTGGTTCTACTTATTTTAAAAAAAAAACAGAACATGCTGACCGGTGAATGGCAATATGGCACGACGATAGCAAGTACAATTTCATCAACACAAATAGTCTAGTTGCAATTTCTGATAGCTTAAAGGTAACAAAACAATAAAAAAAATGTGATTCATACAAGAAAAAGACAGATTCTTGTTAATCTGTTCATCTGTGTAGGGGCTTAATTCATCTACATGACAGATTGAAGTATATGTTTGGGTGATGCACAGGTACGTTACTCCAGCTAAGCTGTGTTTTATTTTCTTTCTTTCTTTAAGATAAGACATAGCTCAAGTCTGCTGTGTAAAAAAATATCAATGTGTGTTTTTAGAATTTTATTAGTTGTAAAACCAAATATTGCTGTATATTAATAACTAACCATGCAAGTGCATATGTACATTAGAAACTATCTCATTATTTGAGAGGGGAAAAACTAGCCAATGATGTGGTGAATCAAGTCACAACAGCTTCGATTTAGTACCAGTAAAGAAATGTCCCTTAAACATATGCTGAAATATTTTAGAAACAATCTGGACTATTATCTCTATCTCTATCCTTAAAAATTTGAGTTGGTGGTAGTAGGTTCACTCTCCCTTGACTCTCAATAGCCGTTCGTTCTTCCTCGACTCTCTGATCTCACGATCTCTTTTTCTATGTGCGGTTACTTGTTACTTCCATAAGTCAATTCCAATAATAACCCCTTTCTTCTATTACTGGGCGCATGTCCTTCTCTCCTGAAAAATTGTGCCGCGTCTCCTCTAGGCGCGGGGAGGAGAGGCGTTGGCGGCATCAAGATGGTGGTGGTGCATTGGTAGGAGTGGGTTTGCGGCTTCGGCTTCGACGGCAAAGGGGGAGATGGAGAGCACCATGAGGGGGATACTGGGAGATGGGGAGCCGTGCGTGCTAGACATGGACGACACGACGACCGTGGGCGGCAGCGTCGAGGGTACGTATAACTATCGGTCAGGGATTGCTAGTTATTGTCCATGATTGGTCATGAACAGGTATAATTGGCCGTCATTTAGTTATATTAAATAAAGGAATAAAGTATCTCTTTCTATATGGTCGGAGACATAAGTTTTGTATTAAATGGGCCCTATTTAAGGTACTAAATGGGCCTTGGTTAAGTGGACCTTAATGAAATTCTATTTTGACTTTATTGACTGAAAATATTGACCTGGTCAAGAATTCTCGGCAACCGTGGTGGCTTCTAGCCCTCTACTCAAGAAGAGGAGTTGGTGGCGGAGGAGGAAGTAGAGGGCAAAATGGCTAGTTCGGGGCAATATATGCATTTTTTTTATTTTTGGAGTGACAAAAAATAAATTATCATAGTGGAAAATTATGAGAAAGCCACCTATTGCATTGGCAAATATCTAAAAATCCGTACTTGAAGAGGTAGCTAGCCTGCCCAAGGCTCCACAGGCCACAGCGATATCTTCCCGCTATAACATAACTTGAAACGTGCGTATGTGCAGTTGCTGCCCAATTCAACTCTTTCCCTCGTATCTTCTTCCCGCAGCGCTATAACTACCTCCCCTCCCCTGCTCTGCTCCTCCACATCTGACATCTCCCTCTCCGAGCGCAAGTGCAACCGCCATCGGCCCATCGCCGATGGCGCCCCGGTGCAGCAACACCGTCTTCGCGGCCTTCAACGTCGTCACCCTCCTCCTGGGCGCGGCCGTCCTCGCGGCGGGCATCTACGCCGGCGCCCCGCGCCGCGGCGGCGCCACCGACTGCGAGCGCTTCGTCCGCACGCCGGCCCTCGTCCTCGGCGCCGCCATCATGATCGCCTCCCTCGCCGGGCTCGCCGGCGCCTGCTGCAGGGCCTCCGCCCTCCTCTGGCTCTACCTCTGCCTCACGGGGCTCCTCATCCTCGCTTCGCTCTGCTTCGCCGCCTTCGCTCTCGTCGTCACCAACGCCGGCGCGGGGCAAGCCGTGTCGGGCAGAGGGTTCAGGGAGTACCGGCTCGGCGACTACTCGAGCTGGCTTCGGCGGAGGGTGGAGGACGGCGGCAACTGGGCCAACATCAGGAGCTGCCTCGTGGAGGCCAACGTGTGCCGGAGCTTGCAGAGCAACCGGACGCTCGACGAGTTCGTCAACGCCAATCTCTCGCCGGCGCAGGTAAGCTACCTTCGCTGATCTTGTGAAATATTATTCCTTTCTTTTGGCATAGGAATATACTTGAGGCTAATTATTCGCACAATTCTGCATTTGCACTGAAAGAGCTGTACACCTGTTGCTGTCACATGATGCGGTCATTAATGCTCTAATGATCTCTATCTTACCTAGATGCAAAGTAGCATTCAAGTTATATTCTTGAGCATGTAGCCACTTCACTGATTTAAGCAAATTTGGTTCATATCCTATGTAATCTTGTGCAGTTTCCATTTCATAAGCTTGCTGATACTTTGTTCTGCAAGGGACAAGTTCTTCAGTTACATATACCCAAGTGCATGTATCCCAAAGTCAACAGAGCCTCTTCACCTGCCTTGCTTTCAGATATTTGTGACAACTTTGCTTTGTTTACCCCTT
Organism: Dendrocalamus sinicus; assembly: GCA_036346575.1. NCBI lineage: Eukaryota > Viridiplantae > Streptophyta > Magnoliopsida > Poales > Poaceae > Dendrocalamus > Dendrocalamus sinicus. The sequence continues at coordinate 26,712,807 of CM070673.1, forward strand.
CAAGTGATTCATTGGATAATGGCTCAAGTTACTTCTTTTAATATTCGTGTTTTTACATCAGGTAGAAAGCAACTTTGTTGCTCGCAAATATCATGTATACTGATACAACTGCAAAGTATTTTGCACGTCCCCATGATCTCACTTCTATTGTTTCAACTGTGCTTTCCTGGTTTCTGAGTTCTGACCTCACACACTGTGCAACTAACAGGACTTCATCAAAGTCATATGCACAAGGGCTAGAATACTTAGAATAGACCAGGCCACTCTATCGGTCCACATCATAGCAGTTGATCAGCATCAACAACTCCTGTAAACTAATGTAATTTGAAGTAGAAGATAGTGATGGTAACAATGAATAAACTACTTCTGCAACCCATTGATTTGGTCTTACGCGTGCATTGGTTAGAGCATGCGTCTATAAGTGCTTCTTCGGATAACCACAGCACAGATGCAACTTGCAGTTGATTAAACATATAAGACTACACTCTTTGATTCATTCCTGAACGTGCATTTCTGAAAGAATCATCTCACTTGTGTTCAAACATCAGGTCCTGTACTTTTGAAATATCATATGAGCATGCGATCTTATGGAATTAACAAAAAGAGTTTGAAGACAATTCCATTGTGAACTGAATTTGTGCATCTTTGTGTTTGCAGTCCGGATGCTGCAAGCCCCAACTTCACATATCTGAACGAGACCTACTGGATCAAGCCCCCTGGCACCAGCAACTCGTCTGATCCCGACTGCGGCGCGTGGTCGAACGACCAATTCGAGCTCTGCTACGGCTGCCAGTCCTGCAAGGCCGGCGTCCTGGGGAACCTGAAGAACAGCTGGAAGAAGATTGCATTCATTAACGCTGCGTTCATCGTGCTCCTGATCGTTGTCTACACCCTCGGTTGCTGCGCTCTACGGAACAACCGGCACAGGTACACCTTGGTTGGGAAATGACGAGAGGTTGGCTTTGCTCAGAAAAAGGTGTGCGGTATATGTGTGTGTACTCTTGCTTGTTGGTTACATGAGCAAATGTAATATTTCAGAAAATTTAATACTTGAATGTTATATGGTTTACTATTCCGTGTAATGTATTTACCAGTATATATGCCATTGTCGAGTTCTTGTTTGAGTGATATCTCTGAGAATAATGTGGCTGCAATTCTTTGTGGTTAATTTTCAGTACTTGGAAAAATCGCAGAATGAGTCAGTGCAGAGTAGTTGCCTGCTTTGTTAGGATGTAGAATAGGAAGTATTGGCATGGATTGAGACTTCAGAAGTTTTGTCTTGCATTGTATGAGTCAAGCTTCCATTGCAATGGTTCACACGAATTTGGTAGTTTTGATGCTCCACTATACAGTATGTAGTTTTCATATTTCCAAAGTAATAGGCAAATCAAACAGGTTGCTTCGCTATGATGCATGCCAAGTTTCAAATGATTTGGAACCTCGGTTTGAAAGTTGGCTTATTTTGTGGTTTTAACCCGATTTTGCTACAGCAGAGCTTAAGAAAACAAAAGGTCCCAACCTTCTCGTGATCTTGCAAGATCTTTTTTTTTAAGTTTGTAAGGTTGTGATTTTGTTTTTGGTTCAAATTTCTAATTATGTGGACCTTCTACGTGAAAGCTGTATGGTTTTTAGTTTTGTTTGTACTGAATTACCTATGCTGATGTAAGGAAAAGATAGCACCATCCATTATATGGTGTTAGTACCGCTTTGAGATCGCGTTTGGCTTGGTTTTTCTTGGGATTTCTCTGAAGGTGCTTAGGCTCTAACATTCGTAGCTTTGCATAGTTTGGAATGAAAGATTCTAACAATCTAGAGGCAAAAGATTTTAAAGAAATCATTATCGGTGTGGCTCCTATTTATCTTGTCTAGTCATCATCTTTAGTCCTACAATCATCTATGTGTTTTGGAACTTATGGAGGGAAAGAAATAGAAGGGCTTTCCATCGCTCCGGCTTCTCCAGGTTGTTCACCTCAATCAACAAGGCATCTCCTCTGACGGCGACAACTCTTGGATAGTTCAGTTCTTTTATTTTCGTTTTGTGTTGGTGTTTGCACCGTTTCTGTAGTTAATGGAATGGCATCGCTACTGCCCCGGTGATCGTTTTGACTTTAGCTTTTAACTTCAGACTTATTTTTCACTATTTATAAATTTTGTCTTGTTCTAAACTTTTGATTTTTTTGTTAAGCCTTTTTACCGGTTCTTTTTTTCCCGCATTTGTTTGTATTATACATAATGGGCTAACATATTTTTTCTATTTTTAAAGTTTTTAAATTTAATTATGCTAAATAAACTTCTGTCGGCTATAGTGTTTTTTCAGTCAGTTACCGTGCTTTTCAGCCATAAGCCACCAAAAAAGGCCCAAATCATCACCGACATTTAACGCATCCTCAAACTCAACCCAACCCAATCCCTAATTCCAGCAAACCCTAATTCTCCCTCCCTTCTCTCCTCCGATGGGTGCGCCGCCGAGCAGAGAGGAAACCTACTCCTCCTACCCCAATTCTGACGTCAATTCCAACGCTGACCAGCCAGAGACCCCACAATCGGAGCAAGGAAGGGGAGGAGGAGGAGAGGATGCTCATCGGTTGCCGGTGCCTCTGCGTCAGTAGCTGATGGGGGCCTGTCACGCCGGCGAGCGCCTCAGGCCTCTCCTCACTCTCAATGTCTCATGCGCCGCCACTGACGACCGCTTCATCTTCCACCTCTCCTAGGTAAGGTTCTTCTTCTTCTTCTTCTTCTTCTTCTTCTTCAATTGATTCATTTTGATACAAGAAGAAAAGGAGGGAAGTAGTGATGTATCGATCCATCCATCCATCGATTCTTTTACCTCATCGGTGCATCACTTCGAGGTGTCAGAGGTCGGCATGCTGGCCAGTTGCCTTTGCGTTCCCCTTATCTCTCTGCGTGTCCACAAGGTCGACCGATACGGTCTCCTCTGCCCAACAACCATCAGGTAGCCTCACTCAAACATATTTTCCTTTGTTTTGCCAACTTCATCTATTGGATTCAATTCTATGCTTTCATAGACTTTTATCTATTTATCTATCCAGTGATCAAAGGAAAAAGAATCGAGTTTTCTTGTAGATTGTATGTTTTCTATATCTCATAACCGTTGCACACAATCACATGAAATGATTAAAATCAAGTTAACCAACTATTCATGCTTCATCTTCTTTCACAGCTTCTTAACTTGTATACTCTCCTCACATACAGCCAAGGTTATTAAGGCGGTAAGGCGAGGTAAGGCGATCTACCCCCCTCACACCTTTTAAGCGGTAAGGCGTGAGGAGGCGCGACCTTATAAACATCATAAGGCGAAGAAAACTCAGTTCTGTGGCTAAATCAGAAGAAATTTAAAGAAATGAAGGACCAAAAAGGATCTAATTGTAATTTTGTAAACTGCTAAGGACTCAAATGTAAACAATCAACCCTAATATCCTTCACAGCCCCCGCCTCCCTCATTCACACCCCTCACCCCAGCCGCCGCCTCCTCTCTCTCTCTCGCTCCTCATCTCTCCGCAGCTCTTGCGCCTCTGCTCGCTCCCGCGAATGCGCCTCCCTCGGTCCTCCTTCTTCCCGCCTCCTCGGTCCCTCCTTCTCCCTTCTCCCCTCTCCCTTCCGACGGCGAGCGCGGCGGCGATGGATCTGGCGGCGGCGGCGGCGCGGATCCGGCTGCGCGCGATGGCGAGGCGCGTGGATTCGACGACGGCGACGGCGGATCCGGCGGCGGCGACGGCGGATCCGGCCTGCGGCGACAGCGGAGGCGATGGATCCGACGGCGGCGACGGCGGATCCATCGCGGCGACGGCGGATACGGCAAGGCGGGGCGACGCTTGCCTCTCGAGCGCTTACGCTAGGCGACGCTTGCGCCGCGCTAAGCGATGCCTTGATAAGCCTGCATACAGCTAGCCTTTACATGTTATATAAGTTAGTTAGTCAATCTAATGTTGCTTCACATTGATTATGCAATTAAAATATCCTTGCAACACCACTGTTTGCTATACGAGCCTTCTGCATTCATGTATGATCGTGGTGATTCTGCACGAGCCTTCTGCATTCATGTAGCATTGTTGATCAATACATACTTAGCTACCAATGGAAGTTGAAAAAAATATGTATGATCGTGTAGTAGTGTTGTTGCTTTTGGAAGAAACCATGATGTGGCAATAGTACCCATCTATGTTTGTGCATCTTTTTTCCCCTTAGGCATATGTTAGTGCAACTTAGGCTTCATACTATTAGACTTCATGTTACAAAAGTCAGACATATAAGTTTGGTTAAATGACGAATTTTCTATTACTTGCATGGGAATGGGTAAGATTACAAGTGACATGATTCAATAGATTGTTCAGTGCTACAATCTTCAATCTTTAACAAACTGGCCTTTTTTGTTCTTTTCTGGTCAGTATAACATCTTTGGTTCGTTGTAATACCACTAGATTGCAAAATAGAAGTAATACGAATAATGGAAACAATCCAAAGGAGAATAAAAGAAATAAAGCAAACTTTTGCCGTCAGAACCAATTCGGCTTTAGAAATGCCGAATGAATTAAGTGCTCATAGAGGTTCCAGACCATCCAGACGTTCCCTTACGTGTCAACATCTCCTTTTTTTCATTGACCAGATAAATACAAGCTTGCAATTTTCTGCCATATGCAAACCAACTGAAACTGGGCCATCAGAAGACTTCCATTTCATTGAGATTGGAGACTACACATAGTGGGATGATTACTCCCTCCCTTCAAAAACAAAAAATTTGTAATTAATTAACACCAAAACTTCTTTTCACTAAATGGATTTTGGCTTCTCCATCCTCGCTAGGAGATATGCCTAAACCAAGATCCATCCTCGCACTGACATGTACTTGCACAATAGTTACAGTGCTACTACTAGTACTAGCTAGCTATAGTAAGTTGGTTGCCAGAGGCATTTGAGCCTTCCCATCCATCCATACGGCTTGAGTTCCAGTCTTCTTGCCTTTTGTGCATAAGTGTGCTAATTAGAGCATTTCATTGAATCCTCTCACACCTCTCATGCATGTCTGCAGTCTGGCAGCCGTTTCCTGACAAGAACAGAAAATGTTAACTGCCAGGATAATATAGATCATGATTTTCTTTTTGGTTAAGAGACATATTCTTGTTCTTAAAAAAGATATATATTATTGCCAAGTAAGAAAATATGTCTCTAAAAAAGTAAGACAATGTTCAGACAGAAAATAGCTGAAGCTAGTGGCAGTAAGCTAAAGGTGCCCAGTTAATTTGTTGCTCTTTTTTTTTTGGTTGGAACACCGTAAAACTTAGGGCCTCAATTAGGACTAAAATTTAACGTCCTTCGCAGAATTGCACTATAAATGGAGTGGAGATGAAGAACAAAAAGGGAAGATAAGCTACTATAAAGTGCCTTGAATATCGTTTACTATTTCAAAGAAGCCAGAAACTTTGGGCTAACATGTACTGAAAAGAGGATTTATATTTTATAGAACAAATAAAATTCATGCATTCGAAAGGAAAAATTTGAAATCAGAATTCTTAAAATTTTAAATAACGTAAGTATCGGAAGTGGAAAGGGGAGCTAGCAATGTGGAAAGAACCACTTAAACAATGTCTCATGAAATGTAGCACGGACAGATCATTACACTAGTGTGAAAGAAGAGAGATGTTTCAGTCACTGAGAGGAGGTACCAGTACTAAATAGTACTCTCAATTAATATCAATTCCAAAAAAACCTGAATTCAGAAAACATTCAAGGACTCAAAACCCAAAGAGACAAGAACATCTACATACATATACTTAACCATGAAAAAATAGATCATGTGACATGCATATAAGAAGCTAACAGCTACCATCAAGACGATAAAAATTAAACAGAAGATTATAGTACATACATATACATGTATAAGGTATACATACCCTGATCACCACCTCAGCCCAGTTGGGATCCTTTGCACAGGGAATGCATGAGCTCCACCTGTGTCTTCAAGCAGACGACATAATCCAAGGCCTCACCGAGCAAGGAGAAGCCATGCAAGGCCTCCCCTCCTGGCACGAGCTTCCTGAGCAGCTGCAGCCTCCCTTTCACCATCCTCCTGGCCGCCATTGCACCACCTCCATTGCTGCCGCTCGCCGCCGCCATCAGCAAGCTCCTCCTCTTCCTCCTGGAGCTGCACACCCTGTGCGACCTCCTCACTATCTTCCTGCTCCTGACCACCTTCCTGCCCACGGCGGCGGCCGCCCTCTCGTAGCCGCCGCTGCCCATGATACGGCGCATGAGGTCCTCGTTGCGCGGCTCCGCCGCGTGCCGGGCGACGAGGGCGCGCGCCCACGGCGCCGTGCCGCCCCGGGCCGACGCCATCGCCATGTCGGAGGAGAGCTTCACGGCGTCCCGGCGCTCCCGGAGGCCCATGGACTTGGACGTGAGGCCGGCCACCTGCAGGCTCAGCAGGAGCTGCTCCCGGAAGGCCTTCTTGAACCTTCTTGGGGCATGCATTGCTGTATGTTTGTATGAAGAATCTTGCGAGGAACAAAACAATGGCTCTCCTTTGCTTGCCTTGCTTGGCTGGTTCTTGGAAGGAGATGGAAGAAAAGCTAGCTAGAAGAGGAGGAGAGCTGATGGTTGAGCTGTTGTAGGAGCTAGGAGAGGAGGGTTTTGTACATGTAAATATAAAGAAGCTGGCTGGCTTAGGTGTGCCCAAGAAAGTTGCCTGTGGCCTTCTTCAGCTGCTATCCATTGCTGTGTGTGGGGAATATTGTTTTTGTTTCCACCATCCATTTGGATTTTTCAAAAGGTAGGGTCCTGTTTCGGGTACACAAATTTTCTAGGAATTTCTTTTGTTAAATCCCTGCTGATGTTTCCTTTCTTGCGAATTAACTTCATATGACATTCCTCCTCTCCAAGATAACGTGTCTATAATTTCCTTTTGATTTTTGGGTATGTTTAGAACCCGGTAATTTCTTTTTTTTTAAGAAAGCAATGAAATTACTACAAGTGACCTGCAAAATCCCCTATTTCAAATGGGATCTTAAAAAATTATTAGTGCAAGGTACATACTAATTGGTTCTTTCCAAATTGCAAATAGGTGCTCTTCTATGCCTTAAAAGAAACGCTATAGATTGTAAAACTCATGAGGTTATTGACATGTGTACGCATATTTTCTTTTTTAAAAAAGTATGAAAACACTTTTAAAAAAATATTGTTACATAGTACTGGCTCGCCTTTCACGAGTTATCTGAGTCTTGTATTAGTTTAATATTTTCCATAAGTCAATGTATATTATGTTTGAATGGGAGTTAAATTGGGTAGGAAGGGAAGAAATATCTCAATAGAAGGACCCAGTTTGGGCTGTCTTTTTAACTGTAGAAAGTAGTTACATAGGGCATGTTCTTTCGGCTACGGTTAATGGTTTTTGCCTCTAGAGTAAGCGCTTATGTGAATGAACCAAATACCGATAAGCCAATAAGCTGCTTTGTAAAGACTATCGCGATAAGTCGCTTCGAAAAGACGACGAAGAAGTCGTCTCATTTGTTTATTTGTTTGTTTGGAGGAAGCTATAAACCATACGATCGAAAAAATATGGCTATAACCTCCGATGGGTAGGTTTTTTTATTAGTTATTTATTCATTATTAAATAGACTTAGGGGGTAAGAAAAGGAAAGGTCTGGAGTGTGCAAGATGATAGGGAAAAAGAAAAGGAGAGAAAAAAGAACGCACTTTTTTGGGGACATGTTATAGGAGGGTTGGGAAGAGGGAAGGGGATGGAAGATGCAGACCATGCACATGCCTGCACATGGTGGACTAGCCCCACTTGGACCCTAATAACACCCAAATAGTCCTCATTAATGCCAAATATTACTCCTGAAGAAAAAGGTGGCATTCCCATTCACCAAAGAAGACTTCTTAATCAAGTTCTTAACTAGATTTTAGGGGTTAAATATAACATCAACTCTTACAGGATACATGGTTTAGGTTAAAGGATTGTTCTAGGCTTTGTATATGGTAATGTCAATGAAAGCATCTTATAATGTGAAGTTACATCCTTGCATGAAAAGCACATTGTGTAATTACGTAAAGGTATGAACTCTAAACCTTTTTTAACCTTCTACTTTTGTGAGAAATGACTTAATGGGCCTGTTCTTTTTTGTTCAGTTTATAGCTTATGGCTGCAGCTTATGACTTTTGGGTTGTTTGCAAGAGAGAATACGGAAGTAACAGAAACTCACATACGATTTTAGCCGATATAAATAAAGTCACTATAGTGTGTACTGCAATTAACTTATAAACCCCATTTTAAAAATATGCTCTATTTGAAACCTAGTTACTATAGAAAAACAAAAAAAAAACAGCTTTTAAAAGCTTAAAAAGAACGAGCCCAATATAAAGCGTCATAAGAAAAGACTTGAACAAAACCATAATATTAAAAGTACAGAGTGTGTGGAGTCTGGACATCCTGTACGTATTTTTAATTTCTTCAATACTTTTGCCAAAAAGTATTGTTTAAAAAATCAATTAGCTATTCATATGAGCAATTATTAGTTCCCTTGCATATATCCGTAGCTTTTGCTCTTGCATTGTGAAATCCCCACAAAATATGAGACTCATCTAAAGATTCTACTGAATGGAAATTGTACTAAATTTTTATTGCTGATCCGACAACAGATTTGATTAAATAAACAAACAGAAGATACTTTTGTTTTAATTATAACTAAATCTTATCTGTACTTCAGGTTCACAGTGGCCTATTAGAATTTGCACATCAAAACAAAAATTAACAAGATAATCTTATTGACTAATTAACTTGGCCATACTATTAAGCAATATACATGTTAAATCAGTTATTGCAAACATAACCAAATGTGTTTAGACATAACTAAATGTGTCAATCAGATGATACAACAAGGCAACAGGAATGTTGAAATCTGCAAGCTAGAGAGCAGGGATGTATAGTATGATTCTTGCACTAACAGCTTTGCACGTGTTTCCCCATTAGCAAGAGGTTCCTTGACTTTGTTGGCAGTGGTACTTCATGGCAGGGCATTTGAGTGCAGTGGCAGTGAGCCAGTAACATGGAAGCATGATTTGTAGCTGTGGGGGCATGCCCACTAGCTTTCTTCCACACCATTCTCCTCTTTGCCTCAAAATAATAATAATAATAATAATAATAATAATAATAATAATAATAATAATAATAATAATAATAATAATAATAATAATAATAATAATAATAATAATAATAATAATACCACTCGCATGGCATCCACAGGGAGATTACTAATCCCATAAAAGCTATATATGCATTTCCATCTGATTTATTACTCAGTTCATTTTAGAAAAATACAAAATGAAATATTTTAATGCTCTCAATTATATATGTTTGTCCTCAAGACAAAGCTGAAGTGCTTGGAAAAGAAAAATTGGTATGCTTTTGGACAAATGTTTATTGATTTTTTTATGAAACAACTCCTCCAAGGCTCCAGCTAAGTTCTAAGCCCAGCTAGACTGGGTTCAGGTTCAACCTAAACTAGATCTGCATTCTAATTTTGAAACTATGCGTATGAGATTGCAAAAGCTCCAAGCAACAAGTGCGCAAGTGCAACTTGATTTCTCTTTCCTACAAACATCATGTGCCCCTTCTACTTGAGTTTGTTTTGCTCCGTCTAATTTGGCCAAAATTGTGTTGCCTGCACTAGATTTGACTAGTGTTTGGTTTGTGAAAAAAAAGATGTTTTACCGAAATGTGGCAGGTTAATTTCAATCTTTTTCCCAGAATGAGGACAGATTCAAGAAGCCAAACTGGTGGCCAAAATTTGGTCACATAGAGAAAGAATTTAGTTGCAAGTATAGGGTACCGTAGGTTGTAAAGAAAGCACACACAACAGGCAGATACATGTTGCATATATTGAAACATTCTGTAATATGTTCCAAAGCATGAGTTACTTGTTAATGAGACAGTGGATTCCAATGTACCTGCAAAACGTAAGAGTTCTGCAATAGTAAGTAGCCAGCTCCTCTAGTAGTGAAGGACTGAATCGAAGGAGAAGCATTGGATGGTAATAGACGTAATAGAAATGAGTAGTACTCGACTATTTTATATGTAAACTACACAAATTTCATGCTTGAATGGTACAGACGTCTAACAATATTCCAGTCTAGCAGCTCGAACGGTGAACATTAGTTTTTTGCGTGGTCGTTTGGTCGACCAATGCAACAACATGCTTCCCAAATATTGTTTCTGAAAATTACTATGAGAATATATATATATATAGGACGAGTGTTTCATGCACCATGGTGCCTAGGCACCAATATCAATACCCGTTGATTTGCTTTGAGATTCGCAACGTTTGATGTGGGTATCTTCATATACCCATAAAAAGGTATATTTGAGATATCAAACTCAGAAAAATTTAAATTCAACTTCAGTTTAATTAGTTTGAACTATTTTTATGGTATATATCATCTGTAGTTGCATTGAACTCAAAAGTAGTTCAAACTAGTTTGAACTGAGTTCAAAACTAACTTACCATAAATATATCAAGGGTATAAAATATTTTCATACCCAAACTCAAAAAATTATCAATCATACACGTGTATCGGATGTTGGTGCCTAGGCACCATGGTGCATTATGTAATTTTCCTATATATATATATATATATATATATATATATATATATATATATATATATATATATATATCATGCCTATGCTTGACTACGAACAGACTCATTGGACCCATTGTACGCGTGCCCGGTCGTCCTTTGATAAGCACCCATAACCAATCTCCTGTTTACCTCTTTTCAAAGTTTGATATGGATATGTAACCTCTCTTCTATGGAATTGTACTGACATGTCCAAATAACATGGGAAACATGCACTTATTTCCATGCATATACTACACACCTGGTAATTCTACGCAAGCAAAGAAAAGTTGATCAAGCCAACATAACTAGTCTCTTAAGACGAGAGCAAATCCAATCTCGTCGAGTTTATCATTCCTCGAGCTCTTGGCTTAGGGAAGACCTAATCTTCAGTAAGTTGGACACACTGTATGCAACGAAGTGCCGCTGAGTTCGATCTAGCATTTAGTGGAAGGCCGGCATAGCAGCCTGAAAGACATTCTAGGTACCAGGTAACTTTGTCAAGCCATAAAATTGTAATTTGCCAGAAACAAAGTAGCATAAGCCATAAAACCAGCAAAGTATCGTAGCAACAACACAAGGCAATTTCCTCATGTTAGCACAGAGATCATGTTAGCATCAGAATCCAACAGCCAACATAGGGGGGTGGCCCCTTAATCTCTGGATGGGATGGCACACAAGGCAATGCATTGAGAGCTACACACTAGTCAATAGGGCTGTACCATGCTTAGGCTGTCCCTGGAAGCACATGTTGCTATTCAGGTGCCCTTGGCATGCAGACACATGGATGGGCTCCTCCTGTCCAGCCAAAGCCATGCCATCTCTCCTTTCAAGAATTACCAGAGATCTGAAGAGAGCCTCCTCTCACTGGGACCCGTGCCTGCTGGCCTCCCTTTCCTGCCTGAAATTTGGATGCAACTCGGGAGATTGGTCAAACTAATCAGGTACTTTTTGAGGGGGTTTCTTTTTAATGTTTGGTTCTTGGGTTACTAGCTAGGATGTGCTGCATGCACTGCTAGCTCCTAGTTAATCTGCACATGCCATTCATTCCAAAAGGCTAAGATTGCTTTCCTGTTTACAAACTTGTTCAGATCACTGCTTCTACTTTTCTGTAACTTCTTTTTACCTGTAAAAGCTTAGAACATCGATTAGGATGGAAGGCAAAATTTTATTTGACCAATGAGCTAATTAATCAAATATTCACAGCGGCGGGAAGCTAGAGAATCGTGTGATAGTCCCTCTAGGGTTGGAAACGAGTCGAGCTCGAACGAGCTTGGCCTTTTAAGCTCGAGCTTGGTAGAAACACAAGCTGAGCTCAAGTTGGGATTCAAGTTTGGACCTGGGCTCGAGCTCGGCTTGGCCTAAGCTCGAGTAGACTTGAGCTCTGCTTGTTGAAACTCGATAACAATTAAAATAATTTATTATGCACTATTTTTCAATAATAAAAAAATTGGAGTTCGAGCTCAGCTATAGTAATCTCGATAACAGTCAAAATAATTCAAACATATACTAATTTTCAACAATAAAAAAACTCAAGATCGAGTTCGGCTCAAGTAAACTCGGTAAGAGTTAATATGTATCACTATTTAAGTTCGAATCAAGACTCGCGAACTATTTGAGCGCTTGCGAGCACGAGATCAAGCTCGAGTTTGGCTCGTTGAAAGTTTGACCCGAGCTCAAATCGAGCCTAGAACGAGCTGAACTCAAATAGCTTACGGGCTTCGAGCTTTTTTTATAACCTTAGGGCCTGTTCTTTACCTCAAAATCTGGCGGCTTTTGGCTTTTGCTACAATACCTAACTTTCAAACGGAGTATTTTCTCAAGACAGGGTCTACAAGTTAAACGATCTACACGTTGAAAGCCCAATATCTGTACCAGCCAAAATCGCAAGTGAGTATCTGTCTCTCCGTAATCTGTACCATAAACAGCCAAAATTCAAAAATTTCAGCCAAAAATCATAAGCCGCAGACGAAAAGAACATGCCCTTAACTCCCTCTATTCCATACCGTCAAACCTTTTAAAATTTGACCGCTAATAGATTTAAAATTATCTAGATTGGCTATATGAAAATTACATTATTAGATTTGTCGTTAAAAATATTTTCATAATATTATAATTTTACTAATATATCTTAGTGTAAAGTTGTAAAAAATAGCGATCGAAATCGTATTTCAGACTTCAGAGACCATAATAATTAAAAATATTAAATAAAAAAGAACGAAAGGAGTAACTCAGTGCATGGTTAAGACCGTTTTTTATTACATAAGGTATTGATTGATGGTTCAATTCCTACACATGTGCAAGGGTGAGTTAAGAGGTCTTCTGAAGAGATTTGACTCAATTTCTTAACCTCAAGTTTTAAGGAAAAAAAAACATGCATGTGTCCCCATGTGCCAGATGATAGAGATGTAAAGAGCTCCAAAGGCTGCCCTACTAGATTCTATCATCCATGCCCCTACTTTGGGTGCAAATGGAAAAAAGATTGGTCATACCAATCAGATTTGTCCACTCGGACCTGGACTAGTGGACTGCATATGAATGATGCTTTCCTCTGTAAACTTGCACATCAGCACATGCTTCTGATTTCAAAAAGATAAGCTTGGTTTTATCCAAGGTAGCAAGGGCCAAATTGCTTTGTTTAGTCTTCCCAACCTCTAATGCTTGCTCCCCTTGAAACATGGGGAGGGGCTTGTCACCTCTGCTTATCCTGCTGCTCTTATCCTCTGCTACAGATTGTGCTTAGTGACAAACAAGGATTTGGTGATAGAAAAATTTGACTACCGTGCCAAAGGTGATTAGTCAGCAGTCAGCACATATCCAACTTATTCCCTATTATCTTAACTTTGGAGATAATGTTAGAAGGAAAATATATAACTCTATGCTCTACCTAAAACGAAAATTGCTCAAATTTGAAAGTTCATTTTGAAATTTTCGCCACATTTTTCCCAACCCTTATTGTATATTTGGTTACTCACAAATCCAGACTTGCAGCTCCGATCTTTTGCAGCATCAACAAACAAATCCTGCCAAATCAGCCTTTGAGTGCCCCATTTGTCTGCACCCTTCACATGTCATTCACCCTTGCAGCTGCGGTATAATTGACCTTGCGGCTGCAGTACAATCGATGAATCATCTTCTTCTGGTTGTTTCCTATGCTTGGCACTCCACTGTAGAGAGATAACGGCTTTGCAGTGTACACAAACGTCCTATTCCATTCCTGCATCCACTGTATTAAGTTAGATGACTCATATATATAGTCTTTTATAATTTAGAAAAATACACTATAAAGAATTATAAATAAATCCTAATAAGATTAAAACTCCTACTCCTATTTAGATTAGGATTCCTACTTTAAATTGGAAAAAGGCTAGAAGCGACTACATAAACCATGAAGAGGAACAAAGCAAATAAGCAATCAATCTTACTCATCCAAAACAGAGGGCGCACGAGAAGATTAGATGGCAGGATATTCTTTAGCACTAGATTCTTATATAGGGCAAGAATATGAGAATCTTAAAAGATTTAAGAGGGTTGTGAGTGAACGACAATCTCTTATACTCTTTTGAGATTGTACTTAAGAAATTTACGGTCGACTTCGCCAAATATTTTATCTCTCATTATGGTTGTTTTAATATCGTTATTTTAGTTCTCTTTGCGAGATTCATCTTCTTTGTTCTTGATACCATGCACGCTCATAATGTATCTCACAAACTCTGATCAGATCTGAGGGCTACTGCACATAAGGAGTATCAGAGTGTAACAACTGGTATCAGATTATAACAAGGATTCTATTCAACCTGCTCATCGGTACTGTGTGATTGGTCCCACTACGTCTTTTTTCTTCCAGCAGCTCGCACCTTTGTTTTTGCGTATGCTAGATTTTGTAACCATCTTTGCGGTTTCACACATAATTGCAAAAGAGATCTAATTACCTATCGTTGATGACAAGATTTCCTTCTCTTGATTAGGATTTTTATCAGACCTCCCATTGGTTACTCCACCTTTAAGATTATTCTTTAATCGATATTGATCTTGATTTTATGTCACCTAACACTTTACCAACCTTCTCACAAATCAGATTAATCTAGTTTTGGCTCTAATACCATGTATTACACTCTGATACATCTTCTCTTTTTGATATATACTAATTATAGTGTAATAATGAAATTAATTAGTTGTGTAATCATATGATATAATTATTTTTATTAAGATTTACTAGTGTAATTATCGGCATCAAATAAGCCATCATTTGCTTTAAGGGTAATTTAGATATTTGCCTAATTAACTCAGCTAAAAGCTCCAGTCGAATCAAACACCTCCCACTCTCAGCCGTTTCACTTTCAATCACTATTGTTCCAAAGCTAAATGACCGAGTAAAGAACCAGAAGCTCCCGCCGTTTCAAACGGCCCCATAGTACTTAGTACATCAAATGTCATCTATTGACCGTGCGTGTCAACAAAACTTAGCTATCAATGGAAGGCGAGCACTTCCATTCATCCTTCAACACTTTCTTAAGCCCCATTTTGCGACGACGAGGGAATCTTGCAAGAATCCTAAAGCCAACATTCCGAATAGATCCAACATTCTACTCGAGCATTTCAACAGAAATATGCTCTCTACAGCCTGCAACATTTGCCCACACCAACACACCATTCCCTGCAGTAATATGCCTTCCTGAAAACAATGCCTGGCAGGTTTGGCCTAGGTTTCATCAGGCAGCCTGAAAGCTGTGTCTCATCATGTGTCCTCCATCTGACGCCCCTGAGGAAAGGATCATGGAGGCCTCCAGTTGAAGGACCATGCATGAGCACGACGTGCCATCATTCCCTCGGAGTCCGTGGCCGCCGCGCATGCCGTCGTCGTCTTCTACCATACATGGAACCGTTGGTGATGACAGGATCTCACGGCAGGCGTCGCTGTGGCTGCAGTCTTCTTCTCATGTTTGGTGTGCGTCGAATCCATGGAGCAATATCTGCATTTGCAATTAGCATGTACACATCGGCGTTGGGCTTGGACTAGACCAGTGTGCCAGATATACATATGACATGATCATGTATTGTATATACAGCTCATTTGACCTCTCCATCACTCATTGGTGGTCACCAGGCTGAGCAACACTGGTCAACAGGATCTGTTCTGGGTTTTCTGGCCAGCCTGTGTTTTGGTGCGTGATAATTAATCTCGGCCGACATATACTGTTTGGGAATAATGGCTGCATGGGGACGTTCTCTCCAAGTACCTGCGTATTAGCGCGTGTTTAATTAGTTTCCTGTTGGAAAAGAGAAAGGGAAAAAAAAATCCCGACCTGTCAATTGACGTATGTTTTCTTGTGAACGAAAGTCAACCATGTAACAACCACTGCAAAACAAATTATACGGAATGCCCCATCACACACAATTTATGAGGAACTGTATATGCTGTTATTACCACATACAATTTTACAAATGTGACCATTTACTGTCTATGATACCCAACTATCACAGACGGTTCGTATTAGTAACCGTTTGTGATGATTCACATATAGTTATTAACACAAACCATCAGTGATAATTGCAGATATCACAGACGTTTATTAATATTAACCGTCTGTGATACTTCACAAGCGGTTATTAATACGAATCGTCTGTGATGATTACGTATTACACACGGTTCGTGGTTGGATGTGTCTGGGATACACCGCGTTATTAATTAATACCTAGCCAGATCGGTCCCGACAGATCTATCTTCATTGCGCTGCATTGAAAGAGGCGGTCGGCTTTAGGGAGTTTGCTGAAAGCATTCTGTTTGTAGATCAATTTATTCTTGGTGATTAGATGTTAGTATTACTTCTAATTATATATGTTTTGTAATAAAGAGAGATGATAGATAGACTTAGATCTAGCTTATATATTTAGTAGTTTTCTCTAATTTAAGAATGGATCATTATTCCTAGTTTACTTCAATATATTCTTGGTTGATATATATATATATATATATATATATATATATATATATATATATATATATATATATATATATATATATATATATATATATATTACTTTATGAATAGTACGTAGCTACTTAATTTATATATGGACAATTTATTGTAAGGTGAATGATAGTTATGTGTAAGTATGTATTAGGCTATAGGTAGCTATAGTAGCATTAATAATCCAATTTGGCACTAATTTGTTACATATGTAGCATAGATGGATCGAATCTAGATGTACGTTCAGAACTGTGTGAGTGAAGAGTACATTAATGACGTGTCTGCTTTTAGAAGAGCGGCTGAGCAGGATATGTTGAAGAAGTGGATGGAATATATACACTGTTCATGCATTGATTGCGATAATCTGAAGATGTTTACTAACTCAGCGTAGATTGAAACTCACTTAATTTTAAGGGGTTTCAAAAAGGGGGTATATATATATTGGACCAATCACGGTGAAGACAAGATTATGCAGGAAGGTAATTATAACATCGTCGAGAGAGACAACGATATATTGGTTATGGATTGTGCTTTCGATGAGGATAGGTCGTATGATAACAATCTAGATCAGATGCTATGTGATGCAGAAGGAAACTATAGTGAGCGAGAGACGAATGATCCAAAGGTTTGTCAACCTACTAATAACTATTTCATGATTATCAATATCAATATATATAGTATAAATAACAGGGGTACCATAGTACCCAGGCTCTATGATCGAGACTTTCCATCCATGATTGATTCAGCATGCTAAATCAATAACTTCATTTCCAAATCGATGCTTTTTTTGAATTAATGAATGTTAACAGGTTTGTCTGATATATTATATATCATTGCACTTGCACGCATCTAAAAGCAATCTAAAGGCAGAGAGGCTTGGTGCCCAGACACCATGGTGTCCTATTTCAACGTCTTATATAGAATCTCCATGAAATAGGACACCATGGTGTGTGGGCACCAAGCATCTCTGTCTTTGGATTGCTTTTAGATACGTGCAAGTGCAATGATATATAATATATCAGACAAACCCATTAACATTCATTAATTCAAAAAAAGCATCGATTTGAAAAGGAATTCAATCATAGATGAAAAGTCTCAATCATAGAGCCTAGGCACCATGGTGCCCCTGTTATTTATACTATATATATACCATGGTGTCCAGGCTCCATGATTATAACTTTCCATCCATGATTAAGACTTTTCATTCATAATTAAGACTTTCCATCCTGATATTATATATTATTGCACTTGCACGCATCTAAAAGCAATCCAAAGGCAGGGAGGCTTGATGTCCGGGCACATTGGTGTCCCATTTCATATATATATATATATATATATATATATATATATATATATATATATATATATATATATATATATATATATATATATATATATATATATATATATATATATATATATATATATATATATATATATATATATATATATATATATATATATATATATATGGTATTTTTGCTTATTTTTAGAGGCATGACTATATATATATATATATATATATATATATATATATATATATATATATATATATATATATATATATATATATAGTAGCATTTCCTGTGGTTAGCCGAAAAATAGGAAATAATATAGGTATTCAAATAGCTATCACAAATGATTTGTAACAACAAATCGTCCTGTATGTGATATTCATATATCACATATGGTTTTTAGTATTATCCGTCTGTGATATAAGATATCACAGACAACTTTGTTTCAGAATTGTCTGTCATATATGACATATCACAAATGATATTTGGTATTAGCCGTCTGTGATATACAGATATCATAGACGGCTATGTTTTAGCACCATATGTGATACTTGATATATCACAGACGGTTATTTTGAAAAATTGTCTGTGTTGTAATTGATATAGACGGTTTGAGAGCCGTCTGTGATAAGCACCTATTATCACAAATATATAAATTCAGACATTTCTGAAATCGTTTGTGATGATGGTTTACCCTTTCTGTCGTAATGTAAGAACCTATTTGGATCTAAATACAGTGAGCTTAATTCTAGTTTTGTTTCTTTTGTCGTTAAGTTTGCTCGGAGATCAGCAATAATGTAGCCCGTAATTGTGCTAAGTTTGCTTGTACTCAAGGGGTCCCTTCAAATGGATACATGTGTGCCCTAGTTTTCTAGTTGACAACCTCCGTGCTGATTGTAACCAGACTTTGTTAAGTTAATGAAAACTCACATCTTCCCCAAAATCATTGGCCCCAAAAAATCCCAAAGCAATCCCCTCGACCAAACGTGTTAGGTAGAAATGGTTAGGGCAAGTTTGAATCAAAGGAGAAAACGAAATTCGGGGGATTTGTTCATTTTTCTATGAAATTTCTTATGTTCTAAGCAGTCCCTTGTATCTGCAGTTGATTCCAAGGACATTACCGGGCCCGCGGGAGAACCCAGGCCAAATTTTGTTGAGATTGATGAAGGTTACAAAGGCAAAAGTTGACAGAAAGGCTGTCAACAAACATCAAGAGATCACAAGCATGAGAGGGGAATTCTTGTCACAGGAGTATTGGAAGACACCTGCAGACTTCCACGCCCACAGCTCTTCTTCGATTTACCATTCCATAGGCATCCAGGGATTCCAAAGAGATAAATTCGAGTTTCTGAGCTCAAATCCTATTCTGAGAAGGGAGCAAACATAAATTCATAGGAAAGCGGCAAACATAAATTCATAGGAAAGCTGAAAGCAAAACGGACTGTACTTGCAAAATAAATAATAAACATCAAGATCATGAGATGCGGACTGTGCACTCGAAAATTCAGGTACGGTGCCTTGTACTGCACCGAATTACTCCGCTGTCGGAGGAGCGGCATCGTTCGGGAACTTCTATGCTCCATGCTGGAGAGTTTTCAATCTGCTGGTTTTCCATTACATCTATCAGTCTCTCCAGCCGAAAAACTAGCAATACTTCAGAGAGCAATAAGTTCAGAATTATCAGATCACATGAACGAATAGAGTCCTTTTAAAAATCTTTATCCTTTCAAAAAAAATGAATAAATACAGGTTAAGACTGTTGTTGGCCATGTGGTAAATACTTTCGTAAATCTCACTGACAAGTAGCCCCTTTTGAATTCTAACCTTCATAGTCGACCCCATCCACCAGTTAGTGTTTTAAAATTTGTCCAAAAGTTTGCTCTTGGGCATGGCAAGACTTGCCGATTGCCATGCTATACCATAAATTTAAGGAAAATTATTAGATCATATGGCTAGATTTAAAATATTTATGATGATAAATAATTGACAATATTATTTATTGATGTAATATGAGGCATGTAGCGTCTGTAGACTCATATCGGTCAAGTTGAAAAGAACTTGTGCCGAGAAAAGATGTTGTTTTGGTCTTTACATATGCAAGGTAACTCGGAGACGATCATGGTCTATAGTAAGGATTAGGAGATAGCTTGGTGCAAAGTCATGGGTGGGTTCTTTTGGACTAATAGCTTGGTGCAAAGTAATAGGTGGATTCTTTTGGACTGATGGCTTATGACTTATGCCTTAAATATTTGAATTTTGGTGTTTGCGAGAGGTAGTATGCACAAGAAAATAGTCGCATGCTATTTTGGCTGGGACATCTGAATTCAGTACACTTTTTTTATTACAATCTTCTTATTAACCCTACCTTGAAAAACGTATCATTTAAAAGTTAGTTACTATAAACAGTACGAGCATAAGTCGGCTTTAAGCCTTGCCGAACCTGCGCATGGTTCAGATGGTTAATGATGCTGGAGGAGACAGTTGTGTTTGAGTTGAGGCGTGTAGAGATTAAAAATAGATGATACGTGTTGGAGCTATGGTGGTGCAGGCCGGAGGTTACGACACATGACAAAAGTTGAAAACCCGTGTTACGTAAGGGTTTTGAGTCCCGTATTTTTTGAAATTAGATAAGAACTCATGATTTGGATCCTAAACTTTAAATAGATATAGAGTAAAATGTTAACTATAAGGCTAAAAAGATGCGATTTTCATATTAAAATTTAAGAGGTGCTAAAAGGATACTTCGTAAGCATATACATAAAAATCTAGCAATAAAAAATCAATCCACTGTGGTTGCATCGCGGTTTTCTCTCCAAGCAGCAGCGTGCATCACACGAAGCCAACAGATAACAGGCCAGGTTGTCCCTCGCGCTAGATCATTAGATCTTTAATCCAATAGTTCTAAATTTGAATGACAGTTAAGAAAAAAATATCCGGATGAGGTTTAACAAGATCTACTGTGGTTGCATCGTAGTTTTCTCTCTCCAAGCAGCGTGCATCACACGAAGCCAACAGAAAAGAATCTTGTGGAGACGACAAGTGTAGAGGTGTTCGTCCTTGTGCCATCCATGACTTGAAGACGCCCCATCAACAGCAGGCGCGGGTCCCACGAAGTGGCAGGCCATCTCACGGGAAGGGAGGAGCCGTGCGCCGGCGAGGACCGTGGCACACACGGGCCACGTTTTAAGCGGTACAAAATTTTCTTGTGCTGTCTGTCTTCACGTCAACAACACAGAGAGAGGAAGCGAAAGCGGCATCTTCGTTTTTTAATCTGCTATAGTACCCTGTATTATTCGTTACAGTGCCACACACTATTTACTATAATACTAAAAAATTATTCTCTTTTGCTAGTGGCTAAGCCAGGAACAAAATCAAAGGTGAGCTAAGACGCTAAGTTAGATTGTCACAAACATAATATCTTACTATTGTTCAATTCAAATTTATAAATAAATAGAAGAAAAACAAAGAAAAAAAGAGAGAAATATAATGAAAGTAACTTAGTAATAGAAAGCGCATCTCAAAATATATAAATATACTTCCGGTGAGTAGACATCAGCTATCTGCATATCAAAAATAGTAAAATTAGTGATACAGTAAATACTTATAAATTATCAATAATAATGTCATTAGGATTAAATTCTACTCGAAACTTGTTTAGTTGAGTTGCGCAAAAAATTGGTTGCGAGAGTATACTAGAATTGCTTGCGAAATAGTTACGCAAAATTCGTTTTTTTATTATAGCAAATCTATCAATAAAATATGACACATCAATTCTTATCAAAACACATAAATCATAATTTTAATTTTAATCTCTAGTTGATCAATTGCAATGATACAACATCTATATAATCTCTAAGAATTCTCAATGTGAATAACTCAATACAAATTATGCAGAATAGTAGCATGAAGAAATTTTACCCTTTGGTCAGTCGTCGCCGTCTCGGTCAGTCGGTCGTCCAACTGTCCAAGAGACCAAGACTCTCCAAGACTCCAATCCAATGATCCAATTCCAATCCAAGCCTGAAGCCTCTGAGTCTCCAAGACTCCAGCTCTCCAAGCCAACTTAGCCAAGGGCCAACCGACCGAGTGAGTAGTGAGTCCAGTGACCAACCACCGACAACCGTCAAATCAAAAGCGCGAGCGTCCCCAATTCCCTATTTCCCCACTCAGCATCTCGACCGGCCCCTTCCTGATCCAATCCGCGCAAGGCAGCCGAGCCACTTCCCAGCTCATGCCGCCTCAAACACGACGACGATGCCTTCCCTCAGCAGCACTATGCAAGTAGCCAGCGGTGGCCCAGCAACTCCCAGCCTCCCCTTCCCCTCTTCACGCTTCAGCGTCGGCGCAGGCCACAAAGCCTCAACCTGCAAGGCCGCAAAGCGTCGCCCGCCCACCGGGAGCCTCGGATCTACTCGGCCTCGGCTGCCGCCAGCACGGATCTACGCTCCGCCGCCGCCAGGTGCGTGCACAGACCCTCCTCTCTCCCATGTGTGTATCGTGTGCGTCTATGCTGTGGAGGGCTACTGGACTGTGGATTGTTCGGGGTGGACTATTGGACAGTGTTGCGTCTGTGTGCCGTCTACTAGACTGTGTCTCGTGTGGACTACTGTGTGTGCCAGCCCAGCTTGGGGGGTGTTTGGGGCGGGCCACAGGGTGGGCTGAAGCCTAACGAAGCCCACCCGGTAGCTTTGCCCCTGCCCTTTGCTGTTTTTTTGTGTGTTCTTATTGTGTTGGCAGGTTGGACAATTAGAAAATAGTATGTTTGAGAAAAAAAATTCCGGTGTGAATTACAATCATTCACCCCCTCTTTGATTGCCTACATGGGTACACTCATTCTTTCCCCTCTTAAAGAGTGTTCGTATTAGCTATGGTTGATAATTTTTAACTAAAAATAAATAGTAGTGACTAAAAAAGTAGCTTTAGAAGGAAGGCAAGCGGTGGAAAAAGTGAAAGAGAGATGCATACGCGAGATGGGAGTGAGAGGAGTAGGATGCGTGATGCGTCTATAACCCCTACCTTATCCTCAGAGCAAGACGAGAGCGTAAGTAGTGGAGAAACCACTTCAGATGCCAGATGTTCATATTGACTTAGAAGTTAATACAAATACCCCCTAACATAGCTCACTTCATATTGACTTAGAAGTTAATACAAATACCCCCTAACATAGCTCACTCCTTACAAAACCTAAAGCTGAAAATCTCTCAGTGCTCTCAACAGGTATACATCGTCTAACTCACTATGGTCCTATTCTTTTTGGTTTTTGGATTCTCTAGAAGATAAAATGACAAACGTCAAAATGTGGTAGTCGCTTGAAGCGAATTTTTCAAATAGCTTTTTGAGCCTAAAACAATATGCGTCATTCACGTCAGCGTCTCCACCGTCCGTTACTGTGTTGCAAAGTATAGATAAAAACTATTAGCCACTACCCAAAACAGCACCCCCTATCTGTGATCTCGTGCAGCTTGAAGTACCTACGGCCTTCCCCATGACTCCACAGGAGAGCGATTCATGTACTTCTCTGCACTGAATCAGTTGTTGATTTTGCTGTAAGTTGGGGTTCGGATCATATGGTGTCAAGTATAGCAATACGGAACGGATTCTCCTACAAAAGTCATTTCGTTGAGCTCAATATGCAGTAAAGAGCATCCTTTGAATAAGCAATCAGTCTTAGGGAAAATAAAAAGGCAGAAGCGCAACTATCAGAGAGATTCGTTAAAGCATAGGTGCCAGATAAACTTGATCTGAACATGGAGTATCACCAATGAGCTTGTTGCATGCACCCAAGCGTGTAGGGGACAATGAAATTTCTGTTCGCACACATGCGCACGCATGCTTAAGTCTAAACTATCACCTACAGGAAACACTACAAAAATAACAAAATCAAACTGGTAGAACTGTAGAAGAGTGCCGTTATGAGTTTAAGAACAGCAACCAAGTTCATCCAAACAACTGAAATAGTAGGCCATAATGCCAACAGCAACATGCAACTAGAGCAGAGGTTCATGTGAAATAACAATCCTTGTCAGACCACAACTTGGACAACTCCAAATTTGTCTGTAACCATTGAGGCTTTATTAATCCCACGTGGCATTCGATGTAGACGCAAAAAAGTGGGCGTGGCTGGGCATAAACTGTGAACTCCATAAATGTACGAAGAAAAGATCTAATTTACTCATATGCTTAAGGGTTCTCCTATAACATTTCGTTCATCATCTGAGTCTAAAGTGCTACCATCGTTACATCATATTACCTTTTTTAATAACTGCTAACTAATTTAAGAAAATACGACTTTATTCATAATGTAAAGAACACTTACATCATATCATTTTAAACAATGATTCTAGTATACCAATAGAGTTTAAACATACTAACAAAAACTGATATGTGAAGTGTTGCGAATATGTGAAGTTATTCATGTGCTACTCCCGCCCGTGCATATCGTCCTCAACGATCACCTAAAAAACAAACAAAGCAAGAGTGAGTCCGGAAACTCAGCAAGTACACGATAAAACAGTGGCGTTAACATACCAAGTTAATAATTTTCATTTCCGTGAACAGTACATCACCATCTCTGTAACTATTTCGCAGTTGTCACTTTCATGTAATGCAATGCAATGTATTTGTAACTGTATCACTGTTCTATTCTGTTTTCATGCAATGTGATGTGATGCGTCTGTCACTATAGCTTATATCGGTATAGTGAAGTGTTCACCGTCGATGAACCACTCAATCCCCGTCCTCTTTTATATAGGAATCTAAACTCCACTCCTGTGGAGTACCTACTGGAATAGGTCTTGTTGGCTGTGTATGAGTGCAACACGTAATGCAACACGCTTTCAATGTTAGCATTTAATTATAAGCAGAACTCATCAAAGTATGATTAGCATGTAATCATAACTACGGTAGAACATGGCATGAAAGACACAAAATACCAATCATTCACCATAATCCACTATTCTACCATACACTTACTTGTTAACCAAGCGGAGCAACATGCGGACGGCGTCAATCAAATAAAATAAATTATTTTATTCTTGTTTTCCCTCTGGTGGTATTACATCCCCTAATGATGAGTCCCATACCCATTGCTAGTCCTCGCAGTCAATAACATGGGACCGAATTATTTGTGTTTTCCGAGCAGTAAGGCAAGCCTTGAATGGCCTGGTATATACAATGCAGCTCATTATGGGGATTGCTTGGACCATGGACCATCAACCTAAGCGTTGTTCACATGGTAGTAGAGAAGAAGAAATCTCTACAGTACTGTTCAATGATTAGCAAGGCACTGGGTTTTGTCAATTGTCAGCCTTTTTATTTCGCATAGGGTTGGCAAGCACAATAGAGTCACAAGCACAGTAGTCACAGTTTGTTCTTTTATTGAGGTTTTCAACCACATGCCCTCCAAAGGTACAGTACTACAATTACTAGATGTATTGATGTTTTTCATCAAATACCAAACATGACATACATACTAGACAAAAGTCTTATGTGAACTGCTTGCCCAACTGAGAAGCTTCCCTGATATATTTAAAGCTTGTCATTAGACTGTGTAATGCCTGAGTGGACAGAAAGGGATGGATGTGCTCAGGTCGGTATATTGAGATAGATCCAGCTCAGAGAACGAGCTAAAATGTTAACTCCAGTCGGTCCTATTGCATATTATAATTCACTAGAAATGGCTGTATACACACGTACAAAAGATGTGCTTACCTAACCCAGATAGTTTCCACTGGATTGCGGAAGGAAATGCCATGGTAGGGAAAAGGGCAGTTCTTGTTTTTCTCTTTTTGAAAAAAACAGTTAAGTTGCTCTCGTGTGTCAGTTATATCTCATTTTCATTTACTTTCCAATCCATAAGTTCCCTGTAAGTACCATATGACGCACGTGAACGCTGTTTATCGTGCTTTTCATTATCTTTTGTACAATATTTCAATGATTCAGTACTTGTTTGATGAGTCGAGTGACTATAATACCTGTAATGCATGATTTTACTACTAATGTAGAAGGTAAAAAGGGAAGGAAAGAATATTTCAAAAAAGAACAAAATGCCAAATCATATCTCATTTATGGGTTCAAAGCCCACTCCGATGCAAGAATTTTGTTTGTTCTTTGCATGAATTAGTACAATATCTTATAGGAACCCTCTGGTAATAAAGCAACCGATCAAAAAATTTACGCGCTATTTTTTGTACTGTGCTCGATCTGAACCAGCAGCCAATATTTTCCCCCTCACGAATTGGCAGTTGTTATTCCGTGTGGATGCACATGTGAGTTGCTTGTTTCAGACAGATTAACAGAAGTAATCACGGGATTTTGGTAAGCATTGCTGGCTTTACCATCTTCTCTTCTCCTGGATCCATAGATGCAACGCCAGTGTTAAAAGATGTCTAAGAGCTGAATTGGCATCAGGTAACCCAACATTTCAAACTGATTATATACTTGCTCAAAGAATGGAACAAGTAATAACCCATGCAAACTATCATACTTCTGTCACTTCAGAGTTGTATTCTGAATACGAGTTCTGAAGTTCTGAATGCACATTGAGTAGTAAGAACAGAACAAGTAAACATTACGAGGCAGAGGAAGAAGAAACTAAACTACTATAAATTTGAACTTTTGGAATTACGCAGTAAGAGATATATCAAATAATGTATATTATCACAAGAATATATATAACTATAAACAAAGATATTTACACGTAAGATCACAAGGGCTCTTTCTTCATATCGAGCCAAAGAAGCAGCCTTCGAGGGCGCCCAAGAAACCTAGCCTTCCATGCAGGCTCCTCACTTTCATAAACAAATCCACTCTTCTTGTACAGTTTTTGCGCTGCTTCATTATGGATGGCAACATGGACATACAAATCTGTTATGCCTGCCAAAGTTTTGCATATGCATGCAACATGAGCACCGGTGTCACAGAACAAGAAGCAAGCTCAAAGGGGGAAAGAAGTGAAGTAATTGTGCTACTTCTATCAACCCTCTTAAATCGCTGTGGAACATGGTACAATTCTTTCAGCAGAAAGCAATCGGGCATCTTTAATAGCAACTTTTATTTTGAACATTTCTCAAACAATAGTGAAAGAACAAGTCTGGTAATGGATGCTTAAACCTGAACAGAAGTTAAGCAGGTTTTTCATATAGTCAAAGACTCAAACAGACCACAAAAAAAATATGGTCATGTTGGGGGCAGTCCGACCACCAAATACCAGCTAAGAATAAGTACAGCATCACGTAAATGCTTACAGCAAATGAATTAAGCAGTAAATATAATGAACTTACCCCATTCACGAGCAAGTTTTTTAGACTTGTCAACCAATGCATAGCCCAGCCCATTTCTTTGGAGCTCCTTGGCAACACAGACGTTGCTCAGATACGCCCTTGTATGGTTTGGTTCATTTACCTATTAATATGGATTGATTATAACACAATATTAGTATATTACAATTCTTTGAAGAAGCAACAAAAGGATTTTTTTAATTCATCAAAATCAGCATTTTGCATCACGTTTATACTTAGACAATCAAATATATCCAGGCATACAACAGGATATTCGAAATGGCAACTCATGCTCTATGTAAATCACCATTTGATGCAAAAATAAGAAAATAAAAATGCGAGTGGAAATGAAAAGCAACTATTGCAAAAATTCAGTTAAGTCCAGTGAACTCTCACTCTGTTGGAAACTGGAAACAACCAAGAGGTGTTGAAAGCAAGTCCATTAATCTAAGTTACAACATTAAGCAAAGTCCGTATTTATTCCATGACAATCTCCTATAGCATTCCAAAAAAGAGAGAGAATCAATTAGCTTACCCCAGGCCTCTTTCCAGTCAGTTCATCTGGTAGCCAAAGACACTGATTCAGGTCTAAACTACCAACTACTATTCTTTCTTCCCCATCTTCCACAAACTGCATGTATCAGATTTCAGAGGTTAAACTCTAGCATCCATAGATTAATACTGTTACAAATGAATATAACTGACTCTAGTGTAAAGAGATCAGAAAACAATATGTGAGCCAGGAGAGGTGAAGTGCAAAAAGAAATGCACAATGAAGAGTGCAACTTTGATCTAAAAGAACAAATAACAAGTACCACCAAGCTCAGCAGCACAATTTGGCATGTTATTTTTTTATGCTTTCTGCATTAACAAAGAGGGATCATAAAAATGAAACACAGTGAGCCCAAGAAAATGCACTTCTCAATTTTCATTGTTTAAGTTTTCTAGCAAGCGGAACATATGAAAATTCTCAAGGCAATAAAATGCTTTTGTCTGTCAGATTTCCATGATCTAGCCAGGCAAAATGGAAAAGAACAAAGCCCAAATTAATGTTCATTTGAGGGCATAACATCTATATACCATTATACCTTACATGTAGAACAAAGCTCCTCTGCTGACATCAAGGACGGCAACAGTGGTACCGTCCCATTTAAACAAGAAACTCTTTGAAAATTGATCATCTTCCCAGAAATCCGATCTTGTAATGCTTCATACTCCCTATCTGCCAGAGCTTTTCTGTGATCCTAATAGAACTTGAAAATAAGTAAAATTAAATTATTAATGAATCATTATGATTGTTCACAGGTTCAGTGGCGTACGCAGGGAAAAAAGGAAAATAAAATGCATGGAAAGTATAGAAGGAAGAGATACTAAAAAGATTTAAGGAAAACATTATGATTCATAGTTCAAATAAGGTGGCATCGTTTTGCAAATATGTAAGCAGTTTACGCTAAGTGCGAGAATGGACTTGGCCAGAAGGGAGTGATTTTCACCCCAAAAAAAATTAGAAGAAAGATCTGTCCCAATTTTTTCCCAAGTAATATTGCTCAACAGTTAACACTACATTTGTGTCTTTGTGAAGGCATAATGTGAAACATGGCAATATTGGAACGAATGACCTATCAATTAACAACACTGGGCTCTGTTCCCTTATCCCATTCATCACTGAAACCTTGGATTTAGAACCAGTTGTCACTTGTAACCTCTTTTTTTGCCCCTTCCGAGGAGGTAACCAATATGTGACTATTCCAAAACTGAAACCAAGAACAGCACACTTGGTCTCAAAAAACAGAACACTTGCAAAACTGAAACCTCCCATTAGGATCACAAACCGATGTATACCCATAGCAGTATATTCTTCAGCAGAGTCTAAAGAGACGAAAGCTACATATGCAGACCAACGTTCAAAGAATCTTGCCAAATTTGCCGATCGTTTCCAACAAGAAGTCCCAAATCTTGGGGTGCCTCGCTCGGCCATTCCAATCTAACAACTAACCTAGCAAACGAACAGGAAAGAGACGAAGAGGAAGAGATCGATCACCTCGGCCCCGACGGAGTAGCCGGCGAACTCGTAGAAGGTGCGGACGCGGAGGCGCACTGCGGCGCGGAGCTCGTCAAGCGTGACGAACTCCCGCACGGCCACCGCGCCGCCGCGCTCCTCCAGCAGCAGCGCGCCGCCGCCGCCGCCGGTGTCCGCCGCGCACCGGAGGCGCGGGATGGCAAGGCGGTTGCGCGGGGCCGCGGCGGCGGCGAGGCGCGAGTGGCGGATTGGGGCGGCGGGAGGCGGCAGCAGCCGCGACGCCATCGATCGGGCGGCTGGTGGTTGCTTGGGAGGCGGAGCCGTTTCCGCCACAACTGCCTGAGCCTCTGACTGGCCGCCTAAAATAACTGCCACTGCTGCTGCAGCTGCCACCTAAAATAACTACTCCAACTGACTGACTGACTGACACTCTTCACAGTGGAAAATTGGAAATGGAACATAGCAGAATTATTATTAAGAGTAGAAATCGACATGAAAAATTATTCTAAGGTCCCTTGTTACCATAGCAAAATTACTTAAGGTATCATCCTTGATATGAAAAATGCTCCAAACAGATCAACAGCCCTCCCACTTCATTCATTCTTTTAATACTAGAACTGAAAGTGGGATGTGTCGGCATGATTCTTTTTCCAAATCATGAGTCTGACAATTCAAGTGAACTTTGCTTGAAGGGAAGGCAAGGTATATGTGCTGCATGCGGATGGGATGGCGGCACGACCGTGCATTCAGACATTTGGTCGAGCGGCGACTCATTCAATTTGTTACAAAATTGTACTCTGTTACTATCTAATTCTCAAAAGGAATTTCATTTCAGAACGTGACTATGGCCTTGTTATAAAAAAGAAAATATGTTATGTACCGCTGGACTTTTGTGCATAACAATGTAGGATCGATCGGTTTGGAACGCTAATGCTCACACTCAGGTGAAACTCGAAAATATTGGGAGAGATGGGAAGTTATTATCAAATTTGAGCGAAGTAAAATTTGAGTGAAAGAATTAGGAAATAACAAAATTGCGTTTTGCAAACTCCACTTAAATGTTGAATTTACTGAATGCAACATTCTTCGCATCTATTCGAAAAGCAATATCGAAACAATTGCTTGTGCCGATGTAGAGCCAATGCATTTTGAGAGGTCATGTTTGTGAAAAACGACTGTGTGTCGGCCGATTAGATAGTGACTACAGATAAACTATCACGAACAATATAACCGAAGTGATGTTAATGCCTCAAACATTTAATCAACAGCTTTCCAATTAATTGGTTGCTTTTCCCATTTAATCACTCAAAAAATATTTTTACTCGCTTAGTACGATACAAAATAGTTTACAATATTGTGTAATGATGTCCATGGTATGTACCATGTAGATGAAATATATACTATGAAATGTGAAGTATAGCAAATAATGTTGTGTAGTGATAATTTACCATACTTTTAGTAAATAAAATGGCTCTGACCAATTTTAAATTAAAATAAATACTTTTATACAGAAATATAATTAAAATATTATTAATAATCAACCGCATCTGATTAATCGCGTACTGAAATCACGTTCGTCTGACGAGCGCATACTATTTCTCAGAACATTGTTGATGGATTGCTATAAAAGGTGTTGGATAACGTGCCCGATCTCTATCCTGTTAAATCCCGGGAGAAACATGCATGGGAGATGCTATGGTGCCACTCGATTAGGCTAAAATAAGCTAAATTATGACTGAAATTATATTATAGCTGATAATGGCTTATTTGGTGTAACTAAATTTAAAAAAATAGAAAATAGAAAAAACAGATTAGTCCATCATAAACAATGCAAACGAATACGGGAAAAAAACTGGCAAAAAATCTCAAAAAAGCCAAAAAGTCAGAAAAAGACAAAATTTAGGAACAGTGAAAAATAATCCAGAAGCTCAAACCGAAATCATAAATATTTTTAGATTAAACTATTTAGCTAATTTTTAGATTTGACTTTTTTCCATAATAACTATTTATTAGACTAATAAGTTGTAGCTAAAAATCATAAATCCCAGTTCAAACCGATCAAATCTCACACCCTTTGCCACAAAAAAGAAAAACAGAAATAATAAATTTGCTCCACCAAATTACAAGGATGCCCAAGCCCGAGTAAGCCCCAGCACTGGCACAGCCTGCAGCCCAGTTCATTCACCATGTTCCCGGCCCACCAGTCATGCAACTTGTGCTCCAACACATTTCTGTTCTGTGCTCTCAGTGTTCAAAGTTGAACGGATTACCTTCCTGGCGATTACAACACAGATGCATTCTTTCCGTTTGCTTCGGTAGGACACGCATTACATTCTTTCCGTTTGCTTCGGTAGGACACGCATTACATTTAGTAGCAGCACACATGTACGCTCGTTTGGACACCAACTCTGGATCTTGCGTTACAGCGAGATGGGAGTACAACACTCTTGGCCGGCTTACTCTGAGTACGGCCCTATGTAATTGCAGCATGTTTGATAGTAATTGATACCCCTAAAATCTTTGCCAATGATCTCTCTTCTATTAATAGAGGTGAATTCTTGACGTTTCATTTCGCTGCCCTGCAGGAGTAGCAAAATGAGCTTTCACCATGTTGAGTTACATTGTACTACTTATGTAAGGGCCTATAATTTGAAATGCAATAGTTCCATAAGAGTTTTGTAGCAAACAGATCAATCGGTCGGTAACCAATAGAAATTCATGCAGCGCAAAGCTTGCACAAACGGTACGTAGTACTGCAATTTGTGAAGATTAAATGTTTGAGGAGTTAGGGTTTGCTCTAATGGGTTGTCGGCTGCCGGCTAAAATTACACTGCAGTGGTTGTTAGTTTTTCTAAGTCGCTCAATAAAAAAGAAAAAAGAAAAACATTGTTATATTATTACAGACAATACAAAAAATATAAAAAAGACAAAAAAAATTAAAAGCTCAAAATTAAAATTAAGAAGTCAACACGTTTTAAATTAGTTGAAGGCTCGTCGTTTCGAGCAAGACCACATATTGGGCCTGTTTGATATGGCTACGGTTTTTGGTTGAAATTTTTGAATTTTGGCTATTTATGACAAAGATTACGGAGAGAAAGATACTTGCTTGTAATTTTGGTTGATACAGATATTGGTATTTCAACGTGTACTATAATTAATTTATAGATTTCATTTTAAGAAAATACTATGTTTAAAATTTAGGTACTATAATAAAAATCAGAAGCCGTTTTTAGAAACAGTAAAAAAACAGGTCTACTGTGGATTGGATTGACGGCTTTACTAAATTAATTAAAAGCCAGTGGTCCACGTACGTTGGGGTACCAGTCCTGCAAAAGTAGGTTACGATGTTTGTCAAAAGGTGATTCGCTCTGTGAGGAACTTCCTAGCAACTTTCTCTTTACTCAGCAGGTAATTAAATTATGCCCATTGACACTTCTGATGCTTTTACACAGTTTTACATGTGCAAGAGGCTGCACATGTACAATAAGTTCGGCAGTGCAGATAATTTAAGTCTTAATTTAGGAATATAGTACCCCATTAGTTGCTAATCAAATTAATTAAACTCTCGGGTCAGTAAGAGGAGAAAGAGAGAGAGAGAGAGAGAGAGAGTGTGTGTGTGTCCCAAATGGGACTTTTGGCATGTGGGCAGAGTCTGAATCAGTGGACCTTTGTGCCCTGATGAACATCAGAATTAGTGAACATTTGGTTAAAAAGAATCTATCCATATCCTACAACCAAGCTCGATTGTAAATTGTAATACCCAACGGTGCATACTAGCTGCAGTGAAACATCTATCGTAACATGCAGTAGCTCCTGTAGCCGTTCGATCCAAAAGAACGTCTTGATCACCAGCAACACCGTTAGATTGGTTAAACATTGTACCAGTTTACTGTATGCAGTTGCAGACATTTTGGACCATTCGATGGCAAATCGGGTGGTGGAGAAATGCCCAACTGCATGCAATGTGGCTTGTGTGCGGTTGCAGCGGATTTACACAAGCTCCCCAGTTACACCTCAACAAAGCAATCCAAATTTGCAGATTAATGTGATGTCCTAGGATGCCATGGATTATTTAACCTACTCTATAATTCACCAAAATTTTCTTTGCTAAATCCACCCTCAACCACCCCTACTGGTCATGCCTACGGTTTCCATGGTTTTATATATATTTAGTACAACAAATTCATAATGTGTTAATAGTCAGCAGTACAACATGTAGGACATACTTGGTTTGTTTATGAGAGCGAGATCAAAGCATAGGAATTTACAAGGATCCGACGCGGCCGACAAGGCGCCGCCTTATCCGCGCCACGGCGCCTCCCCATCGATGTCGGCTACTTCAAGGTGATGCAAGGTTATCCTTTTACCCTTGGTCGCATCTTTGGATCTATCATTCGATTGTTGCAATGCTTAGTGGAGTGCGGGCTATGGTTTTAGGATATATAATAGGAGTGGCGGATCTGTTTGTGCGTATGCCCTAAATAAAATGTGGTGATTTGGGTTAGGGACGGCGAAAATTTTGAGAAGCATATCACTTTTGGAGCTTAGATTTGCAAGCGACGATCTTTGTGACATTGCATAGCAAGTTTTTTCGAGAACAATGTTGCATAGCAAGTTTTGCTATTGAGGTTTGTGATTCACAGCGTGATTGTTTGATTACAAAGTTGATGAATCCCTTGCATACTTTTGGAGAAATATTGAGGAGATGGGAGGGAGGGCCAAGTTTTATGAAGCAGTTCTTTGTGTCATCTTGGCAAGGATCGATGGCTCTGCAAGCCAAATAGATGTGACGAAGTGTTTGGTTTTATATTATCTTTGCATAGCAAGTTTTTTCGAGAACAATGTTGCATAGCAAATTTAGCTATTGAGGTTTGTGATTCACGGCATGATTGTTGATTACAAAGTTGGTGAATCCCTTGCATACTTTTGGAGGAAATATTGAGGGAGATGGGAGGGAGGGCCAAGTTTTATGAACAGTTCTTCGTGTCATCTTTGGCAAGGATCGATGGCTCTGCAAGCCAAATAGATGTGACAAGTGTTTGGTTTTATATTATCTTTGCTTTAACTTAAATTTGAGGAATTTAGAGGTCGCACCGACGCCTCGTGGCGATATCAAGAAGGCCTATTACCTCAAGGTGCGTAATCCTTCCGCGATCAAATGCGATGGTATTTTTGTGCAATGTGCTCTCATTCCTTAATTCAACCGTCTTTGGCGATGTTTGGGTTTCTATAGGCCAAGGTGGTGCACGGACGAGAATCACGGGAACCACGATGCCGCGGAAGTTTCTGTAGATTTTTCGCTTTTTGTCCTATTGCGTTTCGTGTTTTTGTTTCTGTTACATGATTTTGGCGTGCGAGAGAGATAAGTGTGTTATGGCTGTAGAATCAATGTTCTAGGAGAGGAAATAGTGCGAACAATGGTTTTAGATGACGAACGAATGAGATGGTCACTATGGTTATGCCTTAC
Source organism: Dendrocalamus sinicus (assembly GCA_036346575.1). Lineage (NCBI taxonomy): Eukaryota > Viridiplantae > Streptophyta > Magnoliopsida > Poales > Poaceae > Dendrocalamus > Dendrocalamus sinicus. The sequence continues at coordinate 26,747,468 of CM070673.1, forward strand.
ATTTCGATGATGTTTTATTTCATAATAGAATTCTTTATATTGGCGAGTTCGATAATGTGAAGGCTAAACTCATTATACATGATTGGGTAAAGAAAGATGTGTGCGATTGATGCACTCATTAATCCATTATCTTTGTAGAGAGTTTCAAGCTATTTAGTGAACCAATAGTATAGATTATTGTTGACATTGTCACTAGCATGCTTTGTCAAACAATGTGCATGACGATTTAATATGTCCTATATATGCTTATATGACAGATTCAATGTTATGAAGAAATCACTATATCTTCTGTCTCCAATGAGACCCTAGGCGTGCAAGCCCTCAAGTCCCGTGGAGTCTTCCGGAAGCCAAGTGGTATTGGATCGGTTTTGGTGCATTCATTGCTCGGATTCATCATGCTCTTCAATTGTCTCTTCACTCTTGCCCCGACATACCTCAAGCGTGAGTTCCTTTGGGACTGGTTTGCTTATTGTTCTTGCATTTGACAATACCAAACCGAGAACTGCTATCTTCTTATTTTGCAGCATATGGTAAGTCCCATCCGTCAAGATCAAGAGGAGTGAAGGAGAAGCATGCAAACCTCAACGGTGATGTTCGGACAATGATAGCTTGGCATCGGGAAGTGCTCATCAAGCAATGGTTAGCAACATTGAAACTAGCTCAGACAATTGTGGACCCTTCTCGCCTATGCGAGGGGTATGGTAACGCCCTTTGTCCCACTTCGCTCACTTTCGACACAACAAATACTCTGTCGACATGCCACAGTACACCCATTCCATCTTTTCTTTACGATATTTTTGGATCATTTGTGTGCGATCCTAATTCTGTCTTAATATGAAACTTATTGGTGTTTTCACAGAGGATACTCGGTGTACAATACTCAATTCGGACTACGATCGAGTTTCAATGGAGTGCAGACATCTCGCTGTCACGAATTCTTGTCCCAAAATAATTCAGTTCTTAAATTAAGCGACATCGATTTTGCAAGTGTTAATACTCACCTTTTGATTTGTGCGGCACATTTTGAGCAGCGGGTCGGTTCAAGTTTGGTGAGGACGTCTTGTGAGGCGATTGATTTGATTTCACGTTGGTAGTTACGGTGTGGTGCGATTGATACAAATTTTGGTTTATTTGTCCTTACGGTGAGGAGGAGATTTCAGCCTTGCATGTAAGTTACTCATCGGTTGTATTGCTTTGTCGGAGACTCGAGAGGATTTGCTTGTGGCAAGGAGCACCGCTCAATAAAATTGGGTTAATTACGCTTTAATTGGCTCGCTCATCCTAAGAGGTTGTGCTTGTGTTGAAGAATGTGAATCAAGCGATGGGTTTGCCTTGCTTTTTGTTCCATGTCGTTTATTGCGATTGTGCTTCTAAATGAGTGAGTAATTTTTCGTGGCTCTGCGGATAGTTTGCTAAATTTCTCTTTAACCTGTTTTTCGGTTGCTAGATTTCACGTGACGTGCATCTGTTGGTTATGTGCTATGTTGATTCGAATGAAGTTGTGCTTTTGAGTAGAGAAATGTGATTTGCCTCCATATTTCTATCAGCATCTGATTCATGGAAGGGAGCGGTGTGCTCCTCCCTGTGTTTGATTTTTTTTCTTGCTTTTTTCGGTTGTGTTTGACTTTTTGCATGAACTAGCACATCTGGATGATGTTGAATTGCATCCATTAGGCATAATCAAATAGTGAGCAGCTAGCCGGCTGGCTGAATTTTAGGAATTCACATAGTTGTCGCACTTTATGCAATGGTCTTTGGAATGATGTAATGCTTGAATGCATGCATGATGGCATGTACATCTGTCTCCGTACTTTACATTTTTTTGTCTGTATGCACTTTACAATTTTTTGTATATGGTTATGTAGTAATTGCATATGCGTAAGTATAGAAGCCCTTAGGTAAACTCCAAATACATTGACTTCTTCATATGCGTAAGTATATATGAGACGTGCATCTTAATGAATCCGATTGTTCGCTTTATTTTTTTACAAATTTTATCTTGTTTTGTATTTTACCGTAGCGTTAGCACGAGCATACTATGTCATGTGGTGTTGAATATTAGCAGCTCATACTATGTTCCTTATCGTGTCAATAAGTACTATGATCTTGCTACTAGCTTCTATGAGTATGGTGGGGTGAATCCTTCCACTTTGCTCACAGTGAGGACCCTCTTGAGGAAATAAAAATAATTGATCTTTCATTTGCAGAAAAAATATCATGTTGTGCTTATTCTAAGGAAATGTGAAAAAGTAATATTGGTTTTGTTTGTCACCGTTCATAGTGGTGAACTATACTTGCCATGTGCAACAATATTTTAGATGGAACGGAGAATCTTTACGGAAAGCATCAAACGACATGAGCACTTTACGGCCCTGACTGGGTTGAAACCAGAATGAAGGTCGGTTTTCTTATTAAACCTAATAGCCTATTTCAGAATGGTTTTTGTTGCTCTTGCTACAGCAATACGTAAATATGAAACATTAATAACTAGATATTATTTGCTTCACTTGTTGGGTGTAGGTTTTGGACGTGGGCTGTGGAATAGGCGGACCATTAAGAGAAATTGCAAGATTTAGGTTTGTTTACTGGGCCACAGCCCTTCATGCTTGTGATGCATTGAGTTCAAACGTTTCATATGCATGACAAATGTATCAGAATTTATCAATCTTCATCACTTATAAAATTGTAAACTGGTAGTGATTTGATTTTGAAGAGATGGTCGCAGGAAAGCATCATGGACAATTGACCTTTTCAAGTTCACCTATCATGTTTTTTTGGAAGTAACATGTGCCTTTTCTTTGGGAAGAGAAAAACTTAGCTCATAGTTTACTTGAAACATTATTTTCGTTTTTGATATATCATCATCGATCCATCCCATGCAAGGAAGATGCATAACGAGAATGTCTTTGTTAGTTAGATAAGGGATTATTGATTCATCATCTTTCAGTATCAATATATTACTTGGAGCTAGAAATAATTGGTCGCAATGGTTCTGGCAGCTCCACGCCGATTCTTGGATTAAACAACAATGAATACCGGATATCTAGGGAAAGGTTATTTGACACCACACTCCCATATCTGATTTGGTTAATCTGCTTGCTGATTTTGATTCAGAACTTGAGTTAAATATGCAGCTTTTAATGTCACACTGGTTATCACAATACTCTTCTGTTAACATGAGATTTTAATATTGAGGAGCTCAATCGGTTGGCAAGAGTAGGTGGAACTTGCAATTTTGTGAAGGTATGTTGGCTTACCTACTAGACTACTAGAGCACATTTCCTTCTTGGCTTAGCTCATTTGTTTGCTTTCTTTGTTCTTTCTTTCCTCCTTTTTGTAAGCATACATGTCTTTGCAGATTGCTTTCTTTGCATAAAAATGTTATCACCCTCTTTTAGTAAAGCGATCTATAATGGATAAAGACAAAAGTTCTTACACAAACAAGTCATTTGCAATTGCTTGGCTGTATAAAAATGTTAAAAGATTGATGCTTGTACTTGGAGTTTTTTGATATTTTAAATAAGGTAAATGATATTACTTACATTACCTACATATTGGTCTGTACTCTGAGCGGACTTCATGAACATGCCGTTCTCTGATAACAGGTTCGATGCTGTTTATGCCATCGAAGCAACATGCCATGCGCTGATCCGTAGGACTTCAAATTGTCACTTATGTGGAAAGATCCACGATCCGAAGTGCGCTTGAGGACTACAGACAAAGACAACTAATCTGCAGAAATTGCCAAGGTATGTTGTCTTTGTGAATGTTTCTATCAAATCGAATGGCCTTTAAGCTAGATTTAGTTGTTCATATCTTGCTTCATCCTAAAAGTTTAGGCGTATGGTGGAGGTGGAAAACCCACTCAAGTTCTTTCGCACTAAGAATGGATGAGTTCAATGCCCGGACTTCAGTGAATTCATGAACTCACCGGAGGGCAACCCGTTAAATTGTCATACGGTACATGCGCTCACTGGACACAAGCTTCCTGAGTTGCAGGAAGAGGTGAAAATGAGTCGACGTTGGAGCCTTCCAAGATGTGAGGCGAAAATCCAAGATTTACATTGCTCGATGACCTTCCATTTGTAAAAGAGAACTTAGCCCAATGGATTTATTGGAATGTAATGGAGCACATGCTCTTTTCTGGGAGTGTAAGTAGAAAAGAAAAGTTTCAAGGAGATTCTTGATCCAGTTCTTTTCGAGACTAACAAGTCTACTAACTGATGGAGGTATATCTCATCAAGGCCTTTGAGAGGAAATAGTTACTTCTTTTGGTGCACGTCACAATTCACACATGATTACTCGCAATATGGTGAGGAAATAGTTACTTCTTTTGTTATTGTTGCTATCAGTTTCATTCTGCACAATCAAATGAAATTACTATTTTCTCTCTAGGAATCGCATTAGGTCAACATATTGTTTAGCAGTTCTACAAATTCCTCCCTGTGATTTGAATTCTATGTGAGTTGTGCACATGGTTCTAAGATTTTATCATGAGAGGAACCATGACAGTAATTTTGTATCGAATTAGATAGAAATAAGAAAAATTACTTTCACCACTTGCAATTAGAGCAAAATAGACTATTAACTATAGTTGAGATGGTCTCAAATGATAATTGGATGCCTGCATAGCTTAAAACTTGTCGCAAGGGGAACCATGCAACAGTTTATGTAACATCGAAACCATCCAAATTATATCAGATCATTACCAACACTGTCATGTCAATAACTATATTTTTCACCTAATTTAACGATGATGTACTATTGGATTTAAATTTGGCTTTTGGAGTGGAGGAAGTGCGTAGGGGATCTGGTACAAATTTTATCTTGTTTTGTATGTTACCGTAGCGTTAGCACGGGCACACTACTAGTATATATTTAGTACAACAAATTCATAATGTGTTAATAGTCAGCAGTACAACATGTAGGACACACTTGGTTTGTTTATGAGAGGAGATAGCATAGGAAATTTACAAGGATTTGTAGGAAAGTAAACATTGAGAATGGTATGAAATTCATATGGTACGATTTCTTTTCACTTTACATGGTCCCATTTCGACTTTGGTCCTTCCTAAGGTTGTGTTCATTTCGATTTCAGCTTCTGACTTCTAACTTATTTTTCATTTATAAATTTCGTCTTTTTCTGAACTTTTGGTTTTTATTGAGCTTTTTTACTGGATCTTTTTTCGTATTTGTTTGTATTATATGTAATGGGCTAACATATTTTTTATATTTTTAAATTTTTTGAAATTTAATTATGCTAAATAAGCCTCTATCAGCTACAGTGATTTTCAGCCATAAGCCACTCAAAAAAGCCCAAATTTGTTTAAATTTAATCTCTTCATGGTTGAGCTAGCTAGGCCACAAATTTTACTTCAGGGTAATTCCATCTTCAACTGATTTGTTATACTAATTGTGCCACTTAAAATACACCATGGGTACATCTAAAATACATTAGCATGTATTCGTTATTATCCCATATTTTTTAGAGCTCTTAAGCATTGTTCTAATACAGGGCAAATAATTCATCCATAAGTTTTCTTTGATTGAGTTTTTTAAAAGAAATATATAAATAAATTCCCCTTGAACACCATGGAGAAAATAATAATTCTTAGTGGGATGCATGTCTTCCTCCCTGTCACAATTCCTAACTACTATTTCATAGGTCTACTAGAGTACTACATCACTATAGTGGGGATATATAGGGTGAAAACAACCTAAATATTGTAAGCCATGTCTTCAAAATCATAAAAATTCCAACAAATATTATATGTAGGAGAGGTGGTGTTTTTTAACCATGCAAATTTTATGATCAAACTCAAACTTATTTGTAGGAAGTGAAAAAGACAAATTCTACATAAATAGTGACAATCACTGTTCACTAAGAATTTGTCTTTTTTATATCTTGCAAATGAGGTTGAGTTTGGTATTAAAATTTTGTATAGTAAAAGAACATCCCCTCCCCTACATGTGGTATTTTTCTTGGAATTATTGAAAACTTCTATGTTATGATTTTCATGAGTTTGCAACATTTAAATGGTTTTCACAGTATATGCACCCCACTACTTATTGATAATCTACATACATCTATCAAGTATCTCCCTTAATCCCAGAATTTTACCTGGGCACCCTGAGTTACATCTACACCACTGGGGTATATCCCTTAATCTCAAATAATATTAGATCTCGACCATCCATTCTCAAAACATTCCAGCCGGTATATAGTAGCTGCATTTTTTTAACTTTTTTTTGAAAGCCAGTAGATGCAAAATGATATATTTGAAGAAAAAAAAAGATCTAGTCAATTACAGGAAGCACAGTGGCGCTTGTGGAGGAAATAAAAAGGAATAAAAGGTTTACTCTTTACAAGGAATTAAGGGGGCGACAAGGAGAGTTAGACATTGCATGCTACACAATATTACTTGCCCTTTCTGTTAACTCCTTTAAATGTTCTGCTCCAACCAACTCCCACAGCTTGGCCTCATCCTTGATTAGTGTTAAGATCTCACATTGTGTCGAAAGCTTATTTTGGAAGACATGTCTGTTTCTTTCCTTCCACCATTGCCAGAGGACAAGGATGATGAGTGTGTTCACAGCCTTTGTTAGGCCGATCAGGTAGTTGACCCGCTTGAGCCACTAGCGTTCAATTGTCATCAGTTGGCCCTAATTTGTTTGGTCAAGCATCGGCAGGTGTTGCCATTTTGCTATTTGAGTCCATGTTTGCCAGATTACTGGACAGTCGATGAAGAGGTGTGTCGTAGATTCAAGGTTTCTATTGCACATTTGATAGAAGTAGTTGTTTGGCCATCCTCAAGGCTGTAGTCTTTGAATTATCCAAATTTTGTCCTGCAACGCCAACCAAGCGAATAACTTGGAGCGCGAGGGCGTCCAAGCTTTCCAAATGATGGCTTAGTATGAGGTTCGAACTGATCTTAAAAACTGTGCTCAATAGGCCAAGGACGTTGAATAAGCGACATCGATAGTTAGTTTCCATTGGATCTCATCATAAATCTTTGGATTGGTGTCAATCTATTGAACCTTGCCCCATAAGCTCACATATTCGGCTAACAGGTCAGTGGTGAGGATGTGTTGGATGTCTTGTATCCAATTCATATCTTGGATGGCATTTGCAACTGATTTGTTTTTTGCTTTGAATGTTTGTACAACTTTGGTGCCAGATAACATGGCGCGACTCCATCAATCCAAGGAGAGGTTCAGAATTTTGCTTTGTGGCCATTTTCTATGTATACCTTAGTGGCCGCTGCAAAAGGCTCTTTATTCCTACTGTCATAGGGTGTTGGAAGCCCTACACATGGTTTTTGTGGCGATTTCCATTCATACCAAAGCCATTTGAGTCTCAATACAGCTGCAAATTTCTCTAGGTTCAACACTCCTAATCCCTCTAGCTCTATTGGGTGGCAAACTTTGTTCCAGTTAACTTTGTATTTTCCACTATGTGTGTCTACAGCTACTGCCCAAAGGAAGTTTCGTCTGACCCTGTCAAAATCCTTAAGGAATTTTGTTGGCAGTTTGAGTGCAGTGAGCATATATGTCAGGAGTGAGCTGAGAACGAACTTTAAGAGTGTGAGCCATTCTTCTAGAGATAGGTGCTTCAGCTGCCAACCCGCTAGTCTTCTTGTTGTCTTATCATGAATTGGTTGTAGATCATTCCAGCGCAATTTTCCCATAGTTAGTGGCAAGCTAAGGTACTTGATTGGGAGCATGACCTGGGCTCCCGTAAAAGGGTTCAAGATAGCTTGGACATCAATATCTTAGCATCTTATTGTGATAGCTAAGCTCTTATGTAGATTTACATTCAGTCCATAGGTATTTCCAAATTCTTTTAGGATGGCAATTGTTACTTCTATCTGCGTTCTATCTGGGTTTAGAAACAATATTGTATCACCTGCATAAAGTGACACTCTCATTGTTGTAGCTCGACCTTTTAGGGGTGTTAGAACCCCTCACTCAGTGGTGACCTGCATGATATTCTGTAAAAGGTTGATTGCCATGATGAAGAGGAAGGGCAAAAGGGGGTCGCCCTGGTGCAGTCCTTTTTGGTGCTTTTATCTGGTGCCCTGATACTCCATTAAGCAGAATCCTTGAAGATGATGTTGCAAAGGAGATTGCCATCCACTCTCTCCATTTGGGCCCAAAACTTTTGGCCTACAGAAGGTTCAGTATATATTCCCAGGACACGGAATCAAAAGCTTTGGCTATGTCTAATTTGAGCATTATCTCCGGTGTGCGACTTTTGTGCAATGCTCTAACTCGGTTCCTAATAAAGAGAACATTGTCTTGAATGTATCGACCCTTAATGAAATCATGTGAACTCGAAACCATTCTGTCCATATGTCTAGAAAGCCGAACAGCAAGCACTTTTGAGAATAATTTGGTTATGGAGTGAATTAGGCTAATTAGTCAAAAATCTATTGTTGTCGCTACTCCATCTCGTTTTGGTATTAGTGCTATGGTTGCTTCATTAAGAGGCTCAAAACCATTCATTGAGTAGTTATGCATGCATTGGAAAATCGTCATGATGTCCTCTATGATGATATCCCAATACTGCTTATAGAAGGTGCCTGTGAAGCTGTCCGATCCAGGAGCCTTTTCTGCTGGCAGCTGTGCAATCGCATGGTGCACTTCTGCCTCAATGAAGGTAGCTTCCAGGTCCTGCAGGTCATGAGGAGGCAATCATAGTTCAGTCCAATCAATGTCGTGTAGGACTGTTCGTTCGGTTTTTTCAGTTTATACGGTTTGGTAAATACGGTTCTACTAATTCGGGAAATACGGTACTTTACAAAATACGGTGTGGTATCGATAAATACCATCTCATTCCGGTATGGTATCGGTAAATACCAATTTTACTAAAGTTTACGCGAATTGCTAAACATTAATCACTTAATCTCCAATTTTCCATGACTCCATTCCAGAGTTTCCAGTTTTCCACTTTCTATTCCAGACCACAGCGGCACAACCACACTGCCACAGCCCCACTGCGTCGCACATGGCACAGCACAGAAGCACATCACACAGGCGCACAGGCATAGGGCACAGACGCACACATCAAGAATTCAACTAGTTAGCCACACATCAAGATTCAGGTCTATAGCAACTCAGGCACTCAACAACAGCATTACAGTAAGCTCAGAAATACTGAAATACAGAATGACACACAAAAAGCACTCAACAGAAAGCTCATCAATCAACACTATAGTCTACAGTCATCATCAAAAATTCAGTGGCTCGGTGAGGGCTTGGCACCGACGTCTTGGGAGAGGGAGCACCGGAGCAGTGGAGCACCGGACGGGAGGCGGAGCACCAGAGCCCGAGCGGCCGCGGGCGCGGGCCGAGCCTGGGACTGGGGGAGCACCGGAGGTCGGATTATTGAAGCATTTACAATTTCAGATCAAGACTAGAATGGAGAAGACCTGGTAGTCGGCGGTGATGTCGGTGGCTCCACGCGGTGAGGGCTTGGCGCCGGCGTCTTGGGAGAAGGTCTCAGAAGGAGCCCCGACGAGCGACGAGTCTTGGGAGAGGGAGCCTCGACGAGACCGAGCGGCCACCGGGCGAGCATGGGAGACTAGGACTAGGGGAGGCGGGGACTAGGAAGCACCAGAGGTCGGAGCCTCGGAGCGCCACCGCCGCCGAGCGCCTAGGGTTAGGGTTGAAGACAAGAGCGTCGAGACTCAAAATAGATCTGGATCTGGCTCGAGCGTCGGGCGGTGTCGGTCCTCGGTGCACATGGGAAGTGGACGGCGTGCCACTGCCGCTGCCGCGTGCGCTTGCCCTGGGCCTGGGCCGAGTCGGAGTTGGGCTGCGCGACGCGAGCCGGCGGAACCGCGGAACTGGCGAAGCATCGGTTTTTTCGGTTTCCACTCGGTTTATACCGAAAAAACCGAATAGATGAAATGCCATTTTTCCAGGAACCGAACCGAATACCGAATACTGGTCAAACCGAGTTGACCGGTTCGGTTCGATTTTTTCGGTTCAGTGACAAAATGCACAGCCCTAATGTCGTGCCACCGAGGTATCCTTGTTTCTATGATACCAGTGAAGTGGTTATAAAGCTCTTGTGCCTTGTCTTGATGCCGACTGAGAGTGCCATTTGAAGTTTGGAGTGTCTGGATGAAGTTTTTATAGCGTCGCACATTCACCTTCAAGTGGAAAAATATGTGTTAGCATCACCTTCTTTAATCCAACTGATTCTAGCCGCTTGGCATTTTCGCACCTTTTCTATTGCCGCTAGGCCAAGCACTCTTTGTTTCCACGTCTTTCTTAATTCGAATTCAGTCGACGTGGGTGTTCTTTTTTCTTGTGCCATATCTAGTCGAAGGATTACTTCATTTGCTAGCATGAGCTGTAGCTTCACACCACTGTGTATTTTCCTATTCCACTCTCTTAGTTTCTTAGCAGTGTGTCTTAGTTTGTATGCTAGGCACCTCATGGGATTTGTGTGGTAGCAGAGAGCCGACCATGCTTCTTGCACTACATTTGTGAATCTCGATAGCTATGGCCAGAAGTTCTCAAATTTGAAGGTTCTCGGCGTCCTTAGCCCATTTTCGCTAGCGAGGAGGAGTGGACAGTACTCTAACATGGAGGTGGAGAGTGTCTGTAGTAAGTGGTTTGAGAAAAGGATATCCTACTCATGGTTGCAGAATACTCTATCTAATTTGATAAGAATTGGATTTTATCGTTCGTTGGTCCATTTGTACTTTCTATTTTGAAGTGCGATTTCTTTCAGCTCACAGCAGTTTAGCATTGCTTGGAACTGGCCCATTAGCCTCCAATTTAGATTTGAATTGCTTTTGTCACGCACTTCATATATGAGGTTAAAATCTCCAATTTGCGATCGACTAGCAGCACATGTTGAATGACAACATCTCAAACCAATACATATTGAAATAACATATGTGCTTGTGGACAAAACATCAAGCCAAGAAATTTCATTAATTTCTTGTTGCAATATCAACTAGAGGGAACATAATCCTCTGCATTAGAGCATTACACAAGAAAATACATGCGGCTACAATAACAAGCACAAAAGTCTTCTCCTTGCCACCCATTCGTCCATACAAGACGGAGAATCCGACGTTCTACAGTAGTGTCGATGCTATAGCTACTATGACACCGCCACTATAATAGAGGATACCTGATGATGCTTTTTTTCTTGCGATGAGATGATGTTCTTAGTAGATCTCATCTAACAACTAATATAATAAAATAGCCCTCCAGATGACCCAACAGGTTCATGACAAGACTACATATGGTTTTTAAACTATAAGGATGGACAGGGGCGGAGACAAGGGGGGCGGGCAGGGGCCTGGCCCCCCCAATGGTCCACCAGATATATTACTAGGACCCTTTAATCACCCTTAATCACAGTCAATTAGGCCCCTGTATGCAACCATCCAGAGCTAAGTACATTGCCATAGCTTGCTGATCTAACAAAGGGACTAGTGAGATTAGGTAAAAATTATATTTATCCAATGGTTGATAGATTACTAAGATTAGTCATAACTCTTCCAGTATCAACAGCGACCATTGAGAGAGTCTTTTCAGCCGTGAAACTTGCCAAGACACGTACTAGGACTAAAATGGGAGATGGCTTTTTGCGAAGCTACATGATAGTTTATATTGAAAAGGAATTGTCAGCTAAGGTTAATTCCAATGATATTATCAAATCTTATGATCTAGTTGGTAATCGTCGTGCTAAATTCAAGTTAGTGGAGATGTAACAAATTCAAGTTTGTGGAGATGTAATGAAAGTACCTTTCTTTTGTGTTACTAGACGTATGCTACATTATTTTGCCATATGTGTTATGATTGAATTTATATGACAATATATATGCGTATGTTTAATTATATATGTGTATGTTTAATTTTGCCGACACACGGCGCCCAGGGCTCATGACGCCGGCGCCTTGGCGGGTCGGCCCCCCTCTTGTCTGGATCCTGGCTCCGCCCCTGAGGATGGAGCAATGCAAAATGGGGCCTGGCACAGGAGACGAATGGAGCCTGGTGCAGAGACTGGTTCCCTGCATGGCTTTCTTCATCATTCAGGCAGACATGCCTTCCTTGTGGGGTTGGATCACCGGTTGTTTCTTCTTGGCCGCAATAATTTTGCATTTGTATAGCATAATATTACAGTTGCATGCAATGCATTGTGATGAAAACATAGCTAAATTTAACTATGCCTGTATTGATGTCATGCCAACTCACATTGATATGACATGTTTTCGTACATCAGCTAAAGATATAGTTATAGCAAATAAATAAAAAGTCAACTTATATTTATCAATCTAGAGTTATTCTATAGTTGATCACATTAAGATAAATAATGCAACTTGTATAATAAAGCTAGCTTGCAAGACAGAAAGTATAACCTACCAGGAGTGTTACTAAAATATATTACTAATTAAATAGGGAAAACTACACAAATAGTTCAGCAAATTAAAGTTTGACATATGTTCACATTTTTCATTTACCTCTACAAATGTGAATACCAAGAATTATATTACACCAAGCAAACTATATATGTTTAGGAAAAGAATTGTTAGCAATCCTGAATTTACGAAACCATCACGCGTAGGATAATGAAGGAACCTATTCATTCTCTCAAAGAACATATTGGCATGCCAATGTTTTACAACATAACTTCTCTAAAATTGTTGGTAAATAATCTATTCATTGATTTTAGTAAAACAATTGCAAAACACCTACAACTAAATTCATAATTCACAAACTGTTCGCTACCAAAATATAAAAACTGGGCAAGTTTCAGGTCCAAAGTTTGAATAATTACTAGCAAATGATCACCTGCAAATGCAAATTATGGAGTGTTTGGTTGCTTGCCACACTTTTTATTTTAGATGCGGTTAATTTGTTTAGTGCATATGCAGCTAAATATATACTGTATTCTCATTACCACATATTTATTTTCAGGCGGTAACTATATGACATTTTAGGATTTAAGGTGGTGCTCATTTGGGCTTTTTTGTGTGGCTTATGGCTGAAAAGCACTGTAGCTGACTGAAAAAACACTGTAGATGATAGATGCTTATTTAGCATAATTAAATTTTAAAAAATTAAAAAATATGTTAGCCCATTACATATAATACAAACAAATACGGGAAAAAAGAATCGGCAAAAAAGCTCAATAAAAGTCAAAAGTTCAGAAAAGACAAAATTTATGAATAGTAAAAATAAACCGGAAGCTAAAAGCTGAAGCCATTTTGAGTACAACCTTACCACTAAAGCACGTGTTCCAGAGAAGGACACATAGGATGGATAGAACTTACGTTGCAGAAGGAAAATCTCCAAACACACAATATCGGTTGCAGGTACTTGCTTCGCACAAGGAAGTTCTTCGAGCACACAAAATAAATATATGTATGCATGGTACTAGCTAGGGAAAAGAAAGTACGTAGAGGCCATACATAGGCAAAACGAACGTTGAAGGAGAACACAGACTGGATAGTAGTTGCGTCGTATAAGGAAGATTTACAAGGTAGGGACTGACAAATGTAGGAATACGAGGTGATACCTACGGCCAACGTGAACGCAGCAAGAGGTTGAAATAGAGCAATAAAAGCAAAAAAGAAGGCACGGAAAAAAATCAGAGTTCATGCGTCGAGTGCCAACCCTCGTTGTTTTTATGGAAAGAACCTATACTAAATTTAACTTCTTCAAATTATTTGTTGTTACAAATTTTTTTAAAAAGCGTGCCAACTCAGAATTTTGAGATTAATCTTGGACATCATGGCTTGATGCAATCAGGCTTGTGACCCTTTAGCACAGATTGACACCTGTCTTCTTTGTCTAACCAAGCCTCTCCCTGGTTATATCACTATCCTGTAACTAATACCCCCTCTGTCCCACAATATAAGTTCTTATTTCTAAAATGTGTCGTCTTATAATATAAATCTATTATATAGACCAAATGTATAGTTATTATAGTATTTTCACCATATATCCTTATTTTAATTCTTAAAAAATGAGTGAATAGTTATAGTATATTATTTAATAGGAGTACACACGTTCTAATGGTATTAAATTTTTTATTAAATTCAATGTCTTTTTATCTGTAAGTATAGTAGTTTTTAGACTTATATTATAGGACGGAGAGAGTAGCAAAAAAACAAAGAGAAGAATTTGTCAAGTTTAAAAAAAGAAGGAGAAATTGTCAGGCTTGTGATACCACCAAAGAACAATTGTCACACACAAACCAATTCCACGAGATAATTGGTTTTTTAGGACTCTAAACATTGGGCTTCGTATATTTAGGACTCCAAATATTGACTTCGCAAAATTAGTACTTATATCATGGACACTTTGATTTTCAGGGTATTATACCTTATTTATTACTTTGTAATCTTTTTTCTTAATACTTAGCACTTTTTTTGACCCTTATACCCCTCACGACGCGTGCACGGAGTCCATCGTCGCAGACGCACTGAGTCCATCTCTCGCACGCGCTGATCAAAGCCGAAGACTACGACGGCGCGCCGATCCGCGGAGATCGCCGCGAAAAACCGGATCGAGGAGCCCGCCACGACGCCGTTTCCTCGATCTTGCCGGTTCGCCGCCGCGATATCGCAGGTTGTAGGGCCCAAATCATTCTGCTTTTTCAAACAAACATGTTCGGATTGATCACAATTTAGTCCGTGGCGATTTGCGATATTCTTTTTGCGCATTTTTCCTGCACGGAGAAGCATTTGGAGATTATTCTTGGATGGTGATGCTAGCTCTTTCTTTTGTGTGCGTAGATGGATCATGGGTAGCGGGAGGTGGCGATTAACTTGTACAAACATCGGGATCTCTCTGTTCTTAGCGACCATGCTGGGTTTTCCTTAGCCCATGTAGTTTGTGTTACTTGCAACAAGTATTAGTAAGGTTTCTGTAGAAATTTTTACAAGAGGAAGTTATTTTTGCAAGATTTTTCCTGTGTCTGAAGTATATACAGATGATTATTGAATCTTGGCATGCGATGCAGATTTTGCTATTCGCTTGTGATCTCTTGAAGCCTCTCTCATTGCCACCGATGATTGTCAAAGAACTCCACCAAGACATCAAGGTGATCTTCATTTCCTTTCTTTAGTATTTTGCATCGCATTTGATTGAAATTGTGGAGACTCAAATTGTGGCGAATTCATGTTGATTCTTTATGTCAGATATAAGTAACATTCAAGTATACTTCATTAGGAGTCCGTGAGTAACATATTAGTCCGTGGCATGGAACCACCGGATGGGAATGATGATATTGCACAGTATTCTTCACTGTGGTAGAAGTTGATTGGGATAACTTGCATTGTGGAGACACATGATGATGAAGGGAGAATTGAAATGATTAATGAGGATCAGTTATATGCTATATTAGGCTTGAGGATGAGGATGAGGGACGAAAGAAAGTTGTACAGAGAATGCAAATGTGGCAAAAAGGTCAGTGTGGAGTGGCTTGATACGAGGATGCTTTAGTTCAAGTGTCTGATGCCATACCAGATGAGGTAGTCATTACATATGATAAAGACCACCCAATTATGGACCTTGGCATGATGTACCCATCGATGAACGAATTCAGGTTGGCTGTGAGGCAATTTGCCATTAACGAGGAATTTGAACTAGGCACAGAGAAGTCAACTAAGAAGAAGTTTAGAGGGTACTGCAAGTCTAGTGAAGATTGCCCTTGGAGTATTGTTGGCACCCGGCTGGATGATAACCATACTATAAAGGTAATATTTGATTAGCTATATATTTTCCTTGGAGTTTTGTATGGATATTTTCCTAACTGTTTTGTTTGGATATAAAATGCAGGTGACTACTTTAAAGGATGGACATAATTGCATTTCAAGCGGCAGGTGAAGACCATAACACCGTCTCGGAGCTTGGGTCGCTAGCAAGACCGTGAGTATCCTTAGAGTACGCCCAACATGGGTGCTAAAGAACTCAGCACAAGTTGCAAGATGAGTACTCTGTCACAATCTCATATGACACACCGAGGGGTCGAGAAAAGGCACTTGCGTATGTATGGTAAATGGGAAGAAAATTTTGACATGCTATATAGATGGAAGGTGAGGTTTTGAAGAGGTCACTGGAAGTGTCGTGGAGATTGATATCTTGGAGGACGATGGTCATGTATATTTTCATCGTTTTTCACAAGCACTTAAACCATGCATAGATGGATTTTTGGAAGGATGTAGACCATATTTGAGTATAGATTCCACAAAGACTCAATGGAAGGTGGAATGGCCATTTTGCTTCAACTACGCGGTTGATGGTCTCAATGGAATATATCCACTTGCATATGGGTTCATTGCTTCGAGACAGAAGATAATTGGACTTGGTTTATGATGAACTTAAGAATGCCATAGGAGATCCTCCATCGCCGCAGGTTTGCACAGATGCTTGCAAAGGCTTGGAAAATGCAGTGAAGAATGTGTTTCCTCAGGCTGAACAACGGGAATGTTTTTTTGCATCTTATTAAGAATTTTCAGAAAAGGTTTCATGGATTTGGAAGGATGTATCCTGCAGCAAGGGCTTACAGGGAAGAGGTGTTCATAGAAGGTAAGTACTGAGTAATGCACAAATGGCAAAAAAAATTTAACTAAATGTGATGACATATGGCAAGTACTGAACCTCTTCTCTCTTCTCTGTTGAGTAATGCACAAATGGCAAAAAAAATTTAACTAAATGTGATGACATATATATGTGCAGTCGCCTTGCCTTCTTGCTGGGAGAGGGAGGTTCTTCTTCTCCACAAACAACCACAAGTACTCCAGATAGGATGGCACCTGCAGCTCCACCAAAGAAGTTGACGCCAAAAAGAAAGCTACAAATTGGATGAAAGATATCTTATTTGTAATGTGATAGGTGGAATCACTTAAATTAGTTTTTGTGAACTCGATCAGTACTGTGCTTGTGATGTGAGCTATTAAGTTATGAGATGTGAAGTGCACCTCCAGTTTGCCTGTAAAGACCGGTAGTAAAATTTAAGTAGTCATTTGTCATAACAGGCTCATTCAAATTTTGCATCACTGAATGCCCTACAATATGCTTACGAGGTGAGATGGGGTTTTGCATCAATTGGTAACCATGGAGCAATTGGTCAATTACCACTGCTTCTCTTGAACAAGGATTAGGATTCAAATTTCCCACCATTGCAACCCTTTCAAGACACTGAGAAGGTGTAATTGGATTTTCTGGCATCCTATGACAATTAAGCATCTGGTTGCTCATTTGTGTTTCTCTGGTTGCGTAGGCCTGTCGACAAAATTGGCATGCTCATTTTGTATCTGATTCATAGAACTATTGAGGTCAAGCAATACTCCTTTTTGCATGTTATCAGCACACGATAACTGTGAATTAGCCATCTGATTGGCTAAACTGTAAATTGAGCTGGTGGCAGAACCCGCATGGCATGGCACCTGGTTTTCAACATTTCTTTGCCACGTTTACACAAATAGCTGGTGCGCCATATATTGCTATGTAGTTTCCTGTCAGGAGTAGCAACTTTGGATCAGGCAGGGCCCCCTATTTGGTGTCTCAGCCTCCACCTGCAAAATATCAAGGCACGCTGTGCCAACATCCGACTGCGCATGTGCGAAGCAAGCGGCTTGCGTGTACGTGATTACTGGCGGGCTCCTCGGTCCGGTTTTTCGCGCGATCTTGGCGGGGATCGGGTGGCGCGCGTCGTAGTCTTCGGCCCGATCGCGCGTGTGCGAGATGGACTCCCAGGTGCGTCTGCGACCGATGGACTCCCCGTACGCGTACGTGAGGGGTATAAGGGTCAAAAAAAGTGCTAAGTATTAAGAAAAAAGATTACAAAGTAATAAATAAGGTATAATACCCTGGAAATCAAAGTGTCCATGATATAAGTACTAATTTTGCGAAGTCAATATTTGGAGTCCTAAATATGCGAAGCCCAATGTTTAGAGTCTAAAAAACCAATTATCTCCCAATTCCACACCTCTGCGGCTCCGCTGCAGCTAGAAAAGAATACTAGAATTCGCGGCGACGAATTCCATGTGTATATTCATTCCCGTCCTCTTCCACCTCCTCCTTTCTACTCCTCGTGCTCTCCACTGCATGCACCTCTTGTCCTGTCTCACCCAACTCCCTTGTTCCTCCCACCCCGCCCCATCCCATCAGCACGAGGCATCTGCGCCAGTGCCGTCTCCTGACAGGGACAGCTAAAACGCACGAAGCCATTTGCGGTTTCTGATCCCGTGGTGGTGGTTTTCTTTGCTTCGCTTCGCCCTGTCCCCGAGCTGTAGTTTCTTGATGCGTTGGTGGCGGCAAGCAGGAGGAGCTTCCCTGGTGCGGGCCGCCTGAAGATCCCACTCTGGGAGGGAGGTGGGTGCTCTGCTCCCGTTTCTTGCTGCGTAGATGAGTAATTGCGTTTCTTGATCTTAATTACTTGCGCAAAACAAAACCATTTCTTTTAGCCGTTTCGTCGCCCAAAGATCTCTGTTTTGGGAGGTAGGCGTGCAATGTTTCCATGTTAATTTTGCTACGAATGGGTCAAGATTTTGATCCGGGTTCGTTGTTTCTTGATTAGTTGCAGAAATGTTCGAGAGCAGTTTTTTCAAATGTCCAAAAGGAGATGTTTGTATTGATGGACTCCAGTTCTTATCCCCCTTTCTGTTCTTACTTTTTTCTTCACCAATACAAGTCAACTGTTGAGCTCAATGCCGGTGCTGGTAGTTGTGCTATTCCTCATTAGAGCAATGGTGCCGTTGTCCTGAGAGGGACAGGAGACACTGACCTGTCTCTGCCGCTGTTTCCACCATTACTGCGCCTCCCCACATCTCGAATAGTAAGAAGCTAATAACTGTAGTAAAACAAGAGGGGTAGCTCGTAGGACGACTCTTACCATTTCTTGGATCAATTGGGGATAGTGTGCTGCAGAAAGATGCTGCCTTTAGTTCTATTACTGTTCTTTCGAGTCAATTGGGGTAGTTCCCTAAAGAAGGGTGCCATTTGTAACCTTTGATCCATGTGGAGTGACCAAGTGGTCAGAGAGTACTTCCTTATTGGATCAGTTGAGGTTACTTTCTTGCAGAATGATGTATCTCTGTTCAAACTCCCTGTTTACTGGATCAATTCGTGGCATTTCTCGCAGAAAGGGGCCAACTTTGCTGCCGTTTATGCCCATCGGCTTCTTATAGGAGTGGCCTAGTGATCCACTCATCCAATTAGTAATTTACTGAGCACTTACCGTGAATCCTTGTCTAGATTATTGTAGAAACGCTTCGTGATCTGTGATGCCATTTCGTCTTTGCCTACATAGGATTTTGTTGTTTTGTAAAGTGGACATGTGGCTTAGTTTCCCCTTTTCTTGAATCAGTTTCTTGTGGAGTGTCCAAGTGGCTTAATCCCCTCCCAGATCAATTTGGGGGCGATATTCTAGTTTATAGCGCAGGCTCTCCATTCTTGGTGCCTCAATACCCTTGGCTTTAAGAATTTTGTGATCCCAGAGGGTGCTGAAGTGATTAAATCCCATATTTGATGAGTCCTTGGAGAGGTGGTACTAATATCTTGTGCTTTGATAGGTAGAACCGTAGAAGCACCATGGGGCTCTTAGGTATGATGGGTGACTCGTTCGGTTGCTCCGCTACCGGCGAGAGGCTCGTCTCCGCCGCAAGGGATGGAGACATCCAAGAGGCTAGGGCCCTCTTGGAGCTTAACCCCCGGCTTGCGCGGTACTCAACGTTTGGGATCCGGAACTCGCCCCTCCATTACTCGGCGGCGAAGGGCCACCATGAGGTATTCATTGTTTTTCTCCATACATTTGTTCCTTATCTATATGCAATAATTTTGAATTACAATTGTTAATTCGTTTAATCAGTATATGTGTGTTTGTTATTGATTGACAAGTAATTTCATTGTTCCATTAGATTGTTTCCCTCCTAATCGAATCTGGCGTTGATATCAACCTTAGGAACTGCAGAGGACAGGTAAGCTCTTTTTCTTTCTCACCTTGTTCATCATTGATATTCATTTCTTGATGATCATTAATATCTCTTCTTCCTTTATAATTTTCGTCAGGAGTATAAAGAATACTTTCTATTCAGGACTAAGAAATGAATTTAACCAGTCAGTTATTCCATAAATGGTTGTTTATAAATATTATTGAGAACGGTCTATTTGCATATTTTATAAACATGTGCATGCCACATATATCTGAGGTTGCTCATGTTCTAGAGAATGATAATCAGTAGTTGTGGAGAGGGACAGTAAGTAATATAACCTTCCTACTTTCTGTTGGTTGAGTTCACTTGTACAAAGTATCTACATAGCCCTAATGTTTGTCATGAAGTTTTCAGTAAACAAAGATCAGTGTCAGGAAATATTGCATGACAGAAATGGCCCATATGAATAAGAGATAGATCCTATGGACTACTCTTCAATGGATGATTGGATATCACCTGGTTCATTTGTTTTCAACTCTGTTCTATTCTCAAATGAAAAGGTTTCTCTGGTTTTTGTGCTAACTCTAAACACTGAACTGTTATGTGCAGACTGCTCTGATGCAAGCTTGTCTATATGGTCATTGGAAAGTTGTACAGATTCTAGTTCTTTTTAAAGCTAATGTAAGTGAATATCAACTAATTTATTTTTGGGTTAAGCTACACTGTAATGTATACTGATGTAAGTGATCTGTTTCTTTAATTTTCTAGGTTCACAAAAAAGATTGTTTTAGTGGTGCGACAGCTGTTCATTTTGCCGCCTAAAAGGTCATACTCGGTGCATTCGGCTTCTTGTGGCTGATTACGTGCCTAGTTTGCCAGAGTTTTGGAACATTATGTGTGGAAAATCCACAGATGAAACAAATAAGGAAGCCTTTGATGCGGTGTATGTTAATTTCTGACGCTCATCTATGTTGACACCTTCTGATCACTAATAAATTTGTATCCTTTCTCCTCCTGTTTTCCAGAGCTCTCCGGCTAATTAATGGAAAGTCAGATGGAAGTGTCACCCGCTTCACTTGGCAGCTCTTCATGGGCATGCTGAGAGCGTGCATTTGCTCTTAGACCTTGGAGCCTCTGTCTCTGAGGTCACTGTCAACGATGGGTCAACTATTGATCTCATAGGTAAAAAGTAAACAGAAAAGGATAAATGTTTAACTCAATTCAAGTCATTATGGAACTTGACCATTTGGTTCTGATATCAAAATGTAGGGGACAACTGGAATTATCCTGAGCTTTTTTATATGGTCATAAGTTAACTCTTCCTTCAAATTGCAGGTTCAGGAAGCACACCCCTTCACTATGCTGCTTGTGGTGGAAGTGCTGTATGCTGCCAAGTACGCATCAATATTTCCCTTTCCTGAAATTTCAAGCAATAGGTCAATGCCCATTTACTGATTGCCGTTAAACAGCTTCTCATTGCAGCAGGAGCGAACATGGGAGCTGAAAATGCTAATGGGTATGCACTGGCAATTCCATCATAAAATATTTGTTTTTATACCATACCAATTGAACTTCTCTCATGAAAAAATGTTACTTACAATTGCCGCATCAAGTTCTTATATTCTTTGTTTATCTGACATGATGCTTTCTGGACATCTGATCTTTTTGCTGATGTCAGTTGTGTAAATTTCACAGTGCTTTTGGGGTCTTTGTAGGGGAATTTATGAGCTAACTATGCTAAATGCTAATTAGTTCTGAGTCATTTTTTCCTAAGTAAATCATCTTTCCTTTGAGTTGGAACTCGAATCCTAAAGCTAGTTGGTTGTATTTCATGCTATGTTAATTGTGATACTGTATGCTGGCCTAGACTTATACTGCACATCAAACCTTAAATTTCTGTTTCCAATTAAGGAAGAGGGGTTGGTGGTGGTGTATGGGTGGGGTTCTTTTAGGTTGTGACTTATGACTTTTGGCTTAAACTTTTTAATTCTGACTGTTCGCGGGAGAGAGAGAGAGAGAGAGAGAGAGAGAGTACGGACGCGTGCGATTTTGGCCGATTTAGATGAAGTCAGGATTGTGTCTACTACAATCGACTTGTAGACCTCACCTAAAAAAGACACTCCGTTTAAAAGTTAGTT
Organism: Dendrocalamus sinicus; assembly: GCA_036346575.1. Taxonomy (NCBI): domain Eukaryota; kingdom Viridiplantae; phylum Streptophyta; class Magnoliopsida; order Poales; family Poaceae; genus Dendrocalamus; species Dendrocalamus sinicus. The sequence continues at coordinate 26,769,516 of CM070673.1, forward strand.
ACTGTAGAAAGCCAATCCATAAGCCTAAAAAAACCCATCCTATGTTTATGCCTTATTAGCAAAACGATTTCCCTGTAACTTGTTTGGATTGTTTACTCTTGTCCAATGCTATTTTCTTGAAGGTTGACTCCTTTGTTGGTGGCTCGCTTATGGCACAAAAACAATGTTGAAGGTATCCTAAGCAAACAGCCAGAAGGCCGAGTACGCATTCTTCCATCACCATATCTGTCTCTCCCACTGATGAGCATTGTCAAAATTGCTCGGTGAGTTCAAATACCAGACCCAATTGGTAGATATTTTTATCATTTTGGAATGTCTGAAATTACAGGTCCAATAGGTATTCGTTTCTATAATGGAAATGAAACATGTCCGAAGTTGACCAAACATCTGTAATTAGTACTGCCCACGAAGGCACAAACCTTTGCTTATTCGAACAGAAGAGGTGAAGGTCACCAAGTCTCACAATAGAATCTGGACTATTGTTGTTATGAACTAAAAAAGTACAAAAAGTCTCCAATTCGTTGTAGGAGAAATTGCACCTCACTAGGTGCAGAATGTTGAGAATATGAACCTGGACTTGTCGTGTATGGCATCCAGAAACTTTAAGTCAGGCCTATTTTCATTTCTCAAAGTTCACAAAGAACCGCTAAACTGATGCCTTGTTTTTCCCCGTTTCTTTTGCACCCTTCACAAATTCACTCCTATGTTGATCCTTTACAGGGAATGTGGATGGAGAAAAACCTCTGTCTCATCTACTTGTCATGATCCATGCGCCATATGTTTGGATAAGGAATGTACAGTAGCTGCAGAAGGTACGAACAAACTAACCCTTGTGCTGAATCGCTCTACCCTGCCAATTCCATTAATAAGATTTTATGTTTTAATAGGTTGTGGCCATGAGTTCTGCACCAAATGTTCACTCTATTTGTGCTCTACCACTAGCAGCTCGACTTCCATCCGTGGCGTGCCTGGTTCCATATCTTGCCCTCTGTGCAGGCATGCAATCGTCTTGTTCATAAAGCTCACAAGTACTACCCCAATAAAGGAGCTTCCATGGACAGGTTCATCGTTAGCTCTATGTGCGGCAGGTGCAAGCACTGGCTCCAAGTGTGCCAGCTCTTTGCACCGCCGGTCTGACATGTGTCGCTTACGCTCCTCTTCAGTTCAGCTCGGCTGCTCCTCTTTTAGATCCATTAGCTCCGGAAATTGTCATCCACAAAGTTGAATTGCACAGGGGCTGACGAGACAATGCCTTGCCTGGTCAGCTGTCTTAGGCCGGATGTGCAGCGATCATCTTCGTATAGGGAAAGAATTAGAAGATATTCAGAGTTTTCATAGCATTCCTCTTTGTTGGTGTTGTGCCTCCCTTTCATTTTGTGAGTTCTGGGGGTTTGGCAATTGAAACTCGTGCAGTTTGTTCATATATCTCTTTGTTTATTTATACCTGCAGCTTGACCTGATGCTTGTCATAATACGTGACATGATCCCCGTGCTTAAGATGTGTAACTATACAAAGATCTCTTTGGGAATTTTTTAAATAATCTATTTTTTTATTTCGAATTACAACAATATACCTGTATTTTTTATTTTACACTAATAAACTTTTGTCGCTCCACCGTTGAGCAACTTGGACTAGTCGCCTAACGGTTATGCGTCAAGTTTCCAAGTCGTCCACTGGTTGAGCGACTAGTTCTATTCGCTCAACGGTGAAGCGACATGTCGACAAGTCGCGCACCGGTTGCAGCGATTTAAAATAATATTATTGTTATTTTATTAATTCAATGGAAATAATTGTGGGGGAATAAATGACAATTTTTGTAGATAATACATTTAGCAAATCTTGTTTGTAGGTTGTTATTTGTTTTGAAAATAAAATGGCAGACAAGATAGGTTGATCTATTTGTGATTTTCGTAGATTCTCATGGTACGAAATCAGTTAGACTCGTAATAATATTTTGTGATCGCTATATGTTATAGTGTGATAAATTTTTAAAGAATTTTGTGAGGACGATTGAAGTAGAATGATTTTTAAGTAGGAAGGTAAGTTATATTACAATGCACGAGGGAATTCATACACAACCATGTCATAGTACCTATAAAATAAAATACATATACAACGAATACAAGTATGAAAAAGTACAACGAAGACCCCCTACTCGCCGCCCATTACATCACCTGCGGCACCTCCTCCGTTGTCGGTACGTCCCACCCTTGGTTGGCGCCTGCCCGTACAACCCCGCTTGGCCTTCCTTAGCTTAGGTGTCAGCGTCCTGATAGGGTGAGACGCTCAAGAGCCTTACTGTCCTGTGCTCCCAAGGCCTCAGGGGTCAACTCCACCTACGCCTGCATGGCTACTAGGGCACCACTAAGCTGCAAACCCGAAAGAACGTTGATGAGTGCGGGCTGAGGTGCTCCTCTAACCTCCCCCGGGTCGTCTGCGAAGAAGTCGGACACGTCCTCTGGAAGGTCCTTGTGCGGGGATAACTCAACTTCCCACTGGGGCGCGAAACTTGTAGAACAAATATTATTTATTCATGCAATATATTGACACGATCAAGCCTCAAGAGATGAAACGTACCTTCAACGTGGGCCATGGCATGCGTCCAAGTGTCATACCCACCATACCCGCCCTATCCGAACAGCTCAGAGAACAGGGAATACTACCCTAACGCTGGTGGGTAGGGGTCTAGGATCGGCGGTCGTGGGGGTAGGGACATGCCCACCCTGACCCTCTAGGCTGATCAGGTGCTGGTGTGGCACGTGCCCACCCTGACCCTCTAGGCTGATCAGGCGCTGGCGCAACACGTGCCTACCCTAACCCTCCAGGTTGGTCAGGCGCTGGCACGGCATGTGCACGTGGCTCTCCGGAGCCTCCTAGCTGAGTTGCAAGACGTACTAGCCTCGGCATACATGTTGACATGGCCACCTCCGAGAGCATCCTGCACGACGTCAGGGTCACGACACGCCTCGCCCCAGTATAGACCCGATGGAGAGCCTACAGTAGCTGGTTGTGCATTACCTCCAAACTGTGGCCGACCCTACCTAGGATCAACCTAGTGTCTCTCACAATCTCGGCGGTGATATCTGTTTGTAAGGAGTACATGAAAGCATCAAACTTCTAATTGTGGTAACCGTACTCAGACATTTCCAAACACGAGAGTACCTACTGTGAGGTACACATTTCATGTGAGGTTTACAGGGTACATGTTGGTCCGTGCTGGTACGTGAGCGAGGGTAGGTCAACAACATGCACCAGCCTGATGCGTGTCTGTAGAGCGTACCAGCATAGGTGCTCATCATAAGCGCTTCATATAGGGTGCCCTCCCACACATAGTCCTTGAGGGCGTCCACCCACTTTGCTAGCCACTACGCCATCTTTCCCGCCCAGCTCGTCCTGCTACCACCCCTTCTACTACGCCTGTGAAACATACCACTGCAATTAGAAGGTATCGTAACAGAACTAGAAAAAATATAGGGACATGTGTTGTGTGTAACTCACGCGTGGACCGAGTCAGGCACCGGATGCCTGATGGGGATTGGAACAACCTAGAGGAGGCCGAACTGGTGCATCACCCTATGCACCGTGTATTTCTCGATTAACACATCGAAGACGAGCTTCTTCCACATCGGCCAGTACGTCTGGTCGTGCCAGCACAGTGAGGACAGTCCAGCGAGTGCGTGGTCCTCCATCTCTAGAGCAGAGTATGGCTCCCAGCACACGTTGTTAGAGGTGAGGCTGCCGAGCTGCTCGACAAAGTGCTCGTACACACGTGTGACTTGCACGTGTGCAAACTGTGCCTGCGAGGCATAACAATGGTTACAAAGGATGACCCATAATACAAGTATAGTAATGATCCAGGAGAGTACATACCTGTCTACAGCACCAAAGGGACCCTATAGTCGGACGGTCCCTCGCACCCCCATGGTACATGTCCCTACGGTACGAATCACTGTTGAGCAGCATCGGTCGTTCGAGGGAGAAGTGCTCGAATGGCCACAGCTCAGCAGGAGGGGCAGCATGTGAGGACAGAGGTTAGCCTCATCCTGCAGCACACCTCGCACAAACCATGGTACATCGCGGCAAGTACAGCTGATCCTCAGCTGATATGCACCTCCTCCCCATTAGTGATGGCCCTCGCATACCCGCGTGGCTGCTGGTAAACAATACCTAGCTGAACAGCCACAACAAGTATGTCTCGAGGTGCCGCGACACCTGGAACTAGTTGGCCTTTGGGTCCATCCAATCGACCTGTGCACAAACAAAAAATAGCAAGCCCGTCATATAGCAAGGATAGTGCATCGCTAAACAGGGAAAATGGATAGTGTACGTACCCAAAAAATGAAAGCTACCGCAGGGGCAGGCCATGCCTTTGTCACGCTAGGATGACACAGTACGCTGCCATGGCCACGTCCGGAAGAACTTCCTCAAATCTGCCAACAGGTCGCCGCCCAAGTCGGCAAGCACGTTCGGTGGGGAGGCAGTGGCTCCCGTGATAGATAGGCCGAGTAGCATCATGATGTCCTATAGAGTGGGGGCCATCTCCCCAAATGAGAGGTGGAAGGTGTGCCTCTCGAGTCACCATCGGTCCGCTAGAGCAATCAGCAGCGACCGGTCGAACAGGAACCACATGACCGCTCTGAACCAGTTTAGACCTCCCCGTCATCCTCGACCAGAGCACCACCCTCACCGGTGGCCTCCACCATCCGCGCGAGAGGTAGATGGTCAGCATCGCTCAGTCTGCAAAGCAAAAAGAAGTAAATACATAGTGAAAATATGATAAAAGGAAGTGCCACAGTTTGCAATCAAACATGTCTTTTCAGTATGGGTCTAGTCTCCAACCCATTGGGGTGTTCACGTACGGACCACCCCTAACTGAGTCACCTCATCCCCGCCATCAGGATGAGGGACATGACGACTGGCGTGGTGCTGTGCGTCGATGCGCTGGTTCAGCAGGCCAAAAGGCTAATCCAAACCATCAAGGTCACGAGCCATACCTGCAAATTAATTTGAAGTTAGCAATTATAATACAATTAGTGGTTTAATTATGTATAGCGTAGCTCTGAAAATTCTGAAAATTTAGTTGCATTCTTGTATAAACCACATATTTCTCAACATGTGTAGCCATAGCCGTATTTTGGCATTAGGTGTTTATGGGTTAGGATTAAGGGTTCGGGTTCGGGTATGGGGTTAAGAGGTTAGGGTTAGGATTAGGGTATAGCCATAACGGCATTACAACTATTAACAACTAAATTGGCATAAGTTGTACGACTATACTATTTAGAACTATTAACAATATACGACGTACCCGACACAACTACACTTATAATGATTTTAGTTGCTAACTTACCGTGGTTTCGAAAGTATAACTATTAACAACTAAATTGACGTTAGCTCTATGACTACACTATTTACAACTATTAACAATATGTGACGTATCAGACACAACTACACATCTAATAATTTTAGTTGCCAACCTAACTTGGTTTCAAAAGTAAATCTACAAGGAAGACCTGACACAACTACACATATAATAATTTCAGTTGCTAACATACCATAATTTTAAAAGTAAATCTACAAAAAAATACAGAAGACTAACCATCGTCAATGCGCGGACTTCTCTTCCCCTCCCTCTCCTCTCTTCTCCTCCCTTCTCATGGCCGAAATGGCGAATGGGCGCTCGGACCGGCACGCGCACGGGTTATAGCCCCCTAGTCGCCAAACGGTTGAGCGACTAGGGGATAAGTCGCTCAACCAGTTGAATTACCAGTGAGTGACTTAGACATTTGGTGCGTAACCGTTGGGCGACTAGTCCAAATCTCTTAACGGTGGAGCGGCAGGGATATTAGTGTAAAATAAAAAAAATAGGTATATTATTGTAATTTAAAAAAAAGATTATTTATTGGTGGAGTATCAGAATGCAACTGAGATGCGCGGGCAAGTAGACGGTGCTTCGACGGTCGTTTCAGTCTGGTTCGCCACCCTTCTCAGGTCTCACTAGGGAGAATATCTACAGTACCTATGACAAAACTGGGAGTATCATCAGTGCCTCTTCTAAGCAGCAACGCTCTTCAATCATACCACTCCTTCAGTTGACGCTGGTGAATCAGGTAGCTAACTGCCTCTAACATCCATATTAGCCTCTCTAGCTAATTGCATTTCTATCCGTTTCTTGTAAAAATTCCTTCGCTGCCCCGAACTACCCAATGTCTGTGTAGTCCTAATTTCCAATTTTATTGGATGACTCCGAATTTTAGATCCCAAACCACCCAATCATACCCTGCAATCAGTCACCGACCACGCAAGTTCCAGACATCTAGGACACTATCTGCATGGCATGTGATGTTTGCACTGTCTTCTGTACTATCTAGCGCTGCCGATTCAGTAAGAAGTGGAAAAGCAGGTTTCAAAATACAATCCTAGTAATTACAAAAACATTGAGAAGAACACCGAGTTGCCGTTTTTTGAACGGCCAACCAGCCCCATTAAGATAAAGCTCTCCTTCTATTGTCAACATCCTCCGTAATGAAGTGAAAGACCCTTTGCACTGGCTGATAAAATTGATAAAAAAAAAGCATTCTCCTATTCCTCTCATTCCAGATGTTCCGGAACGCAGAAACTAAGAAGCCATCGAATTCTTTCCTCTTTTGTTTTGGAACATCGAATTCTTACCTGGTTGATTGGCAGTGGCTCAGCAATCCATCGAGTTCTTAGCCAATTTTGCCCAAACCTGTCTAGAAAAAGGACAGTGCCAACTCGGGCTTCTTCTGAACTTTTTAAGTTTAACAATGTTTGCGAGCCAGGGAAGTCAGCTTTCAGTACATCAAAGTTTCTTAATTTCATACGCGCATGTCTATTCGTTTAAAAGACAAATATCCAGATAGTAAGTACAATATGTGAGCTTAACTTAGGGCTTAAACATGAACATTAGCCTTAACCCTAAATCTAAATCATAAACACCTAGGGCTTTAGGATTTAGAGGGGACTTACGGTCACCGATGAATGCCATGAGCGAAGACCTCGTACCTGCGTGATGCAGGCGTGGGGATGAGTCGGTGAAGGTCGGGTGTCGTCGAGGTACGGGGAGTCGCCGGCGCGGTGCAGAGGATCGTCGCCGGCGAGGTCCTGCAGTGACGGTCGGTAACCTTCTCGTTGCTTAACAGCGCGCAATAGATCGGGTGTCTTAGGGTTGTACGGGGTTTTGGCTCTCATGAGGAACGACGTCGTACGGGAGAGGCTGGGACTCCGCCTTTTTATCTTGCGCTGTTGCAACGGGGGGACCGTAACCAAAACGGTTAGGCACCCCCGATCAAGGCGCGTACGTGGGTTTCCCCACGTTTCCCTCGTCTCGGCCGTTTGGCCTGAGATAAAAAAAAAAAACCTAACACAATATACATCTATCATGCAAATCTGTTTCATTCAAAATATTGAGTTATATTCACCCGATGAGTTTTTATCTCACCCACAATGGTTTTTGAAATAGAGACTAATTCAAGTAAGTTCTTATATTTGTTCTTGCCCATGGATATAACTGTTCGAACAGTTTATATTATGTAGATATTGTATATTTTACTCATAAAAGATAATCAACTTATTATGTTTCAAATATTTTCTTAGACATGTGAATCAGAGCATAATTAACTCCATTAGTCTTCTACAGCATAGGACGTGATAAAATCCTAGAACCGATGTGATTGACTCGCTCAGTCAGTTGTACACGAAGATCAGGAATTCAGGATAGAGCTGGCCGCCCTTTTATCTTGCTCCGGAGTCACCACTCCGACAAAACGGGTGAGCAGAAAAAGTCAGAAGTACGGGAGTTCAGGTTCAGATCCTGGATTAGAAAAACAGTTAGGGAAAAAATACGCGTTTAAGTGATCACAAACCAGACTTACGACCGTCTCTCTTTTCCCTGTGCCAGTTCGAGCCGCGTCGCCGACACGCCGACATCACACACACGGATAGAGGTGGGAATTGGGCCGTGCCTACGACCATCTCTCTTTTCCTTGTGCCAGTTCGAGCCGCGTCGCCAACACGCCGACATCACACACACGGATAGAGGTGGGAATTGGGCCGTGCCTACGACCGTCTCTCTTTTCCCAATGCCAGTTCGAGCCGCGTCGCCGACACGCCGACATCACACACACGGATAGAGGTGGGAATTGGGCCGCGCTGCGCGCGGCACGCCCGTGCCCACCGTGCCGCCACTTCGTGTCGCGCCGGTTCGCCCGATCATCCCGTCGTGCCGTGCCGTGCCGGCCCGCCTCGTCTTCGGCCAGGCCCAAGCACAGCCTAAAGCCCACCGTGTCGGCGTTCGTGCCGTGTCAGCCCAAGCCTAGCCCAAAGTAACTATACACGATAAAAGCGACAGCGACAATGGTAGCGGTGGCCGCTATCTTCCTTTCTTTTGTATCCGCCTTATTAAAAACCTACTTAAAATTCGATTCTATTGTCTCATACCATTTCACTTTCGAACTTGGTCATCTAGTCCAATGGAATGCATATCTTGGTGCAAATTAGACTATGGCGTACGTGGACATCGCCCGACAATCTAGCATAGGCCTACCCAATTAGTCAAATAGAAAAGCTCAAGGAGAGTCATGAGTACAATTTACTATAGTTAAGAAATCAATTTTAAATAGTTTCTGGCCAACCGTGCTCTTCGTGCGTGCGCGCCGCCCAAGCACGCCCGACCGCCGCGCCGCGCCGCTCCGCCCACCGTGTCGGATTTTGAAGCCCACCGCCCACCGTTCGTCTTTGCGGTCGCAACACGCCCGTCACGTGTCGGGCCGGGCCGTGCCGGCCGTGCTTCGGGCTGGCCCAAAGAAGCCCGGCCCAAGTCCCACCTCTACACACGGACACACGGAATTAAATGTCGAAAGGCTGGAGTAATATGCGACACGACACTAATCATCACTCACGTCACAGCTGCCGACTTCCGGATGGATGGAGACGAAGACGCAACGGTTGGGTGGGTTCGTTGCAACGCAGGCGGACAAGTCAGCGTGCGTCATCTGATCTGATCTGATCCGATCGCCCGTGTGTGTATGTGGACCCGTTTCGGCTTAACTTTTAATTTCTAGTTTATTATTTCTTATTTTTTATCTTTTATAATTTTTTTGGTTTATTCGTATTCGTTTATATTATCTGTGATGGGCTAATTTATTTTTTATTTTAAATTTTTTAATTTAATTATATTAAAAAATATCGATAGTTATACTATAAAATAAATTATAATTTATAAAAAAATCCGAATGAGCAGCCTTATATACGTATGGAAAGATACAAAAGATGTCTTGGAACCTTCCAAGCACTGCACACCGTCCTCCCATGCCACTTTTGCTCGCAACTGTCTGAAAAGCGGCCTCCTCTCCTCTTCTCTTCGCGGACCCCACTTGCTCATAGGTAAGAAATAGCCAGCCGCCTTCCTCTAAAACCCTCTCTCGAATTCATTTGTTGTGTAGAAATATGTATCAATCACGGATGCAGATTACTGTCATTGAAATGGACGAAAAATGAGCTAAATTCTCCTGCTGTAATAATCCAGCCCACCGCACGGTGAAAACGGGCGCATCCCTCTGGTTACAGCAAAAACTAACCCGAGGTTGCTAAATAAAGTAAGGTAAATTCCCTTATCCAACCGACGGTGATAGCTACCGAGGAGTGTTGGGAGGATGGCCGGACCGGAGCTGCAGGAGAAGCTCGTTGGGTTGGGGTGAGCAGCGAGCTGGAAGCCGCGGAATCTCGTCGCAACCGTCGCACACAGCCTTGGCCCCGAATTCCGGCCGGCCTCGCCGTCCACCGCAACCCAAGGGACGGGACCTTCTGCCGCTGCAACCTCGAAAGAAAGCCTCCTGTGACCTTTCCTTGCTCTCTTCGCTTTAACTGGCCAGAAACTCTCTGTGGGCTATACTAGCTAGTAGTATTAAATTTTTAGCGGATTTGGCGCTGTTTATGATGGTATTTATAAAACTAGCTGTATGCATAGGGTATTTGCAGAAATGACGTTTTTTTACCGTTCGGTGGGCAGGCGGCAGCGCCGAAGAGATGACGTGTGGGCACCTGCCGCCCCGTGAGCAAACGACAGGCGCCTGCCGCCCGTCCACCGGATGGCAGGCGATTAAGCCGGCTAACACTACCTAAATTCGTAATTTTCTATCATATTTATTCAAAATTTTAAATATAGCAAATTAAGTCAAAAAATTACAAAATTTTATGCACACTCCTAACATAACGTACTTCATTGTGTATTTTTTACAATTTAATCCCCTATGAATATTGCACAAAAATTCTTATGATTTTGATATTTGTAAGAATTATTACATATAGCAAATGAGCTCCAGAAATTATAAATTTTATGTGGAGCCCCCAACACAGTCGATCTAATTGTGTATTTTTTTTTTGGAAATTTTATGCGCTCCAAATTTGAAATTGATTACCTAAATGATTTACTCCATAATCTATTATCGCACATAATGTCTATAATACTATTGTGTTTTTATTTGTATTCCTTTGTATGATGTACATTTGTTTAATGCATATTGACCCCTCTAACTTAATGCACGCGACGCGACATTTGAATAGTCCACTCAAAAAATGGCAACTGCAACGACGTGTACGCCATTCAGTTATATGCTTACGAGATTAAACATAATCATGAACTACATACTACAAGCTTCTCTGTGCTGTCTACTGGTAGAAGGTGTCTCGTGATACCCACATGGAGTGTTGCAGTAGAGGACGTCTCAAATGTGGCTTGCCGTCGTTGTAGTGGTACGCACATATGCAGCTAGGGTTCACACAACAATATGTGGGATCATACGACCTTTCTATATTGACGACCTCCTCATTGCCCCTCTCGTGCTGCATCTGTTGCCAGAGGTCACCGTTCTCCTCATTGAGACTGTCAATCCGCGCCTCCATCTCTAAGATTGGCTCCCACAGTATATCCACGTATCTCACAATATAGTGTTTATGGGGAGGATCGATCCAGCGGACGAAATCGCATTTTGCCATCTGTTGGAAAGGAGGGTTAACATGAAAACTCTATTAGCAGTAAGAGAAAATAAACTATTGGCTGATTGTATCTTAGAGCGTGGGCATCGAAAAAAACATCGCCCACCATCGAAATGGCCTTCGACGACCTGCATGACCGCGTCCTCCCTGTGTCTGCATTTCGGCCATACCAGTTGAGCCAACCTGTTTGGCATGAAGCAGTAGTTAGGGCCGAAATCCTCCCCCCTTTACAGGGAAAGGTTTTCCTTTGGTGACTCCGCTCAGACTGGCCCCTCGGTATCTGTCATGCTATGTTACTATATGACACAGAAGGTTTTTCTTTCTATAAGAAGTGAAATACAGTTTAGATAAGTGATGAGCGATTGCAAGAGCTCTGTATTTGAAACGAGCGAAAAGATAATTCGGTGTGTTGCCATTGGAAATTACGAACGCATTGTTGACATGCACCACCACGGGTGATAGGGGACATCATGGTAAAAGTGACATATGTGCGCACGAGGGAGCAGGCGAGGCGGGGTGACATGGCCTAGACTAACATTTGTGTAGGCGAGGGAGCGGATGAGGGGGCCTGTATGTCAAGCAAACACATATCCGAAGGAGGGAGCGGGTAAACGGGTACAGTACAAACAAACTGGCATTTCTGCAGGCAAGGGGGCAACACCAAGGGGGGACATCCCTCCTCGTATATAGCTAATTATGATTAAATTATCACGAATTAATATGCTAAATTTTGAGTACATAAAATTCTTAAAAAAATACATAATTAGGTCGATTATGTTGGGAGGTTCCACATAAAATTTTATAATTTTTGGAGCTCGTTTGCTATATGTAACTACTCTTACAAATATCAAAATTGTATGAATTTTCGAGCAATATTCAGAGAGGATAAAATTGTAAAAAAACACGCAATGAATTATGTTGTGTTAGGAGTCTATGCATAAAATTTCGTAATTTTTCAACCTCATTTGCTATATTTAAAAATTTAAACAATTATAATATAAACTTACGAATTTAGGCAGTGATTAAGCCAGCTAATTAGCCATCTTAATCACCTGCCATCCCGTGGGCAGGCGGTAGGCGCTTGCCGTCTAGTGGGCGGGCGGTAGGCGCCTGCGTCGTCTCTCCGTCACTCAGTTCAAACTGATTAGGGAGGAGAGTATCAGAAATTACATCAATATTTCTTGAAACTTGGCATTGCACATCGGGTGTCATGTCCTCGTACACATCAACAAAACGGGGTTGCCTCATGGGAGATATTAAATTTCTTCAAGATTTGGGTTTTGCATACTTACAAATGCATCCCCGGATGATACGAAATTACAATAATCTCACAAATAAAATATGTTTCTGGATTCATTAACTAATTAGTTATTTCACCCGATTATCTTCTTTCCTCTTGTGCATCTCTTAGTATATACATGAATACTTGATGGTTAAGTATTGGGTATCTTGATGGATACACAACTGTCAAGGTAGCGTTATGCACTGTTAACCATTTGGATTTAGTGCGAGTCATTTACCGTTTCATTCCCCTTATATTTGTCTAGGCTATTATTATTTCACTTGCCAAGCTTTTGTGTGATTGCTAAACGGCGTCAAAGCTCGTTGTTTTGTTGTATATATCTTTCGAGCAACTGCAGAAGAAAAATCTCGGACGAATCACCACAAATTCAGCAGATTATTACGATCCGGCCTGATTAATCACCACAAATCTCGCACAAAAAAAAAAAGCAAGAGCTGACATGTACTACGTACACGATCGATTAATCACCTAGATTAGATTAATTAGGAGTGGGAAAATGAAGGGAAGGATTATATATTAGATTAATTAGGAGGAGTAGCATCATTAGCAAGTAATTAGGACAGACACAGGCAATAATTATTACGATCCGGCCTGATTAGTACGGTAATTATATACCGATCAGCTACGGCTGCTGCAGGAAGAAGTGAGATGGAGCTGGTGGTTAATTAGGGCGGCTTCCGCGGCAAGCTGCCTCCCTATTTCGCACCTGTGTTCCCATTCATATTCCCTCCACGTGGCTTGCGTCTACTTTCTCATCATGCCTTATCCACGTGACTTGCGTCCAGTAGACATAAGCCACGTGGAATAGACATGGATGGAAACACAGGCGTCAGCCTCGTTCCCTCCGCCCAGCACTCGGACCTTATATATACGCGCCTCGTTCTCACAGCTCTCTCCAGAAAATTTCTGGTTAGCTTCGAGTACGTCGAAGCTAGCGAACTAGAGCGCGAGAGCAACAAGTAGCAGGCAGGCAGCCATGTCGGTGATCAACCACGGGGAGGAGGAGCCGCGGCTGGAGCTGCCTCCGGGCTTCCGATTCCACCCCACCGACGAGGAGGTCGTCTCCCACTACCTCACCCCCAAGGCGCTTGACCGCCTCTTCTCCTGCGTCGTCATAGTCGACGTCGACCTCGACAGGTGCGAGCCATGGGACCTCCCAAGTAAGTAGTCATCGGCGAGCTTGATCTGCCATGCTTTAATTTGAATCGTGACCTGCTCTTGAGTGGCACTAGAGGTTGTTGATTTGAACGCGCGCGGTGCAGGCAAGGCGAAGATGGGGGAGAAGGAGTGGTACTTCTTCTGCCACAAGGACCGCAAGTACCCGACGGGGATGAGGACCAACCGCGCGACGGAGAGAGGCTACTGGAAGTCGACGGGCAAGGACAAGGAGATCTTCCACAGCCGCGGCGTCCTCGTCGGCATGAAGAAGACACTCGTCTTCTACCGCGGCCGCGCACCACACGGCGAGAGGACCCCCTGGGTCATGCACGAGTACCGCCTCGAGGGCAAGCTTCCCCCTCACCTCCCCAGCTCCGCCAAGGTATATCTATGGATTCCGCTTTGGTTTCGACTTCGTGTTGATGGACTCATGAGTCGCATGAGCTGCCGGCCTCGATCATGGCTGCATGCACCAATCGCTCACACGTCGCGGCCTAATTTTTGGTTTTTTTTTCCCAACCTGCTGTTGCGTGCAGGACGAATGGGCCGTGTGCCGGGTGTTCAACAGAGACTTGGCGGCCAAGAATGCCCAAATGGCGCCGGGCGGTGCCGGGGGCATGGTGCGGAGCGACTCGCTCGCTTTCCTCGAGCCCGCCGAGCTGCCGCCGCTCATGGAACCGCCCTTCGCCGACGAAAACTCCGGCGCCGGGTACTTGCACCCGGCCATGGGGGACCAGGCCGAGATTGGGACGGAGGCGGAGGCGGAGGCGCTGCTGAGCCCGTCGCAGCTGTTCCAGGGGCTGGACGATCTGTTGCCGGACTACCCCCTCCTGGACTACTCCAACATGTGGAAGCTGTGATGATTTCTTCATTCAACCGAGCTTGATGGTTTGCTGCTGCTGTTTAATTAGTCAAAGGTACCAAATTTATTTATGTGTAAGCAAAGCAACCTCAAAAACCTCATAAGGTGGTGGAGTTGGTTAATCTTAACCAGGGTGTGAATACGTCTTGTAGTCTTCAGTAATCCTGCGCAGCAAAGTTTTGCGGGATTTCCGTCAAAGTTAGCATTTGTCGGATTTTCGTCAGAGTCTCGTTTTGCAGTTTTGTCGTGTCTGTTTTTAGCACCTGAATGAATCGGTCTTGAATGAGCGAATCACCAGGTTTTTTGTTTCTTGTATTAGCGTTTTCTACGGCAAGGTCCGATTGTAACGAGTGGTAATCGTGGCCATGTTTTGTTTGTTATTCCTGCTATAAATAAGAGCTGAAGGAGAACCGAAAAGCTGCGACTGTTTTCTGCAGCAGAAAAATTGCCTCAAGTGTTCATCTGAATATATTCTCATTTCTCGCGTGAGTAAGATTGGGTGTTCGCCGGGTACAGCTGACATGTCTTTGGTCAGTGTCTGTACATAATATGGTACGTGCGTGCTGGTGGTCGTGTGATTTTGCTTGCGCCCACGCGTTGACATTAATTTGTCGCCTCGATCGCTTGCTTCCCGTTGGACGCAACAAATCGCATGCTGCCTTCAGGACCTTTAGGTCATAAATGGAACCGGATCCTCCGACGTTATCGAGGAAGTCGGAGAGCAATCTGATCTAGTTCATTCATCTCAGATTGAACGGCTCGTAATCATTCAAAGGCACGGCACTATTCGCTCTATGACTTCCCTCGTCAGTCACCTATCTTGTGCTTTGATAGGTAGAACCGTAGAAGCACCATGGGGCTCTTAGGTATGATGGGTGACTCGTTCGGTTGCTCCGCTACCGGCGAGAGGCTCGTCTCCGCCGCAAGGGATGGAGACATCCAAGAGGCTAGGGCCCTCTTGGAGCTTAACCCCCGGCTTGCGCGGTACTCAACGTTTGGGATCCGGAACTCGCCCCTCCATTACTCGGCGGCGAAGGGCCACCATGAGGTATTCATTGTTTTTCTCCATACATTTGTTCCTTATCTATATGCAATAATTTTGAATTACAATTGTTAATTCGTTTAATCAGTATATGTGTGTTTGTTATTGATTGACAAGTAATTTCATTGTTCCATTAGATTGTTTCCCTCCTAATCGAATCTGGCGTTGATATCAACCTTAGGAACTGCAGAGGACAGGTAAGCTCTTTTTCTTTCTCACCTTGTTCATCATTGATATTCATTTCTTGATGATCATTAATATCTCTTCTTCCTTTATAATTTTCGTCAGGAGTATAAAGAATACTTTCTATTCAGGACTAAGAAATGAATTTAACCAGTCAGTTATTCCATAAATGGTTGTTTATAAATATTATTGAGAACGGTCTATTTGCATATTTTATAAACATGTGCATGCCACATATATCTGAGGTTGCTCATGTTCTAGAGAATGATAATCAGTAGTTGTGGAGAGGGACAGTAAGTAATATAACCTTCCTACTTTCTGTTGGTTGAGTTCACTTGTACAAAGTATCTACATAGCCCTAATGTTTGTCATGAAGTTTTCAGTAAACAAAGATCAGTGTCAGGAAATATTGCATGACAGAAATGGCCCATATGAATAAGAGATAGATCCTATGGACTACTCTTCAATGGATGATTGGATATCACCTGGTTCATTTGTTTTCAACTCTGTTCTATTCTCAAATGAAAAGGTTTCTCTGGTTTTTGTGCTAACTCTAAACACTGAACTGTTATGTGCAGACTGCTCTGATGCAAGCTTGTCTATATGGTCATTGGAAAGTTGTACAGATTCTAGTTCTTTTTAAAGCTAATGTAAGTGAATATCAACTAATTTATTTTTGGGTTAAGCTACACTGTAATGTATACTGATGTAAGTGATCTGTTTCTTTAATTTTCTAGGTTCACAAAAAAGATTGTTTTAGTGGTGCGACAGCTGTTCATTTTGCCGCCCTAAAAGGTCATACTCGGTGCATTCGGCTTCTTGTGGCTGATTACGTGCCTAGTTTGCCAGAGTTTTGGAACATTATGTGTGGAAAATCCACAGATGAAACAAATAAGGAAGCCTTTGATGCGGTGTATGTTAATTTCTGACGTTCATCTATGTTGACACCTTCTGATCACTAATAAATTTGTATCCTTTCTCCTCCTGTTTTCCAGAGCTCTCCGGCGGCTAATTAATGGAAAGTCAGATGGAAGTGTCACCCCGCTTCACTTGGCAGCTCTTCATGGGCATGCTGAGAGCGTGCATTTGCTCTTAGACCTTGGAGCCTCTGTCTCTGAGGTCACTGTCAACGATGGGTCAACTATTGATCTCATAGGTAAAAAGTAAACAGAAAAGGATAAATGTTTAACTCAATTCAAGTCATTATGGAACTTGACCATTTGGTTCTGATATCAAAATGTAGGGGACAACTGGAATTATCCTGAGCTTTTTTATATGGTCATAAGTTAACTCTTCCTTCAAATTGCAGGTTCAGGAAGCACACCCCTTCACTATGCTGCTTGTGGTGGAAGTGCTGTATGCTGCCAAGTACGCATCAATATTTCCCTTTCCTGAAATTTCAAGCAATAGGTCAATGCCCATTTACTGATTGCCGTTAAACAGCTTCTCATTGCAGCAGGAGCGAACATGGGAGCTGAAAATGCTAATGGGTATGCACTGGCAATTCCATCATAAAATATTTGTTTTTATACCATACCAATTGAACTTCTCTCATGAAAAAATGTTATTTACAATTGCCGCATCAAGTTCTTATATTCTTTGTTTATCTGACATGATGCTTTCTGGACATCTGATCTTTTTGCTGATGTCAGTTGTGTAAATTTCACAGTGCTTTTGGGGTCTTTGTAGGGGAATTTATGAGCTAACTATGCTAAATGCTAATTAGTTCTGAGTCATTTTTTCCTAAGTAAATCATCTTTCCTTTGAGTTGGAACTCGAATCCTAAAGCTAGTTGGTTGTATTTCATGCTATGTTAATTGTGATACTATATGCTGGCCTAGACTTATACTGCGCATCAAACCTTAAATTTCTGTTTCCAATTAAGGAAGAGGGGTTGGTGGTGGTGTATGGGTGGGGTTCTTTTAGGTTGTGACTTATGACTTTTGGCTTAAACTTTTTAATTCTGACTGTTCGCGAGAGAGAGAGAGAGTACGGACGCGTGCGATTTTGGCCGATTTAGATGAAGTCAGGATTGTGTCTACTACAATCGACTTGTAGACCTCACCTAAAAAAGACACTCCGTTTAAAAGTTAGTTACTGTAGAAAGCCAATCCATAAGCCTAAAAAAACCCATCCTATGTTTATGCCTTATTAGCAAAACGATTTCCCTGTAACTTGTTTGGATTGTTTACTCTTGTCCAATGCTATTTTCTTGAAGGTTGACTCCTTTGTTGGTGGCTCGCTTATGGCACAAAAACAATGTTGAAGGTATCCTAAGCAAACAGCCAGAAGGCCGAGTACGCATTCTTCCATCACCATATCTGTCTCTCCCACTGATGAGCATTGTCAAAATTGCTCGGTGAGTTCAAATACCAGACCCAATTGGTAGATATTTTTATCATTTTGGAATGTCTGAAATTACAGGTCCAATAGGTATTCGTTTCTATAATGGAAATGAAACATGTCCGAAGTTGACCAAACATCTGTAATTAGTACTGCCCACGAAGGCACAAACCTTTGCTTATTCGAACAGAAGAGGTGAAGGTCACCAAGTCTCACAATAGAATCTGGACTATTGTTGTTATGAACTAAAAAAGTACAAAAAGTCTCCAATTCGTTGTAGGAGAAATTGCACCTCACTAGGTGCAGAATGTTGAGAATATGAACCTGGACTTGTCGTGTATGGCATCCAGAAACTTTAAGTCAGGCCTATTTTCATTTCTCAAAGTTCACAAAGAACCGCTAAACTGATGCCTTGTTTTTCCCCGTTTCTTTTGCACCCTTCACAAATTCACTCCTATGTTGATCCTTTACAGGGAATGTGGATGGAGAAAAACCTCTGTCTCATCTACTTGTCATGATCCATGCGCCATATGTTTGGATAAGGAATGTACAGTAGCTGCAGAAGGTACGAACAAACTAACCCTTGTGCTGAATCGCTCTACCCTGCCAATTCCATTAATAAGATTTTATGTTTTAATAGGTTGTGGCCATGAGTTCTGCACCAAATGTTCACTCTATTTGTGCTCTACCACTAGCAGCTCGACTTCCATCCGTGGCGTGCCTGGTTCCATATCTTGCCCTCTGTGCAGGCATGCAATCGTCTTGTTCATAAAGCTCACAAGTACTACCCCAATAAAGGAGCTTCCATGGACAGGTTCATCGTTAGCTCTATGTGCGGCAGGTGCAAGCACTGGCTCCAAGTGTGCCAGCTCTTTGCACCGCCGGTCTGACATGTGTCGCTTACGCTCCTCTTCAGTTCAGCTCGGCTGCTCCTCTTTTAGATCCATTAGCTCCGGGAAATTGTCATCCACAAAGTTGAATTGCACAGGGGCTGACGAGACAATGCCTTGCCTGGTCAGCTGTCTTAGGCCGGATGTGCAGCGATCATCTTCGTATAGGGAAAGAATTAGAAGATATTCAGAGTTTTCATAGCATTCCTCTTTGTTGGTGTTGTGCCTCCCTTTCATTTTGTGAGTTCTGGGGGTTTGGCAATTGAAACTCGTGCAGTTTGTTCATATATCTCTTTGTTTATTTATACCTGCAGCTTGACCTGATGCTTGTCATAATACGTGACATGATCCCCGTGCTTAAGATGTGTAACTATACAAAGATCTCTTTGGGAATTTTTTAAATAATCTATTTTTTTATTTCGAATTACAACAATATACCTGTATTTTTTATTTTACACTAATAAACTTTTGTCGCTCCACCGTTGAGCAACTTGGACTAGTCGCCTAACGGTTATGCGTCAAGTTTCCAAGTCGTCCACTGGTTGAGCGACTAGTTCTATTCGCTCAACGGTGAAGCGACATGTCGACAAGTCGCGCACCGGTTGTGCGATTTAAAATAATATTATTGTTATTTTATTAATTCAATGGAAATAATTGTGGGGGAATAAATGACAATTTTTGTAGATAATACATTTAGCAAATCTTGTTTGTAGGTTGTTATTTGTTTTGAAAATAAAATGGCAGACAAGATAGGTTGATCTATTTGTGATTTTCGTAGATTCTCATGGTACGAAATCAGTTAGACTCGTAATAATATTTTGCAAGGAGTACATGAAAGTGTCAAACTGCTAATTATGGTAATTGTACTTAGACATTTCCAAACACGAGAGTACCTATCGTGAGGTACACATTTCATGTGAGGTGTACAGGGTACATGTTGGTCCGTGCTGGTACGTGAGCGAGGATTGGTCAACAACATGCACCAGCCTGATGCGTGTCTCTAGAGCGTACCAGCATAGGTGCTCATCATAAGCGCTTCATATAGGGCGCCCTCCCACACATAGTCCTTGAGGGCGTCCACATACTCTGCTAGCCACTACGCCATCTTTCCCACCCAGCTCGTCCTGCTACCACCCCTCCTACTACGCTTGTGGAACATACCACTGCAATTAGAAGGCATTATAACAGAACTAGAAAAAATATAGGGACATGTGTTATGTGTAACTCACGCGTGGACCGAGTCAGGCACCTAATGCCTGACGGAGATTGGAACAATCTAGAGGAGGCCGAACTGGCGCATCACCCTGTGCACCGTGTATCTCTCGATTAACACATCGAAGACGAGCTTCTTCCACGTTAGCCAGTACACCCGGTCATGCCAGCACAGTGAGGACATCCCAGCAAGTGCGTGTTCCTCCATCTCTAGAGCAGAGTATGGCTCTCAGCGCACGTCGTTAGCGGTGAAGCTGCCGAGCTGCTCAACAAAGTGCTCGTACACACGTGTGACTTGCATGTGTGCAAAATGTGCCTACAAGGCATAACAGCGGTTACAAAGAATGACCCATAATACAAGTATAGTAATGATCTAGGAGAGTACGTACCTGTCTACAACACCAAAGGGACCCTATAGTTGGACGGTCCCTCGCGCCCCCATGGTACATGTCCCTACGGTACGAAACGCTGTTGAGCAGCATCGGTCGTCTGAGGGAGAAGTGCTCGAACAGCCACAACTGCAGCAGGAGGGGCAGCATGTGAGGATAGAGGTTAGCCTCGTCCCGCAGCACGCCTCGCACAAACCACGGTACATCGCGGCAAGTATGGCTGATCCTTAGCTGATATGCACCTCCTCCCCATTAGCGATGGCCCTCGCATACCCCGCGTGGCTGCTGGTAACAGTACCCGCCATAACAAGTATGTCTCGAGGTGCCGCGACACCTGGAACTGGTTGGCCTTTGAGTCTATCCAATCGACCTGTGCACAAACAAAAAATAGCAAGTCCATCATATAGCAAGGATAGTGCATCGCTAAACAAGGAAAATGAATAACGTACGTACCCAAAAATATGAAAGCCACCGCAGGGGCAGGCCATGCCTTTGTCACGCTAGGATGACATAGTACGCTGCCAAGGCCATGCCCGGAAGAACTTCCTCAAATCTGCCCAACAGGTCGCCACCCCAGTCGGCAAGCACGTCCGGTGGGGAGGCAGGGGCTCCCGTGATAGGCAAGCCGAGTAACATCATGATGTCCTATAGAGTGGGGGCCATCTCTCCAAATGAGAGATGGAAGGTGTGCCTCTCGGGTCACCATCGGTCTACCAGAGCAGTCAGCAGTGACCGGTTGAATAGGAACCGCGTGACTGCTCTGAGCCGGCTTGGACCTCCCCGTCATCCTCGACTAGAGCGCCACCCTTGCCGGTGGCCTCCACCATCCGCGCAAGAGGTAGAGGGCTACCATCGCTCAGCCTGCAAAGCAAAAAGAAGTAAGTACATAGTGAAAATATGATAAAAGGAAGTGCCACAATTTGCAAACAAACATGTCTCTTCAGTGTGGGTCTAGTCTCTAAGCCCATTGGGGTGTTCACGTACGGACTACCCCTAACTAAGTCGCCTCATCCCCGCCATCAGGATGCGGGACATGACGACTGGCGTGGTGCTATGCGTCAACGCGCTGGTCCAGCAGGCCAAAAGGCTAGTCCGAACCACCAAGGTCACGAGCCATACCTGCAAATTAATTTGAAGTTAGCAATTATAATACAATTAATGGTTTAATTATGTATAGCGTAGCTCTGAAAATTCTGAAAATTTAGTTGCATTCTTGTATAAACCACATATTTGTCAATGTGTATAGCCATAGCCGTATTTTGGTATTAGGTGTTTATGGGTTAGGATTAAGGGTTCGGGTATGGGGTTAAGAGGTTAGGGTTAGGATTAGGGTATAGCCATAACGGCATTACAACTATTAACAACTAAATTGGCATAAGTTGTACGACTATATTATTTACAACTATCAACAATATACGACGTACCCGACACAACTACACATTTAATGATTTTAGTTACAACCTACCATAGTTTTGAAAGTATAACTATTAACAACTAAATTAACGTTAGCTCTATGACTACACTATTTACAACTATTAACAATATGCGACGTATCAGATACAACTACACATCTAATAATTTTAGTTGCTAACCTAACTTGGTTTCAAAAGTAAATCTACAAGGAAGACCCGACACAACTACACATCTAATAATTTCAATTGCTAATATACCATGATTTTAAAAGTAAATCTATAAAAAAAGTACAGAAGACTAATCGTCGTCAATGCGCGGACCTCTCTCCCCCCTCCCTCTCCTCTCTTCTTCTCCCTCCTCACGGGAGCTCGGGCCTCCTCCCTTCTCACGGCTGAAAAGGCGAATGGGCGCTCGGACCGGCGCGCGCGGGTTATAGCCCCCTAGTCGCCAAACAGTTGAGCGACTAGGGGATAAGTCGCTCAACAGTTGAATTACCAGTGAGTGACTTAGACATTTGGTGCGTAACCGTTAGGCGACTAGTCCAAGTCTCTCGATGGTGGAGTGGCAGAGATATTAGTGTAAAATAAAAAAATACAGATATATTATTGTAATTTGAAAAAAATAGATTATTTATTGGTGGAGTATCAGAATGCAACTGAGATGCGCGGGCAAGTAGACGGTGCGTCGACGGTCTTTTCAGTCTGGTTCGCCACCCTTCTCAGGTCTCACTAGGGAGAATATCTACAGTACCTATGACAAAACTGGGAGTATCATCAGTGCCTCTTCTAAGCAGCAACGCTCTTCAATCATACCACTCCTTCAGTTGACGCTGGTGAATCAGGTAGCTAACTGCCTCTAACATCCATATTAGCCTCTCTAGCTAATTGCATTTCTATCCGTTTCTTGTAAAAATTCCTTCGCTGCCCCGAACTACCCAATGTCTGTGTAGTCCTAATTTCCAATTTTATTGGATGACTCCGAATTTTAGATCCCAAACCACCCAATCATACCCCGCAATCAGTCACCGACCACGCAAGTTCCAGACATCTAGGACACTATCTGCATGGCATGTGATGCTTGCACTGTCTTCTGAACTTTTTTCTTTGTGAAAAGCTAGGCAGGAGCGCTGCCGATTCAGTAAGAAGTGGAAAAGCAGGTTTCAAAATACAATCCTAGTAATTACAAAAACATTGAAAAGAACACCGAGTTGCCGTTTTTTGAACGGCCAAGTACCAGCCCCATTAAGATAGAGCTCCCCTTCTATTGTCAACATCCTCCGTAATGAAGTGAAAGACCCTTTGCACTGGCTGATAAAATTGATAAAAAAAAAAACATTCTCCTGTTCCTCTCATTCCAGATGTTCCGGAACGCATAAACTAAGAAGCCATCGAATTCTTTCTTCTTTTGTTTTGGAACATCGAATTCTTACCTGGTTGATTGGCAGTGGCTCAGCAATCCCTCGAGTTCTTAGCCAATTCGCCAATTTTGCCCAAACCTGTCTAGAAAAAGGACAGTGTAGGATTAAGTGTCTTGCCAACTCGGGCTTCTTCTGAACTTTTTAAGTTTAACAATGTTTGCGAGCCAGGGAAGTCAGCTGTCAGTACATAAGTTTCTTAATTTCATACACATGCATGTCTATTCGTTTAAAAGACAAATATCGAGATATTAAGTACAATATACATCTTTCATGCAAATTTGTTTCATTCAAAATAATAAAATATTGAGTTATATTCACCCGACGAGTTTTTATTCTACCCACAAAGGTTTTTGAAATAAAGACTAACTCAAGTAAGTTCCTATGTCCATTCTTTACCGTGAATATGACTGTTCGAATAGTTTATATTCCGCAAATATTGTATATTTTACACATAAAAAGTAATCAACTTATTATATTTTATATATTTTCTTAGCCATATGAATCAGAACATAGAACATGATTGACTCTAAGCATAGGACGTTATACAATTCTAGAACCGCTGTGATTGACTCGATCAGCTAGTTGTACATGAAGTCATGAAGATCAGGAATTCAGGAATCAGGATAGAGCTGGCCGCTTTATCTTGCTCCGGAGTCACCACTCTGACAAAAGGGAAGAGCAGAAAAAGTCAGAAGTATGGGAGTTCAAGTTCAGATCCTGGATTAGAAAAACAAAGTGAGAAAAAATACGCGTTTAACTGACCACAAACAAGAGTTAGGGCCGTCTCTTTTCCCTGTCATCGCCTGTGCCAGTTCGAGCCCCGTCGCCGGTGACATCACACACACTGACACACGGAATTAAATATCGAAAGGCCGGAGTAGGGTCGCTGAGCTGCGAGTCTGTGAGACGAGACTAATCATCACTCACGTCACAGCTGCCGTAATCGGCGACTTTTGGATGGATGGAGACGAAGACGCACGGTTCGTTGGGTCCGTTGCAATTAGAGATGGCAACGGGTACAAACCTGTTGAGTTTTGCTATTCTAAATTCGTGCTCATAAAAGTTGGATATGCCTGCTAAAAAACTTATGCCCGTAACGGGTGCAGATTTTTGCCCAGACCCATGCCCACTGGGTTAACAGGTACCCATGGGTCGCCCGTGGGGTCAGTAATGCGAGCTGCAACAATGGTTAATGGAGAGGAGCAATAAGTTCACCGGCCATCTTCGTTGGAGCCGGAGGGCAGCGCCATGGCCAAGGGCCTACCGCTGCGATGCGCGTTGGCTGCGTCGTGGGAGTGGCGGGCTATCGCCGTGGGGGCGGCAGGCTGAATTGGAAGGCGAGGCGACGACAAGGGCGTGCGGGAGGACGAGCGTGCGGCGAGAGTGGCGGGAGCAGGAGCGGGAGTGCGGGACGGGAGGGCGAGCGTGGAGACTGCCGGAGACCAAGCGCGGAGCGCCAGATGCGCCGCCGCTGCGGCGGCTGTTGAATCGGGGTGGGGACTGGGGAGGAGTGACCGAGTGAGTAGTGACCGTGACCGAGTGCTAGCTAGGGTTAGCCATATGGGTAATGGGGCATTGCCATATTGGATTTGGGGGCTTGGGGCTAAATGGCTAATAGGTTATGGGCTGGGCTGGTTTGCCTGGGTTTATAACTCCTATGGATCGGGTTTATATTACCTATGGGTTTACGGGTTTGGGTACTATAGGAACGTACCCGAACCCGGCAGATCCGATGGGTTGGGCTTTTTGCCCATAAAAAGACCCATAGGTTAGGAAATTGACTCAGACCCATGCCCTAATAGAGTAAAAACCCACCGGGTATCGGGTTTCGGGTACCCATTGACATCTCTAGTTGCAACGCAGGCGGACAAGTTGTTCGTCGGGGGCATCAGCGTGCGTCATCTCATCTGATCGCCCGTGTGTTATTATTTCTTAATTTTATCTTTCATGGTTTTTCGGTTTTTTTTTCATATTTGTTTGTATTATCTGTAATTGGTTAATTTATTTTTTATTTTAAATTTATTTAAATTTAATTACGTTAAAAATCACCGACAGTTATTGTATAAAATAAATCATAATCTATAAAACAAATTCCGAATGAGCAGCCCTACATATGGATAGATAGATATAAACTGACATTTTTAAATCGGCCGGCCTTTAATTTGGAGTAAAACATTTCCAGATAATCTTCTGGTCGATGCTGGGATTTTTCAAATGTCAGTTTGAGAATTTTAATCGCCAGAAACTTTCATTTCAATTCATGTGTGAAAGATCTTGAGCAGAAGCAGCTAGGAGTACTTTTTAATGGAGATGGCAGGTACAGTGTTGCTGTCAAAGAATGATAAGGAAGACTTTTCTGCTTCCAAACACCATATATATGGATAATGTAGTGACAGAGACTCTGATGAACAGGTCCACCAACACCATATATATGGAGATTCTCTTGCAGCTTCTAGTAACAAAGTTACGATGATAATTATCGCAAAGAACAACTAGACGGAAGAACTTGCTAATTTCTCACCTTCAATTTTGTTTGAGCTACTTGTCGACCCACTGGTTTCTGAATGGTGATCTGTCAGGAAACTGCTAGGTTCTGCATGTCAATGAATTGAAATTGTCGATGTTAGTTATACACACAAAAATTAGATGATGGCCTTTTCTATTTTGTACTAACACATATGCGTATGAATATTTCAGTTCTAGAGAAGTGGCTCAAGCATGGATGAAGAAATTTCAAGGTCATTGCCTGTTTCAGACTGTAGGTAGCTTATTCATGACATAATTTGTTGAATTAATGTCATATTACAATCCTAAATATGTTGTGATTAAGTTCTGACCGGAGCTAACAAGGCATGCATTCGTCACTGTGTGACACAAGAAATTCGCAGCGTCACATAAGAGAATTGGTGACTGAATTTTCCGTAGCGCGCACTGCATCTGAAATTATCATATAAGAATGCTTGAGCTCATGGAAGATATTAAATTTCTTCAAGATTTGGTTTTGCATACTTACAAATGCATCCCCGGATGATACGCAATTACAATAATCTCACAAATAAAATATGTTTCTGGATTAACTAATTAGTTATTTCACCCGATTATCTTCTTTCCTCTTGGGCATCTCTTAGTATATACATGAATACTTGATGGTTAAGTATTGGGTATCTTGATGTATACACAACTGTCAAGGTAGCGTTATGCACTGTTAACCATTTGGATTTAGTGCGAGTCATTTACCGTTTCATTCCCCTTATATTTGTCTAGGCTATTATTATTTCACTTGCCAAGCTTTTCTATGTGGTTGTTGTATGATCGGATAGATAACAAAGGGGTGAATAGTGACTTAAAATTTTCCTCTAAGTATTTATTTACCCTTTACTCCAATAGCTATAAAGCTATGAAGGGTAGGATGAGAATTCTACTTGAAATACTAGAGAAACACCGAGCTGAGCGCGACCTGATCAGAAATCAATGTGGTTGGATTTTGACTACCAGTCGAAAATCAACATGGTCAAAATTTGACTCTAGTAGTCGACGATCAAAAAACGGTCAAAAACCAACGTAGTCAAAAGCCAATGTGGTCGAAATTCGACTCAAGTGGTTAACGACCAGAGAGTGGTCGAAAATCAACGTGGTCGAAGCCAACGTAGTCGAAGGCCAACGTGGTCGAAATTCGACTCGAGTGATCAACGACCAGAGAGTGATCAAAAACCAACGCAGTCGAAAATCAACATGGTCAAAACCAACATGCTCGAAGGCTAGCAAATGGTCTACAACCTACATGGTCGAATTAGGTCGAAATACGATCAATGAGTGGTAAAAAACCCAACGTGGTCGAAAAGAAGAATGTGGTTGAAAACTTGAGTGTGGTCGAAAACTCAGAGAAACAGAGAAGAACAGTCTACTTTCAGCACAGTTTCAAAATGAAAAATGATGGAACTTTTGATCCGTAAATTCAAATGATATGAAACTCTACAAGAATCTTCTCTAGGGTATTATCAACCTATTCCAATAAACGATCATAAAAACCATGCCTAAAATTAAGACCCTTTTCAGTTTGTTGGACAGTTCTATCAAAACAGAGTCAAAATCAAAATCAGTAAATACAACTTGCTCGTAGGTGGATGATGACCAAGATGGGTATAAATACATTCTCACATGTCACAGCAAGTTAGAACACCAAACAAATCAATTCAAATTCCCTTGAATCAAGAAATCACACTTTTAGCCCAAATCAAGCAAAACCGAGTTTTCTCGATAAACTTGCTGCCAAAGTGCCTAGATGGGTAGTCTCCATCTCTTACACG
This sequence comes from Dendrocalamus sinicus, assembly GCA_036346575.1. Taxonomy (NCBI): domain Eukaryota; kingdom Viridiplantae; phylum Streptophyta; class Magnoliopsida; order Poales; family Poaceae; genus Dendrocalamus; species Dendrocalamus sinicus. Next base: position 26,797,049 of record CM070673.1, read on the forward strand.
ACCTTGGTACAACAAAATCAAGAAAAGGAAAGAGGAGAGAACAAAACAACCAAATCAAGAGCAAATCAATCAAAACAGAATGGATCCATAGAGATACACAAAGATTGATATATTGCTTACTTAGGATATAAAATTTACAGCCACTCCACCTTAAAGGACAAAGAGCACATGAGAGAGGGGTTGGATGGTTCTCCAACCCAACCCCCTTTTATAGATGGACAACCAGCCACCTATACCCCTTAATTGATCCTATCCACTATTACAAAGGGAGAACCCGTTAACCTCACACACACGAGTTTTATTCTCACAATTTCACTTATGCACGCTTTTTAAACTCGCCTTTAATAATTCTCGCCATTCTCGTGCCATACTTGAGCTCACCGTCCCACTCAGCATCCTCAACCATTCTGGGCCTCAACTCCTCCATGTGCCTAGCCTCGATCCTTGCCGTTGACCATAGTTGACTCCAATCAACTCTATACATCCAAAGACAAAGAAATCGTTTTCAGGTATAAGTTATTCACAACTTGACCTACATTAATCAAGATGCATCATACAACTTAAATCCATTGACCTAAATCATCCTAACTCAATTCCCAAAACCCCTATTTTCTGGCAAGATCGGAAGTACCACGCGCTAACACGCTGGTACTTCTGCAATGCGAAACTACTGCCTCCCAAAACGGTACTTCTACACGCTGAAAATCTTGCATAGGGCTCTTTGGAAAAAACATAACGCAACTCAACCCGGTACTTCCGTCAAGCGGAACTAACGCACTTAAACCTGCGATACTTCCGATTTTCCCTGACACTTTCAGAAGACAGCCCAAATCAAATGCAATATTTACAAAAACATTTCACCACTCCATGAAACTTTCAATGGTTCATCATAACCATATCCTAGACTTTCTCATATGGTCCTTTAGTTGCAATGTCAGTGATAGGGCAAGGAGGCTTGGTGAGAAAAAGGATTTGGCCCCGTTCAATCCGGGTTTTTTTAGTGGCTTTTAACGCTTAGTTTTTGGCTAACATTGTACTATAGCAACTTTTAGATATTTCTAAGTCATTCAATTAAAGAAAAATAAGGAAAAAAATGAAAACACCGTTATATTTCTACGGACAATACAAAGGAAAAGGAGGAATAAAAAACAAAAATTAAGAAGTCAAAACGTTTATTTTAGCCTTTGTCTTCTGAAACCAGAAACCAAAATTCAAATGAATGGGTCCTTAGACTTTGGATTTACCCTTAATTGATCCCTCATTAGGCACCAGACAACACAAACTATCACTCCAAAATCTCTCGGGCTTAGGTTTGGCCGCGTACGGCTTCCATTATACAAACAAATAAACTAGCTAAACACAGGCGTACGTCTACTGAAACTTTAGTCAGTAGACGCAAGCCACATAGAGGGGACATAGTTGAAAACACAGGCGTGAGAACAGGGAAGCCTCGTTTCCTCCGCACTGGCACTATATAAGCACCTCCCAATTTCACACACAGACAGCTCTCTCCAGAAAATTTCTGGTTAGCTTCGATCGAGTACGTTGAAGCTAGCGAGCTAGCTAGCGCGCGAGAGCAACAAGTAGCAGGCAGGCAGCCATGGCGGTGATCAACCAGGGGGAGGAGGAGCCGCGGCTGGAGCTGCCTCCGGGCTTCCGATTCCACCCCACCGACGAGGAGGTCGTCTCCCACTACCTCACCCGCAAGGCGCTTGACCGCCTCTTCTCCTGCGCCGTCATAGTCGACGTCGACCTCAACAGGTGCGAGCCATGGGACCTCCCAAGTAAGTAGTCATCGGCGAGCTTGTTCTGCCATGCTTTGAATCGTGACCTGCTCTTGAGTGGCACTAGCGGTGGCTATTGGGGCCTGCGAGGTTGTTGATTTGAACGCGCGCGGTGCAGGCAAGGCGAAGATGGGGGAGAAGGAGTGGTTCTTCTTCTGCCACAAGGACCGCAAGTACCCGACGGGGATGAGGACCAACCGCGCGACGGAGAGCGGCTATTGGAAGGCGACGGGCAAGGACAAGGAGATCTTCCGTGGCCCCGGCGTCCTCGTCGGCATGAAGAAGACGCTCGTCTTCTACCTCGGCCGCGCACCGCACGGCGAGAGGACCCCGTGGGTCATGCACGAGTACCGCCTCGAGGGCAAGCTGCCCCCTCACCTCCCCCGCTCCGCCAAGGTATATCCATGGATTCCGCTTTGGTTTCGATTTCGTGTTGATGGACTCATGAGTCGCATGAGCTGCCGGCCTCGATCATGGCTGCATGCACCAATCGCTCACACGTCGCGGCCTAATTTTTTGTTTTTTTTTCCCAACCTGCTGTTGCGTGCAGGACGAATGGGCCGTGTGCCGGGTGTTCAACAGGGAATTGGCGGCCAAGGATGCCCAAATGGCGCCGGGCGGTGGCGGGGGCATGGTGCGGAGCGACTCGCTAGCTTTCCTCGAGGCCGCCGAGCTGCCGCCGCTCATGGACCCGCCCTTCGCCGGCGTTGACGAGGCCGTCGACTTCAAGGGCGCTTCCACCTCCGGCGCCGCGCCGCCGGACATGGGCTACCAGGGCGTCAAGACGGAGCAGCAGAACCCGTACTACTTCTCCCTGCCGGCGGCGAACGAAAACCCCGGCGCCGGGTACTTGCACCCGGCCATGGAGGCGGAGGCGGAGGCGCTGCTGAGCCCGTCGCAGCTGTACCTGTACCAGGAGCTGGACGATCTGTGCCCGGACTACTCCAACATGTGGAAGCTGTGATGATTTCTTCATTCAACGGAGCTTGATGGTTTGCTGCTGCTGCTGCTGCTTAATTAGTCAAAGGTACCGAATTTATTTTATGTGTAAGCAAAGCAACCTCAAAAATCTCGTAAGGTGGTGGAGTTGGTTAATCTTAACTAGGGTGTAATATGTCTTTGGTCAGTGTCTGTATATGTATCATGGTACGTGCTGGTGGTCGTGTGATTTTGCTTGCGCCCACGCGACGCGCTTCTTGTGCTAATCGCCTCGATCGCTTGCTTGCTTCCCGTTGGACGCAACGGATTGGCTCGCTTCGTGCATCCCCAACGCAACGATTAATCCTCTCATCATTTAGTGCAAAACGAGCGAGCCAGGCATTGATCCAAGTAACAATCGGCAGGATCGATGATTCAGGTAATTAAGGACGTATTGGAGCCGGCCCATCGCAATTCATTCACAAACTCGCATGCATCCTGCCTTCAGGACCTTTACGTCATAAATGGAACAGGATCCTCCGACGTTATCGAGCCAAGTCGGAGAGCAATCTGACCTAGTTCATTCATCTCAGATTGAACGGTTCGTGATCATTCAAAGTCACTGCACTATTCGCTCTATGCCTTCCTTTGTCAGTCAGCGTCAAGAATCCTCCTCCGATCAGACTAAGAGATGGCAACGGGCACAAACTCGCTGGATTTTGCTATCCTAAATCTGTGCCCATAAAAGCTGGATGTGCCCGCTAAAAAACTCATACCCGTGACGGGTGTATATTTTTGCCCAGACCCATGCCCCACTGGGTTAACGGATACCCACGGGTCGCCCGTCGGGTCAGTAATGCGAGCTGCAACAATGGTTAATGAAGAGGAGGAAGAAGTTCACCGGCCATCTTCGTTGGAGCCGGAGGACAGCGCCATGGCCAAGGGCCTACTCTTGCGCGCGCGTTGGTGCGCGTGTGGGGCGGGGCTGAATCGAAGGCGAGGCGACGGTGAGGGCGTGCGGGAAGACGAGCGCGGCGGCGAGTGGCGGAGCAGGAGCGAGCCGCAGGACGGAGGGCGAGCGTGGAGATCGCCGAGAACGGCGAGCGCCAGATGCGGCGCGCCGCGCGGCCGTTGAATCGGGTGGGACCGGGAGGAGTGAGTAGTGACCGTGACCGAATGCTAGTTAGGGTTAGCCGTATGGGTAATGGGGCATTGCCGTATTGGATTTGGGGGCTTGGGGCTAAATAGCTAATGGGCTATGGGCTGGGCTGGTTTGCCTGGGAGCCTGGGTTTATAACTCCTATGGATCAGGTTTATATTACCCATGGGTTTACGGGTTTTGGTACTATAGGAACGTACCTGAACCCGGCAAACCCGATGGGTTGGACTTTTTGCCCATTAAGAGACCCATGGGTTAGGAAATTGATTCAGACCCATGCCCTAATAGAGTAAAAACCCACCGGGTATCGGGTACCCATTGCCATCTCGTCAGAGATAGAGTACTCCGTTCGATAGTACACATAAACCGATCAATCTCGCCAACCTAATGGCCGAGGTGCGGTCTGTTTAACTATGACTTATAAATCTTTTCACTGTAGCTAATTTATTTTTCACTATATCTGATAGTTGTTTATTTGATGTAATTAAATTTAAAAAAATAAAAATAGAGTAAACAAGTTATCCCATCATACACAATGCGAAGGAATGCTAAAAAAACAAAAAAAACTAAATTAAAAAATAGTAAATTAAAAGGCAGATGTGAAAAATCTTTTACCTTTTGCCCACTCCGTTGGGGTCAGGGGATGCATGACGTCACAACGATAGGCTAGCTTAGCTGTCCGTGTCGCCATGGGATGTGTGACGTCACAAGTTAGGCTAGCATGGGTGCGGCTCAGGTGCTGGGGGCACAGCACATAGCGCGTGCGGGGTGCCCCAGCACCCGCCACGTGTCCCACAAGCCCCAAAAAAAATTCCGAAAAATTCAAAAAAATACTTACAAAATCCGAAAAATAGTAAAAAGTACTTTTTTAAGTATAAAAAGTATTTTTTTTGTAAGTACTTAAAATTTTTTTTCCATTCATACTTTTATTAAAAAGTATTTTTTTAAGTACTTAAAAATACTTTTTAATAAAAGTATTTTTTTATAGAAAGTACTTTTTACAATTTTTCAGATTTTGTAAGTATTTTTTTTGAATTTTTGGAAATTTTTTTGGGCTTGTAGGACACGTATGGTGTCTTGGGGCAACCTCAAGACGCGCTTATGTGTGTGCTCTCAAAGACTGAGCCGCACCCGGCTAGCATTACCATCCCCTTGACCTGACCAGTCCGGTTTCGTTCCGTTCCGTTCTTGCGTGGGGCGTGCAACGACGACACCTTCGCCGTCGCCTAGCTGGCCGTGGACAGCTTCATATGGGTCCGAGTTCTTCCGGCTGACAACTTAGGGCTCTTCTTTTCTTTTCAACTTCTAAAAACTATTTTTTTTTATTTTTTTAGTAACTAGCTTTTAAATGGATTGTTTTTTAAGATAAATCTATAAATTTATTGTAGTACACACTATAACGACTTCATTTATAACAGCCAAAATCATACGCGAATTTCTGTTAGTCCATACTCTCTTACAAACAACCCAAAAGTTATAAACTGCTGTCAAAAAGTATAAACTGAATCTAAAAAGAACATACCTAGTTTCTCTCAAACAAATAAATAGGACGATTTTTGTACTGCCATTTTAAAATGACTTATCGTGACAGTCTTTTGAACAGCTTGTTGGCACAAACGCTCGCACTATAACCAAACACCATAAGCGGCAACCATAATCCATAAGCGGCAACCGAGAACTCACCCCATTCTCGTTCCCATCCAATTAATATATAGATGAATTTTTATCACAGAACACACTTTGAAGTATTTTATAATTATTATTAAAGTATACTAAAAAGGATAAAGATGTATAAAAACATCATTTAAGTGGTATATAACAAGTGGGAGTAGGTACTCTCAGAAGTATAAAATTATTTTCACGTACATACTCTCAGAAGTATGAAATTATTTTCACATATATAGATAGAGTAAACCATAAAGTAAATCTAGAAATGTTTTCAAAATGTTTACTTGCACACGTCAATTAGGTATGCTTGCATGTTGAAGTAGGTATGTAAATGATCAAATAATGACTTATCCAACTTGTTAGCCACTTGCGATCGATTATTATTAACAAGACATCATCAGCTTATCACACTGCTGTCAGCTTTGCAACGGTTTTGACAAGACTAGCGATCAAAACAAAATTCGGCAGGCCACGGAAGGACGCGGTAACCTCGACGTCGTCTGGCTCGTGGGCCAGCCACGTGTATGCTGGCGTCACGCCACGCGTGTCGTCGATGCGTACTAGTTTGACCCACGTCACTCGGCACCCGGGGAGCGTCGGTATTGCTGTGCACTGTAGCATCTGATCTGGTCCGTCCATCTCAGATTAAACAGCTCATAATCACCAAAAGTCACAGTACTGTTCACTCTTCTCTTTGTCTTCCTTTCTTAATGGCAGAGAATGATCCTCTTCCGAGACAAGGTTTGGTACATCAGTTGGAGATGCATTTGCCATATCAGCATGCTCCTAGTCCTGCTATATATATATATATCCTAACAATCAGGGCACGTACAATACATGGAGTCTTCAATTCGATGGCTCATCCAAGGAGCTGAGCTGGGGATATGCATGCCCTGCCACGTGTGTCATTGAGTGTGCCACTTGGGCACTCGTGATGCTCTCCGGTTAACAAGTGGCACACACGGGACGTTCGCGATAACATAACATATATAAGCCGTGCTTAAAAAAAAAATCCCTTTTGAGAGTTTGAGAAGCAAGGGTTTGAATTTTTTGTTAGCAGGTGTGTATTTTCCATAACCATAGGCGAGGAAAGCATGCGCGGATTAGCCTAATCCAGGCAATTGTTTTTGATCGAAGAGGGTTTTAGATTAGATGTAATATTGAATGATCCGGTGATGGCGGCGGAGAGGTGTTCAGCGAAGGCACTCAACAAGTGCAAATTTGCCGAGCTCTCGAGACTTTCCGAAATGGACAAGCACGCCGGCCTTTTCCCAGTTCAGAGTTCCCATTCGCCCAAAAGTATATCCTGAGAATACCCTAATGGAGTCACATGAATCAAGCAAAAGCCTTATGAAAGCATTGGGTTATACGAAAAGTTTTAGAGCAGCCAGCGAACGATCAGCATCCATAGCTAGCGAGGCAAGTAAGCAGCACGTACACTGCAATAAAGCTATACATAGTTGAAAATGCGCCATGCGCGAGTGCAGGCCAGCTGATTACAAGCAGAAGCAGAAGCAGAAGCAGAAGTGACAAGGGAAAGATTATTACCTTTGGTGACGATCGACTTTTTTAGTTCATCTGTCCCGGAACCGGATAGATGGATAGATAGAGCTAGCTAGATAGCTAGGTAGCACACAATGTAATCACAAGTATGCATGCCGGCCGGACCCACCGTACGTGGAAGAAGCTAGTGGCTCAAACGCGGAGAGAGAAATACGTGCAGGTGTGGTGATATACTTTGCTGGAACCTCTTGCCCCCGGCTTCAGCTTCTCCTCTGTCCAGCCTTTTCAGTTTTTTTCTATATATTATCTTGAGATATATAACACTATTTTGTTTTTTTAGTTGAATGCTTTAAAAAAATTAACAGTTATTACAGTATAATTTCAGCTAAAAATTAATACCATTAAAAAAAAGCAGGGTTGAACACGGCTAGCTCAAGATCGACAGGCCCATCACTGGTGTACGGTACAAGTTGCACGCAAAATGGCGTGTCACGTGGCGCATATCTTGCACAGCTAGGCCATAGATTGGCTTGGACACTCGTACTTCTGCGGTTATGCTCATCATTCGACAGGCAGATCAACCGAGGGATTTCGCGAGTGGTTAGTGACTACATCGCTTAACACAAGAACTCACACAAAGCAAAATGCAACCATCGCTTAGCCGGTTGACACTTGACAGCCAGTTAGTTGGTTAGTTGGCCATGCAATAAGTAACCAAGTTATCTATCACTAGACCAAAAAAATTAAGAGTTTATAGATGACATATTTCTCATTTAAAGTTCGATCAAATATCGTAAGGTAAAAGAAGAATATATAGGCAGGTTGCTTAGTTTGACCAGATATGAATTAGTTGTATGGGTATATTACCGGTCGTGAGCTAGTTGAATTTCACAAACTGATCTACAAGCTGGTCATATTGGATACAAACCAGTCATAACTAGATAGAACTGATCATAAAGAATTATAAATAGATCGTAAGTGACTAGAACCTGGTTGTAGATCATATTGCATAAGGTTTGTCGAGATTAATCTTTGTGTATATTTGAGATCAATATGTCCTACTAAGGATCGCTGCCAACTAGTGACAGGAAAGATGTTTCTGGGTTAAAACTAAGTATACGTGAATCTACAAGGTCACACACTTAATGGTTTGAAACGGTAAATGATCAGGTCGGAAGCTTTCTAAGTGGAGATACGATTTCTATTCATGTTGAATAAGGATCTAATGAGATGCTTTATATAAAAGGGAGCATTGTGGCTATGTTTTATGTGTGAGATAGAGAGACATCACACCACCCATTAGAAACTCTAGTCACCTCCTTTCAAAGGCCTTGCTATGCGTACTGAGGCTAGTACACAGGCATAAGGCGTTCTGTTGCTGGACGTGTGGAATTCGATAAAGACGCTATTGCGACTACGACGTTGATCGGGACGATTTGAGGTACTTGTGGAGCGCGACTACCGCTAGAAGATGATTGATTTCTGAGGACCACTTTTAGAGATGTTAAATGATCGACTACTTCCACTACATCGACACACTAATTTGCGCTAGCCTAATTCCCCGTTACCCCAACACGAGGAGCATTTGAATGATCAAAAGGCCATAGGTGCTCCGTGTTCATCATCGATGAACGGAGAGAGAAAAGGGAGGAGCACACGCATACGCTCACTGAACGTTGAATTCCGTCTAAACTAAGCAAAAGGCCCAAACCCAACAGTCTTGCGAGGAGGCCTGCACGCATCAGTCCCAGCCCAAGCATCCCCATCGGAATTCGTTTTCAACCTACAGTTCAGGCCCAAACACCGGTGCGCTCTTCTCTTCTCGGAAGCGCCCAACATTTACGTCTGCTGTTGGACGGGGAACCTGAACGCCCGTCTCGAGCTCGAAGCGAAGCCACCGGCACGTCGGCCCGAGCAGCCACCTCCCACCGTCCCTCCTCCATCTCCGGCCGGCCTGTCCTGTCTATCCAGCCAGCCGCCTCGATCAGGCGGTGGTGGTCGGTCTCTGGGCTTCCCCCGGTTTTAGCCTGGCTCACTTCTGTAGTAATCAATCGGCTGACGATGAGAGAGAGAGGAGAGGAGAGGAGACTAGCCACCACACCCCTCGCATGTTCAAATGTACATGCCTGACGGATGCCATGCACTGCCTCGTCTCTTTCCATTTCCGTTTAAATAACTAGTATTTGCCAGATCTGGATTTCGTTCGGTTCTCTTCTGTTTCGCGTCATGCATGTATGTATGCATGGCTCACATACACATAGCCAGAGATAACCAAATCTGACTCATCCGTGCAGTTTTCTGTTACTAATACCCAAATGGTTGTTCTCGTTGAAGTATATGGAACACATTTCCTCATCAATTTAAATTTAAGTTTTTAGTTGAGCCGATTGGTAAATGCAACTCCATACCATGGGATCCATAAAATGAAACCAAAAAAACAACGATGGCACAGTTCCCGTGACCATGAATAGAAATGACAATGGGTATCCGATACCCGAATACCCGACGGATTTTACCCGATAAAAAGATGGGTATGGAAAATTTTATGTACCCATGGGTACGTTGTTGGGCGAAATCCTCTACCAGCCGGGTAGACGGGTGCAAATGTAGGTATATACCCGCTTTGTTAAAAACTTAGTTAAAATTTTATACTTATTATATCATATCACCCCACCTCCGAACTTGAGTTTTTACCATGTTACATTTTTACCACAGGAAATCGGTTGGTCACTCTCGCTGTACATGGTCCCCGCCGACACCCCCACCTTGACCAAAAGCAAAATTGCCACAAGTCCCCAAGCCTGCACCTATGCAGACGTGGCATTTCAACCTCCAGTCCAGTACGAATCGCTCGTGAGGCCCAGCCTTAATCTTATCCAACATATATCCACTCCGCAAATGCTTTTACACCGGCAAAAAGGGCCCACAGCGACCGCTCCCTCCCATCCGTCCGTCCGCTGGACGCATCGAACGGTTAGAGAAAATTACCGCATGTGAAAAAGCCGCTGCGTGAAAAAGGTTAAACGGTAATGTTTTTTTCCTTTCTCTCTGCATTAAAAGCCGCTACTTTTCTTCAACTTCGCCGCATCTCCCATCCGCCATTGTGTTCGTCTCCCTCCTCCACCATTCCTCCCTGTGTGCTGTGCTTTCTTCTCCCGCTCGCTGCTGAAGGATTCGATTCGTGGGGGCAGGACAACCATGGCCGAGGCGCTGTGCAGCGGAAGCGTGGTGTCGCCTTGCGGGGACGTGGGCGCGGGGCTCGCCGGCCGGGTGAGGGGCGCCGCGGCGGCGCTCGCGGAGTCCGTGCCAATCGGTGGATACTGCACCAAGAGTTCGTTCCCCGGCGGGAGGGTGGCGCTTACGGACAGGAAGACGAGGCCCCTGCCTCGGAGTCTCGAAGCGGCGCCTGGGCAGGTCTGTTCGTCAGTTAAATCCGTGTTCTTCTTTCCGTTTCAAGACTGTCAATTCAAGATTTTTAGATTTAGTTTTAGGTTCGTCGCGTGCACCGAATTTGCTATTTTTTATACCCTTTTTCATGTTGAGATTTTAGCTGTTGGAGGCTATGTTGGATGCATACTAAACTTTGAGCTTCGGTTGATTTGGTTTGTGCAGATGAACCTAACGATTGGGAAGGCCATGAGGTGGTGGGAGAAGGGGCTGCAGCCAAACATGCGGGAGATCGAGTCCGCGCAAGACCTCGCCGATTCCCTGCTCAACGCCGGCGACAAGCTCATCGTCATCGACTTCTTCTCCCCCGGCTGCGGTGGCTGCCGCGCCCTCCACCCCAAGGTAGAATTCAGAGCCGAAGCCTGTTTAGTTCTCGTTCCAAGAACTGCAAAGGTTGATTCTTTCGTTCGTGCTGGGGATAATTGGTTAATTCTGCTGTGCAGATTGCTCAGTTTGCCGAGAGGAACCCGGATGTGCTGTTCCTGCAAGTGAACTACGAGCAGCACAAATCGATGTGCTACAGCCTCCATGTCCATGTCCTCCCCTTCTTCAGGTTCTACAGGGGCGCTCAGGGCCGGGTTAGCAGCTTCAGCTGCACCAATGCAACTGTAAGTCTCCCTAAATTCTGTTCAGAAACCAAAATTTTGCATCTTTACAAATGAATAGCGAGTTAATGATGTGTAACCTTTCTAATATGCTTGCTACGATTGTGTTTACAGATCAAGAAGTTCAAGGACGCGCTCGCAAAGCATGGACCAGACAGGTGCAGCCTCGGTCCGGCACGGGGGCTTGAGGAGTCAGAGCTCTTGGCGTTGGCTGCAAACAGGGACATGCAATTCAGCTACAACAAGAAACCGGACCTTGTTCCAATTGCAGATGCCATCAAGAAGGAAGCTGCTGCAGCTGGAGGCCCATGGCTTCCTTTGCGTGCAACCGCGACGCAGTTGTTCACCCAGGGATCTGATAATTCGTTGTTGTCATCTGGAAGATAGACAGTCGTTTGGCAGCAAGATCCCTCATTCCTGTACAGATTCACTTATTTTTGGTCTGATGTGTGAGATATTGAAATGCAGAATCGTGCAGGCTTAAGCTTTTAGTTTGTAAGCCTGCTGAGTACAATTGTGTTGTAGCAAGTCCCTGCTAGAGCATGAAAAATCGTTGCTTGACGGACCTGTATGCGTCTTGCTTGTATGAATTTGAGAATTCGACATGCTAAGCTCCTTCACGAGTAATTCTCTTCATGCTTGAGCTACCTCTTCTATTTGTTTTTTTTTCTTTCTGTAAGATTCAGGTGTTGTAAACTTGAATTCTGAATTTTGTGTCCTGGGCGAAATGCTGGTACCTGAAACTAAAGAAGGCCTTGGTGCTTTTGAATGTGTACTCGAATTGTGTTTCCATAACCTTGATTTTGGGGAAGTTGTCTGTTGGTAGGTATATGTGTGGGTACAGTTGATTCAAGATAATTGTTCAGAAAGGAGATTGTTGGTGAGACGAAAGGCCTAAACTGTGTTGTTTTGTTGTATCAATTGGGCACGATGATGCTAAGCATTACTGAGACTTTGAGAGCTCATGGATAAGGTAGAAGCTATATCCATGGAACACCAACGACCTACACCATTTGTTATTAGGAGTGGGGAGGTGATGGTAGGTCATGGCCTCATGCGATTGTTATCTTGTCATGTGCAGCCGACTTTTTTTGAACGGAGGGCAGGAGAACAGCCCTATATTAATAAAAGAGGAGAAGGAGTTCAGAAAAAAAAAACAGTTTTAATTTAAACTGAGAGGCATGGCCGGACACGGGCAGCACAAAAAGAAATAAAGACCGTTTATAACATTAAAGGGATTGTATAAGCTCCGTTAGCCTCTTGGCTCCCGCTAGGGCTTAAGTTCTGACCTCTACTTTGATCTTGGCAATCAAGGGCATGGGTGTTATCGTTGTTGAGCGGAAAATTCTAGTGTTTCACTCTTTCTAGATTTCCCATGTAACCAACATCACTAACATCGCCAAAAATGTGAGAATTACGGACTCCAGCCAGTGTCGAACTGAGTAGAAAGTCTGCTAGGTTGCTGGGTTGGTCGAGTCACATGCGTTCCACTATGCAATGGAGGTCCAAATCCTTGTTGTGTAATGGCACTTAGAAAGGGTGTGAATGGCTGACTTTCTTACATGTCTACATGGAGGGCATGTTGTTTGATTTGGCCACCCTTTCAATGTCAGACAATTCGCCGTCCAAAGCCTATTTTGTATTGCCAACCAAGCAAAAAAATTATATTTTTTGTAGCGCCCAAGTTTTATAGACATGGATTCATGGTAGTGTTGTTACTCCTTGGAACCGGGCTTTGTATGCTGAAGCAACACTGTAAGCTCCATTGAGAGTTAGCTTCTATGTGATGGTATCTTCCAAGCCCTCCTGAAGGTTTGTCATCGAAATGAGGCCCATGTTGTGGTATGAGCACAAGAGTTGGTACAGAGTACCCATTTTCCCTTGGGGGATATGGAACTAAGGGATCTACAAAGCCAACCGAGAGAGAGAGAGAGAGAGCAAGTAAAATGAGTGGACCTGGTCATCTCATACCCCGCTTGAGGGTTATTATACATGAATGGGATATGATGAGAAATTTCCATCCTAACCCCTAATAATTACAAAATATAAGAGTATGTTAGTACATTCCTTTATACACATATTTTTCCTTTATACACATATTCTTATACTATTGGGCCTTTTGCAAGGCTCAGTGATGGAGATGACTCATGGAAATCAAGTCTCATCCATTTAGACATCAGGTTTGGCAAATTCTTGAAGTTGCCCAGTTCTATTTGGATTTAACCTTCTCAGGAGTTTTCTTAATCCAAGTATTTTTACCTTGATTCCTTAGGAGTTCTTACTTGTTGTGATATACGGAAATACATCTAGAGCTATCTTGGTCATTCTCTACTTACGAGCAAGTCATATTCCTTCTTTTTTATTTTTGCTCGGTTGTGATGCAATCTTGCTTGTTCTTGAAAAAAGGTATGAACTTTCACATAGATTCTTGCAATCTTTAGATGGAATATGTTTTTAAAACCTTAGTTAATATGTGTACAAAATTTTGTATCATTCAAACTTGGTTTTTTGGAGCTAATTTTATATCATTTAGGCCCCGTTTGGCACAGCTCAGCTTCACTAGTGAAGCTGTTTTTTTTTGTTTCAGCTTCACGAGCAGCTTCACCGATGAAGCTAAATCTGTTTTGAAAAACTATTTGGCAAAAGTTCACCAACAAACTTCATGCATGGCTGAGAGAGGGCAATTGTCCAAGATGCCCCTGTCTACCTGACTTGTTCTAACATTTGGAGTTGTATGTTTGTATATGGTCATATGAATTAAAAAAATAATATATTTGAATGAGTATGAATTAAAACATTAAAATACAAAATAATAAAAAATTAAAATCATTAGGAAGCAATATTAGTGCCTTGTTTATGTTTCGTGAACGGGAGAGGTGAACGGGATGGACTAGTGGCAAATGCGTGTAATTTTGGTGAACCAGAGGGGCAGTGGGTTCCTGGGATCACAGCCCGAGGGGAGAGAGTGTGAAAGCTACTTTTTCAGCTTCACCTCTCCCCATTCCTTTGTGAGAGCACAAAAAGGAGCTTCACCCATGAAGCTGTTTGCAAAAAGGTGTTTGAAAAAAAAACTTACAATGTCACTCATAAAGTCATTGGTGTTCGCATACTAAAGCAGGGCCTTAAACTTGATTTTCGGCCCCCGGGCGGCTCCTATAGAGGCCGATGTCTTCTTTACTTGGACGCATTTGGGCCTTCAGCTGCTGGTAGAGCTGGGGTTTGGGTCAGAATATAAATGCGCCAGCTAAGCCCAATCTGGCCCATAAATGGCAAGACACCACGCGGCGAACACTAGCGTGTGCGACTCCCAATCCAACGCAAATAATGAGATGCACATTGCACAATCGCAGGCTTAAGCTTTTTGTTTGCATGTCTGCTGAGTACTATTGTGATGTCGAAAACCCATGCTTGACGGACCTAGATGCGTCATGTTTGTATGAATTGAGAATTCGACATGCTATACTCCTTCACGATTAATTCTCTTCATGCTTGAGCTACCTCTTTTATTTATTTATTTTTCGGTAAGACTCAGGTACTATTCTAAAAGAACAAGTTAGTAGTCGTATATCTATTCTCCTCTAATCACTTTATTTCTTCGACTTGTTATCACTCTCTACTTTCCAATCGATCAGAGCAACTTTTTTCATAGCATAATTCTTTATACGTCTAATAAATTCTATTAACGTACGAACATGTAACTAGTAAATTGTGGGACATGGGTTGAGAATGCGGGGTCACGCACATGCACAGCTACTGCCTACATGGGCTCGGAAGGCCCCCGAGCCATTGCACGCCTTGGCTGTCACGAGCTAGCTGAATGGTGAGTTCGTCGGGCCGGCTGGGCTGAACTGGACGGCCCAATATTCCCCGCAGGACCTTCGCTGTGATGCACATGTGGCAGGCAGCTTTCTTCGCCGATCGACTCGTGCGACGAACAGCAGCAGAAGAACAGAAAAAACCGTGTGAATTGCAACACTGATTGACTCGTGCGACTGACAGATGTGTACTCCTGAAGAATTGTTTTTGATCAAGAACGATCCTTCTCCACGACGCTAGGTAGGCTATTATATCTATAGCTCTACATGGCATCTATGAATATAACAATGCGGTGTGCAAGTTGTTGTGGACCGCGGGTTGTTCCTTGGCGTGGAGACACGCCAAGAAGAGCCTAATGGGCTAATGCATGCTACCCGGAGGCTGGCTGGCGGTGGAGGACCCCGCGCCGGTCGACTCCTTGCTTCTTCTTCTTGATCGTCCCTAGCTCCTTGGCTAGGCAGCAGCTAGACCGGCCGGTCTTATCCTTGCCAACCCCAACCAAACAAGCCCTCACCTCTTTCGCTTTTCTGCATCTAAATCTCCAAAGTTTGGTTTGTTCCCTAGCGACGACGACAGATGTTTGTTTAGCCGTGCAACCAGCGTTGCGAAAGTGAACAGTCGACGGCAGTTGGTTGCTCTGTATCAGCGCCGCGCCGACGGCTAACAGAGCACATGGAATCGAGTGACAGCTAGTTGCGCGTAAGCTGAGCCCGTTCACTTCATCTGCCTGCCTGATAGGTGAAGTGAATGCGGCTGCCTTCAGGAACCAAGATGCCGAGCCTACGTGAGCTGCATTGCAAGCGGCATCGAGAGTGGTCGATCTTGGACATGTCATGTCGATCGCATATGTTGCGCATGCATGCATGCATGCGCGCGCTATCTTTGTCCCAAACGCCCGCGCGCTGTCTGTACAATTGTCGCTATGTTGTTCCACATCAATCAAAGACAGCTGCAAATAAATATGATGTGAATCTTTAGATAAATCAGTTACTAAGTAGTTCATCTGATTAACCCAGTAACTGAAACCAGTACACCTGTACATTTCAGCGGCATATATAGCAAGTGCTTAACTTGTACTACTACCGAATTACTGATGAACGAAGGAGGAGACCTACTCCCAATTCCCAATTCCCAAACCTGCCAAGTCTGCAACCAAAGCTAGCCTGCAAAGTTCAGCACAAAAGAGAGTGCATTGGCACAACCAAAAATTAGGCCAAGCAGCATCCGCTGACCAGTTAGGTTGTACTGCTAGCAGTACACTATCCATACGCAAAAGTTGCGCAGAGGAGGAAGGATGCGTAAGCTTGAGGTAGCAAGCAAAGTAATCAAAGCAATCAAACAATGAAATACTACGTTTTGTCTGCATGCATATTCTGCTGCGCCTCGGCATCTTTCTGCCTCTAGGGAACAACCAACCCCTCCGGTTTCTTGTCTCTTCCTCCTCCTGGCTCTCTCGATAAATTTCTGGCTCGAGACATCACACGGCCGGGGCTCCCAGTTTGGCTTTTGGGGAGCACGGGGTGCCCTGCTGAGCAGGGAATTTTAGAGCTGCTAATTCCTTCAAGTTCAAGTTCAATTTTAGAGCTGCTAATTCCTGTTGGTCCTCCCTTGCCCGATCGATCGCAAGCAAGGACGGCCATCGTTGTCTGCATGCATGTTTGGACGCGACACCGGCTCGTGCCGTGTCCGCCCCTTGCCGAGCCCTTTTCACCTGATTCCGCGACGTCTTTGTTGTCTTCACATCCCAATCCCAGCTGGTTCCTTCGACCGAGTAACATTGCGAAGATGCAGACAAGATGAACGCATGTGAGGGGTCATGCGAGAAGATCATGGTTATTTGTGACGAACCGTTATTAATGTGTAAGAAGTTGAGATTCAAATTTATAAAAGATTTCTATTTTTAGTTTGTGGTTTTTTTTTTCTGACGGTCAGACCAGCTCTATTGAATGGTTAGACCGGCCGTGTAAAGTGTCAGACTGGCTCTTCTAACTTTCAGTTGAGAGTTCTAAAATTTGGGAATTTGCTCGTGGTTTGGGTAGATTGGTCTTAGGCCAATGTATTCATGTTGTATAAAGAATGTTTGAGCTAACATGGATTAAGTTATAAAGAAATTGTATTCGTAAATGATTACTTGGCTTTTGGGTGTGCATAGAAACTTAGAATCAACCACGGTCAACGATGAGTATCGGGACTACGCTCATGGAGGAGGTGATATATAGAACAGTCAAGGATGCTGGGTGAGATAGTTGAGCTCAAGTGTAACATAAGAAAGGTAATAAATGTTGAAGGAAAGGTTCGAGTGATGGGTTGTACCAAGTGGCTTAGATGATCCAAGTGAGGCGTGTCCGGTGGGAACCAAAGCAGAAGATATTTGCAAATGTGTGGTAAGCCATTGATGAATCTACATGTGGCAAGCATGACGATTACTTGTATGGAAAAGAAAAGATCGGATTAAGACGATGGTATTTTAGTAGTTAGCCAAATGCCAGTAACTCGTTTGATCAAAACACAATGCTTGAGAAAGTGGTTTAGGTCAAGGGATGCTGAGAAGATCAAGTGGATCAAAGACTAGAGACTTAGCGGGTTCAAGCTCATGTGCTTTGAAAAGCTTGCATGAGTTCATTGTGAGTGTAAAACACATGTTGTGATGGGCTAATAGGTCCCCCATTATACTAGTGGGTAGTATTTATTATGATTAGATGTGGATTGGTTACTCCATCTACTTAGTGGTTGGGATGGAGTCTCGCAAGCAAACCATTCTAACCTTTTCATTCTTGAGCTCTAGGGTTAGGGTTTGAGCTCATGTGGTGTGCTCTTTTGTCCTTTTTATAGAGTAGTTATGAAACTTTCATTCTCAAGTAGCAATATAACCAACTTTGTTTATTTCCCATGAAGTCCTCTTATCTTGGTTGATTTACTTGTTCTTGTTGGTTATTTATCTCTTCTATCTCTTTTTGATCTTACTGCATATCAAGGATGTGTGAGTATAAAGATGACTCATGTAGATCAGATCACATCCATCTAGTCACTGTGGTTTGCAATATTTTAAAGTTGGTTGATTCTTGTTTGATTTGGAGCCCTTCTTGAGAAATCTTGATATGAGGATTTTGCCTTCGATTGTTAGACAACCTTTCTTACTGTGACATGTGAGAACATATCTAGAATCATCTTGGCTGTTCTTAATCCACGAGCAAGTTGTTTCTTAAGTTTTAAGTTTGCTTGGTTTTGGTGCAATCTTGCATGTTTTGATGAAATGTTAAAACTTTGGCTAAGATGCATGCGATCCTTGGATGAAATAGGTTCCTGAGACCTTCAGCAAGGTGTGTGCAAAGTTTGACTTAATTTGATCATGGATTTTGAAGTTTGCACCAAAAGTGATTTTGACTTGGGATGTTTTTGTTCTAGGAATAGAGGAGTAGTTAGACTGCTCCTAACCCTAGTCAGTCTGTCTGCCGATCAGACCACGGTTCATGACGGGTCAGACCGCCCATCGGTCATACCATGCCTCCACGGCGGTTAGACCGGTTAGATGTTGAGTTTGTGAGACTTTATTATTTTTGTTATGATTTGGATTTAGGCTGCTAAATTTGATGTTCTTAGCTCTCTAACTCTAGAGTAAAAGATTTTTGGATACATAGAAAATTTTTAGAGAAGATATCATTTATTCTTCTCTGTTGCCATTGCTCATCCTACAACATTTGAGAATTTGTTTTGACTGGAGTATCATTCATTAGTATTATTAACCACTGCAAACGGAAAATTCATGTACTTCTGTGTATATATGTTCTGGTACTTTTTCCACTTTTTGTGCATTCTTTTCCTTTTTATTTAGACTTGTTTATTTGTGTGCACGGGCAATGGCTGCTGGCCGATCGAAGCTGTTGGATCCTGTTTGCTGCTCCAACTAGGAACGCGCTAACTCGATCAGTGTGATAAACAAGACACTTGACTAGCTTATTAGTAGTACGTACTCAAAGCAAAATTTAAATTTCTTCAAGATTCCAGCCCAGCTGCTTGAAAATATAGTACCTGAATTAATAATTGAGTTGAGCAATTCGGCGACATCATGTAAATTAAATATTAGCTGTTTCCTGGCTTATTAGCTTTGTCATGATACACGAGATGGATGATCGATGCCTGAGTTGGTGGCTCCGGTCATTTTCTAACAGTTCCAGCTATGTAGATCAATGGATAAATTGCAATCTAACAGTGCATATATGCACCTAAGCTATACGACACTAATCAGCTAGGCACCAATTGTTCTGGATTGAGCATCATTATGCGTCCTAAAGCTAATTAGTAATGCAAGTGACAGCTAAGAAAAAGAATAGCTTACTCCGACATGAAACCAAAAGTGCTATGTGTGCATGCATGCTCCTCGATTTCATCTCGGCCATCTAGTTGGTGGAAAGCCCACTACTGATGCGTTTCTGGCGTCCACAGGAAGCTGCTTCTCAAGTAGAGAGACATTTGCTAATTTTTATTCTTTCTTTTCGAGGGCGTCCTCGTTTTGGTTTTAACTTCTAGCTTCTTATTTACTATTCCTTGAGTTTGTCTTTTCTAAAATTTTTGTCTTTATTTTTTTTTCTGTATTCGTTTGCGTTGTTTGTGATGGGCTAACATGTTTTTTCTATTTTAAAATTTTTTTAATTTAATTACGCCAAATAAGTCACCATCAGCTACAGTACAAAATAAGCCAGCTACAATTTAAAATAAGCTATAATCTAACTTATTTCAGTCAAACTAAGCGGCCCAATATATATATGCATGTTTTGCAAGTTGCAAACGATGTTGTTAATTTTTTTAAGGGAAAATGATGTTGTTATTAAGAGTATAATGCAGACGCACACTCAATATATATCTTACACATATCACTTATGCACACACACATGTGTGCGTCTATTATACACGTCTACAGACAACCGTTGATCGGAGGCTACAAGGCCTCCGAAGTATAGGCACGTGTTGTCCGAATTTTTTTAAAATAATTTATTTTTATTTGAAATTACAGAAATATACCTACGCAAAAAATTTTATAGGAGTGGGATCCAGTCGTCCAATCGTTGGGTGACTGGAACCTATCATCCAACATCCGTGCAACATGAAAGCAGTCGGTGGGCTGTTGGACGACATAATTGCAGTCGCCGAATGGTAGGGCGACTGGACGCAATATATATTCAACCGCTCGGCTGAGCCCCCGGTCAAGCAGCTAATTCCAGTGTACATGCGCACGAAGAGAGAAGAGAAAGAAAGAAGAAGAGAGGAGAGGAGAGGGAGAGGAAGATGATAGGTTTTGCTACTTCTGTGAGGTAAATATTTTAGTCAATATTTTTGTATAAAGTAAATAGTTTGTTTAGCGTAAATTATAATTCGTAGAAAATTATAGTTGTAGAACTTTGCTATGAAGTAAATAGTTGTAAGAAAATTAGTCGACATAGTGATGAAAAATTAGCATCCGTAGAAACTTATAGTTATAAAAAATTTAGTAAATATTATAGTTATTAAAAATTTAGTCAATATAGTTATAGAAATTTGGCATCCATAGAAAATTATAGTTGTAGGGTTTAATATCCGTGGAAAATTCTAGACATAGAAAAATTAGTCAATATTGTATACAAAATTAGCATCCGTAGAAAATTGTAGTGGTAGAAAATTTAGTCAATATTTTTGTATGGAGTAAATAGTTTACTTTGTGCAAAACATTATCAGTTAACTTTTACGATTTATTATGAACGAATGTAATGTTATTAGTACATTGAAAATGCACGTATACCGTTAGATTTGACATATAGACATTTAAATCATTATGTCATATAAACTATCGAAACCCATTAGGAATAATTTACATTACGAGAGAGGTCGAGCAATGAGAGAAGAGCAGCATCGGTGTGCGTAGGAGCGGATAGGGAGTTGATGCGTATTGGGGCAGAGGATAGTGAGCGGTGGTAGTGCAAATGAGGAGGGATTATGCAATGAGGGTACTGTAGTAATTCATAATAGGTTATTGGTCATAGAAATGTAAATTACAGTATAGCAGTAATTCCATATTGTGCGATGCGATTTGACCAGTAGCAACATTAAAAATATCTGCTGGCAGACATCAGCAATGCCGATACCTACTGCATTGAAAGTGCATTACGGTGTCAACACTATTCGTGAAGGTCCGAATGGTGTTGACTACACCCGAATGAGTGCTCAAATCACGATTTGATGTACTAGCAAGCTTCACTCATCATACAAGGTACACCATTAATGGGAGTTGAGAGTGCTCAAATGCGAGCTCGAGCGAGCTTGACCTAGTAAGCTCGAGCTCAGAGAAACTCGAGCCGAGCTCGCCTAAGATCAACATCGAACATTGTTGGGCTCGAGCTCGGCTCGGACAAAACTCGAGCTCGCCGAGCTCGGCTCGTAAGGCTCGGTGGTACCTCTGCCGCTCTGCGTGGTCGGATCCCGGCCGAGAGGCGGCGCGGCGGGGAGGACTTGAGGAGGGGCCGGGAGGAGAGGCGCGGCGACGGGGAGAGGAGGGGCGGGCGGGCGGGTCGAGAAGGGGGCGGCGGGGCGAGGGCGGGGGCGAGAGGGGGATGGGGGGCGGCGGGGAGAGGAAGGGGCGGGGCTAGGAGGGCGGCGGGGGTAGGAGGGGCGGGGAGAGGAGGGGGGCGGGGGGAGGGGCGGGGAGTGGGCGAGGGCGGCGGGCGGCAGGGGAGAGGAGGAGGGCGAAGAGGGCGACAGAGGAGCGGTGGGGCGACAAGGGCGGTGGCTGGGGGTGGGGCTGGGCGCGAGGAGGAGGGGAGGCGCGGGGCAGGCGAGGCCGTGGGGGAGCGGCGGGGCGCGAGGGAGGCGGGGGGGGGGCGGGCGGGGACAGCCGGGCACGGCGGGGCGGAGGCACCGAGGGCCCGAGGCGGTGGGAGTCGGGATCGGGGCACGGGGTGGGGATTTTGAGAGGAGAGGCAGGAGGGGGCGTGGGGAGTTGGGGGTAAAAAAAATCTTAAGCTCGCGAGCTATTCGAGCTCGGCTCGTTAAAGCTCGCGAGCTTAAGATGAAGCTCGAATTCGGCTCGTTTGAAGCTCGAGCCAAGCTCGAATCGAGTCTAGAGCGAGCCAAGCTCGAGCAGTTCGCGAGCCTCGAGCTTTTTTTACAGCCCTAGTTGAGACCATTGATGCGCACTGCTACGTGGAAGGGCTTTGTGGAAGGCTGTCAGAGTTGTGGATACGAGTGTGTGCTGCTTGTAAAGCCATGCCCAATAGAAGCTGTACAAGGCCCTGTTGGCTGCTATCATGCGTGTGCTGTGAGCAATTCGGGCGCCTAGTATGTTGGTGAATAGGAGGACCCGGAGGCCGGTGTTGGAGAGGTTGCAAAGGTAGTTGTTCGTGACAAGGCTGATGCGATAGATAGATGAGAAGAAGAATAGTCATGGCGTGCTATGCCTATAGGACAGGTTGATGAAGGGGAGCATATGGAGCACATAGTGCATCAAATGGAGAGGTATGACCGGATGGCCCAGGCTGAAGAGGAAGCTGTATAGGAGGACGACGATGAAAGTTCTAATGACGATGAAACTCCTATCCTGCAGGAATGGAATAGGTTAAGAGCCATGGCATCAGACAGCTATTCCACCAAGCGACCCGCTTTCGATGGGGTCAACTTCCCATATATTTTGATCTATCAAATAACGATGGCTTACCTGAAAAATGATCTTGATCTGATATCATTGCAACATGCTCTGATATCACTTGTAGGATCATCAATGACAATCAAAGTGGTGAATGATTGTACTCCGCAGCGGAAATTTTTCTTCAAATTTACTATCTCCTGATTGTCTAACTGCCAACACAGCATAAACTGAAACAAAAGCAAAAGACGGCAAAGAGAAAAAATTAATTTTTTGGTACTGTAGTGGTACTATAGCTATTGTGTTTTTACTAATGCGGAACTGTAGCAAATAAAGAAATACCGAACATCGCTTTCAATGGATGAATAGTCTCCTGTTGCTTCCTTCGTGTGTGCTACTGGATGCTAGCTACTGTGCATGTACTGTAGCAAATAAAAAATGGAGACATCGCTTTCGAGAACTGCCTTGCTGCTTGTTCGTTATGCACAATGTGGCAACCTGCACCTGTTGCCTTTTCTTCCTGATGTGAAGGCCATGCGCCATGCTCATGCACTTCCACGTGATGCTTTCCTCCCTGCGCTTGGCATTTGTTGCTCCCGATGAGACTTCCAACTATGGGACCTATGGAACAACACCTTTGCTTTTTGGTCTTCCCGATGATGTGCCCCCTCTGTTATGCATACGTCTCTCCTTCCTGCTTGATGCTTTTTCTCTGTGGTGGGCCTGTCGATCACCTAAGAGGAAAATAGGAGATGTGACTTTCATATTGGATGTATTTTTTATTTCTAGATTATCATGTTGTGGCTACAAAGTGCTCTCCTAGCACCCCTCAAAGCCTAATACAAAAATTGCATCTCTCTAGCCTTGGGGTTAGCCCCTAACCCCATTTCTATTTATAGTCTAGGGCCCACCCATGAGTTCTTATCCATTCAAATAAATAAGGGACCCAAAACCCTTACGTAATATGGGGTTTTCAACTTTTGTCACTACCCAATTTTGGACACTCCAAAATTATCACATGTAGTAGCCTCTGGAACGTACCTCTGTAGCTCCAACACGCATCATCCATCTATAATATCAACTTAGGCCGACTCAAGCACGACTGTCTCCTTCAGCATCCTTGACCCTTTGGACTATGACTTTGCACCAAGCCATCTCCTGGTCCTCGTCGTAGATCACGATTGCCTCCGAGTTACCCTGCTCATGCAAAGACCATAGCAACACCTTTTCCCAGCACAATTCTTTCCAACTTGACCGACATAAGTCCAGACACGCTACACACCTCAAATAATATCAATAAGCAACATTGTAAATTATTCATCATCACAAATATTCTAGACCTAGCCATATGGTCTAACACAACTCTTCTGTGTGATTACAAGTTAGGGACATGAATGTTATTGACTTATCTTGCTCGAAGTGTGCTTTGCTAAATTTGAAGATTAATAGTGCCATGGGAAAAAGTGCTAAATTAACTCATGAAAGGCTTCACTCTAGGATTCTCTCATGCTCAAATTGCTGCAAGTTAACTGCTAAAATTAATGTATTAAGTATAACTCTAAATGACTTCACTACTAAAGAAAACTTGCTACATCCATTGCTGCAAGTTAACTGCATATAAGAAGTCTGATCCTATTGCATCCATTGCATTCTCTACCGAGATAGTTCATGATTTAGATAAGATTCGTGAGCCATTAGAGTCAAGTTTGATCCATAGCTTAGGAGAGTTAGGGAAGCCACTTATGTATCTTGTGAGTCTATTAACATTGAGATAGCCGTGCATAAGGAAAGATATTCTAGAGAGTGAAGAATAGTGAGTGTAGCTCTTGTGCCATCCTAGCTAAGGAAAATAACAACCTAAGAAAAACTTTAGAGCAATTCTCATGTGGTAGGAAGAAACTTAATATGATTCTAGACCAGTCTAAACTAAGTGTCAAGAATAGAGGTATAGGTTTCAATGCCTCAGAGTATGCTAAGAAAAATCCTTATAAGGTAGTGAGTATTCTAGAGAGTGGCTTGTTAGTCAAAGACTGAATCAAGCAAGACTATCTTCAAGTCTATTGACATTGCACAATCGCTCTGATGTGTAGTGGGTGCTTCTTCTTCGTCATGAAAGACTCCTCATCAAGTCAAGTACCATTGCACCTACTGTGAGAGGGATGACCATTTGGTTCAGTTCTTCTTTAGGCAAGACAAGAAGGAGAAGAGGGATAGAGAGAGCCCCTAGAGCTAGACATACTACTGTTACTCAAACTGTCTCCAGATATAATGTCAGGCCTATGTATTGAAGATTTCTTTGATGGCTTCAGGTCAGTCGTGGTGATACTCAAGGATTTAGCCCCATAGTCATACTCAAGGATTTAGCCTTGGTATAGGGAAACTGCCTCGACCCCATAGTCATGGTCGTTGCCAGCTCAGATCTAGGCCTAGGCCACCGCTGGTGGGGGACGAGGGAGGTGCAGATCTGAGTCAGCCTAGGCATCACCGTGTTAGGGAGAATCAAAGAGGGAGAGAGGGAAAGACAGAGGGGGAGAGAAGAGAACTGGAGAGGGAGAGCCAAAAAGGAAGAGAAGAGAACCAGCGAGGGTGAGTGAGAGGGATAGAGTGAGACTGAGAGGGAGACTGAGAGAGGGAGAGGGAGAGTGAATGATGGAGTGAGATGAAGAAAATCTGTTAAACCATGTGGATGGCCGTGATTAAAGTGATGATGAGTAATTGACATTTGGTTTGTTTTGGAATATGCATTTGCGAAAGTTTCAATTGATCGCGGTCAAAGATTTTGGTCTACTCTGAGTGGTTTCAGTTGGTTCCAAGTGGTTTTAGTTGCTCTGAGTGGTTTTGGTCCGCTATGAGTGGTTTCAATCATGTACGAGTGGTTTTCATCGGCTTTGAGTGGTTTTGGTCTATTTCGAGTAGTTTCAAATCAGTCCGATTGGGATCGAGTTGCACCAAATGGTTTTCAAGTAGCAACAGAGTATCGGGTAGTGTCTGACTAGCATTGAAGCATCAGACGGCTTTCAAGTGCCATTGGAACATCGGATGGCACTCGATTGGCATTGGAGGATTGCACGGCTGGCTTTGACCTTAAAGAGTGGTGGTCTAGCTGATGTTTTTGACCACTCAGAGTCGTTACGACCACATCCAACTTCGACGATGACAGACTTCGATTACGCCCGGCTTCGACCACAGCAACTCGACTACAGCATTTCGACCATGTTCGACTTCGACCACGTCTAGCTTCAACCACATTCGACTTCGACTAGGACAGAATGACCATTGAAGGTAATCATAGCTATAGTACTTTTTCATGGTTGTAGACTTCACTGGTCATACTCGATAGTCGTAGACTTTGTACTCGATAGTCGTAGACTTTATGATTGATAGTCGTATACTTCGTAGATTGTTGTCATACTCATAAACTTCATGGTCTACAGTCGTTGTCTTTGGTGTTTTGGTCGGTTGTCGCAGACCATGTGATTGGTTGCCGTAGGCTTCACGGTCAGTACTCGTAGATTTCTTTGCCGGTACGAGTGCTTCACTTCTTATAATCTTTGAGCACTTCAAGTACTCATGTTAGACCAGTGGGATGACTGGTTGGTTGTAGGATCAAGGATACCGACTAGAGGGGGGTGAATAGGAGGTTTTTAAAATTTTCTTGTTCACTTGATTAATTCTCTACAATTTAAATGGCAAGAATGTAAAGCAATTAATCCTATACAATTCTAGTCAACTGTCGGGACCCCGGATTTCCGAACCCGGACCCTCTGTGTATTACCGCACTAGTCCCAGATCAAAGCTAGTGCACACAGTTAAACAGAATGGATAAACATCACCAACAATGATTTATTACAATAGTTGAGAGTACCGTGAAAGGTCTCATTATTACAATAGAGGTTTAAGACCTCGCACACATAAAACAATGGAAGCAAAAGATAACTCGATGACGACCCATCAATACGCCACGGGCAATTGGTCGGGAAGCGAGACCTAGTTCTCAGGAAGAATCCATCACATCCACAAGCGAAGCGAAGAGTCGTAGTCACCTTCTTGAGCTTCAACTTCCTCGAGATTTATTTTTAGTGTAGCATGTGAGTACATAAAGTACTCGCAAGTCTTGGGAAAATGCATAGATGCAAGGCTTGACAAAGGAAGACTATATGGTTCTTTTGCACAAAGCAATATTTTAAATTCAATTACTACTAATTATTTTGAAGGCATCAATTTAATAATGTAATTGTTTTAGCAGAATTATCAATAATTCTATAGTGAAGGTTCCATTCACCTACACCGATTAATCAAGTCTATCGACCAAGTTTAAAGCTGGGTTCCATTCACCCTCTCTGCTCCATCCGCCAGATTCCTTCCGAGAGTTCCTCCACTCTTGGAATACAAAACTTGCAATTTTAAAACCAAAACCAGAAATCTACTATGTGAATGCATTCCTTGCCCGCCCTTGACCGTGGGCACGGCTATTCGAATAGTTTTACACTCTGCAGAGGTTGTACAACTTTACCCACAAGAGATAAATTATCCTAAAAGTCAACACGCTTCCTTTGGCATGAGACCCGGATAAAATATCACAAAGCTTTTACCTTACTCTAATCTAGCTAGATACCACCACGAGGTTTCACCGCAGTAGGCTAACCGCCGAACGAAGCCCCTCTTGCGCCATATGAGTACAAGAAATCTGTCCCTCACCGTGAATAACCATCCATCCACGGCACCCACTTTCCACTGGTGGCACCTAAACTAGACTATCATAAGTTAGTCACTAGGTCGTACCCATATAGACTTGTGGTTGTGCGGTGAGTGCTCGACGGACAAACACAAGCGTCGGTCCTTAATTGACTAGGGTGGAACATACACTTAACAAGATCTCGTGCTAAGCGCACCAAGCCAAACCAACCATCCACCCTAATCCAAATCATCTTTCATATTTTATTTTATTTTAAAACAACGGTGGCAACTCCAATTACCACTAAATTTCGAAACAAGGCTATTGCAATAAATCATCCTTTCCCATTTTCAAGATTTCTAAAGTATTGAATAGCAAGACTAAGCATTATACTACCATACTAACATCAACAAGTAATTATAATACTCTCATTAATGAGACAAAGGAAATTCTATGGTGACAAGAGTACATGGCATTCAATTTCAATGGAGGGCATAGCAAGTTGGAATAACTAGTTCCTAAAGATTTGAACTAATATTTTATGTAAATAGCAATGCACATAATTTAAAATAAATTGAAAACATTTCAAATCATGGGTTCAAGATGATCAAAGGAGACTTGCCTTCTTGCAGATTCTCTGGGTCTTCTTCTTTGTTGGGTGGAGTGATCGTCGACAACGTTGGAATCTCGCGATAAAAGACGAAGCAAACAAAGCAAATAAATACAAACAAAATTCAAACAAAATCCAAAAATTCAAAAGAGACCATATTTGGATAGATTATGATTTTAGACGAATTTAGAAATTTGAATGGCTGAAATCGGAGTTAAAATGAGAAATTTCGACCTTAGGAAGTTTTAAATCGGAGAAAAGATTGTCTTCGGGAATCAACGTGGTCCAAGAGGAGATCGACCACGGCTATCGCAATCGGGAGGGTTACGACTCATCGTGAGACGTGATCGGAAGAAACTTCGCTACGACAATGTAGTCGGAAGACGGCCGAGAGGTATTACGACTACGTGAGTCGAGCCTCGACCACGATCGAAGCGGCGACTACCCGGTTGTTTACGACCACGGTCAAATTTACGACTATGCGGTAGAATTTACGACCACGTAGCCGAAATTACGTTCACGAAGTCGATTACGACCACAGAGAATGGCTTACGACCACGTAGTCGAGATTACGACCACGGCAAACGTAATCGGGAAGAGCTACGACCACGGCAAACGTGATCGGAAGGGGCTAAGACCACGTAGTCGAGCCATCGACCACGCAGGGAAATTACGACTACGGCCACAGACTGGTCTACGACTACGACTACACAGAGAACCTACGACTACGGAGAAGACTTACGACTTCGAGGAAGACTTACGATTACGAAGCCATCTCGACAACGCGGTCGGTTACGACTAGGAAGTCGTTTACGACAACGAGACATTTACGACTACGCAATCGTATACGACCACCACGCACGCTAACGACCACGGTGAATTGAGCGATCAAACCGAGAGCGCTACAGGTCTTACGGCCATGACTCGAAGTGATCGACAACGAGTTTAAGCGGTCGTATGGTATTGCAGACGGTCGAAAAGGACTCTAACATGGTCGTACAAGATTCTAAGGGTTTGGATTTGATCGTAAACAATCTAGGGCGGTCGTAAGACTCTATGACTACACAGATCTACGACCACACGGAAGGTTTACCTCGGAAATTGGTTGGCGGCGGGGTGGTCGGAGGAATGGAGATGGTCGAAGACGCGATCCGATGCGAGTCGAAGTCGAAGACGGTCGGAGGGTTTGGCGACGAGAAGAAGGCGGCGCGACTCGAGTCCAAGCGGTGACGGGCTCGGGCACACGACCACGGCGAAGACGGCGGGTCGGTCGAGGCACGGCGGGTCGGAACGGTGGCGCCACGACAATCGTGGAGATGGGGCGGGAGGAAGAGGAGGCGAGGGTATATTTATAGGACTCGGGAAGGGGTGAGGCGGCGGGATTCCTCACCAAGACCACGGCTTGAGATCCTATTAACACGGGAATAAGGCAACGGAGCGCGCAGAGTTTGAAAATCAAAGAGATAAGGAGCTCATCTCTTGAATTCAAATTCGAACGAATCGAATGGGGTTCTCGGAAAGAAGAGAAAGGAAAGAGAGAAAGCGTGGGATGGACCAGCGGTGGCGTGGGCGACATCCGTCCGCCCAAGTGTCGGTGAAGGGAGGGTTGGATTTTTATTTTGATTTTACAATTTGAAAAGGCTAGAAATTATTTAGGCCTCGAGAAAAATATGAAAATACCTCCAAAAATTCCAGAAAAATTCACGAAACTTAGAACATATTTTGGACTAAACATAATTATTTCCAACTACTGTTGGTAAATTATTTTCATAGTTTGAATTACCTTTTAATTTTTAAAAATAGGTTTTAAATTCCAGAAAATTCAGGAAAACCAAATAAAATCCAATTACTTTAAAAATACTTTATTTGAATTTAAATTTTTCTAAAAAGCAAATTTTGGGATGTGACAAACCTACCCCCCTTAGGAAGAATCTCGACCCCGAGATTCGGATGGACTGGGAAAGAGGTCGGGGAACTCTTCTTTTAGATCCTCTTCACGTTCCCAAGTCGCTTCCGATTCCGAATGGTTGCTCCACTGCACTTTACAGAACTTGATGACCTTGTTTCGCGTACGACGATCTGATTCCTGCAATATCTTGACCGGATATTCTGGATAGGTGAGGTCCTCCTTCACGTTTATTTCATCTAGAGGCATCTGCTCTTCTAGAACTCTGAGACACTTTCTTAGCTGAGACACATGGAAGACGTCATGCACCTTTGACAGTTGAGGTGGAAGCTCCAACTGGTAAGCAACTTCTCCTCGTTTCGCCACAACAGGAAAGGGTCCAATGAATCTGGGAGCTAGCTTTCCACTGACTCCAAAACGTCTCATTCCTTTGAGAGGTGACACCTTCAAATAAACATGATCCCCAGGTACAAATTCTAAGGTTCTGCGTCGATTGTCGCGTAGCTCTTCATGCAGTTTGAGCTGTTTTTAATCATCTCCTGGATTAGACGAACTTGTTCTTCTGCCTGTTTCAACACATCAGGTCCAAACACTTGTCCTTCTTCTGTTTCCTTCCAGTACAACGGTGTCCTACACTTTCTGCCGTATAAGGCTTCGAACGGAGACATCTGCAAACTGGATTGATAACTATTATTGTAGGAGAACTCTGCATAGGGCAAACTTTGATCCCAATTAGTCTTGTTTGCCAGTACACAAGCTCTCAACATGTCTTCCAGAATTTGATTTACTCTTTCTGTTTGTCCATCCATGCGTGGATGATAAGGCATCTTGAAGTTTAAGTTTGTGCCCAAAAGTTCATGTAGCTTTTGCCAAAATCTCGAAGTGAATTGAGTTCCTCGATCTGACACAATCTTCTTAGGAACCCCATGCAAACTCACAATTCTCGACATGTACAACTCTGCGAGTCTATCGCCAGAATAGGTGGTCTTTACGGGAATGAAATCGGACCGGCTCCACGAATTGAGCCAAAGCACCTCGATCACTAGTGGTAGCTCTTCCCCGCTCCGGGTAGGTGAGCTCCAACCTTCACAAATCACCGGGTCTTCTCACAAGCTTCTTGAGAAGATCACCGATCCAATCTTCGCCCAATCGTCCATGTGCCGGCAAGCACTAAGAGTAATGAATCCCGGGCTTCACTTGAATGCAATTCTAGTGCCAAGTGGATCAACTAATGAAATTCTTGCACTAATTGCAAAACCACCTTAATTTAATGCTCAATGTGTGAAAAAGGGTAAAATGAATGCTCTAGGGCTCAAGAAATATGCAACGAGTCTCTAACCTAAGCCCTTGTGCAGTGGTGGGGGTATTTATAGCCTCCACCAACCAAAACTAGCCGTTTGACACAAATTCCTGAAAAATTCAGGATGAGCGGTACTACCGCCCCCATGGGCCGGTACTACCGCTACCAAATCTTCGCGGCAGAACGGCTATGTCAGAGCTCTGCAGCAACCGTTGGATTTGGCGGCGCGGTACTACCGCCGTTGTTCTTTGCGGTACTACCGCTCTCCGGTAGTTCCGCAAGGTCGGCGCGGTACTACCGCTCTGGCCGAAATCCGAAAGGTCCCAAATTTGGCGCTCTCTGGAAAAAGCGTCCGCTCTCAAACCGGATCTTCTGGACTCCGAAAGTACCGCTCTGGATAGAGGAACTACCGCACGTAGCGGTAGTTCCGGTGTTGAAAACACCGATACTTCCGCTCCAGGAAAATCCAAACTCCATCCGGAGGAGCTCTCTGGAAAAAAGGTTCCGCTCATCCTCTAGATCTTCCGGGATCCGGAAGTACCGCTCCATAATGCGGTACTACCGCTCATTGCGGTAGTTCCGACATTCAATTTGCCGGTACTTCCGTTCCCGCAAGAATTCAAATGAATCCAAGGGTGCTCTCTAGAAAAATTGATCCGCTCGAGAACCGGATCTATCGCTCGCCGGTACTACCGCTTCTGGGCGCAGAACTACCGCTCTCCGGTAGTTCCGACGTTCAAAACTGCGGTACTACCGCTCGTCCAGACAGAGCACAAACTTTGTTTTAAATCGGATTTTTGATGAATGCAAGATTCTAATGTTGATCCAAATGACACAGGAAATTTTTGTTCAAGCTACTTGCCAAGATCCCTCTTTATGGTACGATTATCTACCCTATAATCCGGTCTTCCACCTTTCGCCTAAGACCGGTAAAATCAAAAGGAGATCCTATACTAAGTATACCTTTATCTTGAACCAATTTTGGTCTTCATATATATCCTTTGGCTTGCTTCTTGTCGCTCACATGTGGACTAACCCTTCGCATGCTCATTAAACATGTTAGTCCCATATTCACGTAATTTCATTAATTACCAAAACCATTTTTAGGGGCCTAGATGCTTTCACTGGTGCTTGGTGGTCAGGTGGTCATGGTACTCGGTAGTAAAAAAGACTAGGTACTCGATGGTTGGTGATCAGTTATCGTAGGTATTGCAATCGGTTGTTGGAGACTTGTGGCTTGTGATCGGTACTCGGTAGTAGGTACTCGATGTCTCTAGTTGGTAGTGGTGCTTGTTGTTCCTGAGTGTTTTGAGTGGAGCGATGATTTTCTCATGTACTTGTGGTTTTCGAGTATTGCATGAGCTAGCGGTTGTAATAAGTGATATGATGCATATTTCTGGATAGCGATGGAGTTTGTGGTCATGGACAAACTGGTTGGTATTGACGGTTGGTTAAGAGTGTGGTTTGTGTGTTTGTGATAATGTCAATCATGTTGTGGAGAACTTATGCTGGTCAAAAATATTTCTTTGGTCTTTGATGTGCAGGTGGGCATGAAGGCGATCATGATCGGTGACGAGGAGGATGGACTAGGACAGAGGAGTCTAAGGTCCAGGTGATCGAGGATATCACGCGAGGTGGTCCGGCTCATGCTGGATCACATGGAGATCAAATATGGTGATTCGTGGAGAAGCTACGGGCGATGTAGCCTAGGAGGCTTCGACACAGAGATTGTTGATACGTAGCGAAGATACAGAAGGTACATTTCAGAGGCTTCGATATGTTGTGATGGTGCGCGGTGAAGTTATAGAAGGTGTTGTTCTAGAGGCTTTATCACATGATAAAATTAGAGGCTTACAGATAGAGTCCGTAGTTTGAAAGAGGAAGAGTTTGAATAAAACCCGTGTTCGGAAGGGTTTCGAGTCTCTTGTTTTTTGGTAGAGATAAGGTTTTGAGTCCATATTTAAGGTAGACACGGTTTGTAGCGTTAACCTATAAAAGTAGGAGAGGTTATGGGTTAAAGTAGAGAGGTTTTTGGGAGAGGGATTTCGAGGAGAAATCCTGTGTCAATTTGTGAGAGCTTTTGTCGAGAAGGCTTTTAGGAGTGCTTGTGAAGGCACTTTGTAAAACCATAAAAATCCAACAATAAAAATCATCTTGAGTCAATCTAGTTCATGATTCATTGAAGATTGCTGGGGATTGCGATTGGGCTGAAGTGTATGACCATGTGCAAGAGTGATCGAAGCAGTCGAACAGGGTGGTTGTTCGAGCGATTGAAAATTGTCATCGACTGTCAAGAGATTCCAAAAGTAGCAAAAATCATTTACCCCCTCTAATTTTTGCATACGATCCTACGAAATTGGGTGGATGGCCAAGCCAATTAATGGTGAGGGCAACAAGGAATGGCTCTACGTCGGCTCTGCCCATGGCAATAGATGACAGACACTATGAGAAACAGGCAAAAGAGCTTGAGAGTTCATGAGGCAACGACCATGAGTAGGCATAGAGCAAGGAGCCAAGGAGCAATGGCCCACTTCGTCCATGCTTATAAAACCCACCCCTCATTTCATATTTGCACAACTCAACATCAGCAACTCACCAAGCTCTCTGGTCTCTACCCTCTCCATTCTCTCCCTCTCTTGATATGTTTAGCAAGAAGAAGACAAAAGTGGGGTTGAGGTGAAAGCAAACACACCCTCACACTCCCCTAGTCCTCCTGGGCAGAACGATGCTCACCAACTCTCCTCGGTCATGGGATACTATGGCATGGATAACCGTCATATGGATGGTACAGAGGGCTATGAGGATGCCGCCTTTGATAACTTCTCGCCCCTATTGTCACACGACTACATCAGACCCCCTCGGTCCACCGGCAGAAGGGCGGAGTGCTGGAAGCACATGACCAAGAGGATTGATATTGTAGATGGCCAAAGATAGGTAATTTTGTATGTAATTATTGCAAAAATGAGTTGACTACAAGTTTGGGTGGAGGGACGGGACATCTGAACTGATACTATAAAGCGTGCCTGCAAAAGATGGGGTAGACCCAAGGATGAGGTGTGCAAATGTAGCTGAACTTTTTGATTGATGACACTGTAAGTAAATGGATGTACACCTCCTAAGTAGTTCATGATGAAATAGCATGCTTTATAGTTTTAGAAGATCTACCTATTAGAATGGATGAGAGTCATAATTTCAAAGAATGATCCAACACAGCTTCTATCCACAGTACCAATATGTGAGTAGAAGAACCACCAAATCTGATATTATAGAGATCTACAATAGGGAGCTAGTTGCACTAAAAGAAAATTTCAAAAAGTTAGCTTTTCTTTTACTTTAACTTTCGATATTTGGACTTCCTTTCACCAGAGAACTTGCTACCTTAGTGTTGTTGCCCATTCCTTATATCATAACCATAACATTAGCGGGGGAGTTCCGGCGTTCTCAGCGTGGCCACGTCGCCCCGCGCGCTCGGTCGGCCGGCGCGTGTCCAGCGTAATTCGCGTACGGCCGGCCGAGCCACTTTCCTCGTATTTTTCGATAATTACGTAAAGGTCATTTTTCCTCGCAAATAGGTCCCTGTAAGTTTTTTCTTCGCAAAATTTTTTTTGGATGGCGCCCCGCGGGTTTCCAAAATTACGTATAGGTCCTTATTTACTTACGTACAAGTCCTTGCAAGTCCTCGGTTTTTTACAAAAAAACCCTTTGATTTCTCCGAAATTGCGCATTTGTCCTTGGTTTTTTTTTTATGAAAACTCCCTGCGAATTATCGCCTCTTTTACTTTAGTCCACACGGTAGCTAGCGCAGCGTGCGCCGCGCTTATGCAGCTAGTATATATTATTTTGCTACCATTTTTTATTTACACAAGAAGTTGGACCATTTAAAAACTACTATGGAGGGAATAGATGA
This sequence comes from Dendrocalamus sinicus, assembly GCA_036346575.1. Taxonomy (NCBI): domain Eukaryota; kingdom Viridiplantae; phylum Streptophyta; class Magnoliopsida; order Poales; family Poaceae; genus Dendrocalamus; species Dendrocalamus sinicus. Next base: position 26,831,956 of record CM070673.1, read on the forward strand.
GAGACTCAATCTAGATTACTCTACAGCTTTCAACCATGTGAAAGATGAGCTCTTTCGAGTATTTCGCTTGTACTACGACAAGTATGGCACCGGCAAGACGGGGTCGTATGCTTCAGAGCAAGTGGCACAACCATCCAAGGAAAGCGTGACAACCCACTTGTGGAAGAGGATGAAAGGCAAAGAATCCAATTCTTCATCTTAGTCGTCCGCAAGGTGGAATACTAATGTAGAGTTCAATCACTACCTCGCCCACAACTTTGCAACCATCGATGCTACCCTTTCATCCAGGAAGGTCAAGTTCCTCGAATGGTGGAGAGACGATCATCGCTCCCATGCTACACCATTTTGCATGGGATGTTCTACTCATTTTATTATCAATTGTCTCTTTTGAGGAGACATTTAGCATGGTCAAGAGAATAATTGAAGAAAGGAGATTGTCTCTCATGTCCGAGATAGTGGAGGCCCTAACTTACCTCAAGGACTGGCAGAATGCAAATGAGCGGCAATAGCACCAATTGGAGGATCCTAGGATCACGCGGGCATTAGCAGATCTCAACATCAAGGAGTAGCCAATATGTATGCATGTATGTACCAGGGAACCCCACACTAGGGTGTAAGGTTGTTAACGAGGTAGTAAGGATGTATCTATAAAATATTAATAAAATTTTACACTTCCCCAAATATTTACGTGTCCATAATTTTTTCATAATTACTTAAATTTCACCATTTTCCTTCATTTTCCCTGCCACTTTTTCTTTTCCCTCCTCTCCTTTTCTTTTTCCCACTTCTCTCTCCTGCAGCCTTTCCTTTTCTTTTCTCTGTTTCCCCACCTCTCTTCTTTTCGGCTTCTGCGCCTGCCAATCCACCCTATGCAGCTATACTCATGGATTCCGCCTCCCCGCTCCCCTCCCACACCACGCTCCTCAATTCCGCCACTGGCGAGGCCATCCCCTTCCTCGCTTAGGTCGGCTTCTCTCTCCAGCTTCACGCCTCGGTGGCAATGGCTGTGCACATAGCGGTGGTTGATCCGAGCGGACGCGGGCAAGCGCTCAGTGGCGGCTGAGGCAAGTGGACGTGGGGAATCGAGGCAGCCATAGACAAGCGCAGCAATGAAGGCGGGCAACCACGGTGATGACGACGAACAAGTACGGCATCGGCAATGGCCAAGGTATACATCTAGCTCTAACACAAGCGCCATGTGCCGTGTCCGTGCCGGTGTGGCCCAACGGCGGCCCGGCGTGCCATCGTATCGTGCTGGGCCTTGCCGACGGCTGTCTGTGCTGGCACGACATGGCCTGGCAAGCACGTCGTGTCACCGCGGCCCGAGGCCCATTGGGCATGGACTACATGCTATGGAGTATACGAAGGACATGTTCCAAATTAATTATCTTTCGAGATAGTGATGCTAATAAGGACTTGAAACAAAGATGGCCAAGAGATAGTATCTGGAACAATATATGTGCTTACAAAGTGGAGGTCATGCTTACTCCCTACTAATTTTATTCTATGCTACTATAGTAAACCAATGATTGGGCCCATATATCGATCTTTGATTGAGTGTTGATTTGTGATTTTCTTGTGCATGCTATGGAGTATATGAATGACATGTTCGAAATTAATTATCTCCCGAGATAGGGAATGTCTGTCAATTGATAAGATGATTCACGTTATTATTTATTGCATTACATAGCTGAAATTGTATAGAGAAGATTCAATGCATTTGCACAAACCTAGCTAGTTGATTAACCGCAATTGTGGCGGGCTTTTGCACGACAGAAAAGCAGAGGTGATTTGTAAGGGTTCTGTCAATGAACTAGGCATGAGGACAGCCAAAAACACAATTTAGAATAGCCTTTTAAATACAACAATTAGACATTATATAATCTAGCTAGATAGCTGGTACAAGCTCTTCCACGATTTTTTTAGGTTGTCTTCCACGAAATTTTCAAATCCACCTAGTGAGAATGCTACTCAAACCTCCCACATAACATTGGATGACCTTGCATGCACTCTGATATTATCTTTCTTTTTTAAAAGAAAAAGAGTACTACTGTATGTATGTATGTATGTATGTATGTATGTATGTATGTATGTATGTATGTATGTATGTATGTATGTATGTATGTATGTATGTATGTATGTATGTATGTATGTATGGGGATCATCTAAAGTAAAACCTGCCATAATTTTGGTCTACCTCGTGCCCTTATTTCTAGGGTCATGCTGGTGAGTTGATTATTACTTCGCAGTTGTGCTAGTTACATTATCCCCTAATCTCTGGAGTACCATGTAGTAACAAACAGGGAAGAGAACAAAAAGGTGAGGTGTTAGGCAGGTTCGCATGATTGGTTTGGTTAGGAGCAGCAAGCGCACTAGTATCGAGGGTAGCTCGAGATTGGCGATGGAATTCCTTTTTTCCGGCCACCGTCGGTTCGGTCCACTCACCGCCGAAATCCGTCAGAGCCGAGGTGATGTCGCAGGCTACTACTTTAGACTGCCTATCGGCATATTCGTTGACATGCTGCTAGTGCATTTCAGGAATGGGCTGGGTTAATCGTAGAAGTATTTGCAGGTGTCTTGGTGAGGACACGTTGTTTTAGCCCATAATATGTGCAGAATCAAAAGCATGTGCAGCATCTTTCTTACATTAAGAAAGGAGGAGGAGGAGAAGAAGAAGAGGAAGCGTTTTCTGATGTGTTGACGGTGGGAGAATTGACAAACTAAACTCCACGGTAGGGCATTCGGCGAGCAGTCACTTTGAAGCATGCTACTAGAATCAAAAGCATGCAGATTCCTCGAGCAGCTGAGGCTCTCTCAGCTTGGGTGCACCGCATGAAAGCAATCAGACACGACGGGCGGAAAGCGCCAAGAGACCGGCAGGGCAGAGCAGGTGACGCCTCCCCGTCGTCGTCTCGTCTCTGCGCGGATGCAGTGATGCAGCAGGCGCAGGGCAAAAACGGCCGGGGGAAACCGAACCAATTGGCCAATCACACGCGTCCCTGACTGTGTATTGCCTTCCGAGACGTGGAGAGCAGAGCAGCAGGGGAGTTTTCTGTGCGCCGCTCATCATGCTTGCGCGGTTGCCTGCTTCAGCTGCAGGTTCCCTTGCTGCTGCGGCGACTCTAGCGTCAGTCGAGATAGATTTCTTGCGTACGCCATGGATTCTCTGAACTCTGGAAAGAAAGAAAAACCGCCTGCTTGTACACATGTTTCTCCCTGTGAATGCAATGGAATCAAACCACAAGCCTGAAGTTTCAGTTCGCAACATCGAATCTGCTTTCCTTATCCACCATCTGTCTGGAGCAGACGAACAATATAATGGTGCGTACGTACAGTGAAGCGGCCAGGCGAGCCACGTTCCGATGCATGGAGCGATCGATCGAGCAGGGTAGGGTGCCCGGGGCCGGCTCGGCTGCGTGTGGTGTGTGCCTCGGCACGTCGAGACACACGCGCGCACACGCTAAGAAAAGCACCGAGCGTCCACAAGGTCAATGCAAGCCAAACCGTGGGGCACATGTGTCCCCCCTCTTGCTACTACCAGCACATGTGATTTAGAGGTCCTTGTCTTCGGCCATGTTATTTTTAGTTCCCTTGTAGCTTTAGCTTTGGTTTTTTTTTTCAAAAGCTAAAGTACACGAGACGACTTCTCCAAACAGTTTCTCAAAGTCGCTATTTTAGACAACTTTCTGAGTCTAAAATCATGTGCCTCGTCCATATCGACGTCTTCACCGTCATCTAAAAAAACATAACTAAAAGTTATCAGCCATATCTAAAAACTATCAGCCATATCCAAAATAATAAGTATCTAAAAGCTATCAGCTATATCAAAAGAAAAAAAAAAGTATGTAAAAGCTGTCAGCAGCATAGACTCTTGCTGTCTACTCTTCGCCTCCTCTGTCACTCGCAGTGAGGGAAGCATCTCTACCCTCGGCAAGGAATGATGTCGGGGGAAAGAAAATAATAAGGCTTATCTCATTCTCATCGATCTCGTGGCAGACGGGTTGCTACACATGCCGTGTATAGCTTGTGTTATCGAGAGGGTAGACGCCAGATGTGTTTTTTTTTCTTTTTAACAAAGAGGCGTTCTTTTCTTTTTTCTTTCTTTTTTTTCGAGGAAAAGGGTATGAGTTAGAGCAAAGATGTTTTTTCACAACGTTAGCAGCCGGGAGGGAACGGCTAAGAGATAGATACATCAGTCAAATTTATATTATAGGGAGCTACTAGCTACTACGGTACTGTTCTGATTTTTAGTTAGAAAAAAAATCAATAGTTAATATAAACACTTAGCTTCTCAAAATAATTTCTTTACTTATCTCGCTACCGTCTCGTTCCAGAATAAGATAGAAAGTCATGGGGTGTGTGACTTCTCTCGCTCTCGTCATATGCACGTGTAGATGTTTTATTTTGGAACATTCTCTTGTTCCGTTCGTTCTGGACATTTCACATGACGTAGATTACTCATTACTATGCCATTTAAGTCACTTCTCTGTTTATTTCAGTTTCAGCTTCTGGTTTCTGATTTTTAATTCACTATTTCTTTATTTCATGTTTTTTTTGGCTTTTTTCGATTTTTTCGACTTTTTTTACCGTATGCCTACATATTGTCCGTAATGGACTAACCTGTTTTTTATTTTTAAATTTTTTAAATTTAATTACGACAAATAAATCACCATCAGTTACAGTAAAAAATAAGTTAACTACAGTGAAAAAAGTTATAAGTCATCGTCAAACTAAGCATCACTTCAAGGACCCATTTTAGCCGCTGCTGCCACCCTATATTCAGCTTTGTTTTGGAACTCTGAGGGACTGGGAGTCGCCATTTTCCCAAAGAAAGAACCCTCATGTGTAGTGAAGTTGGTAAAGAATCGATCATACACACGTCCATTTAAATTTCAATTCTCAAAAGTGTGCTGTTTACACTAGCTCTTGCCTGCATCAGTACTACGTACAGTACTCTCGTGATAATTTCAAATTCCTGCATTTCAAGCGGGACATTCAGATATACGGCCAGTACTCTATTTGGATGGGACTGGGAGAGCAGCCTAATCTTTCACGCGTACTAATTGAGGTCAACAGCCATTTAGTACATGGACAAAACTGAAGAAATATTTAAAGAAGAAATTGGTGTGCATGTATCGTAAGCTTCTGATGCTGATCGCAGTACTTATATTCGTAAAGTAATTTTGTTTGTCTGTTTCTAGCTCTATGTTTGTTCGTATATGTGCTTATTTATCCTCCTAAATTAAGTACCTTTGGCAATTACGCAAGCCTAGTAACACTACTCTTGTTCAACATGTCAGTAAGAACCTGAAAAGGACATGCACCATATGCAATTCCGTTCTTTTTAGTTGTCGATTTGGACATCGGTGATGTTTCCAACACTCACTTTGACCGTTACGTTTGCTAATTATACGTTAGAAAAATTATTAAAAGTATAATGATATGAAAGTATTTTGATGAATGTCCAGTAATATTATTTTCACACAACAAATCTAAATCATTTTGTGTATAGTATAGGTTAAAATTTAAAAATATTGACTTCACACTTTCTATAACAACGTCTAAAAAGAACAAAGGAAGTAATTAATTAGTAGAGTAGCACTGCATATATACGATTAACCAAGAAGAAAGGGTAAGATCAAAGGACTGGAAAAGAATAATCTTTTGTCCTCTGCCGTTGAACCATCCAAAGGAAATAATGTTACTGTCACCTCAAAAATTACACTGTCCCATGAAACAAACCACTAGCATAGTATAATATACGCCATGCTACTAGCTATTTACTATCGTAGAAAGAGTTATCATAGATAGTTCAAAATCGTTATCACATATAGTTTATGAGCCATCTGAATTTACGTGTCTGTGATAATAGTGGCTATCACAGACGGCTCACAAACCGTTTATGATAAATTATAACAAAGACGGTTTTTCAAAAAACCGTATGTGATATATCAAATATCACAGACGGTACATATCACAGACGACTAATACCAAAAACATCCATGATATGTCATATATCAGAGATTGTTCTTAGACATAGCCGTCTGTGATATCTTACATATTACAGATGGATGATACCAAAAACCGTCTGTGAGATATCATATATCACATCAAACCCGTCTGTGATAGCTATTTGAATAGCTAAATTATTTTTTGTTTTTCGGCTAACCTCAGGAAACGCTAGCCATACCTTCTAAAAACAAGCAAGCAGATCACATATATAGCACACGATAATCATTACATAGATCTCACAAATAAATTAAACAATTGAATGAAGTGCAATTGAATTAATTGTTTGATTAAACATAACTGAGTGAATTACAATTGAATCAAATGTTTGAACATCCAATTATCAGCATCGGGGTTGAACTCTCTATTTGGGTGAATGAACTCCCCCATCAAGAATTCAGAGAGGTTTCATCGAACTTCGATTAGTTTGTCAAGATCGAATATACTTTAGACGAATTCCATGCTCTGTCACTAGGAGTGTTAAAGTTATTAGTGCATATGTGTGTGTAGTGTATATATGTAGTATAAATAACAGGTACACCATGGTACCTAGACTCTATAATTGAGACTTTCCATCCATAATTAAGGCTTTCCATCCTGATATATTATATATTATTGCACTTGCACGCATCTAAAAGCAATTCAAAGATAGGGAGACTTGGTGCCCAGACACCATGGTGCCCCTGTTATTTATACTATATATATGTCCTATATATATATTTATACTATTTCATGCTTATGTAATCTTTGACGAAGGATACATTTTCGTTGATGAATTGCTCAGAGACCAAGTATGGGTCAAGAAAACCCATCGGTTCTCACCGTCATCGAACTTGTTGGATCATGGATCTATACATAAGCAATAAGTTATGACATTTATCAGTATTACATGAATATAGAACTTGATTGTACAGTACACTTACAGTATCTAACATCGTAGAAGTGAGGCATTGAATTTATCGAGGTTGAATAGTAATAATAAGTCTTCAAAGGTCACGATAAAGTAGCCCGAGTCATTGAGGAAATACGCCTATGTGTATGTCACAGTGAATGCACTTTGCCGGTTTGGCTTCCTATTGCACCTCTACATGTACCAAGCATGCAAAGTCCTGTAAACCAGTCTAAAGCTGGGTAATTGTGACATTATTGTGGAGGACCACGTTGATGGCGAGGTTAGCTCGCCAGAAGCGAAAGACCAACCAAAAGACGCGGCGGAGGAGGATATCAAGACGGTGGAAGGTGGTCTTCAACTATTTTGGCAAATCCTTGGACATAGAAGGGAGGACACTGTGCCACAGTGTCCTTTCACATCATCTATCAGCATACAGCCGGCAAGGTGCTTGTATAGTATGGTCAAGTTGGCCATCAATGTCGACTACAAGGAAGAGTAAGAGCCATTTATTTGTTCTTGAGAGACAAGGAAGATAGGCGGGTGGCCGGCGAACTGCTCGTACAGAATCAATGATGTGGGGATTAATCTTCGGTGGTGTGAAATAAAGAGACGCGTCGGAAAGCCGAAATGATTGAAGAGGCGCACATCGGGGAGGTGAAGCGCCATTCATGCGTACAAATACATATCACAGATGGTTCCAACCATGAGCCGTCTGTGATACGCAACTATCACATACAATTTGTATTAATAACCGTCTGTGACTATCACATACGGTTCTAATTAAAAATCGTTTGTGATCTCTGCAATTACCATAGATGGTTCGTATTAATAACCGCTAACAAGAACCATATGTGAAAGTTGCGTGTCACAGACGGTACACCATCACGCTTGGAGAACCGTCTATGATAATTACAGCACAAACAGTTCCCTATGAATTATCTGTAACGAGACGTCCAGTATAATTTGTTTTTGTAGTAGTGATTTCACCCCAAGAAAAACATGTGAACTACATCACACCATGGCCACAACAACTTATTTCCTCGAGGACATTCCATTGCACCCTAACTTAGCCAGGTAAGCTAGTCCTTGTCCTATAAGTACTACCTGCCACTCGCAGCAATCACATTAGTGTGCAACCAAGCAAGCAATCCTGTCTCCAATTGCATGCATAGTGTGGCTGGCCAAAGACCAAAGCGCGCGCGCACACACAGACTGGCCAAAGCTCTCACCAAGTAACATCGCTCGCTCGCATCATCATCCAGTTCCAACCTGCGGCTGATAAAGATGGACGGCGGCCACAGCCCGGACCGGCACTCGGCGGCGGTGTCGGGGGAGCCGGTGCGGTCGCGGTGGACGCCCAAGCCGGAGCAGATACTCATCCTCGAGTCCATCTTCAACAGCGGCATGGTCAACCCGCCCAAGGACGAGACCGTCCGCATCCGCAAGCTCCTCGAGCGCTTCGGCGCCGTCGGCGACGCCAACGTTTTCTACTGGTTCCAGAACCGACGCTCCCGCTCGCGTCGGCGACAGCGGCAGCTGCAGGCACAGGAGCAGGCGGCCGCCGCCGCCGCCTCGTCCGGCTCGGCCTCCGCGAGCGGTGCCGGCCACGCCGGCTCGGCCTCGTCTCTGGGTCACGGCGCGGCGTACAGCTCGTCCGCGTCCTCGTCGTGGCCGTCCTCGCCGACGTCCGCGGGGCTGATGGGGGACGTGGAATGCGGGGGCGGCGACGACCTCTTCGCCATCTCGAGGCAGATGGGATACATGGACGGCGGCGGCTCCGGCTCGTCGTCCTCAGCGGCCGCCGCCCAGCAGCAGCAGCAGCAGCTCTACTCTTGCCAACCTGGTGAGTCTCGCCATGCATGCATGTCCCGCTGCCCTCCATCGATGCATGGTTTTGCCTTTTCGCATTTCTCTAACCATGAACAATTCATCCATTCATCATACATACGCATACATTAATTTTAGGATGCTGTGCTTGTGGTTTTAATTTGTACATACTTACTATATATGCATGCATACATAAGCTAACTCACGGAATTCCTGGTCGAATTGTTGGATTCCACTTTAAAAAAGTTGTTGGGTTTTCCTTGATGGTGTTAATTCGTGTTCTTTGATTAATTATATGTTCAGAAAAAAAAGGGATTCTTTAGTTCATCACCGCCCTTTCGATCCATCGCCAACACATAAGATCATATTGCATATTTGATCCTTCGCTCTGCAGAACTCATCTTCATCTCTGTTTTCGTCTTGATTTTGATCTTCTGGACTGAGTGTCTAAACTTTTTACTTGTTCTTTTGGTGCAATTGGGAACAATCACTAGTAGTTCATAAATTATTACAACCCAAAAATAAGAGAAAGGGGGGAACATAAATTCATCTATGAACTATGTATGCTCCTCTTCCCTCTCAAAAAAAGCAAGCAAGGAGAAGACACTACTATGTAACCATGTAAGTGATTTTCCCACCACTGCTAATTTAGCCATGATTATACTGTGCCAACTATATTATATACATTATACAATACTAGTTGCTGATGCGTGCGTGCGTGCATGCAATATACTACACATGCGTGCATGCCAACAAATAACATGTTTCTCTCATGCATAGGCAGCGTAAGGGAACAAAATTAGTACGAATATAGGATGTTATGACAGAGTATTTCTAACTACCAAAGTGTAATTAAGTACGCACATAATCGAACTCACATGCATATTCGATCTCCAAGAGAGTACCAATTGGTCAATTGACGACACTGCTTAATTCATTGGTTTGCTTACCAATTGGTCAATTTGACACTGCTTAATTCATTGGTTTGCTGCAGCGACCATCACGGTGTTCATCAATGGAGTCGCGACGGAGGTGCCGAGGGGCCCGATCGACCTGCGATCCATGTTCGGCCAGGACGTGATGCTCGTCCACTCCACCGGCGGCCTCCTCCCGGTGAACGAGTATGGCATCCTCATGCAGAGCCTGCAGATGGGCGAGAGCTACTTCTTGGTCAGTAGTATGCATGCATAGACATGTCACACACGCATACATCGATATCACACTGTTTCGTCTTCCAAAAAGAAGAAGAGATTAATGGAATTGCATTTTGATGCATGCACGAATCCACTCAAAGTAATGGCCTATGTATCTTACAACATGCATGCATGTGTGTTGTCTTCTTTCCTAATCGACAGGTCACGAGGTCGACTTGAGCCGGTTGTCGATTGAGCCTCGCTCGCGCTGAAGATGCATGCAGGTGTCACTTAATCGTGAAGCGAACTTGAGCTACTATATATTGCTTGCAGCAGCTGGTCTCTGGCATTGATAAATGCATGATGGAGAAGCTAGCAATGAAGCATGCATGCATGCATGATGTATACAAATATATAGTTCGCAACAATACAGATAACGCACCGTCCACATATATCCACCTACATAATCGATCAACCAATTAAGCCATACCATTGTGAACAGCATTGCAACCGATTTACGATGATGGTGTGCACGCTCCCTGTGGCCATCTGGTTATACTTTTCCCTAGCTTAGTTAATTATATACTCCACTTCGTTTATGTGTATGTGCCTGTATTGTCTTGCAATGTAATCCTAAATATATATGTAGACGCCGTCAGGCAAACGCTTGCATGGAATGTAGTATGTCTTGTTATATATGCGTTGTAAATTATATGATCTTTTTGGCTAGATTTCCGAGATCTGTCTCTCTTACTCGTGATTTCGTCTATATATACCAGTTAGTACTACAGTGATTCGCTTTTACATCCATATACATGCACATTTGTATGACCGAACAGGCAACAGAGAGGGGTAAATAATGCCTTCAAACCTCCCCAAGTATTTACGCAACCTTTCTTATCCAATAGCTACAGAGCTATGAAGTAAGAGACTGATTGCTCACTGGAAACCGAGAGATCAGACTGAAAACAGACGCTAGCTGAGAAAGATCAAAGCGGTCGAAAACTCTCTGCCATGGTTGAAAAGAGAGACATGGTCGTAAATGAAACAGAGGAAGTCCAGAAGGCACACGACCGCAAGATCCGATTTCCGAATAACTTTTGATTCACGGATCAATTTATCATGAGACTTCAAACACAGCAAGACCACGACCTCAAAAGACTTTTCTGATCTTTAATTGGAAACTTATCAAACCTACAAAGATCTTTCGGGAAAATCACAAGACCGCTCAAAACCATGACTATAAAAGAAGAAAGATAATCAGATCATGCAAATGGGATTAAATGAGCCAAGAAGGCTTCAAGTATGTTCTTCCATTACCAGGCAAGTCAGATCATCCAAAGAACAACTGAGAGCAAAGACTTAAGTCAGGAAGCTAAAAGAGTGAAGAGATGAACAGAGAAAGAGCACTCAAGACATACAAGCATCAATGTGACAAAACAACTCAAATAGAAGCACATAGATGAATGATTGCATTCATAGAGGTTTCTACAGCCACTCCATCCAGGAGAACCAGGAGCACAACGCTCTGGCACCGAGACCAACTCACACAAGAACAGAAATGAAACCCCAGAACACACACATGTGTCCTGGTGCTCTACCCTTCTATTTATAGACTTCAGTAGCGAGGGATAACCCGTTAACCCCAACTAAAACCGGGTTTTAGCACGCTCATAGCCGAGACAACCCACTAATCACAGTCAGACAACAGTTGCTTTAACAGAATCCGCTCCCTTTGTAGGTCTTGAGCATTTTACCGAAATGCCCCTTTAGCACCTTCCCGGAAGCTTCCTGTTCGCTTGCCGACCACGCTTGCAACCACCTAGCAGCCAGGTCATCTTCGGCTTCTTCTGATCGCTTTGGACCTCAACACCACTTGCGACTAGTCCCGATCCTTTCAGCCTCACCATGACCTACTTCCAAAATCCTGCAAGCACCACTGACAAGCAAAGCATCACATAGCACTGCACAAAACACGGTGAACATAAATCTGCATTAGAAGAATGTACTAGGAAAACACCCAGCTGGTCGTAAACCACTTACGACCGGTTGAATGCACAAGACAAGAAAAGCTCATAGCCTACAACCACATGGCAAGTTGATACGACCACCCAGAAGACGGTACGACCACGAGAACAGAGGCTACGACCATCGCTAGCAGCCTTCGACCACACACACAAGGCCGCTACGACTATCACTACCACAAGCTATGACCTCTCCGAGCTGATCGCAACCACTTCCGACCGCTAAGACAGTCGCTACGACTTGCCAGAGCTGATCACAACCACTTCCGATCACATTCAACGCTTTTCATCGTGGTCGAAGTGCCTTCCGACCACATACAACGTGGTCGAAACCCGCTTTCGACTACCGACCACAGACAACGTGGTCGAACGACCAACGTAGTCAAAACCCGCTTTCGACTACCGACCGCAGACAACGTGGTTGAACGACCAATGTGGTCGAAACCCGCTTTCGACTACCGACCGCGGACAACGTGGTCGAACGATCAACGTGATCGAAACCCGCTTTCGACTACCGACCGCGAACAACGTGGTCGAACGATCAATGTGATCGAAACCCGCTTTCCACTACCGACCGCGAACAACGTGGTCGAACGACGAACGTGGTCGAAACCCGCTTTCAACTACCAACCGCGAACAACGTGGTCGAACGACCAGCGTGGTCGAAACCCGCTTTCAACTACCAACCGCAAACAACGTGGTCGAACGACCAACGTGGACGAAACCCGCTTTTGACTACCGACCGCGGACCATGTGGTCGAACGACCAACGTGGTTGAAACCCGCTTTCGACTACCGACCGTGGACAACGTGGTCGAAGTCTGCCGACTTCCGACCACGGCTAGCCGAAGCTTCCAACTTCGGACCACGGCCAGCTGACGCTTCTGACTTCCGAATGTGGTCGTAAACCTGTCTGCCGACTTCCGAACATGGTTGTAAGCCCGTCTGTCGACTTTTGACCATGAATAACGTGGTCGTAAACCCTTCCGACCACGTTCAAATTGTACTGTTGTGGTTGTAAGAGGCACAACGTGGTCGTAAACTTCCAGCCGACCACGACGATACACAATGTGGTTGTAAACGGTCTTCCGACCACTCATTAGGCCTTACGACTTTGCAAAACCAGCACAATCTTCAAAAACTAAACTCAATCTTTTCTAAAACAATGGTCAATTATTCATCACAAAAATAGGATCACCTTCACATGGTCTCTCAACATTGCTTAAGTGAAGTGGTATACCTAGTATGTAAGGAGAGGTTGGTCGGGATTTGATTGGATGCCACATATCGCTCGTAAAGATATTATAATGTGCTAGTCGTACGAACTAAAGAAGAAGAAGAAGTAGTAGTAGTGATGCTACTTGCCGAGCCGAAGGTGCAGTGCAGAACAGAATGCAGAACCGGTGGATTTCGCACGGGCGGACGTGTAAAAAAGCAGCAGTGGCAAGTGGCGAGCTCACCGCCAATGCCGACCAAAAGGAGACACGTTTCGCATCGTGTTTTTTTTGACGCGCGGTTTGGATCTGGCGATCGATTGGACTAGTCAATTATCGAAAAGAAATTGACAGCTCTAGCCACCTGGTTAGGATCAGTTAAAACTAATACTACTGATGTACTTTGATCTGCATATATGCAGCAGCCTAGGGGATGTCAGTCGAGTGCCTTCTGCAAGCTGTGCTTCTGCCTGCCCAAGTCTGGCATTAGCAGATGGGGAGGAATCTATCCACTGTTTATGCTAGTCAAACTAATTAAGACACTACATAAGTACATGCGCTTTCCGGTTTGAAACCTTGATGCATTAGAATGGGCATGCTCTGCCTCTGCTTCCCTAGTCCTGCTCTCTGCCTAAAATCGGTTGGATTACATCAAAACTAGGATGATCCCATGCTAATATGCTAGTGACAATGCAATTTGGAAACGCTTGGATCAACCCATCAAATAGGAGTACATATATGGTTGCATTAAAGGATCGACCCCACCATTACTCAGCCATTACATGGAGAGTGCTTTCCTTCTTGGTCGAGTCTTTTAAACGTAGGACAAACACTGTCAACAAGATAGACTACTAAATACAATGAAGAAGCTAGCATTTTCTGTGCTGACGTGCTGGTCAAAGCCCAAGGCCAAACGATCCATCTCAATGGCCTGTTTTTGTGGACTTTTGCCTTTTGATTTATCCCAAAGTCAAAATAAATGAGCCAGCTTTTTGAAACGGATTCTACAAACAGCTTTCTAAACTTAAAATCGTATATGACATCTGCTGCAGTTTCAGAAAAAAAAACACAGACAAAATCATCCGCTACAACCAAAAGCTTTCAACCGTAGTCTAAAAGAAGCCTAAAAGAACAGAGCTAATGGCAGAGCTAGCAACGGAATGGAACTGAGAAACAAGAGTGGTGGAGCATGATCTAGCATGCATACAAGGCGCACGCAATTCGCTGCACCGAGTCACCTGTCACGCCCGCACATAGCCTACTGAATCATAAAGGGAACTTTACGACTTCAGACTTCAGTACTCAGATGTTGATATAAAGACGGCACAATAGAACACAAGATAGGGGCACCTCAACTAATCACAATGCAAGTCAAAGGTAAGGAAGCACCAGTTCTACTCTTACCACACCTAATTAAAGCTTGTACTATTGCTCAGTGTTCATGACTCATCAATGGGTGAGAGACAGAGGTGCCAAAAACACAGGTGGCGAGAGAGAACCCAAAACAGCAAGCAGTAAACATCAAGTACAGAAGAAATGTTACCGATTTCTTCAACCATGAACCTCTTGTCACGGATCTTGTTTCTGAAGCTTGTCGAGTAAGCAGGCCATGTCATAGCCATTAACCACAACGCTGAGGGATCAGCAGAACACTAGTATGCTTTAAGCAAAGCTATTAACAATTATCCTTTTACAACCGTAACATGCTGACAACCTGATCATGAAGCCAGTACACCGGTGCATGCTCTACACGCAAATAATAGAAAATGTGAGAATACTCTTCCAATAGTGCAGTTGCGCTGCCACGGATATTAGCAGCACCTACATTGCCAATCGTTGTTCAGACTATAGCGTTTTCTTAATATAACATCTTTGACAAGTATCACAAGTTCCACATCATGTTGTCTCCTGGAAAGACTGCGAGCGCGATAGAGCCGCCGGGTTCGATTGCACGACTCTAGCAGCACCAGATATCTGCTCTCTCCCATCAAATTTCGACTGAAATGGTCTAAACATGCCACGGTCACCAGGTTCAATCCCAAGGGTGGTCCAGATTGAACTCTTTGCGGCTTCATCAGCATCATCAATCCGAAGTGTTTTGGGAATCCACAAGCACTTTTCTGCCTTTTCATCACCTTGCGGCTTGGAATCCCTTGAGTGTTTTCCGAGGACAGGAGAACCACTATCTGAACATGTGCTACTGCTTGTAGGAGATGATGCTGACACGCTACAACTAGGTCCAAGCCATGGCGCGCTCCACGCTCCATTAGGCCAGGGAGAAATGAATGGCCAAACAGAATGTGGCATTACTGGGAAAGGAACAGGCGGACCACAAAATCCTGGTACCGGCACCATTGGCGGCACATTCCATTGAACGTTACCTGCATTGCCATTTTCTGAAGAATTTGCGGGTTCAGCTGGGGCTGGGCATACTGGTGCTGCCATGGGAGGAATACCATTCCACGCTGGACTCCATGGGTACACAAAAGGACCAGGGAAGCATGGTATGAGATGCACGGGAGTGACTCCATTGCAATGCCCAGTAATTCCATTTTGATGTCCACTAACTGTTCCTTTGATTGACTCATTCCATAGACTAGCTGAAGTTGTTGCTGAAGGTGGGTAGGTCTGGTTTTCTCCATTTCTGGGCTGTGCTGTTGAGGCAGGGTTGGCATTCTTACTCTGCTCTCCAATTTTCAGCACGGAAGTCATGGAGTTACAGATAGGGGAATCAGGCCCAAATTTAACTGCTGCTTGATTTCCTTTTATAGACAATGGAAAGAGGGAGGCATCGTCACCAGGAGCGGCTAGACTGATGCCTGGAATCAATATACTGTGGCAGTTTGCACTGGAGCTCTTGCTCTTGCGCCTACCAGCACCAACAGGGATGTTCCTCATGCTTCCACCTGCCGTCCAATACCTCTGACAACTTTTGCAGAAATGCCTTGGTTGGTTAATGTTGTAGTTGTTCTGTTGTTATAGTAACAGAACTTTGTATCCATGCTGTTGCAACGTGGACATGGCAGAATATTGTCTGGCTTCTTCAAGACCTTCTCTCCGCTCGATCCGTCACCCTCGGTCTTAGCTGCCTCCAATTTGGACTCCGATCCAGTCATCTCATCATTGTTAGACGCCTGATTCTCACACTCACTGGAACTATTAAGGCTAGAACTATTCATTTGGCCAAGCTCTAACTCCTGATCTGCGCATGGCTGTTCCTCAGTGATCCTCATGTCTCCTGTATCTTCGCATGAATCCTGACAATTACATAAAGACCAAGTAAAACAAATATGCATCAAAAAACAAGTCTACTTTGTCAGAAAATTAGATCAAATAATTAAATATAGAAATCTAAGCACCCCATTCATAAAGATAGAATGAGCTTAAACAATACATAATTACATTACCATCTTCACTATAATCAATGTTTAATTGTTTATCTTCAGTGCCTTCCTTACATATGCGCAATTGCGCATAAATTCCTGGCAAGTAGGCATGCCTTCTTTTGTGTAGCATCTTATTTGGTAAGAGATGACCAGCGCAAAGGAGCTTGCTAAAATTCAAATGGTGCCAAAGAACCTGTTAGTTTACCTCAAAGGTGAACATGGGTGTATAAGTGTATTTCAGTGCCATAACATGTTCCATGAAGATCAGGGTGATGTTGACGATGCTGATATTATTTTTGTTGCAGTTAACTTTTCTTTTTTATATGGGATCATTAACAGATTTTTCTCCTGGGCTACAGTAGTGGTAATGTTTCATACTACAGTGTTACAGCTTGTGGTTCTCAGGCATAATTTGCCATAGTTTACTTAAGTTTTTGAAACAAGCATTGTGAACTCTAATAACAGCATTGTGGGTGGAAGTTTCGGATTTAATTTTCTGTCAACATTTTACAAAACTTGAGCTTCAGTCAGCACATTGGGGGCAACTGAGTCGGACGCCTCATAAATGATACTATGATTCTTTCTGAGGAGCTATCAAAGATTCCACAACAATTAAGCTCTATAGGATAAAAATTTCTTTTGAAAATGTGCTTCTATGCAGAAGTAGATGCACAGATCAGGTATCATCAAGGTAGGAAAGTTCATAAGGTATTTCCATCTGCCTAATCCATGACTGCTTACCAACACCCTACAAGAAAATCTGTCAAAGCACAGACTGGTAACCGAAGAGCAATGTGCGTCGAAATAGGAAACTTATGAGGGGTTTCCATTTAGACAGAATCAAAGTCTACCTAATCCAGAGCTGCTTTACAGTACTCCAGTGTAGAACAACTGTTAGAGAGGGGACTGATAGCCACATCAAAAAATCACTTAACTAAATAGCGATAGAAGTATCCACTATAAAGAATTGGATTCTCTCTGTATCTTCCCACCCAAAATTCATGCACACGTAGAACTAATTGAAGCATCATACTGCTATTGGTAGCCACAAAATCGACTTATGTAATTGCACCAACTAGCTTAATCCAAAAGCTTGACATGGTGCCTGTTGTGGTTACACACCAAATAGTGGATACTAGAGATTCGGGAGGCGCGAGAGAGGTGCACGGAGCCTAAAACTCGTGAGAATGGAGAGGTGTAGAGTGTGGCTAGTATTCAATCTCAACTCAAGTCTATTTCTTACACCTAAAAAATGTTCTCTCCATTCCATAGTACCCTAAGGGTCATATTTATAGCCATAGATGAGGAGATTATAGAAATACAACCCCCCCCCCCAATAGTAGCGCAGTAAACATGTCATTTCCACCGCCGTTCCTAATAGTAACGGTAGACATGTCATTTCCTTAGTACGGCCTTCATGGTCTATATCCTTATTTATATTTACAATTGGGCATGTTCCCGGTGGGGCAATGTAGGGGCCACTCCCCCAACCGTGACTATCTAACCTAATCTAATCAATCATTACTGAAGATGCAAAAATAGTAGAGGATTCTACTACAACAAGTACCTAGATAAGATCCACCACATGAACATATCACAATTAGCAGCTATGGAGAAACAATTAGAGCTTATCTTGCAGTACTAATTGGACTATTTAATATAACTCATTGACAAGAACTGATGCAGCAACGCACAGATGCCGTTCCTAACAACTTTACCAATTACAACAGTTGCACATAGGAGAGAAGAAAACAGTGCAAATCTACCTTGGATTTTAAAAACTGTACCTTTTCCTCGAATCAAATAGCAAAAAAACAAAAGAACATTTCAAGAACTGATGAAAGGGGGGAAAACAGAGGAGATTTTGAAATAAAAATAAGAGGACTACGAATTCGTGCGACTTCACCTTCTCCGGCGGCTGTGGAGGCGGGCGGGGCCGCGCCACGCGGGATTCCGGCGGCTGAGGGGGCGCAGATCCGGCGAGCTCCATACCATATGGGCATGATCCGGCGAGTGGAGTTGGCGACGCAGCCAGAAAGGGGAAAAAGATTTGCCCCCATTTGGCCTCGCGTTCATGCAGGCACACCCCTACACTATTCCTGGAATTGCATGGTGGTCCTTGTTAAACGGGTCGGATCAAGAGGCTTCCACATCATCATGGTGCGTGCCCAAGCTGGTTTCAACTTTCAAGTCATATGACTCCTTTTGTCTGCGGGAAAATTGATCATTAGCTCTAGAGTTAAGTGGTACTGTTGTTTGATAAAATATCCTTCATTGCATGTTAATAGATAAAATGACTTAAAGTTCACAGGCCAATTGATTATTTGCCCTTTTGTATTTTTATTGCCTTTTTATTCTTTTGTTGTTTAATCTCACGTGAAATGACCAAAGTATCCCAGCTTCTTCCTACTCCTTTTTCTTCTTCAAATCCAATCGACCGGCTCTATTTTCTTCAAATCCGGCTGACCAGCTCCCTCTCTTCCTTCCTCTCGCGCTTTCTCCATCTCTCACTCTCTCCAATCCCTTTCTCAGCTGCCACTCTCTCTATCGCTCTCCTACTTTGAATCGAGCAATGCCGCCGCCCAAACCCGCCACCTCCGGTGGCCTCCATCGCACCGGCGGTCTCCCCCGGCTTCCGTCGCCTCTCTCTATCTACTCGCTCAATTCACTCGCGTTACCGCCGACCAAAAATTGCGCCTCCATTGCCACTGGCCACTTCATGGGTCCCTCTCACCTCCTCTTAGCGTTAGATGGCACTGCTACTACCCCTTACCCTAGTGTCGCCGTACCACCGGATTCACTAACGCCTCCAGGATGGCCCTTGGGGAGGAGGAGAGGAAGGAAGGGGCATTTTGGTCATTTATGAAGAAAACGATTTAGAAAATTGATTTAAAATAAAAAGGGCAAAGCGTCAATTGCCCTCTTAGCTTTGGGGTATTTTATCTGTTATCATGTAATGGAGGATATTTTAACAGTGAGCTCTTAACTTTGTGGCATTGCGGTCAAGATCTCGTCCAACCATGTTGTTGTTGTAAACGCTTCGTCCAACCACCTCGCGGAAGTAGACGCATTGTCCGACCTCCTCAAAATCAAGACTTCATCCGATCACCTCATGGTCGTAGACGCTGTTGGTGATATGCCCTAGAGGCAACATGGAGATGTTGAATATATCACATACTATGTTTATGATACATTGCTTTGTTCCTTGAAATAGACATTATCATTATTGATCAATGAGTATGTGACTTATTCATGAGACTCTTAATGCCAAAATGTTGCTATTTCTAAATGATCCCTGATCATATATCATATGAGGAACAAATATGATTCAAAGATCAGCATATGTATTGATTGATGATCATGTCTCATGGATCATGGTATGGAGATACCAAATCAATAATATGGACATGTGTTAGTGAACATATGTTGGATAGACCCGCCATGAGACAACTGCAGAGATTCCATGTGTCATTAGTTGGTCTCAAGTAGTGTTTATGTAGAATCCTTAGACTTGAGATCATCATGGTTCCCAACATGCGTAGTAGCCTATTTTGGGACTACTAACCACTACTCCGTGAATGGGTAGTCATAAAAGTAGTCTTCGGGTTTCTTTGTGAAACATGTAGTGGGATGTGAATGATCAAGATAGAATTTACCCCTCCTTATGGGAGAGATATCTCTGGCCCTCGATGTAATGGATTATGAAAGTGCATGGCCATGCCAATGTGATTGAGGAGTCAATCACAAGTTTATAATCCATCACGGAATCGAGAGAGTGATTGAGCTATTAAGAGGATGACACAGTCTCGCCTTGAGCTTAATCTATATCGTGAGGCAAAGGATTCGTACATGAGAACATTACGAGTTCATTGATATGATCTTTACGTATACTTTGGGGTTAATATGTCTTGCTAGAGGCGCTATTAATGTGGTGACCGGAAAGGTGTTTCGGTCGCGACCAAGTATACGTGAACCTCTGGTCGCACACTTAACGGGTTGGAACACTAATTCGAATGTGATTCGGATGTGGGCTCAATTCGGATAGAGATCCGGATAGACTCCTATTGGGCCTCGGTCCACGAGGCCCAAGTGAGGAGGTCTATATATTTGGAGGCGGGGTGAGGATGTACGCCTGTTCCTCCCGAGCAAAACCCTAGCCGCCACCTCCCGAGCCAAACCCTAGCCGCTCGCGAGTCTTTGGTACACTCGCGATCGGCATTCCACCCGGACGTGTGGATACCGGTGGAGGCGCGCTCGTTGCGGCGTTGATCGGCATCAACAAACTACGATTGGATCGCTCGTGGTGTGGTTGATCGCGTGGAGAGACGATCCGTTCGGGACGATCGGCTACTTCCACTACTACCTCGACGCGCGTGGTTGGATCGGCTTCTCCAACTCTTCTTCATTGCGCTGCGCGTCTAGTGGTAACGATCTATGATCCCTCCTTAGCATGATGTCCTGGTGTGCGCGGTAGAAATTTTTTATTTTCTGCTATCGTAGCCTACGCGCGTTCCTTCAGACGCTTCGTCTGACCACCTCGTGGTCGACGTTTCTCGTGCACGCAAGGCTTCAAATTGCCGCCGACTTCGTCGACGCCAAGTCTAAAGGGTGGGATCATCAAATAGATGTCGTGGCCTATTGCGGTCCTCCCTCTTACGCTGGCTCAAGGGCTGGCTCGACTTGCTGTAGTTGCCTCATGAACTGAGGGAAGCGGAGGCTTCTCGTGAACCGTTGCTAACTACTAAAAGTTTGGGTTGCTAGTGCTCTCTCCATTGGGTTTCAAAGAAGGAACTGGGTGCGCTGGGTTTAGCCTAGGGGTTCACATATGCGGGTTGAAACCGTGCTAAAATTTTTTGGACCCGGTGTCCTGTGACACCGAGACCCACTACATGGTTCCGCCCCTACTCACGAACAGCTAGAATTCAAAAATAATAGCCCAAAAACCAAAGCCACAGCCTAAAAGAACCCACCAATAACTGCCTAACCAAGACAAGGTTCCAAATCTATGTTAGATTTAAGAGACATTGAGCGAAGAGAGAGGGAGGGTACACTCAAGACGTCGTCAAGCACCTCATCCAGCGCCTCATGCGCCTCATACAAGTGACACGTGTCATCTGTCGCGCTACCACAGCTCGCGAGGAGTTACTGAACAACCACACCTCGGCAAGATTACAATGATTAAGTTAAACATGATTAACACTAATTAAGCATTATATTGCATGATTAACACTAATTAATCATCTGACGCGACCGGCTAGCTTGACAGGTATGTGCTGAGATGCGGTAGAGCGGTAGGTGATAGTACCGTCTACCGCTGCTACTGAGCTCAAAAAGAGTCAAAATTTGTAAAAAAAAAGTGTGAAGGTCAAATTTTTTTAGAAAAATAGCTACAGTAAAGTAGCCCACCGTATAGACACCTCGCCGAGCTAGTGGCCCATGCATGGCAGATTCACTCGGTGGCTCTGGCGGCCCCGTGGAAGAGCTGGTGGCCTAGTACAGCAGACGCCCCCTGTTCAAGGTTCCACCAAACAATCCTTGACGCCGTGCAAAGGCCATGCGTTGTTGAAAAGATTTCACTGTTTCTGAGCTTCCAGTGAGTAGCAAACATGTATGTGCATGTTGTGACTACTGACTAAACAGTAAAATAGGAGAGTAATGAAATGGATGAGATGAATGGACAATGCTTGCCCCCTTTTGATACGTGGGGCGTGTATATATTCCCTCATAGGGTTTAATTACAGCTTTATCTTTACATATATTTGTCTCCAGGCATACATGTCATTACACATATCTTGTTGGGCCTTGCAATTCTCTAACAGGTCAGATGAGCTGAGGTGGGGCCACCCTACTACAGTGCACGCGTTGTCACTAAGCACCGAGCCTTTGTTAATGTCTGAGTAATGTTTCCTGACACTTGAATTTTCGTGAACATACTATCATTCCTCTCGTAGAACTAAAAACATTCTGGGCTTCGCAGTATGTGAACACCTTCTAGAGAGAGAGAGAGAGAGAGAGAGAGAGAGAGAGAGAGAGAGAGAGAGAGAGAGGAGAACGTGACAACTGACAATTGTTGAGTAATCCAGTGTCTCTTCTGGGGCCGGGAAGCGATGTCACGATGGACCAAGGCTAAGCCATGTAGGGTTAATGAGACGGAGAGGTTGCGGAATCAAAGCCTATTGGGCCGTTAAAGTGCTTGATTAAGGTCTTGATCGCCTGTTATTCCTCTCTTGGACGAGAGACTGGAGCTCACAAACGGAACTGAACGAGTCATTAGTGACTTTGCAGCCGTGAGCCGCCCAATCAGATTACACACTGATTTATCTGGAGGAGCTGGATGCAATATTTGCTCCTTGTTCTTACTGTGAACGCCTTGCCATGTGGTCTAGAAGCCAGGACCGTCCAATCTCTGCAAGTTGCGAGTACGGTGCAACAACTGCGTAAGAAATCAGTGTGCGACGTACCTACAGAGGGGTCAACTATGCACAGCCACTGCGAAAAGGCTTGTCCATTAGGCACTGGTACAAGCTATAGCGAAAAAGAAAAGGCTACAGAAACCTAAGTGCCTTTCAGCGACGGGCGCCTCGGACGGGGACCTGAAAGATGTGTTGCCTGCTTCGTTTCTTCCGTTCTACAGTCACCACCACCATCGCTACACCAGTTCAGAAAGTTCAGTATAACATTCACAACCCGTCCATACTCGATACTAGTTCTGCTTTGATATCACATTACCAAAATACATGTAGTAATAATTCTCTAACTGTCTTGATATCAGATTTTAGGAGATCTGCAAGAATCTTCAGCCGAACTCACTATTTGAAGCGTGATTAGCAAAAAATGATATTCATCGTACAAAATTTACAAAAAAAAATAGCGTCTCTATCGTACGGTCACCGTGTGGAATGACCGAGGATCCGACACCTAAGCGATGCCGTACGGTGGCCATACAGATTAGCCAAAACCGTACGGCCACGGTATGGGCATGCGCCGTAGCACCCACCACCATATGGCTCCAGTGCAGATGTGCGTTGTAGCATCAAAAAATAATTTTTCTCCTAAATTTATTCAAGTATATTTTATAGGAATTTTAAAGATAGCAAATGAGTTCAAAAATTATAATTTTTTGTGAAGCCTTCCGATATAGTATATTTGCTTGTGTAATTTTTTTATAATTTTATCCATTCTGTATTTGTCTCAAAAATTCATACAAACAGTATATCCATTCTTCCGATACAGTGCACATCCGCAATGTAGCCGTACGGTGGTGGGTGCTACAATGCATGTCTACACTGTGGTCGTGCGGTGGTGGGTGCTACAATGTATGTCTACACTGTGGTCGTGCGGTGGTTTTGGCTAATCCGTACATCCACCGTGCGGTGAAGACGCTATTTTTGTAAAATTTTATATGACGAGTACTATCTTTACTAATCGCACACCAAATATTACTATTTCAGCTAAAAACTCACAATGTGTGTTTCTCAGTACTGTATGGCCGTATGAGGGTTTTAGGTTGCTTGGGTATTTGGCATTGTGAATCATGTTCAGTGAGAAATCGCTCAGGATGATGAGGTGGCCGACAGGTGTTATTTTCAACCTGTCACCGGTTATCAATCAGAGGGTAAGAACAAAACGAGCGCTGTTGCATCGTCATCCTAGATTCCTAGTGTTTGTGCAACGGAATATCCGGCTGCGTGTACATCTCATCATCCACCGGCCATAAGCAAACACAGATGTACTAGCACTTCCTTTCTAGATTCAGTATTGGTGCCACTAGGTCTTGGCAAGATGCAAGCCTCCTATTGCATGTTTTTTTTTGTTTTTCCAGCAGCCTTTGTTTTTATTTTTATTAATAATTACTATTTATTAGACTAATAAGCTCAGTCAAAAGTCATACCGTCGATATGGGTTCTAATTACTATTTATTAGACTAATAAGCTACAATATTATTAGACTAATAAGCTACAATCAAAAGTCATACCGTCGATATGAGTTCGGACAATAAACTTGTAAGTACCCATAGTCGGATTAGGGGACCATCGAGGATGCGAAGGGACTCAACAAGAATCATATGCGAGTGAATGAAAAAGTGTATTGCATATAAGTGTAAGTATTACAAATGGCCTCCTCTTTTCTACTTACAAAGGGTCATATTTATAGAGTGGGAGGAGACGAGTGAAGTTACAAGTCCGTCCCTATAGCCCATTTCACTCCTAAGGGTGGTCTCGTCTATTATAGCAGGTAGGTCCCCGGGCCCCCGCTCGACGCGATCGACATTCAAAGTATCATGCCTCCTGAGGTTGATCTCCAAACTTTATCTTGGGTTGGCTCTCGGACCTCATCCGATGTAGCATGAACCCCATATGGGGTGGACTCTGGGCCTTATCCGGGATGGACTCTGGGCCTTATCCGGGATGGACTCTGGATTTTGGTCGATGTCGGTCTTCGAACTTCGTCCGAGATGGTGTGGACCCCGTCCGGGGTGGACTCCGGACCTTGTCCGGGGTTGATTAGCAAACCTCATTCAAGATAGATTTCCTGATGTGTGACATCATGCCGAAGTTGTCGTGGGCCCGAAGTAGCGCAAGGACCCTCCCTCAACAAGCAATAAGCTGCAACAAAAAAAGAACAGGCCCATTTGTACTCTCCCCACATGTTTCTTGCTGCATCTCATGTTGGCACTTTGATAGTACCATGAGATGCTGCTAGCCGACTCGTCCCCACGGAAAAGTCTGGACGTCGGGGTGAGGCCGTGGAGGTTAACACTATAGGCACTACCTTGACGCACACACCGAGGGCAGCGACGTGGACGGCCTAATCACCACTAAGGGGGGCCACAGGAGACGAGATGGCCTCAGGACCCTGCCTTGAGTGGGTGATCCCACACCCCTAGCGCATGGGGACATACCTCGAGACAGGAGCTCAGGCACCCCTCTGCTTGAGTAAGGCTGTGGCCGAGTTCTTGAATGAGGCCGACCTTGACTCGGCCCTCAAACTCGACCCTCTGATAAAGAGGTAGGTGTTTGCTTTGGTAGAGTGTGACCTAATGAAGGTAACTAGATTGCCCATTTTTCTTGATTTGTTAAGCTCCTGACCTCAACCTTCTTCCCTTGTAGAGCCTCCTTGTTGTGCACAAGTTGTCTTCCATGAAGAACGACATCTTGATGGAGAACAAGAGGTCCATGAAGAAAGCATAGGGCAGGGTAGCTGCTGCTCAGTAGGAGCTAGATGCAGTCCACGAGACGATTGCTAAGCTACACCGTAAGCTTGTCGGGCAAGAGTCTAACATGTAGCATCTTTGCCACAGCTTGTCCCAAGCCACCGACGAGCAGGACAGAGTGACCATCGCTTCCATCTCCATTGTGAAGACGATGCATGGCCTTGCCCAGGACTAGGGCGTCTCTGTGGAGCTCCCCTTTAGCTCGTTAGAGGTCACCGCTGAGACTTAGGTTGCCTAGATGGGCGTGGGTATTCATTGACTTACCCGGCTGCAGGGGTGGGAATTCGTTTATCTACTCGACCCAGAAGGGTGAGATTTGTTAACTCAGCCCTGAAGGCGAGCATTCAATGGCCTACTCAACCTCGGAGGATGAGCATTCGCTAGCTTACTCGGCCCCAGAGGGTGAGCATTCATTTATCTACTTGGCCCTGGAGGGTCAGTTTTCGTCGACTCGGTCCCGGAGGGTGAGTTTTTGTCAGCTCGGCCCTAGAGGGCGGGTTTTCGTTGATGGCCCTAGAGGGTGAGTATTTGCTCATCTTGGTGCAAGGTTTGCTGAATGTAGACACTTCACTAGGCACATATAATTAAGGGGAAAGGGGCATCATAGTAGGCCTGATACAAAAAAGATGGTGCAAGGCGTCATAATAGGCCACATATGAAAATACTAAGGGTAATGGTCGTCGCATGAGGGGCTCCCCAAGGGAGTGTTACACATAATACTCATGAAGGTTGTTCGTGTTCTAGCTATGCTTGAGTTTGACTCTGTCGAGCGACTATAACCGGAATGACCCTGGGCGGGTGGCACGGATGACCTCGTATGGTCCTTCCCACTTAGATCTCAACTTTCTGTCAAGATCTAGATTGACCTTTTTCTTAAGGACGAGGTTACCAACCTAGATGGGCCGTGGTTGAACAGCCTTGTTGTATGCTTTGGCCATCATCACCTGGTATCAGTCGATATTAGGGGTTGCTTCCAGTCGAAGGGCGTCAGCTGACTCCAACGAGACCCAGCGGGCGGCATCATCTAGGACCGTTGCAGCCCTAAGAGACCTAAGCTTGATTTCCTCTGGTGTTATGGCCTCGTTGCTACATAGCAGCTTAAACGGGATGAATTCTGTGGCTCAGTTGAATGAAGTGCATGTTGACCATAGCACACGAGGGAAGTTCACCGAAGGATCGGGTGCAGGATCCTGTCCTTGGCTGGCCTGGGGTGGTCCGGCCCCTAAGTGATTGCTATTTGCGCTTACAACCCTGGCCAAGACAAGGGCTTCCCTCTATACTTGTCAAACTGTGCCCTAAGGTTGCTAGCTTCTCGGACTTTGATCGACGTTAGTAAGTTCGCCCGGGCACAAGCTTCGGCCAACTCAGCTCGGAGGGCTTCAACCTCAGACACCTCAAGGTGGGTTAACTCCTGCGCTAGCACTCGCTAATTCCTTAGTTCCTCGGCTTTTCGGGCCTCCGCGGGCGCGTGCCCTTTTGAGCTGCTTCCGAAGCTCTCCTGCTCGGCGAGCCTTGACCGCAGACTATAGAGCTTTAGTCTATGATTCCCTCAAGTGCCTTCGAAGGTCCTCCAACTCCAGCTCAACCTCCTCATGGGAGCTTGGAGGGTTGGCCTTCCTTGAGGCTGCGGTCTCGCCGGTGACTTAAGCCTCCGTGGGGAGGTCTGGGAGAGCCTCTAGGCCCCGAGTGGTGTGGGCTATGATCCGACTTGACTTTGACCTCAGAGGGGGGTTCGTACCTCCCACATCGGTGACCTTCCGTGTTTTCCCCTTCTTAGGCGGCATGACTTCTCGCCCGAGTCCCTACGGATGGTGCCAATTGTCGTCGATATGAAATCGGATAGTAAACTTGTAAGTACCATTGGTTGGATTCGTGGGTCATCGAGAATGCGAAGGGACTCAAGAAGAATCACACGTGAGTAAATGAACAAGTGTATTGCATATAGGTGTCAAGTGTTACAAATGACCTCCTCCTCTCTACTTACAAGAGGTCCTATTTATAAAGTGGGAGGAGAGGCGAGTGAAGTTACAAATCCGTCCCCAGGGCCTAGTTCACTCCTAAAGGTAGTCTCGTCTATTACATTTAGGTGGGCCCCACTCGACACGGTCGACGTCCAAAGTATTGTGCCTTGCCGAGGTTGGTCTCTAGACTTCGTCTTGGGTTGGCTCTTGGATCTCGTCCAGGGTGGCACGGACCCTGTTTGGGGTGGACTCCGGACCTCATCCGGGTTGGACCTCGGATCATGGCCGAGGTTGGTCTCCGGGCTTCGTCTTGGCTTGGCTCTCGGACTTTGTCCAAGGTGGCGCGGACCTTGTCTCGGGTGGACTCCGGACCTCATTCGCGGTTGGTATGTGGACCTCATCCGAGGTGGATTTTCCGATGTGTGACGTCATGCTGAAGTTGTCATGAGCATGAGGTAGCGCGTGGATCCTCTCTCAACAAGCTATAAGGCATAGACCAAAAAACATGCGCATGTGTACTCTCCCCACATGTTTCTAGCTGCATCTCATGTTGGCCCTCGACAGTACCATGAGATGTTGAGATAGGAACAGTACCGGAATCAATCAAGCCCAGCTCTCGTTGCACATCCAAGCATCCATGTGGCGACGATCGATGCCCACAGGAGAAGTGTACATGTAAACGCACTGTGATCTAATGGAGTGATCCCTGAGAGCCTTCACCAATCACAGGCAGGAGACATGTAATTCTGTCGTGTTGCAATGCTGCATGGACCACATGGGCCATGTAGAGCACTGCAGCCACCCACAAACAGCGGATCAGAATTCAGAAACTCCAAGCTGCATTGCCGTTGCTTTCAGGCGGCAGCCAGCCGCTTCCCTCTGACTCTCCTCCCTCTACCTTGGCCACTTGCTGTACAGTGTGTGCAGTACTGCGTGCAGGCTGCAGCCATCTATACGTTGCTTGTCCTTGCATTTGTGCCCGTGTCACGCTGCTATGAAATGAAAACGTCCTTCCTTCTGTATCATTATGTTTCCAGTTAGCTGCAGCCGGCATGTAGAAGGAAAGAGTCTTTGCCTCTTTGGTCACGAGTTTTTCATGTGTTAATCAACTTGGCCATGTATTTAAAGAGGATGTGAGGTTTCTGTTGGAATTTTTAGTGGTACTCTTTCTTCTTAATCTACGAACTAATTTAAGTATTCCCTACACTTTTCTCTGGACTTTTCATTGGTTTCTTGCATAGACTAATTTTAGCTATGGGGTTATTTTCAGTTCCTTGTCAGGCTCTGAGTATCTGAAGCTTTGCCCACTAAACATTTCTAACAATAAACATTTGTTGCATAGACCAAATTGTGCCTCAATGATAAAGGCTTTCAAATAAATAAACAAACTATCTGCCCATATGTTTTAAGTGTTAAGGGTATTAGAGATAAGGTATTAGAGATAGAATAGGACTCTTATTTGTTTCCTTATATCTCTTGTACTCTCCTATATATATGGCCCATTGGGTCTCATATCAATACACACAATATTCATAACATGGTATCAGAGCTTAGGTTGAAACCCTAACCTCGATCTACTTCCGCTCCGGCCGCCGCCGGTCACCGCCGTCGCCGCCCCCGGGAGGAATGTGCTCCACTCCCGGGGGGCGGCCACCTCCTTCCGCTTCTCGCCGGCGCGCCCTCGCACGAGTCTCCGGCCGCCTACTCCAGCCAGATCTCGTTAGGCCGCCGCCGGCTCGTGCTCGTCGACGACGTCGCCGCCATCGTCTCCTCGGCCTCCTCCGGATCCCGCCACCGCCGCCTCGGTTCTGGCCTCTTCCGACGCCGCCGAGCCGGATCCGCGCCGACTCTTGCCCGATCTGCGTCGAGACGCCACCGTCCCGCACGGATCCAGCCTCCTCCGTGCCGGATCCGGCTCATCCGGCCGCCGCCGCCTCGGATATTGTCGACGCCTCGGCCGGCCGCACTTGCGAGGTCTCCTGGCGCCAAGATGCGCCGGATCCGCTTGCCTCCGGCTGGATCTGTGAGGATCCGACTACGTCGCCTCGCCCGCCGGATCGGCCGCGCTGCCGCTCGAAGCGCCTCCGGCCGCCGCGCCGCGCCGCCGCCGCCGGCGCATTGCCGCTCTATCGTCTCGGGCGCGTCACCTCCTCCTCCGGCCTCTGCGCGCGCGCGTCGCGATCGGCGCCGTCGCCGCGTCGCGATCGGCCGCGCGCGCCGCCGCGTCGTCGCCGCCGTGGCCTTCGCCGTTTCTTTCTCGGCGCGGGAGGAGTGAGTGGCGGGCGGGAGAGAGAGGAAGAGAGAGCCGAGAGGAGGCGGGAGTGTGAGGGAGGCTGTGTGAAAAGAGTGAGGAGGGGGCTCGGTTGAGTTAGTTTTACTTCTGTCAAGTTACGTCGTCGCAGAGTCAGTCTTCAGAGTCTTCCGTTGCGTCCATCCAAGTTCGTAGTCTCTATTTTTTCGTTCGTTCAAGCCGTGCGAGTCCACAAATTTATTGTCAGTCATAGAAGTGTAGGAATTCTCTTTTGCATGGCAGCAGCCGCTGCTCTTTTCCTTGAGCCGCTGCATATTGTAGAAGTCTCTATGAGGCCGCCGCGCTTCTTCTGCACCGCGCCTCCGTTGCGCTTATTGTGCATTGCGTCGCGCGTTTCTTTTGCACCGCCCGTTGCGCTTCTTGTGCATTGCGCGCGCGCTTCTTTACGCACCGCGCCTCCGTTGCGCTTCTTGTGCTTCTGCGCGCTGCCGTCTCGAGCTTCGATCGTGCCGTCATGCTTCTATCTATTCTCTTGGCTTAATTTGTGATTTATTCGACGATCGCACGCATAGCACGACTTTATCACGACTTCGGATGTTGGATATTTTTTGTTTTAGTATTAACCCTTTTTCAAATGCAATGCTATTGCATACGCCTTGCATTTGTGGGGGGGTGTTAAGGGTATTAGAGATAAGGTATTACAGATAGAATAGGACTCTTATTTGTTTCCTTATATCTCTTGTACTCTCCTATATATATGGCCCATTGGGTCTCATATCAATACACACAATATTCATAACATTAAGCACATTTTATTTTGTTTGCACTTGAAAGAGTGATTAGCCCTCCTCTGCTCTTCCTCCCATTTCATGATTAACATTGACCAAAAGGGGAACATCATTGATGAACAAGAGAATACCTTGGTCAGTTGTTCATCATAGATATTCTATGGTAGTTTGTCATGTGTTTATCAACTTGGCCATGTAAAGATGTGAGGTTTCAGTTTGGAGTTTTTAGTGGTACTCTTCTTCTTAATCTACGAACTAATCAAAGTATTCCCTACACTTTTCTCTGGCCTTTTCATTGGTTTTTTGAATTGGCTAATTAGCTATGAGGTTGCTTTCAGTTCCCTTTGAGCCTCTGGGCATCTGAGTGTTTGCCCAGTCTAAGCATACCTGACAAAGGATTTTCAAATAAATATCTGATTCTCGAAACCAAGGTGTCTACCTATATGCTCTAAGCACAGTTTTGTTTTATTTGTACCTGAAAGAGTTATTAGCCTCCTCCTGTTCTTCCTCCCTCCCTCTTCATGATTAACATTGACCAAAATGTGAAGAATTGACGAACAATAGAATATCTTGACTAATTGTTCACCAAAGATATTCAATGCTACTGTTTTTCTTTTGGGAATTTGGTGTTTCTGCCCCTGTTCTCGACTGCAAATGTGATTTTACCCCTACTTTTTTAACTTTGTGATTTTGCCCTCGTGATTTTGAAATGAAGACTCCGTTTACCCCTGTTTTGTGAGACCGTTAAGGCTGTTGGATTAAATGGTAAAAAAAAGGATGCCCACGCGAAAAGACAAGAATGCCCCCACTCCCTCTCACCTCTCCGCCCCCACTCCCTCTCGCGTCTCCGCCCCCCTCGGCCCCTCCACCGCTCCACCCTGCACACGCCGCCGCCTCCTTCTTCGCCCCGCCCCTCCGTCCCCCACCAGGCCGCCGACCTCCTCCTCCGCCCCCACCAGGCCGCCGGCCTCCTCCTCCGCCCCCAGATCCGCCGCCTCCTCCTCCTCCTCCTCCGCCCCACCAGGCCGCCGGCCTCCTCCTCCGCCCCCAGATCCGCCTCCTTCTCTTCCTCCTCCTCTGCCCCCACCAGGCCGCCGGCCTCCTCCTCCGCCCCCAGATCCGCCGCCTCCTCTTCCTCCTCCTCCCCCACCAGGCCGCCGGCCTCCTCCTCCGCCCCCAGATCCGCCGCCTCCTCTTCCTCCTCCTCCGCCCCCACCAGGCCGCCGGCCTCCTCCTCCGCCCCCAGATCCGCCGCCTCCTCTTCCTCCTCCTCCGCCCCCCACCCGTCCGCCAACAGCCTGGAGTGGGAGGTGCTCCCTGGCCGCCAACAACCTCGAGAACCTCGTGGTGGACGACGACGACGGGGGCGTCGAGACGTACTTCCTCGACGACGCCGACGACGTGCTGTTCGGGTAGCTCGCCGCGGAGGCCGGAGCACGAATGCCGCCGTGGAGGGCCTCCCGACCGTGGTCGTCGCGGAGGCCGACGCGGCCTGCGGCGATGCGCAGTGCGCGGTGTGCAAGGACGGCATTGAGGCCGGGGAGGGGGCTAGGAGGCTGCCGTGCGCGCACCTCCACCACGACGCCTGCATCCTGCTGTGGCTCGCCATCCGCAACACGTGTCCGATGTGCGCCACGAGCTGCCCACCGATGACCCAGTACAAGAAGTGGAAGGCGCGCGGCGGCGGCGGCGTGGTGTTCTTTGTTAATACTTCGCAATAGTGCAAAGTGTTGCAAAAATTCTTTTGATCGGGAGGAGGGGATCAAACCAATGTGAATTGGTTGTATTTTCTTATGAGAATTAAATGAGTTTGTTGTTTCTTTACAATGGAATGCAAAGAGGAAAAGAAATCATGTGACCTCTCTGTTTTCGAACCATTTTAAGCATGCATGTTCCAAACTGCACTAGTTATCTTGATTCTAGAAATTATGTCTGGGCAATAGAAGATCATCTCATTGCAAATTGCTCACTTGATTTGAATAAATGGGGGGTGAATCCAAATTGGACAGTTATCCCAAAAGCTTCAATCTTGTTATTCGCTCATCAGTTGATTTTGGCAAAATATGCAATAACAACATGGATTTTTTTATAAAAAAGCTAGAACATGAGAAAACATTAACATAGAGGCACACATTCATGTTATGTGACATCTGTTTCTTCATCTGCATAAGGAATGTTTCTTCATCTGCATAAGGAATGGCTAGCTGGGAGTGATGAGACCATTTCATATTCAGAGTGCTGACCTTGAAACCATAGTGTGGTTTAGTCAATGGTACCTTTAATGGTTGAATGTGATGTTTGCAAAATTTGACAAATTTTGTTCAGATTTATATTAATAAAACGAATGCATAAATTTGTGTCTAATTCTGTTGACAACATCTCTATCAAATATGTCAAAACTTCAATTTCGAAATAGGGGTAAAACCACAAAGTTCTCTAACAAAACAGGGGTAAAATCACATGGGCAAACTTGTCTATTCGTGCAAAAGTTAACACTGTTAACTGGCTTTAACGGAATAGGGGCAGACTCTCCCTTCAGTTCAAAAATACAGGGGTAAAATCACAAAGTTTAAAAAATGAGAGCAAAATTACCATTTCGCTTGAAAACGAGGGCATGAACGCTTAAGCCCCATTTTCTTTTCTCTTTTGCATGCCACGAGAATGTTAAAAACAAACATTGTGTATGGCTAAAGTCAAGAACCCGAACTGACGTGAAAGTGTTTGTCATCATGTATTCCCTACACTTTTCTCTATTTTTCATTGGTTTCTTGAATCGACTAATTTTAGCTATGGGGTTACTTTCAGTTCCTTCTCAGGCTGAGTATCTGAACCTTTGCCCACTCTAAACATTTCTAACAATAAACATTTGTTGCATAGACCAAATTTTGCCTTAATAATAAAGGCTTTCAGATAGATAAACAAACTATCTACCCATATGTTTTAAGCACATTTTATTTTGTTTGTACTTGAAAGAGTGATTAGCCCTCCTCTGCTCTTCCTCCCATTTCATGATTAACATTGACCAAAAGGAGAATATAATTGGTGAACAATAGAATACCTTGGGCAGTTGTTCATCATAGATATTCTATGCTAGTTTGTCATGTGTTTATCAACTTGGCCATGTATTTAAAGAGGGTGTGAGGTTTCAGTTTGGAGTTTTTAGTGGTACTCTTTCTTCTTAATCTACGAACTAATCAAAGCATTCCCTACACTTTTCTCTAGCCTTTTCATTGGTTTCTTGAATTGACTAATTAGCTATGAGGTTGCTCTCAGTTCCCTTTGAGCCTCTGGCCATATGAGGGTTTGCCCAGTCTAAGCATATCTGACAAAGGCTTTTCTAATAAATATCTGATTCTCGAAACCAAGGTGTCTGCCTATATGCTCTAACCACGGTTTTGTTTTATTTGTACCTGGAAGAGTTATTAGGGCATGTACAATAGTATAGACAACTGCTGTCTATATATCCTCTATGTCATCTATAGACGGCACTAAAGACGGCTCATAAAATAGATTGTCTTTTTGCATATCCTTATAGACAGTTTTTTCATGACATAATATGTCTTGTTTACCATGTTACAGTTGACTACTGCATAATAGATGACTCAATTCTCTTTGCTTCCCCCTCACCTCCACATCATTCCATGTCCTACGTAGTAAGGTTTCCTCCCTCCCTATTTATGATTAGCATCGGCCAAAATGAGCAGAATTGACCAGCGATAGAATATCTTGACTAATTGTTCACCAAAGATATTCAATGCTAGTTTTTTTTTCTTTTGCATGCCACGAGAATGTTTAAAACAAACATTTCCAAGTCACACTGCCATTTTTTTT
Source organism: Dendrocalamus sinicus (assembly GCA_036346575.1). Classification (NCBI taxonomy): domain Eukaryota; kingdom Viridiplantae; phylum Streptophyta; class Magnoliopsida; order Poales; family Poaceae; genus Dendrocalamus; species Dendrocalamus sinicus. The sequence goes on from CM070673.1 coordinate 26,866,485, forward strand.
AATCCTGTAAACAACTGATGGCATATGTTTCATCACAAACTAATAACTGTTTACATAAATATATAAGGGGTTTATTTTACGATGCAGGTTAGGTAGATCTCAAGAAGGATTTGGAATCGACAGGGCCCAGATTTGGTGGCCTAAGCATATGCTTAATCGTTAGCTTAGAACTGACTCAAATGTTTGCAAAGGCATCCTCAATTATATACACACTTCTATTCTACTCTTAGACTTATATGTAAGGAATACTCAAGGTAAGCTAGCAATGTGGGACTAACCCAGAAATTTATGTACACACATGGGCCAATATGGGCCGGGGTGTCACATACACCCCCCTCAAAGGACCCGACGTCCTCGTCGGACCAATATACCCCACACCGGGGTAAATGATAAGGATCTCCCCTCTTGGCACATGTCTGTGCGTTCAGTGTCAGCACATATGCCATGCCGTGTGTCCACTCTGGGCCCACACGCGCCATGCGCCATATGCCCACGCCCCTGACCCGCACGCGCCCATGTAACCGCGAGAGTCGGCTCTGATACCATTTGTAACGTCCTAGGGTCCAAACCGGCTCAGACCTAACCATATTTTGGATATGCCACACACACGTAGCAACCCGCTTACACTTTCGTCCTCGCTTCGCGCAAAACGGTTAACCGGGGGTGCTACCATTGGAACTCCTAGGCTTATATGTAAGGGATACTCAAGGTAAACTAGCAATGTGGGACTAACCCAGAAATTCATGTGCATACACACATGGGCCAACATGGGCCGGGGTGTCACAATAATTCATGAGTTGCAATTCATCAAACATTACATATGTGTCTTCAATTTTGTCTTGTGTCGTCATATCCTGATTAGACGTGTTGTAAGTTCAAATCCCTAAGCTCAGCTAAAAAATGGTTTTTTAGAGTTACAAAACTAAAAGCACTAACTTGTATATCTATCAGCACTATAATTATAGTTTGAAATTTACCTTCATTCTATCAGCATTGACTAGTATTGATCTTGCAAGATCTGCATAGGTTCCTGCTTTTTGCAATAAGGTACACTTTTTTGTGATGTGTTCATGATATATCTAGATTGACATATTCGGAAAACCCTTGATAACCATGTTTTGTTTTCTTTTTTCTATGCATAATTTGCTTTCATTATGAAAGTTAACAACAACATCGTCAGACTTTTTAGTTCAACGAAATCCAATTGTAATGATGTAGCCCCATATGTTAACATCACTAATGTGGAACACATATTCAGTAGACTAACATCTCGCTCTAAGTTAAGTGCACATACCTTGTTTTGTATTGGTCTCAGGTAATTGTGAAATATTGAATGCAAGTTGTAAATTGAAGCATTGATATATGTTGTTATCATACTTTAAGAGGTACACTTTATGTGAATATATTTTTGCATGGCAGATTTTGAGTGCCTGTGGAATTTAGTTGACTAGTAACTTTGCTGGTTTTTTACTAAAGGTATTACGAGATAACCCAGCGCATATAAAGGAGCTAGGAGGGATTGATAACCCAGAGCATATAAAGGAGCTAGGAGGGATTGACATTGAAAAATATGTTGCAAGTAGTATAGTAGTTTTTAACCTTGGCATAATGCAAGTTAAATGGACTACAGACCTTTGATTTGAGTACCGATACTTGGAAACTTATGTGCCTAGCACCTTGTATGTTATTTTCTACTAATCAAATTGAAGCAAAAACAAGGTAGGTATACGTCGTACCTTGAACTTCTTCTGGAATCCCTTTTTTTTGCTTCGAATTGATCTCGATTTCCTGAATCCCACTGCTACTTCTCCTTTTCTACCTGATCGCTGCTACCATCTGATCCATGGTGCCCTCTTCATACTTCTTGAGCTAGCGACTGCACATTTTCTTGATCCATACTGCGTTTTCCTCCTCTATGCTGCTTTCTTCAATCCCCTGGTTTCTTCTCTTTCCACTTTTTCTTACGACTGTATCAGAGATCCTCTATTATTTTCTCTCTTCTCCTTCTAGATCGTTTTTCCCCCTTTTGCTCGATCACATCGTCGACGAGCCTCTCTTTTCCTTGGGTGTCAAGTTGATGGTTTATTATCATGAGTCTTTTCAATCTGTTTAACCTGGAACAAAACTTCAATCCAAAAAGCCCATGATGGAAAAAAAGCAATGTTTTAGAGTTTCCTTTGATTTCTTTTGTTTGTTTGGACCTTCATTTAGTCTATCTTCCTTTTTGAGAGCCTTTTGTTTTCATAAGGTGCCTATTCGGAAGGTCTAAAACCGGTAGAGAAAAAGCCGCGCAGAAAAGAAGACAAATTAAAAGCAAACAAAACTCAGCCCATTCAAATATACGACCATACCATGGGTTGAAAGAAGCTCGTTTGGCCTATGAACGACCTGTTTACAATCTACGGGTCTGTTAAGTACATTCCTTTTCTGTTTTGTTACGTGGAAGCTATCTGAGAAAGGTTAAATTTGATCATACGGTTTAAAATCTGACTAATTTGCGGAAAAAAAGCCGAATGACAAAATTTGACACTCCCCTAGTTACGTGTGTGTGCCCCCATCTTCCGGCGGCGCCACTGTATCGCTGGCCTGGCCTGTCTGTCAGGTAAACAGTCCTTGTCACGACTCAGTTCATGCATATATAGTTGATAGCTCCCTCCATGATAGGAAAGGATAGGAGGGAGTGCAGTCCCGGCGAGCATGTGAGGGGTCACCAAGTGAAAACACAAGACAGATGATGGATTGCCACCAACACCAACAAGAAGCAGTAAAGCAGAAAGAGACAGGAAGTCTCTTGTGCTCATGAAAGGGCAACTCATTTGCTTTTCTAGATCAGGGTAAAGGCACCTTTCATAAGGGAGAAAAAAGAACAGAAAAGTAAAGGAGAACATTTCAATCTTTTGTTTTCGAATTAGAAAGAAAAATCATCAAATATTTGGCTGATGCTCAAGCATTTTTAGTCACGGGATAAACTCTGTCTGTCTGTCTTGGCTCCGTGAAAAAGCACACGGCCAGCTTAATTAGCTCATTTCCATGTACTAGTCTTGTAAGCCTTCCAAATCGTCACTTGAAAAAAGCACTTCATGCGGATCAAAAATCACAAGATCAGACATCCATATCCTGTGCAGTATGAACAGCATAAAGCTAACAGGAATTAGCTAAAAAGCAACATGGAAGTTTCCATAAAGAGGTTCAATGGCATGAGCCCTTTGCAGCTAACTGGTTGCAAGAACCTATAGTAGATCGACTAAATTGACCAATCCTTACAAGACGCCATGCACTGACAAGGAGGAGCTTATCGATCCTAATGGCCTACAGCTACAAGCTAAGGCTGGTTCCTTGTTCAGTAGAACCAATTGGATTCCACGTACTTCTGCGGTGGTTCCTGCATGTCGCCGGCGTAATCCACGGTGCCTCCTGCTGACACGTTGAAACCTGAACTGAACCTGTACTCATGATCCGGCGCCGCCACGGCGATGTCGCCTCCGAACGGCATGTCGTCACCCATGAAGAACGCCGCACTCCGCTGCTGCTGCACGCTGTTCACACCGCCAAGTAAGCGTGGCACCAGAAGGTTGTCAGTGCTCAGGTTCCTGTGCGCAGTCACGTCGGTCTCGTACATGTTCATCAACCCGGCGAGGCATTTCTGGCCGTCGATGGGCAGGCCGAAGTCGAAGCCGCCGAGTGCCTGGTTCGGCGGGGTGTAGGACGTCGGGAAGACGGGCGGCGGATTGCTCTCGGCGGCTCTTGGCTCGACGGCGGGGTTGTTGTACTTGCAGATGTACTGGTGGGCGTTGCGCGCGTTGCGGTCGAGGAAGCCGAGCGCGTAGTCGCTGTGCGGGCATTGCACGTTGTCGCAGGTGAAGACGCGGTTGTTGTTGTTGTTGTTGTTCAGCATCAGCTCCGGCTCGGCGGCTGGCGGCGCGCTCCTCTTCTGGGTGAACTCGACGTGGGTGGCCTCTTCCTTCACCAGCGCCGCCGGCATGATCATGAACTTGTTGCTCATAGCAGCATCCATGGTAAGGTCTACGAACGCGGTTGCCTCAGAGAATTCCTTCAGGTTACCGGCCTCCTCGCCGTCAATTCCATCGACGTCGTACTCGCCGGAGCTGGCGTTGAACGACTGCGCGCGGGCCGCGGAGGGCGGCGATGGGCAGGCGCCGGGGTGCAGCTTGAGGTAGAGCTCCTCCTCCTGCTTGAGCACCGCGAGCCAGGTCACGATCTCCCTAGCGGTCATCTTGTCCTGCAGGCACTTGGACTGCCGCACGAGGCGGCGGACCTTCTCGACGTCGGGGGACATGTGCTTGATGACGGCGGTGAGCACGGCGACCTTCCAGGCCTTCTTGACGTCGTGCGGCTTCTTGTACGGCGGCGGGCCGAGCTCGGTGGGCACGCCCGCCTCCGGCCACCACGTCTCTGTCCCCTCCGGCCACCACGGCGGCGGCACGCCCTTCTCGAGCGGATACCGGCGCTGCGGCGGGTCGCAGTGCTGCATGAGAGCCGAGAGCAGCGACCCCAGCGTGGTGTCCTGCAGCTCGTGCAGGGAGTGAGGCCTGGTCGGCGCCGCGCCGCCGACGTCTCCCTCGCCTCCCGGCACGGCGTTGTCGGCCTGGTACTTGGCGATGGCTGCGGGGCCGTTGCGGTCGAAGCGGACCTTCTCCTTCCACCAGGCGCGGAGGTTGTCGGAGGCGCCGGTCACCGGCTTGCCCTTCTCCGGGATGATGCCGTAGACGAAGCCCTGCGCGTTGCACACCTCCATCATCTTGAGCATGTACTTGAGGATCCCGTCCTGCGCGCGCGACATCTTCTTGCGCCGCGCCTGCTCCTGCGACTGCCGCTCCTTCCCGCCGCCGCGGCTCTGCTGCAGCTCCTTGAGGCGCTTGTGCCGCATGCGGTCGCGCCACATGCGGCGCTCCAGCTCCTCGATGTCGCCCACGTCGTCGTCGCTCTCGTCCTCGGGGAAGTTCTCGTGCACCTGCCCGAGCCCCTGCGCCGGCGCGGGGTTGACGAGGTCGCCCTCCCCCGCGAACCACGCGCCTCCGAATCCCATGAAACCCTTCTCGCCGTTGCCCCCCGGCACGAACGCCATGGTCGGATCCATCGTCATCACCCCTCCCTCCATAATCTCCGGCTCCGCGCACACGAAAGCAACTCTCACTCCTCGATCGCGAAGACTTGCAGTAGCAGGTGTGTCACCACTGTGTGTGTGTGTGTGTGTCTATATATATATATATATATATATATATATATATATATATATATATATATATATATATATATATATATATATATATATATATATATATATATATATATATATATATATATATATATATATATATATATATATATATATATATATATATATATATATATATCCAGCTGAGCAAACCAAAGCAAGTGTGTGAGGCTAAGAACCAGAAATTACTAGCATTTGCCCACAGTGATTAGTGAGATATAATAATACTTTACACATGACATGGCCCTAAGTAACATGGAATACTAACCCGAGAATAGGCGCAGAACACAGGTCACCTATGGAATGGTTTCTTCTTGTCGGTTCCCACCAGCCAAAAGGTATGGCTGGGAAGTCAGGAATTGGTTGTGGCTTATTACGTATGAAGTATATATTAAACAGGACTGAGAATGAGAACATGCGCCCATGTGCCAACTGAAAAATAGATCAAATACAGACACACACACCAAAGTTGGGGAACTCAAAATGTCACCCAAAAAAAAATCTGTCTTGGCATAACATAGCTAGCCGAGAAGACATCTGGCCACCAAATGATCTTAACAAAAGGCCTACAGCGCAAACAAAAATAACACAAAAAGGAAAAACAAGATCAACAAAATGAAATCTTTACTGGGTATATGCAAAGAAGAGATGAGAGCATGAAAGAGGGCAGTAAGGTAACTTAGTGTAAGCTCTTACAATTGCTCCCCTAGTCCCCCTATGGCTCTGACTCCCATTAATGCTCGTTAGCTCTCACCAAGTATGGAAGACTATGACATAGATGACCATCATATGGATAGTACGAAGAGCTACGAGGAGTACCAGGGTGGTCTGAAGCCAATGGGGGACACCAAAGTTCTCTCCCCCATCTATGAATGGCAACATGGTGGGATTGAACGAAGGGCGAATTGTTGGAAGCACATGACCTGGAGCTAGAAAATCCGATACGGCCAAATGGTAGAGATCACAACTTGTAATTATTACAAATCTAAATTAACTGCTGATACAACTGTAGGGACATGGCACTTGAATCGACATTACAAACGCAAGATAGGGGCGCACAGCCGAGGGGGAAGTACAAACGCAACTAAATTTCGAGACTACTAAGAAATGAGAACTAATGAAAGTGAGATTGGTAGAATCAAATGTTATGTGAAAAAGAAGCACCAGAGTCAAGAATCCAAAGTGATATACCTAAGAAATGAGAAGTAGAAGGTGGCCTCTCACTGAAAGATTGTGTAGTAGAACCAGCATAACTGGATGGTGCAAAAGCAGCCATGCAATGCTACATCATGATAAGCTCCTGAGTATCACAAGCACCAAAGCTCTTTTGAGAGGAGGAACCTCTAGTGCCTTTTGGAGGATGGTTAGCACGACGTAAATCCTTCTTCTTTCTGTAATAGAACTGCTCCACATGTCCATCCTTGTTACAATAGGTGTAATGGAGTCTCCTACCAACAGCAGCTGTCACTGGTGGAGGCATCACTGGTAAAGGAGTAGCTGGAGGCAGAGCAAGTGTAGAGGCTAGAGAAGCTGCGAAAATCGAAAGAAACAACAGTGACGGTAGTTGACCTGCACCACGAAGGTGAATCTTCTCAGTACAAATAGCTGCAAGGGCCTCCAACAGAGTCGCGCGAGGGTGGCGAGCCAGCAACTAAGCACGAGTCTGCTTATACTCAACCTGGAGACGTGTCAAGAAGTCGTAGATGAATGAAGTTCCAGGTGAGACTACATACTAACACTGACAAGTGTGACAAACATTTGATCCCAAGGAGTCAATTTGACACCACACCGTGAACATCTGGACAAAGAACTCATCCACAATGGCATCTCCTTACTACAACGACTGCTCCTGATGCACAACAGAAAGATGCAAGGTATCACTAGACAGCTCATAGCATTTGTGCAAATATGCTCACATCAACTATGCTGAAGCCAAGCAAACAATATCCCTAATGAGAGGCACCTATATGTTACCAACCAAAATAGCAAAGGCACGAGTATCTTTATCAGTCCATGACTTGTATGCAGCATACTGAATCTGAAAAGTTTTCATGGCATCCTAAAAAACATCAGATGCCTCCTTATGAGCGTCTTCAAAAGTATTCTTTGGGAGCATAGGCTCAACAGGTAGAACAGAGTGAGGTGGACAAGGCAGCTCGTCGATGAGAAACTCCCAAAGATGCTGACCATGCATGTGTAAGCGCATATACTAAAACCAATCCAAATCATTGAGACCATCAAAAATCAGCGATAAACAGAAATAGCACCCGAAGATGATGACATTTTTCTTTTTTTTCTTTTTCTTTTCACCAACTCGCCCTCTTTCTTATATAATATGTTTAGCAAACCGTATCAAAGAACGCATGACTCACGGCGACTCACAGCAACAGAAGCAGAGGTACTGGTGATGATAGTGGAGGCTTGAAGGAACGCGCGTAGGCTACGATAGCAGAAAATAAAAAATTTCTACCGCGCACACCAGGACATCATGCTAAGGAGGGATCATAGATCGTTACCACTAGACGCGCAATGCAATGAAGAAGAGTTGGAGAAGCCGATCCAACCACGCGGCGTCGAGGTAGTAGTGAAAGTAGCCGATCGTCCGAACAGATCGTCTCTCCACGCGATCAACCACCACGAGTCCGCTCCAATCAGAGTCCGTTCCAATTGAGTTTGTTGATGCCGATCAACGCCAGCAACGAGCAAGCGCCTCCACCGTATCCACACGCCCGGTCGAACGCCGATCGCGAGTGTACCAAAGACTCATAGCGGCTAGGGTTTGGCTCGGAGGTGGCGGCTAGGGTTTTGCTCGTGAGGAGCGAAGCGTGTGTACATCCTCACCCCACCTCCATATATAGACCTCCTCACTTGGGCCTCGTGGACCGAGGCCCAATAGTGTGTCTATCAGGATCTCTATCCGAATTGAGCCCACATCCGAATCACATTCGAATTAGTGTTCCAACCTGTTAAGTGTGCGACCAGAGGTTCACGTATACTTGGTTGCGACCGAAACGCTTCCGGTCACCACATTAATAGCGGCCTCTAGCAAGACATATTAACCCCAAAGTATACGTAAAGATCATATCAATTTGAACTCGTAATGTTCTCATGTACGAATCCCTTTGCCTCACGATATAGATTAAGCTCAAGGCGAGACTGTGTCATCCTCTTAATAGCTCAATCACTCTCTCGATTCCGTGATGGATTATAAACTTGTGATTGACTCCTCAATCACATTGGCATGGCCATGCACTTTCATAATCCATTACATCGAGGGCCGAGATATCTCTCCCATAAGGAGGGGCAAATTCTATCTTGATCATTCACATCCCACTACATGTTTCACAAAGAAACCCGAAGACTACTTTTATGACTACCCGATTCACGGAGTAGTGGTTAGTAGTCCCAAAATAGGCTACTACGCATGTTGGGAACCATGATGATCTCAAGTCTAAGGATTCTACATAAACACTACTTGAGACCAACTAATGACACATGGAATCTCTGCGGTGTCTCATGGCGGGTCTATCCAACATATGTTCACTAACACATGTCCATATTATTGATTTGGTATCACCATACCATGATCCATGAGACATGATCATCAATCAATACATATGTCGATCTTTGAATCATATTTGTTCCTCATATGATATATGATCGGGATCATTTAGAAATAGCAACATTTAAGCATTAAGAGTCTCATGAATAAGTCACATACTCATTGATCAATAATGATAATGTCTATTTCAAGGAACAAAGTAATGCATCATAAACATAGTATGTGATATATTCAACATCTCCATGTTGCCTCTAGGGCATATCACCAACAGTCTCCCACTTGCACTAGAGTCAACCATGTAGGTATCTAATACCCATTGCCCTAGTGTGAGCCTCATGCTTTGGTGAGAAGCGGCTTTGTCAACGGATCTGCAATGTTCAAATCTGTTTGTACTTTGCATATCTTCACATCGCCTCTCTCCACAATCTCGCGGATGAGATGAAATCGCCGTAGAATGTGCTTGGACTTCAGTGCGATCTAGGCTCCTTGGCTTGCGCAATGGCCCCACTATTGTCACTGAGAGAGGTCCATTGGGTGGAGGCACTAGCCACCACACCAAGCTCGAAACAAATTTCTTGATCCAAACGGCCTCTTTAGCGCCTTGAGCCGCTATGTACTCGACTTCTGTTGTAGAATCAAGAACCGTCTCCCGCTTGGAACTCTTCCACCACCGCACCGCCATTCAGCAGAACACAAATCCAGATTGCGATCTAAAATCATCTTTGTCGGTTTGGAAGCTAGCATCGGTGTAACCATTTACAACGAGCTCTTCCTCACCCCATAGACGAGGAACACATCTTTAGTTCTTCTCAAGTACTTCAAGATGTTCTTTACGGCAATCCGGTGACTTTCACCGATCTGATCGGTATCTACTTGTAGCACTTAAAGCATACGAGACATCGGGCGTGTACAAAGCATGGCATACATAATGGATCCCATAGCCGAAGCATATGGAATCGCATTCATTTTATCCCGCTCATCGGTGTACTAGACACCGACTCTTGCTAAGATTTATACCATGTGACATAGGTAGGAAGCCTTTCTTGGAATCTGCATGTTGAACCTTTTCAACACCTTGTCAATGTACGTATCTTGGCTTAATCCAATTAGCCTTCTTGATCTATCCCTATAGATCTTGATGCCCAGAATATATGCCGCCTCTCCTAAGTCTTTCATAGAGAAACTATTTTTCAATGAAGACTTAACAGATTCGAGCATAGGAATGTCATTTCCGATCAGTAATATGTCATCCACATATAAGACCAGAACACGAGTGCGCTCCCACTAGCCTTTTGTAAACACAAGGCTCTTCTTCGTTCTTGATGAAACCAAACCCTTTGATTACTTCATCAAAACGAATGTTCCAACTCCGAGATGCTCGCTTTAATCCATAAATGGATCTTTGCGCTTGCATATCTTTCGGTGATTGCGGATCGACAAAACCCGTGGGCTGTGTCATGTACACATCCTCACTCGATTTCCATTAAGGAAAGCTGTTTTGACATCCATTTGCCATATTTCATAGTCGAAATATGCAACAATCGCTAGAATGATCCGAATAGACTTTAGCATTGCGACGGCTAAAAGTTTCATCATAATCAACACCTTGAATTTGTTTGAAACCTTTGGCCACTAATCGCGCTTTATAGATGTGAACATTCCATCTATGTCTATCTTTTCTTGAAAATCCATTTGCACTCAATGGTTTTAACACCATCGGGAGGATCAACCAAGTTCCAAACTTGATTATGTGCATGGATTCAATTTCGATCTCATGGCTTCAAGCCATTTCTCGTAGTCCGTCCCACCATCGCTTCTTCATAGGTCTTAGGCTCATCGTTGTCTAACAACAATATGTCCCGTTGTTGAGTAGTCAAGAACATGTACCTCTCAGTGCACGACGTGACCTCTCCGACCTACGTGGTGCCGGTGTGTCCACAACAGTTCTTCAACAGTTTGTTCATCCTGTTGTGGTTCTCAGAGGAGCTGAAACGTTTTGGTGTTTCTCGAATTTCTTCAAGTTGCACCGTGCTCCCACTATCCCTTCTTGAGAGAAACTCTTTCTCTAAGAAGACACCATGCCAAGCGACAAACACTTTGCCTTCTCCTTGATTATAGAAGTAATATCCTTTTGTTTCCTTAGGATACCCGATAAAGAAGCATTTATCGATTTAGGACCTGAGCTTATCGATTGTAAACGTTTTACATAAGCCTCACATCCCCAAATCTTAAGAAAAGACAAGCTAGGACGTTGTCCTGTCCACATCTCATATGGTGTCTTTTCTACTCGATTTTGATGGAACCTGTTTAGTGTGAAAGCGGCTACATTTCAAGAGCATACCCCAAAAAGACAACGAAAGATCACTTTGGCTCATCATGGAGCGCACCATATCTAATAAGGTGCGATTTCTCCGCTCAGATACCCCATTCCATTGAGGTGTTCTGGCGAGTCAATTGTGGAACAATTCCACAATCCTTCGATGATTGCCAAACTCATGGCTCAAATACTCGCCTCCACGATCGGATCGTAGAAACTTGATTGTCTTGCCTAAATGATTTTGCACTTCATTTTGGAATTCTTTGAACTTTTCAAAGGATTGGACTTATGCTTCATCGTAGATATACCCATATCTACTAAAGTCATCGATAAAAGTTATGAAGTACTCGAAAACCCTCTCGCTATTGAGCTCATTGGTCCACATACATCGAATGTACGAGTGCCAATAAGTCACTTGCCCGCTCACCTTGACCGGTGAAAGGTGCCTTTGTCATCTTGCCAAGTAAACAAGATTCGCATGTCTCAAATGATTCAAAATCAAATGAGTGCAGAATACCATCTCTATGGAGCTTCTCCATGCGTTTCTCATTTATGTGACCTAAGCGCGATGCCAAATAAACGTGGGATTTAAATCATTCAACGTTGCCTCTTTGCATTAATGTTATAGACCGGTGACTCTTCAAGAGTAAGAACATATAACCCATTCACCAATGGAGTATGACAATAGAACATATCTTTGAAATAAAGAGAACAACCATTGTTCACGGATCTAAAGTCATAACCTTCGCTTGCAAACATGAAGCGAAATAATGTTCTTGGAAAGAGATGGAACACAATAACAATTATTCAATTCCAAAACTAACTCGAAGGTAAAGACAATGGCATGGTGCCAACAATGATCGCAGCAACTTTTGCTCCATTGCCAACGCCAAGATCCACTTCGCTCCTCCTCAAACTTCTACTTCTTCTTAGCCCCGCAACGATTTGCATAAGTGAGCAACCGATCCGGTATCAAATACCCAAGAATCGGTGGATGAAGTAGCAAGATTGATTTCTATAACATTTATACCGGAGGAAGTCGTACTTCCTTCTTCTTCTCAAGATCCTCCAAGTACTTTGGGCGCCTTTTCCAATGCCCCGATTGCTTACGTGAGTAACAATCGCATTAGGAGCAGCGCCCTTCTTGACTTGCTTGGCCTTAGAACCGCTCGCGATCTCATCGGAGCTAACTCTTTGACCGCGCCTTTCTTGACATTGGGCTTGCCCTTGCCTTTCGCATCATCATCACATGATTGCTGCTTTTCTTAATGCTTTCTCGCAGACTTTTAGCATCCCATGCAACTCGCCAAGGTCTTATCCATGTTGTTCATGTGATAGTTCAATATGAATGGCTCAAAGCTCGGGGAGCGACGGAGAATCACATCGTAGCCAACTCTTGGCTAAGGAGAAAACCAAGCTTTTCCGGACTCTCAATGTAGCCAATCATCTTAATCACATGAGGGTCGACGGATTCCTTCGCAAGCTCGCACGCAAACAAGGACTTTGAAGTGTTGAACCTCTCACCCTTGCTTGGTTCTCAAACATACCACGCAACCCCACAATGATATTGTAGGAATCGTGTTCTCATATTGCTTCAAGCTCGAGAGGACATTGTGGCAAGCATGAGACACTCACATCAAGGTAATCATTCGCTTGCTTCTCATAAGTTCTCCGTGCACCGCAGTAGCATTATCGTGCAAGTCATCGGGTAAGGTGACTCAAGGACATACTCCTTGCGCTCTTGCTTGAGAACAATTCTCAAGTTGCGATACCAATCCATAAAGTTTGTTCCATTGAGTTTTTCTTTCTCAAGAATAGATCGCAAATTAAAAGAACTGGATGCGGCATTAGTTGACATGATCTACAACAAAGAATATGCAAAGTTTAGCACTATGTTTATGTTCATCTTTTATTAAACTATTTAACAAAAGACTCCCACTATGTGTTTTGCAACAAAACTCCTCTAAGTTACATAGTGGGTCAAGATCCTCATTTCACCAATTCCTAGTGAGCTTTGGCATCACGGCTAGAAAACTAGTGACATGGGTAAGCAACACCTTGCTAATCACATCCCTATGTGACTCTTGCTTGTTGGGTGACATCAATATGCCCTGCCCCAACCTATGCCCCAAGGTCCAAAACTGTTTTGATAACCTTGTTAAGTAAACCAAATGCTTCCGCATGTAGATGTCCAACATCTACCCCAAATAATGATGATAACCGACGGCACTCTACTTTGGTAGACCTACCATGCGGTGATCATTATCTTTGGTGCAACATATGGAAGGGCATGAACACCTAATTTTATGAGGGATTCTATCCTACCAAAGCAACATATCACAAAAACATTGCATAAGAATAAGATAGATAATATCACGATAAACACATTTAATCGTGAAGTAGTATGGCCCAAAAATGGTGATCTCCATCTCCATGTAGGTGTAGACGATCTCCATCCTCCACAACACTCCTTTAGGCCACCATGCTTGAAAGCTTGTAACCTCAAAACTAGGCTACTACCTATAATAGCTAGAAATTGAAGATTACAAAGATAGATTCAAGCATTAAGGTCGACACGCAGTCGTTAAATACAATATAGACAGCTAACAATAGCTGAAATAATCATGACACGCAGCCACGAACGAATGTTACATGCATCACATACATCTCATACATTCCAATAAGATATAGGGCCATACTATTCACATCATTCTCTGCAAAAACAAGTTAGACGTAGAATCGTATTCTACCTAACGATGTGAACCCATGACGCTATACAAGGCGCACGCACGGCGGTCCCGCTGGCCGGTCACGGGCGGGGTTGAGGGGGCCGCGCATGGTTCTGTGGCGTCAACACACCTACGAAATTTACAGATCCAATCTATGAAATCGCAATGGAAAAACTATTCGCACAACCGCCTTATGCCGATCCGAGACATTCTTTAGGAAGCTAGTTTTTCCACCGGCCGAGGCCATCGATCCAGTAACCTACTAGTATTCGACATAACCACCTTATGCCGATCCGAGACATTCTCTAGGACACTAGTTTTTTCATTGGCCCGAGGCTATTAGATTCACATTCTACTAGTATTCGACATAACCACCTTATGCCGATCCGAGGCAATCTCTAGGGCACTAGTAGTGATACAATCCGCGCCTCATCTAACCCCGATTCACCGATTGATCTCATCAACCCGTGCTACCATTGATTCATCACATGAACCGATTGATCTAGACGTAATAGATCCATCTACTACAACCGCATATCAACATATGCGCTGATCCGATCGCAAACTAAGCAAGATGGCTTTGATACCACCGGAAGGAACGCGCGTAGGCTACGATAGCGTAAAATAAAAATTTCTACCGCGCACACCGGACATCATGCTAAGGAGGATCATAGATCGTTACCACTAGACGCCAGCAGCAATGAAGAAGAGTTGGAGAAGCCGATCCAACCACGCGCGCCGAGGTAGTAGTGGAAGTAGCCGATCGTCCCGACAGATCGTCTCCTCCACGCGATCAACCACACCACGAGCAGATCCAATCGTAGTTTGTTGATGCCGATCAACGCCGCAACGAGCAGCGCCTCCACCGTATCCACACGTCCGGGCCGAACGCCGATCGCGAGTGTACCAAGACTCGCGAGCGGCTAGGGTTTGGCTCGGGAGGTGGCGGCTAGGGTTTTGCTCGGGAGGAACAGAGCGCACATCCTCAGCCCCGCTCCAAATATATAGACCTTCACTTGGGCCTCGTGGACCGAGGCCCAATAGGAGTCTATCCGGATCTCTATCCGAATTGAGCCCACATCCGAATCACATTCGAATTAGTGTTCCAACCTGCTAAGTGTGCGACCAGAGGTTCACGTATACTTGGTCGCGACCCGAAACACCTTTCCGGTCACCCTGTTAATAGCGGCCTCTAGCAAGACATATTAACCCCAAAGTATACGTAAAGATCATATCGCTGAACTCGTAATGTTCTCATGTACGAATCCCTTTGCCTCACGATATAGATTAAGCTCAAGCGAGACTCGTGTCATCCTCTTAATAGCTCAATCACTCTCTCGATTCCGTGATGGATTATAAACTTGTGATTGACTCCTCAATCACATTGGCATGGCCATGCACTTTCATAATCCATTACATCGAGGGGCCGAGATATCTCTCCCATAAGGAGGGGCAAATTCTATCTTGATCATTCACATCCCACTACATGTTTCACAAAGAAACCCGAAGACTACTTTTATGACTACCCGATTCACGGAGTAGTGGTTAGTAGTCCCAAAATAGGCTACTACGCATGTTGGGAACCATGATGATCTCAAGTCTAAGGATTCTACATAAACACTACTTGAGACCAACTAATGACACATGGAATCTCTGCAGTTGTCTCATGGCGGGTCTATCCAACATATGTTCACTAACACATGTCCATATTATTGATTTGGTATCTCCATACCATGATCCATGAGACATGATCATCAATCAATACATATGCTGATCTTTGAATCATATTTGTTCCTCATATGATATATGATCAGGGATCATTTAGAAATAGCAACATTTAAGCATTAAGAGTCTCATGAATAAGTCACATACTCATTGATCAATAATGATAATGTCTATTTCAAGGAACAAAGTAATGCATCATAAACATAGTATGTGATATATTCAACATCTCCATGTTGCCTCTAGGGCATATCACCAACAAGGCTCTCCGACGGCGATGGCGACAACTCCTCAGTGGTCGGCATCTAGCGATGGCGACAACAGCGGGGGAGCGCTGGATCTGGAGGCGGGCACGACGGTGGATGGTGGGGATCCATGCGGGTCGACGGTGCGCAGCTTCAGGCGGCGGCCGCAGTAGAGGCTGGACGAGCGGCTCATGGACGAAAGACGACGGAATCGATCTGGAGTAACAGCAGTAGTGGAAAGCCATGGCAACGGTGGCTGAAGAGAACCCAGAGGCGACGGCGGCTTGACGACAATGGGGGTGTGCAATGGAGGCAAAGCCAAGCGACGACAACGGCTGGAGAAGATGAACCGGCGACGATAAAAACTCGTACCTTGTTCTGATATCATGTTATGAATAGCGTTTATATTATTTATAAGGCTAATGAGCTACTATATATATAAGTACAGTATATTATATATACAAGTAACCCCTTGTACATCAGAAAAAATATGTAGATAATAATACGCAGGTTTGTCAGCTCCATGTCGTGCACGTAACTTCCTTCGCAAAACCAACGCATTAATAATGATCAACCAGTTCGGTAAAGGATCTTTTTTTGAACGAAGTTTCCTAAAGGATCATTGCCTCTTCACTCTCAACTGATGCAGCGGTTAGTAGTAGTATCAGGCCTCAACTACAATTGGAATTTGGTGTGATTTTTTTTGAATGAAAAGGCAGGAGTTTTGCCGTTCAATTAAAGAGGGAAAAAGAGTTAAAAACATTACTTCACCTGGCTAGAGCGCCGGTTGGAGAGAAAAACTTAAAATTTTGGGGTGGTACAGTTGCAACATAATAGAATTAATCCACAAGATCAGACTCACATCGGAGAGGAAAAGATTGCACCACGTGTATAGTTATCATCTATGTTTGATGTTTTGATTGCCAACAAAGCAAGTCAACTAGTAGCAACTTACAAAGCTAGGTATCTTTTCGGTGGCAACAGCATTGATCAGGTCAAAGTATTCTATAGTTATTCTCTTCTTTTCTCTCTCCTTCGGTTTACTCTATTGTACACATGCGTTGTCAATTTGTTTAGTCCAACTTGGTAGCTCCACTTCCGGTCCTTAGTATTGTCAATGTATTTTTACGTTTTGTTTTTGTTAGAGAGAGAGAGATGTATTTTGGTTGTTGCAAATACCAATGGAATTTAGTTGGCTTATACCTTTCCTTTCTCTGAAGGTCAGTAAACTTGAAGAAATAACAAGCTGCTCCAAGCTTTGCCACACTAAACAACGAATGCTTGTTCCATGTCTCAATGCTCGGAGGGAGACCACTTTCACTTTATGAAAGCACATGCCATCTTCTCCCCGAAAGTGTACAGGTTCTCTGAACAACGAACAGGTAATAGCATGACTTGCAGTCTTGCATTTTGCAGTATGTCATAGGCAGTAGCAAAGTTACCAGAGTTACATGTTCTTTTCAGCTTCTAGATTTCTTTTATGTTTTTCTATAGTAATTAATTTTTAAACAAAGTGTCTTCGTAAGGTATGATATACAAATCGATTATAACAAATACTGTAGTAACTTTATCAAAATCGTATGCAAGTATTTCTTTCCATACTTTCTAACGAATACCTAAAATTTAAAATTTTCAACCTCAAATAATAAGCCGCACTCCAAAGAAATATGCCTCCCTTCTCATCAGGCAAGGATCTCTTTGGATCGTCTCTAATCTAGATAGAGCCTGAGGAGATCTCTGGAGCAAATCTTCTCGTCAGCTGCGTTCAGTTCACTGCACAGGGCTGTAGAACCTGCCATGCATGTAAGCATTGGAATCCTGAATTCGTTGCCTGGATTGTGTTGTGTGCAATCAATTGTCCATGTTCAGATAACTTTGGGGGATGGTCTTTCCGAATGACCTGATACTGTAATTTTTTCTGTGCGGAGGGAATTGCCGGCCTCCTAGGGTGACCGTTTTAATTGTTTCTAGGCCAAATTCCGTCATATTTATCAATTATTCCTGCTGTTTCTTTTTCTTTATTATTCAGATGTGTTCAGATTTGTAGATAGGAGGGGTTGCTGGTCAGTAGGGTTATTGAAGTTGAAAAGAAGTCACTACATCAGTCATCAGTGGACAAATTAGCTACAACGCAATTTGCAACGGGAGAAAAAAATTGTGTATAGCTCTTTTAGAGGCATTGGTAGTACAACGGAGAAAGAAAATGGGATAAGAGTCCATGATATATATGCCTGTTGTCTCTTTTCGATGTGGTCTTTTCTTATATAGTCAATTTCTCTTGAAGAACATGCAATCATATTTATTTTTTGAAACAGGATGTCTTCAGGAACATAGTAATACATACACACATTTTTCCTGTTAGCCTATCACTCTGCAGTTCAGTGTCTAATTTTGTTTGATTTCAAGTGGGTTCAGAGATTTACAA
Organism: Dendrocalamus sinicus; assembly: GCA_036346575.1. NCBI lineage: Eukaryota > Viridiplantae > Streptophyta > Magnoliopsida > Poales > Poaceae > Dendrocalamus > Dendrocalamus sinicus. Next base: position 26,884,721 of record CM070673.1, read on the forward strand.
AATTTGTTATCTTTTCAGAGGAGGAAAAAGATTAAGCAGACTATCAGTTTTTAGTATATTGCTCTCAATGTTTTAGGATAGAAAATAAAAGTATTTGTGCCAGGTCAGTTGCTGCTGTGGATAGCAATGGTTGCTTTAGGTTTTGTTTTGCAGCCTCCTTCAGTGTTAAATCTCCATACATGATCCCTAAAGATTATATATATAATAGTTATTATGCTGATGAGAAATCAATGTACTAGGCGATGAAACTGCCGATTCTATTTGCAGTTGCATCAAATAAAGAAGGTGTGGGTTTTCTCCAAAGATAAAAAATGTGGGTTTATTTTTATATATGATATAGTAACCGTTCACGTGCACTACTTCTGTTACCATTGTATGTGCTTTCATGAAGACTACATTACTTTGTATACCTTATTTCATTGCATTAGACTATTTACTCTGGTTGCACTGCGATTGTCAATGGGGGGAGAAAGGACTAATCACCAATACTTCTTCAAGAGTCCTGTGTTGGCATTTTTAGTTACCTCAGTTGAGTGACATACTATTCGTTTTGTCAAGACTAATCTCAAGTACTAATTTTGCATATGGCAGTCTCATATAGAAAACCAAAAATTAAACATGAATGCACAGAGTGTCGGTTTTCCAATGGTCAGATTTGCCTTTTCTTTTTGTGAGATCAGTATCCTCAATGCTGAATGCCTAATGGTGCCTGATCTTATTGAGTTCACTGGGACAGTCAAGAATTCATTGTTTGGAGAAGCCATTGCGCAATCACCCCTACAGCTCAACCCTTTTTGGCAATTGGAAAAAGGCATGGTTTCTGAACAAGAACCTCTTTTACAGATGGTGGAATGTTGCATTTGCCATGGGGAAGTCATCATATAAAGACTGGACAGTCTGTATGATTTCACTAGAATTTAAAGGTTCAAGTTTTTCAACGAACTCTACTTTTGATTGTTTCATGTTTTGTCTGCAGCCATCAATTCAGGAATCAGAATTGATTGGTTAACAGGCAGCATATTGGAATAAACAAGATCAATGCATGCCTTAAGAGTTTATTGCACATGTATTCATTACTTAAGGTGGCAAATAGCTTTGTCTGCTTGTGCTATATCAGAATTAAACATATTTCTTCCCCTATTATTCATTAGACATATGTAGTCGTGCCCCCTCATGGCTGCTGCCAGCCTTATGCCAAACGGCACGGCGTAGCGTGCTATCCTGCCTAGTAAACACCATACATCCACCACTAAGTAGTTTATCAGCAGCGGCGCATTTTTGCCAACATCAGTGAACTGAATTCGTTGCGCTATTTTATCGTTTGGTCCTCAGATGTGATGGCATGCTGGTGCTCGGTTTACAGGGAAGCATATATATCAAGCTGTAACTGTTCATTTAATTTGCAAGACGCAGCAAGCTCAACTCGATCGACCATGGCTGCATAGCTGAAGAAAACCGCTGGAAATTGCTCACTCGCCATATATCTTCCGATGTTGTTCAACAAAATGTCTCCCAAATCACATAATGGTTTGAAACTGTACTATATGTCTGCGCTATAGACTGCCCAATCAAACGATCGATAATTGGAAATCTACGCTGTAGACTGCCCTGTGGTCAACTGTTGGAACCATCGACACAACCCAGGATAACGGGAAGTGATGGCATCTATCTACATCATTTCATCGTGGTATTGCCGTTTGGCAGGGATGATCAGACAGGTCATCACCTTTTGGACACCAGTCATGCAGCCGGTTAAAGACGAAAAGAACAGAGATCGAACGGTTAAAGATTTGTCGTTGGAACTATTTGGACAGAGCAGATGATTAACCTTTAAATTTGCTCCGATATCACTCGAATGACCGATGACGGAGACAATTATCTTTGCATCCTTTTCAATTTTAACAGAATCAATTTTCTTTGGCTTCTTCGCAGAGTTAACTATGAGAAACTACTAAGCTCAGATACATAGTGAAAACAACTATAAAACAAAAACTAACAAGCCAAGAGAACAAAAGAAACAATTTTTAGATAATGGAACTAAGTTCCAGCCTCTACCATCCGGGGATGGTACACAGCTGAGAGTTAAGAACAAACCAAAGTCATAAGGCTCAAACTCTTACAACCAAGGACAAGGAAGTAAAAGCAACAAAGTTCAGCCCAACCAGGACGAACAGCTACTAAAAAAAGGAAAAGAAACCGAGCTAGGCTTCAATTCGATTCCAAAAGCTCCACCCAAACTTTTTGAAGACCGCCATAATCAATGTCTCCAAGTTTCTGCATCCGCGTTTGAATGATGGTCTCTCCTCTTCTTTATGCATTAGTGACCACTGTCGGATCCAGTACGTCGCCCTGAAAATTACCTGAAGATATGTAGGAGACTTAGCCTTGTTAAAAAACATGTCATTTCTATTCAACCATTTAGCCAAGAACCAAACATATTAGAAAAACTAGTCGGTGGTTGAATTCCAAAAGTAAAAAGCACAGCGTTCCAAACGAATCTCGCAAAATGGCAATCAAAAAACAAATGTTGAATAGTCTCTAAAGAACTACAAAAACAACATTTGATACTTCCTTGCCAATTTCTTTTAGCCAAGTTGTCTTTAGTGAGAGTAACTCCTTTTTTCAAGTACCATAGGAAAACCTTAATTTTCAATGGTATTTTTAATTTCCAAAGGGGATTGTTTTCAGGTATAATTCCTTGATGAATCATGCTCCTGTACATAGACCGGACTGTGAACATGCCTTTTTTGCTGTGATTCCAAATAAACACATCCCTCAAACTTGTGAGGTTAACCAAACCACTTTCGAAACTAGCTCATACCAGGACGCCAAATTTTCGTTTACTAAACCTCTCCTAAATGACACATTAAGTGGTACAGTCCGTAAGACATTAGCCACCGTATCATGTTTCCTCCTTGTTATTCTATAAAGATTGGGATAAACCTCCTTGAAAGGCCTGTCCCCTAACCATGCATCCTCCCAAAATCTAGCTTGATCCCCACTTTGCACTTTAAATTTTCCACCGACCAAGAAATCATTCTTAACCTTCAATAGGCCACTCCAAAAATGAGAGTCTCCTTGCCTGTATTGCACTTGTGTCAGGGATTTGTTAAACAAGTATTTCTTTCTTAGAAGATTTTGCCACACCCCGTCCTCGTTAATGAGCTTAAACAACCATTTGCTCAACTGACATTTATTTTGGATGTCTAGATTTTGTATTCGAGGCCTCCTAAGTCTTTAGGTGTACATAGTACACTCCACTTAGCAAGCCTATATTTCTTCTTATGCTCATCGCATTGCCAAAAAAAACGCGAGCGATAGTAATCTAATTTTTGAAGGACTCCTCTAGGGACTTCAAAAAAAGATAACATAAACAAAGCCAAACTCGTTAGAACCGAGTTTATCAAAACAAGTCTCCCTCCGACCGAAAGAAGTTTTCCTTTCCAACTAACGAGTTTTTTTCGAACTTCTTCAATAGCGCCCAATCCTTGTTCAAAGTTTTTATGATTCATGGTTATACCTAGATACCTAAAGGGAAGACCCCCCGACTTACACCCAAAAAGTTGCGCATAATCCTGTTCACAATCCTTAGCTTTGCCATAACAGAAAAGCTCACTTTTATGAAAATTGATCTTCAACCCCGATAATTGCTCAAAGGTACTAAGTACTAACTTAAGATCTTTGGCTTGGAGCGTGTCATGATCCATAAAAAGGATAGTATCATCCGCATATTGGAGGATAGAGAGACCCCCCTCCACTAAATGAGGAACAACTCCCCTGAATTTTCCATTAGACCTAGCCCGGAAAATCAAGGTTGCTAGCATATCCGCTACCAAATTAAACAAAATGGGAGACAGGGGATCACCTTGCCTAAGCCCTTTTTTAGTTTGAAAGAAATGGCCTACTTCATCATTAACTTTAATACCAACACTACCTCCACGAACGATTTGATCGATCCATTTGCACCACATAGGTGAAAAACCTTTCATTCTCAACGCCTGCTGCAGGAAGGACCATTTTACCTTGTCGTAGGCTTTCTCAAAGTCTAGCTTTAAAATCACCCCATCTAATTTTTCCTATGCATCTCATGAATGGTTTCATGTAAATGACCACTCCTTCTAAAATATTCCTACCCTTCAAAAGGCCGATTGTGATGGTTGGATCACTTTACGAGCCACTAGGGCTATTCGGTTTGCCAACACTTTTGTAAAAATTTTGAAGCTAACATTTAACAAACAAATAGGCCTAAACTGTTGAATCGTGAAGCTTCCTTTGCTTTGGTAATAAAGTAATTATACCAAAGTTAAGACCAAGAGTGGAAGATCACCGCTAGGAAAAGCAAAAGAGGGGCATGAGGTCCTCTTTATCAAATCCTGAATACTGGTAGAACTCACCGAAATCCATCGGGCCCAGGAGCTTTGTTATGTTCCATTTGAAAATGGCTTCTCGACTTCCTTTTCGAAAAATCCGAGGTCAAGACATCATTTTCTAGTGTGAAACCTGTGTGATGTCATTCGTGAAGGACTCTATCATCGAAAAATTATTACCATCGTGGTCTCCAAAGAGACCTTTGTAATAATTAGTGATGAATTTCTTAAGGTTTTTATCCCCCTCGATTATTCCATCCTCTTGCTCGAGCCGGAAAATTCTAGTTTTCCTATGTTTACCATTGGCCACAAGATGAAAGTATTTAGTATTACAATCACCAGATAACAATCTAGTTGTCTTGGCTCTTTGATACCATTTAATTTCTTCTTCCCGCAAAAGGACCGCAAGTCTTTCCTTATAAAAGTTTTTAAGATTGATTTCCCTCTCACGAGAGGCCACAACTCGCTTTTTATCCAATTCATCGCCTTTCCTAATTAACTCAACCTTTTCTTTCTTATAATGGCCACTAACATTCTTGGCCCAACCCTTAGGAATTGTCTAAGCCTTTGAATTTTATTTTGCCAACGTTGCGGTGTTTTGCCTCTCAATTCCTTTTTCCAAACATCCCCTACCAACTCAAAAAATCATCCTCAACAACCAACCAAGTTCAAATTTAAACCCCGATTGCTTGTCGCCATGGGTGCCATTACGGTATCTAACGTAGTGGAGTATGGTCTGAAATTTCCTTGTCAACGCTGAACCGCTGCAAGTGGAAATTTTGACTCCCATTCCGTACTCACTAAAATTCGGTCTAGCCTCTCATAAGTTGGTACTTCCGTGAATTGGCCCAAGTAAACTTTCTATTTGAGAGATCAAGTTCCTCAAATCCAAGCTATCTATGATAGCATTGAACATAAAGGGCCACCGGTCATCAAATCTATCGTTGTTCTTTTCTGCGGGTTCCTAATGATATTAAAATCACCGCCACAAGGATTGGATCAGCTTCTTTTGCGCAATTTTGGACCAATTCGGTGAGGAAAGCTTCTTTGTGTTCTCGCTTGTGTAGCCCCATAGGTTGCAATAAGAACCCAATTAAACCCATCCGATTTGTTCTCAGTGAAACTTCACATAGAAATCTCCTCATCAATGCTTCCAATATCGACACTTCCAAATTAATCCCAAGGAGGATGCCCCTGCACCACCATGAGGTTCCGTCCGTGCCAAATGTATTCTTGCCCTCCACAAATATTATTAAGTACAGTGCTTTGAAAAATCTTTCTTTCCTGTTTCAAGAAGAGCGATAAAGTCTAGCTTTTGCTCTTTTGACAGATCGGAGAGGAACTTATATTTAGCCAAGTCACCAAGACCTCTGCTATTCCAGAAGATTCCTTTCATTGCGAAACTCGTTTTTGATTTTTAACCACCCGCACTTTCGACTTCCTCTTTGCTCTAGTCAAAGAGAGAGACTTGTTCTTCTTAAAAACAGTTCTGAAATCACAACTTAGGTGATCATATTCATCATCCAAAAAGTCCTCCATCATATCACCGCATAAGTGACCAAGAGTAACATTTTCTACGTCCTCATTTTCTTCATCACTTAACAAAACAGACTTAGAAATGACCTCCGCTCTAGGCGGCTCATTTAAAATTCTAGCCAATTCAACCTCTTTTAATAAATTAATAGAATTAGAAACTAAACACGGATCACTCCCCAAACTAACACCTAGCTTAGAAATACTTGAGGAAATAGCAACATCAGAATAAGCAAGAAAAGAGCTGTCATTGATGTTACCTCCATTGAAGTCTAGGTTCTTCCAAGCCGCCCGTTTTTTCGCTTTCTTCAAGGAATCACGCCGCCGTGCTTAGCCAACCTCGGACTTGCTCGCCGCGCCGGACAAACCTCCTCAATTGCTGCAGCAGCCTAACATTCACCAAAGCCCGATCCTCCCACCATTGCAACGCCTGTCCACAAGAACCTTCTCGCACAAGTGCCGCACCCCCTCTCGCCGTGAACTGAGCCGCGTCGGCCACGCCAGGTGGAGCACCGCAACACCACCATCTGCATGCTCCAAATTCCGCACCCCACCCTTCGCTCCACCCTTGACAAAGAATGTTCATCGCCAGCTGTGTGAAGGGATTGACTCCAAGCTCAGATCACCGGCATCCATCTTTCCCAATTGAACTCACAATAGCATCCCGATCATAGATCTCTGCGTTGAGCATGTCAACATCCCGCCTACTCGCAAGCACTTCCTTCGCCGAATACCCATTCCATCACTCAAGACACTACAATTCTCCATGACACTCTCCTTCTCCTTCCCTTTACTTAAACCAAAACCGATCCTTCTCACCACCACTTTGAATCCCACTCTCCCCTTCTCTTCCTCCATTGGTACCACCTTGTTAGCCACCTCCTCAAGCTTTGTGTTAATAGAGATATCAAGAATTTCTTTAGCCTTCAGACTTAAGAACTCCTGAAACTCAGAAGACTCATTCTCTCGAACCTTTTCTCAAGAGATTCCATACTTGAAGAATTTTCCGCAGGAGGAGAGGCCTTATCTTTCTCAACTCCACTACTTTTCTGTCTTTTAACCTCCTGGTATCCTCCACCTCCTCGCCCAAAAGATCATCATCCTCAAAACCATCTTCCTTCCTACCGCCACCGCCTTCATTGCCCCCTCCATTCCAGTCTACATCCACCTCTTCCCATTCTCATCGAAACCCTCTTTTCCACTTCAAGACCAACTCAAAGTAGTGATCCCCGATTACCACATCAAGGTTAGGTGGAATTAATTTTGGGTTCAACACACCACAAAAATTCTTCGAAATCACTCTTCCTCGTGGTCTCCATATCAACTGCTTGAGTAGAACCCAAAGAAAGAACCTATAGCCCAGAGAGGAAGATACTCCTCAAAGATTCCTGGATCCCACGCACTTTAACCCAAACTTTTGGGAGAAGGAAACCTTCCTCCTTCTCATGCCATTCTTCAAAATTCAGCCTAACACCAAGAGGGACTCCAGCCTCCTTCACATCGGCTCCCAAAGGCTATGGACCGAACAAGCTCCGCCTCGAAGGAAATCGAGCAATAAAAGCATTGTCTCCGTGCTCCTTCAAGGCCCAAGTCCATTTCACCGGGACAATTCTTTGCAATCGTGGTCACTGATCTTTCGAAAGAGCTCCCGACCACCGAGATCAAAGCCACCTTGAATCTTTCTTATTGCGCGACAACGGCGGATGCCGAATATGATAAAACCCAACCCATGAACAAAGATAACCCATCGCATGAGCCATCGGCCTCGGCATCTTAAGCACTGGGCACTGTGATTAACGTGATCCGCAATTGCAAATAACACAATAAATCTCAGACGTGCAACCAGCAGACCAAGTGACCCTTTTGGAGCATCTCGAACAACGAACTCCCGAGCGCCGCCTCCTTCTTCCACACCATCCCGATCCTCACCCATCACCACATCTTCTATGCTAACAAGAGTGCTCTCCTTGCCCACCTCCTCAAGAAGAAAAGAACCGAAGCAACACCCTCGGCTTGACTCCACAACCTCCCTTGGAAGCCTTCGACCACTCGATGACCACTTCCCGAGCAAAGAGAACTCCCAGCACCACCATCTCGTTGAAGCGTTACTGCGGCCATCCACGCCTCGACTACCATGGTATCCCCGGCTTCCAAAGTGCACACCACTATCGCCACCATGAGAGCCCCTCCTCCACGAGATTCAAATCGCTGCACGCCCACCCACCGCCATGGCTCGTCCCTTCCGCGGAAAAAGGCGCACGACCTCCGGCCACCATGGAAACCGGTGCACCACGACCTCCCCTCTGCATCTTCTCCTTCCACGGAACGGCAACCACTCTTGCCACTGACGATTCGACAACCTCAGAGTACGAACGAACACGAGGAGCCGAAGCGACTACACAAGGCGCCAAGTCGCAGACTTTATGAAACACACGCTTCGGTTTCCCTCCCCTAGCCAGCAGATACCCTAACCCAGTTGGACACCGGAACACCTTATTGGCCCCGACACAAATCCTCTGCCCCGCCCGCGATTTGCCTGGCCCACTCGGCCCAAGATACCGAAGCGTCGGCGCGATTTGAAATTCCGATCTCGGATTTGAATCCACATCCACCGACATCGCTGACATCGAAAACGAGCCATCGTCGCCACCAACTAGCTCGGACGCGCTAGGCGTCGAACACACATCCAAAAGTCTCTGCTTACCATTGTCCAATTTGCCGTTCCTCAAATCTTTAATCCAGATCCCTCCGAGCGTCCTATCCGGCGACGCTCGCGGCTCAGGAAGCGGTCCTTTCCATGGCTTGATCTCCGATGGAAATCGCAACTCCGCCACCGCTTTAGTAATCCGGGACGCCAAAGTGCGGGGATGTCGCACCCCCCCTGCACCACAATCAACAGACCCAAACTTCGGTGAAGAAACATCATTCGAAAGTAAGGTTTCGGCTCTTACCAAATCGTCCACCGTGAACCAGCTCGAAATGCATCTCGCACAAGCTCATGACTCGACGGAGAAGGGCTCCGACACGCCTCCAAGCCTTCTTCGTCGGAACTATCTTCGCCCTCCAGTATCCAAAATCTTGAACCCCTCACCGAACTCCTGGCACCGGCTAGCGGGTCAGGCGACGCGAGAAGATACGGCGCGGAATGTCTCCGACGAAGACACTCACTCCCGATGTGAACCTGAGAGACAGACGGAGTATCTCCGCTGAGCTCGCCACCGCAACTACCGCGAGGCGGTGCGGTGGTCCGCATATCCGCCTCTCCCCAGCGCAAGTGTGTTTTGCCCGAACAAAAGAAACAATAAACAGGTTAAAGCATCAAGTGACCGATCTGATCCCAGACAACGCACTAGTCTGATTAGATCTAAATGGTCTGATGTTCGAGTCACAACGATCTAACTGCTCGTCGTTTCAGAACAGAAAAAGAACCGATCATCACCTTTTGGACACCTCTCATGCAGCCGGTTAAAGACGAAATCGAACGGTTAAAGATTTGTCGTTTGAACTATTTGGACAGAGCAGATGATTAACCTTTAAATTTAGTATGGTTAGGCTTCTTAGGTGTTGGCACCATCTCCTTGTCACCTAAAGTTTTCGCCTATTGGAAACGGCATTGCAATACTCGCCTGTGATCCGAGCATGTACGTGCTTTACATGAATTTATTTGTGTATTAGTTTATTAGAGACTCTTTCTTTCTTGAATAGCCTCTTGGTCACGTAGACCATCCACAGTGTAGACAGTGTCAGATTTGTTATTTTACTGTGTCACATCACACTGGTGCTAAATTTATTTGTAGACAGTGCGATTCATTATCTTATTGCTACATCACACTGGTGCTAGATTTACTTTTATCTTACAGTGTAGCACATTCTTCTCTCTCTAAGATGGGATCTATAACTAAATAAAATATGACTTCTTTTTCTCCCACTGCATGTTCTCTCCCTCTTTCATTTCACTTCCAAGTGGGCCTATAATAAATTGTTTTGTGTTAGCAATGATGCATCTACATATATCATATATGAGTGCCCGGAATCTGTTTTTCCTCGCACCGCTCCGCTTCCCTGGCTGCCATGTGCAAGCACCGGTTCCAAAAGGGCGAAAGTAACTGGCACCGATACACTGCAGATGGCCTTATTGCCCAACGAAAATGGCTTCCAACCTTTGACATAGCCACAGTTACCAAAGGTAGATCTTGTTTTTCTACGTTTTTGATTTCTTCAAAAATTAAAATAAATAAGTTAGATATTTATATTGCCTTCTAACTTCTTAAAACATAAGTTAAAAATAGAAATCAATATAGATAGATCAGGAATATCTAAAGACTGTAATTTATTCGCACTCCCGTGATCCCACCTGGGTAGGTTGTGTTTTGAAAACCTTTACTAGGTACAGTCCAACAGAATACAAAAGGGATAGGGCCAAATTAAATACATAAAGAAATCGATTTAGTACTTTGCAGTTAATATAAAATCCACCATGACATTCACATGCGCCGTTTGTTGTAGCATTATACATAAGCCTATTCGTATTGATTTCTACTTCTAATTTATGCTAGTTAATATAAACATCTAACTTCTTCAAACGATTTTTCTACTCTTTCCGCTCTTGTCTCGTATACGCATCTCTCATGTTCTCCTTCTTAAAATTACTTCTTTCGGCCACTATTATTTATTTTTAGTTAAAAGCTATCAGTCACAGCTAATACGAATGCTCCCATAGAGCATGTTCTTTTTTATTACGACTGATGGCTTTTGGCTATATCTGATAGCTTTTGTCTGTGTTTTTTAAAACTACAATAAACGATAAAGATGATGATATGAAAACACATATAATTTTAAACTCAAAAAACCGTTTAAATAATCTACTTTCACGAATCGTTCCATTCATTTAGAGAAGTCAAAAGCAAAACACTCAGGGACCTAAACAGGGGGCATATATCCCGCTCCCGCTCTCTTTCTCCCTCGGCCCTCCTTTTTTATTAGAGAGAGGAGGAGGGAAACAAGAGGGAGTGCAGTTGGTTGAGATGGATCTGTTGGAGAGGAACATTAAGAAGGGGGAAGTGGAGGAGGAGGCGCGCAAGGGAGAGGAGAGGATGGAGGAGAAGACCCACGAGTCCCAGCAAGGGAAAGACCTTAGCCTCTCACCCGCCAACGGCAGCAGCAGGTAGCCTTCTAATCCTACCCGCTCTTGGAAATCAAGGAGGATTCTTTGAGGATTTTGCATCTGCCGGATGATTCTTAGCTTGGTTTCTGGCTGATCGATTTGTGTGTGTGGGGGGGTTCTTTTCTTGTTCCTTCCCCCTGTTTTGGTGTTATCATGGAAGCAACCTTTCTTGCCGTTCTTAACTTGGATCATCAAATTAGGGTGAAATTTTAGCATGCGTTTGCTTCCTCATATACTGATATTACTACTGCGAATACCTCCCTTCATGGTTAATTTAATGGAAAATATTCCTTCTTTTGCTCTTGGACACCCAGTAAATAAGATAGTTCTTGGCGATTAAAACAATTAAGCCTGCAGGCTCTTAATCAAGTCTACTCACATGGGAGAGCCGATTTGGTTTTCTTCACTAGGCAAGGGTTTTTTTGTCCTATACCAAAATGGTTAGCTTCCTTATGGTTAGGAAAGAACTTTGCCCAAGTGGGGCACATGTCCAAGCAGCCCCCCCCCCCCCCCATTGGCTCAGTTTCTTGTTCTACAAATTCTTGAAAGTGTTATGAAAAGTTTTCAGTTTCACTGTTGAATTATGTTCACGGTGGAAAACTCCTTTAGGCCACTTACATTGTTCTTTATGAAATACACCTCGAGTTATCCTTTTTGAGAAAAAAAAGGGAAAATGCATAGATCTGATTAAAGTTGAGTTCAATAACCAGATAACTTTCATAATACTGCCATCTACCAAGGATTCAGTAGCAAAAACCTCCCGTCCCCGTTTGTCTTCTCTTTAATTCAAGATTAAATCTGAAGCTGGGGACCAAGGACATAGTTTCTGGCCACCAATTCACAACGTCGAACTAGTACTAATGAAATCCTTGCAGGTGCCAAATGCCAAAGCCTGTCTCGCTGCTCGTCTGACGGGCTGAAAACAAAATGTGCGGTTTTGGGTCAAATTGATTGGGCTGGAATGGTGCCGAATAGAATAAGAACATTACTACCGCACGCCATACCGTCAGGAGACATCCCGACAGCATAGCTCTCCTTACCGCTACTCTCCCTCCCCCTCTTCTCTCAAATCGCCGCCGCCGCTCCCCTCTCCCTCTCTTCTCCGGTGCCGGAGTAGCTCCGCACCCCTCCTTTACCTCCCTTGCCTCCTCCTCCACCACTGACGGTCGGTGGTGACCTCGCCGCCATCTCCCCCTCCCTCGCCGCTACCACCCTGCCTAACCTAATATTCAATGTGCTGCCGTCACCGCCCACAGTCAGACCATCGTCTCCCCGGCCTCCCTCTACGTCCGAGGGGCCACTGTGAACATGTCGTCAGCAGATCTGGAATCAGAGGTGAAGTAAGAGGGGACGGTGGCGCCGAAGTTGAAGGAGGTGGAGGGGTAGCGCCAGAGTTGAAGAAGGAGGGTAGCACCGGTGACCGGAGGCTATCCTGTCGATTTTGGCTCAGACGATATATCGTGCGTAAGTTTTTCTCATGGAATAAGGCCTCCCATGTTAATTATCGCGCAGAGTAGCAGCTTAATCTATCCTCAAAAAAAAGTTGACCGGTCAACAACCCTTCACCTCTTCCTGTTGAAAAGTCAAAGCAGTCTTGGGGGATGCAGTCGGTCACCCTCGTTGCTCCCCTGATCTTGATGGCTGCTCTGTCGCCGCTAGCCCAACCTGTGGCAGGGAAGAGGATAACCCGCTTGCCTGATCCCAATGGTTGCATCGTGCTCACCGTTGATGGGCCATGGCAGGGCGAACGGGAGGCACGAGCGATATTGAATAAGGTAGCGATAGAAGATGGAGGAAAAATATTAGGGAAGATGAGGAAAACAAGTAGGTGGGGGACGAATGCTTTGAGATTAGTTTGGTCACGTGTCTAAACACAGAATACGACAACTCTTCTTGACTCCTGTCCTCTCGATGTCTTCGTCTCTCAGCATCTCTCTTGCTCTTTCCCCAAAATACCAGTGGCGGTGTGAGCAGGCTTGACAACGAGCGGCTGCGGTCGGAGGAGAGCTAAGGAGGGACAGCGGTTCCTTGCACTTTGCACATGTGAGGGGAGCACTCGAATTGGAACAGCTTCTTTAGTGGTGTCTTTCACTTCTTCATGGTCGTGCTCCTCCCTAAACAGATCCACTGCTGTCGAGTCCCTCCCCTGTTGGATCTAGCGGCAAGTGACACACGTGGGTGGGAGGTGAGCGTGTAGGAGAGGGTGTGGCAAATATCGTACGAGCATCAAAGCGAGCGTGGCTGCGGCGGGCACAGGAGGGCCTGGGTGGGTGCTTCTACCGCTCGGGACGCATGTATCCGGCGGCGGCGCGACTCAGGATGGTCGGATCTGGCGGCTTGGCGGCGCCACAAGGAGCTTTGGCCAGAGTCGGGGAACAGAGGGAGAGGTGGAGACTCCGCACAGAGCCTGAGCATAGATCCGACAGCATCTCAAATCAGACCCTTTGGCCGTATGCCTAGGTTTAACTAGGTTTACTCCCTGAACCACAGGTCCAAATGGGCTGAGCACTTAAGCCTAAGAACTGTCGTATGCAAGCCCTAGAGCAACAACTTGGGACTATTTCTAACATTCTCCTCCTCACACACTGGTTGTGCACTTCTGCAACCATGAAGTTCAAGAAGATATTAGGTGCTTTGGTTTTGATACCACTTATCAGATCGGACTCTTTGGTCGTATACCTAGGTCCGACCGAGTTTGCTCCCCGGGCCATAGGTTCAAATGGGCTGAGCACTTAAGCCCACGAGCTGCCGTATGTAAACGCTAAAGCAACAAATTTATAAGTAGGATTAGATCTTCTTCCTAAAAAACCTAGTTTAATAGGTGAGATCTCTCTCATATTTATAAATTATGTTTTTTTAATTAATATGGAACTATTCCAAACATGCAGATGGTGTCGATTGGCTCCATGGCGCAGTGGTAGTCCTTAGGTTAATTAGTCGGGAGACTCACCCGGCCTAACCTTGGAAGGCCTACCACCTCACGCGCCTGCCATCCTCTCGGGTCTTGGGGTTTCTTGCCGGATCCGACCCCGCCTGACTCCTTTCCCCTTCCCACTTCAACCATTCCCTGCCACTTGCATGGAGAAGCCGGCGCACGTAGCTGCCACCGCCGCGATGCAGGCCGCATCACCTCCGCATTACAGGTTGCAGCTCGCCTCGGCCTCGCCCAGTCGCCCCCTTATCTCTCATGCTATAGAGTAGATGATACTGAACACAGCGGGTGTAGCCTGCTAATTTCTGTTCGCGTCCTGATTAATAGAATCCCTATTGATTTGATAGTTTCTAAGGTAAACATGCATCCAGCCCACCCAATGCTAGGTGTAACGAGGATAAAGGCCTAAAAAACAGCTCTTGGCCGCACGACCTCCGGTTTGGATATGCCCCGTTTTCCCAAGGTAGTCGGTACTCTTCTGTACCTTTGGTTGCAGCTTTACTTGCCAAATTAGGTGTGCAATGAGGACCAAATATAGACATGGTCATATTGTCTATGGTTATCTTTTTGAGGCGGCCAAAATTTTTTTGAGGCGGCTGTTAGGTGTTATCTCAGTGGTTGTTTTCTACTTCTTGAACTGAAATGAACAGGGATGCTAAAATTGACCTGCAAATCAGGCTTGCAGTGGTCACAGGTGGAAACAGAGGAGTTGGCCTAGAGGTATGCCGCCAGCTTGCTCTCCAAGGTGTGATGGTCATTCTTACAGCAAGGGATGAGAAGAGGGGGAAAGATGCGGTCGAGTCCATTCGCCATGAATCTAACCTCTCCAACATAATCTTCCATCAGCTCGATGTCCGTGATAACGATAGTGTTGCCTCTTTAGCCCGATATATCGAAAGCAGATATGGGAAGCTTGACATTTTGGTAAAATGGAGTTTTCTTGTTTGTATCAAATGCCATCATTTATGCTTCTTTGAGAATATGTAAATGAAGATAGAATGGGTGATACAGGTTAACAATGCAGCTGTTATCGGGGTTGCAGCAGATGAGGAAGGCCTGAAAGCTCTCAACATTGATGCAGAGACATGGGTACTGAGATTTTTCTTAGCTTTTCTTAGCTTTGCTTTGCATGTGTGTCCCTTTTAAATGTTTTCCTTGTGTAGTTTAAAAAGTATGCGTGGTCTTCTAATCTATATCCATGCATGATTTAAGTACTTCGTGTTCAGGGGAACTTTGAATTGATGTCTAGAATTACAATTTCTTTTCTGATATGCCTATGAATAGCTAGCCGGTACCATAGTAAGTGTTTCAACATTCGATCACTGACTACTGTCTTTGTGATTCAGACATCTGGCAGAGCAGCAAATATGCTCAAAGCTGTGTTCCAAAATACATATGATGAGGCGGCAACCTGTCTCAACACCAATTACTATGGATACAAACGGGTAACAGAAGCTCTTCTTCCTCTATTGAAATTATCCACATCAGGAGCAAGGATTGTTAATGCCTCCTCCCTTGCGTCAGAGTTGAAGGTACATCATTCACATTTTTTCTTTTAGAAACCTCCAATCTATTACTGCAAGAGCAGAGAAAGACATGTTTGCCATGCTACTTGGTCCTAGCTAATTCCTCCTAGCTCATGGGTTCCAGAGAATGCCAAATGAGAAGCTACGAAACGAGTTAAGCAACATCGACCTCTGGGACGAAAAGCGGATAGCAGAAGTTCTGAACACCTTCTTGGAGGACCTGAAGAACGGACGGCTTGAAGAGGCAGGGTGGCCGAAGATGCTACCGGCTTACAGCGTGTCGAAAATGGCCATCAACCTCTACACCCGGCTCCTGGCAAGGCAGCATCCAGAGATGCGCATCAACTGCGTGCGCCCTGGCTTTGTCAAGACCGACATCAACTTTAATTTGGGGATCCTGACGCCTGAGCAAGGCGCGAGAGGGCTGGTCATGCTGGCGCTGCTCCCTGAGGATGGACCAACCGGGCTCTACTTTGATCAAACAGAGGTGGTGAATGTTTGGTAATCGTGGTATGAAATGGCCCTTAATTAGCTTGTCGGTTACACCATTGCTTGGTTTGAAATGGCTCTTAATTAGCTTGTCGGTTACACCATTGCTGGAACTTTGTTCTCAAGATCGTGTGAGACGGCAGCGGCAACTTCTGGTCCATTGCCATGAACCTCACGATCTCATAAGTATGTTAATATCTTCGCTTGAGCACTGAGCGATGATACTGGATGTGTTCTTTTCGACTGCGACTGATGGTTTATGGTTGCGTATGATGATTTTTGGTTCTAGTATGAGCGTTTGTGCGAACGAACATGTAACACCCCAAGAATTCATGAAACTAATACAGTTATTTTTAAATCATCATTTATGCAATTTTGGAATATTTTAGCATTTCTAGATGATTTCTCATTTTCTAGCATCTGAAAATGAATATATAAGATTTATTAAAACTTGACTAGGGTTTGGAAATAATTTATTTGGGCTCTAAATATTTTAAAATGACTACAAAATTTTCATGAATTTTGAAGTTACTTTGCTAATTTTAAAAATTCAAATTTGACTTTTGTAATTAAATCAATTAGAAAACAAAACTAAGTTCTTTTTGTCTGTGGGCCAAAATTTCTCCAGTTGGCCCAGCCCATTAGTGTTCTAGCCCAGCACCAGCCCGCGCGCCATCCTTCCCTGAGCCACTTCCTCTTTTCTATTTTCTTCGCACGAAAACATCTTCCATCGAAGTTGCCTTCTTTCTCGTTGTTTCCACTACTATCTCTGTCATACAGGCTTGGGACCTACTTGCTAGAGGTCATTAGCAAATCCGCACCACGCCAATGTTTATTTTGAATTATTTTATTTAGCGATTTAATTAGGAATTCGTATAGAAATCAAATTGCTAATTTTATTTATTTATTATTCTACATTTTAATTATTGTTTGGATTGAATTTGATATGTACTCTTTTTTAATTTAGACCGTTATAATCTTGACCCACTACGATCAACAGTGTGGAACTCTATTTTTTTTTGCAGCCCCTGCCGTCGTACGAGATGTCGATGTTCTTCGGTCTCCTGACGAAGTTGCTGTCCGTTTTTTGGCGACAGAGGGCACTCTACTTCTACTTCAGTGACCGGCCACAATAATGATGCTCTAGTCTACTGCAGCTCCAACTGAATACGATTTGTGTAGTTGATTGTATGCGTGTACCGTACCTTTCAAGTCGACATAGGGACCGGCCTTTCTGCTGCTCAATGGATGGATCTTACGGCCTGATGCTAGGCTGCAGAAAGATGCTGCGAGAGCTCATGTTAAGAAATAGATAATGTCAGCTTCAGTACAATGGGTTTACTGCTCGCTATTAATTAATCATGCACAAACATTTCTTTCCATTGGCTGATTGGATCTCGATTAGGAGCAGTACTTTCAGACTTCAGAGCAACTGTACTTTTAGGAGGTATATAAGTGAGTGAAAGTGTGAAACGGTAAAAGCAGACGACAGAGTGAGCGAGAGCGCATCTTACAAAATATCTGAGTGAAAGTTTCCATGACAAGATCAAAGATGGGATGCCGCTGATGCGCAAGTGGTGTGCCTGTGGTTCCATGTGTTTAGACTGAACCAATTCCCATGAATTCTTTATAGCGATAAGATTGCATACATTTGTACGGGAAATGTGTCATCTTCTCAAGGTTAAGTATCCATTTTCATCTATGCTGTATCTAGTATATGCAACTATGCGTAGTTCTGATCAGTCATTCAAGCAAGCGCTGCGTTTTCCCCCCTTTTTGTGGAGAAGGGCAAGCACTGCACTAGGCCGCTCATGCTAATGATACAGTGGTGTTTGTGTGTGATCATGACGATAATTACATTTCTCAAATCTGGGCGTGGTGCTCCCTGATGCCGTGATTAAACCTATTTGGCTGTGCCTCGTAGCTCTCAAGAGTGTCTGCCCATGATCAAGCAGGAACGGGGGAAGCGGATAAACAACGCCGCCAAATGCGCTATGGGCCCACCATTACGGACTATAGTATGGTGTTGGTGTGCTAAGGACTTGCGTGTTTCAAGTGATGACAGACTTGGTACAAGTGTATGATCCTAGTGATAAGTCATGAGCATCGCATCGTCGATTTTTCTCAAGAAAGAGGTGATTTTAGAGTTTACTCTTGTGTGTGATTTGACTTGAATTCGTGTGTGATATAGCTTACTATGATATGTGAGAATTCATCCAATGTCACTTAGATTATCTAGGACTCATGAGTAAAAGTAGATCGAGATTTCTTTCTCTTACTTGGTTTTGATGTAACATTCCTTTAAATAAAAAGGGTTATAACTTTAGCAATGATTTTCTCGATCATTAATTGAAATAGGTTCGTGACATTCTAGAGAAAGTGCATGCCAAGTTTCAAGTCATTTAGATCATCGATCAAAAGTTACATGAATTTTTTATTTTAAAATCATGTTGATTTTACTATTCATTGCCGAGAGGTCTAACCGCTAGCTGATAGAGGTTTGACTGTTAGCTCATAAAGGTCAGACCGATGGGACTTTGCTTTTGCAGAGTTTTGCCTTCTCTGGCTCAGAATTTTGCTGAGTTTGTAAATTTATATTTCTATTACATATTATTAACGATATTTGAGAAATATTTTAAAAGAGTCATTCACTCCACCCTCTAACTTGTCATACACATCATACACAGTGTTCTTAGTACAGCATAGTCTTCACACTTCGTAAGGCAGAAGCAACCAACCTGAATATCTGATATAAAAAAACACCGAATGAACTGGCCTGTATCTTTGTGCAAAAAATCAGAAATAAGCTGATGAATGTCGCTTTTATTCACTCAATCAGGTCCCTTTATTCCCCAGAATTCTTGTACTTAGTACTGTTACCCCTTGTAGAGAATAAGGGCATGTTTGGTTGGTACCTAAGCTTGCCATGCCTAAGCTTAGGCAATATGTGGCTGCCACAGAAAGTGTGGCTAACAAAATCGAACCCACACTTGTGGCAAAGTTTGGCAAGAAACTGAGTCTATGACGTGTGGGGCCGGGTGCTAAGAAAGTGTGGCATGCCACAGTTACGTCAGTGAACCAAATAGCTACCTAAAAACTGTGACACACCTAACTTGTGGCTAGGCAACTTCTTGTCATGAACCAAACAGGCCCTAAAAGAAGAAAGGGGGGCTGCTACCTAGGCAGACAGAGGAATCAAAACGAGTACAAACTTCGGAACTTGAGTTCTTGACTGGGCTATCACCCTCTCTTATACTACGTACTCTCTCAAGCAACGAGATCTTTAGGCCAAGTTGTTAAGGGAGAATAGAACAGTTAATTAAGCCGTTCATCATAGGTTTTACCCTTTTCGGAATGAGTACAGCCATTGGAATACAAAAACCAATTTCTAAGAGCAACTCCAGCATGGCCCCTACTTGAGCCCTCAAACCTCATATTTGAGAGCCAGAGCAAAAAACTGAACTCCAACAGGGCCCCTACTTGACTCTCAAAAATAGGAGGCCTCTCAAATGAGGTATCCAAGCCCTCATTCCTAGGGGCCCTCCCCTGACTCTCACCCTACAGTTTTTTTCCCGCTCGTGAAACTTCCCCCGCCTCCGCCCCAAAATTCCCCGCCTCTGCCCCCAAAATCCCCTGCGCCCCCCCTAAAATTCCCCGCCTCCGCTGAATCCCCGCTCTCGCGCGCGCTCGCCTCGCCGAATCGCCTCGCCTCGCCGCGCGCCGCTCGCCTCGCCTGCCGCTCGCCGCCGCCTCCGCTCTCGCCGCCTGCCTCGCCGTCGCCGCCGCGCCGCCGACGCCTCCGCTCGTCGCCCGACTCCTCCGCTCGCGGGTCCCATGTGTCAGTGTGTAGTGGAATGGATTTGAGGGCTTAGATTTGAGGGGTGCTGTTGGAGTAGATGCAAAAAAATTAGGCACTCAAAAGTAGGGGAGTTCTCAAATGAAAAGTAGGGGCCCTGTTTTGAGGGCTACTACTGGAGTTGCTCTAAGATGGATTGCAGTTACCAAGTTGCTGAAGAATCTGGAAAAAAGTATAAATGCTACTATATGGAGTACTATCAAAGAAACTGCAAATGTGCTGTTACTAGTCTATTTGAAAAGGAATTTTGCTCCGCCTCCAAGGTGTAAGGGAAGTTCTCATTGGCAAAGAGCGTATCTGACAGCGAGCCTTTTGCTACAGCATTTCTTTACTCATCTTGCCATCCTTTCGATGCAAAGAAGAGAGAGAGAGAGAGAGCTTCAAGGGCATGTACAGTTGTACAATTTGTACTACACATGAAGATCTAAGCCGTTGCTGAGACGACCAACAGCTTAGCTGCCTTCCGAAGTGGTGAACTAAGATGGCAAATATGAAGAAATTAAAGTCCCCGCTCGTTTCAGTTACAGCTTCTGGTTTATTTTTTACTATTCATAAATTTCGTCTTTTTCTGATTTTTTTTCACTTTTCTTTTAGCTTTTTTGCCGGTTCTTTTTTTCTCGTATTCGTTTGTGTTGTCCGAGATGAGCTAACATATTTTTTTTCTTTTTTTAAATTTTTTAAATTTAATTACGCCAAATAAGCCACCTTCAGCTACAGTAAAATTTCAACCCGTTACAGTGTATTTTCAACCATAAGTCACAGCTTTTTAGCCCAACCGAGTATGGCCATGCATGCTAACTCCTGAGATCTTGCAATACATTTCAGTAATAGAAAACGCTAACCTAGACTGAAAGAATAGGACTTTCACAAAAGCTGGGAAAGGAAGGTTGGCTTTATTCTTCATCATGCCATCACATGAATATATATAGGCTCCATGTCATCTATCACTAAACAATGTCGCAGGATTGCTAGAGTAATTGAAACCCCCTTAGACCTGCTATTAAAAAGAAGATTACTACTAGCTAGCTAGCTACTCTGCTGGAATCCATACCATGCCCCACATGTCAGCCACTCTACGATAGTACCAAAGCTAGTATTAGAAAATTATAGTGCTTACAAAGATGATGATTCATCCTTGATGCTAATGAGAATAAAGAAATGTACAATGGCTCTGAGAAGGAAAGGAAAGACTTAAAGGTGGATTTTTGGGCTAATGGTTTATGATTTATGATTTAAATATTTAAATTCTATCTGTTTACGAGAGACAGTACGCAGAGAGAAATAGTCATATGTGATTTTGACTGATACAGTTGAATTTAGTATATTCTTTACTATAATTTTTCTATTAATCACGTCTTAAAAATATACTATTTAAAAACTAGTTATTGTAGATAGTATAAATATAAAGTAACTTTAAACTAAAAAAAATTCAGCCTGATCGAGCCTTCCTTTTTTTTTAGGGTTAGTAGATTTCCCTGTTCCCCTGTCTGACAGAGTACTCCAGTACCAATACACTACTCGTTGCATAACTAAAAGAAATGTTTCTTGCCTTTTTTTGCTGAAGCCATGAGCATCTAGTTGCATGGATTTCCAGAAAAGGAAAATAGCCTCAAATGCCGAACTGCCACGTGGCACAGTAAGCATCGGCGTTGGCGTTTTTAATTGGTCCCAAGTCCCAACTGCACTACAGGTCCGCTTTTCACTACTTGGATGTCAGGACGCGCCACGTGTCATCGACTCGAGCTCCCGGCCAGTGCCAGCAATGTGCGGGCGCCACTTGTTTCAGAATCACACTCCTCCTGTTGTTGCAGTAGGTGTGCTCTGCTCTATGCAATTGTCGTGCTCATCACGAATTACAGCGACCCTGGTGGTGAATTCCTTGGTTTCAACCGCGAACAAAATTGATAAATGAGGTACTTAGCACCGTTTGGAATGCAGAATCACCTTCAGTTTAACAGGTTAAAAAGTCTGAATAATCGTTTCTCAGAGAAAAATAGTACTAACCCTGAATAATTCGGAACTGAAAAAGTGTAAAATGCAGTAAACAATAGCAACCAACGACTTGGTGCAGGACTTGCAAACCATTTCTCCACTGGAACGTCGGTTTTATGAGATTTGCATGGCAAGTGACTTGTGGTTCTGCAACTTCTGCTTCTGTCTTATTTGGCACAGCAAACTTGTAACTGCATGTAACTAGCGCGTAGCATTTGGTTCTGCATCTTCCTTTCCATCGTGGTCTGACCAATGCAGCCTGAAGGGACAGGTCAATAATAGGAGTAACGTCTGGCCTGAAGAAGCAAAAGATTGCACAGCAGGTACCAATAATCGCTACAGCATATGCGCTTTGCGAACAGTGTCCTTCCCAACTTAGCAATGAAGGCGTCCTTGCAGACTTGGGAGCCATGACAATAACTAGCACGTAGCAACTAGACTTATCGTTTTTTAAGGAAGTTTTGGTTTGATCCATCAATCTGCTCAACTTGTTTGCAAGCTTAGTTCCATCTTCATCTTAAATATTACTACTACTAAATGTCCAACTGGCATTAGTAGTAGTACTCTCGTACAAAGATGTCATAATTACCATAATTAGCAGATAAGCTTGTTAGGAATTTTGCTTAGGGCACTCCCAACGAGCACATTTGTTTCATAATTAGCTTATGCCATGTCAAATTTTTGAGGTGAAGAGAGAGAGAGAAGTTTGATACTCTACGACGCCTTTTTAGGAAACTAAGAAATTATTGGGGCTATCTTTCTCTAAACTAGTCATTCTCTCTCATCTAAATACAAACATTAGTAAAAAAAACTATAGTATCAAGCTATTGGTGTGGTTATATTTAAAATGTCATCTAACCATTTTCTATCATCAAGTAATAAGCTCTAGTATTAAGTTATTGGGAGTGCCCTTACAAGAGGAACTTTATCTTCTTGTCCATCTAGCCTCTGATTAGACAAGGGAAGATGTGTGACTCTTCAAGGCAAAGGTAAAAGATGTTGTTTGATACAACGGAACCGATTAAATAAACAAGCCAAAAATATGATGGTGGCAAATGGATGTTCAATTGACAATACCCAGTTACACTAGATAAAAATTGTGATATGCTCTTTCATCGTTACATTTTGCAAGACTCAGTCAGTAGGTGTTCTGCAGTAGCTAGCCATGTAGCTAGGTCTGTTCTTTTAAACCACGACTAATGATTTTTAACTGCGACTGGTAGGTCTGTTAAAATGCACATACAACACTTGGCTGGATGGTGTAAATTAAAAGTTGGTGTAGATCATAGGGAGAATTTAGTGTAAGAAGAAATCAAAGGTTGAGGTTGTCTTGTAGTACATATGTGCTACAAAATATGTAGTGTGAAGCATCTTTCAACATAAAGCATGACTGATTATATATAAAAAAACAACGGTTAAGTAAAATGACTAAGATCCTGCTTTTTTTTAGGTTTTTAACGGCTTTTAATTTTTATTTTTTCTTAGTAACAAACTGGTAGCGTAAAATAACGTGGCTTAACTTCAATTTTGTTGGCAGAAACTGGCCAAGGGCCATTCAACACTTTCCATCCATCGGTCGTGCTTCACTGTCGAATCCCCCGTCAAAGGAAAAATTTTACTATACCACAGTTGCACAGATAAATTTGTGCAACTGACAAATCAAAGGCTGACACGTTTCCGCTGCGGTTTTCATTGTTGTTATGGTGTATGCTACAGTGATCAACAGTGCTTGCTACAGTAAAAAAACCATATGTTAGCCTTTAATTTGCCGGTTGCACAAACTCATCTGTGCACATGTGGTATAGTAAAATTTCTCCCGTCAAAAGAAACTTTACCCTGGAGCCGGTCAGTTTCTACCCTGAAATCATCAATTTTACCCGAGCACATTTGCGTACTTTATGTCAGATCACCTTATCCATAACAGTTATTGACCGCGGCGCTATGGGACGGCTGCTCCATTGACCAACCAGCCGGGCAGGACCTACCGTGTTTATTGAGAATCATGCAACTGCAGAACAGAAGGGAAGAAACAGTAGTAGATGGTACTACTATGCCGCACTCTCTCTACAAACATGGACTACACTGTTGTTTCTACAACAGTTGGCACTGTTCTTTTGCAAACCCTTGGTCTTCACCATTGGATTTAGCATATCAAACTGTTCTTTTTAAGCCTTGTAAGCAGTGGCGGAGGACGAAAAATATTTAAGGCATGACGAAATCGATAACATAGATAGTAAAGTAATATCTCTCAAAATGATAGTCGCCAACTGATCCGCTCATCCGCAGCTAATGGATTCGTCTCGGAACTGGCGAACTGGCGAGAACGCGAACTGGCGAGTCGCGAAAATTGGAGCGGCCGGCAGCTGAAGGCAAAGCATCGTCGCTGCTCTGGAAAACGAACGGGCTACTGTGCAGTCCCAGTCCACATATGTTACGCGGCCCACAAACCACAAGCCCACAAGGCAAGCCGCAAGCGTGAAGCGTCAAGGCCCAAAGGCCCAAAGGCCAAAGGTCGACTAACAGACTTACGAAGTAACAATTCAGTCATCTTTCTTGTGAGAACATTCAGACTTCGTTCAATAGCAGCAACAGGACCTTCAACCTGGCATCCATGGCGGCCAGATCAACTCGGAGTGGGGATTCGCGGCGGAGCCAAGGTAGGGCGAGCGCCCTACCTTGCCCTACCGGGCCCTCCGCCCCTGCTTGTAAGACGTATATTTTCAAATTCCATATGATAATGGAAGTCTCGTAGATAGGTTTCCTTGCTCATTGGCAACCCGTGAGCCACATGCCTCACATTTCCATTCTATGGCCCGTTTATTTCGGCTTGAGTTTCTGGTTTTTTTGCTTATTTTTCACTATATACAAATTTAATCTTTTTCTGATTTTTTTAATTTTTCTGTATTCTTTGTGTTGTTCGTGATAGGCTAACTTGTTTTTTATTTTTAATTTTTTTAAAATTTAGTTATGTTAAATAAACCGTCATCAGCTATAATGTAACGTAATATCAGTCGGATACAATATAATTTTAAGAGTATTGCTATACAACATTCGACTGTTTTTTAGGACAAAAATAGTCAGATTGATCTGGAGTGTTAGATCTCTATCCAACGGATCCACCCATACAAGCCCCCCTCCAAAAAATGACCCCTCTAAAAAATGATCTAGGGCGTTAGATCTCCATCGAACAGCTCAAAATCTGACTGTAAAACAGTGGAATGTTGTATAGACACTCTAATTTTAATATAAACAGCCCACGCGCGCCACCGACGCATAGAGTAGCTTCGCTAAACCTTGCAAGATGGTAGGCCTTGCTAAAAGGGCAGCTCCTCTTTGCACTCTCTCTCTCTCTCTCCTCTCGCCCTCTTCTTCTCCCTCCAGAGCGAGCCTCTGCTCCGACCCTTTTAGGACCCTCCTCCTCCCACATCACTAGCCTTGAATGGCCAAACCCCTCTTGTGCCAATCCCTAAATTAATGCTCTCATATGCCCCTGCTGCTTCTCACACCAGACTCTGATCTTGTCTGGCCCTTGCCGAGTGAGGTAAAAGAAGCAAGAACTGCACCCGCTGTTGCTTCCCCTGTTGCTTGCAAGATTCTCTCCCTTTCTTGGCATGCTCCAGATTTCTTCTTTCCACTGTTGTCGGTTCGATCGATTGAACCAGTACTCACTGTTCTTTCCATTTCCGATCCTGCGAGCTTTTCTTTTTGGCATTTTTGTGCATTGATTTCGTTCTTTGCAGCTGATCGCACCACGTGTAGTTGGGACTGGTGTGTGTGGATGGGAGTTCAGACAATGTCGTCCCACGGCGACGGCGGAGCCCTCTCGCGGCAGGGGTCGGTGTACAGCCTCACGCTCAACGAGGTGGAGAGCCACCTGGGCGAGCCGCTGCGGAGTATGAACCTGGACGACCTCCTGCGCACGGTGCTCCCCGCCGCCGACCCGCACACCGCGGGGACGACGGGGGTCAAGAAGACGGTGGACGAGGTGTGGCGCGACATCCAGAGCGCCAGCCGCGGCCGGCAGCAGACGATGGGCGAGATGACGCTGGAGGACTTCCTCTCGCGTGCCGGGGTGGCCGTCGACGGCGGCCCCTGCGCCGGCGGCGCGCATTGGCTGCAGCAGTACCAGCAGCCGCAGCAGTACGTTGGGCGACCCGTGCCGCGGTCGCTCGGGGCGGGCGCCGGGCCTGTGCTGGACACCGTGTACCGCGGGGGAGGCGCGGTCGGGGGCTTCCTCTCGCAGGTGGGCGAGCGGAAGCGCGGCGCCGCGGCTGGCGGGGACGGCGTGGTGGAGAAGACGGTGGAGAGGAGGCAGAAGCGAATGATCAAGAACCGCGAGTCCGCGGCGAGGTCCCGGGCCAGGAAGCAGGTGGGGGTTTCATCGTGTTCGCGAGTGTTTACACCAAAATATCACTGCGTTTCACGGATTTGTAAGGTTGCCATGCGTGTGGTGTTGCAGGCGTACACGAACGAGCTCGAGAACAAGATCTCGCGGCTGGAGGAGGAGAACAAGCGTCTCAGGGAGCAGAAGGTAGAATAACAAAAACGCAAGCTTC
This sequence comes from Dendrocalamus sinicus, assembly GCA_036346575.1. NCBI lineage: Eukaryota > Viridiplantae > Streptophyta > Magnoliopsida > Poales > Poaceae > Dendrocalamus > Dendrocalamus sinicus. The sequence goes on from CM070673.1 coordinate 26,911,136, forward strand.
TCTTCTTGTTTAGTCTCTTGTGATGGTTTCAACTTTCTTGAGCTTCAGTTCAGCTCATTGTGGTAAGTATATACAAGTATACAACCTCAGTAAGCAGGTCATTTTCTAGTCAAAACCAAGCTAGAAAGATACTAGTTACCTTTACTGAAGAGAGGTAGTAATGGTTGATGGATGGGCAAAACCTGCAACAGTTGTCCATGTGACTTTAATATATGAGATCGTGGATCATCACGTAGTCCTATATTCTATCTTATTGCTATCATATAGTTTTCCAATGTACTAGTCTGTCTAATGCGCCCTTATGGGACAGACATGACAATTGAGGCTGTGTCCTTTAGTCTAAGCTGAAAGATTCAACGTCTTAATTTAAGCCTGATGAATCAGCTGCATTGCTTTGATAGGTTTATCTACAATTCCTTCTTATCTTTTCTTTTATTTTTTGAGACGTGGTTTGTCAACATTCCCTGATTGAGTTCTTGCTAATGTGCTGATTGTTGTTAGCATTTGCCTAAGATGTTGGCTTTCCGTCAATGAACAATCCGTTTGCTTATCGCGAAACACTATCAACATAACATCATGACACGCTAAATACCAAGTCCCTTCAGAGCTAATGTACACTTTGTTTCTTTTCTGTGTTCGTGTTTGATGCAGATGTTGGAACCCGTGGTGCAGTACGTGCCCCAGCCGGAGCCGAAGCATCAGCTCCGGCGAACTAACTCGGCCTCTTTCTAATCGATGACGGATGATCATATGTTCATAGCGAAGCTTTCTAGGGCGTTAAGGGGCTCGATTTGTACTTGGGATGCTCAGAACAATATCTCAAACGAGCTCTTTATCTGCAGTCTCCCTCTTGCAAATTTTCGTTATGGATGTTGTTGCAAAAGCAATGCATCTCCTTGTGGTTTGTTGCTGCTGCAAATTGCAATGTTGCCTTCTTCTATGCTGCACACATGAAGCTGAATTGGTTCTTAGCAGCTTATAGAGGGGAGACAGGTGCCGGGTGACGTTGAGCTTGCAAGGCAGGTGCCCAGGTCAAAGACGGCTGTAGGACCAGCAACTTCGAATGTGTTCTTTTAGACTGTAGCTTATGATTTTGGTTTAAATTTTTGAATCAGACTGTTTGTGAGAGAGACTATGAAGAGATACTCATATGCGATTTTGACCGATATAGATAAAGTCAAGATAGTATCTACTACAATTAACTTATAAACCTCGTCTTAAAAGACACTATTTAAAAGTTAGATACTGTAGAAAGCAAGCTATAAGCTTAAAAGAACTCATCCATTTCCCTCTTGTCTTTTTCTCTGCATGTCTCCTGTCGCTGCCACCTCCTTGTCATTAATCATATTAAAGCCTAAGAGCAACATGCCTTGGCACACGACGTATCTTGTTTTTGAATATGTCTTATACAACACACGGTAATTAGGAATATGAGATAAAGATTTAACATAAAAAACATTATGAGAAAAAACTACGGACACACAATCGGCGAAATCACTACTATGGATATGTTACATAACGCTCTTGTTGTATTACATGTGTAGATAACTTGTAGCACATCATGCGTTATCATGAGGTTTACATGGAGTATAAATAGCTTTGAAAACAAGAGTCCCAGATGAGGAAGGGAGAGAGTTGTAGTCGGCAATGAAATAGAGATCTACTTTGAAACTGGAACACTAACATGCTCGAATACAGTACTAACACTATGCTCGAAGACAGAACAGAGTCTTAGAAGATGATGGTGAAGAGTTGCAGTCGGAAGTGTCTCAAGTAGCCACTTCTGATTTCAGTCGGTGCAAACACCTTTGGACACCACGTCTGGCGCCCCAAGTCAATGCAGAGTCCATCACGAATATGAAGATGATCCAAATCAAAACCTTCGACTAGTTCGCATTACTAATCGGTCATATTAATCGGAATACATCATGGAAAAGGCATGCAAATACAACCAAATATTGATATGGATCAAGACATGACTCAAGGCAAATGTATAGAGAGCAACTAGCCAATGGTATACTGTTGGAACCACTTCCAATGGTATAGGGTGGTTGGAGGAAGGGGAGGAGTACCTCGTCATCAGCCGCAGTCGCTATGCCACCTCGAATAGCTCCACGCGCCTCCTCCACTACCCCGCCTGCCCCCTCTACCACCACCTACGGCCGACGGCACTACCTCGCCATGCCGCCCCACCCAATGTAACTACCACAGTCGCCGCTGCCCTCCAACTCTGCTCACTGCCCTCCTACCCTGTCCACCTTCTATGCCCCGGGGGGAGGGTGAACCTGTAGTAGGGAGCCGGATTTTTCACCTCCGATGCCAGATCAGGTGGCGATGCCCCTCTAGGCCTCCAGATCTGGTTTGCGGCGGGGTCGACAGTGGAGGAAAGTGAGGAGATGTGGCAGCAAGGAGGGAGGGAGTGAGAAGAATGAGAGGGAGATCAGGGAGCGAGCAACTGCGGGAGTGGAACGGAGCGAGCGAAGAATAATAGGAGAGCTACTTTGAGATTTGTGTGCAATTTTTGGTCCAATGGCCATCAACTATTCCGTCGGAATGGTAGTGCGTTCGTTAGTGTTTCTTAAATGTGTATTGTAGTCTAAGGATCTCTTTATAACTTTTTATCGGTGTTGGTGTTTGGTTGAAAAAAACCATATTTATAGAATTGATATTGTACTATAAAGATAGTCCATAGCTAGTAGCTTGAAGTTAATATTGTGCCACTTTGCTCAATTATGGTTCATACATGCATTTGGAGCTTCATATGAGCGTCCTCACTACTACAAAAAGGGTTATCACAGATGGTTCAAAGCTGTCATCACAGACGATTTTTTGAACCATCTGAATTTATGCGTTAGTGACAATCAGAGGTTATCACAGACGGTTAATGAGCCATCTGTGATAAATATATCACAGACGATCTATAACTAGAATCGTCTGTGAAGAACACTATCACAGACGGCTCGAACCAAAAACCGTCTATAATACTCACACATTACAAATGGTTCTAGCTACCAATCGTCTGTGATGTGTAAGTATCACTGACGGTTGGTATATAGAACCGTCTGTGATACTTGCCCATCACAGGCTGTTTCTGGTTCGAGCTATCTGTGATAATTCTTCACAAATGGTTTATACCATAAAACCGTCTGTGATAGTTCATTCTATACCTAAATTTTTACTATTTTTCTATTAGGCTTAGGAAATGCTAACTATATTATCTGAAAACAAGCAAATATAGCAACACATTCTATTTGCATTAAGATTAGAATCCACCATTACAATATAATAAGAACACTGCGGTCATAGCCAGTAGTCATAGCCTGTGGTCGTAGCCAGTGGTCGAACACTGCGGTCGTAGCCAGTAGTCATAACCTGTGGTCGTATCCAGTGGTCGAACACTGCAGTCGTAACTTGTGGTCGTAGCCCATGATGTTTGGTCAGATTTAGCACTGTTTGTCACGCGAATACCAAATTTAGTCCCCGAATCACCGTAATTCCATTTTTAGCCTCCTCCCCAAGCGCAGGACTAAGTGAGCGCGACACATGTGCAGTGGTGTGGTCGGGGAGAGCACGATTCAAACCGTGCGGTCAGGGAGCGCATGGCTCAAACCGTGGTCATGAGCGTGGTCCGTGGTCGTGAGCGTGGTTGTAAACCATGGCTTACGACCACGCCTTACGAACACGACCACAGCTTATATGACCACGCTCATGAACACGGCTTACGACCATGCCTTACGACCACGACCACGGCTTATACGACCATGCTCACGATCAGACCAGTACACGGTTTGAGTTATGCGCTCCACGACCGCACCACTGCAGACGTGTTGCACTCGCGTAGTCCCGCGCTCGAGGAGAGGGCTACAAATGGAATTACGGTGATTCGGGGGCTAAATTTGGTATTCGTGTGGCAAACAATGCTAAATCTGACCAAAGTTCGTAGCCGGTGGTCGTAGCCACACACAGGAACTGGAGGCTGCTGTGATGATACTGTCAAATATGAGTACTTTTACAAGGACTACCTCTCTCTCTCCATTGGTTTATGTGGGAGGCAATATACTGCTCTCACATATGCATGCATATACACATACACTCAAGTACTCAGAATCTCAGTATTGGCAATGACAGCTTCCTGTTAAGCGAATATTGCTAGTATGATGATGATATGATGTTTGTTTGTATCATAATATGCCGAGTACCTCCAATTCCATTGACTCTTTTGCTGCTGTTGTTGTTGCTATCCATATTTGTTTTGTTTCCTCTGGAGTATACTGTGAACTGGCATTTTCAGAGTAAAGCATACATGTTCAGAGAGTTAGGATGAATATACTGCAGTGATGACTTACCTCTATCTTCTTTTAATAAAAAATTGTGAGGCTACAACAATGTTTTTTTCGTTTCTTAAAAATCGGTTCATCATCAAATGTTTTCCTTTGTTAATATTTCATGAACTGTCAGGCATGTGTTTCTCCTACATATCCATATCTGTTGAATGTTTTTGTTCCGTAGCAACACACGGACACTCAACTAGTCATTTTGAAAGAACATCTCACGGTTCAAACGAATCACATTTCAACTTGTATCCCCATCAGCTTGATTTGCCTTACCAACAGACATTGCTCTTTAGCACGAACCAACATTGTCGTGTCTCAATACAAGTAAAAAAAGGGTATTGATAAACATCATTCGGATGTTTTCTTTCTAACTATCATCCAGATTTGTGACCATTGGATTAGAGATCCAACGGTCATGAATTCTCCCCGCCCCCTCTAAAAAAAATCTCCCCCCTTCAAAAATAAAAGGTTGTTGGATCTCTAATCCAACGGCCTAAAATTTAGATGATTGTTAAAAAAAAATCGCAAACAGCAATTTCCCAGTCTCCCGTTCCATTTTTCCTTTGGTCGCATCATGCTCCATCGATCGCTTTGCTCGGCGCGCTGTACATGTCTGAGTACCGTCGTCCCGCGAATTCGTCCCCTAACTGGTAAAACAGGCTTTGCAGAGCCGATCGATCGATCTCCTTCCCTGCACGTCGTGGACGACGACTGAGCCTCGACTACTAACGCTTGAAAACAATAGTATTCTACATGCATCACGAGAAATTAAGTGCAGATCGAACAACGTCAAGGCCAGCTGCTAGCGTCAACACTAGAAGTTAAACCCATACAGATAAAAAGAAAGAAATTAAGAATCATAGAATGAACCTAGCTATGAACGCGAGAGGGTCATCGATCGACACACGTCGGAGCAGGAGGGAACGACGTGCGCTCATCGAGACGTAGGTGGCGTCTTGCGAAACACCACGCCCTGCCATGTCCATGCATGTATCGTTAAGAAACTGCAAAGCTAGCTCCATACCTCGTTCTCCATCCTAGCTGCTCTACTGGCTACGAACATATATATGTACAAACACAAAAAACACTGCTTGATCATGCATATCTCAGGACGAAGGGGGGAAGTACACGCGAAAAACATGTCGCCGGCACGTACGTCCAGATCGCCGTGCTCGCCAGCGAATCGATCATGGCGACCAGAACCAACTGCTGCTCCTGTGCACGTACGCCATGAACAGCACCATGTACGAGTCCTCCTCCTCGTCGTCGTACTCCTCCTCCCACGGCGCCGCCACCGGCGACGTCGTCAGGAGCCGGCAGCGGCAGAGCGGGCACGTCGCGGGCGGCCGCGCCAGCCAGCGGTCGAGGCAGCCCCTGTGGAACAGGTGCCGGCACCGGAGCTCCCTGATCTCGTCGCCCTCCTCGACGCCGCTCAGGCAGAACACGCACTCCACCGCCTGTTCCCCATCGTCCTCGGCGTCCTTCCTGTACAGCGACACCCGCAGCTCTTGGTCGCGCTGCTCCGGCGCCACCTTCTTGGCGTGCTTCTGCTGCATGGAGAGGTACCAGAAGGACGAGCCCGCAGGGCACGCGACGCCGGCGAGGCACCGAACCGCGACGGCGAGGAGGGCGGAGACGGGAGGGAGGAGGAGCAGAGTGCTGTCATGCTCGGCATGACGGATGGATCGATCCCTTGTGTTGTCGCAGTTGCCTCTGTTTAGTTGTATGCGAAGGAAGGAGAGACGACGCAAGAGAGGGAGAAAAATGAGAGCGGCGGTCGGATATATACTTATAGGGAGCAGGGTTAACAATTTTGTTTGGAGAAAACTTTTGGAGGGTAGCGAAATTAACAAAGCACTGAAAATTAATTTTGGTTTGGATTTCGGTGAAGTTTCAGTAATTTGAATTTGAATTTTGAGAAAAAAAAGTTATCAAAGATGGTAGAGATAAACTAGATATTGGATATAGATGAAACTTGCTCTAATATTTGAAGTTCATCCCAAGATTTGAATTTGAATTCAATTTTTAGTCTTACAAAATAATTTCGTAGGAGACCGAGATCAGCAAAATTTCTGAAATTTCAGCGAAATTGTTAACCCTATCGGTGATCAGTGAGCAGGGATGCAGCAACCTTTGCTTTCTAAAGCTGTGCTGTAGCTCGTTTCATCTCTCTTTAGTACAGTGATAAATGGCGTGTCCAACACCAGCAGGAAGCAGCTTCATCTGTAGCCTAACTGAAAACACGCAGCTATATTTATATCCTCGGAGATTTTTTTAGCTTTAACTATATGCTTAGCCTAAATTATTTGTAAGTTAAAAACCTTCGTTTTAATTTTGCAAGATGCATGCTCAGCCCGGGAAGCGTCGTTGACTGTGTGATGTCGTCGCATTTCTTTCAGGACAACGACACGAAATGGAGGAAAATAACGACAAGAGTTCACGTGGTTCAATGCGAGCCCTGTTTCTTCACAAAACCATATTAATTTCCCTGTTGACGCAGAGCAAGCCGCCTTACACAATTCCTGGCCGCTCCCTGACGGATGCTTTAAAGTCCATTGAACCTTTACTCCACAAAATTCAGCCATGTGGATCTACAAGTCAAATTCTATGGTATTTGTATTAACTTCTGCTTAATAACTTTTGACTACAGCTAATGACTTGTAACTAAAAATAAATAGTAGCAGCTGAAAGAAGTGGTTTTTAAAAGGAGCGGATGAGTGATATAAAAAGTGAGGGAGAGCTGTGTGCGTGGGATGAGAGCAAGAGAAATGGTGTAGACGATGCGTCTGTGACCCCCTGACTTATGTTCGAAGCGAGACGGGAGCGATTAGAGTGGAGAAATTACTTCAAAAAGACAGGAGTTCATATTGTCTGTTCCAAGCAGAAGCCAATATGAATAGGGCTATAATCCAATTAAGTATTTCAATAAACAGGAACCGTGCAATAAATTGTTACTGTTCACTAGATTAGTCCTTTCCAAGATCAGCATTTATCATCCGAAATAGACAGCCCAAATCTAAATCCAACGGATGGAATAGTTACCCGATGAATCCTGACTTATCCAGAAGAGTAAATTACTCACACATCCTGATCCAAGTATCACTCAAAGTGATGTAGTCGTTATCTATCACTATATATACTAGATGTTAAACAAAGCTGGTACCACCAAGCAGCAGGACATCACTCGACGGAAGCACTAAATGATGACAAATGAAAGTCTACAGCGCAGCAAGACCGTATGTACAGCATTCAGCGTGTCTTTGTCAAGAAATCAAGAAATGAAATGACAAGACCAAGACACCAAACGGTAAACATTTGCTCACAGGCGTTAAAGGTCTGTTCTTTTCGGCTGCGGCTTATAGCTTTTAGTTGAAATTTTTGAATTTTAGCTGTTTTGACAGAGATTACGGAGAGGAGATACTTGCTTATGATTTTTGTTGATACAGATGTTAGGCTTTTAATACGTACTATAATTAACTTGTAGATCCTGTCTTGAAAAATACTCCATTTAAAAGTTAAGTACTGTAACAAAAGTCAAAAGCAACTAGCTTCGGAGGAAAAGAACATACCCTCCGTATGAGTCAATTGACCGAGTTTAACTCGGTCCATAGATCCAAGTTATTCCTCCCTTAATGAACAGGTGATGAGACCATATTTATTTAGCATACAGTCATACAGGATCATTTCAACAGTTGGTGCAACGTGCCTGAAATCAAATATCATCCTGGAACGATCCAACAAGTTGCAAGGACAAGGAGGACAAGCCGGTGAGTCCCATCTTACTGCATGGAGATGTAACCAGTACAGACAAGCGGCAACATAGCAAATTGTAGGGAGCAAAACAAAACTGTAAGTGCCCTTGCATCTTCAACACTTGATGCTGATGTCCCAACCAAATCATGCAGATTGGATCTCTGATCGCTCCTAACAAAGAAAATCATCACTCGCTTCCTTGTGTTCCTCCAGGACAGAGATAGAAGAAAACCACCCAACGGGTTCACACATACCTCCAACCAGACGAACAGTTCAAAGTTTAGCAAGGTAAGGCTGAAGCAGAAAGGATAACCACACATAGCAGGAACTGAAGAAGGCTATCCACCGATCCAGCCTGAAAATGTAATGGTTGGCCAAGCGGCAAACCAAGAAGGCAGGCATCTGCTTGTGAAAGAGCATTTACAATGCCCAAGAATTACGATGGAAGAAGACGTACATCCCATTTATGTGTTTAAGTGTTGATTTAAAATGATGATGAATGGTCATGGATTTTAAATGAAACACAACGAGGAGAAATACTTTGTTTATCTTTTCTCTTGCCAGATGGTTGCATGGATAAGATTTAGAACCCGGTCGAGTTAGCCATGGCCCCAAAGATGGGAGACAGGGAAAAAAAATATAGAGAAAATACCAATTGCCTAATTCCACCAAATTGGCCATATTTTGGGCCAAGATAAAGTAAAGCAAGTTGGGAGCAGCAAACTGTGAATTAGTCAAACAATACAAGCCCAGTGATAGATGGGCCTGGTATCTTCTCTACTTGCAAAAGAAAGGGATTCTTAAGGATATTGGAACTCCACATTCATCCACTAGGGCCATCATTGATGACAACCTGGAAGCCATCTTCAAGTCCTTCCTGCTTTGCAACAACCTTGGCAATGTAGAGGAGGTTGCCAAGTATCTCTACATGCCTCTCCTCAGCCTGGTAGTACAGTTCTGATGAAGTTAGTATTTCTCCAAGCACATTATTAATTGTACAGAAATACTTATGACAGATGAGACAATGTCGTGGGTAACTTTGAACTGCAAGCAATTGTAATTTCTGAAAATTGATTAGCTAACCTTTTTTTTAATTTTTAGGTAACTTTAATTTTTAGAGAAAAACCGAACAAACCAGTGCCCAATTTACAAGAAAGAGACTTGGAAACAAGTAACTCAAAGCAAAGAACAGAAAAGCTAGAAGGCTGCAGAGAGAGAGTGTGTGTGTGTGTGTTGGGCCATGAAGACACTACTAAGAACTAAAACAACTTTGTAATTCCTGCCTTAGTTTGGACACAAGGCCGTGCATGTCCAGTTTGGAGTTCTCGAAGATGCGGGCATTGCGTTCGCGCCAGACGGTCCAGAAGAAGAGGATGGCAATTGAGTTGAGTCCTTTCCTTTAGTCCTTGGGCAAACGTTGCGCAAGAAATTCCACCAGTTGAGAAGTCGAACCTCCATGCTTAGCATTGGTCTTTGCCAGGCGAAGAGACGCATGATTTTAGCCCAAACTTGCCGCACCCATGGGCATTGGATCAGGAGGTGATCAATTGTTTCCGGATTCTACTCACATAGGGGACAGACCGTGTGCGACAGCATGCCTCGACGCACCAGGCGGTCTGCTGTCCAACATCGGTCATGAGCCGTGAGCCAGGCGAAGAACTTACATTTGAGAGGAGCCTTGTTTTTCCAGATATATGTGTAGGCTGCAAATTGGATGCTACCAATAAAGAAGGCATTGTAGGCTAACTTGGTAGAGTACTGCTCCGAAGAGTTTAGCTTCCATACCCACCATCTTCAATCCCCAGTTGCAAGTTCACGATAGAAATCTTGCTTCAGAGGAGTAAATATTCAGTAATAGCTTGAGCTGATAGGGTGCCTCGGATGTCACTGATCCATGCATTCATCATGAGGCCTTGTGCGACTGTGATTGTTTTCCTCTTTTTTGACCCAACAAGTTTCCAAAGATGGAGACAACCTCATGAAATCAATCTCCTATCATCTAAGCATTTTGATAGCAAATTTATTAAGAAACCCAGTTTTGATTGTTTTAGGTCTCACCAAGTGGTTTCTTGTTTCAAGGGTTTTAGAGTCTTGTTCTTCGGTGTTCTAGCTTGCTATGATATGTGTGAATATATCTAGAGATATATTAGCCATCATCTACCTACGAGTAAATTGTATTCATCGCTCTTGGTTTTTGCTTGGTTTTCGGTGCACATTTCTTTCAAACTGAAAAAGGTCTTAACATTAGCTATGATTTCATGATCGTTTGTTGGAAATAGGTTCTTAGTATCCTAGATAAGATTCCTGCAAAATTTTATACCATTTAGATTTACAGATCAAAAGTTCCATCGATTTTATTTTTTAAAATCGCGTTGGAAATACTGAATTTTGGACGTATCTAGCATTATACGTCTTTTAAATTCCAAATATAGTACTCTATGTATAAAAATTTCATTTCTGACCCCGTTTCGACCGCGCGACTCTAGAGCGTTGACACGTGGGCAGTCGTGCGGTCCGGCACCACACGATCGAGCTACAGTCGAGTCATGCGGTCTGAGACCGCACAATCGAGCTACAGTTGAGTCATGCGGAGCCGGTCCGCACGTCTTTTTTCCTTTTTTTTTTTTTTGCCGGTCGTGCGCTGCAAGGGCATCACTAATACATTTAAGCTTGTAGGTGAGCTACTAATTGATTTGATGCAGAGTGGAGCCGATCGAGCAATAATTAGGCGTTTACCAATTTTGTACGTTTTCCGTAGCTGAGTATTAGGCTTTTACTAAAAGTAGCGCGTTTCTCTACAGATTGCCCTTTGGATTTTAGCTGGGCAAACTTCACATTAACTTCACTAATAATGTGCTAGATACGTGCCAGCAGCTAAAAGCGTTCTTTAAATATAAAAGTGTTTTAATGCCCCTGCAGCGCACGACCAGCAAAAAAAAAAAGACGTGCGGACCGGCAGCGCACGACCGCCTGCTACAGTGATGACGTATGGTCTCGGACCGCACGACTCGACTGTAGCTCGATCATGCGGTGCCGGACCGCACGACTGCCCACGTGTCGAGGCTCCAGAGTTGCGCGATCGGAACTGGGTTAGAAACGGAATTTTTATGCGCAGAATGCTATATTTGGAATTTGAAAGACATACAGTGCTAGATACGTCCAAAATTCGGAAATACTATTCATCATGAATTTACTGTTGCAGCAGTAGTATCACAGTTGCTGAAGCGATAGTACCTCAATTATTATAGCAAGTGGTAGTACCACAAGTACAGTGACGGTAATACTGTTTCTGTTGCTTTTTCATGTTATTTTAGTGTCTCGGTTCGTTAGTTTTTGTGGTGGTTTTTATCTTAATCTTCGTACCTCTGTAGCTATCAAAGTAAAAAATTGGTGAATATTTAAGGAAAATGTTGAGGCACTATTTACTCATCTTCTATTGTTATCTTCGATCCTGCAACTTTCTACAGAAAAAAATATATAGTTGTGTGCGTTGTAACATAATATATATGTATTAGGCATCGTCGCAACATTTTGTCGGATTGGTTTAACGGAATGCACACCTTCCCAATTTGCGTTAATTTATTGTGTCTATAGTGGCTGCTATATACATCTGATAAACTCTGTATTTCCTGTAGTTTAACTAGGATGTGGGCAACAATGCTTGAGTGACATCGTCGTCAACATGCGATCATTGAGTTAGTATCGAGCAGCTGCAATTTGAAAATATCATTTCAGTGAGAGTCCTAATTCCCAGCTGCCCTTCTCCTCTCAGTTGAGCTCACCAAATTATGTTCAAACTTCCAAAATTGGATGGCATAGTCGAGCCTCATGACATTCCTAGAAAAGATTGAAGCCTTTTTTTCAGAAATTTCACTGCAGAAGAATCATTATCTGCAGAAAAACATCAGTGCAGCAAAGGAGAGGTTTTTGAGAGGGGCTGGAAGTATTGAATGGTATTACCCTCTTGAGTTGGCTAAGTAAAATGCTAGCTCCTTCTGTAAATCTGAATCTTGCTGGTTGTGATGAAACTATGTATGCATCGTATTCTGTCAGTTGGAAAGTAAGTCTAGAGGGATTACAGTTACAGACAACAAAATATGGAGACAGCAGGGTTTAAACTGTAATGTAAATGTAATGCCTGTGATTACGCTGTACGTACCGATATGTATATGATGTATATTCGCCATTTTCCAGAAGAACAATTCAGTGAGAAGGATCCATGCACGTACACATGAAAGCTCAGTCTCCAATCTTATTTCTCTTTCAGATGACATACATTTTCCATTGTATGGTAAGTCTGTCAGATTTTGACGAACCGCTCCAATGCCCCATGCTGCAGGCAAATGATGTAAGCTGAAACATTCAACTCGTTGACAGCACACGGATGCATGCATGCCCAAAGTTACAACCAGCCTAGCTAGCATTCAAGCTCGACCAACGCCTCACTTTGATCTGGTGCGCAGCTAGCTAGCTTGCGACTATTATAATGGGAGGGAAAGGAACCAACGCATGCATCTGACCTCCAGGAAACGAACAAGCAGGTCGAGCAGATTCCTGCCTGTTTGGCCCATGAGAAAGGACAAGCCGACCACAAGCGCTTCCGTGGCCGAAGTCAAAAGCCATTGCATTCACCATGATGGCATCATGTCTTCCCTTCGTTTCTCGTGCAGCTTGTTTGTCGACTCGCCTGCGTAGTTTATCGCAGGCAACTTGCCACTAGCTGCTCAAACCCAGAAAAGAAAAGAAAAATAAAATCACCATTTCGGTTTTATTCAGCATATGAGAGAGAGAGAGAGAGAGAGAGAGAGGTTTGAAAACTAGATGCAACAATCATGCAAAAACAAAGCTCTGGGCACCCGGGGCGTCATGTTGTGATGGGGCATAAGGTATTGACCTAAGGATAGGGATGTTCCCAGCTCAAATGCTTTACTATTCCGAGGAATCCGGCATGGTAGGTACAATTATTTTATTCTATGAACAGAGAAATAATCTTCAGTTAACTTGAAGGGTGTTAGATCAGTAGTATATTCTGAAACTTGTACTACCAATGCTATAAAAAGGAACAAGGGTATGAGGAGCAGGTGTGAGAAGTCAGCGTAGCATCACATGAAGAACTTTTCTAAGGGATCGAGCATGCATCTGATGTGTATGGAACCATTAAATAATAAACAGTGGATGGTTACCATATGGTGATATCATCATGCCCTCATAAATTGTTTTTCCTCAAGCTAATGGTCACCTTATCTTTTGCTGGTGAGGACTGAAAATTTGAGTTCGAGTTTTCAGCTGTGGTTGAAACGGTTAGACGTCAGAGCAAACTGTAATGTGATGTGCAAGCTCCATTTTCTCATGTCAGAGTTGCTACCTGATCAACTACTCTTAGTCTATACAGATTGGATTCTGAATGACTGGATTAGATCATTTTAGAAGTACGTTTCTCATGTCAAATTAAAGTAGGTTTCAGCTTTTTAGTGGACACTGGCCTAGGCAAGATCTATCCATCCATTTGATTACTAGTAAGGCAGAAGTAGTATTAGTGGAAGTAATCAAGTGTTTGCTGGACCCAATCTTCCAGAGCACTCAATTACAATGGAATGCCTCATGGGATGTTTCATTAAACTAAAAGCCATGCTCCTCTCGATCGATGCGACGTACTCCGCCGGAACTGTAGTTTAGACAGTTGCGCTATTGTATGGACCAGCAAGTGGGTTCGAGTTTAGTTGGAGTGGTTAGCTGCTGAAGGTTTTCAACGCTGACAAATGCCGGAAACCGTCAAACTTGTTCAGCTTTTTGTGTAATCTATGAGCCCTCCACGCTGCTCGTCAGAATTCAGATCATTGAGCACTCCTGCCTTCTGTGTGCTGCCATGCTGCAGCACACGAGCATGAGTTCTCTCGTAGAAACAAAAAATCTGATGATATAGGGCCTATTTAGTTTGCAGTCTAAGTTTGCCATGTCTAACCTTAGTTGAGTCATAGCTTCTTAGACGAGTGTTTGATTCGTTGTTGTAATTATGACTTGCCATACTTTTTAGCCCTACGATTCATATGCCATAGACTCTAATTTTTTTTGTCTAAGTTTATCATACTTATGGCGCTAAATCTTATTGCCACAAAAAGTATGACAATCTATACCTAATTAAGTTTGATTGTGGTAAAGTTAGGCATCTACCGAACAAACCTGTAGTTTGTTCAGAAATCACCAGTCCACGCCTTCAGAGTTCAGAGTCCTCGAAACTGTTACTGATTTGTGTAGTGTGAGAATACGGCTTCCCTGTTCCGGTGTTGGTATTTCCATCTGTATCCCCTCCGTGTGGCAACCGTCCGTTTGCGATATTCAATTTATATTTGTATTTGAGAATATTTAAAATCATATACATATTTGTTTATAAAATACAAATACGAATATGGTAAAGACACTAATCAATTTGTATTCGATCTGTTTCCTTGTCCATCCATCTTAGCAAGAACATACAGTGCGAGCATACGATCCTTTCCTTGGAATATGATACTACCTGAGATTAAAAAAAAAGATTTCCCCGTATGTAAGCTAGGTGTGGATTCAATGATTCTTTGCCCCCCTTCTTTTACCTAAAGGGAACGATAAAAGGTGAGTCTGAACTCTGAACAACCAAATAAGCTCGAGGAGCGCGCACTAAGCGCCCGCCCAGATCTTTCTCCGGTCATTTTCACTCGACCGGTAAAAAACTTATTCGTAATTCCATTCACTCGTGGTGAGAAAAGCTCACTTGTAATGGACGCAGAATCTGCGCCGGGAAAGAAAACCAACGAAGAAAATCCGGGCCTAGTTTTCAAAAGTTAATTGGCACCGCACCTAGCTAGGGACGATCTCTTCCAGATTCTTGCGGAGCAATAGGCTACTGATCAGACGGTTTTCCTGACGGCAGCTAAATCTTTAGTTAATGGTGGTTTCAGTGCTTGGTGTGTGGTGCTTAATTAGCGTGTGGTGGCATCAGAGGAGCGACTGAGCATATCACAGTCAGCATGTACAGGACGATGCGATTCTGCACTTTTTTTTTTACCATTCAGGCTTCAGGGTCTAGCTAGAGTCTAGAGAGATCTTTCGTCGGAAAAAGAAATCCCGGTGAGAGCGACAAGGAGCCACCCCGCTACTCCCGGCCGCGAGGTGCTGATTAACCGGGAGTGGATGGAACATGAAATGACACCAGGGTTCAAATTACTGGCCAGTTATCGGCGATTTTCAGCGAAAATCGGTTTTATCGGTCACCACTTGTTAGATTATTAATCGGGCTCAAAAATTTTTAGCCCAATTTAAATTGAAACCCGGCCCAAAATAACTCATTCGGGCTCCTCTATTCGTTGCCCTAGTTCATGGTTACAAAATTTCGTACCCTTTTCCTTGCGGCTGAAAGTCACGAGCTCTGTCTTCCTCCTCTGCTCCTCTCCATTCTCTCTCACCCAAATCAGGGGTGGATGGAGGTGCACAACGATGACCCTAACAAGTGGCAACCCATCCCAAGCTCCTCCTCCAGCACCTCTCCAAGTACTCAAGCTCCTACTTAGCTCCTCACATGGAGGGCACCAGTGGCACAGTTGCAAAAACGACGACAGGGGAGAGGCTAGGATGACGACTGACACAGCTGGGAAGACGCAAGGGGCGGAGATGGCGGTCGAGGCGGAGCAAAGGCAGGCTCGAGGAGGCTAATTCTGGTGTTTCCCAGGGCGATTCATGGGCGCATGATCATGGAATGGATGTAGGGAATCTCATAGTGGTGGCTTGGCCTGATGTGGTCCTAGATATGCTGGCGGCGGCAACGCCCATGGTGGCACCAAAGATCTCAACGGTGGGAAGCTATAGCGATGAGGTCACCTAAGTGTAGCACCCCACATACAGCCAAGCTGGGATACTACTATGGAATGTCATTGCCAAGAATAAAGAGAAATAATAAAAGACAATAGTGGAATTCATACACAAATTGAAACCTTTAAAGTACTTTATTAAAGTAATCAACAGAAGCTAAAATAGTGTTTGAAATATGGGACCGGTCCACTTCTAATCAAATGACAAATAACGTAAATGACAAAAATAGTGGCAAGTCACAATGCTGAAACTTGAGTGCTCCCACCCATGCATGTTGCTATCAATCCATTGGCCTTTTACCTGGAAGGGAAAGAGCAAGCGTGAGATTTGAAAATCTCAACAAGTACCCAACAACGGTCGTAACACAAAGAGTAAATACAAGTAATGCAACCACGTGAAATAAGAAACAAGTATCACAAGTAAGCAATGGACACAGGATAAAAGCAATGAACAACTGATATCGAAAATACTGTCATAGATGGGAGACAGATATCATAGGGACTGTGTAATTAAAGATAGTTATTATGTGACAAGTTATAGCAAAGGCTCCAGCGACCTCATCCCACATACTCGGCTATATGAGAATAGCCAGGCACATCCTTGTCCTCGACTGTATAACCACTGACAGGGTGTAATATCCTATGTAACGATACGTTACCGGGTTGGGTGGAAATCTTCCCTATATGTGGGTAGTCCCGGTTTGATAACCTTTAGTTCTTTTATTTAGCGAATTATCTATGATGTAATTAGAAAGTTGTGAATGAACTAAGGTAAAGTTAAGAGAGTAAAAGTTTAATATAATGAGACCGGAGTGACAGGATTGGTGATACAAAGTGATGGGAACAAGATCTGTCGATAGAGAGGATACTAACCGGAGTCACACAAGAGTTATCAATCATACAGTTTCTAGGTGATAAGTTATTATTAATCAGGTTAATGTACAACAACTAAATCAACTACAACTCACAATTAATAACCAACAGTTAAGATTCACAGAAGGAAAACATATCAATGACCGCCCAGTGTTAAAGATTACTAGTGGTTAACCTTAAATTTGAGCATGCTTATTCGCAACCCTAATTACAATTTAACGTTTATTTACATCCCTAACCACACATGAATTCTATGGTTAACATTATACTAATTACAAGCATTTAAAACTAACCAACTCATCAAATTAAGAATCTACTAAGGCTACAACAACCTACGACAAGCAATCAATATAGTGCAATGATCAGAAACCACGCTAAAGACAACAGGTAATCATAAAACATAAAGTGCGAAAGAAACAGGTTACGGCTGTGAGGTACTTGCCTTGAGTACGCTCGACGGACATGCTGCACGATGGGTCTGAGCTGCGCAATTGCCCAGCTGCTCCCTCAACAGCTGCGTGAGAACCTACAGGGTGGTATGGAAGACAATCAATCAGATATGATGAATTGATAAGGAATGACAAGTGATATATTTGACTGGAAAGGAAATAGCCGTTCGGCCGCACGAACGGTTGTTCGGGTGAGCGAAATGCTGTTCTGCCACGTGAACATGCGTTTGGCCGCGCGAACGGCCATTCGGCCACGTCTACCCCCTGCCACCGGCCGTCGCCGCCGGCGAAGACATGGGTGTGGGCGCCGCCGCCACCGCTGCCGTGTGCCGGCCGGTCGCCGGCTGCCACCGCCATGGCCATGCGAGCACGAGGTCGCGTGCGGCAACAGAAGAGAGAGAGAATTTAGATTGAAACCTGGATTTGGAAAAAAAAAACCACGCACAGGAAGAGAGGAGAGGTTCCCTTTTTAAGGCCATATTTAGATTAGGGTTTATTTTTATTTATTTATTATAATTATCATTATTACTTTTTTGAGTGATACAAGAAGGTTTAGGAGGTGGAGACGACTACGGTGACCCATATGGCGATGTGCATAGTACGTAGTTGCGAGCAGCGGAACAGCGTGCACGGTGGCGTGGCTAGAGCATAGCCATGGTGCGCGTCTTCAGTGATGGCATATCAGTTGTATCAAGTTTGCACCAACCCTATGAATTCCTATTACTAGATTGTCAAAGAATTCATACAATAAACTTTGCTTGTTGTTGTCAAAGAACATGTTTACAACTGTTTTTTTAGTTTTACATGAATGTGTTTATGAATGTACATGCATGTGTTTGAGAATATCGTCCGAAATTCCTCCGATATTTTCAACCGATTTTTGGCTTATTTTTTATTTGAAATTTTCGGCCCAAAAACTACCGATTTTTTTTATAAAAAAAAAATCAGTGCTGCTAGTCCTACCCCTGCGGTAAAAATTCCAAACCGGTCATGAGAACCCTGGAATGAAATGGACACCCGATATCACTTGGCTTTCCTTTTCCTTCATGTTGGTGCCTGATCGGATTTAATTTGATTTGTCCCAGCCCAGGGTGCATGCACGCAGTTAGGGCTGGACGGGAGCTAAGCTAGCTAGCAAAGTCGTCGTCGGAGGACCATCCTTCCTTCGCTGTAATCACGCTTGTACATGTATCAGCAGTCATCGGCGAAAGAATGTAATGGGAAGGATTGTTCAAGTTCTGTCAGAGAAGCCGCGGCCTGTGGAGTCGAGTCGACTCCAGCTCGCTCGGATGCGGCCGGGCCCCGCGGGTGGGTGGCGGCCGGTGGCCTCCGACAAAACCGCGCGGCCCCCCTCAGTCGGCCACGACATCCGATGCTCCGCCTCCTCCTATATACACCCACCTCGCCCCTCTTCCCACCTTCCCAAGTCCCAACCCGCACCACCACCGCTCCACCCTCCTCCTGTCCTGTCCTACACTCACACTAGCTGCACGCCTGCCTCCCCTCCATGGACGCCATCTCGTGCCTGGCCCCGCCGGCGGCGCTCCTCTCGACCGCCGCCTTCACCGACGCCGCCATCGCGCGCGCGCTCCACTTCTCCATGTCTGATTCTTCCGCCGCCGCCGCCGCCTCCACCTCCGCCTCCGCGCCCTCGCCCCTCCTCGCCGACTTCGCCAGCGGCACTGGCGGTGTCGGCTTCGCCTCCGCGCCGCCCATGATCACCTGCGGGTCCGTGCTGGTCGCCGACAGCGCGCGGCCGTGCCCCGCCCCCGGGCGCGCACACCAGAGGCTGGCCCCCGTGGGCGGGCGCGCCGGGAAGCGCCGGTCGCGGGCGTCCAAGCGCGCGCCCACCACCTACATCAGCACCAACCCCGCCAACTTCCGCCATATGGTGCAGCAGATCACCGGCGTCCAGGCCGACGGCATCCTGCCGACGGCGTTCGACGCGTCCGCGCTGCTGGCCGGCGCGTTCGGGAACCCGCTGCTGCCGACCGTGGCGTCCGACGACGCGGCGCTTCATCACTATCACCAGCAGCAGCCGCAGCCGTGCTTCCCGACGCTGGACTCGTGGAGCGTCATGTACGAGAACAGCGAGCTGCTCTGAGCTAATCAAGTCCCGTTCATCCCATGCATTAACCAGGACGTAGAGAGAGTACTTGTGTGTGTTTTTTCCCGGTCCATGCATGTACTCTTAATCTGTTTGATCCTGGCTGCAGGGGAACAAGTGTAGGAGCTAGGGTATATATGCATGTTGCGGTCCGGGCTCTGGAGGAGTAATACGCGTGCTGTACATTGCAGTATGGTGTAGGGATACTGTAGCAATCCAGCCGATGATCCGTACGCTTATGTCGAGTACGCAGCTCGCTCCATTTCAGTTAAATCTGTCTAGTTCTAGAAAAGCATGCAGAGATGAGATGACCTGTCGCGTGCTGATTTATTGGCTCGCGACACTTTTACTCGAGATCAACGA
This sequence comes from Dendrocalamus sinicus, assembly GCA_036346575.1. Lineage (NCBI taxonomy): Eukaryota > Viridiplantae > Streptophyta > Magnoliopsida > Poales > Poaceae > Dendrocalamus > Dendrocalamus sinicus. The sequence goes on from CM070673.1 coordinate 26,930,856, forward strand.
TGCAGTGAAAACAATTTCGGTGAAAAAAAATCATCGGAACGCTCTGAGAAAGAAGAAAATGGAAAAGTTCAGAATACTTGTAGAAAATTTAAAATGGATGAAATTTGTTATGAATTAAGCCTTTTTTCAGGGCAGACTCAGAAAACGAATCTCAACGAATTTCGGATTTCCTGCAAGGACGAACGAATGCAGAGGGAAGAATGGGCACTGCAGTTCACTTGTGCTTCCTGCTCGCGTGCCTTGCTTTTTTCACGGCCCCAACAGGTTGAAACCTGTTTCTACCGTCCCTGTTACACGCGACCACGCGTGCAGAGTAGTTTGGCATCAGCAATTAAGCATTTCAGATTCTTCTCTCGTCTCGACTCTCGACCACAAGCTGTAGCAGATGGTCCCTGCGCCTGCTTTGAATGCGGATCATGGCCTCATGGAGCCCTTGTGTTCGATTCGGCCACCAGAAAGCAATGAGCCCACAAAGAGAAAACCCTTGTTTTTATGGAATTTTTTATGAATAATCTATTTTTATTTAAAATAACAGAAATATACCCTTGAAAATATTTTTTAATAGAAATAAGCTCCCATCGCTGAGCTGTAGGACGACTAGAATCTATCGCCCAACGACCGCGTGACACATAAGTAATCCGCTGATCATTGGACGAATTGATTGCAATCGCCGAACGATCCAACGATTGCTTATAGTCGTCCATACATCAGATCAGTGTAGTTAGGTTGGCCATTTTTGCCGGACCGGACAGCCCATGAGAGGCAAACCGTTTCCTTTCCCGTCCCACGCCACCTCCCCGGGAAAAAAAAAAGGCTGCATTTTTCTCTCGCCTCACCCATGGCGCGCCGCCCGCCGGCGGCGAGTCTGCGCAGCTTCTTGGACGCACACTTCACCTCTCGCGAGGACCTCGCCGCAGCGCCGGCCCTCGCCGAGCTGCTGCGCCGCGAGTGCGCGGAGCTTGAGTCATCCCTCCGCCGCCTCGAGGCGCAGCTCCCATCCGCCTCCATCTCTTGGCTCACGCGCTCCGGTGAGGTGCGGTCGGACCTCCACCGCATCCGGTCTCGAGGTTCTTTTTCCTAAACCCTAGGGTTTTAATCCTGTTCTTTTGCCTGGTTATGGATTCCCACTGCTCACTGTTGCGATTCTGCTCGGGTTTGAACGGATTTCCTCGTTGGTAGGCGGAGGCATTGTTGCCAAGGATGAGGGGGAGGAGGTGGTGCGGAGTGTGGAGCTGCCGGCGCTCGTGCGGGAGATCCAACGGATCGACGCCATTCGACTCTATGCGGGTGAGCGTTTGTTCGTTTCTTTGTGCTTTCCAAACTTGAAAGTTGCAATCTTGAACTAGTTGTATTTTGCAAAAATGATTTGGATGGTTGGATGTTTAGATTTTAGAAAATGTTACCTATTGGAATGCTCCTGGAATGTGAGTGCCTTTACCCACCAAATTAGTTCTGAACTTGGTGGTATATCAGCCAATTATGCTTGATTGTATCACATGGGGGAGATTTGAATAGTTGCTCAATACAAGATGGAGCTTTCAATATGGTTTGCTGACACTTCATTACTTCTATCTAAAACCAACTGTCCAGTTCGAATAGTCTGGCAATCCAGTTGGCAACTTGGCATATCCACCAACTAGTACCATCATTGAGATTTTCCTGAATAAATGTCTTCCACAGAATGTAAAACCGGCTGTACCAGTTGATAGTTTAACTGTTTAAATTTTGTAGTTTGGTATGATTACATCCCTGCAATCTGTATGACAACAAGCCATTTGCCCCTCTTTGCTGTGAGAAAGGTTTTTTTTGTTGCTGTAAATTGTACTATATTTATATCTCTTTCATGATATCGCAGTATGATGTAGGAATTGATAGAGCTCTCTGTAACTTTGCTATGCTGACATTCCAGAAGCTGCTCTACAGTTGGAAGCTTTGGTTGGTAACCTGGAAGATGCAACATTTTCCATCGTTAGACGGGCCTCAAAGTTGAACCTGTCATCAGCACTTCGACGAGCATCAAATGTGAGAACCTTTTGTCTTTCCTCTTCTTCCTTCGTTATTTTAGATGCAGCTATCAATAGGTCGTGCTGATATAGGTCTCTCAGCAGTAAGTTTACATTAAGTGTTAAGCCCCCAATGTAGGTAATGGAATGGAAGCAAGAAAAGTTGCTCCAGGCTGTTGATGCTGTGAGAGATATTGAGCGAGAATTGGTAAGGATCAGCACCAGTAGACCACAGTGGACCAATCTTGTCATGGCTGTTGATTCTAGAGTGGACAAAACTCTAGCCATTTTGAGGCCTCAAGCACTCACAGATTATCGAGCTCTACTTGCAGCACTGGGCTGGCCACCTTCCTTGTCTTCACAAGACACGGAGAAGGATAAGTACTCCCAAATTCCAAACCCCCTTGTCTTGATGAATGAGGCAAATAAAGAGAAGTATTCTCAAAGGTTTCTAGCACTGTGTGCTCTGCAACATGTGCAAGCCAACCGTGAAGTGCGTCAATGTCAAACGCCAGCAGCAACTCCTAGCCTGTCAGATTCAAAGTACTTTGATAAAACCGCATGCCTAAACAATGGACTTTGGGCAATTGATGAATTGGTTCACCCTATTGCTTCGAGGATGGAATATCATTTTTCTAAATGGTCTGAACAGCCAGAGTTCATTTTTGCCCTTGTTTACAAGATATCGAAGGATTTCATGGATGGAGTGGATGATATATTGCAGCCTTTGATTGATCAAGCAAGACTTGTGGGCTTAAGTGCCAAAGAATCTTGGGTAACTGGAATGATGAAAATGCTTTTAGGATGCCTTGAGAGGCAAATTTTCCCAGCCCTTGTCATGTCCTATCATACTACTGATGACAAACTTGAAGTACATTCCTCTTGGATGCATTTGAATGACCTGATGATTACTTTTGATAAAAGAATGCAGCTCCTTGCAGATTCGGGAATCCAGAAAATTGCATCAATTTCTGAAGGACTCTGTAGGTCCTTATCTGTCTTTTCAATATACACTGAACATTCTGATTGGCTTCAGATATGGGCTGATGTAGAGCTTAGTTCTGCACAGCATAAGCTCAAATCTGAAATGGAGGATGAGACAAATTGGTTATGTAGTATTGGTCATCATGATGAGCTTGATCACCAGGAAAACACTATTAAATTTCTTCTATCTACAAGAGAAGATTACAAAGCTCCACCAGTTTCTGAATTTGTTGTCAAAACTGCGTTGACGATGATTGAAAGAGGCCATGCTCTGCCAAATAAGGGGATGAAGATTCAGTATACCAGATCCACTTCAGTCCAGTTCTTGAACGACTTCTTTCTTGTCTTGGGCGAACGATTGGAAGCGTTGCAATTGTCAAATACAACTTTAGAAGATGAATCTTTGTTGAAAGCTTCCTGTGCAATTAACGGTGCTCGATATTGTGAGTATGTTCTTCGGGAATGGGATGAGGATGCCACCTTCTTGGAGATGGGCACCCATGGGAATCACGTCAATGAAAATCAAGAACAAACTCACAAGCACAGTGCCCAGCATCAATGTTCGTTCTTTAGAGATGAAATTGCCTTTTTGGTTAAATTAGGGACCAATTATCTGGAACAGATCATGTCTTCCATTCTGCTTGAGTTTGAAGATCTATCTTGGGACTATGTCCAAAACATTGGATCATCAAATGAACAAACCCACTCAGATGATCAGGTCTTGGATGAAGAAAGTCTAGGAGTATCTTCTGGATTTGTTGTCAGTCTAGATGTTCTGAGAGAGCGAACCACGGAACTGAAGCTATATCTTAATTCAAAGGATTTCCTTGATCTGTGGAGGAGTATAGCAGAAGGTCTCGACTACTTCATCTACAGCAGCATACGGTGGGGTGAAGTGGAATTCTCTGACCCAGGAGTCATCCAGCTAAGAGTTGATACAAGAGCCCTTCTCCTCATCTTTAGGCCCTTGTGTTCAAGACCCGAAGCCTTTTTCCCATTTATAAGTGATTCACTGAGGCTGTTAACCATGAGAAAGACAGATGCACAATACTTGCTTGAAGTGCTTAAGAATGGCAAGGAGAATGATATTTTTCTGAGGCAACAAGGATTGCACCATGTAAATGCTAGCCAAGCTGTGAAAGTCTTAAGAAGCAAGAAGTCTGGTAGATAATCTTGTCAGTATGAAGCGCTGTTGAAAATGATCAGAAGCTGACTTTGCCATGCTAATGCAGACTGCTGTATATTGCCGTGATGATAGTGCTGCTGTTGGTCTGCCTTTCTTGCTTCCAGGAAGCATAATGTTAAAACTTTTTCTGAAACAAGATGTGAACTAACTTCAGCACTTGGTGACTGAATTCCAAGTCGCTGCAAGAAAGAGTGCACTAAGGAGACTGCACCCATGGTCGCCGTGCAATCGGCACGTACAGTACGGCACGCAACAGCGTGCATTTCCAGATTGACAAGACTAACCAGGTGCAGCTTGCTTCCTGGAATTTTTCAGGAGATTTCGTGATGCTCGCATTCAAACAAAAATTTGCTATGTAGTACTAGTACCAAACTGTGCCCCCGTCCACAAAATGGAGACGGCTGCTCAGAGTCTACCCTCAGTTTATCCTTCTTTGACCGACTGCATCGTATTCCATCCAGGCACGCCATCCTTCACGCAAGCAGATGCTGCAACTAGCCAAATCCTTTGATTAACCTAAAGTCACTTTCTTGCAGAATGATTCTGTTGAATCATGCATTAATTATTCCATAACAAAGCTTTTATTGAGCCTTGCTTTACAAAGTCGATTTCTCCAAATGAATAAAATTTGTTCTCAGAATTTCCCAGAAGACCAAATCAAAATGAGAACTCTCTTTTTTTCCTTTTTTTTTTTTTTGCTGAATTCATCTCGCAACAGGCTTACTGTTGCCTGAGGATTTGGTGTCCGGACCAATTCTAGTATTCAAATGCTTGCGTCTGCTTGTTAGAATTTCTCACAGAGAAAATTAAGGCCAGGAGCATATCAAATCCATCAGTGCATGCATCGCCCTTGACTTTTACCCGGTCGATCTGTGAGCTTTATAAGCAAGGAAGCCATCCATGATCTCCAAATGCCAGTTATTTGAAGCAGGCAGTACACGAATGCGCTGCTGCTGTGCAAGTCAAATCCGTCTCATGGAGAGTGCACAGCAGTAGCACAGCACATCGCAGAACCGCATGCCTGAGGCCGCCGTTTGACTAGCACTGGCATCGTGGCACAGCCGGAAGCTAACCTCGTTACGAGCTAACCCGTCCGGTGAATACGCCGGCGAGTGAAATGCACCGAGTCCTACAGATTTGCTGTTGCTGCTGCTGCTATTACCACTACAGGTACCGTTTGAATCGAATGAACTGACGAAGTCAAGATGAACACGCTAAATAACATCTCCAAAATGGGTAGGACAACCGAAGGCAATTGAATCGATAATCGGTATACTTGAGCGTAGGCAGGCCCAATGCTATCCAATCAATGTAGTCGGCAGAACAAAGAAGACATGAATGAGAGATAACAAAAAATAAAATCTAAGTACCGAGAGGAAAATAGAGCTCGAATCCATAGCATTCTCCACGCACCTACCATTCATTTTTCTCCTCTTCCTGTTCTATATTTACCCCACTTCTAATATCTCGAGTTGAGACATTCCTTTGCTCGTCACGCTTTTCCTTCGCTGCTCTCTCTTGGATTTTTCGTTGATTCCTCTTCTCCAACCCCCCGCAATCCATAGTTGAATAATAAATATTGACCTTATCTTTCAACAAATAAATATTCATTTTCGTTTTGAAGGTGGAAAGAAACCTGCTTTCCTTATGGGCTTCAACCCGGACTTTGACCATGTCTCCCGAGCAATTTTAGTAGCTATGGCGCAGGACGATATATATATTGAGGTTGGAATGGGATCGGATGTTTTCACGTCTCACCGTAGTGCCCGGTTTGTCTTGATTGGTGATTGATAAAGCACCGGACTTTGATTTGGAATAGCCAACGAAAGATATGCAGGTTTGGGAAGAACCTTTCATGTCTTGACTTCAGATAAGGAAGAAACAAAAAAAATGCAGCCTCAAGTAGTGTAGCCTGTAGGTGAGCGATTGGTCAATCGGTTGACCTCACCTCAGGATATGGAGTGGCTGTGCATTCTCTACGCCGAGACATCACTCGATCATTGCACTTCATCCGTAGACGTTACACAACTGTACTGCACCATCTCCATCTTCTGTCTCTACTCCCTATGCTCTTCTCTTTGAGATTGTACTTTCAAAGGTTTGATGCATGTCATGAAAACCGGCACGCCGCATGCTCCAAGGCAGAATGGAGTGGAATTGCCAGCTACCGAAGATCCGAGTAGGAGTGTGTCTATCTCAGTCCTAAAAGTGTCGAAAGCACAAGTTTCCACCCATGGAGCCAAAGCCGCTTTTGACATTATTTAACACTGTATTTATAGAAATAATAGTATGCAGAGTGTATGAATAAAAATGACATTTCTGCCGTCCAGTGCGCAAGCAGAAGTGCCTACGAGGCGACACGCAACACTACCGTCGGGCGGCGCCGCGCCGCCCCCTCACCAAACGGTAGGTAGCCTGCCCTAATTATTTTTTCATTTAGTGTTTGTATAAAACTTTTAAATATATCAAATGACCTAAAAAAGTTATGAAAATTTTTGTACAGCCCCTGACACAACGTACTTCATAGTGTAATTTTTTTGGGTAATTTCATCAATTGCGAATGTTGCTAAAAAATTCATACAATTTTGATATTTTTATGAGTTTTTTATATATAACAAACGAGCTCCAAAAATTACGAAATTTTATATGAAACCTCCCGATACAGTAATAGTTATTGTGTAATTTTTTATGAATTTTATGTGGTCCGAATTTACCACGTTTATTTAGGTTAATTTTATCATAATTATCAGCTGTTGCTGCTATCGTTTCATGTTATTTAGACCTCTTTTGAAGAGGGTGACCTCTGTCCTTCTTACATATGTCGATCCGTTACTGCTATCTTTTCTTTTGCACTGTGTCGTCCCACCTAGCGTGTTCCCTCGTCTTCACATTGATCAGTGTTGCTATGCCGTCCCCCCTCGCAGAATTCATCTCCATCCATGTAGACACTTTGATAACAAGATTCTCAAGGAACCCGGTTTTGCTTGATTTTGGCCCTTTAGTCTATCTCTTGATTCGAAGGTTTTTGGCTAGGATTCTTCAGTGTTCTAGCTTGTTGTGACATGTAGGAATACAACTAGAGCCATCTTGGCCATAATCTACTCACGAGTAAGTTGTATTCACCGTTTGGAGTTTTGGCTCAATTTTAGTGCAACTTTCTAACAAATTGAAAAAGGTCATAACATTGACCATGATTTTCATCATCGTTTGTCAGAATAGGTTCTTGATATCTTAAAGTAGATCGCTACAAAGTTTCATATCATTTGAATTTACGGATCAACAGTTCTCTTGATTTTTGTTTTTGAAATCGGATTAAAAATAATATTTATTTGCCTGATTTTACTGTAGCAGTGATCAGACCGCCCTTAAACTAGCGATCGGACTGCCCGGGCCGGTCCAACCGCCTTTTGGAGGCCAGTTAGACCACCGGGAAGGGTTAGGTTCTAAGTTTTGTTGTCCTAAACCAGTTGGTTTGATTTTTAGCTAAAGATTCTATGTTCTACACATTTGTAGGTGTCTAAGAATAGAATCTTGAATACTTAGGGAAAAATTTTGAGGTAGCACCATTCACCCCCTCTGTTGCTATCTTTGGTCTTTCACAAATGATACTCTTAAAGAGCTTAAAAGGTACTTTATGAGTGCCTTGCCCTTATGTCTGTCCACAGCACCACAAGCAAAAACAACCGCTAATTAGAGCAACTCCAGCAGTAGCTCTCAAAACAGGGCCCCTACTTTTCATTTGAGGGCTCCCCCTACTTTTGAGGGCCCTGTTTTCTGGGCTGCACTCCAGCAGGAGCCCTCAAAACAGGGCCCCTACTTCTCAATTCCCTCTATTTCCTCACACACTATATGCATATGTATGAGACAAAAGCACAATACACAATAAAATATTTATAATTTCACAATGAGGGACAATATTTAAATATATGAATTCAAATACGAATATTCAAATTTAAATTCAAATTTATTCCGAATTTAAATTGAAAGCACAAAGTTCATCACATAACATTCAAATTTGTTCCGAATTCAAATATGAATTCAAATACGAATATTCAAATTTAAATTCAAATTTATTCCGAATTTAAATTGAAAGCACAAATATGAATTCAAATACGAATATTCAAATTTAAATTCAAATTTGTTTCGAATTTAAATTGAAAGCACAAAGTTCATCACATAACATTCAAATTTAAATTCAAATTTGTTCCAAATTTAAATTGAAAGTACAAAGTTCATCACATAACATTCAAATTTAAATTCAAATTTGTTCCGAATTCAAATATGAATTCAAATACGAATATTCAAATTTAAATTCAAATTTGTTCCGAATTTAAATTGCACAAAGTTCATCACATAACATTCAAATTTAAATTCAAATTTGTTCCGAATTCAAATACGAATTCAAATACGAATATTCAAATTTAAATTCAAATCTGTTCCGAATTTAAATTGAAAGCACAAATGTTCCACAAAAAACGAGGAAAGTGAAAAAGAGAGCTAGGAGTAGGGGCCCTAGGAATGAGGGCTTGGAGACCTCATTTGAGAGGCCTCCTATTTTTGAGAGCCAAGTAGGGGCCCTGCTGGAGTTCAGTTTTTTGCTCTGGCTCTCAAATATGAGGTTTGAGGGCTCAAGTAGGGGCCCTGCTGGAGTTGCTCTTAGGAAACTAGAGATGGCAACGGGTAAATACCCATCGGGTATAGTCAAACCATACCCGTACCCGATACCCGCACCGCACTCCGCTATAATACCCGCATTCGCACACAGGTATAGAAACTTACCCATACCGCACTCGCGGGTATTTATACCCGACGGGTAACCCATACCCGAATTGATAAGGGTATATACGGGGCACATGTATATACGAGTGCGGGTATTTCCATCGGCTTCGTTTCGAATATATATATACGGGCCACAGGTATATGTACTGTTGCTATATCTAATATACACCCTACGGTATATTTTACTCATGGGTATGCGGTGCTGGTAGTATACACCGCACGCACCCGCATACCCGATGGGTAGAGATTTTTGCCCATTAGCATACCCGCGGGTGAAGATATCTTTCCATACCCGCCTCCTTATCGGGTAAAACCCATCGGGTACTCGGGTTTCGGGTACCCATTGCCATCTCTATAGGAAACCTTCTTTTGGTCTCGCTAAACGGCCCATGTTAATGCCCAATGCTGAGATGGCCCGCTCTGTGCGGCCCATATTCTTGGACCGAAAACGCGGCCTTTTTTAGGCCCGACCTGCCAATGCTCACTCTTCTTTTCTTATTTTTTGAGATAATTCTCGCTATAAGGTAATGAGAGTTTCCGTGGATTCATCAAGGAAAATGGCAGAACCTGGTTGTTGGTAGTGCAAGAATGGAGAAGTAAGCTTCAAACAGAATTCTGACGTCTCTGTCCGTTCTTATCTTCGTGTCTCCTCTTCTTGGCTCTGCTTCCACTCATGCAACTACTTACGCACAAATTGCTGCCTCGTCTTCTTCATCTTGTCCCGCTAGTTACTTAACATAGTACGTTTCTGCATTGAGTTGCTCTCTGATCTAGGCTGCGACTTCACTGAGCGAGCGCAATGGCCGTGCAGAGAGCGTATGCTGGTGGTTCTTGGCTCCACGCATTGGTTCTAGGGTGCGCCTTGTGTTGGACATCCTCCGTTGGGTTTGGGGCTGGTCAAACCGGGCAGTTGAGCTTGGATGCCTCACCACAGAATGTAAGAAAGATCCCTGACAAGATGTTCGGTATCTTTTTCGAGGTGAGACTGAGACTAGAGATAAAAATCTGTAAACGATGCATTGTTACTTAAAGTGCTTGTTAAAGTGCGACCGTACCGAAGTTAAACTATGCATTAAGGTACTAAAGTTGGACTTTATTGTTGCTTTTGTTCTAATAAGTACTATACACTAAAGGTAAACTTTACAAAAAGCATATCTCCTAGCCATTCAGTAAGGCCATTTTGTTCTGTCACTATTTGCAGTATGCAGCTATATTGGTTAACTGAATCTGAAAGGATTACGGATGCAGCTATATTGCACTTTGTCACAGTTCATATGGTGCACATAAAAAATTGGAACCTTTGAATAAATATTTCGATTTTGCTGCAGAGAGGATTATGTGGAGAATAGTCAGTAATTTGAATAAAAAAACTGTGGTTCTACTTGTAGGAGATCAACCATGCTGGGGCTGGTGGGTTGTGGGCAGAGCTTGTAAGCAACAAAGGTAAGGAAAAGCATATCTCAGTTACTCGAGATGATAGAGGCTATTGTAGTTGCACACTTGTACCTTACAAAGCTGTGCAAAGTTCAGGATAGGTATTAAGGAGTTCCCTTTTTGTTGACAAAGTTGCCCATTCCTCCACTTCCCTTTTTGTTCGCTGAATGTGTGTAATCTCTGACAAAATTACTTCCAGGTTTTGAGGCCGGTGGGCCTAATACACCTTCAAATATCGACCCATGGTTGGTAATTGGGAGTGAAACAAGTATCATTGTGGGAACTGATCGAACATCCTGTTTTGAACGTAACCCGGTTGCACTTCGAATGGAGATTCTTTGTGATTCTAAAGGAACTAATGTCTCTGCCCATCGGGAGGTGTTGGGGTCTATAATCCTGGTTACTGGGGCATGGTATGATTTTTTTTCTTATTTATTTATTTATCTGCCCATCTACAATCTGCTGAATTATTTTATAACAAATACGGCACATTGGAGCTCCAATCTTGCGGAGCTTATGTGACAGTTTAAATTTAGTCTGAAATGTATCAATCCTATGAAACGTCATGTAACTGTTTTCTACTTTGTCATGTATTGCTTTCTGTTTTCCAGACCATTGAAAGAGGGAAGGTTTATAAGGTGAGCCTGCATATTAGGTCCTCAGACGCAGTGTCCTTGACCGTTTCATTGACAAGCTCTGATGGTCTACAAAAACTCTCTGCTCATACCATCACGTAATGTCATCTTTCTACCAAGGATGCTTACATATTCGTGTAATAATGACATGCATTTCCATGGTGCTTTCAGAGCTAGCAAGAAAGCATTTGCGAAATGAACAAAGATAGAATTTCATTTGAAATCCAGCCAAAATAACACCAATTCAAGGCTTCAACTTACAACCAGTAAAAGTGGGGTAATTTGGCTTGATCAAGTGTCAGTTATGCCTTTGGGCACCTACATGGTATACTTTGTTTCCGCTTCATGCTTTATCTTATATTTTATTTTGGTGGAGATTGTTAAGGAGATAGAGTTGTATTAAGCACTATATGTACACCCTCTATGATTTCAGTTGCCACCTCTATGCAAACTATTTAAATTCTAAGAGTATCCTATCAGTCATTAGATATGCCATATTCTATAAGGCAAATTGCTAGTGTAACCTTTTGTGTAGGGCAATTATGATAACAGAGCGGGTGAATGGTTTCTTCAAATTTTCCCTCAAGTATTCTCATAATCTTTACTCTAATAGTTATGAGAAGTTATGAAGATTAAGAAATAAAAAATCCAAAAATTCTCAGAGCTATTAAAATTTCCAGCCCGTGAATAGTGATTTCGACACTATTTTAAATATGAAAACCATATAACTTTTAATCTATTGATCCAAAAGACTTGAAATTTGAACCAAAGTTAGTTCATGACCTTAGCAACCTATCCCAATCAGAAAACCTAGAAGTACTTGGGAGAATTAGGATATTTTGGTTCGTGAAGATCTGCTGCACTAAAACCAATCCAAAACCTAAAATTGAGCTAACTTTCAAACCAAAACTCTAAATTAATTGAAATTTAGTATGCACCTTCTCTAAGATATCAAGACTATATTTCAATCAATGATTAAGAAAATTATAGCCAAAGTTCTGACCTTTTTCCATTTTAAGACAGATTGCACCAAAAACATATCAAAAATCTAAAACGGTTAATATGACTTGCTCGTAGGTAGATGATGGTCAAGATAGCTCTAGATGTATTTTCATATACCACAATAAGTTAGGATATCAAAGAAATCAAGACAAAACCCCTCAGATCAAGAAATCACATGAATGATAAAAAAACATGCAAAAACCGAGTTTCTTAATTAACTTGCTATCAAAGTGCCAAGATTGGTGGAGATTGATTTCGTGAGATTGTCTCCATCTCTTATATATCCTTGGTACAGCAAAATCAAGAAGAGAGAAGAGAAGATATCAAAACCAACCAAATTAATAGCAGATGAATCAAAATAAAAGATAGTCATGAAGATGATCAAAGATTGATTATTGCCACTTGAAGAGGTAAGTTTTACATCCACTTCACCTTGGAGGATAAAGAGCACACCACGAGCACTCAACTTTTCTCAAACCCTAACACAAGAGAGCATAAGAAAGGTGGGTCAGATAGTTAACCACAAGTCTCCATCCCAACCCCTTTGAATAGATAGGTTAACTATCCACATCTAACCCTTAGTAGATACTATCCACTTAATACAACGGAGAAAAAACCCCGATAATCCCACACACACACGGGTTTTAACTCACTACACTTATGCGCGCTGTTCAAAGCACATAAGCCCGAATCTGCTAAGTCCTATTTTGATCCATCTTGATCATACCAGCTTTTCCATGACTTAAACCACCTTCCCAAGCGCCGCTCATGGGTCGCAGTTTTCTTTCAAAACCGTTTCTAGTATTTTGATCAAACTACAAAAATACCCTTACTTGACCTGGTTATCTCCATTCATTGCAAGCAATCGCCATACTTACCATATGTAGGTACGTCACTAGCTTACCACATGTCAACAAGTCTTTCCTGTTTCGGTTCCACCGGATCACACCTCACTTGGACCAACCAAACCACATAGTGCAAACCCACCGTTCGAACTCATCTTCAATATTTTCTGCCTTTCTCGTGCTATACTTGAGCTCACCATCTCACGTGGCATTCTCGATCGTTTTGGGCCTCGGTTCCTCCATGAGCGTAGTCCCAATCCTCGCTGTTGACTATGGCTGGCTCCAAGCAACCTTGCACATACAAAGACAAAGAAATTATTTTTGAATATAAGTTTTTCATAACTTGACCCACATTAGCAATGACATGTCTCATGCATCCTATAACACTGAACTAGGTCACCAAATCATCTTATAACTCAAAATTTCCAAAATTATCCATTTCTACAAGTTGTCAAGATAAATATGCAAATTTGCATTCCTCCAAAATGGTAATGGCTCATCACAACAAAACCATGGACCTTTTCATTTTGTCTGTTGCTAGTGAAGCACGTAGGTGTCAAGGTCCATACGTAACGCACGATTGCTCTGTACCAGTTTTAGATGGTAAAATGGTAAGTACCGGGCGGCCCGGGTACCAGAACGGTAGCGATAAGTTTGGCAAGTCACATGGGATATGGGGCTGCACGGGTGTGCCTGCCTGCTGAGTTGCAACTCCAAAATCCAAATGCGGCTGAGCGTACGTACGTGTTCTCGTCCACATCTCAAAGACTAGCACGCACGTGGTGCACCTAGGCACGCGCGGCGCGTACGTATATCCCCAGGGTAGAGCCTTTGGCTAGTCGGGCATATTCTTTTTAGCTTTAGCTTATGACTTTTGGCTGTGGTTTATGGCTTTTGAGTTGTTCATAAGAGACAGCATAGAGTAACAAACTCGTGTACGGTTTTAGCCGATATAAATAAAGTTGTTACAGTGTCTACTACAATTAACTTGAGACTCCGTCTTGAAAAGACACTCCATTTGAAAGTTGGTTACTGTAGAAAAGCCGAAAAACAGCTTTTAGAAGCTGAAAAGAATATGCCCGACTTATAGCTTGTGGTTTATGCTACAGTAACTAGTTTTTAAATGGTATACCTTTTAAGATGGGGCTTATAAATCGATCGTAGTAGACACTATATAAAATTTATCTATATTAGATAAAATCACACACAAGTCTCCTCCATGCTCTATCTTGTGAACAGTCAAGATCTAAAAATTTGAGCCAAAAGGCGTAAGGTTCTTTCTTTTTTTTTTCGGTGGAATGGAATGCTGACGCTGCCTGTGTCGTGCAGCGGCACCTCTTCCTGTCTGGACTACTCTCTGCATACATAATTGAAGAAGGAATGACCTGGGCAGCGCTAGCTGGAGAAGACTCCGTTACTAGTATTTTCGATTAGCTGTGCGACGGACTGCATAGTACATAATTGATCCCCATTTTCGTCGCCCAAAGGCTCACTTGATGCATGGTTAACCAACGTTAAAATTTTCTCGTGGTTTACTTTCGATTCCAGGCATGGATCCATCCAGCTTTATGAATTACGTACCTTTTGTGAATTGTATTTGTAATCCAGCTACCGGTAAGTTTCCTAGCATACGATACGAGTGAGTCTCACTGCTGCTTTGATTTGTTCTTCTTTTTTTACTGCCTACGCATCACGTACTGACGTACGTAGTTGCAACAAAATTTCCTAGAGACCTATCGTGCAATTCAGACGCGTGAGAACAGCGCAAGAGTTAATTAATACTATGCAGCAGCAGGACAACGACCATTAAGACTTGATGACATGCATACATATATAGGCTGGCTGATCGGCGATCGCGGACAAATTTTGTTTTCGTCTCCAATGCGCACGCTGACTTGTCGCAACGAACCGTTGAAATACGTATCGTGATTCGATGAACGAGGCTACCACTTCTAGAGCTTCTCGATTGTAGGAGAAAGCTCTCTCCTCTTCTCTTGTATTTCTGGTGGGAACAGAGGGATGCATGCAGGCCATTGGCGTGAATCATGCAAGCAAATTAAGCTTCAGCATCAATATGACGCGCACTGCTCATAAAAGATGTGTTAATTCCACAAACATGTTCACCGGCATTTGTTAGTTTTTTCAGTCTCCAATAAACATGCCTTGAACACCTCCACATGTACAGTTGCACTCTCAGGTCTCAGCGCCTGACCAGCCGAGAAAATCATAACCAAGAACCCGGCCGATTGGATCTAGCTAGCTAACGCGCGATCGAACCGCTAAATAATGGCAATGCTTCATCGTTCATTTTTAAAGTCTCTGCATGTTAATCAGGACCATAACTGAAATAAAAAAAAGAAAGTCATAGGTCACAAACGATCGAAAACACAACACAACGTGGGTCTCGTCTAGCTATATATCTCATTTCTTTCCTTCTTTCTTTCTTTCTTTCTTTCTTTCTTTCTTTTGTTTCAAGCCAAGCTCGAATTAATCGAAGCCCGGCCGGCCCGGCCTTGGCGCTCACCAAAGAAGCCAATACGGGCCGGAAGATATAATTGCACCACCGAATCATCCGTACATTGTTCATATTGTACATGATGCTGTTTGTAATTGGCCGGAGACTTTATAATTTGATTTTTATGGTTTTGGTCATGTTCATATCGTAACTATTAAATTCTTTAATATATCGCGGTAGGAGACTCGTGTACTGTTTTTCTTAAAAAATTTGTATGCACATTCTGCGTAGATGCAACTATGCAAGGGAAGTCAGTGAGGGTTGTTTGTCTGTCGCCACATGCCTGCCTTAAAAATGGAAGAGATCAGAAGAAGAGCATGCAAGCAATGGTGATGGGACGAAACCATTATAGCCTGTTGTTTCTTCTCTCTTCTGTCTTCTTGTTGTAAAGCCTCTTTTCTCCTGTGTCTCCAGCTGACCACACACCGCTTCTCTTCTCTCTCTCCCCTGGCTTCACCCGACTCCTCCCTTGTTCGGTTGTTCCTCCTCGTGACTCCTCTCCTCCCGTTCTCTCCTTCTTTCTCTCTCTTGGGGCACTCCAATGCTCATGTCGTGATCACCGCTCTTCTTGAAAGGTACGCTTCTTCAGCATTCCAGTTTGCCTCCAACTCTCATTATTCTCTTGTCTGTCTGCGCGCGAGATTGCAGCAGGCGTGTCTAGCGTTAGTTAGCATCTTGGGGGAAATTTCTGTATCTCTCTGTCTGAATACCAGGAAATCGTTTCGGGAGGGGAATGCTCCTTCTCCTTAGCATTTCAGGGAAGGGAATTTCATTTCATAGAGAAAACGATAATTTCCAAGCTGGCCTGCATGTGCAGCAGTGTTTCAGCATTTTGTTTCATTCCGTTTGCAAAAAAGCTGGAAGCTTTCCAGGTTGGGAAATGGGTGCTCCGTACTCGTGGCCTCGTGGGCTCGTGCCATCTCCCCTCGTTTGATCTTGGCCTTTCTCTGACATTATTCATTTTGCCCCCATTTCCTAGTGTTGCTGCAGAAGCGTGAAAGATCATTGCTAAAAATTTTTAGCTCTGGTTGTTTTTTTACTAGTTCTGACATTAAAGTTTGTAAATTTGACCTAAGGCTGATATCTGGAAATACCTGAAATGATAAAAGACTGAATATTTGTCTGAAATGTCAGGGGTCGGAATGAATGGCTTGTTTGATACATCACGACTCTGGGTGTTATCATGGAAGAACTTAATTGCGACATCTAATTGATAAAATTTCTTCCTAATACATATTGTCTGCATCACGACTCTGAATGCCTTCCAGTTTTGGTTTCTTGTTTGGCTGGCAAAGGGGCCCTTGATGTTTACCTTTTAGTGGTAACTTCTGAGGTTCTCCGCTTTAATTTTTAAGGTTTCTGCAGTTTCTTGGGAATTCTAGTGAATAAAGCTTGCGCCGTGCAGATTAGTATATATCTGTTTAGTTCCTGTTCATGCATCTGCTATGATTCAGTAAATTTTTTTAGGCAATGGATTATCGCCACCTCTCTCCTTTGCCTCCAAACTTTTCTGTAGACTCAACAGCATGAGATGTGTGAAGTGTTATAGTCGTGTCTGCAATGATTTCAGAGATATATCTACCCTTCTCCTCCACTATTGTTCCATGCCTCTGAGTGCTGAATTGTAAGTTTTATGATAAAAAAAACTTCCATATTCCTGTCTGACTCAATATTCATTGTTCAGTACCAGGTCTTTGAAGACTAGCTTGAAGGCACTTAGGAAAGACTGTCTTGCAAGATGTATAAGGCTAAGAGGGCTGCTTCACTGAAAGTGAAGCGCCGTGTTGGGAAGTATGAGCTCGGACGCACAATTGGGGAAGGAACCTTCGCAAAGGTCCGGCTTGCAAAGAACATGGAGACTGGCGATCATGTTGCTATCAAGATCCTTGACAAGGCGAAGGTTCAGAAGCACAGATTGGTCGAACAGGTCATTATTGGATAAGTACCTTACAAGATTTTGTGCTATTTCCTAGATTTTTACAACAAAGGAAAAGTTTCTTAGTAGCTCATAGTAGGCGCTTCATTTTATAGAAATGAATTTTAGTGGCAAAAAGTTCATAGCTCCATTGCTTTCAGTAACTGCCAAAAAAACCTGCACTAACGATATTGGGTTTCACGCTAAATAGTCAATAGAGGCTAGCATAGTAGTATATGCTCTACCTTAGTGTTGATGCCACTCTGAACTCTGTGGCAGATTAGGCGGGAAATTTGTACGATGAAGTTAATACAGCACCCCAATGTTGTTCGCCTGTATGAGGTAAAGTCCAACCTTGACATACACAAATATTTTTATCGCCTGCATTAGAAATATGTACATCCAAGTCTACAGTTTCTAACTATTTGGATTATTTTTGCCTTCTTTATAACAGGTGATGGGAAGTAAAGCAAGGATTTTCATTGTTCTGGAATATGCTATGGGCGGGGAGCTTCATGATATTATTGTTAGTACTATTGCATCATTGATTCCTCTTATTTGATCCTATTCCTTGTCATGGACATTTACCAGTATACCAATTGCTTGAAATCTCCTTGCTCTACATTACATTCTAGCTGCTTTTGTACGTCAGTTTTAGTGATTTCTACCAACTTCATAATCAGGCCACACATGGAAGGTTGAAGGATGATGAAGCACGCAGATACTTTCAGCAATTGATCAATGCTGTAGATTATTGCCATAGTAGGGGTGTGTACCACAGAGACTTGAAGGTAAAGTGTTAACCCCTTGGTTCTGGTTTATGTATCATCAATAATTATTATCAAGAAACAGTCACAATTTGACAAATTGATGTTTTATGTATTCCAGTTAGAGAATTTGTTGCTTGATACTGCTGGGAATCTCAAAGTCTCAGACTTCGGCTTAAGTGCTATATCTGAGCAAGTGAAGGTAATATACTACTATCACATAACAATCTGAAAATTTACAGAAGTTATTGCACTTTCGTTGTTTTTATGTCAACTTCATTTCACTTTTTGTATCGCAATCTTCAACTAATTCAACCCTAACAGGCTGACGGATTACTGCATACTACATGTGGGACACCAAACTATGTTGCTCCTGAGGTAATGTTTGCTTGACCTGCTGCCTTTCATTTGTTTTAAACAGAAAGGAGTAAGCCTATAATAAATTGCTATCCAATATGTAGGTTATTGAAGATAAGGGCTATGATGGTGCACTTGCAGACCTTTGGTCTTGTGGGGTAATTCTTTTTGTGCTGCTTGCAGGATATTTGCCTTTTGAGGATGAAAATATCGTAGCCCTTTATAAAAAGGTAATATAGAAGGTATAATAAAAAAACTTAAATACCAATATTACAGGTTACAGATTTTTTTTTTATTTACTCTCTTTCCGTTGACAGATCTCTGAAGCTCAGTTTACTTGTCCCTCTTGGTTTTCTGATGGAGCTAAGAGGCTGATTGCCAGAATTCTGGATCCTAACCCTTCTAGTGTAAGTATTTGTGACTTCTTAGCATTCCATTTCTGAAATCTAAAATTAGTTAGCCAAAATGCCAACAAAACTGTTCTCACGGAGCACAAGCGATAGTTTCAAGTTTCTGAAAATTTTTTTGGGATGTTTGACTACATTACTTGTGGAGTCCCTTCTTACGTGGTTCTCCATTGTTGCTGACCAGCGGATAACTGTTCCTCAAGTACTACAAGATCCATGGTTCAAAAAGGGCTACAAGCCACCTGTTTTTGATGAGAAATATCTAACTAGTGTGGATGATGTTGATGCTGCTTTTGGAGACTCAGAAGTGAGTTAATCAATCATCTTATCACTAGAAAAACTACTGCTGTTTTGTGGTTTAAATAGGATTATTAATAGATGGTCTAATACATTTGCCAGGAAAAACATGTGAAAGAAGAGATGGAAAGGCAGCCAGCCTCGATGAATGCATTTGAGTTGATTTCACTGAATAAGGGGCTGAATCTGGAGAACTTGTTTGAATCCGATAAGGTTAGGAACATTTTTCGTTGCAACAGTGTATCTGATGAGTCGGTTTGCAATCAGCTATATATTTATCATAAATTACCATCCACATTTTTTGTGTAAGTAGTTTAGAAGCTATGCAATTGTTGCAGTGGGCTCAATTTTATTAATCTATGACAGAAGTACAAGAGAGAAACAAGATTTACATCTCAGTGTCCTCCCAAAGAAATCATCAGTAGGATAGAAGAAGCAGCTAAGCCACTTGGGTTTGATGTCCAAAAGAAAAACTACAAGGTATGCTAAGACTCCTTCTATGCCATATTCCTTTTACTACTTTTAACTCAGGTGCGCAAATATCTAAGTAAAAAATTTGATATCAGTAAATGGGACTATCCTTATCACCCCCGCCCCAAATATCTTGAATATTGATTAGTCTTTCTTTTTATGTATTGTTCTTTTTAGATGCAAATGGAGAACCTAAAAGCAGGAAGAAAAGGAAATCTAAACGTTCAAACTGAGGTTAGATAAAACACCCAGTTAGAAAACCTTCTTTCACAATGAAAGACAATTATTGATCGAGATATCATCCTGTGACATGTTCAGGTTTTTCAAGTGGCGCCATCCTTACATGTGGTTGAGCTCAAAAAAGCAAAAGGAGATACCCTGGAGTTTCAGAAGGTACTAGTCTTGAGTATTTTGGTTAATTAGTCTTTTAGCCATTTCGTCCGTAAACTAAGGTGTAGCTTCTTTCCTGAAGCTTTTTATGATATTCAATTAGCTATGAAGAATTATGCAGTGCCTAACTAAGCAAGCAGCTAGGGAAACAGATCAAGCACTATCCAGTAAAGAAAATTGCAGTTTTTTTGTATCTTTATCCTGAATTTACTCTTGTATATACAAGTCAGTTTTCTTTCAATATGGGTAAACCTTAACTGGCATCAATTGTGCACAGTTCTACAGAACACTCTCTGCGCAGCTGAAGGATGTTGTTTGGGTGTGCGAAGGTGAGCCTGAGGATAGAAGCTCCACAGCATGAGGCAGCTGCACGCGGACTTTCTTTCTCAGGACGCAGTGTTAGTCTCTCCTGTACATAGTTCTCCCTGATCCCGACAGATTCATTTGTTTCTCGACGAATAAGCTTTTTAGGTTTGGTGACTAAGATCTGATGTGGAGGACCGAGCTTCAATCTTGCATTGTTCCGTTGGTTAATTTATGGTCTGGAAGTAGATGAAACGTAGTTCAGAAGGTTGAATTGCTGCAGTGAAGCACTGGATACTGTACAGTATGTATTTGCTATTCGTTGGCGCAGTTGATCAATTTTCTTTGGTTCTTTGCGGGACGTGTTGAGGGTGAGCAAGCGAGCGAGCGAGCGAGCGAGCCACAGCAAGCAAGACGACGGAGCGTGTCGCGGCGGCGGCGGCGGCGGATGGGATCTCGGAGCGGCGTCAATGCTTTTTGGACACGTACGTGCCTGACGTTGTCGGGTATTACGTCCGGGAAGGTCCTGAATTCTCCAGCCTCTTTCACGAACCAAATCACTGCCAAAAAAATTCGAGAAAAATCATGGACACGGGGAATACAGCGACTCAACGTACTATGAAATTTCAAATTCGAGTATGCTCAGTGCAGGGAGAAATTAAATAAATAAAATTTAGATGGATGTACAGTAGATTTTCCCCCTGAAACCTGCCCCCTTTTTTTTCTAGCTTTGAGTTTATGATCGAGAAAAAGGGATAGTTCGTTCGGTAATTGATACAACTCCAGACAAGTCAATCAGGACCAACAGACTGATTTTATTCTCTTATCTCAAATTCTCAATGAGATGCACTCACGCTGTCACGCACATGTGGAACAACAAGTTCCATGAACTACTACGGATCAAGCAAACAGCAGGCTTCAAACACCACCACCATTCAACCAGCATATTTCACGTACTACCTTCCTCAAGTGGCAACTTTTTTCACCAGGTTTTCTGAGGCCTTGGGAACTTCTGCAGTCTTGAGGTCTTCCACGATGCTCGAGCTCCATTCAGAAAGCTGCTTCACGGATGCCTCATCTGTAAAAGAAACAAGAGAAGTGCTATAGGGCATGTTCTTTACCTCACAAGCTGACGACTTTTAGTTTTTGCTACAGTATTTAACTTTCAAACGGAGTATTTTCTCAAGACGGGGTCTACAAGTTAAACGATCTACACGTTAACAGTCCAACATCTGCACTAGCCAAAATCGTAAGTGAGTATCTGTCTCTCTGTAATCTGTACCGTAAACAGCCAAAATTCAAAAATTTCAATCAAAAGCCATAAGCCGCAGCCGAAAAGAACAGGCCCATAGAACATTCGACTGTTTTTGAAGGCAAAAACAGTCAGATGATCTAGGGGCGTTGGATCTCTATCGGAAGGTACTTTGAGCCAGTCTCTCTCCAATGAAATGGACTGATTTCACCTTGATTGGGTCCTTATAGGCCACATTGCAGATGGTTGAAGTTGTGTCCCTGAACTTGAACCTTCTAAGAGATTGTATTAGAAATAATCTTGACTTCGAGTTCTAGACGTAGTGGAGTCCGTCTTCGAGTATAACTCAAGTTGAAATTGTGTCTAACTTGAAGTCCGAATACCGACCGCCTTGGCCTCTCTCGCCCTTCTCACCTTGCTCTCTTGGTTACATGGCTCTGCCTTTTATACCCTACTCTATGACTCCGACTCAGTTACGACCATGACTACTATTCGAACTCGGCTACAACTATAAAGCAAACTCAAACTCGACTGTGACACAGACTTGTGTACGACCACGACCTAGACTCATATACGACCACGATCGAACTCGTATATGACTCCGACCACTCGTACAAGACTACGACCATGACTAGGAAAACAAGATTACAACCCTAACAAAATAGATTAATAAGGCTAAGGAATATTATCGAGTAAACGGAGGCTGATTGTTTCGGTCCAGGCTCCAGAAAACTCCAGCTTGAATTAAGGCTGGTCAAGGTTGATTGCTCGCTAGATACAACTACTTATATCTGCAGGATGGATTAACCTGTCTCAATGTTGTAGCTAGGAAGCTCGATTCGATAGTACACTTGTTTCACCTCTCTCCTCTCTCTTTGTGTACCAGCAAATTTGCAATAGTTAGCATGCAAACGGTAGCGAGGAGAAGATACAGAAGGCACGCAGAAACATCCATCTGTTAGTCAAGATCAGAGCCGATCGTTGGAAGCCATTCCTTAATTATTCACCGTCTGCCAATTAATCGCAGGAAGTAGTCCATGGTTCATTATACTAGCCACATAAGCGCGGCGTACGCCGCGCTAGCTACCGTGTGGACCAAGGTAAAAGAGACGACAATTCGTAGGGAGTTTCATTAAAAAAAAATCGAGGGCACATGCGTAATTCCGGTAAAATCAAAGGGTTTTTTTGTAAAAAAATCGAGGACCTGTAAGGGTCTGTACGTAAGTAAATAAGGACCTATACGTAATTTCGGAAATCCGCGGGGCGCCATCTAAAAGTTTTTTTAAAAAAAACTTACAGAGACCTTTTCGCGAGGAAAAATAACTTTTACGTAATTTCCAAAAAACAGGAGGGAAGTGGGTCTCCCGACCGTACGCAAAAGGACGGCGGCACGCGTCGGGCGAACGGAGCGGCGGGGCGACGTGGCCACGGTGCGAGCGCCGGAATCCCCCGCTAATAATGCTGCCCCCCGCTACTAATGCTGGGGATTATTAGTTGTTCAGGAGCTGTGCTCGAGGATTGAATGGGCAAGCTAGTCCACTGACCATTGCTCGCTCACTGCTGGGCAGGCAAGGCCAGGAAGCATCCGTATTTGGACCGGGTAGAAATGACTGCCCGTTCATTTACTAGTACTTGGCCATCTTGTCCATCTATTACTGTCTGGTGAAAGCATGTAATTAGGTTACCAATCAGGTGTCATCTGAGAGCACCATTAATTAGCACCAAATAACCAACCATTAGCATCAACAGCTGAAGCACGAAGGGCTCTGATGAGGTGTGATGTCAGGAGGAGCCAGCCAACGCAGCGGACTGAGGGCCTGTTCTTTTCGGCTGTGTTTTATGATTTTTGGCTGAAAAATTTTAAATTTTGACTGTTTACGGTACAGATTACGGAGAGAAAGATATTCACTTGTGATTTTAGTTGGTACAGATATTAGGTTTTAATGTATAAATCGTTTAACTTGTAAATCTCGTCTTGAGAAAATATTCTGTTTGAAAATTAGGTAGCGGCCCGGCCCACGCAGTAAGGGCTCAAAAGGGCCCAAC
Organism: Dendrocalamus sinicus; assembly: GCA_036346575.1. Classification (NCBI taxonomy): domain Eukaryota; kingdom Viridiplantae; phylum Streptophyta; class Magnoliopsida; order Poales; family Poaceae; genus Dendrocalamus; species Dendrocalamus sinicus. The sequence goes on from CM070673.1 coordinate 26,954,444, forward strand.
GGAGCCCGGCCTAACGGCGAGGCGAGGCACGTGGCGTGCTGCTGCTGCATACGGCCGAGAGACCCACCCCCTTCCTCCGAGGCAATCGCCGCGGCACGAGACCACATACTAGCTTAGCAAGTGAGGAAGGCGAGAGCCAGCCATGCTTGGTCTTCGATCCAGGGCGCCGCGCCTCCCGTGCCCTTCCTCCTCCTCCTCCTCGGCCCCGACGACCTCGCTCTCCGGGTTCGCGCGACAGGTCGCCCCCCTAGCCCTTCTCGCCAGGCCGCCGCCGCCCGCCGCCCTCTCGGCGCTGGCGCCTGCGCGGGCGCGGCCGTCCTCCTTCTCAGCCATGTGGAGCCCGCCCATGCACACCGGCGGCGCCCACTCCAGGCCCAGCTCCAGGGGTGAGTGTGGTAGAGTCTTAGTCGTGTTTTCGGTGGCCTGATTAATACCGCTTCTGGTACTTCCGTCTTATCCGGTAATCGATGGATGTTGTGCTCGTTTTGCATGTGCCATGGATAAGATATGAACTCCCTCCTGCACTTGGGGCTTGTTCTGACAGGAATATCTGTAGGGATAGTAAGTTGGGTCAATTTGTTTTGAGAGGATATGCATCCTTGTCACTTGGCTAGGGAAATTGGGGATCATTTTGTTCAACTATTTAGCTAATCAGGGTTTTGCTTCCTTTTATCTAATCTACTCACTATATTTTGCATTAATTTGGGGTGCTAAGTGGCACAAAATTGAATAGCTGACTTAATTCTCTGTTGGTTAGTTTTTTGCACTGCTGCCAGCGGTGCTCCGAGAGAGGGGAAGGAGTTGCTAGTCCAGCATTTGCTTGTCGGTGAAAAGGATGTCAGGCTTCTGGTCGATCTCGAAAAGAGCATCATTGCAGAAGGTATCGTGTGATTACTCAAACTACTGTTAGTTTTCCTTTTGGATTATTTATTACTCTACATTTTGTATTGTAATATTTGATATACTCAACTAGTCTAGAGAACAATTTGATCCGATGTGAGGGAGTATGAGCTTCCTCACAAACTGTGTGTGCTTCAAGTTAGGATACATGTGACTCCCTTTTTACCCGAATGCATCCAATCCATGTGATTGTATGTGTTTCATGTCCAAATTCTAACTTTGCATTACAAAATAAGAAATGCTCAACATTCAAGCATACACACTGAGTTGCACCAATATCATTGTGTGGATGGTGATATACACTATCAAATAAATTCGGAGACTATGAAAAAATTAACACTGCAGGGTAGTGCTCAGCAGCTAGGTATGATAACCAATAGCTAGCTTGACATTTTTTTTGAGAAATAATTGCTTACTACAATAAGAATACTTTTTTTTAAAATTTCAGGGGCAGACTTGAGTGATTTAGCCGTGGAGCACTCCTTATGCCCATCAAAAGAAAATGGTGGTATGCTTGGGTGGGTTCGAAGGGGACAGATGGTACAACATTAACTTGTTTTTCTACTATACTAGTAGAGAGTGTTATTTTAGTTCTTTAAATCCTGTTATTGTTCAAATAAGCTAATCATGTACCTAAGCTGCATAATGCAATTACACTGATTGTCCGACTATGCTGGGCAGTGCTCATGAATTCCATCTAGGATGCAATTGGAAATTTTATGTTTCATAGTACATTTTGTTAGTTTAGCATTGAATTTGGTTGACTTTTTGTGGTGGAATTTATTTCTTCTCGGCTGTTCCAAATTGTCAAGAGCTGTCAACATCACCAATTGACAAACAAGAAAATGTAATATATGATGGTTTTGGTATTGGTTATTGGTTGCTTGCATATTTTGTGGGGAATTGGAAGGCTTACCACAAGTTTATATTTCTTCTTATTGGACACAACTATACGTGGATATAAGTGGAGACTTTTACCTATACACACCTAAATCCATCTCCCACTGATTCCACTTGTTCTAGGCTAGCTAGCTTATTGTCTGAAGCTTGCATCCATTCATCTATTCGCACCATTGACATGTTTTTATTTTTGTTTGTATCTCTATCTGCATTCCTGGGATACTGATACTTCCACTTTTTGTGAGTACTATGTACAATGTGTTCAGCAGTAGTTTGAATGTTATTACTTTAATTGAGCAGGTACCAGAATTTGAGGAAGCAGCGTTTAGTGCTCCATTGAACAAAGTTGTACGGTGTAAGACAAAATTTGGATGGCATTTATTGCAAGTGCTTTCTGAGAGGTAGATGTTTGTCACAACGAGTCATATTGTATCTTGGTATACATGAACAGCTATTTATCTCTTTTCCACCAAATGTCAGGGACCAATGCATACTGCAAGACATTGAACCAGAAGAGCTTCATGCAAAAATGCAAGATCCTAGTTTTATTGAAGAAGCTCAATTGATTGATGTTCGGGAGCCTGATGAAGTGTAAGATTGTTTGCCATTGTAGATTGTACCTATGTCCCAATTATGCTAATATGATAATCCAAATAACATGTCACTCGTGTTGGAGTAAATTTTGTTAGTGCCATTGCAAAGGTTTGACACTTGGAAAATACCATCGTAGACGAGAGGGGCTGCAAAATACCATCACAAACATGAAAAACTCTGGAAAATACTATTGTTGTCACGTTTTCCATCCAAAACAGCCATTAGAGCCTTTCTTGGAGAGAGAAAATTTCAGCAATAGCACAATACCCCTATGTTCTTCTCGTATCTCCTCTCTTCTTCATTCTTCCCCATGTTGTCTCCACTGTGCAACCTCCTCCACCATGGACAACCAGAGGAGCACGAACTGGAGGCTTTGACTGGTGAGGTGGACACGCTTGGGGTGCTATTGAGGACGAGCGCGAGGGTCTCCCATCACGGGCTGCAGTCAAGCATGTGGTTGGCGAGGGCGCCGGTGACGGCGGCAATGCTCGTGGAGGGGAGGCGGCGTCATGAGGACAAGTAGGGCAGAGCGCCAGGTGGCGACAGATATCGCGCATGAATATGGCGTGGTCTTGGCAAACCTTCAGGTGGCGATGGCTTGGCCAGAGGTGGTGCGGGTGAGGCCAGCAGTGGCGACAGCCGTGGAGCTCGATGGTGAGGGGCTACGGCGGTGGTTCAGCTTGGGCAAGGGGACGGCAAGCGGCGCCAAGACATGGCGGCGTGGGGCAGGGCGGCATGGCCAGAACACAATGGCGATGGCTTGGCCTGAGGTGGCATGAGTGAGGCCAGTAGCGGTGACAACCATGGGGCGGCAGTGGAGCTCCACGGTAAGGGGCTATGACAGTGGTTCGGCTTGGGCAAGGGGATTGCGAGTGGCACCAAGACACGGTGGCGGCGCAACTCTATGAAGACAGGCCTCCTGGCGATGAGAACGATGAATAAAGGGCTTGATGAGGTTGTAAGAGAGTGAGGAAGATGGGGAGGGGGTCTGAATTTAGGGGATTTTCGATGATGGTTCGAGAAAGAAGATGGTGATATAGTTACCAAAGCACTTGGATGACCCGAGGTGACAACCACACGGACAAGGTCCATGGCGAGGATGAGATTGGCATGCGGTGGAGGCTGAGGAGAAATAATTGGGGGGGGGGGGGCAAAATGGCCGTTTGTAGCCTTGGAAAGGAAAATGTGATGGCAATGGTATTTCAAAGATTTTCACGCGTTGGCGATGGCATTTAGCTATGCATGCCCTTCACGATGGTATTTTCCAAGTCGCTCGCGATTGCGATGGCACTGACAAAATTTACTCCTCATGGTAAGTGTTGTGTTGTATGTAGAACATGCACAACCTTGTGTCCTTAAAAGCAAGGTGTACATTTATTAATGAGGATGCAAGATACTCCTCCAGTACTTTGCATTTTGCTCAAAAGCACAATAACTCTAGCACATAATTGAAGAGAAAAACTATTGTACAGTATACCGTCATGACTCGTTTGGATGGGATAGCTAGAAATCATCCGATTTTTGTAACCGACAGATCGATCGCCCACACGATGTTCCATCTAGAGTCTTCTTCCCTTCTCTCTCTCTCCCTCAGCTACATGTGTTCATTCACTGATCGTATAAGGCGAGAAGCTCCTCCAGGTAGTCCGATCCAGGCCCTCTAGCTCGAGCACGTCGCACGATGATGTGGCAGTAGGACCTGGCAACTTGTGGTTCCTCGCCGCCGCCTCTGTGCCCAACTGCTTTTGCTTGTTCTTGGGGTTGCATTTTCGGATGCAGTGGCGCCGCTTGAGCGCCGAATAGGCAAGTCACCCGTGGCAGTCAAGCCGAGATCGCATAGTGACTCTGCACGCGCTCCACGGGGAAGTTGAAGACGGCAGCGGGCCCATGCACGGCGAAGACGACCTGGTCGTAGGCGAGCACGGCGGCCTCGGGGGTGTTGAAGGTGCCAAGCCAGGCCCAGGCATCGTTGTGCGTGGAGTCCCGGATCTCCAATGTGTACTTGCCCCACAGCCGCTTCCGCACCCCGATCAGTGAGGCCTTCGCTGGTGATTCGTGGATGGTGCTTCTGTGGTGTTCCAATGCCACCGCCGTCGCACTAGTCATTAGCTGCTCCTTCCAGGCTGATGGTGTAGCAGTAGCAGTGGTGTTCTTCCGTGGCTTCGTGAAGTACTAGCCGTCCATGTCATAATCATGGCCGCAGTTGTAGTCAATGCCACCGAAATGAAGCTACTGTTGCTGGTGGTGGTGTTGCGTGGAAGAGGTGCTGGAGCTGGAGGACCTGGGAGCGGACTACCTGGAGGAGCTTCTCACCTCATTGTTTGATTTTTTATGAAGCTGAGTAAGTTTTATAACGTTTTATGGTATTTCATGAGATTTCATAAAGTTTTTTGTGGTGGATTCATGAAGTTGAACTCCAAGTTTCATGAGTTTTCATAAAGTCTCTGGATGTTTCATTAGTTTTCATAAAGTCTCTGGAAGTTATGGTATTTCATTAAGTTTTATAAAACTTTAGGAGATTTTATGCCTAAATTGACTAAGTTTTATAAGGTTTTATGTCTAAGTCTCATGATGTTTTATGATGTTTCATAAAGTTTCAAGAAGCTTTATGTTTGAGTTGATTAAGTTTCATGAAGCACATTTGAAACTCTCGGAAGCTTTGTAAAACTCATGAAACTTAGATGAAATCTAGTGAAACTTGCCTATACCATTATAATCCTTTCTAACGATATATCGTGTGCTAGCATGACTCATAATTGTTAATTGAAAGCGAAAAATAGTCAGGTGGCGGCCATAATCTTGATTCTCACAAGAAGATGATAGAAGTTATCTGTTTAACCAGAATGGTAGTATGGACTTGTCCACATCTTTTGAGAGTTGGTCCTTACATTGATATGGTCTCGACGATAATGAACTTCATTTTGTCCCTTGTGGACCATTTACAAGCAAAATTCACCAGTTACGACATCTTTGTTGTGGTTTTGCGGTCTTAGTTCATATAGAATTGTAGTGTGGTAATCCCCTTTAATGTGCAACAACCTGATTGGGATGTAGAGTTCGACGATTTAGCTTGTATTTTCCTGGAATTGTGGAAATTTTTGCCTTTGCAGGCATATTATTGTGATGACCCAGTTCAGTGTAGTTTCTTTTCCTAATTTGTTCACCCATTCCCATGGAGCTTATGCTGATTTTGTACTTCTTGCATGGCAGGGAGAAAGCTTCCCTTCCTGGCTTCAAAGTTCTACCTCTGCGCCAATTTGGGACCTGGGGACCAGTTATGACAGATGAATTTAATCCTCAAAAGGACACGTATGTTCTGGTAAGTTCATAACTACGATCAAAATTGCTGCCAGTATGCTTTGCAAAGGCCAATGACCTTGTGGATAGTAGTATATAGTACTTCATACAGATCAAGATTGAGTCGATTCAGTGGTTGCGGAAGGAAGTTGTATTGTACACTTCGGTTTTACACACTTCTGCTTCAGTGCATTATGCCACTTCTCTAACTCTTTGCCTTCTGCTTTTTTGCTTCAGTGCCACCATGGCATGCGCTCAATGCAGGTAGGTAAATGGCTGCAGTCACAGGTAACTGAAGTACTCATAAATCTTGCAAAATGATGTTCTTACTGTAGTGCACGAGTGTATCTTAGATATGTAAATACTGCACCTAGAAACTTCCGCTGATCAAGTTCCATCGTTTTGCAGGGATTCAGAAAAGTTTACAATGTTGCGGGTGGAATTCATGCTTACGCAGTTAAAGCCGATTCTTCCATCCCGACTTACTAGTCATCTTCATGATCGCTGATCCAATGTTGGAGTTCTCTGCATCCTTTTTTTTTCCATATCAAACCAAAATCATGTTCAGCACTTAATGGTAGGATTTCGCAATGGTTTTGCGTTGATGCCATGCCAGAATTCAGAGCTAAATTTTCCTTCTCATGCTGCGTATTGTAGTAGAGTTCTTTTTCAGAAATTGTATACAGCTTTCATTCTGGATAGAAAGGAAATACCTGAGAGATGCTTATTGGCTTGACTTGAGTCATCACTCATCACCGAATTTCCCTTGTTGCATTCTGAACTTGTGATCATATCAAAATCCGAGAGAATTCACAGGCTACCAGACGTTCAAAAAATATGTTAATTTTTCTTGGCAAAAGAAGAATAGGTTTTTTCCTTTTAGTTTATAGGTTATAGCTTCTTAGGAGAAACTCTCCTAAACGGATGGTTTTTTCGTTATTTTTTTGAAATAATTTATGAACGCTCAATTTATTTGTATAAGTGTTTATAGTAGAGTTAAAACTATATAAGTGTTTATGCTAAGATCAAAAATCATCGGGCACGCAAAAAAGGAACATGTGAGCGTGCCTCTCGCATGCGAAGCGAGCGCTCTACCGTACGAGCTATTACCCCCGTTTTGATTCCAAACGTTTAGAACATGCTCAAATCATGAGAGTATAGTATTATTTGGTGAGGTTAGTGGGGCGGTCAAGGTGCGCGTACGTTTCGTTTCTCAGGGCAGGGCAGGTGGCCGAGTCAAATTCGACGGATAGGAGTAGGCGGAGTTGGTGGGCAAAGTTGGGTCCACGCGTCAAGCCAAAGGGTTCTCCGGCCCACATGTCACCTACACGTCAGCCCATGCACCGAGTCCACCCCCGCGCCGGCGCCTTCCCCTCCCACCTCCACCACCCCCACCCCAAGAGCGAGCTGCTCGAAGCTTCCCCCAAATCCGTATCCGCAACGCCGCGCTCGCCGGGTCCGACGCTTCTGGAAGCCTCGAGAGCCTTCTACAAGAAGCTGTGCTCGATTACGTCGCCGGCTCGGTGCTGATCCCCCCCAAGCCTGGGCTGCTTCTCTGGCGATTGGGCCGACGGCCGATCATGGTCCTGGCGCATGCTGAGCTCTACTCCGACCGCCACCGCCGATCATACACTGTATGCTTCCGCTTTGGACTCGCTTCCCCCTTCTTACTTAAGTTTCAGTTTATAGTAGTTGGTTTGGATTAACATATATTAGCATGTTGTTAGCGAGATCTTATTGACAACTCTTAAGCTAGGTTGTTCTGTTGGTATAGTTGTTGCAAGTCAGCATCTTTACTCGTCTTAGCCCTCCTTTTTTGTTATTCTTTACATTTTGTGTGTTTGTGTCATTGTGTGTGTATTTTGTGTGTGTGTGTGTGAGAGAGAGAGAGAGAGAGAGAGAGCACAGTTTTTGTACCTGTTGTATTGAAATGTTTCATGATTGAGTAGTAAAGAACAAGCCTGGTAATGGTATTCTAATGGCTGGATTCATATCTTTGCTCCAGTGGCACACAGGGGAGTAGCACCGTGCAAGCTGCTGTGGTCTGTCAGGGAGATTGGCCAACCTGTAGGGTTTTAGATCGACACAAGTACATCAATGTGCATATTCGTGTTCCCACGTGTTAACCTTTTGGATTGTATTATGTTTCGTACTAAGTACTTAGCAATGTGCCTTTTTCAGCAGATCATACGGTTGCATCAAAACCTGAGCAGTTACTGACCTGGATTGGAAAGAAGTAAGCATGTGCATGTACTGTACATCATTAATTGCATCAAATCACAGGTTTTAAGCTACTAATTTGTCAAAATTCCTTCCCTTTTTTCACTGTAATATATAGATTCCAACGACGATTGATATCGCGGAACATAGGGTGGGTTCACTACCTTGCTGCTAGAAAGGGGAGAGCAAAGTGATTTGCTGTCTCCTAGTGATTGTGGTCCGTTGAGGCCCTGTGATGACAGATGCTAGTTCAAGGACTGACACCTCAACTGTTTTAGACAACGACGATAAGAACCAGAAGGTAACCCTTATTCTTGCTTTCAGTTGTTTATAGGTTATACCTCTCTTTTTTTTCTATTTTCTGGAGAGATTTTAAGTTGAACTCAACCATTTGAGCATCTATGTCTTTATCTGGGAGTTGGGTTCTGGATACGCTTAAGAGCTTCTACTTGACCAATAAACTGCTGGAGATATCTGATAGTACGCGGTGGATAAGGCAAAAGGCGAAACAGAGGAAGGGGATTCCGTAGGGAAGCCGGCAACCAAACGTTGCTCTGCTTGATTATAATAGCATGTGGTAGCCCTCTTATATAGATGGCTCCCCCTAACAGATGTAATCTAACTCCAATCATATCTCTAACTATATCTCTAATACAAGGAAACTAATCTCTAACTCAAATAGAAACCAATCTCTAACTTAAATAGAAACCAATCCCTAATTCCTAATAATAACTCGACTGGCCAGGGCCCACGTCTATAACACTACACCCCTCCCGGACATGCAGCTCGTCCTCGAGCTGCTAGACGGCGGCCAATGGAAGACCTTCGACGCCGATGTAGAAGACGAACGGTGGCGGGGTGCTGCAGCGGATGGAGACGACCCGCCCGATCCAAGCGGAACAAGCCTAGACGAAGTGTAGCGCCTTTGGAATATAATGCCTGCCAAATAAACTGCTTTGTTTTTTTTTAATTTTTTTTGAATTTTTTTTTGAATTTTTTTGATGATTTTTTTGTTTGCGTTAAGTAGTCGGTCGGTTTTAGAAAACCGACTGAGACCCACTGGCGCACCACAATCGAGCGGTGGAGACCGTCGGGCGCGTGAGCGGCAGATCCAGCAGCGGCGGTCCCGGTGGCGGCGGCGGACGGCGGCGCGCGGCGAGAGCGGCTCGAGCGGTGGCGCGCATGGCAGAGGCGCCCCGCGTCGTTAGCGGCGGCGGCCGAGGTCGGCAAAGCGGCGGCCGAGGAGCGCGGCGGCGGCGCAGAAAGAATGAGCGAGCGCGCGAAGCGAAGCAGAGGCGAGCGGCCGCGCGTAGCGGCGGTCATGGCGGCGCGGCCGACCGTGGCGGCGGCGGCGAGCGGAGGCGGCGGCGGCGGCGGCGGGAGAGCCTTGCACGGATCCGGCGGCGAGGCGAACCGTGGATCGAACGACGACTCGGCAGAGGCGACTCAGCGGATCCGGCGGCCGCCGACATCTGGCGGAGAGACGGCCCGGCCGGCGGCGGCAGACGGCCGAGATGGCCCGGCATGGCGGATTCGAGCGGTGGCGTCGCCGGCCACGCGACGCTGGCGACTTCGAGCCGGCGGCGACGGAAGCAGCGGTGCCGGCCGCAGCTTCGGCGGCAACGGCGCGCAGAAGACGCGGAGAGGCTAGAAGGCCGAGCGACGAGGGCGGATTCGCCACGGACCGCAGCGGCCGCGCCGCGCGCTCGTCGCGTGAAGGCGGCCGGGCTATGACGGCCGAAGCGCGTCGGTGGCCGTGTATGGAAGCGACCGGCTGCGGTGGCCGTACACCGGCGAGCGAGCACGAGATGGCCGTGGTGGCGGCGGCATTCGCACGCCGACGGCCGCGAAGCGATTTCGTGGTCGCACCACGAATGGATCCGGCCGGTGGCGCCGAGAACGGCCAGCGCAGGATCTCGGCGAGGGCTCGAGAGGATCTCGGCGCGGTCTTGCATCGAAGAAGCGCAAGAGGCGAGGATTAGCCTCGTTCTCCTCGCCACCGCCAGATCAATATCTGCTGTCTCCTCTCGCTCGCGAGCGCCTCTGTCGCGCCTTCTCCCGCCTCCTTCCATTGTCTCCAAGAGGGCATGTATGTTGAAGAAGGTGTCCGACATCTCTTTGTTCGTGCTGGCCATCTTGATGGCGTTAGCCTTTATCGTGGCCAACGACTCGGCAATAGAACTAGTCGCAGAAGCCATGGTAGCAGAAGTCGTGGGAAGGGATCGATGGCTCTGATACCAAATTGATAGTACGCGGTGGATAAGGCAAAAGGTGAAACAGAGGAAGGGGATTCCGTAGGGAAGCTGGCAACCAAACGTTGCTCTGCTTGATTATAATAGCATGTGGTAGCCCTCTTATATAGATGGCTCCCCCTAACAGATGTAATCTAACTCCAATCATATCTCTAACTATATCTCTAATACAAGGAAACCAATCTCTAACTCAAATAGAAACCAATCTCTAACTTAAATAGAAACCAATCCCTAATTCCTAATAATAACTCGACTGGCCAGGGCCCACGTCTATAACAATATCACTGCTATAACAGCAATAAATTAAATCAATTGTAAATGACCCTTTTAACCTTGTGAGTATCAGGCTGTTTCACTTGCTCACACTATGAAACCTTTTAATTCATAGGCTGTTTTACTTACTGACTCACTATGAATCCACTGCCAAATGATACTCCAAATATGCCTAAGTGCTCAGCTAAAATTTGCAGTTAGAACAAGGACAAAGTGGGGCAATCATGGCTTCTAATTCTTCAGATAGGTCTGACAGGTCTGACAAACCTTTGGACCAAAAGGTGATAATTTAGTTCCTTTTCCTGTACACTGTTACTTAATCTTGCATTGTTATACTATTAATTGCATGTTGTATTCACCATACCATAGACAACACGGCGTCTGGCTCAAAATCGTGAGGCAGCAAGAAAAAGTCGGCTCAGGAAAAAGGTATATTTACAATTTTTCCTTCTTTTTTGGCCTCAATAAGAATGTTCCTATTTTACTTAAATTAAATGATTAATTTTAGTAACTTAACCTGATTTTATGCTAGGTTTGCCTAAATGAGCAGTTGCAATTGTTTTTTTTATTATTATGGAAAGGCAAGAATCATGGTTGTCACGGCGTTGCCTAGGCGACGCCAAGTCGTCCTGGCGGCCGGAGGACGCCGAGGCGTCCTGGCTAGCCGGACTCCGCCGAGGCGCCTTCTCCTAGCCGCTCCCGCCGCCGGCGCCGATTCGGCTGCCTCACCGCCGACGCCCTCTCGGCTGGCTGATGCAAAGAGCACGAGGGCCCGGAGGTGGAGGTAGGAGGTAGGGAGGGGAGGTGGCGGGGGAGGAGGCGGTGGGGAGAGGAGGCGCCGAGCAAGGGGAGGCGACGGCGGGGAGGGGAGGCGGCACGCGGGGGAGGAGGCACCGGGGAGAGTGGGAGAGACAGCGGGAGGAGTCGAGACACTAGAGGAGACGGGACCGGGCATGAGTCGAGACACCAGAGAGGAGATTATATGGGGGAGAGACAACGGGATGAGTCGAGACACCAGAGGAGACGGGATTCTCATCTGTATATGTACTCATGTACGTATGCCTCACTGTGCCTCACCTTGGCATCGCCGTGGCGTCCCAGCGCCTCTTAGGCGCCATGGTCGCCAATGACGCCGTGAGAACCATGGCAAGAGCTTTGCCTAATTAATTAAGCAAGGAATTTGGACTTTTGAGGTTCTATGCAAAGCTATTGTCGTTGTGTTGATTGTTAACGGTATTAGTGGTATTTCCTGTTATACTAGTCGGCAAATACCACTAATACCCTTAACATTGATGAGCTGAACCGCATATTTCTTCACTATAGTTTTATGTGCCATCATGACTGTTGACTTGTGGCTACTGACCAAATAGCATATGAGAGGACTAGCTAGAGAGCCAACGATAGGAGAGAGTGCTCATGTATGGAATAAGTGGATATCTCTTCCTCATACCCCTCTTGGGGGTTTATATACATGAGTGGGGTAGGATGGGAAATTCCCATTCTACCCCTTGATAATTACAAAATGTGAGGGTATATTGGTACATGCCTCTATATTATTAGGCCTATTACATATTGAACCAGTTACAAGGCCCAGCCACGGGTGGTTGGGTCACCCTTACAACAGTATTCCCTCGACAGTAAGTGCGGAGGTCCCGATGGCGAGCTGACGTGAACAATTGGCCCAGGCTGGCTCTGCACCCCGTCCCCCAACAGTAAGCACACATGTGCCGATGTAAGAGTTGATGCAGCTGGTAGCTCCCAATCCCTGGGGTGTGTATGCTGTAAACCTACTAGAGAAGGATTGTTTGACCGATCTTGACAGGGTTGTGGCATCTCCCGGAAGAGGCCGAGCCGGTGCGCATAGATTGTGCCTCAACCTTGGGCGGCTCGTAGATGCAAGCGGCGAAGTACGTCAGGGCACGAGGCCGCCGTGCAATTTTTTATACTCCGTGGAGTTGCCTGGGAAGGCTAAGTTCCCGGTGCTTTATACTCCGCAGAGTACGCCAAGGTGCGAGGCCACCGTGCGATTTTTCACAAAATTACGGCCTCAAGGAGGTCGGGCGAAGCTATGACCACGAAATCGGACGAAGCCACGACCACAACGTGGGTGGACGATGTAACAACCGCAAGGCGGTCGGACTAGGTCACGACCGCAACGTGGGCGGACGATGTTTGGACCACGAGGTCGAACAAACATCTAGACGAGCGTGTATAACCACAGGTCGCTCACCCGAAGGTGCGGAGGCGTGGAGCCGAGGCCGACGGAGGCCAGAGGGCGTGAAGGTCGGCGGAGGCAAAGCGGGGTCATGCGGAGGCCGGAGGGCGCGAAGGCCGGTAAAGGCAACGCGAGCTCCAGCGGAGACCCGCGAAGGCCACGCGAGGTCTGATGGTGGTGACGTTCGCGCGATGTCCGGCGGAGATCATGCGAAGTCCGTCGAAGACTGGGCAAAATCCTTCGGAGGCCAGCGGAGGCGACGTCCATGCGAAGTCCAGCGGAGATCGCGTGAAGTCCAACGAAGACCGTGCGGAGTCCAGCGGAGATCGTGCGAAGTCCGTTGGAGACGGCATCCATGTGGAGCTCGGCGGAGTCGGTGCGAAGTCCTGCGAAGGTCGTGCAAAGTCCATCGGAGATGACATCCGCGTGGAGCTCGGCGGAGATCGTGCTAAGTCCTACGAAGACCGGGCGAAGTTTGTCGGAGATGACATCCGCACTGAGCTCGGCAAAGGCCTTGTGAAGCCCTACGGAGGTCGTGCAAAGTCTCTGAGCGGAGATCGTACGAAGACCTCGGCGGAGACCGTCCGAAGCCTCCGCGTGGAGACGACATCCGCACGGAGCACAGCGGAGACCGCGAGAAGTTCTTGGCGGGACCATGCAAAGTCCTGCAGAGGTTGTGCGAAGTCTCCGCGGAGAAGTCAGAGGCGGATGCTTTGTCCCCAAGTGTCGACCACGGGGTGGTCGTTTCTGTCGGCAAAGACTTGACCACGACGCGGTCGAAGATGTCGCCGAAGTCACGACCGCGGTGTGGTCGTGGGTGTTGATGCAGCTGGCGGCAGGGCGAAGGCATTGAAGTGCACGCTCTGTGCAGAATCCCCGCCGGAGAGGCTTGACATTCACCGGTGTTGTTCGGAGGCTGACTCCCTGGTGTCGAGATGATGGCGAGGGCGTCGCGGTCAACGATCGTACCGGCGCGGGCGTCGTGGTCGTTGCCATGGGTACCACTGGCCGCCACATGCTAGACTCGATGGTCGCTGCCGTCGTCGGTTTCTAGCACCTTCTCTTGCACAGTTTTTTGTGTATTCCCACGAACGGCGCCAACTATTATGGCTACTGACCAAACAGCATATGAGGGGATTAACTAGAGAGAGTCAACGACAGGAGAGAATGCTCGTGTATATCACCCTATCACGTATATCATCATTGCGGATACGATCCCGCCTTGTGTGACCACAGATCCACCGCAGCATCCTCATCTCCGCTACACTCATTTTCTGTATATGTTGTCTTTTAATCGCTCAACATTCTGCTCTATATAGCATCGCGGGTCTGATCACCGTCTTATAGAACGTACCCTTTAATTTTTGAGGGACTTTTTTTGTCGCACGGGACACTAGTATTTTTTTTAATTCCTCTAAATACTGGGTTATTCATTTGTTTTGAGCCACTATAATGTTTTTTTATCCGTTCGAAGGCATATGTACAGCAGCTAGAGAGCAGTAAGCTGAAACTTGCACAACTAGAGCAGGAGCTCCAGAAAGCTCGCCAGCAGGTAAATCTTTATTGGCTGAACGTTGGGTCATGATATTTGGTTGGAAAAGAGTACTTCCTTGCTGTTATTCAGACTCTTGTTGGGTATTTAATTGCAGGGAATCTTCATTTCTAGCTCTGGAGACCAAACCCATGCCATGAGTGGAAATGGTATGTTTTCAATTTTTCATCTATCTGTGCCCGTAAACGTTTGTGGCTTACCCACTTTGCTTGCATGATTTTCAGTTGTATGTGTAATTAATCTATGTTATTTGTGCGGCATCTGTCTTGTTAGAAGTACATCTCAAACATAAGCTTGTCTTTGCAGGGGCATTGACTTTTGACATCGAATACACTAGATGGCTAGAGGAGCAAAATAAGCAGATAAATGAGTTGAGGACTGCAGTGAATGCTCATGCAAGTGACAGTGACCTACGCCTTATCATAGATGGCATAATGGCACATTATGATGAAATATTCAAGGTCAAAGGTGTAGCTGCGAAGGCTGATGTGTTTCATATACTTTCAGGCATGTGGAAGACACCCGCTGAAAGGTGCTTCCTATGGCTTGGGGGTTTCCGTCCATCCGAACTTTTAAAGGTGAGTGAAGTATCATATCACAGGGTTTGTAGTTTGTTCGATGCCCTGACTGGTCCTGTAAGATTCACTGATTTCTCGATACGATATAAAATTTCAGCTCCTAGCGAATCACCTCGAGCCTCTAACCGAGCAGCAGTTGCTGGGATTAACCAAGCTCCAGCAGTCTTCCCAGCAAGCAGAGGATGAACTGTCACAAGGGATGGAGGCATTGCAGCAATCTTTGGCAGACACTTTGGCTGGATCTCTTGGTCCGTCAAGTTCTTCAGGGAATGTGGCAAACTACATGGGTCAGATGGCCATGGCCATGGGCAAGTTTGGAACACTTGAGAATTTTCTCCACCAGGCAAGCCTCTTTGCTACATCCTTGTAGTCGAGATAATTTAGCATTTTTACCGGCATGAATTTAGCTGATCACTTACATCAAGTGTTTCTTTGGTTTTGTTTATCTGATTTTGAAGAGTACTTTTGTTTCATGTCTGCCAGGCTGACAACCTGCGACAGCAGACCTTGCACCAAATGCAACGAATTCTGACGATCCGACAGGCCTCTCGTGCTCTTCTTGCCATACATGATTACTTTTCACGCTTGCGTGCTTTGAGTTCTCTGTGGCTTGCTAGGCCACGGAATAACCAAAGATCCGTCACTACGAAGAGTTTCCTGTGCTGATTTGGGGGACATTATCTGGCACTCATTATGATACATTGCAGATAATTGGCTATCCAGATTTTCCCTGTACAGTATGTGTAGCTGCTGGTGGGTCCAAACTGTACTTGAGTGGTGTACAAGTAGGTTGAGCCTGTAAGTTATAATGAATGTGTAATTGTGTTAGCAATATAAGTTAGATGAATTAATCAGGATCAGTTATAAGTTGTTTGTAGAATCGTAGTGGCTGGAATTGCAGTGCTCCAAGTAAGCTCATGTCCTGTGGAGGAAAAAGGGGGAGGTGGGTAATAAGCGTGTTCCATTTCCATACGTGGTTACTACTATCTTGGAGAGCTACTGAATCACGCGTAATAATGATGTTGTACTACAGATTATCGAGAAATGTACAAGAGTCCATGCGGTTTAAACGGCGAATGCATGTCAAGAAAGCAAGCAAGGAAGTGTTTTGTTGTATTGGTTTCTAAACGTCGTCTTTCTATGGTAAATATTTTTTTTACAGTATTTAACTTTTAAATAGAATGTCTTTTTAAAGTGAGGTTTATTAGTCAATTATAGTAAACATTATAGTGACTTTATTTATATTGATTAAAATTACAAGCAAATGTTTCTATAAGTTTCTCTATAAATTATTACTATTTATCAGATAAAACTAAAAATCACCAACAAAAGTACTGCATTTATATTTAGATAGATGGTCAAGATTTCAGTATTCAAATCAGAAGGTTGAAAAAAGAGAAAAGAGAATATATCAACCACCAACTTAAATTTATTAAATAGTCAAGATATGCACGCACAATAATCATATTGTTGTCGTCAGCTATGTACTGCAGAGCGTTTGTAACTGAAGCTGCGGTTCGTTGTACTCTGAAGACAGTACACTGTCGGCAGTGATCTTGTTGGCTGCCTCTGTGTAATGCATCCCATCCCAGCTGATGTACTTTGAGACGTCCGATTCTGAGCAAAGCCTTCACCTATGCAAGAAGCCTTCTTCTTATTGGCCTCGTAATTGTACGGCGGCCCGCCACCTGCCGCAATATGCCATCAACGTGTTTCTGGAACCTGAAACAATTGAGCAGATCAAGAACAGTTGGGAACCCTGAAATTAATCCATCCAGAAGAATTGCGTACGTGCTGTCCGATCCTAGTTAAGCGTCTTGACCTTGATTACCATGTACCGTGTGATTGACGATGAGACCGTAATTAGAGTACATCCTTTTAGATTATAATTTATAATTTTTAGCTATCTAATAAATATAGGTAGCTAAGAAAAATTAAAAACCAAAAGATATTGAAAAGCAAAAGATAGGCTGTCATACAAGTCCACGCTGACGAGGGTAGCATTGTCGGCAGGCATCCAGACGGGAACGCAGCTTCCCTGTTCCCTGTTTCTGTTTCTGTTTTCTCACACATGTCAGCAGCTTATTCGTTTTACTTTATTTTTTGTGGAGTTTGTAATAGTATACACCCTCTTAGACTGCTACCAGGTGTGAGAAAATACAGAAAAGGAAATAAGGAAGCTGATTCCCAGACGGGTCCGTGCTGTACTTCAAGAACTTGCGCCCGCCGGCCTCGTAAACCGTCTGCATCCACATATTAATTGTTGCAGCGAACGATGAACAAGAGGGAGCGAACGATGAACAAGAGGGCCGTTTATCTGATGCTGCCAGAAAAGGACGTAAGTGTGCAGATTAGACTGGCTGAGAACTCACCGTGGCGGCGTTTCTGATCCTTGTGATTGTGGTGGGGATGGCGACCTTCAGGATTCATTGGTAGGTGAGGTTCGCGCTGAATGCTCACGAGATACGTCGTTCACGCCAATGTCAAAGGGTAGGCGGAGTTTTGGAACACCTCGCCGGTGATGCCAGACCCGAGCCCTACGTGGCCATTGGCCACATGTATTAATGATCGCGTACATAGTGGCACTGTTGATAATCCAGCACGTTCACTTAAACTAGTTTAGAGTCTGAGCGTGGCCAAGGTTTCCCAGTCGCACACGTCTGTGTGACTCAAAGATATCGTAATTAAAGAGTCAGTCATTACAGTAATAGTCAAAGTAGTCATAGCGGCTATGGTCGAAGAGTTACTATAATAGTCGAAAATACTCGTCGCGTACTTAGGCCATACGAGAGCACGTTTTCCGTTTTGTTAACATCATGTGCGGCATGGCCCGGATCCGTAGGATCGTGCGAGTGGTGGCGCATAATACGAATGGCTTAACCACCAGATTTAATCTAGGATTTTCTTTAAATAGTAGACTAATGCAATAGAAAAGGCTGTCCAATTTTTCAGTAGCGCAAAACTCTTGTGTTCTTTCTCTGTTTTCTAAATTCGTGTGTGTTTAGATGTGTTGATAGCTGGAGTTCCTAAGATTTGGTATCAAAGCCAGGGAATGCTGATCCACAATGCAGCCAGGTGATTCTGCCTCACCCCAGCGCTCCCAGTCTTCATCGCCACATCCCAGAGACCGTGTCGATGGTAGCGGCGGTGCTCTAGTGGTACAAAAGGTGGTGAAGGAGGTCGGGGGATTGACGGTGTATCCGACACTCACGAAGACAGGGTGTCGGGGGACCACATGTCAACCCCGCAGGCCGCCATGATGTCATAATTCTCTTTTCCTTTAGAAAAATAATCGGCCAAAAATGAAAATTCCATGCTAACGTCACTAATTTCTCGGTTTGGCTTTGGGTCGGTTTCGGCGCAACCTTCCAACAAACTAAAAAAGGTCTCAACTTTGGCCTTGATTTTTATAATCGTTTCTTGGAATAGATTCAAAATATACTAGAGAAGATCTTTGTAAAATTTCATGTCATTTGGATCTTCGAATCAAAAGTTACATCAATTTTAGTTTTTGAACTTATGCTAATTTTACTATTCATCGAGGAAATGAAGTACTGTGGTTATAACAAAGGTACTTCTGATTTTCAAAAGTACCATAGTTATAATAAAGATATTTCCGATTTTCTTGATTTTTCTCTAAAATGTCATATATTTGTTTTTCTTGCTTGGTATTGGTTTTTTATTCTAATTTTGTATCTTTATAGCTATTAAAATAAGAAAGTATTAAATATTAGAGAAAAATTAGTAGACATCATTTACCCCACTATTGCCATATTCAACCTTTCGCGAACATTG
Source organism: Dendrocalamus sinicus (assembly GCA_036346575.1). NCBI lineage: Eukaryota > Viridiplantae > Streptophyta > Magnoliopsida > Poales > Poaceae > Dendrocalamus > Dendrocalamus sinicus. Next base: position 26,973,020 of record CM070673.1, read on the forward strand.
ACGACGGAGCACGGCGTATGTCACTATGTGTAGCCAATCAACAAACGCCGACGCATTTGACGGGTACGTTGTATCAGCTGTCTGTCGACGTGAAGTTAACACGAGATCGACGGCAGGCTGCAGAGTAGTCCTCCTGACATGTCATTGTCCGGCCTGACTCAGAATGACTGGACAAATGCCCAGACAATGCAAAAGTTGGTTGATCGCCGTGTCCGGGCTGGCTCTTCGAAACGGGTTATTTCTCTTCTTTAATTTCAGCCTCTAATTTTTTTTTAATTTTTTGGTAACTAATTTTTAAATAAAATATACTTTTACCAACTCATATCATCGACTAGCCATATTAGTCAAAAAATATTTTTAAACAAAATCTATTCGAATTCTTTAAATAGCTTGACTCAATCAGATTTAAATCACAAAATACCAATTGACAATTCCTGAATGCTGAGCCTTTAGTGCCCTGAGATGCATGCTGCCCCGATGGAATTATCCAGGCTACTTGACTCAACAATTAATTGGTGTCGGTCGAATTACCTCGCGATGGGCGATAACTTGGACTTGGCATGCATCGTGTCAGTGGTATCCATATGCATTGTCGAATTGGAGGCCTGCCATTGCCAACCAATAGCTGCATGCCTTTGCAATGTAAATTAAAGCCTGCACGCTATGCAACTACTGTCTTAGAACTCTAACTAACCTAAGATAGTGATAGATCACAACTTAATACTCGAGTAATCGTTCACGCACGGCAACGGCGACCAGCGTGCAGTAAGTAGATGAGGTAGGCCACTCTGTTTCCAGAGCCCGCCACGTATGCGACGGGTGGTAGCTAGCTAGGCCCTGTGCGTATGCCATCCAGTCTCTTTTTAAGATATTTGGACACTGTTGGACCCCTGCACATGAAAAATTCCGTTTTTGACCCTCGTTGCAAAAAAATTCCGGTTTGGAACCCCTATTGAGCGCGGGACCGCCAAACGCCGCCACGTGGGCTCGCGACGCGCCCGATCACGCGATCTCACGGCCGAAGCGCGCGATCGTCCGCCCCATCGCGCGATCACACGGCCGAGCGCGGACCGTCCGGGCCACCGCGCGATCACACGGTGGATGTGACACCATTTCTTTATGACATGTTGTACGCCTGTACAATGTAAAAACATGCTATATTATATGCTTGTTTTAGATGAATCTGGGTAGTATTTTCTTGAGGTTGGTAACCTCTTGTTGCACCCACTTTTAGCCATTAATGCGTCGCTCCCAAATCGTAATAAACAATGAACAAGAGGCATTGAGACAAGTCCCGGACGGTCCCGCGCTCGGCCGTGAGATCGCGCGGTCGGGCGCGTACGCAGGCTCACGTGGCGGTGTTTGGCGATCCCGCGCTCAATAGGGGTCCAAAACCGGAATTTTTTTGCAACGGGGGCCAAAAACAGAATTTTTCATGTGCAGGGGTCCAACAGTGTCCAAATTTCTCTTTTTAACCCCTCTCTCTCTTCCTCCCCGTGACTGAGACCGGTGGCTATCGGGGGCACAGCCGGCGGCTCGCCACGGCCGGTGCAATGCAGTGCCTAAGCTAGTCGTCGAAAGCAACGGGGACGGTGCAATGCTCGTTTTTCTCCTTGCCTGCTGCGCTGGGAAGTCACTGAATACTAACTAGTACATGGCTACAAGCTTGTTAGGTATCACTGAAAATCGCTGGTCTACAGATTGCAAACTCAATCTTAACTTCATCCGAAAGATCAAGTGAAATAATACTTAGCTGGATGGTTCATACTTCTGTTAGATTAATTGGGCTTGATCCATTATTAATTTAGCAATTAATCAAATGAAATTCCTAGGCTCACCTGCAAAAACTGTTTAATCCCATATGGAGAATTGAATGGGAGTTACACCACTTTAAAAGGTGGAACGTGGTAACCCCCTTGTGGAATTGGAGAGAGCCAAAACACACACGCGCGCTCGCTCGCTCGCCACACCAAGTCGGGCCGTGCCGTGCCGTGCGTGCGCGCGTAGGTGTGTCGGGTGCGGGCGCGTTTTTCTTTATCTATTCGAAAATCGAAATGCACCGACTCGCAGTAAATAGTATTAATGAATGGCTGGCAGTAACGGTGCAGTTACTAGTGGATTATGGCTGCGGTTACTTTCGAGTAATGGCTGCTGTTACTAGTGACTAATGGTTGCAGTTACTGGTCTCTTCGTTTTTGCTGTTACAAAAGAGGGCTCTCCTCTCCATACCAAAGGGGATACAAAAGAACAGTACTCGGTCTCTGTTTTGTTGCTGCTCTCTGCAATCTCCGGTCCAGAACCTTGCGCGCACAAGTTTCTGGGCGAGTAGGCCTCCGGAACTCCGTCCGTTTGTGTACCTGCACGGGTAGGCGGGCGATCAAGTTTTTGGGGAGCGCATCGGCGCGACTACTCAATCTGCGACGTCTACTTCCTGGTGGTGAACCGTTCGTGGGACTGCACTACGAACATCCTCCTGCATCAAGCCTCGTCCTGCATCACGCCTCGATCGACTACTTCGAATAGGCCATCATGTCGACTGATGGTAACGGCGCCTCCGGTGTCTCCAAAGATCGCCCCGCCGAGGTATAATCTGAAAACTTTTCTGGTGTATTTGTTTCTGTGCGCTATGAATATGTTAATAGATGTTTCTGTTAGCTTGTTCGTTAGCGAATATGAATACATTGTTGATAGATCACTCATATATGTTTATGTTATATTTTATATACTGAATTTCTGAATTAAAATATGTCGAAAATTGACTAGATTTCCAACAACTTCCTTGTGAAACGTAAGATGCGCGATTCACTTGGTTCTTCTTTAATGCAAGGCACAACACCTGTCATTCTTACGAAAATAAAATGTGCCTGTCGATGCCAAAAAGTTTCGGGACACAGCACAAACAGCACCAAGTGTACATGAAACCAAAAGGGTGCATGCATGGTAGATTACCCGTTGCACAAGACCACCAAACATCACGCATGGCATTCAGAGATGAGACATCATCAGCAGATACATAAGTAGCAAAAGCACTTGATAGACCGAATATGGTAATAGAGTAAAGTAAATGATGTCTTCTAATTTTCTCTCAAATATTGAACACTTCTTTACTCTAATAGCTACAGAGCAATAAAGATTAGGATAAAAAAACCATCAAATGACAAGCAAGAGAAGCTGATAAAATTTTGAAGAAATAGCAAAATCGGAAGTACCACTGATTGCACTACAGTACTACCGATTTTTGAAAGTACCATTGTTTTCACACCGGCACTGCCAATTTTTGGAAGTATCATTGTTTGCACTCCGGTACTACTGTTTCCTTGATGAACAGAAATTTTAGCATGAGTTCAAATATAAGAATCGAGAGAACTTTTGACTCGTAGATCCAAATGACATGAAATTTGACTGGCACGTACTCTAGGGTATTATGAATCTATTCCAACAAATAAACATGGAAATCATGACCAAAGTTGAGACATTTTTTAGTTTGTTGGAGGATTACACCAAAACCGAGATAAAACCAAAATCGGTGAAAAACCTTGCGGGAAAAACCATGAGCATTCGAAGGTAAACAATGGAGCACTTGCTCTTCTATAAGCTACTGGGGTACATATATATAGTGTGAGGGAAAAGAGTGACACACAGAGAGGAAACCAAATTAAAGTCGGTTGCTACAGATTGACTCGTTTAATACAACCTGCGTATATATCTACCATACCACATTTGATTTGAGACGATAAAGTGTCCTACATAGATACGGTACAAATTCGAATCAACTTTAACAACAACATTAAACAGAATATTCTCACATAGTTCTTCAGCTTTATTAAGAGCAAAATGCTTCGGCAATTAACTAGTGGAAGGCAAATCTTATTTGGACCAACCGTATTTAAAGCACACAAAAAACGCAACCCAAAAGACGTGGAAAGTAGATCCTTAACTCGTATTAAAACGCCTCATTAAGCGTAAATATAAGCTAGAAGGTGACCGGCCGGGCACACGCCTGCACGGCCTGTTAAGCCAGCCGTTTCATGCGGCAAGGTCGGCCGGCCACCGGGGACACGGCGGTGTCCCAGCACGCCTACGCGGCCGAGGGCGCGGGGAAGAACTTTACAGCGGCGGCCTTGGCCAGAGCCGTCCGCAGCGGCTGCCTTGCCTCGTTGCCGTCGTTCATCGGCGGGCCCTTGTAGTCCAGGCTCTCGTCGTTGAAGATGTCCCACCATTTCTTCACCAGTATCTTGATGTCGTCCCTGTCCATGTTCGCCTCCTTCCCAGTGTACCTCCACGGCTTCGACCCCTGCACGCATGGAGAACTAATATATACTTGCTATATACGATCAAAACTGTATTGTGTCAGATGGCGATGGATCAAGTAGTTGATGCGTACCGCTGCGCAGTAGTGCACGACCTTGACCTTGTTGAGGTCGATGTTTTCGGGGTGCCTCCAGAGCATGGCCAGCACCAGGTTGTACAACGGCGGGATAGGCTTGTACTTGTCCCGGAAGAACATGTTCAGAAAGTCCTGCAAAAAAAGATCATGGATCATATATAACTACTTGCACGTAATTGACTGCATGGTATGACGACTTGATCGAGCGGTTAGACTGGTTTACCTGTTCGGCGAACGGGGTGGGAGGCGTGACGATTAGCGCGTCGAGGAGGTCCTTGGCGGTGGTGAGGTTGGGCTCGTGCACGAACATGCCGGCGTTGAAATAGAGCGGCGGCGGCGGGCCGAGCTCGTGCTCCGGCCAGGCCACCTTGTGGGGGCATTGCTGGCAGTAGCCGATCTTGTACTGCGGCGTGTGGCTCCACGTCTTCTCGCAGAAGCAGTCCTTGACGGCGTAGAAGTGGCCCTTGTCAAGCTCGAACAGGTGGTCGATGTTCTCGTACACCTCAATGTCAGCGTCCAGGTACACCATCCTCTCGTACTCCACAAACTGTGCGCAAATGAAATCAACAAGGAATCAAGATGGAAAAGATGATCATACAATTAAACCATGCATGCATGTTGCGATCGATCAAATTAGATGGTTGAGAATGCATGCATGGTTGGTTGGTTACCTCCCAGATGCGGAGCTTGGAGTAGTTGATGACGTAGTAGGCCATGGCGAAGCGGGTCTGGCTCTCGGGCGGGTACACGGGCTGGACCTCGCGGACGACGCAGCCCTGGTCGAGGAGCGTGCGGCGGTGCGCCTCGGGCACGTCGGGGAGCACGGCGACCACCAGCGGGTAGGCCGAGCGCACGCGGCGCAGGCCCTTGGCCAGCCCCACCACGCCCTTCCAGTAGTCGCCGTCGCCGGCCAGGAACGTCACGTACGCCCTCCTCGGCGCCGCCTTGTACGTCGACAGGTTCGGCTCCATTCCTGCTCGCTCGCTCGACCAGACTCCTTGTGCGTGGCACCGGTGCTTGATCGTACGTGTGCATTGGTGGGGTGGTGCGGCGTGGCGTGGGGTTTAAATATGGGACGGGTGCCGCGGCGGGTTCTGTCGGTTGGATCTCGGACGTACGCGTGTCGGGTCGGGGGATCGGACGGTGCGGATGGAATGGAGGAGGGCCCGGGAAGGCGGCTGCCTGAGATGGCGATCGATCGACGCTGAAAGGAAAGAAAAGATCCGTGGATATTTGTGGAGATATGGATAGCATAAAAAGCAGGATATATAGCAATGGAATGTAATAGATACCAGCTCGATCGATTGATCTTAATTCTTTCCTAGGGTTCCAGCTTCGCTGCTTTTGGTGCCGCTCGATTGGACTGAAATAAAATAGCTTATGGCTAAAATTGTACGGTGACTAATCGAAATTATATTGTAACTGATGATGATTTATTTGACGTAACTAAATTTAAAAACTTTTAAGAATAGAAAAAATAGATTAACCCATCACGGATAATGTAAATGAATTCGAAAAAAAGAACCGACAAAAACTCAAAAAAGTAAAAATAAGAAAAAGATAAAATTTATAAATAGTAAAAAATAAATCAAAAGGTTAGAAATTTAAATCGAAATAAGCAGAAGCTTAAAAGGAAATCGGCAGGGCCTTTACTCTGTCCGGATTCGCTGGGATTCGGAGGCTTCAATCCATGCCATGCCTTGTATGCGAAACGGAGCTGAAATGGTAATCGACGATCGGGGCGCTAATTGCGAGGATTATATTGTACATTTTGTCGGTTTCTAATACGACCCTATCGAACATTCCGAGGTGCATCAGCAGGAAACAATTAATCACGCGATCTGGCTGTCCGGATAATAAGCGATTACGTGACCAACCAAAATAAAAAAAAATCCCGGCGGTTTCAACCGACCTCGCTTGCGAGGTGTGTGGCTCTCTCTAGTCGAGTTTTGTCTCAAATTAATTGACCAGTCGTTTCTCAACCAGCCATCATTAGCTAGATAAGATAGCAAAAATGTTCTGTAGTTGAGCTTTCCAACGTGCCTCAAGGTGTCGTCCGAGCGAGAGAGAGTAATTAACAGAGGAGGACGAAGCCAAATGGGACAAAGAGTCTAGTATCATACTTGCACTGGTCATCTGTTGATAATAAAATTTATTAGATATATAAAAAACTATTTTGATAACTCGATTTTTTATAATAGTCTATTACTTCTCCTTGAGTCCGTACGTTCGTGGGCTCGCTTTGCCTGTACGTTCAGGTGGCCATCGCGTCCATTCATTCCCGCGCGGGATTCTCTGACGTAATGACTTTGCTTCAAATCTGGCCCTTCATCTTCCAACAAACAGCCCAGATTGATCTAGCTTTTTTTATATTTTTTTTACTTTAATCTTTTTCTAGCTTTTTTTTCTCCTTATATTTCTTTATATTATCTGTGTTAAAATAACCTATTTTTTATTTTTAAAAAATAGGTTATTTTAACACAGATAATATAAAAAAAGAAAAAAGCTAGAAAAAGATTAAAGTAAAAAAACTAAAAACTAGAAGTAAAAAAATCAAAAAAAAAGCTAGATCAATCTAGACCGTTTGTTGGAAAATGGAGGGCTGATCTGAAGCAAAGTCACCGTGACTTTGCTTCATTACGTCAGAGATGCTGCGCCGGTTCATTCCTGCGCTCTACCTTGCTGGTCCTCGATTCATCCACCAACTCCGTCCTGTCCGCCTTGCTTCCTCCTCCTCCCATGCGTCCCCTGCTCTAGTGACCCTAGTCTCCTCCCCCGCCGTGGCCAACCTATCGCCCTTCCCTTGCCGGTTGGCTTCGGACGCCGGAGCCTCAGCTACGGAACCCGTCGAATCCGCCTCCGTTGGCCATCGACGCCGTGGTTGCGCATGGCTTCGACGGCGCCCGCGGTCCGGACGCCGGAACCCCAACAGCAAAGTCCGGCTACCCCCTCTCACTCTCTCCCTCTCACACACACTCCGTTGTTCTGCCGTTGCCATTATTCATTGCCTCCTCAAATCTCAGTACTGGAACTTGCCTGTTTGGGACTACTCTGCTCCAGTTTTTCCAGCTCTGCTCCACCAACTCCACCATGGAGCAGCTCCACTGTGGAGTTCTGGAGCAGTGATCTGTTGGCACGCAGACTAGCTCCAGCTCCAGAATGTGAGGTTTCCGAGAAAGGTCCAATGTGCCCATGAATGATGTTTGGTGTATGTTTTGATAATCATGAGCATATGTAACTGAATTTTTGTTGCCAATTGAAATATGATGTAAAATATTATAATCGCAATTAATTTATTCGAGAAAACCAAAAAACAAATATTTTGGTCAAATAATTCCATCCTTTTGTCCCATAAATTGCAACATGCATGATAAATAATTAACAAAGTCCATCATTCGAATACAAATAATTATCAAAACAGAGAATGCTTGTCATATTGCCTAATGAGATGACCAAAAATAACGATCATCACTGATCCAAGTTTCTAACACCACCACTACCAACATCATCAGGACATCACCACCTCACGCAACATCAAGAGGCAATGTTACTCATCACTATACAGCAGAGACACAAGCACATGCAACAACTACACCAGCGGCACCATACAATTGAACATCAGGCAGAGCGAGACGCTGGAGGGGAGCGACGACGCCGACGATATCTCGATGCCAGTGAGGAAGTTGTGCTGCAGGTATAGCACCCGCGACCGCCGAGCCCACCAAAGACGCCGGCCGTTGGGTATCCGGCCATAGATGAGGTTCTTGCCGACGCCAAGAAGAAGGTTTGGGCACGACGCGAGGAACTCCGGAGCTCGCCCTCGCGCGCTCGCACGAGCGAGCTCGGTGGCGCGGTCAGCAGACCAGTGGCCGGTCGAGCCGCCGGACAGCCGGCGACCAGCCTCGAGCGCCGAGCGCGAGCGAAGAAGAGGCGCGCGCGTGGGGCGAGGAGAGGAGCGGCGGGTCGGGGCGTGGAGAGGCGCGCGGCGTGGGCGGAGAGGAGCGGCGTCGGCGGGTGGGGAGAGAGAGCGGCGGCGCGGCTGGGGTGGAGGAGTGGCGCCGGCCGGTGGGAAGGAGAGGAGCGGCGTCGGCGGGTGGGGAGGAGAAGGAAAAGGAATCGAATCGGTAGGAGGATAGGAATTGTGTAATGGCAGTGGTGGGTAATTTCCCCCAACTCCATGAGGAGATACAAAACTTCGTTTAGAGTACCCCTGAGGAGCTCCTAAAAAAACGTGAGTAGGCCTTCAACTCCACCTTTTCTTGGAGCAGAGTTCTTGGAGTTGAACCCGTTTGGTTAGACAAGTTTAGAGCAGAGTTAAAAAAGCTGGAGCGGAGCAGTCCCAAACAGGTTACTCATTCCCCTCTGCTCCATCCCATACTCTTGAATTTCTCCTGAGTTTTCTTTTCACTCCACAGCAAAGCTGCTGCATTTGCTCGCGAGATTTATAGCCGGAACTTTACTCTCCGTTCTGCTTGTCCCTTTCCCTCTCGATGGGGGCTAGCATCTGACCCAACCAAAGCGCCGGTTCTTGCAATTTCTGCCCTCCTTTTTGCCTAAATCTGTGGGCAAGATCTGATACAGGGGGCAACACAAGGGAGGAGAGGTTCTTTTCTTGAGCGGTTCTTGCGTGTAGTTCTTCCGCAATGAGGCCCGACGCGCGGCTGGATTCGGCGGTGTCTTTACATTTCTAGACCAATCTTCGTATCAGAATGTGCATATGTGGATCTGGATCATAGAGAGTTTGTATACTGTTTTAAGTTCTCCCCTCCCTCCCGCTCCCCTTCGCCGTCACCTCCGCTCCCCAATGTGAGATCTCATCATCCCATTCCCGAATCGGCCGCAGAACCCAAGCGCAAACCCATCGATCGATCCAGCTTCTCACAGTGACGCCGCCTTCTCCACCTGTATTACAAGATACTTTTTGCTAATTTTTATGCATTATATTGTGGATTATTTACCTTTTTACGAAAAGCATTTTTTTATGTATGCTGTGTATGATAAAGTGACAGATGATTTGGAGAGAAGAAAGCTAATCACAAAAGAGTAAGTACCTTATTTTAAGAGATGAGTTCTTTTTTGTAGTTACTACAGTGGTTGTACTACTTTGTACATCTGCCTCAATGTTTTACTGCAAATTAATTTGGTACTCATTAAAGAAAGGACCTCAGTTTGCTGCAAAGAGAAAAGCTTTGGCTACTGATGTGACACGAGAACATCTCGAGAGGTAATTTGATGCCATTTCTCTCAAGCTGGTTTCATAAATTGAGCAGGAAACCCTGCTTGTTGGCTATATATCTTAACGCTGATATGTAATGAACATGCGTCCACATAGAAAACTATATGCTACACATTGCACTTTTCCCCCCTTTTTCAACAATGCTATTACCTGTTAGTGTGTCCTATCGTCTAATTGTTTTGTCAGGATTGAACTATTTCATGTACTCTGTAAATCACTACAGGTAGTATCGTGTTAAAGTTACCATTTTTAACTATTGTATGTATACCTATTAATGCATCTGGTACCTTTATAAATTATCTGTTTTTTTTAATGTTCTATGTGGATATGGAATGTTCTATATGTTACATTACCTTTACAGACTTGTGACATTTTCATTTTTGAACGAATTTTCTGTCCTGAAGTAGTGATTGCAAGGAGCTGGAGTTTTAAAGATTATAATTTTGGAGCTCAGGAACAAGAACCAACCTATCGCGATAGGTTATGTGCAACCTTTGTTGGAGGTATTTTTATAGTTGCTTCAGTTTTCCATACCGCTTTTTATGATAAATCAAATAACTTGAAACTATAAATTGGTGATTTGCTTCAGGTCCGTGAGGAAATCCAGAAGATTTCTATTCAGATGGGGTAAACAAAAAAATCTGTTCATGATATTTGCATTCAGCAAGTGTATTAAGAAAAGTGGATTAATTTCATTATAGATGTAACAGGTTCAGCGAGATGCCGACCAACAATTTTGTTGAGAGCAGGTGTGTTCTAATGTTTGCACTCCACAAAAATAGCCACAAGCATATAGTACAACCTCCTCGCTACCCCCAAATAGTCTTGCTTCAGCTGGTGATGATGCCATGTTACAAAAATATAAAATAAGACAATATTGTTTCAGGAGTCTGCAGCCTGCAGGTAGGCGGAACCGGCTGCGGATAAATCCCAGGTTCCTGCACTCAAATGCTACTTCCCACAAGTGGGCGTTTGGTGGTATGAGAATTGGCTAATCTTATTACTGGAAACAACTTCATTTTAGTTAATTGGCTGAGTTTTTAGTATCACGAATTCGTTCGTACACATGGTTGCACCTCAGTTTCTTACCTGCTGCCGTTTGCGCGGACTTTTCCATGCCTATTAAAGATATCAATGTTTTATTGTAGTGGTTTGCAGCAAGATATATTATATATTCCTTTGTTGTTTCAGAACTGTATTGAAATGCTTTCAGTTAATTTTCAGGTATACTCTCTGCATACATGTATAATAGGGTCTCCACATGCAATGGAACCATTTATCTGCATAAAGCTAGCCTCATACAGAAGTCTACATTATCAACATTGCGCACACGTAGCCTTCCACCAATGCCCATAGCAACGCCTGGGGAATTTATCTATTACATAGGATGTGTCACGATTGAGCATGTTTGTTTGCCCATCATTGATTGTAGACATATACGGCGATACACCTACTTATTGCTGCTGATCCTATGCAAAACCCGACCTAGTTAGTACCAGTGCAACAAGACATATGCTTTTGATTAAATAGCGAAATGATCAAAGGGAGATCGAATAGCAAATAAATACCAAATAAAATAAAACAAAACTCAAATCACATAGATAGATCTCATTTTAGAAAATGAAATTGGTTTCATTAAATTTGGAGGGGGCGATCTTTGCAGGTGCCTCCGTTTGTTTCATCTAGAGCAAGGTCCTCTTTCCCGGGGACGAGATTTGGACGAGCGTCTGCATCGCCATCGTCGGCATGGACTCATGCGCGTCGTCCGTGTGACCACTGTCGGGTTGGATATTTGGGCTGTCCTTTTTTGGTTGGAGCTTATGACTTTTGGCTATAAAGATATGACTTTTAAATTTGGCATGGCGCGTGCGCGCGGCGGCGTCAGCGCCGTGCGGCCACGGGCGGCGTGGCCGGGCGTGGCGCGACGCGGTTTTTTCGCAAAGGGACGAGAGATAATAGAGTAAAAGAACTTACGTGTGGTTTTTGCTGATATAAATGAAGTCGGTACAGTATGTAAAACAATTAACTAGTAGATCTCATATTAAAAAAATATTTTATTTAAATATTAGTTATTATAGAAAAAAAAATAAAAACTGAAATCAAGAACTGAAAAAGAATAAGACCATTTCTTGGCCGTGATGTGAGCACCTGGATGAATTCGTGGTTACTTTATTGGCTGTGGAAGGCTCCGTTAGCAGCCGTATATAGCCCAGTTCGGAGGAGCAGTGCCAGAGTCTGTGCCCAGATTACCTGACAGGCCTAGCCCGTCTCACCCATCAAAAGTCCACTGCAGAATATGCATGGCATGGCTCCGTACCCAAACTCACTGTATTCACAAACTGTTTAATTGATAGACATTGATGTGTTCATGTCTATATGAGATACTGCACAGCAGGTACAACATCATTAGGCATACAGCCGTACACAAAATTTTCCTTGTCAGCAACCAAAAGTCCATTCTGGTATCAAAACTGAGAAAAGCAAAAGGACAGAATCCTGAACCGTCAAAAAAAGGATCAAACCGTTTACACTTTAATACCGAATAGAAGCACAATTGGGCAATCTTCAAGCATCTGGTATCATATCATCTACTGCAGATTCTGTACAGTTGTGAACATACCAGCACAGGAGATCAGGCTATAAAATAGAACTTATTCACACAAATAGCACTGTAATCATTTTTTAAAAAAATTTTAGACTCTGAATATCTGTTTATGTAAATTTAACCTCCTCTTTGGACCTATGAAGCTTTGCAGTCACCTACCAAGCTAGAGGTTACCCGCCGGAATAGTGTGTATGGTTAACAAGTGCTAATCACATTTTTATTAGTACTAATCGTATTTAGTTAGCTTTAATTACGAGCTTTAATTAGTGCTGATCATGAGCTTTAACCACCTGTCGCTGTAGAGGTGCTTGACAGGTCTAAAGAGAAAAATAGATTTACAAAAAAAGATGTTTGAAAGCTAAATTAAAAAATAGCTACAGTATTATTTATATGAAAAGTTCCATAAAATGCTCACGGCAAGTGCTCCAGCAAGCCTTGTAGGCCTCAACCATGAACAGCTCCCCAGCTACCGCACTTCAATAATCCATTGGGTCAGACTGTCAAGAGTTTGGGCCGGGAAGACCAGAAGAGTGTGCAGCTATTAGGGCATCTCCAATGATTTTAGGTAGCAACTAACTAGAAGATTTCCACATTATTTATATAGTACACATTAAAAGCTAGCATTCTAAAGAACTATCTATAAGGATAGCTATTTGATGCTTAGAGCAAGTACAATAGTATAGCCAACTAGTGGCTATAACATTTGTCCATTTCATCTGTAGTCTTCAAAAAATAGTTCATACAATAAGGTAGCTATTACAATAACTATTTGGCCCCACGTGTTATAGCTAACTATAATTTAGTAGCCAGCTTCCTTCTCTCTCTTCTTTTCTCTCTCTGCCACGTAAGATTTGGTTGATATTATATTTACTATAGCCTGCTGACTAAGCCTTATTGTACCTGCTCTTACATGCACACACAGAAAAGGACTATCATTTATAGAGGCTGCCTCGTTTTGCGTTATAGACTAGTGCTTAAGGAAGAGCTGGTTCGATTTTTTTTGCATACTCTCTTTCCTTCACATAGAATATATGCCGATGTGTACATACATATAGCCAGCTGACTCAGATCATTGGAGATGCCCTTAACACCACAATGTATTATTGGGTTTGCAGCAATTGCACTGGAGCAATTTCCCACCTAGGCACACCAACCAATCAAACTTCAAAATCTCAAGTTCCCGCATGTGATATTCGACATGTGCAGTGCAGTCATGACCAATTCCGTTTTTATCCCCAAGGTACCAAACCCTCGACGGTAGGGACAGAGCTACACCTCGGACAGAGTAGGCTTCAGTCCGTAGTGTGAAAATATCTAGTGTACAGTCTGGATAAATTCAGTTCAGTGTGGGTAACATTTTTATGGTCTAGCCCAGATAGCCTAGATCATTCCACTCACTGAGCCTGGAGCGTAACCAAATTCTAGCTCCGCCACTGCTCGACGGAGGATATGGCATTATGTTCTCCAAACCCTTCATCTTCATGGTAGTACTCTTCCCTTTGAACGATTTTTGTATCTGCTCAAGCTTTTGTTTTTGGAACCATTGATCGAGACCTCTCGATCGGTCTACCCCGAACAGATAAACCTTCTGCATGCGAGCTCGAGCTCTCATCTGAAATCATATTTTTCATCTTTTTTTTTTGCATACAGAGCTTTATAAACCTCTTTCAGAGTAAAAGTATCTTCACTGTATGGAATTGAGTATCTAAACGTCGAGAATGAAATAGGTAACGAACATAGCGGAATAAGACACAAATATTCATCATCATATTTGACCTTCATGGTTTCAAGGTCAGTGACCACATCTTAAAGCACGGTCGAGATGATCTTGTACCTATCCACCTTCTGCCAACTTGAGAGAGAAAAGTTTTTGCTTCAGAGACGAGAACAACACCCCACTTGAAGATGGAATAGTCTCAGAATATGGTGGTGAAGAGTTGTAGTCGAAAGCGTCTCGAGTATTCGCATCTGACTCTAGTCGACGCAAACACCTTTGGACACTACGCCTGGCGTAAGTCGGTGCGGAGTCCATCACAAACACAAAAGTGATCCTAATTATAATCTTTGACCAGTTCGTATCACCGATAAGTCATACTGATCGGTAATACGTAACAGACGGTTTTGAGCCTGAATTCAGAAAAGTCAAGCTAATCCAAGCTAAGCTGGCTGCCCAACCATGGAGTGGACTGCTGCACCAAGTACACCCTGAAAGCGCCATCCACTCCCCTGCTGTGCCTTCGCTGATACCAAACAACGAAAAGCTACGGTTCACCTTACTGGCTGAGCTAAACTTGAAACTTCTGTGCGCCCCTTGAATATAAGCAGGATGCTGCCCGTCGAGCCATACGCTAGCTGGCTAGTCAACTGGTGGCTGTCCCTTGCCGACCACCGGCGACGAAACACCCTAATTAACGTCCCCTGTTTCCGCCGACCAGCTATAGAATTTGATGCCCTCCTCCCTCCCTCTCTCAGCAGGTGTCCTCCTGCATCAGAGTGTAGGCTGTAGCATTGCATTGGCCGATCTCTTTCTAGCATTTCACCTCGGCCGCCAAGCGTCAACCCTTGATTAAATTCCTGAGTGGAGGAACTGGAAGATTACCCCTTGCTCCTTGTTTCACACAACCTTTGCGTTGCGCCCTGAAGTCTGCACCAACTTGCAACGACAGGTCGCGTTCATGCTTAATTTGATCTTTGATGCTGATGTACTGACGACGAAACGAGTATGTAAGAATTCTAGAGTCCTGTCGGTGTTGCCATCAGTACTTGACCTAAAGTATACATATGTATGATGCGATAAATCATCTGGCTACAGGTACCTTGGCTCGACCAACAACTGAAAAAGAAAAGGATTGGTAGGTTCATGGCATAACAACGCCATGTATGCACAGCCAAGCACAAATTAGGGAAGCATCATTTACGCTCTACAGATAACAGTGGCTAGTTCAGACGTACGATAGATCAGGCCGAGCAGGAGCCTAGCTGGAAGGCCTAGCTATTAGCTAGTTTTGAACTGAATGCAACAACATACGACTGGCGATAAACCGGTGCACCTGGACAGGGATTCAGTCAGGCACAATTCGATGTGCAATATTTTCTTTCTTTTCCCGGCCGGCCTGCGTGCCACCTTTTGAATTGAACATGACTCGTTAACGTATGGACGCCATCCAAGGCTTTTTGCCTCCACTAACGATACAGCACAACACCAACCATTTCTGCTTGCATCTTCCAACATGTCCAACTTTTGAACTCGATCGTCGTCGTGCTGCGGTGCCGCCTTGCATGCGGTGGCGGCGGCGGCTAGCTATATACAACGACGCACATCTTATATATGTATAAAAAGAGCAGTTTTTCTATCCTTAAGGAGGTACCAAGAGGTACAAGGTACCAAGAGGTACCAAATTAGATCAAAATTTGGTACCTCTTGGTATCTCGCGTCCGGTACCACTAGGTACTGCCAAATCTCAGTCGTCCGATCAGTGTGAGCAACGGCTCAAATTTGGTACCTCTTCCCCCTCAAGGATGATAAAATTTCCCGTATAAAAAATACTTTTAACTTCGAGTGTACTTACTCGTATCTCTGATATTTCACCTAAATGAATTTAACATACTCCTTTATTACTTTGGATATACTCATATACTAATTATTATATATATACACATATATATACATACACACACTACTTGAAACAAGTTTGAACTGAAATTTAAACTGCAATTCTTTTTTATGATAGTTTTATGTAGGTATGTGCTGATTTTATATAAGAATCAATAAAACACGTGATTTAAATTCATTCAAAATCTTTGAATTCGAGTATATTTTGTTAAAGGTACGTGTTTCATTTGAATATTTTTGGAGAGAAAGAGGTACCGTATATGAATAGAAATCTACCTACGAGAGCTATACTGTACACTCTACGTACGCGCGTACGTAGACAAGGAGGAAATGAATAGCCATGCGTATGGTAGCCTTCTTCGCATCTACTACCTCTCTTTTGACTGGAAAGTCTACTCGGACTCGTGTACTCTGCCACGTACATTACATCGTCAGACATGGGTTGAGTTGGTGTTGGTTCTGCCACGTACATTGCATCGTCAGGCCGTAACAAGGCCCGAAGATACAGGTTTGGGCTGGGCCTGAACCACAAAAATAGCACATGGCGCTGACAAACAAGCATGATTCAGAAAAAAGAACGCGCAGCAGGAAACTAGGTCACAATCAGATGCTCATCCCCCACGAATTCAGAATATCAGATGCTCACAAACAAGCATGATTCAGAAATTGCAGCAGTGCCAGTGATCAGTCTTCCATTGGCGATTAGTCTAGCGCAGTTTATTCCAGACACTAGATCAATCAATGGTACTTCTACTAGTACTAAGCTACTGCCAGTTTGCTTTGCCATCGCAGCAGCAGCAGCAGCAGCAGCAGTAGGTGGATATGTTCCTGCTCAATATCAAGGGCATCCCGATCCTGTGCTGCAATTTGCCTTTGACGGGATCAGTGATATTAACCAAGGACGATTGCTTATTACAACTCCTAAATATATAGAGCAGATGATTATATGAGGGGGGACTAAATTTGACTAGTAGGAACAGGCAACGTTTGCGGCAGCTTCTAGACGCTCCCTGGCAAGTCGACAACGCATGCTTGTCCGCTTGGTGCTCATGTCCATGTCAGAGAAGTCTTAGGTCCGGCTTCAAACGACATTAGTTTATGGGTTTTTTATTTCTAATTTATTTAAATTAAAAGTTACTTAGAGTATATTAGCTGTTAATTTTAGCTTATTTATCTTTTTTTCCTTATTTCTTTGTATTGCCCGTAATGATATAACAAATTTTCTTATTTTTAATTAAATAACTAAAAAACTAGCGACGGCCATATTACAATTTCTGCCAAAAACCCAAGAGGCCAGGGCCCGTACTCACGCATTTTGCACTTGACGAACAGATATTAGTGATCCATTCGTCTGTCAGCTCTTGCTATTTGTTGTATCCACTGTCGGACTTGACCACAACAATTGAATAGTGATCAGGATGTGACCCTTTGGTCACAGCATCTCTCGCTCCTCGATATTTCTCTTTGTTTCTTTCCAACCCACTACTACGACTAGATTTATCTAGTGTTTTACTAGTCTTGAACAAAGAGTTCTTTCTTTTACCTGTGGCTGTGGATGAACTGAAGAGTTGTAGTAATTGTCAAACTGATCTATCAGTCCAAATTTGTCCGAGTCAGACTAATTCTCACTCCTTTGATATATGTTCCAAGTGGAACACTCCTGAAGACTTGTTTCAACACATGGTCAGACACTCTTGATTACCAGTGTATTTATGCCATGTTGTGCTGTTAAAACGGGGCAAAAGAAGAAAATTGCCCTGGTTTGATTCACAATGTTAATTACTAGTAGAAATCAGCCTTCTTCTCCTAAAACATCAGAATCAACAACTACTAAAATTTTATAGGGTGGGCATTGCTTCATGGAGCTGTTAATCTGACAGGCAAAGATCATTCATCAATTGCCCATTCATCCAAGTATCTAGCGTTAGCTAAATATTACTCCACTGATTATGCTGCTAAATCATCTGTAGCCAAGTTCCATCGATTTCTTCTAGAAGATCATGCTCATCCCAGTATGTCCCTTTCTGCAAGGACCTCGCATTGAAACTAGCACCCCGGCAACAACTCATTTCTGCGCATAAAGAAGCACATCCTTAAACGAACTCGGCCTCTCAGTGTCATTTTTATACCATCACTCACCTAACTCGCGCATCACACAAGTCAAGGCGTTGTCTGAAATGCTGTACTGCTACTACTAACATTATGTGGCCTTCCATTATTTGTCCCTTGAGAAAAATAACATTGTGTCACTACTGATCAATAATAGAGTCTCACATCATGCAACCGTAGCATTTGTCTCCATGAACGAATACTCTGCCTTGGATCACTTCATTTTTGACACGAGCATGTTTGAAAATTTTTACCTGCATTTGACCGCACATTGTGATGGGTACCCTATTTTTCTGAATTCAGTAGTCATCGTGATCATCCTATAGTCACTAGGGCATGGCAAAGGGTCTAAGTGGGACCCACCCCAAGTCCAGAGCTGCATCGGATTGGTGCTTGTTGCCCAGTATTAAACTGTGCTGGACATGACCCTTGTGGTGTTGTCTACGCATTTGAACATCGAAGGGTCTAAAGATTCTAAAGCAATTCGAGTCAAAGACGCTTCAACTTGGAAGCAGACCACAGGGTTACTTAGGGCACCCATCGCCCATAATTTTCATGCTGCGGTAATGGTACTTCTTTGGATCAGCAGTTCAGTACCACTGCAGTTTGGTGTCCTACCATCTACAATTGGCTTGATATAGTTTTTGGTATGGTATGGTTTATAACTTTTAGCCGAAAATAAATATAGTGGTTGAAAAAATAGCTTTTAGAAAGAGAGGACGAGCAGTATAAAAAGTGAGAAAGAGTTAGGTGCGCATGACAGAGAGAGAGAGAGAGAGGACTAGAGTGGGTGATGCATCTGTAACCCTCTGTCTTATTTCTGAAACGAGACGGTAGCGAGAGAAGTAGAGAAACTGTCTCGAGAAATAGGTGTTCATATTAGCTTTTGGCTTGTATAAGCAGAAGCTAATACGAATAGAACCTAATGTGTTGATGTTGAAGTTTGATCCGATTTGTACTGTTTTCGTATAATACACTGCATCGGCTTATGGCAGTTGTGGCATGATTGGTGTCAGTGCATGCATAGGCTATATCAGACGTGGTGTCAACCTGTAGCAACCGATTCTTATTCGGTTTTCTCTCCGTGTGGAACTCATTTTTCTTGACTTATATATGTACTATGGTAGTCCTTAGGAATAGCAAGAGTCTCATTGTAATATCTATTTGACTAGTGAATTTCGCCTTCGTGCGTTTGTAGTTTTTTCTAAAGAGTTTTCTATGTTAAATCCTTATCTCTTGTTTTCATGATCATATATTTTTACCGTGTGTTTATAACAGTTGATTAACACAAACTTACTACTTGCGATGTCTTACCAGTTGGACTACAACTAATGGCCATCGCCTGCGCCATCTATCTAATTCAGAGAAACAATAATCGCAAATCCGCGATGAAACATGGGAACAAATTGGTGGTTTATTTTACTTAGAAATAGGAACTCCGATCTATTTTGCTCGATCCACGCTCAATCTGGATGGTTGTTTTACTGCTCTTAGTCAGGCTGCGCGATTGTGCCACTTGTTCTGCAGAGGAGAGTCCCTGTTTGGGCTGTTCTTTTTGGCTGCGGCTTGTGCCTTTTGGCTGCGGCTTGTGACTTTTAGACTGTTTGCACGAGACATTATAGAGTAACAGAAACTCACATGTGATTTTTGCCGATATAAATGAAGTCAGTAAAGTATGTACTACAATTAACTAGTAGATCCTATCTTGAAAAATACTTTGTTTAAAAGCTAGTTACTGTAGAAAAGCCGAAAAGCAGCTTTTAGAAGCTGAAAAGAACATATGTATGGCGTGGAAACCACTAATATCTAATGATAGGGAATGGAGTAGGATGCTAAACTATACTACATGTTAGCTGTTGGTGCCATATCAACTTCACAACCATCGTTGGTGGTCTCACTTACTTATCCCTTGTAACTTTGGATGTGCTTCCTATAATTGCCAATTGTGCAGACTGGACGATGGTGAAATTTGTGAACCATTGCTATTTTAGAGAAATGAAAATTTAGTTTTCATAAATTTGCAGTTATTCTAGAATTCTTGTAGACCAGACGATTTGACCGACCAGAGGAGGTGGTCAAACTAGCACCCTCCAGCGGTCTGACTGGCTACCAACAACGGTTAGACTAGTAGGAGGCAGTGGTCTGACTAATATAGGTGTTTTGTTTCGCCTGAAAACTGTTTTTTTATAATTTTGGTCATAGATTGATTTGGTTATACCTATGTCAGTTGTGAAGAACTTATATCCGGAAACGATTTTTTGGTCTTTGGATGTGCAAGAACGTTTGGAGTCAACTATGATTAACGGTGAGGATTGGGGCTATACTCATGGAGGAGTTAAGGTCCCAAACGATCAAGAATGCTGGGCGAGATGGCTAAGGTCAAGCATGGCACAAGGAAGACAGAAAAATATTGAAGAAAAATTCGAGCGACGGGTTGCACCATGTGGCTTGGTCGGTCTAAGTGAGTCGTGGTCCTGTAGAATCATAACGGAAAAGACTTGCCGATATATGGCAAGCCAGTGGTGCATCTCCACACAGTAAATATGACGATTGCTTATAAAGAAAGATGAAGACTGAATTAAGAAAGGGTATTTTGTTAAGTTGACCAAAATACCAAAAATTATCTTGGATCAAAACCCCAATGCTTGAGTGGTGCTTAGGAAAGTGGTTTAGGTCAAGGAGAAGCAGGAAAGATTAAGTTGGACTAAATGCTAAGGACTTAGTGGATTCGGACTTATGTTCTTTGAAAAGTGTGCATAAGTGTAGTGTGTAAGTAAAAAACTATGCTATGTGGGGTTAACAGATTTTCTCTATTTGTGCTAAGTAGGTAGTATCTATTAGGAATAGATGGAGCTAGTTGCCTTGTTTATTTAATGGGTTATGATAGAAACTTGCTAGTTAACCATCCGAGCTTTACACATTGAAGCCAAGTATTCTATGATTAGGTTTTGAGAAGAATGAGTGATGTGGTATGCTCTATTCTCCTCCAGGTGGAGTGACGTAAAACCTTTATCTTCATGTAGCAATACATCAATTTTGTTCATCTCTTATATATTTCTCTTATTTTGATTGATTTGCTCTTGAATTTATTTGTTTTGATCTTCTCTCTCCTTTTCTTGATCTTGCTGGACGCCAAGGACGACTAAGTGATGAAAAAGACTTATGAAAATCAATCTCCATCCATTTAGCTACAGGTTTGGCAAGTTCTTCAGGTTGTCCAATTTTGTTTGGATTTGACCTCTTCATGAGATTTCTTGATCCGAGTGTTTTTACCTTAATTTTTGGGGAGTTCTTGCTTGCTATAATATGTAGAAATCCATCTAGAGCTATCTTGGCCATTCTCCATCCACGAGCAAGTCATATTCCACATTTTCAATTTTGCTTGGTTTTGATGTAATCTTACTTGATTTTGAGAAAGGTCTGAACTTATTATGAATTCTTGCGATCCTTAAATGAAATAGATCTCTGAGACCTTAAACAAGGTATATATAAAATTTCATATCATTTGAATTTGGATTTTTGGAGTTGCATCGGCTCAAGCTAGATTTTTTAGTTTTAGAACAAGGGAGTGGTCAGATCACCCCCTTTTGGTCAAACCGATGCCTAGCCAGCGGTCGAACGCCAGGCTCGATCAAACCACCCCTAGTAACCACCTGG
The DNA here is from genome assembly GCA_036346575.1 of Dendrocalamus sinicus. NCBI lineage: Eukaryota > Viridiplantae > Streptophyta > Magnoliopsida > Poales > Poaceae > Dendrocalamus > Dendrocalamus sinicus. The sequence continues at coordinate 26,994,627 of CM070673.1, forward strand.
GCTATGATTTTGTTAGTTTTCATTATCTTGAGTCGATTGCTTTGGTGTTGGTTTTTAATGCTAATCTTTATAGCTCTATAGCTATTAAAGCGAAGGATCGACAAATACTTAGAAATTTTTTTGAAGGCACGATTTACTTTCCTCTGTGACCATATCGATCCTACAGATTTCTTTTCACCACTAAACAACTTGGTTTCATTCACCTAAGAAACGGAACATGGATATATACTTTTCAACTGGTTGGACCGAACAATCAACACATGGTTGGCCTGCTTTCTTTAGTTGTTGGTTCAAAGAATCCAGAATAATTGGAAAATAGCATTAGTCCACTCCTAAGAGCTTAAACCTTTGGCTTTGGCTGTTGTTTTTTTTATGGAAATTGTACTGTAGTGGTTGTTAGTTTCTTTCGAGTCATTTAATTAAAAGAAAAGAAAAAAACTGTTATGTCGTCATGGACAATGCAAAGGAATAAGAAAAAAGAAAAGACAGAAAATCTATAAAAACCAAAATAAATCTAAATTAAAAATCGACACGTTTCAAGTGTCTTTTAGCTTAAATAAGCTGAAAGTTGAAGAAAACCAAAAACTGAAGCGGGTTAGTGCAAGGAAAGAACACCACCCACTGCAAGTGCGTCGGTTATTCAATATTCTTTACTAAAACCACAAGTGAGCATGGAATATGTATGCACTGCCTGCCATGACAGCAGGATAGAGAAATGCGAAAATGCAACGTTGTTCGTTTTGTGAATTCATGATAATGTAAACTAGGGAGTTCACCAACGACTTAGTAGTGGTACATTTGTTGCCTTTGCTATCACTCTCACTACAATACGCACCAAATGGCTTTCTTTAATCATACTTGAGCATAAACAACTGGCTAATGCTTATTAAGTTTCGCCGCAATTAGCATGGCTTTTCAGACAGTGTAAGCCACTAGAATAATTGGCCCAGGTTGATGCTTGCCAAGTAAGGCTAAAACTTCCTGACATAGAAGATTAGTTTCCATTTGATTTAATCAGAATATGGAATCCCAATGATGTAGCCTTTAGTTCATTTCTTGGAACAAGTCACTAAGATGCTTTGATCCAAAGTATAGATCAATATTTCAGTCACGTGTTGTAAAACTTTTGTTTATGTAAAGCCTAACCGTCTTGTAGAAGCCTTACTTTGCTTTAGCATGGAAACTAGGGGGCTATTTGGTAAAATTTGGTAACACCAATAAAATCCAAAATGCCACATCGGGCAATCAGAAGGAGAGAAAATCGCTCACCAAAATTTTGGTAATGCCAAATTTTGGCTTGATCACGATTCAAACGACATTCTTTTTGCCAATCTTTGGCTTTGCCTAAGTTTTGGCTACGCCAAAATTTTGGTTTGGCTCACATTGACCATCAACCAAACAGCCCCTAGAACACTGGTGGTGAAAAGGAGGAGCAGGAAGTTGCTTGCAAAGTTAACTTCAGCTTTGTAAAGCTACTACGATGAGGACTAAGTGGAAGCAGAAAAGGTCAAGCACCAAAGTCCTGTTCTCTACAGTTCCAAACTTCAATTCCGTTCTTTTTAGCTGAGTTGTTGTCCTCTGATGAATCTAGCGCACTGCATAAAGAACGGAACGAACTCAACTTAAAAGTTACATGGCAAAACATGTAAAGTTTGGAATAGGTTCTGTGCTTCTTAGAGGAAGCTACTGGTAGGTTTCGACAAAGTTGGCTGAATATACTACTACTACTACTACTACTACATCTTCTTGTTTCCTACAAGTGTCGTGTTTCCTGCCGGTTCCTTTCGCTTCAACGATAGAAGTGGTGTAAACATACTGAGATCAATTATGAGAAAAGTCTTCTTTACTTCACTCAAAACAAAACAAGATAAGAAAGGAAAGAATGGAACAAAGAAGGAAAGCAACTTTATTGTTATTCTATACCTGAATATGATAAATGTAGGAACAAGAGCTAACACATTGTCATGGCTATCTCTAATCATATCAAAATGTTGTTTCTGCTTTAAGGGACATGTTCTTGAGCATGTCCTTAAACTCGGGACAAGTTCCTTTCATCAATAAGTTTTGTTAAGTACCCCTCGTGTATCAGATGTTGGCCTTTTCTGTTTCTCTAAATGCAGATCTCGCTGGTGTCCAAAAAGGTTCAGCTCTGTATACGACAATAGACTGTTTACAGAGTATATATATCTTTGCACAGTTCTGAAGAGCAAATCGATCAAACAATCGACGTCCCCTAGCTACTTTTTTGTTTGTTGGATCTATCTAGCAGCCTCCAGAATTGGAACACGTAGAAGCGGCGCCGGAGTTCATCTGAAACAAGTGGCCTCGCAGATAGCATCCGCATGCGGCCCTGAGCCCTCTGAAGCCTACAAACACTGACCCACACGTAGGAGCGCCTGAACAATCAAACAGTACTGGAAGAAAAAACAACTCGATTAGCACTCTTATCTCTAGCTTTGCACGAACAAACCCCCGCTTTCCCACTCGCCAATCTCATGATGTGTTCCCCACTTCATCAGCCAATATACAATGCATGCAGCGGCAACGAAAAGCGAAGCTAGCACGAGCACTTCCAGATTAGTTTTTAGTTTACCTGCTCATCGCCGACGCGATCGATCGTTTCATGGCCGGTTGCTCTGCTCGTGATCTCTTTCTTTTTTGGAAGAACGTAGGTGGGTTTAGAAAACGTGCTGCATTCAAGTTACGATCTGGGAAAAAAAAAAGCACCTGCCTTTTTTCATTGCTGTGGCACTGTATTATATATGCTAGAAGCTCTTTTTCAGAAAATATATCATAGAAAGACGCATCGCCACACGTTTTGAAGGGTTCTTTTGAGACCAAGCCTGTCGCCTTGCGAATGGAACAAGAAGCAGCAGCCAGCTTCCATTGAGTAATCAATCTTTCATGACTCAAAAAAAGTCTGAAACACATTCTGCAGAACATGTTCTACCCCAGCCTAGGAGTCGTGAACATAAATACATAATATTGTGCCTAACTGACGCTGTCACGGCCTTATATTATAGTTAGGCGTGGCGAGACGTGCATGCGCATGAACGCATCAAGTTTCTGCATTCGTGCATACCCCAAGAAAAACGCTCATTGATTCGTAGTACGTGTTTGCTACGTACAGCGCAGCGCTGTTTTTGTCTTGCCCGGTCGATGGGCTGGTCATTTGCTGCATCTGCATGAGAACCACCGGTTTCTGACGAACCCGCACGCATGAACAAATTGAAGACGAGCTATTTCGCAGGGTCCCAAACGCTGACCACACATGCATTCCCGTACATACGTGTCGTCACGACCCGGCTCGAACCCGACCGACCGGTACATCTCCACATTTTAAAGCCGATCAAAAATCAATTTTCTTGCTAGTTCAAACTCTCAGGTCCTTGTTGGTGGCTCAAGTTCTACTCTACCTACACATTTTTTCGCTGGGATAGTCCTTGTAGGTACTGGCTAGTGACGGCATATGCTTGTGTTAATTACCTCACCGTTCATTAAGCATCTACCGATACAAGCTAGTAGTACAACATTGCGCTGCCTTTTAATACCTGAGAACAAATTTCAAACCAGAAAAAAAAACAATTTAAATTATCGGATGTATATTTCGATCGCAAGTGGTTCAACCGCTCGCTCGACTGCTCTTTTGCACATGCTCGATGAACACTTCGACCGCTCGCTTGACCTCCTTTGCACGTAGTCGAAATCTCCCTTCGCTTGAAAGCTTTAGCTGTTCGAACGAGAACATGCTGAAGATAACACCGTGCTCGTATAACGCAAGATCAAGATGTGTTAGCACACCGCTGCCGAGGCCACAGGAAAAATGATGCTCGGAAAACAAGTCGCCGATGCCAACTAACTTTTCTTGGAATATATCTGATCTATTATTTTCTAGATCATGTTCTATAGCTACAAAGCACCCTTACAGCACTCCAAAAAACTCTAGCACAAAAAGTCTCCTCAAAGCCACGATTAAAACCATCAGCCTCTACCTGCTTTTATATGCTAGAATCCTAAACTGTGTTCACCTCAAACACGGACACCTCAAACCATGTCCTTAACAATCTGGACACGCAATTTTATCTCTTCCGAAAATCAAAGGCCCCGAAACTCTTCCAAACACGGGTTTTAACCAATCTTTACCTCTTCCAAGTTGTGGATTCCACCCACAACTCCTAACTCACCACGTGACGAAGCCTCCAGGATAGCACCTCCTGTATCTTTATCACGACTCATCAACTCCCGTATCAAAGCCTCCAGGACCACACCTCCTCTAGCTTCCTCACGCATCATCACCGCTCGTGTCGAAGACTCTTTTCTAGATCACATCGCCCGTAGCTTCTCTACGAATTACTACCTTTGATGTCCACGTGCTTTAGCGTGAGCCCAACTTCCTCGTGTAACATCCTTGACCGCCCAGACCTCAAACTTCCCCATCTTAGTCCCGGTCCTCCTCGTTACTGACCATGATCATCTCGACGCCAACCTGCACATCAAAGACCAAAGAACATTTTCCCGGCACAAATTCTCCAAAACTTAACCGTCATCAGCACACACATGTATAACACACCCTTGTCTATCTATAGACAAGAACCAAACTAACGACCAACACCAACCAGGCCGTCCACGACCACATTCTCCTCGCTTTCTAGAAATCACCAACTTCAGATCACTCATTACGGCTAGTTACAACCGCTATGCAATATTGGTTGTTAGCTCATCGAGTACTCGAACACAAGTACTCAGAAATACTATCGCTTAGAACACTTGGTGATAACAAGCATCGCTATTGACCACATAACCATCGAGTACCGAGTACCGATCGCTATGACTAAAACAACAGATCACTAAGTCTACGACTACCGATATCTCCAACCATTTATTGCATCATTGATCACTGAGTACCACATAGACTACCATCCACGAGTACCGATCACATATCACAAGTCTCCAACAACCGAAAACCTCGACTATCGAGTACTGAGTCCTTCCGACTACCGAGTCCTCCCGACCACTGAGTACCAAATCATTCCGACTATCGAGTCAAGTACTTCCATCTTCTGAGCACCGAATCCTTCGAGTACTATTCACCGATCACCGACCATCATGCACCAGCTAGTCATACTGCTGGCCTAACATGAGTATTCAAAATACTGAAAGAAAGCAAGAATTGAAGCACTCGAACTGACCATAAAGTCTATGAGTACCGATCATGAAGCCTACAACAATCGATCACAAAGCTTTCGATTACCGATTAAAAAGTCTAAGATAACGACAGCAGACTGCAAAGTCTACGAGTATTGAGTATCGACCAAAAAGTCTATGACTATCAAGTACCGACAAGTAAAGTCCATGACTATCGAGTATCGATCAGTAAAGTCTACGACTATTGAGTATCGACCAGGTACTGTAGCTACGACTAGTTCACTGTAACTTACGACTGATTAAATGTTGCTTATGACCGGTTCACTGTTCAATGTCGAAATCTATGGTTACATGCTGTGGTCATTCTGCCATGGTCGAAACTTGATGTGGTCATAAACTGCAATGCTCAACTTACCGTGGTCGAAGTTTGATGTGGTCGAAATGCCATGGTCGACACCGGACGTAGTCGAACTTGGACATGTTTAAAGTCTGATGTGGTCGAAGTCTGCCGTGCGGATCTGCTGATTGGGCCATCTATCACAAGACCGATCGGACTACCAGACGTGGTTGTTCTTCTATAGTCGTGGTGCTTGTACTGCCGTAGTCGTAGTCTGCCGATTCTAGTTGTATAAAAGATCACGATCGAAACTTTTCTAAACATACATTTCAATACAATTTAGAAAGTAACTATTCATTATCAATAAATCCACGAGAGCACCGTATCGTCTTACATACACTAATTGCAAACGTATAAGCTTGGGATTTACAAGTGACCACAGCAAATGGTAAGGAGACACATGAGGACATTGCAACGGCAAGGACAAACTGGCGATGCGACCACGCCACCGGTTGGGATCCAATACCAGGACAATTCCAGGACGGATCCAGGTCAGGGTAAGCAGCTCAAAATTCTAAAGAACAGCACTACATAGCTTGGACTACTAGCCCCCAGAGAGAGAGAGAGAGAGAGAGAGAGAGAGGACTAGAGGAGAGATGAGAGATCTGTGTGTGTGTCGCAGGGGAGACCAGAGTCCGCGTGTTTGACAAAACGGGCACCTTAGAAAATCCAATTAGGCTTCTGCTGCATGCCCGAATTCCAACTCCCGGTGTGGAACCTGACCATACCTCTGCTTTATTTTATATGTGTGAAGATTGTTTTTCAGTTATAGAATCGACAAGTTGGCCTCTCAATTATTTTTGCGCAGCGGAAAATGGGATACAAAGATCCTGATTATTGGTTCAGGCAGTTGACTGATTGATAGTAATTGAGGGCCAACATGCTGGATTTATATAGAGTGCTTATTTTCAGCATTGTATTGACAAACCTGCTGGATGTATTCATCTCAGCAGGACAGAAATCTAGCAAATGTAAAGCTAAATCAAAGCCTAAGAAGGAAGGAAAATTATGTCCTATTGACAGTGCTGAAAAAAAATATTTTTTTCCTGCAAATCAATAATATCTGACAAATTAAGTTTATTTATGTAAGAGACAGGGCTACTGGATAGTGAGAGAGGGAGCGCGTGGCGATGGGGGCAAGTTAAGCAGGTAGGACTTTGACGTATGCGCGCGGATTAGCATCGTTGATCCGGTGCTCTAATTCCAAAAGATAAACTAATCAGCCCACCTATACTTTTGGCTTTTGGAATGAGCACAAGTCTAGGATTAATCAGAGCGAGCCAGACGGGGGCAGCAAGCTTAAACTAATCCTGCACAGTTGCGGCGTGCTCTGCTCCCCCACATGCTGCGAGCTTGCCTTCGATCATGGCATGCATGCAGGCCCAGTTCTTTTCGAGTCCACGGCACAGCACAAGCCAAGCCAACGAAGCCATCCTCCCCCACTGCACCAGCCATCGATCTCTCCTCTCCTCTCCTCTCCTCTATATAAGCCTAACCCCGGCTCTCCCGCCCCTTGCATCACCTCACCTCGTCGTCGTCGTCGTCGTCGTCTATACTCCATACCCTACCAATCTCTTGATTTGCCTCTTCTCGACCTCTCTCCTCCTCCTACAAATTCTATTCTTCGCTACCTATCTCTAGCCATAGCTGATCTATCTATCTCCAAATCTACCTCTTGCTCTTGGATTAAGTGTATCCAAGCTAGCTGCTAGCTACTGGCGTATACAGCTAGCTTGATCGTGCCGTTAATTTCGTCAGAGCTAGCATATATGGTGGAGATGGCGCATCATGATCAGCGGGAGCTGAGCAGCGAGGAGGAGGCGGTGGCGGGGGACCTACGGCGCGGGCCGTGGACGGTGGAGGAGGACCTGCTGCTCGTCAACTACATCGCAGCGCACGGCGAGGGCCGGTGGAACGCGCTTGCACGCTGCGCAGGTAGGACAGGAAGACGCCATCCTTTTGCTTTGCTTTGTAGCCTCTCCCTTCAATATTCATCAATCTTCTTTTTTAGCCGAATCTAGCAGAGCATTCTGCACGAGCGCAACTGCATAGACGGATATAACCCAGCAGCATCAGTGTTCGTCCTTTCCGTGGGCGGGCATCTAGCTAGCTTAATTGGAAAGAAGCGAGCAATCATGCAACGCACAAACTTATATACCTATTCATCTGCATATTGCTTTGATTTTGCCTACCAACCAGCTGCTGCACGATATATAGCAATATACACAGTACACTCTGTACCTTGAAGTAGCCTAACTGCCTTGGTAGTAAAGCAATTAAGCTGCTGGATTAGATATATATGATGGATGGATGGCTGGCATGCTGATTAATGAGCTGATGGTTGGTTGCAGGCCTGAAGCGGACGGGCAAGAGCTGCCGGCTGCGGTGGCTCAACTACCTGCGGCCGGACCTGCGGCGCGGCAACATCACGGCGCAGGAGCAGCTGCTGATCCTGGAGCTGCACTCGCGGTGGGGCAACCGGTGGTCCAAGATCGCGCAGCACCTCCCGGGGCGCACCGACAACGAGATCAAGAACTACTGGCGGACGCGGGTGCAGAAGCACGCCAAGCAGCTCAAGTGCGACGTCAACAGCCAGCAGTTCAAGGACCTCATGCGCTACCTCTGGATGCCACGCCTCCTCGAGCGCATCCACTCCTCCGCCAGCGACGACGCCGTCGTCCACCAGACGCCGCCCACGTCCTCCTCTCTGCTCCCGGCGGCGCCCGTCCACGACGTCATCGACCTCAGCCCGGCCGCCGACGTTGAGCTCTCCTGCACCACGGCCGTGTCGTCGTCATCGGTGTCAACCGACGCCGGCTTGCAGTTCGTGTCCCCGCCGCCGCCGGTGGCCGCCGCCGAGAGCGCGCCTGGCAGCAACAACGACGTGTCGTCGTACAGTTACAACACCACTGCCATGTACGACACGGTGTGCCAACCACCACCACACAGCAGCCTCATGACCCAATACCAACAGCCAGAGAGCCAGTTTGGCGTGGAGACGTGCAGCTGGTCCGAGTCGCTTCCTGGTCTCGCCGGACTGTACGCCGACATCGACTTGCTCGACCTGGAGATCTGCGGCGGCGCCGGCCTTGGCGAGACCATGTGGGGCGCCGGCGCCGACGACCTGTGCTACACGCAGATGCTGGGTGGTTTGTGAAAGTCCGCCGCTGGCGTTGCTTGACTGGGTACGTACGTACGACCGGGGGGGACGGGCAGCGAAAGAAGAGAGAGAGGGAAGACGATGGATTACAAGAATTAAGGAGAGGGTTATTATTAGGGGGTTTTGTTAATCTTCCGCTTAATTAGCCCCCAAATAATTTCTTCTCCAGTTCTTGGCCATCGACCTCTTCTTTCTCAAGTATACTTCTTTATTACACTAGCTTTAGTAGTAACTGCTGGTGTCGTCGGTTCGTTTTTACTGCTTTACTCCATTCTTTCCTGGGTAAATACGGACTGATTGGTTTGTAACTTGTGTGTACTCTGGTGATCTGGCCGAGGCCATAATAAAAACTTGAATTCAAGCACCCATGGCCGGCCCTGACGAGGTGCTGTTGATTAATCTGTACGTATCTGCTGCTGCTCTCATGGATCGTCCCAATTCACCGTGCCAATCCAATGCTGCAAGCTTAGCTTGTTTGTCCTGGTAGTATGACTCATCGTATACTTGTTTACATGAATGATTACGATAACAAATGGCCGGATCAGCTAGCATGTAATGGGCGACACATATCTGTTGGATTCTGTTAATTAGAATTATGTGATTAATTGCATCCTTTTGAACTCTCGTGTCAAGTGGATGTTAAGTAGTACTAAGTATACTAGTGTAAGTTATCCAATTGCAGCAGCAGCACTAACGATTAACATGGCACGCGTGTATCTAATTAGCAAAAACAACGGAAGTGGGGCTAACTGTGGATCGCTTTAGCATGGGAAAAGGGAGGAGAAAAAGGAAAGAAAAGAAAAAGAGATAGATCGAACTTTTTTTTTTGTTTCTACTAGATCAGATCAGATCAGAGAGAGAGAGAGAGAGAGAGAGAGAGAGAGAGAGAGAGGAATGAGGAATCAGATTTCCCATCAGAAACGATGATTTTCACACGCATTCTCCTCCCGTCCAGCTGCCTGCAAGCAAGTGCTCGATCGATGCACCGATCAGGACTCACCTGAGAAAAGCGCACCATCGATCGATGCGATCCCTTCATTCCAATTTGATTCATTCCCTCGCGATTTCGTATCCAATGTCCTTTTGCCCCCTCTTCACTCTAGTGTACAGAGGGCACATTTGATTCGGCTTTAGCTTCTAGTTTGAAGCTGATCAGGTGTCTAGCATCCAAAAGTTACTGCCAGAAACTACTTTTAGAAACCTTTCTCACGCTCCGTTGCCACCTCCACCTGCTTCTCTCATGCTTGAGTCCAGCCTCTCCTGCCATCATCATCGCCTACCGATGTGTCGTCTCTGCTTCTGCACCGTCCACCGTCGCCCCTTCTCCTTTGACCCCACAGACGCCACCTCCTTCGCCTCCATTTGCCTCCCAACATGCTGCCTCCACCTCCATGCTAACCTTCCCCTCTGACTCCATTCAAATTTGTATATTTGCTCAGCCAAAAAGACAAAAAGCTCTAGCCGAATCAAACACCATTTACTTCCAACCGCTTCTACTTTTAGCCACTATTATTCTAAAGCCAAAAGCTCCAACCGTTTTCAAACGCCCCCATGGCCCTTTCTTACTTAAATTTACAAAAACAGCCTCTTTTTAGACCGCGGAGGAGCATTAGACTACACGTGTTACCTAATATGATATGGTACCGCATTATATCTGTACGCACGGGAAACATACTAGCAGACCACCTGCTACGCTCCCATCCGCAGCGCATGGCCTGCTGTGCACCTCTACCATGGCAGGTGGCTTGTTATGTGGCCTGCTTTGGTACCACAACATGTGGCCTGTCGTGCTCTCCTACCGTGGTAGATGGCCTATTGTGGTAGGGAGCGTGATAAAATACCTATTATGGTATGGAAACACAATAGGTAATTTGTTATGTAGTTTTTTGTGCAAACGGATTTAAAGTGGTGCCATATTATATTAGATAACACGTGTCACTTTTTTGAGTCTATCGTCTTAGGCCCTAGGCCCTGTTTGGATCCCTCCATCTAAAGTTTAGTCATTAAAGTTTAGATCTAAAGTCTCCAAACAGATGGTCTAAAGTTAGATCTAAGCTTAGGAGAGGAGACTGTTTTTATAATTTTCAGTGAGATTAGGATATTTCTATCCAAACGAGCGAAGAGGGAGGTAAACGTAGGAAGGCTTCCGCGATTTCCGTGGTTGGGCCGACATACGTAAGCTCCGGCCGGAGCTGTCAACCTGCCAATGATTATATCTAGTAAACAACTGTGTTCCTTTTCTTCTTCTTTTGATCGACGAGATGTAGAAGAAGTCCAAAATTTCGTGCCACGGCACGCAGTTGTCGCAGTTCGATCCTTTGATGGCGAAGCGCATTAGCCGACTATGTGTCCGTCCAAATATCACAGTTTCTAGTGCCTAACCGGTTAATTATTGTCTTAATCTTCTGATATACGCACAGTTTCTTCCTACAGGTAGAGCACTTTCTTACGCAGCCACATTAATTAGTTAGCATCTTAATTTGGAGCAAACAAACTAAACCGATTTTATTCTGACCGAGCTGCTTTTCCATCAAGTTCAGGAAGAAAACTGAAGAAGTACAGAGGTGGAGTACGTAATTACAGGACAGATTTCCCCAGAAAAGATACAAGAGGATAGATATTTTTTTAGATAATCACATACAGCAGGGAAGCTACAGCATGCTGATAGATTATATTGTAGCGCCCTAATATTTTTTAGGAAGAGGCCACTAAAATAAAACCTAATCGGTATCTAGACTTAAGGCTCATTAAAAGAGGCAAATCTTTTTTTTCCCTAAACAGCCGCCATCTTATTTTCCTCATGGCTCTCTCTTTTCAATCCCTCCGATCTCTCTCTCTCCCTTCTCGTGTTAGAGCCGGCGGCGGCAGGTGGCGGAGCACCAGGCACGGCGGCGGCAGGTGGCACGGAGGCCAACCATGACGGCGATGGGAGCTCGGAAGCCGAACGTGATGGCAACTTAAGACGCGCAGGCTAAGTGACGTGCGGGCAGCGTAGCGTTCGGCGATGGGCAGTGCGGAGTGATTTGGGCACCCAAATGGCCATAACATTAGTTTTACATAAACTAACATCTCTAGCAAACACATTGTCATTTCTACCATTCTTAAGCAAATAATATTCATTAAATAGAGATAACTTAGGAATGATATCTTTGGGACAATCCTTAGTAAAGTGTCCCTTTTCCCAGCAATTATAGTAAGTTTGGTAATTTACACCTCTTCTTACCTTCTTGTCTTACTCATTGCCGTTTTGCCTCTTCTTTGATGACTTTTGTTTGTCATCCACCTTGCTGGGATACACCGAGGCACTTGACAATGTTGAATTATTTTTTTACATCGCTTTGGGATACTCTTCACCTTTTTTTGGAGGTGAAACCGATACCTCTCTTGTCATTTAACTTTCATTGACTACCCAATATTTTGTCAAGAGAGGCCTTCCCTTTGTAATTTTTCTCCAACTCATTTCTCAAAGTTGTGACTTGGGCCTTGAGCTCATTATTCTGCTCTACAAGGTTAGTCTCAACAAGCATAGAGAAAGTAGATGCATCTATTTTTGAACAGCAAGGTAAATCTAGCAAATCATCACAAGATATGGATATGCTAACCTTAAATGTATTGCAAGAGCTAGGAGCTATATATGGCATATCATCTATTAGATTGCAAGTAATGCCTATATCCATATTAGGTTTAGAATATTCCTTGAAAAGGAAAGACTCATGTTTTTCTTTTAGCACATCATAATTGTTTTGAAAAGTGATATATTCTTTCTTCACAATTTCTTTTCTAATTAATTATCGATTTCTATTTAGCTAAACCAAGCAAATAATGCAGAAGGTTAACTAAAAGGTTTAGCACAAATAACACCTAAAACAACCGGGTTCACATAAGTGTACCAACAAGATAACCCTATGTCAAGGTTTTCAATCCTAAAATGACAAACAATCAATTTAATTCTATGAATGTAAATTGAGCAAAAGAAAACAAACCACAATTGATACGGTTGTTTTTCACCGTGGTGTTCGGAGACTTGCCGATCTCTTCTAATCCACATTGAGGTTATCCCAAACGAATTGTATCAGGTCCATGAATTTAACCGAAACATCTCAATCCACTAGTGGTAGCTCTTTCCCGCTTCGGGTAGGTAAGCTCTAACCTTCACAGCTTTGCCGGGTCTTCTCACGACCTTCTTTAATAAGATAACCACACACGACACCTTCAACACCATTTAGGAGTCGGTAAACTCCAAGAGTAACAAGTCAAGCCCCTTGCATGATTCTCACCACGTGCAATGATGCACACCGCTCAAATGGATACACAATCCATCTCTAGATACAACACATGCAATCTAGAGCCCTCCTCCTTGCTCACAAGGTGCTAAATGACAGTTATCTTTGATTCCATCGTTCCTATTATCTCTATCTCTGGTCCTTTTAAGTGTTCCAGTAACCTAGTTCATTGCACTTAACCTATGTCAATTGCTTGCTTGTATTGCTTGTCCTTTATACGCCTTGCTTGCGATCGTTGTTGGGTACTTGCTAAGATTTTCAAATCTCATACTTGCTATTTTCATTCTTAGGTAAAAGGCTAGTGGCGTGATAGCAACATGCATGAGTGGGAGCATTTAAGTTTTTAGCACCGTGGGTTGCCACTATTTATATTTTTGTTATTTACTCTTATTTGGTTAAAAGTGGACAACTCCTATGTTTCAAACATTTATTTTAGCTTCCACTGGTTCTCTAATAAAGTACTCTTAAAGTTTTAATTCCTTGCGATTTCTATTGTTGCATTTATTCTTTATTTTCATGATGACGTTCTATAGTAGTATCTTGTATTGGTATGTGAGATGGTACATATATACAACTGCAATGCTGCTGCTACTACTACTCCGTACCCAAGGTCTCAGTCATGGACAAAGCGAGCATTTGGGGAGCAGAATTTTACTGTTAGTATGTTCCGTAGTGTCCTCCTCCACTTTCCTTTTCGCCAATTTAAAAGAAGAGGCTCAATTTCCTTGGATTTTAGCCGGAGCTGACAGGCTAACTGAGCTTTTACCTTTTTCTTTAACACCTTAATTCTTTTTTTTTTTCCTTTTTGGTTGCGGCCCTCCTGAGTCTGCTGTCCTTCCCTTATACATAAATCTTCCTTCCGGTTTTTAATATAGGATAGTGCTCCTGCCGGTTAAAAAAGAAGAAAGATAGCAAGGCAGACGGACGTTCGATCTGTGCATTCAGAAGTTCGTTTGTTGGTGGCAACAGCGACTGGCATAGCATTACATGACATGGCGATTAGTACAGCGGCAGCGGCACGCATGATCGTGACTCGCCAAGTGGCTCGAATCGAATGGACCAATCATGCAGAACGCAGATGATATTGACACTCGACAGTGACAAGACAGAGAACAGGCACACCCACCGCACGCAGCACGCAGCACGCAGTTGGAACATGCACGCCGTCCGGCGGCGACGCGAGCACGAGGCGCACGGGCAACGCGCCCGCCCGGCCCAGCTGCAGGCGACGTCCTCATCGACGAGGACCACCGGAGTAAGCGTACGTAGCAGAGCAGCAGCACGGCTGCGGGTTCAAATTAAGGACCTGTTCTTATGAGTTTGTGGTTTCTTTGTGTGCTGTGTTATGCAAGTTTTTGTTGATCGTCATTTACTCTGTGTGTGATAGTATGCTGCTACTGCTGCAGCAGCCTGCATGTCCTTAATCTGCCGGTGCTTGAGCTTACTCTCTGCTGCTGTTTGAAAGGCAGGAATCTAACATGAAGCGGTACAGGTTTTTCGGAGGATTTCTGAGAAATTCTCAATGTTCCAAGTAGGGTTCAGCCACAGTGTGAAACGAGCTTATCGATAATGAGCAATACTAATCAGCCAAGAAAGAGGAAGAATAATTCGGCCATGTAGTCCTTATCACCTGGTGCTAGCTAGTGGACTTTTGGGGCTTTTACGTGCATGTCTAGGTAGATTGAAGCAACCGCCGATATGTATGAACTTCTGTTTTCTTGTGGCTAGTGTTTCTCTGCCATACATCTCACAATCATATATCTGTAGTTCATGTACCTTCGTCAATATCGTTCAGTACTACTAACCTGCCCATCAAGATTATATTGGCCACGAATTACAAAGAAAAAGTGCATCTGCAAGTCAAGGAAAAGGAGCCCGACGACTTGAAAAGTGCAAAAAGAGGAGCGAAAGTCCAATGCGCGCATCGGATAACAAGTCATACAGAGAACAAGTTGTGCATCTTGCCATCATGCACGGAACACACACTTCGTATTCCTCTCAAGGCATGCATGCATGTTCCATTCGATCGAGTCGTGGCGTGTCATGCTTACCTGAAATTGGCTTCCTCTCTCTAGTCTCTTCAGGATAATTCGATCAGATCTCCTGCCTGCATGTATATATCCTGATTCTTGCGTGCTAAGAAAATACTCACAAAAAAAGGGCATCATATCGATCCTCAAAATGTACTAATGGGTGCATATCGGTCGATAAATGGCTAGCTCTTGCTTCTGTATCTTCTTCTTCACATTTTACTTTCGGAAGATGACAGATAGGTAGGGGTCGGACGTATCTCTCTAGCTAGCTCTATGGTTCTCCTGAGAGCATGCAAATTAACCACCACAAATAATGCGTATGCATATCTTATCCAAATAACGGGCAAGCATGCGATATGCATTCGTATATGCACATAGCCAACCTGAGCCTAACTATGTTGGAAGCAATAGTTGTTTGAGAAGGGCAACTTGCATATCTGCCCATGCCATTTGACAAAGTCTCTTTCGAACTTGCCAATTCCAGCATGCAATTGGAGAGTAGATGTCGCACAGGCCGAACCAGGGAAAAATGAAGCGCATGTGTACACACACACACACACATCCCTGGGCAAAAAACAAATTGGCATACACTTGAGAATTGATCAATTGAAGCACGAAGGTAACGAGCCTAGCTTTCGGTTTGGTTAGCTTCCACATAAGCTCACTGGTACTGAATGACACTTTCAGATACACCTCCATTTTACGCAACATATGTAACGTACAGTTGCTGCTGAATTATTACTATATGTATGCACACCCGTCGCTAGAATCAAACTAAACGTGAAAAAGGTTGTATTTTTATTCTCGTTGACCTTCATCGATCGATAGAGGTAGGTAACAGATTAATAAGCCCGTACAGACTCAGATATCTTGGATAGTGATCGATGGGAAGCTAACACTGGATGGTATATATGGTTTTTGAGCGAAACGTATCCATCAAAACTCGGTTAAGTCATAAGGTGATATCATGCATATCTGTCTTGGAGAGGTTGGCAACTTGACATGATACAACACGAACCAAAACTAGCTTGTACCACTAGGCCATTCATTGTTAGCAGTACCATGCATGCATATATGGTGCTGGTCTTGGACTCGTGATCAATGTGCATGCAAAGGGCAACAAGGAGACCTGCACGCGTGAGTGTTGTAACATCCAAAAAATGGAATGTCTAAATTTGTGAGAGTTTTAAAATCTTTTTGTTTCTTTGGGCGTTATTTGAATTTCTACTAGATTTTCCATCTGAGTTTTGCCAAATAACTCAATTAATGAAAATAGAACCGAGAAGACAAGAGCCAAATAATTTAAAAATTAAGTTGATTGCAATATCAAATTGAAATTTAGATTTAAAAACCATATCCAAAATCAAATTAAATAAAACAAAATTTAAAAATCAAAGCAATATTAAAATTCGTCTTCAATCAAATCGAGCCAAGAATTCAGATTCAAATTTAATTAAAAACATGGGACCTCAAATCAAAAAGCGAATCTCAGATTTTTGCTAGCAGTCCCTTCTTTCTCCCTTTCTTTCCCTCACCGCCGTGTGGCCCCACCTCCTTCCTTCCTTCTGCTCTTCCTTCTTCCCCTGTTTTGCTTCCAGGCTAGGCCGACCCAACCACGGCGCCCGTACGCATGCTTGCGCCGCGTTGTCCTCATGCGCGACGGCTGGTCCTGTGTTGTGCTATCTGCACACACGTTGTCGCGCCGCCTGTGGTGCCACGCTGCCCAGCCGCGTCTACGCGCCCTCGTTGCGCCATCTTCCACTGTGGGAGCACAGCAACACTTTAGCACCCTCTGGCTATAAGTAGCCCAAGCTCCCCATGGCCTTCCCCCTCCTCCCCTTTCTCCCTTCTTCCACCCCAACCAAGCCGCCCTGTGCCCACGTCAGCCGCCATGTCCTCCTTGCCGTTCCGGCCACCCCAGCGCGTCTCTCTTCAAGCCACTCAAGTCGAAATGGGTTCCCAAGCTTCCCCTTCTCTCCCTCCCATTTAATTGGAATTCCCCACGTGGATCTCGCCGGAACGTGTTCTTCCCCTTCTCCTACCGAAACACGCCGCTCCACCGCCACTTTATCCTCAGCGGACCTCCCTCCGATTCCTCATTGTGGGAGCATCACCACGCGAAAGACCAAAGATAGCAACAGAGGATGATGAATGGTGCCTTAACAATTTCCCCCCCCAAATATTTTCAATTTTTCACTCTAATAGCTACAAAGCTATAAAGATCAGATTAAAAATCCAACTCGGAAACTGGAAAACAAGCACCTAAAAATTCTTTAAAAATTCAGCACAAATAGTACTACCACAGTAGAAACTGTGGTACAACCGTGGTGTGGTACGAATTTTATGGTCCTAGTGGTACTACTGCTCCCTCCATGAACAAAGAAAACAACCTAAGTTCAAAAGCTAAAAACAAAGGAACTTTTGATCCAAAAATCCAAATGTCATGAAAATTGGTAGGGATGTACTCTAGGGTATTGTGAACTTATTCCAAAAAACGATCATGAAAATTATGGTCAAAGTTGAGACATTTTTGTTTGAAGGAAAAGTTCACCACAATCTAGACGAAATCAAAATCGGTGAATACAATTTGTTCGTAGGTGAATGATGATCCAGAATGATCTAGATGTATTCCCACATGTCACAGCAAGATGGATCACTAAAGAAGTCAAGCCAAAAACCTTCGGATCATGAGATGGATCATGGGTTGCACCATTGGAGTGACCCACAAGGCCAAGTCTATAATAGGTACAACTTGGCCAGCTAATTTGTATCCACCAATGCGGGTTGCACCATTGGAGTGACCCACAAGGCCACGAGTCGTGTCGATGGTTATACGCCGTTGTGGATATGGGTCATGTCGCTGGTTTAAACCACCGTGTAGCGCAAGAGGGGGTTTGGACACGGTAGACGTAACCTCACTCAGATGAAACATCAGCAGTGTAACCTACACTAGGTGATGCACTGTAAAGGTCTTATGGTAATCTTTTTGATTCGCATGTATAAGAAAATGTGTGAAACGTAACAAATTGATTATCTCTTGTGGGTAAAGTATACGACCTCTGTAGAGTGAAAACTGTTCGATAGCCGTATCCACGGTTATGGACGGGTATAGGAATTTACTCGAATTTAGTGTCTATTTTCAAAATTTGTAGGTGGAATGAAAACTCGTTGGGTAGATGTAAGCTTGAATTTGAATTATTCAGGGTGAATGCATGCGTGCATAAGCATTTCTCACTACTATTTATATTGCGTGATCTTATAATATTGGTGGATAGAATCATGCTTCGTAACAGAATGATGAAAGCTGTACTACTATTTATATTGCATGATCTTATAATATTTAAAAACATAATTTAGTAAAATCCGGGTAGGACATTATGCCATCTTCGTTCACGCGGCAAATCACCACGTCGATATTCTGAGAAGAGTCGAGGCCAGCCGGCGCTGCTCGATCGGTACGTGAGTTAGCGATAGCTGTACATGCATGCGTGCGCAGGCATTCCTTCAAGTTTTTCGGTGGAGCCACTTGGCGAAGGCTCGTACGATCGTCTACTCATCTCAGTGAACAAGTCGAATACGGCGTCTTAATTAAGTGGTACACACATAGTATATCTCAGCCCATGTGTGTCACACGTTTCTTTTAATTTTGGCCATGCATCCGTCAAATTAAATAAGTGCTAGGTTGATCGATGAACACAGCGATCGAAATAACTCCGAAATGTACGTTACGCACGTACTGGCTAATTAAACACCGCAGCAATTGATCGACACCCTGATCGGAACGTACTTCTTCTCGGCTCAATTAATTTGCTTTCGGAAAGGCAGTCATGCTGGAGCAATGCAGCTAGCTGTGGTCTCGTCGACGTGATTTTCGCGTGCCGAAGCAGATCTCGTGGTCGTCCGTCCCTCACCCTGCCTCGCACCTCACACATAGATATGATACTGGCGAGAGAGACTTCCCCTCACATCGTATCACTTCCCAATCTCTTTTCACCAAATACAACACCCAGGTTCCTGCTCATCCATACACACATTCAGCTTCAGACGTACAGCATCCAGAAGTGTACTGAGATAATCCTGCACACTAGCACAGTCACGCGACATACTTATTACCATCTGACCTTAATGCATCTCTCTCCACACCGACCAGATGAACACTTCTTGACATGGCATTAGAAAAACGAAAACATAATTACTTGAAGCGATACAATGTCTGCCATCATTCAGCTTCCTTTGGGCCGGACGAAGCTACTGGTGGCTGCACAGCATCTTCAGATGATCTCTCTACGGTCTCCGCAGAGTTGTTCGAACCTGCCAAATTCGGGTCATCGCTTACTTCTTCGTCCCAGTAACTCTCTAGCATAGCATTTTCTTGACCAACTTGTAGATTGTCTCATTGTCCACATCCTGCAGATCCTCCAATTTATCTAAACCCCTGCATTCTAGAATAAACTGCACATATGGGTTCGCCCCGGATTCCTGGCCCTGCTTCCCCCGGATTCCTGGTCTAATCAAAGAACTGAGGGGCTGTTTAGTCATATGGAGAAGATAAAATTCGAAAATCAAAATAATTTGAGTTCAAATCCCTGGGAATACTATTATAGAGAAGAGTACACGAAATAGATATCGTTTTGAAGAAACCCACAACGTGGATACCGTTTTGTCGAAGCCATACTTAGAGGAGTACTATAATAGCAAAAAAACTCGTTTCGGCAATGCCTCCTTAACGGCTGACCAGCCTACTAAAATGTCTATCCATAACCCTTTAACTCTGTCTAATTTTCGTTCTCATTTATAAAATCAGGTAAATTCAATCCTCTGACAGGCAAAATTGGTGCAAATCATATCCTTAGGCTGGTTTTATAGGCAGTTTTAGGTGATATGGTATCCTAATTGATATTTAAGCTGATATAATATTCACATCCCTTGCCTCATGGTGGTGAACATGCGGACGCCAGGACCGAGGGGATGTCATCCACCATCTCTCCTATTCTCCTTCTTCCTCCATCTTCTTTCTTCCCTCTCTCCCATCTCCACAAGCTCCCATCTTCATCCACTTCCCATCCCGCAGCCTCACGGCCGAGCTCCAAATCCATCGCCCCCAAACTGTGGGAACCCCTAGGCGCGGCGGCACCTGCAGTCATCATATGTGTTCTATGCTAGTCATATAATCAGTAGCTAGTACACATATTCACATCATTAAGATCACATCAATACACATCACACATAAATAGCGTATGACAAAAAGAATGATATATAAATGCGGTTTTTAGTAGATTCTTCAAACGGCTTTCCGAATCTAAAATTATGTGCGTTGTCCACATTAACATCTCTGCCGTCTGCTGTTGTCTCGAAAAGTGCGATAAAAACTATCAGCCCAAAAGCCATTAGCTTAAGCCTAAAAAAACAGAGTGTCTACGTCTTTTTCTGGCATGTGCTCGTAAGTTCTAACCAGCTTAGCTAGGAAAGCTTGCATGTGCTCTTCTAGCTAGCAATGGAAACTCTTATGTGATCAAACAAACTTATAACGATCTAACACTTACTGTCTCCGTTTCTTTCTCCAAATGTAAATAGATGTCACTCGGTATAATTTGTGAAACACGTTTTAGGTGTGTACCATTGCTTGTCTTAAGACCAAGTAGCGCTTGATCTAGCCATTTTTGCAATGGGATGATTCTCAAAGATGTTTTAGTTGAAGTTATATATGGTTTGCTCCAACAAATGCAATTCACAGTAAGGAACACCTGCTTGGTCTGTCTGTAGCGTTCAAACAATGTGACTTAGGTTTGCGATAATTACCAATTGGATTTGTGACATGGGAGTATATGCTCTTGGTGAAGATGCATTCTATTTGAAACGATGATCTTTTGTTGCTGTTCGATGATCGTACCTGCGTCCGTTTAGGTGATGCCGTTTTGTTCAGCGATGAGCTACCATGCGTTAGGAAGATGAGTTGGGGAATGTGTAGATGCTGTAGTCATGGCTTACACGTCACAACCGAGCTAGCTCAAGAGTAGTTGTATATCCTAGCTCGGGCCTTAAAACACCGTGTGTGATGTGATTCGGCATATATGCAATGCAGGCACCAGTGCAGTGCAGAAGAAGGTAAAGATGCATGACACTCGCCCTCTACGAAATGAATCAGAAACAGATTTAATTTATCCTCCAGTAGCGGGCAATGCAGGAACAGCGACCACCAGGCCAGTGAATAAGCAGCAGTAAGTCAGCGGCGAACGATGCCATGCCGGGCATTGCCGGTACATGTCGGTGACACAGAGTCAGTTGAGCAAGTAACATGCAGCGGCAGCATGGGAGGCCTGAAGCAAGATCTCTCTTGCTACGCCACTAGAGATCTCTAGTGGACATGCGCTGCCCACTAGAGATCTCTCGCTACGCGCGCGGCTGAGAGCTAGATCTCTCTCTCTCTCTCTTGCACCCTCGACTCGAATGCAAATCATATATATTTGGTGTGCGTCTCAGGGCAGCCGAGGCAGAGCCAGGGCGTACGTGCACGCTCTCGATCTGTGTCTCAGACAGGCAAGGCACGGCTCTCCATTCCTAGCTAGCTCGCCTGCAGACACTGACCGATCCATTCGACGTGCGCCCAAAAGCCATGGCAACACAAGGGGCAGCAGAGGTACTATATATTATTATATGCGGCTCGTGCAAGCATATATACGTACGTACGTATCATCGGTGTGCTGCAGTTAGATGTACGCTCGGCATGAACGAGGTGCTTGCGAAGCATAACTTACTTTGTGTGTAGTGGTTATAGCGCCAGGTCGTAAATCAGGCAGCGCACACCAAATATTTCCTGTAACGAATCGTGTCACTAGTTTTAAGCTACGTAGATACAAGTTATAACGCTGAATTTAAGCCGCATGTGGCATAAGAGAGAGTCTAGGTGTGGGAGACGTACTCATCCTCAGATGAAATCTTAGCAGATGTAGGTTACACTAGAGAGATGTATTGTAAAGGTTTGTGATAAGCTTCTTGATTCACATGTCTAAGAAATATATGTGAAACATAACAAGTTGATTATCTCTTAACGATAAAGTGTACAGTCTCTGCATAGTATAAATTGTTCAAACAGTCGTGCCTACAGTCAAGGGCGGGTATGAGAACTTACTCAACTTAGTTCTATTTTCAAAAACCTTTGTTGGTGGAATAAAATTCGTCAGGTAGATGTAATCCTGGTTTTGGATTTTCCTAGGTGGATGTAACCCAGAGTTATTAATTGGGTGGATGTAACCCTATGATCAAAATTAAACATAAGGTAGATGGAACCATATAACAGATGGATCGAACCTACACCGCTATAAATATTGCATAATTTCAATTATTTTAATAAGACATGTTTGGATTAAAATGTTAAGTCATAGGATTTGTTAATTGTTGTAATTCAAAAATGTTGCTTATAGCAAATAAAAGAACCAAAACCATTCTTGTTAAACCTTGCATATACAAATACATGCATTATGTGTGTTGGCTCATAAAGTACTGTTGTATATACTCATCCTTGCTCTCAAACCTCCTTTAGAGCCCGTGGACCAAGGTCATTATGTTTACTATGATATCAAGGAGCTAAAGGTGGTGAAGACAGTGGAGATTAGATTAGGCCCTAGTAGTCTAAATCTCACCTTAATCTACTCGACTTTGCTGATGTTTTGGTGTTACCAATATTAATCAAGTCTTTGGTTAATATTGAATGCACCTAGGTCTCCTCAGTCGCTTGCATGTGGTGAGATGTGTCTTCCTCTTTTGCTTACGCAATTGCTTTCACTTTTGACGTAATATAATCATTTGGCCTGACAGCTCTATTATAAACCTGACCCAATACGGTCTATTTGAACTCTGATATGTTGTTATATTAATGTATGGTATGGTTTACATTGTGTGTGAAATTATTTAGTAATGTATTTGTAAGTACTATCTACTGATCTAGTGAATAGTACAATAGCTTCATAGGATTTTAGATTGGTTCAATCCAGGTGCGACAAGTATAATATAGTCCGGCAGAAAGAAGCAAGGTGCTATAAATATCATTGGTCTGACATAGGAGTTTGAACATAGAATATCTCATTGACACGTAGGTCTAGACTCGCTTTATCAACCTCGCAATGAGAGATATCCGATGTTATTCAATACCCTATACTTTAGATTTCTTTTCTATTTTAATTTGCATGATTTTCTATTCTTTACATTGGACTGCACTGTTATAACATGCATATACCAAATCCATGATTTGTATCTTTTCCTTCTGCGACCAAGGTTTATACTTTATTTATATTAAGGTGAGAATTTCTAATCCCTTGACTCTAGTAGACACACACAATTTGCAATTTAATTATTGTGATAAGAAACACCAAATCAAGATATAGGAGATCGACCACCGTACAGATGATAGAATTAATTACCAAAGGCTTTAGAGAGAATTTCATATGAACGTGTGAATAAATTGATGTATTTCGATGAAAGAACTGATAATATTACAGATGGTGGGCGGAACCCGTGCGGATCGCGCACGGCACGGGGGACAGCTTGTCAGCCGTGAGAACAGCAGCGAGTTGGCCGGCCGGCCGTCGTGAGGCGCCTGGACGCGTCGCAGAAGCACGTTATCAACAATGTTGTTGCTCGTGCGTGCAGGGAGCCGATCGATCGAGCAGTCCGCTAACTGATTGACCGTCTGATGCACGCACGGACGGAGGGAGTTACTCTTGTACCGCTGCTGGCTGCACGTACCATCCTGTTGCAGCATGCATGCATCCCAGACAGACAGAAAGCAAGCTACGGGGTGACTTGGACGTCTACAGTCGATCCAAGTGCATGTAATGTGATCACGAAAGAAAGAACAGCAGCAGCATCATGGTTACTTGTACCATGCATGATCAAGCGCCACAGTACTCGTCCCTCGCCCAGCTAGCCTCCGATCCGACCCATGCATTAACTCGAACCTGATACTCTTGCTTGGGCCGTCACATACTGGATACTCCTACACACGTCCAAGTCTTCCAGGCTACGATCACCATCACATATAAATAATGTGGGCTACTAGTAGTACTAGTGGTATCAGCAATGGTTCCCTCGAGACACACAAAATATCACCTATGGTAAACTCAAGTTAACTGAAGACGGTTACTAGTCAGTCATGGTAATTACCTCGGGTTGTTAATTAACTAACCGCCTGAGGCACTGTTTGTCTGTTTCTGAGGGCGATCGGATGCCACGTCAGAAGCAAAAGAAAATGGCCCAAAGCACGGCGCATTTTAAGTGGGCCCGGGAGTTACCCGTCACGTCGTGGTGGGCCGTACGGTTTTCTGACTAACTGTTTCCTTGCCCCTGAGTGTTTTCTTTGCAAAGCAAACGACAAGACGGTCTATTTTGTTTTAAGCCGCGGTCCATAGCTTTCGACTATGAGGTTCATAGTTTTTATCTATATTTTTTAAAATAATGATAATAGATAGTGAATATGCTAATGTAAATCATGCACATAATTTTAGATTTAAAAAGCTTTATAAAAAACTCACTTTAAAAAACTGTTATATTTATTTCAACTTTTGAGAAGCCGGTCAAAAGCCCAGAAAACCAGGAACAATATCTTAAACAAGTTTCTCTGACCCCACTTGCAGCGAGAGTGAAAACGGACCCAAAGAGAGTAGGAAATAAAGCAGCAATTGGGACCCATAGGTAGTATGGGCATCCCACATGACTGCAGGTCGAGGCCAAATGCTTTCCATTGTGGTTACATCAGATGCATGGCCACTTCGTTGGGTTCAGCTCACGCTGCCCATGAGATGTTAAGTGGGCTTACTTAACATCCTTGATTAGCATAATGACACTGTTGAGCACTTAAGGGCATCTGTAGTGTATATAGCTTGCTGGCTCTTAAGATGGGCCCCGCATCATTCTTAAGACAGATGCTGCAACGTTTGAGGCCACCGTCGGCTCTTAAGATGAGTCCACTCGGCTGTAAAGAAAGGGATGTGACAATTGGTAGTTGGAGAGAGAGAATAATAGATGTAAAGAAAATTGTATTTTAATGTTTGTGGCTAGGTCTTTAGCTTGAGGACCAGCCTCAAGTCTTTTTTGTTTATGACCTGCTTAATGTCACACTTGTAATGTATAAGATCGACTTTAAGGTGGTTTATATCCTCTATTTTCATACACTATAGATGCCCTAATTACGTGTGCTTAGAGGGGCGGGACACCACACGTGATGATGTGAAAAGCCTGTAAGCCCGATCGAGCTTACGTGCATAATGCGGACGTGCTAACTGATCGATCGATCATCGGCTCCGCGCGGCCGAGACGGACTGGAAATTTCGGCGAATTGATATCTTCGCCATCACTGACCGAGTCCGAAGGCAGGCCAACTGGATGCGCCGTCCTTGTTTCGCTGAAAGACTCATGGAGATATCCATCAGCAAGCATGTTAATTTGCCGGCCGTTCAGCCCAGAAACGACGATCTCACCGGTCACACCACACTTCCCTAGCTAGCTGTAGACTGACAAGACCCGAGCCATGCATGCATGCACTCAGGTGTTACACCATGCCGACGTCAGACCGAGCTAATTAGCTGCTGATCGCCTCATCTGTTTGCCCTAGGACGTACCATAAGCTTGTACCACACATGCACTTCCATCATAACATGTCTTACAGGGTTTCTATGTAGTGGCCAAGTTAAATAACATGCATGTCTGCATACGTAAACATTGCTGCTTGTGCGGCTATTTTAAGACTTACCAACGCAACACGTAGTTGGCGTAAAAATCAAAACTATTAGCTACAGAAACACACTAGTTGGACCGTGCAAGTACCTGATGATGTACAAGTTACAACCACATGTATGTCCACGGCAGCTAGCAAGCACAGCCCCGATCGACGGCAAGGCAAAGGAGGCGCCAACCATGCCGCGACATGGATGGCCGGACAGGGCCCCGCCCCATGTGTGGCTGCTACCGCGTCCCACGGGTGACCTCACCGCTCAGACGGGGATTTCTTCCCGTTCTGCTATAGTATTCCCCTTCTGTTGTTTGATTGACAAATGTTCTGAAAATAACGACGTGCTAACCGTGCTACCACTAGTACTGACTATCCTGAATTAACGCTCTATGTTAATCGTATGGCACTCAGCAACTAACAAGGGAGCTAGCTATGACATCCAGCAAGTGGACGCGGATCTTTGGACCTGTTTATATTGATTTCTAAAAGTTATTTTTCTACAGTAAATAGTTTTTCTATAATGTCTATCTTTCAAATGAAGTGTCTTTTCAAGATGGAGTCTACTAGTTGATTGTAATACACACTGTAGTGACTTCATTTACATCGACCAAAATCGCACGTGAGTTTTTGTCTCTCTGTACGGCTCTCTACAAACCATTACTATTCATAAGCTAAACCAAAAACCATCAGTAAAAATCAATATAAATGGGCCCTTTAACTTGCAAGAGGCAAGTCCGGCCGTGACTTTCCCCTCACATCCACCGTTCATTGCCATCCGATGGTCCTCTTTTATGGCCCTCTGAACCATCCGTCCTTCCCATCTACTCTCATCATCTACCTCACAATCCTCCCCCCACCCTATGCATGAGCCCAAATTTTGCCAAATGGGCCGCACGGTATGGCTTGGACTTAGATAGGGCACGACCCGATTAGATCTATCACAGCTGGTTCAAATAAGTTACTATATCGTGCTGTGCCGCCCCACATGTCTGCCCTCCGACCTAGACATGGCATGGATAGGGGTCAGGCTGTGCTGACCCGACCTAACCATACTTAGCCCAATGGGCCACCGATGGCCTGTTGAGCATGGTGGCCTAGTCCAGCGCTGCCCCACCCGAAGCCACTGTGCCACCATTGTCGCCCACACGAGAGGAGAATGCTGAAGGAGGTGGTCGGTGGGGAGGGAGGGAGGCTAATGAGAGGGAGAGCCGGAGGGAGGAGGCAACGGTCGGTGTGGGCAAGGATGGAGGAGGCGGAGGTGACTGAGGAGGGAGGAGAGGATACCATGGGGGTGGGGCAGTGAGGAAGGGACGGCGAGGGCAGCTAGCCTAGTGCCTAATGGTGGCACTACCGGTGCCAATACCTCACGCAGCGGTGATAGGGCAGCAAGGGACAGGGGCCAAGGGGGGAGGGGGCAACTGGGCAAGGGCCAATGGGAGCCATTTGGAGTGGCAGGAGGGTGAGGCTGGTGGAGGCTGTGGTTGGTTGAATGACGACGACGATTGATTACTTCATCAGTTTTACCATATTGTGTACACTCTTTTATTGTCATTTATGTAATGGATCGGATTACTTTTCATAATATACAGAAAAGAACTCACAACATCTATCCGACAAGCTACGCGGCCTAAGATTCTCCATAATACCGGGGAGGGGCTTGGCGATGTTGAGCGCCTGGAAGAGCATGTAGAAATTGCCCTTCTATTGCATACGAAAGAAATGCATCATAACCTAAAATTACTACATATTATGATATAATTGACTACATATCAAAGAAGAAATTATTGTTTACTGGTTCTATGATAGTTTGAATCTTTTGTCCTTCACCGACGTGAAATTTTAGGAACTTCATAGCGAAGAAGGCGCATTCATTCGGGAGAACCTGTTTTAATGTGGCAAATAGAGGCATCCTCTAGTTCACAAACTTTTGCAGCATGGAAGACGTCATTTAAACATGTAACTACCTTAGTACTGACTGCACGATGATGGTCATCGGGGTCGGCACATGTTGAACCTAGTCGTTTAAGTCTAGCACATCGATGCGTTTGTGCATAATGTTTATGCAGTGCACCGACCAATGGGAGTTGTGAAGCAATGGGAGGAAGACCCAGCAATTGAAACAGAAGGGGTTGACGACCATGTGAAGACAAAATTTACGGCTTGCATAATGTAAAATTACTATAACTCACCAGTTTTACTGGCTTAGGGTCAATCTTATCGAGTTGAGCTTCCAAAATACTCACGGCTAGCGCTGTTGTAGTCTCCATTTTTCAAGAACTCCTCATCGTTTAGCATCCTCTACAAAATATAAAGTCACAATCATGTAGCTGATAGTAAATATGTGACGTACATTTTGCTGAGTGTCAAATAAAAAAATTATTGCTGGTAAACTTCAAGATTACTATCACAAAATGCATATGCTTGGAAAAAAAACACGTGGTTACTTACGAGTAGGAAGGCGGCGCATCAACGGATGGACTTCGTGCCCTTCTTTTTCCAGGAGCGTGCAGCCTCCCTCATGTCGTCATCGATGGCCTTGCACCTGTTGACGCGGCTCCACTCTTCTGAGCAAACTTAGCCTCTAAGATAATTGGAAGTAAATAGCTTACTGCGTCGTGCTGGACCAGGGCATGTTTCAGTATGATATTGTGCGTGTCGTACCGATCCAGCCTACCAAGTTGAGGTGCCGTCTAAGCACACACACCTGATTGTATTGACCTGGCACAACTCATTCATTATGCGTGACGTGTTATGACTAGACCAGACTAATGGTACCGAGGCTTTGGCCCCATGGACCGTTCATCGTTCCCATCTATTCTCATCTTGTTCCTCACAATCATCCCCCCAAATTCTCTTTCCCTGCACGAGCCGGCCTGGGGCCACACCGAGCAGAGCTCCTCGCCGGAGCGGTGGCCGCTCCAGACATGCCGACTCCACGTCTCCACCTCGTCGGCCCTGGTTACTCCGGCGCGTTTGCTTTCCTTTCCACGGAGGAAGAAGACTAGAGTTAGATGGGATGGTGAGAAGAGATGGATAGTGGGGGCCATGATAGGTGGGCCGTTCGATGATGGCGAACGGTGGATGAGAGGGGGTAATTCACGCTTACCTCCTGCAAGAGTAAGAGGATCCGCGTCCACAGCAATCTGGGTTAGCAATAGGCTACGTGTGTACGATAATTGATCACTCGTTGTTTGATTCTGCAAAGGTGTAAAGATGAACTAGAGAGAACAAACTGCGTGGAAGCTTTGCAGATTTGTGCTCTGGTTAGAGGCTTAGAGCATAGCGATGTGATGTTCATGGCTACATGAATCCATGACGACGAATGACGATAGACACAGGGAATTAGTACTAGCATTCTCCCCGATTAATCCATGCATCATAGTGTAGTAGCTTGCTGCAAGAGTGCACATGCAGGCTCCAGAAGTTAATGTACTCATGGAAATCTCATGCATTTATCAGAAATCAACATTTCTCCATGCATCCAAGCACCAACGCAGCCATTGCTTGCTGCGAGAACATACTCCAGAAACGTATGGAAATCTCATGCTTTTACCGGAGAACGAAACAAAACACTAATCAAAATCTACAAAAACCCTGAGGAAAGAGAGACAGAGTAAGTAAGAAAGAAAGAAGCCACGAACGAACAACTGTTTCTTCCTAGCGCGGGTTAAATCATCACCAGCATATCGGCATATCGCCATCATCATCATCACACTAACGGCCCAACTAGCCACGAGAAAATGTACAAGCACGGCAGATTTGCACGAATCTTGGAGCTGGATCACGCCGGCGGCGACGAGACGGACGAGAGGGCCTGCGCGAGCGCGGTCATGGCGCGCACCTGCATCTCGAGGGCGGCAATGTAGTCTGACGCCTCGGCGAGGAGCGCCGGGAACGGCAGCTTCCGGCAGCCGGGCACCAGCCGCCCCAGCACCTTCGCCTTCCTCGCGAGCGCCGGCTGCGCGGAGCTCGAGCTGGAGCTCGCGGCAGACGGCGGCGGCAAGGCCGGGGCGAGGAGGCGCACGCGGAGCGCGCGGCGGCGGCGGTAGGCGAGGATGGCGCGGCTCCACCGAGAGCGCCCGCGGGCGGCGACGGCGAGCGCGCGGTCGGCCGCGTCGCGCAGCTGGCGGCCGCGCGCAGGGCTGCCCCCGGCGCGCACGAGGCGCAGCGCGTCGAGGAGCTTGGACGAGTAGATCTCGTGCTCCCGCCGCGTCCGCCACCTCGACGGCGGTTGCGTCTCCGCCTCTCCGGCGGCGGCGGCGGAGTCCCTCTTGCGCTTGCGGTCCCTCTCGTCTGCCGCCGTCGAGGTCGAGGAGGACGCCATTTCGAGTTGGTTTTCCCTTGTTTATGTGGCGAGCTGGGATGGCTGCTCTGTCTCTGTAGAGTGCGGACGGAGCTGCTGGGAAATATAAAACCATGCCGCTCTCCTCTCGCCAATTCAATTAGCCTTGTGATTTCGGTGGTTTAATTGCACTTTGGCACTAGCCGTCTCTGGCTTATTATAGAAGTGGCTCCGTGTCCTCCAATTGGATCAACGAAGTGGGCCCTACATGTTATGCCATGGTTGGCCACGTTTTTTTTCTTCTAACTTTTCAGTCGGCTCTTGGCACTGGCTTCTACCATCGGTGCTATTCATCACATGTCTCAGTCACAGCTAAAAGCCATCGATCATAGTCTAAAAGAACGGACGTTATACATTGATACAGTGCGTTGTGAATGAACACCAGTGATAGTAAATTGTACAACTATAGTTCTGTAGCGTCTATTTTATTGATGGCTATTTGGAACACAGGAATTTCGTACAAAAAAGTCATATGAATCATTCAAAATCTCTAGGAAACCTCTTGTCCTAGCTAGACATACCAGATGACGGTAGACTTAGACAATGTTCTTTTTAGTATTTAGCTTTGGTTTCTCCGAAAGCTGAAACAAAAGGGCTGTTTCTTTAAATGGTGTCCTAAAGTCACTTCTCAAAATAGCTTTCCGAGCCCGACGGCGTAAGCGTCGGCCACGTCCGCATCTCTGTTGTCCGTCACTATCTCAAAAAACACAACCAAAAGGTATCGACCGTAACTAAACGCTATCAATCATAGTGCAGTAGAACATAACCTTCAACATATAGATTTACCCCCTGTACTCCGTGGGTCTACTCCTAGCCGAGTATAGAGGGTACTAAACCAACAGCAGGAGCAGCCTGTACATTTTGGTGGCAAGGCGTGTGTACGTACGAACGACAATGGGGGTGCTGTGGTGTCTTTGTGTCAGGGCGTGAGCGATCCAGCGCGACAATGGCCATGATTAGCCACGCACGCACTACAGGGAATTCGCTACATGCCGGCCATGCATGTTCCTGGGTCATGGGCACTAGTAGTAACATGGAGGGAGCCAGGGAAGCTGAAGCTCAGCTCAGCTCAGCTCAGCTCAGCTCACATGGAGTGTACGCACAGAATAGCCACCACCACCACCACCTACTTCCAGATACGAATCATTCCATCGTCTTGTTCACTAGCTGCTCTGCTGCCCCCGTTTCTCCGTGGCGGCTGCCAACTACTTATATATATACACACCATTAAGGTCAAAAAAGCTCTTCTTGGTAGAGAGTAAACTAGCTAGCTAAAGCAAAGCATGGTTCAGACGCGGCCACTGTTTCGAAATGCTACAACCTTTTTTTTTCTTTGGCACGTTTGCCTGCTATTTGGTTGCTTGCTTGGACTGCCGGCCTTGCCAGTTTTCACCTACCCGCCACACGGTAAGCATCAGCGCCGACGCGTGCAGGAATTGAACAGCACGTGGTGGTGATCAGTTGGGCTTAAAAGCTCATGATTTATGGCTGAAAACATTGTAACTGGCTGAAAAAAACACTGTAACTGACATAGGCTTATTTAGCATAATTACATTAAAAAAAATTAAAATTATAAAAAATATGTTAGCCCAATATGTATAATACAAACGAATACGGAAAAAAAAGAACCGGCAAAAAAGCTCAACAAAAAGCCAAAAGTTCAGAAAAACGCGAAATTTATGAATAGTGAAAAATAAGCCAGAAGCTTAAGCCGAACCGATCAGGGCCAATCTCCTTTGATTGTTGAAAATAACGCATAGAAAAATAGAGATAAAATATACGAAATTTTTACGTGAAAAATTTTTACGGGACAATCACGGATGCTCAAAACCAAAACACTAGAATGAGGAGAGATTACAATGGAGCGCTTGCTCTTGAGCACATCTCTTCCTATGAACTACTGGAGATACATGTATAGTGCGAGGGAAAAGAGTCCCACACGGAGAGAAAACCGAATCAGAGTCGGTTGCTACAGATTGACACTACGTTTGACATAACCTGTGCATACACATGTCATGTCATGTCTGACATGAGACGATGAGGTGTCCTATACGAATACGGTATGAATTCGAATCAGTTTTAACATTGATGACCAGTGCTTGCTTACCAATGCGACTCCTCACAGTCACATACGTGCAGTGTGCCACCCGAAAATTAAACAAGAATGTAAAATATTGAATTCAGGACACTATTGGAGCTGAGAAACTGATTAGATACAAAAGGTGACATCATGCACATGGCTATCTATTTCCTGTTCATTGCGAAGCATGCATGCTGAACACTAAAAGAGGCCTGGCACAGGCTTAACCAAGACCAGATAACGCTGTTTCTGATTTCAATCATGCAAACAGCTAGCAAGCGATAGGCAAAGGCAATGGCGAAGCATGCAGCCAGGAACATGGAGCATCAGATACAGATAAAACTATGCGCATCGGCATGGCTCCACTGCCCACTGTGTTGGCTTGCAGGCTTTCAGGTCGTTCAGGAGATGGCAGATGGCGCCTGCGCTGCGAGGTGGAAGGAAACCTCTTTGTGGATGCCAGCAATGCCACGCCAGGTGAACGCTGTACGGGCATTTACACATGCCTGTTTCGATCAGCAACCATAGTCGGAGAGAATCTAGCCCGGTGGCATGGCGCCTCCAAAATTTACCGCCACGCACCCTGGAAAACTTTCTTCATCTTCCCGGTTCCTAGACATGAAGACAGCGCCAATAATCATTTCGACACTTAGGCCATGTGGATCTGCAGGCCCAGCGAGCAGGAACAGCTCTTGGCAGATCTCATTGGGCGAGTGAGATCTTGATGGACCATGTGAGTTGATCTAAGTTAAAATTATGATAAATTATTGCAATGTTTATGGTGTGGTCGATTGAATTTGCAAAGATTGCTCTATGTTAGGATTGGTTGCAATGTTTATTTCAATCACTTTGCGATTTTCCGACAACGTGGGATCCTCGACCGCAACTGAAACAGTCGGAGCTGCTCTGTGTCTGGAACATCGACCAGCTTTACGACTACGTTGGTTTCGACTACGGTCAAGTTTCAGATCGCATCACACTGTTCTCGATCACTTATGACCACGCTAGTAGTTCGACCACTCGTTGGCTTATGACCACCTTGGTTACGACCACGTTAATCATTTTGGTTGCAGACTGGTTCCGATCATGTTTGTTGTTTGACCACTTGTTGGCTATGACCATGTTGGTTTCAACCACATTGATCATTTTGGTTGCCGGCTGGTTCTGACCGTGTTGGTTGTTCGACCACTCGTTGGCTTACGACCATGTTAGTTTCGACCACGCATTGATCACTTTGGTTGCTGACTAGTTATGACCACGTTAGTTGTTCAACCACTAGTTGGCGTCCGACCACGTTGTTTACGACCACGTTACTTTCGACTGCATCCATTTTCGGTCTCATTAGTTTTGGTCTCGGTGGTTATCGACTACGGTGATTCTCATTCGATAGTCGATTTCCGACCTGGTTGAACTTCCAAATACATTGATTTTCAACATACTGTCGGTTCTCGACTATGGTGATGTTTGTTCGATAGTCGATTTTCGACCACGTTGTTTACGACCACGTTACTTTCGACTGCATCCATTTTCGGTCTCATTAGTTTTGGTCTCGGTGGTTATCGACTACGGTGATTCTCATTCGATAGTCGATTTCCGACCTGGTTGAACTTCCAAATACATTGATTTTCAACATACTTTCGGTTCTCGACTATGGTGATGTTTGTTCGATAGTCGATTTTTGACCACGTTGTACTTCCATCTGGTAGTTGAGTTTACGACCACGTTGTCTACTCTCAACCACGTTGTTGAATTCACGACCATGTTATCTACTCTCGACCACGTTGTTGAATTCACGACCACGTTGTCAACTTTCGACCATGTTGTTAAACTTTGACCACGTTGTCAGTTTTCGACCACAGTGTTTTTTCTTTGCTGTGTTCGCTCTGTTTCTTCGGTTCTCGAGTGGAATTTCAACCCTAATATTCATAACTCTGTAGCTATCGGAGAAAAGAGTTAAGTGAATACTTGACGGAGAATTTGAAAGGTACCATTTACTCCTCTCTATTGCCTGTCTGGTCCTACAGATCTCCGACTCCGACTCCGACTTTAACCATCCATCCATTGATGGTGGAGCCTGGCATATGTTCCGCCTAGACAGCCTCACACGCTCGTTGTCCGTCCAACACATGATATCACAAAGCCTCGCGCAGATGGGCGATGGCCTAAAATACTGGGCATTTCGCAAAACAGGAGCTTTAGTGCTCGCTATTGAGGCACATGGCTGTTCCAGGCCTTAATTCAGCATAAACATATGAATCCAGAGCATGACACGACATGGCGATCTTCCGATTGGTTATGGCATGAGACCCACTAAACGTAACATAAGAAAAACTTTCTTGGTCATGGTCACCAACTGAAGCAACAAACTAAGTAGTAGACTAGCTCTTGTAAAATATGAGACATTACGGGTAGCTAATCTTGGTTGCCTTGGCTGCAGTAACATTCAGAATTAAGCGGGCGACAAAATCTCTGGATCTGTATAAAGAAATCAACGTCACAAGTATAGTATGTTTTCTTCATATTTTTTATTCACATCTAGCTAACACCATTCAACCGAGATACGGAATGTCCCATGGCCAGGGTTTCAAAAACTGGTAGCTGAACAGATATGAATGAATGGCAAACTGGTTCCTAGCAATCAAACAGTAATTGCTCTGCTACCTTGCAGGAGCAGGACGCTGTTCTAAAGGTGGATATGGACTAGTATCATTCACTAACAAGCTAGCCAGTGTCTACTAGAGCTCAAGCAGACCTGACCTTTTGAAATATTTTTTACCATTTGCTATACAAGAAAGAATGTAATTGAAATTGTGTGTTTAATCCCTTATATGGGTGATTTGACGAGTCACTGGTGGTAACCGGCCGTTAACCATCGGTTTTCTAGACCCTGTTCATGACAAGGGAGAGAATCCCAATTGACACATGTCAACCTCCACTAATCGGAGCACTGATCAAATGATCGCTCCAGTTTAGATTCTCGGTACACGCATGTGCAAGGCTAATTAGTGGACGATACATATCTTTAATCTGGGTATGACATTTGGTGCAGCAAAGGCAAGAATAGATAGATGTCTTACACGTGTAGGCCGCTACATTTGCAAAGGTCCTACGAATTAGTAAATTAATGAGGCAATCGACTGTATCTTAGTCTAAGCAGATTTCATGTCAACCATTGTATGGAGTCGTTCTGTGCGTCTAGCAATCAATGAACTAGCAATATGACAATATGGAAATATAAACACGCTGAAATCAATCAGCAAGGGGCGAAAAAGATAGAAACAAAATCAGCCAAAAAGGGGGAAATCTTTATGGCACATTGCAGGCGACAACACTCAATCCCAGTTGCATTGGCGGGCTGAGTTTCCACTGCAAATTTAGTGCAAGTTTCCTGCATATCAGAAGCACAAGAATATTTAGTCTGGTGCAAATGACCAGGTTAAATTATGTCAAGCAGATCATGCGACAGCCGACAGCTATGTCTAGAACCAGATTCTTTAAATAATATATTTTTAATAATATTATATAAACATATTGTCACTAAAAAAATACATAAATAATCTTCATTTGCCATTTGAAATGACGACAATCCTACGTGAAGTCCCGCATGGCAGTCAGCAAGTCTCTGTTGCCAAATGAATTGACAACAGAACCGCTATCGCCAAATGAATTGACGACAGAACCGCTATCGCCAATTGAACCGACGACAGAGGGCTACCGTCAATCCAATTGGCGACAGAGCTTCTGTTGTCAATTCAATTGGTGATAGATGTTCTGTTGTTATTTTAATTGACGACAGAAGTTCTATCATTGTTTTTTTGTTTTAGTGGTTTTGAAATAATAGCTAGCTATCAAAGGCAGAATTTGACTAATACATTTAGGTTGCATTAATGCTTTTTGTTTAAATAAATTATTTCAAACCCGACATAATGCTGGTTTTACTGAGGGCATTCTCGTAATTTCTCAAGTAGAGAAAAGAAGAAATGTGTGTCTGAGAAAAGAAGAAATGTGTGTCTAGTTGCCGAATGGTTCGGCTACTGGAACTTGCAGTCGCCCAACGGTTAGACGACTGGTTCCGGTCGCCTGACTACTCGATGATTGCAATTATGTCGCCAAACGGTCCACGGACTGCTTGCGTGTCACATGGCTGTTGGGCGACAGGTTTCAGTTGCCTAACAGTTGGGCTACTGGAGGTTATTTTTGTAAAAAAAATTTACGCAGGTATATTTCTGTTATTTTAAATGAAAAATAGATTACCTTTTTTATAAAAAAAAAAAACTCTCGCGTCGCTCGTCTGCTCAACCAACTGCGTGCAGGCGCGCGGCGCGTCTGCATGTATCCACTCGATAATACGTATAGCACCGCACTGTACGTGCTTGTACGAAAGTTGGAGCTCTTGCCTCATGGAACTGCTTGTACACACAATGTACATGCGCTGATTGTTTGAGCTCACTTCTGAATGTTTTCTCGGAGCTCTGTTCTTGGCGCACTTTTCCACCCACGGTTTTTCCGAGGAACTCGCTTCTGAGTGCCACGCCACTGACTGAAGGCGAAAATATTTAAGATTATATTACGAGCCAATAATTTATATAAAGTATAGAAAATAAGATCATTTTCAAATAAATCAAATTCATACCAAATAAACCCTAACAAACTAGAAAACAAACTAAAAAAATTTATCTTCTATAGTGCGGTTATCCAGATCTTGATTTGCAGTGGTCGTATGACCGACTATGGTCATTACAACCACTCGGGCAGTGGTCGTATGATCGATCATAGTTGTTATGATCACTCGGTGGTTAAATTCATATAACTCAGTCGTGGTCGTATGACCGACTATACAGTGGCGAAGCCAGAAAGAAAATAGAGGGTGGGCTCAAAGCATACTGGTGGTGAGAAAGATTAACGAAGTCATACTCGGAAACATCGTAGTCTACACGTGAAAAGCGCCCAAACAAAATAAAATCAAATGAAATAAAAAGTATAAAATAGGTACTTGGAAGTATAATATAAATGTAGATGAATTTCAAATTTTGAACCACTTGATTCGAGTTTGGATAGCAGAGAATAGGTTATTGGAAGGTTTGCCCAAGGAGACAGATGGAACAAGATGAAGGAGACAATGTGTAGTGATGCTGTTTTTGTGGATGATGCCTATTGATATGGTCAAGGTATAATTTTTAAACAAGTTTATTATGATTTTAATTTGATTCTGACAAACTGGGAAGGAATCGTGCCGTGGAAATCAGCAGCAACTTTTGCTCTCGAGCAACGAAAATATTTAGAGGGCAGAGAAAAGTAAGAAGTAAGCAAGTAGCAAGCAAAATGGCAAGCATTACTAAAAGTAGGTTGTTGATTGTTACCAATGGCAGAAGGCTTTTGATTGCTTTGCTTATTGTTTTACTTTACTTTGCTCAAGCAAAATGGCAAGCAGCAAACAATATGAAGGCAACAAGTAAATATACAAAATCGCTTCTGCTTTACTTGTTGGTTGTCATCGGGGGGAGGTGAGGCTCAAGCCTCACCAAGCCCCCCTACTGGCTACGCCCCTGCGACTATAGTCATTACGACCACTCAATACTTACGAACATATGTGTACGTGGTCGTAGGGATCAGTCTCACACTGTCACACTGAGGACCATTTTGTGAAAAGCGCAAATGCACCGGGCATGTTAATACATCTGATGGTCTGCGATGCACAACAACACCCTGAGCAACCATAGATTCGCATGTTGACTAATTGGGATGTACACCTGAACAGCCATACATCTGATGATCTGCATAGTTTTTGGCCGTTATGGCATATTTTGCGCTCGTATTTGCAAGAATGACAACCATCGCATGAAAATGATAGAAATGATGTCTCCACAGCACTGCCACCACGTGGCATCAATTCCGCATGACATGTGGTGAAACCGCCCGGCCACGGTGCGGCAAAGGCGAAAGTGCACGGTGGCCGTGTGGTGCACTGTAGCGTATTGTGGCAAGTTTTTCAGAAAAATTTATTTATGTATAATTTTTGTTAAAATTTTTAAATATAGAAAATAAGCTCTAAAAACTATGAATTTTTTGTGGTAAAACCCGACACAGTGCACTTTCTTGTATAATTTTTTTTCATAATTTTATCCTTTCTGATTTTTATCTCAAAAATTAGTTTGAGTATAGAGTTTGCAGGAATTTTTCTCGAAAATTCGGAATTGATAAAATTATAGAAGAATTACACAGGTAAGTGCACTGTATAGGAAGGAACCACAAAAAAATGTAATTTTTGAAGCCCATTTGTTATATTTAAAAATTTTGATAAAAAATATACATAAATAGATTTTCTTGAAAAATTTACTACAGTGCACCACACAGCTACCGTGTAGTGCTACAATGCTCTACCGCACGGTAGCCATGCGGTTTCACGTGTACTGTTGGGGTTGATGCCACACGGTGGCCGTACGTTGGAGACACTACTGGTGTCATTTTCACGAAATGGCTGTTATTCTTGTAAATAGGAGTGCAAAAAGCACCAATACGGCCAAAAAGTCGTGATCTGCAGTGAAAAGTACACCCGAGTTTAGCTACGAGGAACAGTAGTACTTGAGCTAGAAGGAAGTGCAGGTGTATATCGAGCTTGTCGGAGTAGCTTTGGTAATACATTTTGGAGCGTACCAAGCTGCATGCTTGGGTTGCCAGCTGACCACGAATTCCACTCCACTGTTCATCACCATTGATAGCGTGCATATACTCTCAGTACTCCATGGATGCATCATGAAGGATTGCCAAAGGGCCGCCCGTCATGTCATGGTCAGCTTTCCTTCTGCTCGTAGTTTTCAGCCTGTTGACTAATTGGGATTTACCAGTATCACCAGTATTTTTTCGGAGCATTTCATCGGTGTATTTTACTTGTTTGTTTTAGGACTAGCAGCCCGTCCTCAACAATGCTCACACATTCAGCTATACAGTGAAAGGAGCTATGAGAGTATATGCATAAGGATGTGTTTAGTTGGAGTGATGAAAGTGAGATAGGATATGATGGAATAGGATGAGATGGTTCCACAAAAAAAATAGAATCACATGATTCAGCATTTAAGAAGAATATTCCTTAAATTTGCACAAGCTTATCCCACTTTGGACCATTCCATCTCATCCCACCCCATCCCTCAAACCAAACACATTGATAGACTTGGTCAAAGGAACCATCCCATTTCATTCCATCTATCCCTCAAACCAAATACACCCTAAGAGAAGGCTGCATGCCACTAAATTGCATGAAAGCAAAAAAACACAGGCACAAGGCGTTTAGGGTGCCTTTGGTTGGGCTTTTGGAAGCTGCTTTTGCTTCCAAAAAGCCAAAAGTCAACCAAAGGGTGGAAATCGTGTCGCTTTAAGTTTGCTACTTTTGGGTAGTCTGATTTTGAAAGCACCTTGGACCTGCTTTTGGCTTTTGGCTTTTGGCTTTCGAAATGGTGAAAATAGAGAGCTGTTTCACAGTTGTTTCAAGGAAAATAGAAATAGGAGGTATGTTTTATACTTGTTTGAACCAAACAGCTTACAGCTTTTCCACAGCCCAAAACCTACAGCAGCTTTTCCACAGCCCACAGCTCACAGCAGCTTTTTCAGAAGCCACAGCTCAACCAAACACACCCTTAATCTCAGCACGTGGCGATGCTGTTGCAGCCTTGCAGGCAGCACATCCTCTTGTAGCATGTCATGGCAGGGCAGATATTTTATCATCCTCACGCCACTGAAACCAGATGTTCACACATGCATATACAGATAAACACATACCCTACCTGCAGCATTTCACCGGCCGGCTAACAGGTGCTGCTACATTGATACATTCACAAATCGTAAAGCAAAAAATGTCCTGAGATCTGAAGCACTAGAATACAGGTCCCAACAAACTCATGCAACATTTACATTCTTTCAGAGTTAAAATCGAAATCGGGGATTACAAGTGTCAATTTTGATCTTCTCTTTTCAGGAAACAACACTAGTTCTCAAGGGCGTTTACATTCAGACAAATGCTATCAAGAACTTATGCTAATCCCCCACTAAACTAGGGCCGGTGGAGACAACATTTCAAAGGACTAGTTCACCGATGGGAACATCATAAGCAAATTGATAGAACTTTAAACTAAACTCTTCTGTATCTGCTCATCGGCTCTTCTTCGTGGTGCTTGCTGGAGAATTCTGCTCTGAAATCATCTTTAACAAATTCACAAGGGACCGCAACCTCTCCCACACACTAAGGCCGTAGAGAGTTTCAACGAGCAACTCCTGGAATTCAAATCCATTCTCGGAGACAGGATACTGCAAAATGATCAGAAGCTGAATATCAGAACCACCACAAGTAAACGATGCAAGTCAGACTTTATCTGGTGAAGTAGCATACCTGAATAGGTTTCGGGATCATTGTTTTAACATACGGCCACCATCTGTCTTCTACAACTGCCTTAACAAGGCAGCAAGCCCGCAAGCCTTCCACACCAGCAAATCTCCCAAATCCACTGTCTTTAACACCCCCAAATGGCAAAGACTGCACCGAGAAAGACAAGTAAGCCTACTTGCACTGGCAGGGTAACAGAAAGCAATGACGAAACAACATAGGCCTGCAATAATATGATGAATATAATGCTAAATACTACAAGATTAGCGTGCGTACTACAAAAATTTCAATAATTAAAGCATATGATCCTGGTGTTATGCTTCAGTTTTGTGTCAAACTGTCAACTATTACAAAGGACAGAACACAAACTAGATAGTGGAACCTACTTGACACATATAACTTGAAGCAAAATCATTGATTGCTGCAACACCACAGTGTAGCTGTGAAGCTATTTTGTTGGCGCGCTTTTGGTTGCCAGAAAATACAGCGCAACCGAGACCATATTTTGAGTCGTTTGCAAGTTCGATAACCTCTTCATCAGAACTGAATTTCATGATTGGTAGAATTGGTCCAAATGCCTGTTAATCAGAAAAGAACAGTAGTAAGGATAATATCATTGGTATGAAAGGGAATCGTCCATTGCCTCCAGCCTACCTCTTCTTGCATAATTTTCATTGTATGGTCGACATTCACCAGAACAGTTGGAGGAAAGAATTGATCAACCGCGCCTTCACCCAGATTGCCAAAGCTCCCTCTGCCAGCAATTTCGGCACCTTTGTCAACAGCATCGTTGACAAGATTCTGAAGTTTTTCAGAGTGCTCTATCATACAAATTGCACCCATATCATATCTGCCAGATAATGGGGGACCCTAGAAAAAAAACAGAACAGGAGGCAAATCATAAGATAAGTACTACTGCAAGATTGTCGGCATCATCTAAAAAATTGAAAATTGATGTATTGACAGTTGACACTTAGGTAGTTGTTATTACACCCTTAGGAGTTAGTATCTGTTAAAATAATTTAGTCTCATCTATCAAGTTAAGATTAGTTCTAAACTGACGAACATTGGAACATTTGGTGTGGTGGAGCTGAAAAAGAATACACATTGACATCATGTAACTGAAAAGGTTAGCA
Source organism: Dendrocalamus sinicus (assembly GCA_036346575.1). NCBI lineage: Eukaryota > Viridiplantae > Streptophyta > Magnoliopsida > Poales > Poaceae > Dendrocalamus > Dendrocalamus sinicus. The sequence continues at coordinate 27,036,300 of CM070673.1, forward strand.
ATGTGAAAGCTATACTGATAGGGTTAAGTGTGAATGTACAAATTAGCATTTGTATGACATAACAATATTCAAGAGTAACTAATACAGATAAGAATACAAAATTAGCAACGGAGGGTGTAATCTTGTGGTCAAACTCAAAACTCAAAAGGCAAGACAATAAAAATTGGCACATGGCTACTGACCGTAAAATACAGCTTTGTGTACTTACAACGGATATAGATTTGATTATCTTCACTACTTGAGAAACAAAGGTGGAATATATATCCTTATGGACATAAAATCTTTCAGCACCAGCACAGTTTTGACCACTCGATTGCAGAGCAGCTCTGACAGCAACTTGAACAACCTTCAAATTAGAAAGGGCATAGGTTAGTTGCGGTACACTTACAGAAAAAAAGCTGCCCAGACTAAATAGTGCATTGCTGAAGAAAACATGCTGCTCATAAAATATGCAACATAAAACTACCCTTACATTGGGTAAATCTACATCTTCGCACACAATAAATGCATCTTTACCACCAAGCTCAAGAGTTACAGGTATTAATATCTCCGATGCTCTTTGCATGATCTGTGATAAGCATAAAACTGAACAAGTTAGAACATAGGAAAATAACAGAGGATGACAAAACTTCAACAGACATAGAAGGATTCCATTTTAATACTTGGGATCAAATTTGCATTAAAGTACATGCTAGAAGATAGGTCCTGATTCCTATACAAAATAGATGCACGTTGCTCTGCCAATAGAATATTGATTTACTAGTTAACTGTAAATGATAAGTTTATTAAGTCTACCATAGCAAGCAAAAGAAATGTACACAAACAGCATTTATCATGATATCTACAGCAGCATAAAGAAAATTTGTAGCGCGAGATTAAGAAATAACTACTTCAGATGCGAGTTATACCATCCTTCCAACACCAGGTGATCCAACAAATATTACTTTGTCCACTGAAGATACAAGAGCTTGACCTGTTTCAGCAAAACTAGAAACAAACAAGAAATAGAGGCCAAGTAAACCATGTGATCAATTAGCCTGAACACTAAGAAAACGCAGAGCTACATTCATACCCAGTTATTATGTGCACCAGATTATCTGGTGCACCAACAGCTGAAAGAGCTGCTTGTATGATACGAAAATAAAAGCAGCCCGACCAACTTGCATGCTCTGAAACCTGTAAAAGGACATTTTACCACCACCACAACAACAAAGCCTTTAAACGGACATTTTACCAATCAGAATAATAAATATCATTTGAATAATTGCTAAGTTGGACTAACAAATCAGATGAAACGGTCATAATGAAATTTAATCTTGCAGCAAAAAGGCAAAATACATATGGTAGTCTACACATGTTTGGCTTAGCACCGCAACAGATGACATAATCACAGTACAGCTTTGTTATGCTGATATGCCACCAACAACAAAACAGGATCAATCCAAGAAAGCTTAGATGAAAATTGTTCTCCTAGCCTAAGATTGTTCACTATGCAAATTATTATTTCTTGGATGCTTATTAAGGCGTCGCCTAAGCGGTAAGGTGGTCTTGGGGGTTGCTTGCCTAAGGCGCCGCTAGGCGGCATATGGCGTCGGATAGGCTAGCTGGGGAGATAGAGCCGGAGAGGCAAAGCCACAGGAGCAGCAGCTCAACGATGCGGCCGGTGCTGGGCACACACGCAACGCCCCACCAGCAGGAGGGTGCGGACGGCAAGGCTGCGTCCCACCCAGACATGGCGGGGTAGGGGTCGCGCACCCCACGGCGGAACACAAGGAGCGCATCGGTCTCCGCTGCACCTCCGCCGTCCAGCTCGAACGCAGCACAAGTGTGTGTTTAAGACAAAAATGATGGAAAGAAAATAAGGCAAAGGAGGAAGGAGGGAAGAAATAAAGAAAAGTAACGTATTTATGTTGAAATTTGCAAGAGACCCATGGGAATGGATGCTATATGGGAGAAGAACAATTGGAAAGGCGGATAGGTGCTACATAGGCTCAAGAATTAGCAACAACAAGGTACATATGTACTGCTAAAATGCTCATTTTATTTGCTGCCCCTTAACGCCTTAGGATGTGTAAGGCATCACCTCGCCTCGCGCCTTACCGCTTAAAAGGTGTGAGGGGGTGGGTCACCTCACCATCTTAATAACCTTGATTTCTTGAGAATTACAGTAGGTTCACCTAAGAGGACAACAACAAAAATACAGCACACAAATAATAGCCATCAAAGAGTCTGAGACCATCCAATAACAAAGTGATACATAATACATGAAGGCTTTGAGACCATCCAATAAACAGGTTGACCTACGATTCTCTGACATGTCCGTGACAATGATGTGTAAGAAAACAGATTAGGCAATGTTGGGTTGGGGTATTCAGCCTTATAATTTACAAAAAGCCACCAGAAGTTCCAGATAGTGCCCTGTTCTTTTTGGCTTCTAAAAACCGCTTTTATACGGTAAAGTACTTTCTACAGTAACTAATTTTCAAACGGAGTGTCTTTTCAAGACAGAATCTACAAGTCGATTGAAGTACACACTACAGCGACTTTATTTATATTGGTCAAAATCATACGCAAGTCTCTATTTCTCCGTACTCTCTCTCTCTCTCTCTCGAACAACCAAAAACCACAAACCATAACCAAAAACCATAAGTCGCAGCCCAAAAGAACAGGTCCAGTATACTTAAGGTAGCACATTTATACTCAGGTTGGGAACAAGACTATTCTGAGCAGCCAATAGAAGGTTACAATTAGGGCCAAGCACCAGACCAGACACCAAGCCAAGATAATAAAACTAGTAACAGAAATTTAATGAAAAATGTGCAAAGGATTAAAATAATATTTCTTTTGCTAGATCATGATCAACAACTCTCTATATTAGAAAACATTCATCTGATGGCTTACCTTTATAACTGCTGCATTACCAGAGAATACTGCAGCTAGCATTGGATTGAGAACATTGTGGAAGGGGTAATTCCAAGACACAATTGCACCAATCACTCCAAGAGGGTAGAATTCAACTTTTGCACTCTTGTGCAGCATTGATCTCCCACAAGACCTGAACAGCATTGAAAGCAAGTAGGGAGAGTCCTTGTATTTAATTCTGATACGGGTAATTTTCTTTTTTTACTTACTGGGGAAAATGAACTCTTTTAGGAAGTACTTCAGGTGTTAAGAAAGAAATGACTTCAGCAACAGTGCAGCACGACATAGTTGCTAATTTTCTAGCTTATAGAATATTGTTGTGTGCAGGAATGAAAAGGTTTATCTTCTATACAAGAATTAATAGAAGTTGCAAGTCCAACATCTGCAGAGTACTAACTATTTTCAGGTTGCAGTACTTAGTCCCATTTTATTCAATATCAGAATACATTTGCTGTAAGCTTCCTAATTTCCAATGCACACACTTGTTGGGCTATTCAACAATTCTAAACAGCCCATGTGTCGTTGCACATCATAGCATGAATTCGTGTGTAGTACAACAAAAGTTGCACATGCTACGCTTGATTTACCTCAACTGCCCCCCTTTCTTTATGAAAATTGAAAGGTAAGCATGATTCTATTTCTTTAACATAAGTAGTGAAACAAAATTAAAGCTAAGTTATTAATCATTTATACAATATAGAAGGCCCTAAGTTACTCTATCCATAATCCAACAAGTTGGGAGTATTTATTGGAGTCTAACCTGTATTCAGGTTTTAACCACTTCTCACCCTCATCCAAAAGCCAGGTAATCTTCTCACAGGTGGTCATTATCTCACCTAATGAAGCATCAACCATAGTCTTTCCAGTGTCCCGGGATGATATCCTACACAACATAAACAGTATTGACCCTCAGCTCTTCCTTACGTTGGAAAGTGTGAACAAGTGAAGCAAAAAGAGGAGCTATTGATCAGGACTAAGTGAGCCCTCCATCAAGTGCTTGAAACTCATAAAAAGAAAAGGCACAAATCATTGGCATTTTAGTACTATAATCTAAAAGATGACATACTGTTTTGAATTGTAACTATGTCCTTACTCGCAAATCAGATCCTGATGTTCAAGTATATACTTGAGAAGGATCCGAAGAAACTGACGTCTTTGCTTAAAGCTGCTTTTTGCCCATATCTTTTGTGCTTTCCTGGCTTGTTCAACAAGCTCCTTGACCTAATTAGTCAAAGAATCAGTGACAATAAAACCCAAATAGAAAGTCATATTAATGAAATTCAAAATATTGCAAGAACAATACAGAACAAGCGTTATTTGCTCCTCGACCATTACTTCAGATCTCTAGTTGATAACGCAAAAGAGAATGGACAGACCAGCTAAACCTATAGGGATGTATGTTGTACCTAAAGAGAAACTAACTATAGCAGGCCAACAACATACCTCATCAGGAGTCAATGCAAGGAAGCATCCCAAGTATTTCATAGTTGCCGGTTCGTAGCACTTAACAATGTTAGCCTGAGCTGGTCTTCCCTTACTTGGTATCTGCAGCAGAGCAATACGTTATAATTCTAGAAGAGATTGATAAACTCAGTGAACAAAAAATAAAAATAAAAACCACTAAATCATGTGGTTCCCAGGACAAATGCTGTGCTTCCACAACAGGCCATTTTGAGCCTTCAATAGTTCAGCTGGAAGCAAATCATCGCTCCTAAAAAGACACACCTAGTGCTTTTCTGAAACCCATATCAGCACTAATCAGACATGAGCTAACCCAACAATTCATACACTATCAATAGCACTCTGTCCAACTGTCCAAGTACACAGTTCATTTACAAGTTATCATCTTCTTACAGCATTGAACCATTTTGAGCCTGAGACCTAACCACACTAAGGTTATGTACCAAAAGTAAAATGCATTGGTGTTTGCTAATCAATTGTCCAATGTCCAGCTCATTGTTATCGGTTACTTTCATAAATTTTACTAGCCACAGCTTCAATTTGCCAAAGCCACTATCACAGCATTCACCAAAACGGCCAACACTGTGAACATATCAAGTCATGAAACCTAAATCAAACAGAAATTAATTTCCAGGCAACCACCACCAGCTGGACTCACGCCAACTAAACGCATTGATCAAAGAAACTAGTCAAAGTGTGCATGAATCTGATGCTAGTTCGAAGTACCCAAGATCAGCAAAACACACACCACAAGGTTAACTAAGACTAGGAACCAGCATGTGGATCATTCGGGCACAAAACAACTGCGAAGCAAATAGTTGGTAGTCGAGAAATGCGGAGGGGGACTTACGTATATGAAGCCATCCTCCTTGGTCTGGTTCGCAGCGTCCACCACTGCACAAAATCGAACCACAATAAACCCTCGTAAACCCCTAATAACAATCCCTCCCGGGGGAGGAAACCCCCCGGAAAAAAAATATATAGTTGGGGAAAGGGGCGGCCGGGCCGTACCATCGGAAGCGTCGACCTCGATGGAGGGGACGGTGGGCGGGATGAGGAAGAGGAGGACGCGGCAGAGCGCGTAGGCAGCGGCGAGCACGAGGAGCGGCCACCAGAAGGCCATGGCGAGCCAACCCTAGGGTTCCGGCACGTCGTCGTCGTGGGAGCAGCAGCAACCGAGTGTGTGTGTGTGTGCGTGTGTGTGGGCGCTTAGGAGGAACGGCGAGATGGCATCGGAGAAGAAGGGGATCCCAGACTAGGAAGGAAGGAGGGAGTGAGAGAGTGGGGGGAGGGGAATCGGATCGCCGCTTTTATTCGAGGTGCGTGCAGGCTTTGCAGCGGCGAGGCGACCGTGGAGATTAGATAGTATATGCTTGTTTTTTCCCCCTTAAATTTTTGAATTACAACCGCTCACCCGAGCGAATATATATCTGCGTGTGGGATTTAATCTATGTAGATAAAATCTAAACAATATTTACTATAACCAATTTAAAAAGACATTCTATTTAAAAACTAGTTACCGTAGAAAGCGAAGACATATGGTGGCGCTCTAACTAATTTATGGCTTACATTTATGGTTGTGACTTTTGATTTATGGCTGAAATTGCATTTGTAGCGGTTGTTAGTTTTTTAAAAGAAAAAATAGAAAAAAAACCCGTTATATCGTCACAAATAATACAAAAAAAGAAGAGGAAAAAATAAAAGACCAAAAACCAAAATAATCCAAAATTAGAAACCAACATGTTTCAAGTGGTTTCTGACTTAAATAAGCTGAAAACCAAAAAAAATCAGGGGGTGAAACCGTTAGAAACATGCCATAAGCTAAAAAGAAACAAAAGGCCAATTGCTTGGTTGCTATGCCCTCCACTAGAACTGTAAAAAAAGCTCGAGCCTCGCGAGCTATTTAAGTTCGGTTCGTTCTAGGCTTGATTCGAGCACAGCTCGAACTTTAAACGAGTCGAACTCGAGCTCACAAACTTCACCGAGCCGAACTCGAATAGTTTGCGAGGCTCAATTTGAGCTTAAATAGTGATACATATTAACTCTTACCAAGCTTACCTGAGCTGAATTTGAGTTTGAGCTTTTTTATTGTTGAAAATTAGTGTATGTCTGAATTATTTTGATTGTTATTGAATTTACTCGAATTAAACTCAAATTCAAACTTTTGTTATTGTTAAAAATTAGTGCATAATAAATTTCACGCTAGAAATGGAACCCGACTTTCTAGCGCTGCTGAAATCCTAGTTAAAAAAGACACTCCGTTTGAAAACTAGTTATCGTAGAAAGCCAAAACATATGGTGGTGCTCCAATTACCTTATGGCTTATATTTATAGTTGTGACTTTTGGTTTATGGCTGAAATTGTATTGCAGCGGTTACTAGTTTTTTTCTAAGAAAAAATAAGGAAAAAATAGAAAAAACCGTTATATCGGTATGGATAATACAAAGAAATAAGAGGAAAAAAGAAAAGCAAACAAAAAACAAAAAGACTAAAAACCAAAATAATCCAAAATTAGAAACCAACACGCTCCAAGTGGTTTAAGTGGTTTCTGACTTAAATAAGTTGAAAACCAAAAAAAAAAAAATCAAAAAGGTCAAACAATTTAAAACAGACCATAAACTAAAAAGAAATGAAAAGCCAATTGCTTGGTTGCTCTGCCCTCCATTAGAGCTGTAAAAAAAACTTGAGACTTGCGAGCTACTCGAGCTCAGCTTGTTGTAGGTTCGATTCGAACTCAATTCGAACTTTAAACGAGTTGAATTCAAGCTTAATCTCGAGCTCACTATCTTCACCGAGCCGAGCTTGAATAAATTGTGAGTCTTAAGCCCCGTTTGGCACAGCTCCACTTAACAAGTGGAGCTGTTTTTTTGACTTCACAAGTGGAGTTGGGTGAAGCTACTTTTTTCAGCTCCACCCAAGGAGCTATTTTTGTCTCAGCAGGTTTTAATGGACTCCTTGGGTGGAGCTATTTTGTTGTACCCTGTTTGGCACAAAACGGCTCCAAACAACTTCAGGAGCTGGTGGTAGAGCTGTGCCAAACGGGCCTTAATTCGAGCTTGAATACTTGAACTAAATTCGAACTCAAACTTTTATTATTATTAAAAGTTAGTGCACGATAAATTTCACGTCAGAAACGGAACCCGACGGTCTAGCGCTGCTGAAATCCTACATGGGCTGAGATGATTTACGGCGAGGCCCAACTAACTAACCATCCTCCATTCCGCTCGATGAGATGAGATCGAAGAGGCGCCGGCGCGCCGGCTACCACCTCTGGACGCGGTCAGTCTTCCTCGTTGTCATCGCAGCTGCACTAAATAAGCTGCTTGCTTATTTATGCGCCTCAGGCCTTAAGAGTGAGCAAGCTCGGATTACAGGTTTATCCCCTTCACCCACGGTGCCATCGGAAGTCGCACTAAAACCGGGTAAGCCTGGTTAATTCTTGCATACTACTGCTGCTGCTCCGCCCTTAGTTGCCCCTTGTAATTCAAATACATTAGTGCAGAGAATTGGGATTTAGTGGTTAAACCATGGCAGTCTGTACTTTCTCCAGAGATGTCCGAGGGTAGTGTCATCAGCAGCAATTCTCAATTTTGATGTTACTTCTAGTTCCAATTCCAAAGGACATCCAAACGAAAAAAAGGAATTTGAATTGGCTTGAGTCAGATTCAAGTTCTAATAGAATATGATTTGGAATCCAGTTGAATGAATCAAATTCAGTTCTATGTAGATAAACGGGGTGTAAGGGATGAACGCATGGGAACTGGGGTTCACTACACCTTCAACCGTCACAAACCATCGACAGAGAAGTCATATTAAAGATGAATTATGATGCCATTGACGTTTCTTGCTCAGCTTCTGCTACCAATGCTTTTCTGTACTCAACTTGTTTATATTTGAGCTGCACTAGCTTCTTTTACTGAACTCTTGAGTTCTTATGTCTTCTAATTCTTGCCAGCAGTGGTACTTACTGTTTTGAGTTCCTTTAATTCTTACTAGCAGGTTGTTTTGTACAGGCCTCAAGCTTGCAGGGTGAATAGACAAAGTCTTGAGCAACTGCATGGGTCAAACTGAAGATGTTACTCTTCCAGATTTTTGTTCAAAACCATGGATCATCAACTTCAATGAAACTGAGCAGGAAACACAGACATTCATCAGCCCTTTCGATGGAAGCTACTTGGAAGCAAGCCTGCCGATGGTGGAGGGAAAACAGTGCCTAGAATGCCTGGGAGATTGGTTGCTGATGTTTGATGAGGGAACCAAGGAATGCTTTCTCTCAAATATCACGTCGCGTTCGAAGATCTCCCTCCCTCCGCTGCTCGAGCCATTGGAATCACTCAACAGATGCGCCCTGTCGTCCCCAACTCCCCCTGACTGCACCGTCATGTTTGCATCCAATGGTGGAACGTTTGTCCTGTACTGCCGCCCCGGTGATAGAGAGTGGACAAAGTATCATGTTGATTTGGACAATGATAATTTCGTCGGCGACATCTTTGGGTGTAAAGGGAAAATGTATGTTCACATCACCAATTCATGTGTGGTCATCAACACAACTTCTTCGAGTGTCTATGTTGAGAAGATGGGCGTAGCTGCAGAACCCAGCACGTACCCTCTGCGCCAGCCAAATCATTCTTGTTGGGTTGAGTCAAATGGGGACATCTTCTTGGTGAGGCTCTATCTCCATTGTTACCATTCGTCAGTGAATGGGGTCACCGACGTTGATGTTCATCGCATGGACACCTTGGAATACGTCTGGAAAAAGGTTGAAAGTATCGGTGATGCCACCTTTTTTCTTGGCTCCAACTGTGTTGCTCTGTCTTCTACAGTTGCAGGAACACAGCGTGATTGCATCCATTGTCTTTGTCTGCGCTTTTCCTGCGATGGTATTCGACTGTACACAATTCGGCTGGATGCTCGAACCATAACCTTCAGTTTGCTACCTGCATGTGCATGTTCTGCCGAGTCATCAAGTGGAGCATACTGGATCAACTACTGGAGTGCACTGTACTGGGCAATCCCTCAGAGGTAATCGTTTTGCGGCGCTCATTTTCTTTAATATCTTACAACAAGAAGACTGACATTAGCATGGTATTTTGATCAATTGTGCTACCCAGCTTCAGGCAGCAACCGTCTAACTCTCTGGATGTCGTCACAAGCAAGGTCAGCCCATATCATGTAGTATCACTTTCATTTGTCATCTAGTGCATGATTAACGTTGCATATATAACCTTAAATTCAACGAGTGCAAAATTTTAAAAAAAGTCACATGGATTGTCTCCTCACAATCAAAGTTGTCACGACGCTACAACAAATCGCGGCAAGCATGGAGCGCCTACACGCCTAGGCACCCGCCGTGACGAGAGTTAAACGTGGTAATAAATAACAAATAATACCTTATATGGCTGAGAATTAAATAAATATATCTTATAAGATACCTCACTCGCAGGGAATTAAATATGCATATCGCAAATTCTCTAAATAACAACTAAGTTGTTATGGCCTAGGATCCAGCGAGGCGTGCACTGTAGCACGTGAATAGTACCATGTGTACTCTAGCACGTGAATAGTACCGCGTGCACTGTAATGATCAGATTAGAAATGGTTAGATGCATATTTTCATATTATGAATAGTTAAATGTATAGTTCCGTATTATGAATAATTAGATGCATGCCTTCATATTAGGAATAGATAGATGCATATCTTTATATTTAGATAGCATGGTTATGATGTTATCATTACTTAATTGGTTGCATTCAATTGTATTAGTTTCCATATTGTTAGGGCTAACCTCATCTATATAAAAAGAGGAGCCGTACCATTCATAATCAAGCAATAAATAAACAAAGGTTCTCTAAATAAGCATCAGCGAGTCTTTACCTCATCAGAGAAGAGTCCTACTGACGGTTAGATGAGGGCGAGTGCCATATCCCTGGTTTTCGGACCCGTACCTAACCAACATCGACCACAATATTTAGTATCAGAGCCAACTACTGCACTGTCATCCATGGCAAGTAGCAGGGTTTCGATCCTATGAAGGCCCGAGCTTCACTATTCCACTACCTAGGGCTTTCGACCTTTGATGGCAAGGAAGATCCGTAACCTTGATTGAATCACTTTGAGTAATTCTTTAAAGAGCAGCAGATGATGAAGGAAAAGAATGGGTGGTTGGCATCGCATCACCTGACGGGGAATGCCGCCCTATGGTACTGATAGCTGGAGTGTGCACTTGGGGTGCAGACATGGTCAAGTTTTATTAAACACATCAACCTCTGTTTTGTCACCACCATCGCATTGTCTCCACCCACACGTTAAGTCTCCATTGAGCCAACTACAATGGCTTCCGATGCTAAGTTATCCTCAGCTGAGATCTATGCTAACTTGATGGCCTGGATTAAAGAATTCATGGCCAAGATGGAGGAGAAGGCGCAGCATGTTGCTGCGGTTTTTGAGTTGACATCGCCATCGGTTGTGGCCATGTCCAAGATAGAGGAGTCCCATCGCTGTCATCAGTGTTGGTCCTGCTAATGCCTTCACCAACGGTGACTCCTCTTCAGGCTTCGCTATCTTTGGCTGGACATCTGGTGCCTTCTCTGAGAAGGAAGGTTGCCGCTGTCCAACGGTGGTCCTCTCCACATAGCCAGCCGATGTCGTGCCTTCGTAGATGTGGGGCGTGGCGGGTGTTAGGACCTCAACAACGTCGTGTTCTTCTCTGCATCAACAGGAAGAGCATCATTACTACCCCACGTAGCTTGTCCATGTTACCGACACCTCCTGCAATGGCAAGTCACGTGATGGGATCGCAGTCCTTACTGCTATCCATTGGAGTGTTGCACTATCTCTTCCACACGGCTATCCGTTAGTACCATAGGCTCTCATTGACATAGGGTTACGAAGGACTTTAACCATGGCCGCCACCTGACAACTCGAGGATGAACCGTCATGTCGTGAGGGGTGTAATGTTATGGTCTAGAATCCGGCGAGGCGTGCACTGTAGCACACAAATAGTACCATGAGTACTGTAGCACGTGGATAGTACCGCGTGCACTATAGCGATCAGATTATAAATGGTTAGATGCATATTCATATTATGAACAGTAAGATGTATATCTTCGTATTAGGAATAATTAGATGCATGTCTTCATATTAGGAATAGCTAGATGCATATCTTTATATTTAGATAGTATGGATATGATATTATGTTTAGCTGATTGATTATATTAGATTATGTTAGTTTCCATATTGTTAGGGGCTAACCTCATCTATATAAAGAGATGAGTTGCACCATTTATAATCAAGTAATGAATAAACAAAGGTTCTCTAAATAAACCTCAGAGCCTCTCTACCTCATCAGGGAAGAGCTCTGGTGGCGGTTAAATGAGGACGAGTGCCCTATCCCTGGTCTTCGGACCCGTACCCAACCAACACCGACCATAACATAAGTTAACATTAGTACACAACACACCCTTAAGGTTTTAATAATTCGATAACATCCTAAGTCAGCGATGCACAATAGCATTTTGTCTTCACAAATTAATGCAAGTAACATTAAAGTATTAAACACCACTAAACCACAACCATGGTAGATCAATGTCACTAGACATGCTATTTTACTGACGATCCAACAATTTAGCAGCAGAATCAACATTTTTTTTTGAAAACTTTCATAACTCGAATATTTAATAGTATGAACAAATAATATTAGCAAAAGTTGCTATTTTGATTCTAAGTGCAACACGGCCCAACGATCCCAAACGCTCGCCTTAGTTCCAGGGCCTGGGCGAATGGCCTCAGCTTGAGCCTCTGGCCACCACGATGCCTAGACAACACTATGACAACCCTACTCACAACCTTTCAGTTAGCTATCTCGACGCAGTCAAATTATATTATTTTCAAAAAGATACTATCAATTATATATCAAACATAAAACGCTACAATTATTGAGATATACTATAGAATTCTTTTCTCTTTCTATTTTAGCTTGTATTCCGGTCTCCTGTATACACTTGTTTTTAACATGAGGCTACTCTTGCAGTTCAATGGAAGTCTTTTATTAAAGGAAGACACAGACGAAATCGAGGGAGCACCATGGTCTAATATACCCATTGAGTTGCTGGAATTACTTGTTCCGAAATTATCCTTCATTGACTACATGCATGTCCAAGCCGTCTGCAAGGGGTGGAGCCTGATGACCAAGCCCATTCGACACGCAAAAACATATCCAATGCTCATGAGCTTTTGCTCGAAATCATCTGGTGCGTATAAGTTGTTCGATCCCATAAATGAGAAGGAGTACACCGTGAAGGACAGTTTTTTGTGCTCTGTTCATCGGCAAACGCTGCGTTTCTCCAAACATGGATGGGTTCTGGTGACAAAAGGCCATAGATGCATCTTTGCAGTGAACCCTTTCACTAGAGAGGAGTATAGACTTCCCAGAATGCGCCGACAAATGTTCAATGGTATATCATTTTCATCGGTTCCTAAGTCTCCAGATTCAATAATTTTTGCTATCTTCAAAGTTCCATGGGATGTTTCCCTTGACGCGATATTGTGGCGAGCTGGAGATAAGCATTGGACCAGGAAAAAACTGTTTTGTGATATTCCATTTTATATGACCTTCAGCAATCCCGTCTTCTTTGACAACGAATTCTATTGCTTGGGGGCTCATGGGAATCTTGGGGTATTCAACCCAGTTGATATTTTTTTTTTGAAGGAAAGGCAGGAGAACTGCCATATATTAAAAGAGAGTAAGAAGAACCATTACAAAACGGTCAACCGACCGAGAGCTACGAGGCAAACACTAAAGGAAAACAACAACACAACAGAAAGGAAAACAACAACACAACTGAAAAGAACTACTACTAAAAAGCCCCAGAAATCTGACCGCTACCCGATTCCAGTCGCCTCTCTTGTCGAAGCTGCAAAACTCACTTGCCTGTGCCCTAAAACTGCTTGGCTTGCCACCGAATCCACCGAGAGGAAAGAGTTTTCGAAAATTCTTCTATTCCTCTCCCTCCAAACACTCCACCACGTTTGAACTAGGGCCCCAATGCATTCCTTTTTTGAAGATTGTGGCCTAATTTTTGTAAAAGCCTTCCACCAACCCGAGAGGGTAATGTAACTTTGACCAGCTGGAAGATGTGCCAGATTCAACAGTTCTATTACTTTGCTCCAAACCGCCGCAGTAAACATGCAATCTTTTGCTAAGTGACCAGGGTTTTCTCCTTGTTGAAAACAAAGAACACACAGAGGATTGCATGGCCAATTTCTTTTGAGGAGGTTGTCTGCAGTTAAAATCTTGTGCTGCAAGAGGAGCCAACCAAAAGATTTTGCTTTCTGTTCAGCGTGTCCTCTCCACAAGTGGTTAAGATAAGGTTTCGGGATTATACCACTAAACTGAATCAAGTAAGCCGAACGAGTCGAATACTCCCCATTTGTTGTCCATCTCCATAAAATGGAATCTTCCGCATCTTCCAAGGCGAAAAGATTCAGGCTTCCAGCTAACCCGATCAGTTGAGAGAGCTGAATAGCATCCGAAATTGTGCCAATACAATTTAACCAGAAATGTTGTCTCATGGCATCTTGAACCGACATTCTTTTCCTTCGAGAAATTCTATAAATATCAGGAGCTATGAATTTCAAGCTCTGATTATCCAACCACTTATCGTTCCAGAAACTAGTCTTAGCTCCATTTCCAACCAAGATTGTCGTGCTTGCCGAGAAAAGAGCGATGTCCTCTGTGTTGCACGGCAGCTCCATGGAGGACCAGGGCCTAACCAGTTGATATGACATGGAGAGTTCTTGATAAACCAGAGCCTATTCGTGCTAATGCTCCCCCTGCTACAGACAGATACTGTTACCTCTTGGAGTTCAAAGGCGACCTGATTGCGGTTTTCAGACCATACGATGCCAAACCGATCGAGATGTTTAAGCTGGACCGATTACCAGAGATGTCTTGGACTAAACTGGAGAGATTAGATGAATCGGTTCTGTTCTTAGACAATTGGGGTGCAACTATCATGTCTTCCCCGGAGTATGGCTGCTGCAACAGAGTATACTTGCCGATGTCAGGTTCTAGTGAAGCTGGAGACGGCAAAGTGAGTGCGTTCTACGATTTGGAGGATGGCGAGTATCGACCTGCATTCTATGGGCTGATAGAACCAATAAACTCCATCTGGATGGAGCCGAATTTTAGCCAGCACTGATCATGCATGTTGTCTGTTGTTGTGTACGACAGGATAGCCAACTGCAGATCTAGCTAGTTGCAAGGATGCATGTGTCCATGGATAGTTCACTTATTAAAACGCATGCACATTGTGTTCGCATATTATTTTGCATATATTTTTCGATGAAAGGACGTTACCCAACTTTTATTGAAAGATGTTTTTGCATATATCTTTTTTTTTTGTGTCAAGTTAATCCTTTGATGCATGATGTAAGCTATACTTTGCGGCACTAGTCGCATTCGAATCCCCTTACCTTCCCATCTCTCTCCCAATTCCCTCTTAGCCCATCAAACCGCACTGCCCTCACGTAGCCTCCTCCACGTGGCTCCATCGCCACGTCCCTGTCTGGCCGCGGCCCCTCCTCTATGTGTAGGTGTGGTATCGGCTCGTGAAAGCTCGGTAGAATGGAGGCTCGGTTCGGCTCGGCTTGGTTAGGATATCAAGCTTTTTTGTGGGCTCGGTTCGGCTCATGGTTCGGCTCGAGCTGGCTCGCGAGCTCGTGAGCCAACAAAACCTGACACTAAAAATTAGCGTTCTTTCCTTTCCCTTGTAGGATATTTCAATTATGATTTTGAGCAGATGATGTACATCACTCTATTAAACTCGAGCATGAGCACAATGTGGACATGTATTATCTTTGTGATTTAAAACAAATATCTGGTTAAAGATTTGTAAGCTCTATGAGAAATCATCTAGTGTATCCATCAATGTGATTCATCAATGTTAAAGATGCAGCAGCAGAACCACCTCTCCATATCTAGCTGAAAATCTAGCAAGCACATAGAAAATATTTACCATTGCATCCCACTGCATCGAGACTGGTTTGGTTCAGAACCCCGAGCAAGCAAGCAATCAAATCAACCATGCATAATGAAGAATCAGATTTGAATCACATCTACACATAACGGCATAATGAAGAAGGGAGATAAATCTAGGATACCGATCTGAGAGATGAGATGAGGAGGCGCCGCCACGAGACGAGGACGTCGGGAAGTCGGGGACGGTCGCTCGAGACCAGACCAGATCGACGCCAAAACCCTTGCGCCACCGTGAGATGAGATGAGGATTGAGGAGGCGCCGCCGCGAGTTGAGATGAGGAGGCGCCGCCGCGAGACGAGGACGTCGGGAAGTCGGGGACGGTCGCTCGAGACCAGACCAGATCGACGCCAAAACCCTTGCGCCGCCGCGAGATGAGATGAGGATTGAGGAGGCGCCGCCGCGAGTTGAGATGAGGAGGCGCCGCCGCGAGAGGAGCGCTGGGGTCGGGGCCTCGGGGGAGTCGGCGAGACGGCGAGTCGCCGACGCCGAGTCGGGGGTCGGGGCCTCGGCTAGGGGGACGGGGGGAGTTGCGGTTTGCGGAGAGGGACTGAGGGAGTCGGCGCCTGCTACTGCTACTCTGCTAGTGCGGTGCCGCCTGGGTGGGATTGGGATCATTCGGGAAACTAGGGTTTTACGGGGGAGTTGGGCCTAACTAGGCCGAGCCAACCGAGCCGCTCGCGAGCTGGCTCGGGCTCGGCTCGTTTAGACCCCGAGTTTTTTTGCTGGCTCGGCTCGGCTCGTTTCATCCACAAGCCGAGCCAAGCCTCCACGAGCCCGAGCTTTTTTGCCAGCCCTATCTATGTGGCTCCTTTGCCCCATCTGACGTTACTCACCTACTCTACACCATGTACCTCTCCTCTTCTACAAGCATCTTCGCTTCCGACCGCATGCTTATCTCCCACCTGCTCTCTCGTCCAACCGCCGCCTCGTGTGAGTCACCCCATCGCCGCTCCCTAGTCTCCCTCCTGCTCTTCTGTCCGACCGTCGTTGCCTCGAGTGAGTCACCCTGTCGCCGCCCCCTTGCCAGATCCAGCTAGATCTGATCAGCCCCATCCAGATCCGGCTGGATCTGGTCGTTGCCGCCGTCCTCGATTGGAGTAGTCAAGTAACGCTACCGCGGTCGGCCTCGATAGAGCCTACATCGTCCCCTCCCATGCATGCCCCCATGCCGTGCAACTCCTGCTGAAAACCGTTGTGGCCTCAACTTTCTCTGCTGAAACCGTCAATTCATTCCATGACTCCTCCCTCCAGATTTTCTTGCAACTACTTCCATAATCTCCACCTGTGCAAGTCACCATTGCCATGGTTGGATCACCTGCACCACACACGACTTCCCCCTTCCCTTTCTCTTGCCCACTGTCAGTGGACCCCTCATCCCGTACTCATGCGCTCCCCACCATGCTAACCATCGTCGGAGCCTGCCTCGTGAGCCGCCTGCGTCCAAGTGGACATCACCACTGCTGAGATTTGGCCCTACAGGTCAAGGGCTATAGGGTAAGGAGGTGGCACCAACATGGCCCAATGGACTGCCACCAACACATGAGACTACCACTACCGTTGAAATACGACCAACCAGAGTAGCCGCCTCCAAAAATCTGGCCAGGCCTGGCACCTCACGCCACAAATAAATGAGCAAAGCTTCTCTTTCGTGTTCATTGAGGGAGGTTGATGCCTTTCCTCAATAGCCATGGCCGAGTGAGAAGATGGCAACTTGCAATTCTTGGGGCCAGATGGTGAGATGATGGTGTGATGTAGATCCGAACACCAATGACAAGAAGCTGGTGCAATGCAGATGTGGCTGAGAGGAGTAGCTGGACTGAAAGAGTAAATATTGAGATGGTAAGAGGGGCCCTGGTTAGGAAAAAGAGGGAAGGTGGTACCCTTTACAAATGGCTATAACATAAGGACCAATAAACTCTCACTCAAAAAAGGGACTGTACTCAAAGTACCGGCCATATTCCCGTTATTGACGAGTAGAAAATGCTATCCTGCTACGTTATTAATTTTTCTTCAGATAGATAAGTAGTATAAATTAGAGGAGGAACCCATAACCGGTATAGAGCCAAGAATTGGGGGATCCAAGGTGCACATATTAATGTAGGTGGAGTGTTGGGTGAATAGATAACCGGCTTAACCAACATCTATTTGAGATCGGTGAGTGTTGGGTGAGGGTGAAAAACCACCTCGGGTCATTAACGAAAAATATTTGGGTGGAGATTTAATAACGTAATATAGAAAATATTCTACCTTTGAACTTGGCACTGCATCAAAGAAAAATGCGGAATACCTAGTTTCAAGAAATCTCAGAGTAGCTTGGCAATCTTCCCTACACATTGCCATCTATTGACATGCAAGATGGGTAAATAGTAGAGAAAGGAAAAAGAGGAAAATTACCATCCAGAGTAGAGCGCGCCATGGCCTTGCCTTGTGCAGACTATTCTCCTGAGTTCCTTCGCTTCCTCTTCCCTTCCCCTGAGTTCGTCACGGTCCTAACTTGTCATCGAGTGTTCGATCTGCGTTTTTCCTCTACGTATCTGCCTATTTGTTTCTCCCTCCATTTTCTCTTTCATCCTCCCCTGCCCCTTGGTGAGCAGATGTGCTTCCCCTTTTATAGGCACGGGCGAGGGCCGTAGGCATTGTATGCGGCTCCCACGCAGTGCCGATCATGCCATTTAAATTAAGATAAAATTCCTGATCGACTACGGATTAGTTACTTTCCAGAACTCTACTTTCTATATCAAAAGATTTGTTAAGAATTACTTCCATCAGATGGGGACACGATATGATCATCTTTCCATTGTGAAGACAATGCATCCCGAATCAATCTTTTCTTTCCATCCCTGGGCATAGGTTTCCATAAATTAGCCACACGCCTTGCAATTAGTCAAGAACATGCGGTCGTATGAGGCACAACGCCGCAACGGATTGAACCGTGGTCGTAGTACATCGTCAAAGCGACTGTGCTCATGCAGGCATGATCGACGCAATGTGCTCGTCTCAACGTGGTTATAGTACGCACCCATAAAAGCACTGTAACAGGCTTGGTTGAAAGGAGTACTCGTAGAACACTAGGGCGGTGCGGTCGGTGGTCGTAAGCTTAACGTGTTCGAAATAAAGAAGCTGTGGTCGAGCGGCCCTGATGATGTAAGGCGCGACACACTGACCACTTTATGGTTTTGCTTCTCGTGCTATTTTATGTCTCCATCATACCAAAGTTCTTATATAGCATATATCTCCCTATTTACTCCGACTTGACATATTTTGACAAAATATCGTCGAACAGCCGGCTTGCGGCTCTCCTCTGCTTATGATCGGTTGCTGACGTGCCTACGTAGTGCAGTTCCCTGCCTAGCCAAATTCAGGGTCAGCCCGGGTGAAGAACCCTTGATGAGCGCTAATTGGAGCATAAATCTGAAGATTTGATGATCCAGTGGCCAAAAGTGTCCCTTTTTTATAGAAAAAAAACAAGCTCGCCTATATGTAGATCACTGGTATGGCTTGGCACACCCCAAAACGGCTGGCACACAATTCTTTTTTAGATAATGGAACTAAGTTCCAGCCTCTACCATCCGAGGATGGTACACAGCTGAGAGTTAAGTACAAACCAAAGCCATAAGGCTCAAACTCTTACAACCAAGAGCGAGGAAGTAAAAGCAACAAAGTTCAACCCAACCAGATGAACGGCTACTAAAAAGGAAAAGAAACGATGCTAGGCTTCAATTCGATTCCAAAAGCTCCATCCAAACTTTTGAAGACCGCCATAATCAATGTCTCCAAGTTTCGCATCCGCGATTGAATGATGGTCTCTCCTCTTCTTTATGCATTAGAGACCACTGTCGGATCCGATCGTCATACGAAAATTACCTGAAGATACGTAGGAGACTTAGCCTTATTAAAAACCATGTCATTTCTATTCAACCATAAAGCCCAACATAGCGCGGCCGCGCCTAATAAAATTTGGTTTCTACGCTGAAGACACAAGCCGTTTAGCCAAGAACCAAACATATTAGAAAAACTAGTCGGTGGTTGAATTCCAAAAGTAAACAGCACAGCGTTCCAAACAAATCTCGCAAAATGGCAATCAAAAAACAAATGTTGAATAGTCTCTAAAGAACTACAAAAACAACATTTGGTACTTCCTTGCCAATTTCTTTTAGCCAAGTTGTCTTTAGTGAGAGTAACTCCCTTTTTTAAATACCATAGGAAAACCTTAATTTTCAGTGGTATTTTTAGTTTCCAAAGAGGATTTTTTTCAGGTATAATTCCTTGATGAATCATGATCCTGTACATGGACCGGACTGTGAACATGCCTTTTTTGCTGTGATTCCAAATAAACACATCCCTCAAATTTGTGAGGTTAACCGAGACCACTTTCGAAACTAGCTCATACCAGGACGCCAAATTTTCGTTTACTAAACCTGGCTACAACATGGATTATCCTGCAGTCCAATCATTTGGCAATTTCTAGCAATGCATTCGTTCACCGTATGAGCTTGACACCTAGTATATTTGTTGTTGGCTACTTGCAACGATGGAGAAAATCTCAAGGCCAACAAAAAAGCAGAATTAACAAGTAACGAATTGAGCCTAAGACAAGCATGTACTACGACGGCCGGCCGGAGAAGCCCAGGCTCCAAACATAGCCTTTCCCGGATCAAACAACAGATTAAGATTACAAATACACGTTTCAAAGATAATCCATATAAGAAGACCTTTCAATACATTGCATTCGCAGCTCTCCTCTCCTTTGCTAGACCCGGAGACAATCAGACAAGAAGAAAAATAACTCGCATAGACAGCGATTAATTATGGTAACAGCGACATGCATGCAGTTAACCAAATTATTGCCATGCATGTACTAGTACAAGTTCTTTGCTCTTTTAATGGGCCAATCGATCGATCGATGATAAATCACCATGCTATATATGCATGGTCGATGCCTATGATGGCAGCTCCTCCATGGCCATCTCCTCCATCTTCTGGTGCGCCCTCGCCTCCATCTCGCAGCACAGGCACGGCCGGCTCACCACCGCGCCGTGAGCGTGAGCGTGCGAGTGCCCGTTAGCGTGCGCGTCGGCGGCGGGGGCGGGGGCCTTGCGCGCGATGATGACGGAGTTGATCACCTCGTCCTCCGGGTGGTGCACGGCGAGCACGTCGAACCCGCCGCGCCGGATCTCCTCGGGGTCGACCACTGGGTACAGGAAGCCGCGCGCGCCGTGCGCGCTCCTCACCACGAGGGCGGCGCCGGGCGCCATGTGCCTCCCGAGATGCTCCACAACGCGGGCCTTCTCCTCGGCCGTCATGCCAACGAGCGCGGCCAGGAACACGACGTCGTACGCGGCCAGCTCCCGCGTCACGTCCGCCACGTCCGACGTGTGGAACGCCATGCGCGCGCCCACGTCCTCGTCGGCGCGCACGAGCCGCCTGGCCCGCTCGTTGGCCTCGCCGCAGATGTCGTAGTTGTCGAAGGACGCGGCCGGCAGGTGGTGCACAGCGAGCACGAGCGAGCTGAGCGGGAGCGGGCCGGAACCGACGAACGCGACGCGCGCCGGCGCCGGGCAGGGCACGTGGCGAACGAGGAGGCCGTACTCGAGCTGGCTGAGCTTGATGTAGTTGTTGAAGTAGGGGAATAGTGCGAGGTGGTCGAGCGGGTTGTCGAAGGCGGCGAGGAGGTCGGAGTAGTGGGCCTCGAGGTGGCCCTCGGCCTCGGCGCAGAGGCGGATGAGCCGGGCGCGCATGTCCTGGGCCTCGGGGCCCAGCTCGCCGACGTCGACGCCGCTAGGAGGGATGCACGCCGTGACGAGGTCGGTGAAGAGCGCGTTCACCTCCGGCGAGGGGCTCAGTGACGGCAGCTTGCCGATGGCGGCGGCCAGGCCGGCGATCTTCTGCACCAGGGCTTGGGATTCCATGCCCATCACTTGATTCTTTGGCGAGATCGAGCCCAAAATTAATAGCCTAGTACTACTAGGTTAGCTGAGGATCGGAGTGAGTGAGGCGAGGCGCACGAGCTGCTTTGCAATGGGCGAGGGGGTTTATATAGGGCTGTAACTGAAGATGCCTATTGGTGTTTTATTGCTTCGCCGTCTGCCTATTGGTGAGTGAGGTAGGCACGCGCCTTTAATTTCTAGTGAAATCGACGGCGGCTGACTTTAATACACACGCGACGCACATAACTGCCGCTGCTCAAATATGACACATCCAATCATCCATACTTCGTACGTCGTCCTACTTTTTAATACACAGAACCATGCAAATTGACATTGTTCTGACAGGACCAGATAATGTTGTAAATGCTAACCCACTACGTTAGCTTGCACATGGAGCATAATGGACGGGTTTTTTTTACTTAAAGTTTGGTTCCATATGGTAACTAATTTTAAACGAAATATTTTATAATATAGGGTCTATAAATCGATTATAGTAGATACTATTCTAATTTTATCTATATCAGTTAAAATTACATATGAATATTTCGCTCCGTACTCTCTAACGAAAAAATGAAATTCAAAATTTTTAATTAAAAACTATAAGCCACAGTCTAAAAAACTCAACAAATGCATTATATGTTGTACATGCATGCTGACGCAAGCGAAGTTAATATGCGATTGAAATTCGACTATATGTTTCGTCCGTATGTATTTCTTTAACTCTTGAAAGAATAGACAAACTAATCTTCAAAGAAAGTGACATGGTGGCTCATTTCATGCCATTTAGGCATAGGAGAATATATCGTGTTCACACCGGATCCAACATATAGGACGCGCTACCACTCATGCATAATCAGATCGATAGGAAATGTCTAAAACGACGCATGTTTTTGTAAAGCTTCAGCTCCTATTTTGTTTAATTAATTTACATCAATCGATCAGATTGCATGAACGACTTATTTTTGGCTTCAGCTCTTAGCTTCCGGCTTATTTTTTTACTATTCATAAATTTCATCTTTTTCTGAACTTTTGACTTTTTGTTGAGCTTTTTTGCCGGTTCTTTTTTCCCGTATTTGTTTATATTATATATTTATATGTAATGGGCTAACATATTTTTTATTTTTTTAAATTTAATTATGCTAAATAAGTCTCTGTCAGTTACAGTGTTTTTTCAGCCAGCTACAGTGCTTTCAAGCCATAAGCCACAAAAAAAGCCTAAATGAGCACCACCTAATCACAAGTTTAGGTTATTACACTTGGTTTACGTAGGAGTTTCTTTATAGAGAGGAGGTTTAATTTATAGGAGTCTTTTTTTTTGTGAGGAAGGTTTATACGAGTAATTTAGCCGAGCGCATCACTACTTCTACACTTTTTTTCAAGGAGAACACCACTTCTACTAAAGAATATATAAGAAGAGCCTAGCTACATGATCTTAAGGTCATTCATATTGACTTTTGTTGATAACTTTTGGTTTTTCCTGATGAACAGTAATAGCTTGTTGAGAAGTTTATAAAAATACTTGCGTGCGATTTTGGTTGATATAAATTAAGTCATTACAATGTATCCTACTATTGACTAGTAGACTACACCTTAAAAAGACACTCGTTTGAAAGCTAGGTACAGTAAAAAAATCATTTATTGTAGAAAAATAGCTTTTAGAAAGCGATATGTACATGGGCTTAAATTGTTAATGATATGCCCTAGAGGTAATCATGGAGATGATTGTATCACTTCTATATTTATGTACCGCTTCTATGTTTATGATCTTTTAAATAATATGTTATTTGTGAATAAATATTTTTCGTATTGATTAACAAGTATATGGCTTGTTTGTGGAACTTTTTATTCATGTTTTGATGTTATTATAAATTATCCCTGATCTTATATTATTATGTGGGACAATTATGATTTACAGATCAGCACATGTATTTATCGATAATCATGTTTCACGAATCATAGATATGAGATATCAAATCAATAATGTGGACACATGTTAGAGAATATGATGTTGGATTGACCCACCACGAGACACTGCTGGAATTGTTATATTCTTAAGTGTCATTAGTTGGTCTCATACATAGTGTATGTAGGATCCTTAAACCTGATATCGTCATTGTTTCCTACATGTGTAATAGTTTACTTAGATGTTACCAAATACTATTTTGTGACTAGGTGGTCATACAGGTAGCTTTCGGGTTTACTATGAAACATGCGTAGGAATATGAGAGATCAAGATAGAATTTGCCCTTCCTATATAACAAGAGAGATATCTTTGGACCCCCCCCCCGATGTGGTTGAATTAAGGAAGTGCATGGCCATGCCGAATGTTGTTGAGAAGTCAATCACAACTGGGTAATCCAATATAGGTTCGAATGAAGAATCGAGTTATCATAGGATAGCACATCCATACGTCCCACAACTGGAGGAAAATTTGTGGAGGCCATGGGTGGAAAAGATCATAATTTGGTCAAGTAATGGTTGATTTTATAGTGGTGATTTTTCATCTATAAATGAAAATTGTTACTTATCGAAGACTACATCACGGGAAATATAAATCCTATTTGAAGAAAGATGCAAACATTTTGTAGCCTTTATGAAGAGAGCTATAACTAAGAAAACACGTTGTTTAGACCAAAATTGGAGTTTGTGATCATTGTATGGACAGAGATAGGGTCAGCATGCACACCCAAAAGTTCTAAGAAAGAAGTTGTCTGGAGATGTTCAAAAAGATGATCTAGTGGAGTTGAGTGTTGTGTTGTTTTGCTAGGGAGACGATTTATCAAGAAACATATTGTTTGGAATGTCTCGTCCCAAAAACAAACAAGCATGGAGGCATGGGGCAGTAAGGACAAGGCAACTTCTATGATATGATGATGTTTTCTCTCAGCCGGGCTATTTTGTTGATGAGCATGTGGACAGGAAACGTGATGAGTGATTCCAACTTGTTGAAAAATGAATTCAACTTCTGGTATTCGCCTCCCTAGTCGGTTTACATGTGTAGGATTTTTTTTATTTAGAAGGCACTCAACATGAGTTTGGAATTGGATAAATATGTGATAGACATCAACTTTACTTTTGAGATAATATATCGAGGTGAATTTACTGAAATCATTAATGAAACTCACATAATATTTAAAACCACCAAAAGAAGTGCACACAGGCCCACAAACATCGGAGAAAACAAGTTCAAGAGGTGATGTTGACACACTATTTGACTGAGAAAAAGAAAACTGATGAGTTTTGTCTTGTTGATAAGCTTCACAAACAGAAGCTTTCTTAGACTCACGAAAAAAGGTATGCTATAACGCTGAAGAATCTGATCCACCACCGGGGATGAGGGATGGCCTAAACGGCAATGCCACCGTTCATGACTGCTTGACAACAGTGAGGGCCTTCTTAGATGTAGATGAGCTACTAGAAATGGGGTATAGACCATTCTCACTATGACTACGAAGGAGCACCTTCTTTGAAGTACGATCTTTGATGAGAAAATAGTCAGGAAAAATTCAAGACAAACATTATTGTTAGCTGTGAGTTTATGAATAGATAACAAAATTTTATTTGTGTGTGGAACATGAAGAACATTGTTTAGGAACAAGGATTTATGTGACGTATGAATTTTAGAAGAACCAATATGAGTGATTGACATACTTGGACCATTTGTTGTGTGAGCCTGATCTTTGCTGGAGTACCGCTTGTGAATTGTCAATTTGTTCAATTCTCTGGTGATATGATTAGTCGCCCCGGTATCCATGCACAAGGGCACGTCAAACCCTGATCTTGTGGTGATATTTGCCATCGTGCACTCCTACTAGAACACATGATTGAAACGCTTGTAGCACACAATTGATAGACAGGCCAATTGTTGGACCCTTTGTTGCCTCATGATGATTGTTATAGTTGGTCCCCTGGTACTAGCACCGTCTACGACCACTACCTCGGTCACGTCCACTTCCACGTCCACCACCACCTCGCCCACGCCCTTCGTGATTGTCCCTAGACACCATGTTTATGGATGGTTGGAATATGAGGTTACTTTGCTCGTAACGCATCTCGCAATCCAGCATGTGTAAGTAGAGATCGATGAGGGCAATCAGCTTCACCCGAGTGGTGTCGGATGTCACCAGGGCATCATAGGAATTGTCAAGGCTGGTGAGAAGATAAATAATGACCTCCTCCTCTTCGACTGGTTTGCCAGCGGTGGCAAGTCCATCGGTAAAGCTCTTGACTTTGTTGAAGTAGTCGATCATTATCATGTCTGCTTCTGGAGCGTAGCCAACTGCCATTGGATTTGCATAATATGCACCCTAGATTGAGTAGCAAACCTACGCTCGAGGGCATTATAGACTGCAACAGATGATGATAGAAACAACACCTGCCCCAACACCTCTGACGAGAGGGTGGATAGCAATAGGCTTAGGCATGTCTGATCTCATTGGAGCCAGACGGTGTATGCTAGATTAGGAACTTGCGTGACTCCATCTTCTATCGATGCTGCGATTGACTAGAGCAGCACCATATTGGTTCCTTCTATGAGACCAAACCACTATGTGCCACAAAGAAGAAGAAGAATCTATGCCTTTCACAGCAGGTAGGTATCATGAGACAGCTTCATTTTAATAAGATTGCAAAATGATGGGTGACCGGTGGATGCCAGACTGACGGCTTAAGTGCCGAATGATCCTAAGATTGACGAACCTAGACTAGCAGATGTATTTACAAAGGTTGTCATTGGATGGGAAGAGTAGGCTCTGATACTATATCAAAAATATCAAGAGAATGGTTTGCAATTGGCACACATTTGCCTACTATTGAGTGGGAATACTTTTACATATAAATACTAAGCACTACCTCTAATGACACTAGCACTAATAAAAATAAGAAACTCAATACAAACATAGGAATATTAAACAACAATGGAAAGACAACTATTCTAGTTTGTTTAACATCAAGTGATTTAGACTCTTGGTTTGACAGTTGGCTCATTTAGTGGTTTGAGTCCGTTTTTGGTGCAGCAGAGCTTTAAGAGCAAAACGGTCCCAACATTCTTGTGATCTTACATGATCTCTTATTGTTTTATGTTCGTAAGATTGTACTCTTACTTTGGTTCAAATTTCAAGTTATTTGGATCTTCCATGTGAAATTTGTGTAGTTTTTAGTTTTGCTCGTGCTGAATTTTCTGTGATTTGAGGGAGAGGTACTACTACTAACTATAGAGATATAGTACCGCACACCAAAAGTACTACCGCATTTTAGTTGGTGGATGCTTAAGCTGTGATCTTTATAACTCATTACATCTATTGGAGGGAAATTCTAAGAATCTCGGTGCAAAAGATTTTTTTTAAAATTCATTATCCATATGAATCCTAGTAAACCCCTCTTCTGGTCATCTTCCCGGTCCAACCGTGTAGCGTACATGAGAGGCGGATGGGTAGGCAGCTATCCAAATCAATCAAGACGAATTGGTGGTAAGGCCATTATAACATTATTCTTCACGCAACATCAGATAAAATAAAATATTCACTAAAGCAATTTCTCTGCTTTCCTTCTGCATTTTTTGATATGGTTCTGCTTAATTTGAGATACTCATCGTATAGAACCTTATGACTGTCAATTATGCATTTTTACCAGTAAAGTTGAGTTTGTGGTACATTGATTCGTGTCAAAATCAAGAGCACATGGCAGAATGGGATTCGGAAAAGACATGGTAATGATCTTAATTACAACACTACCCTCCAATGCTTCAAAAGAATTTATTATACCCGGTAATATAGAAACTTAGATCGTGCTAGCTTTTTATACGGACTCCTGAAGTCAGGTGAAACAAACCTTGTCAAAATACTTTGTTTTTTTTACCATGTTGGTGTCTTCAAGCCTTACATTTGTACATTCGCAAGATATGACACTTTGTAGGTAATGTCACATTAACATTCAAAGAAGAAACTCCAAAGAAGATATCATCCTCTTCTGAAGCAGACAATAGATATACAGATACATCAATGATGTGTAGAAGCATGTACAGGTATGATTACTGACTCAAGAGTTTCTTGATAACAAGAATGGAACGAAAAACCAAGAGCAATGAATGAAGTACTCTTCCGTGTGCGCATGGAAACCCATCAGTAGGTGACTGTGCCGTCTCAAACATTGGATTCCATAACCTGTATGCTCCTAGAATTACTTGCACAATACTTCTGCAGCCACCTATCAGTCTCCCAAATTCCATGCATAATGCTCTTCCTTGCAGCATACTGTTGCCTCTCAAACTGGAGAATCACCAGACGGCACGGCACTCCATGCCCTTTCAAAGCATCATAAAATTGACTTCGACTACAAAGGTCCTGTTCTTTTAAGCAAAAGTTGGTGATTTTTGACTTTTACTACGGTACCTAACTTTCAAACAGAATATTTTCTCAAGATAGAGTATACAAGTTAAACGATCTACACGTTAAAAGCCCAACATCTGTACCAGCGAAAATCACAAGTGAGTATCTGTCTCTCCGTAATCTGTACCGTAAATAGCCAAAATTCAAAAATTTCAACCAAAAACCATAAGCCGCAGCCGAAAAGAATAGACCCTATCAAAAGATTTTAGTTTTAGATAATAACTAAAGCTGTAGGACAAACACAACATTCAGAACTCATATACCCCAGAAGCTACTGTCTCAAGCTCAACATCTCATATGGCCAAAATAAAGATGAACATGTCGCAATAGATAAACATGTACTTTGCAAAATATTTTAATCTCCTGTCCCACCAGTACATGAATTTTAAACTATTAAAAATGCATTTAATACAGGTTTTCAAAGCTCAGATCAAAGAAGCAAACAGCAGGGAGACGATAATTCAACTACATACTAGTTGCAGTATCACACAAGGAACCAGAGTGTTAATATTGAAAAAGGTAACTTCATGGCACAGAAAACCTTAAAAAACCTGATATCTTGGTGAAGTGCTTCAAAGCTGGTACACAATCGGTAGGTGACTGTGCCGTCTCAAACATTGGATTCCATAACCTGTATGCTCCTAGAATTACTTGCACAATACTTCTGCAGCCACCTATCAGTCTCCCAAATTACATGCATAATGCTCTTCCTTGCAGCACACTGGTGCCTCTCAAACTGGAGAATCACCAGACGGCATGGCACTCCATGCCCTTTCAAAGCATCATAAGATTGACCTCGACTACAAAATATCAAAAGATTTTAGTTTTAGATAATAACTAAAGCTGTAGGACAAACACAACATTCAGAACTCGTATACCCCAGAAGCTACTGTTGCTACCTGCATTGCTGTTGTTACTTTGCTGTCATCTTCTCCATGCATCAGTAGAATTGGTTTCTTGATTTTGTTAGCTGACATAAAGGGACTCATCTTAATATAGGTATCGGTAGCTTCCCAGAGCGTCCTCACCTCTTTCTTCAAGCCAGAAACAGAGACAACTCAAAAAAAGGCAACAAAAACGTATTAAGTATAGAGGAAGAATATGTATTATACAGTAGATTGAACGACCTGAAAGTCCAATGGAGTCAGTGTCCTGTTGTAAGCTTCAGAACGAGCAATTCCGCAGCTGAAAAGATGGAATTTTCGGTAGCTTTAGCCCTGTGCAGCACAGTAATAACAGAACTAGCTCCCAGGTGCCTATATGTTTCCGTTTCTGGCCTCCTCCTTGAGCGTGGAACCACTGGCACTTGACGTATGTGCAGTCCGGGCAGCGCAGCAGTGTAGAACATGCGATCGGGGAGCGCAGAACTCGAGAACATGCAGTCGAGGAGTGCATATTTAAAACAATACCGATACCATACGGTCCGACCGAGAGTACATGCTTAAAACAGTGCACAAAAAATTGGGCTAAATGAGATTGAGTGAGATGATTGTTTCTTTGTATATCATCATCTGAATGTTTAAAACTTCGTACTCTGTGTGTAAGTGAATACTAAGCACCATGCGGTTGAGTGTTTGACTATGTTGGCATCACATTCGCATGGTCGTGAAAGTCCTGAACTGAAGGCCAATCTGGCCCGCGCTCGTGGTGATACCAGAAATAGCTCCTGGCGTGTTGGAAGGCCGCGCTCGTGGTAATCTGGCCCTTTGAAATAGT
This sequence comes from Dendrocalamus sinicus, assembly GCA_036346575.1. Taxonomy (NCBI): domain Eukaryota; kingdom Viridiplantae; phylum Streptophyta; class Magnoliopsida; order Poales; family Poaceae; genus Dendrocalamus; species Dendrocalamus sinicus. The sequence goes on from CM070673.1 coordinate 27,065,752, forward strand.
AGGTTTGGCCTCCTGGCGTGTTGGAAGGCCGCGCCAAGGTAGGTGGTGCGTCCGGCAGGAGTGTCAGGACAGGTGATCCTCGGAGAAGGTGGATCTGGTGAGGGGCTGGTATGCATCTCAGAAGTCATAGCGCGAGGCCTGCATTGGAGGAGGGGTTGCAGACGACTCCATGTAGGGGTACGGTAAAGGGTCAAAAAAAGTACTGAGCCAGTCGTTCGCAGATGGGTCAATTTCCCGCGCAGATGGTACAGGTGCATCAGGGTAGACGTTGCGACATTTGTAGCGTGTACTACTATTAGAAGGCATGTACATGGGGAGTGGGAAGTGCAGACGACAAACCCTGTCCTTGATGACTGAGATGCTCTATCCAGACTTGCGGATTTTGTGTGTTGTGTTAGTGTGGCGCATTGTGGACATATGTTATGTTATGTAGTTATAGCGTACATGGTGTATGTGGCTGTGCGGACGACGATCCCCGGCACAATCACCACTGTAGTGCTGCATAGTGTATCCCTGATACATCTGGGTGAACCGAGCGTCACCCTCACGTAGGTCCGACGGAGCCCCATGTGCGAACGTTGGCAACGCATTGTCTCGACACAATGGAGAGTTGGGGTTGCTGTCTGTACTCAGCTGCCGTCGGCCCAGCGAGGAAGTCCATTCGTGCATCTCTCTCTATGACGAAGATGGTTGTAGCAGAGTGCTAGCCCCTGTCAAATGCTGCAAGAAGAAACGATAGTAAGAGATATGTTACATTGGAGTGCACAAAGAAAAATAAAGTGCAACGTATGTGAACTCCCGTACCGCTGGCCCAAAGCGTACGGAGGAGGAACGACCGTAGGTAGGACAACTGCTGAAGTGAGATGGAGGTGTGGAGGGTGGTGTTGAGGGAGACACAGAGGGCGGTAGGGGTGGAGGTTGTCCTCATTATCTGTGTCGTGGCACGATAACATCATTGTGCTGACCACAACTGATAGACCATTTCCCTGCACTCGTGTCGTTGTAGATGGAACATATCATATCTAGGAGCTGTTCAACGGTAGTATTCCTCCCACGGTGTAGAGCGTCAGTAGCCTCGCGGTGGATATGGTCGAGGTGGTCATACTGTAAGAAAAATAAGAACTAGTTAGAAATGTTGCCATCAGAAAATTGTAGGAAGATTGCCTTACCATCTCGTTGCGGCGTGTTGGCCGGTGAGCGTCTAGACCCACTTATACAACATCAGCGTGTGTAATCTATTTATTCTAATCTATTTACTTCACCTAAACACACAAATTCACAGTGAATTAAAAAAATTTATCCAACTAATTAGTCAAAATTAAAATTTATCTCCAGGAACATGTAACCCAAGCTAAACCAATGTTGCCATTGTAACGTCACGAGAAGAAAAAAGCGCTAGCCCTGCAGTAGTTTGATACCTATACCGAAGGTCAAGTTTAAGCAAGACTTCAGGTTTCTCGCCATTTAAAGGCTCGGCAAGTTCCATGTAAACTATATCACGTGGTGAGACTTCAACGTTTCCATCTCCTCCATCTTGTGCCTCCACCCTTTGAAAATATTAGATGTGATTTTAAGAAAATAACACTGGTTCTCTGTAAGAATTAAGTATGTGGGGGTAATAACAACTTATATATTAGGGATTATTGTTAGTATGGTGATTGCTTCAGACATGAAAAGAAATTAGTCAAAATGCAACTATGTATCGTGTGGTACTGAAGGGAAAAAAAACCCTTTATGAATGTTTTTGTCCCTTTTCTAACTAATTTGAGGTTGTCAAAAAATAACTAATGGCATTCCTGACGTAAAAAAAAGTCCTTTCATTCATAAGCAACTTATTGCATTATCCGTCAAGAGAGGACAACAGCATGATTCACCTTTGTGCAATCATCAAGAAAGTGAAAGGATTCAAAACATAACCACCAAATGGAACAAAAAAAGCCACTAGATTGAGTGTACATAGGGCGTGTTTGGGACTTCTTCACAAACTCTGCTCCACGAATTCTACCGTGGAGCAGCTCCACAAAAAACCTAGAGTTTGTGGAGCACCCCTTTAGGTGCTCTCACAACTCCACCTTTTTTCCTCGAACAGAGTGCGTGGAGTTGAAACTGTTTGACTAAAAAACATAAAGCGGAGTTGAAAAACGTGGAGTGGAGCGGTCCCAAACAGGCCCATAGTATTTGCTCATTAGGATTGAAAATAGTATCGTTCTCTTAGGGCCTGTTTGGGAGCTCCAGTTTTTCTAGCTCTGCTCCACCAACTCCACCATGGAGCAGCTCCACCATGGGGTTCCTTGAAAAGTAGTGGGCCAAAAAGCCTGGTTGAGGCAAAAAAGCCTAGGATGAGTTGTATTAGGGTTGATGTCGTATTGGCGTCGGTTGAGGAGAGCACTAGATAAATAGAGGCGGCTGGTTTTGTTTATTGGTGTGGCTTTTTGGAGAGGCTAATTTTGTGTTAGGGTTTAAGGGTGCTAGGAGAGCACTTGTAGCCAGCATGATTAAGGAATAAAAGATGTATTCGGAAAGAAAATTCAATCGCGTGGTGCGTCGCCGCTACTCGTCTCAGGTGAGGTGTGTACCAACGCATCGTCAGGAAGCGCATTCGTCATCTGCCATCTCCGATCTACGTGAAGCCAGTTCAACGCTAAAAGAAATTGCCAGAGCAATGTTTCGCTAGCGCGTGCGGAGATAGCGCCTCGATCCATTCCAGGTCTCGGTCATGCGTGTCGTCCTCGGTAATTCTTTAGCCGACGTGTGCAACTGAGACACGCATCTATGCGTTGTAGCTGGACTCTTTCACCAGCAAAGGTACGGACACAAAGTGTTGATCTTTCATCTACACATACAGGAGGCATAGACATCAGTTCATGCATTAACCGAATTGAAAAGGTAACGTTGTGAATTTTGTGCATGTATGCAAAGGTACGTGAGCATGCATGTCCTGTAACGCCCCCGTTTCCAGGGGCGCGTACGGACACGGCACTCCGCAACTATTCACGCATGAACAGTTATGAAGTGTCGCGCAAGAGTATACCATTGCATGCTTATAACAAAAGACCAGCATAGATTTCACATACGGATTAACATCCATTTTTCAACAGCGGGGCGTGCAAGCCCAAAGCATAATTACATTACAGAAGCTCCAAAATCCGCTTGAGCGCGGCCAAGACCTAAAGTCACGGGTCCTCGACGGGAAGACCCTTCCAACACGAAATCTTGAATTGCCCTCTTTTCCTTCTGGTATCTGTGGCAATAGCAAGCCTGAGTACTCCGACCCCGTACTCAGCAAATCACAAGGGAAACCCTAATTTACTATTTGCATGGGTCAACAAAGGAAGGGAGTATACTTGGTTTATTACATTTGGTGGATGCAGTTTTATTTGCAAGCATTTTATAAAATGGACCCAAAACTACTTCTCAAGCTCTCAGGGGTTTTCAACAAAAGTTCATTAACCAACCTAATCCAAATTAAACATGTATAAAACTACTTAAGCTTTGCTGCTGGAATCACCCAAGTGACACAGCTCCAATAACTGGGAGCACGGCGTATTCGAATACCATTTATTTGACTCTGCAGAGTTTGCTCAACTTTACCCACATGATTCCTTAACCCTCATGACTGAGTTGAGAAAGCCAGATCGTTTCACTGCTCAACTCTTTATATAGGCTCTACCCGGTAGAACCCACTCGGGTCTGGATCACGCGCACACACACACACCCACACAAGAGAAAACAAATATCCGCTTCGAGTGGACTCTACCGTTGTTAGGCACCCACAACACGGCCTGCCTAACCTCACTGCTAAACCTCCTGTAGAGTTTCAATCGAGTTGAGCGGCTACTAGACAAGTGTTGACAAGTCAACTCCCGTGGTTGAGCGATCACTGTGACATTTGCTCGCGTAAGGGTTCGATCCTTATATTTTCACATGGTCCGCAACCTCGCGGCCCGCGACCCAACCTAAGGTAGCGGTGGGCGTGAGACCGTCTCGCGGCTTCCCACAACACCCTTACCCTAACTTCAATCCTAGGGTAAAGATTGGCGAGGACCGCCTTGCAGTTTCCACTCCCCTTACCCTACCTTGTGCACGCCGGCACTCTCCGCTCTAAGATACGGTGTCCCATACCACCCTACCTTAGAGTCGGGTTTTTCCAAAATTCTATTGGCCCCACAGCCACAACCTTATTAGTGTAACATTTTGTATGATAATAATATCCTACAATTATCTAGATTAACAGATATTTATTTCTAGGGTTACAAAGGCATGGCAACAATTTAACAGGGCATTTGACGGTGGTGGGTTTAACTATATAGCATGTCATTCCAAACATTTTATTTTACTTTCGAATTAACATTTCAGAATTAGCTCAATGCAAATAATATATTAGCATAATTAGATAACATGGGTTGCAACATGATCAAAGACTTGTGACTTGCCGTGAATCGGGACGAACTTGGCTAGCTTGAACGTAGACGCTTCTGGATCCTGCGACTGCACTTGAGCTTCTGGAATTTCCGATACTAGCGCAAACACTGAAAATAACATAAATCCGGCTTGAGACTAATCAAGCGAGGAAAAATAAACTATTTAAAAAGGAGTAAAATGCATAAACCCTTCAAATAGAATTTTAGGAATTTATCTGGGATGAATCTGGAGGAATGGAGGTCAAAAATGGGTCAAGAATATTATTTGGAGCAAAGTGGTGAAATTTGGGAATTTTTGGGATTTTCTGTGATTTTCTAGGATTTATTTGGATTTTTCTGGATTTTGGAAATTGATAAATCGGGGAAAAATCGGTATGAATAGTGCTGGGCCGGCCCGGAGCTACAGCGCGGCCCGGGCGAGAAAATGGCCCACGCGGCGAAGGCAGGCGCACGCCTGCTGCGGCTCGGCCCGCTCGCGCACGCAGCGCTCGGGCGGCGACGCGCGCGGAGAGCGACGACGGCGCGATGCGGAGGAGCGGGCGGACGGATGCGAGGCGGGATGGCGTCGAGCAGCGGTGGAGAGGGAAGGCGGGTGAAGCGGGGTTTTGATCGGCGTACGGGGAGGGACGATTTTAGTGGGATCGGACGGCTGAGATGGGTTGCCATCCGGCGGTGGAGGTTAGACGGCACAGGAGGGGACGGACGGCGGGGATGCGTCCACGTCATCGTCTTCCTCCTCCCCGCCGGCGCGCAGCAAGAGGAGCGGGACGGCGGTGCCTCCGCTCCGGCGGCAGTGAGACTCGGCGGTCGAGGATGGCACTAGGGAGTAGGGCTCGGCGAGGGGGATCCGTTTCTGGGTCTTGGGAGCCACGGGAAGGGCTGATGGCGGCGCAATGCCGGAGAGAAGTTAGCGGCGGTTCCCGGGCACCGGAGGCCAACGGCGGCGATCCAGGCCAAATGGCGGCGGTGGGAGCATCTCTGTGGCTTGGAGAACTCGGGGGAGGTGGCGGCTCGGTGGGAGATACGGCAGGTGGCCACGACGACCCCCACCGGCCGATGGCGAGCTTCGATGCCAACGCGGAGGGGAGGTGCTCTCGGCCAGGGAGGTCCACCACCGGATTCGGGGAGCAAAGAAGATCGTGTCAGTGAAGGGAATTGGATTTCAATCGAGAAAGGAGGGAGAATAGCTCGGGGGCTCACCGGCGGTGAAGGCGTTAATCGGCGGCGAGACACGAGCTCGAGCTCAATTGGTTGCACGGAAGCTTCACAGGAGCAAGGGAGCGCAATCTTTGGGTGCAGTGGGGCTTAAAAGGGGGTGGAGAGGGCTGGCGACGTGGAGGGCAAGTCGGGGCAGGTCGGGGATGGTAATGGCGGGGCGTGGGCGGGGTTACGGAGCTGCTGACGCGTGGGGATGCTGTAAGAGTTGACGCGGCGTCGTCTCCGCGCGATGGAGGGGGACAGGGCACTGCTAGGAGTTAAGGCGAGGGGACGGGAGCAGGTGAGTAGTGGCAGGGCGACGGTGCGGCTTGCGGGGGAAGGGAGAAAGAGGGGGAGGCTGGCAGGCGGGACCCGGGTGGCAGGAGGGCGAAGACCGGGTCAAAGGCGGTTGGGGGAAAGGCCGGCGACGGCGAGCCGACGCCATGGCGGTGCGGCAGAGCGCAGCGCGCGGCACGAGCGCCTGCGCGAGGGCGAAGGAGCCAGCGGGGAGAAGGAGGGAGGCGCTGAGGAGGAGAGAAGACGGGAAGGAGGAGGGAGGGCACCGGGGAAGGGGAAAAGCGGAAATGGGGCGAGGCGCCAACCGAGGGGAGAGGCAAGGAGAGGGGAAAGGCGCCAAAGAAGAGGGGAAACGGATTTGCCAGAAAGGGAAAGCGGGAGCGGGGGAGGACTTTCCAAAAAGGGAAAGTCTCCGAAAATTCACTCAAAAATTCAGGAAAAAGGCTCAAAAATTTTGAAATTTTTAGGGGCTTTTCATGTCCTAGCCAAGTACTATGATTAATTTGCCGTATTGTGTTTTGTGATTAGACATGATTAGGAGAGAGAAGTAATTAGGAGGTTGGATGCTATGAGATTAGAGTTTTTGTGTTTCGGTTTCGCTGTGTTCAAATAATTGAAGATTATTATTATCTTTTGCTTTCTTTGCTTTTGTGATCTGAAAAGTTTGGTTAATTAATTCCCTACGAATTTTACTTAGTTGCATAATTAGGGCTTAATTTATTCTCGTCACTATCCGCATCAGCAATTTTGTTTATTTTATATCTCATGTTCTAGACCTCCGATTGACATAATTCCAGTTGGGTTAGGTCAATAATTTTCTCTAGTTTATTCTGACAAAGTTTGAGATTAATCGGAGTTACGGTTTTTTATTGAGATCAGTTTTAGTAAGGATACAGTTTCTGTCCAGAACTTTAAACGAGGCTTAAATAGATTTTGTGTTAAAGGGGAGTATTAAAATTTATTTTTAGCTTCCGCAATCATTCACCCCCCTCTGATTACCTATCTTAATGTGAATCGATCCTACATATAAGCAACTTATTGCATTATCCGTCAAGAGAGGACAACAGCATGATTCACCTTTGTGCAATCATCAAGAAAGTGAAAGGATTCAAAACATAACCACCAAATGGAACAAAAAAAGTGAAAGGATTCAAAACATAACCACCAAATGGAACAAAAAAAAGCCACTAGATTGAGTGTACATAGTATTTGCTCATTAGGATTGAAAATAGTATCGTTCTCTTAATAGACGCTGCATCATGAATTGAAGGGCTGAGCCTTTTGTGACTGACCAATATGTCATGGACTCATCCAGGATTCACATTAGGCTGGGCTGCAACAAGAACTTGGGCTCTACGGGCTGGTTGTGGCCCATGCAGGTCAGCAGGAGTTCAGCATAAAAGTAGTAGATACGCTTGGGCAGAGCAGTGAACTGAATAGACCTTCGGCTTTCTCTGTTCCTCTCGAGTGTTCTCTCTGTTCCCAGTCCCCTTCTTCTGTTCTTCCCCAAAATCGCTCTACTATCCTAAGGTTCTTCCCAAATGCTTGTGTGATTTGTATCCAGTGATCAGGCCCGTAACACAATCAATCAAGGAGACTTTGATTGAACTGAATATTATTATCCAAACCAACAGGTTAGGGGACCAAAATTGTCCCATTTTTCAGCATGCGAATCAACCAAATCTCCCAAGACAACCAGATAATTCCTAGCCACAGCTACAATTTTTTTCCCCAGACAAGGCATAACAATCAACTAAAGCTCGGATCTTTTCTGCAAAACAGGCACCCACCTGCATCGTCTTCCTCCACAGCAGGACCGGACAGGGAACCGGCGGCGCACTTCACCGAGAGGACTGTGGGCTTGGCATGACTCGGGACGAGGCAAGAGGCGCAGAAGCCGATGAGACAGAGCCGAGGAAGATGATGCGGTGATGGACTTGGCATGTGCGAAGCATAGGGGCCGGAAGGGGTTGGACTGCAACTGTAGGGTGTTCAGTGTTCGTGCTGTTCCTTGTGTGGATGAACTGACATAGAGCACCGTCGGACAGAAAGCAATAATCCGAACATTTCTTTCCTGATCTTTTTTCCCCCTTGTTGGTTTCTTTCTGATGTTAACAGCAGAATACCAAGATTCTAAAACACATAATGAAAGTATTTCTAGACCCTGAACGCCATAACATATTGTATTATTTATATTCGTGACCGAAACCCCTACGCCTTGATATATAAGATGTAGACATAAGATTATGTATTTATGTGGCATATTTTGCCAATTACACTGCTTACTACATTGTTTTGCACAATTGTGTGCATCTCCGTTTGCATTGTGTGGTGATAAATATGAAACCCTAATTTGTCTAAGCAACTTCGGTTCTAATGGAATGTTGATCACTTGTAATCGGTTGTTTGGCATTGTATCCCACATGTCCGAAATTTGCTGATCTTGCGGTCTATTTTAATAATTATCCTTTGGAAGCCCGACGACATGACCAAATAAGCACCATTTCTGCATGCCAAACATTCTATCACAGGAGAACTCTGAATATTTTCATAGCCAGCTGTTGGTTTTAGCATCCATGTATATGCTCATGTTGTCTCGACTCATCCTACCTATACCTCGTTCATGCATAGCACCTTCAGAGGTCCATCAGTGTTAAACTTTTACCTACTCTTAAAAGAGTGGCAGAGCCAATATAGAATGTTATGCTTCTCGACCATATCCCACATATGAAAAGTGCATCCTCCTCCTCTGAACATAGCTTGTCAGTTGTCACTAAGTAAATTCCACGAGACAGCATAACGTAGTGAAAACAACGGCGCCCCCTGGTTTTGCGAATTGTGATCCAATGGCCTGTGAGATAAAGCCCAGAGTAGCCCACGCGAATCAGATTGGAGAAAAAAGCGTGGCTGGCAAGGAATCCAAATATCCAATGGCCTGATGTTTCTTTCTTTCTTTAGCAGTTGCACTTTAGCTGTGGTGTTTCGTCTCGCTAGTTGCTATATCATTTGTAACTCGCGTCAACTTTGGTAAATATGGTATTAACCAATACTACGCCGAAATAAATTGGGATTTACCGATACCGAATCATACTTCTAAAAATGCCGTATATTACCAAACTACAAACACCGTATTTACCGTATATACCGAACCGATTGCACAGTCGTAGGTGGTGGCGTGCTACCGCCACTCCGAATCTCCCTTGCCCGGCCTTTCTCTTCAACACCTCCGTGTCCCTTGCCTTCCCCGAGAGCTGCCGCCCATTCCGCCGATGTCACCCTACTCCTCGCATGCTGACCTGCCGCTGCCACCTCCCCTTGGCCGTTTCAACCTAGGAGCGCCGCCCTTACTGGTTGGTCGCCTTACCTCGCGGGTCAATTAACATTGTCATTCTTGATACGTACAAGGATGTTCGACAATTTCATGTTTTCCCACCAATGAAACAAGGTTTCCTCATGCCGTTTAGTATTTATGCAACCAAGTACTTTTGTCAGATTCTTGTGGACATGCAGATGAGTTGCTGGACTCATCTTTCTACTCTGTGAACTTCATCCTGTCCATAGAATGTGTTCAAGGCCTATATTTCTCTTGTGGATGCACAAAAGGCTGAGAGCAAAATTACTAGCTTTAGCTTTCTATTCACTGTGAGGGAAAATAAACAATCGAAGATTATTTGCATTCTTCACATCTTGATCTCAATTGGTTTACTTCATTTGGATTGTTCAGGGTGCACTGTGATGGCTAGCATCACCGTGGCTTGTCGTTCTATGTGCATAGTTAGTTTTCTATTTATTTTTACTGAACCAATCAAGTTAATTCATTTTCTCATGAATTTGGCATGACTTTTATTAGAAATGCCAGTTGAGGCTGACAAGGAGTCACGGCGCCAAACAGCCCAGGGCAACTTCAAATGGAGGAGCTTCTGACCAAATATCTAATAATGCAGCAAAATACTTAAGACGAGCTTAACAGTTTCGAAAGCCTTGTCTGAAGAACCAAATTCTGTTACAGTAACCCAAGATCAATAGAGCGTGTATCTGTAACCTTAACCCTGTATATATATACGAGAAAATTGCACAGTAGCTTTTTAAACTTGTAGTGTTGTATTATTTTAACCCTGAACTTAGCATAGTCTAAAGCCCGTAGAACATCACCACAGGATCAGCTTAGCCTAGTCTTCTGCAAGCCTAAATAGTTAACTACCAAATGCACGGATGCCCGAATTCATCTATCCAAACATTCTCCTCAATTTGGTACTCACCCTCCATGCCACATAGGTTTTCTAGTCCAAAACCACACATACTTCACGTGCACATTACATGTAACAAAAAGCAAATAATCTAACGTTCCAATCATTGAGCCACTTACCAGGCTCTGGGCAAGGCAGCAGGAGCGACCACTTAGGACCCACGAAAGCTAGAGTCTCTAGTTCATATATGTTAGTATGTATATATGTATGATATAGTCTATGTACTGAATACTGAACGTAGTTGATTGCACATTTATCCAATCTAAGCCACATATGGCATCTTTACAATCTAAGCCCTCAGCAATGGCAAGTAACAAGCCTCAGTAACAGGGCAGACAAAACGAATCGAAAACCTAATGGCTAGATTCTTTTCCACTTTCAACCAGCTTATGCTTGTACGGATTACAATAATTAACTTTTAAATAGTGCGTTTTTTAAAGCGGAGTCAACAGGAATATTATGGTAAAAAGTGTACCGAGTTCAGCTGTATCAATTAAAATCGCATGCGACTATTTTTCTGTGCGTACTACCTCTCACAAACAGTTAGAATTCAAATATTTAAACCATAAGTCATAAGCCCAAAAGAACCCACCTGTTCACCTCAAGCCACTACTAGAGTCCACAATGCAGTAAGAAACCCTAGTTGGCAGGTTAATAAGCCCATCGATACGAAAAAAATACGGAACAAATCCAAACACTAACAACCGATGATCCGAAGAAACTAGACCCCGCTCATTTCAGCTAAAATAAGATGTCTTATGACTTATTTTGCAATGTAGATATTAGTAGTTTTTTGGTGTAATTGAAATTAAAAAATTTAAAATAAAAAATATGTTAGCCCATTACAGATAATATAAACGAATACAAAAATAGAAAATTAGAAAAATTAAAAAATAATAAACTAAAAATCAAGAAGCTGAAGTTGAAACTAGTAGAGAGACACCACCGGCACAACAGCACGCGAACACGACCCATGAAAACACCTCAAACATGGTAAGCCACGCATCGCAATCGAGATCCCTAATCAGTAAAGTAAAGCGGAAGCAGGGGAAACCCTAAGGTGACCTAGGGCAAGCAAATCGGGGCCGGAACCCAAAATCAAGCTACGAGAGACTAGCCATTTCCACTGAAAAAATACTTCTTTTGCTGTAATTGCCACGCTACATAAAGCTGCCTGCTGTGAGATGATGCTTTATCGATTATATTGATAAATTTCTAATCCCTGTTCTCTTTTACTCATCCCCTTTATTCTCCCCTGTTCTCTTTTACTCATCCCCTTTATTCTCCATTTCTCATCCCCAATTTATCCCTTATTATCCTAAGATTTTTCAAGAATTGGATTGGGATTTACTTTGGGTCCCGACAAAATGGTATCAAAGCCGCGATCCTGGCCTCAGTTCCGTCTGAGATAAGGGTTTGGTAATTGATTTCCCTGTAAACTTACTGAGTCGGAGCTGTTCTTGAGGAATTTTGGGGTACAGTGGAAGGTAACTCATGGTGGTTTGGAACCTGTAGTTTAGCTTTAGGACTAGCACAGTTTTCTCTTTCTTTCTTCTTCGAAACGACTAGTACCGTATTTAAGTTGGACGGTGGCGATGGTACTCCTAATCAAAGAAATTCATTTGTTTTTCACCTCTACGCTACAACACTACAGTTAAAATTAGTAGCATTTCTTTCTTCGCGTCACATTCGCCTGCCTGCCGGTTACGCGCAGGCGCATCAGCCTCACCGCATCCCACCCGACGCGCCGCTCCTTCCGGTGTCCACCACTCAGCATGTTCCACGTGTAAAATGAACACTAGGTAGACGGCGTGGCGTGGTACACACGGAGTGCTACGGCATCGTGCTCGTGCCGCCGTCAACGACCTAGAGGTCAGGTCAGGTCAGGTAGAGGAGCAGCTCTAGCAGGTTCAGACCCAACGCAACGCGCCAAGCTAACACATTTTTCCCACCCTACCTGAACCCCTCGCCTCGCAACGGCCCATTTTTATAGCAGCCAGACATGCCTTGATTAGTTGATTGCCATCCATTCTTCTTCCCCAGCGAGCAGCAGCCAGTATCAGCTAGCAATAATAGGTCCCCGCCGTTGCCACGGTACTAGTTACTGCTGCACGTCATGGGCAACTTGGTGTCGGCGTCGGTGAGCGCGGCCGGCAAGATCGTGCTGCCGGACGGGAGCGTCCGAGTGATCAGCGAGCCTGTGTCCGTGGCCGAGCTCATGATGGAGCACCCCTGCCACTTGGTAGTCGACGCGCGCCACGTGGCGAGCGGCGGCGGTGCCAAGGTCGCAGCGCTGCCCGCCGACCACGCGCTGGACGCTGGCGGGGTGTACGTCGTGCTCCCAGCCACCCGGGGCAGGGTGTCCGCCGACGAGGCGCGGCGCGTGCTGACACTGACAACGTCGCGGCCCCGGTCGGTGCCGGCTGATGGACGACGGGAGCAACAGGTTGAGACGGTAGAGGCGGCGGCGTGGCTGCAAGGGCTTGGAGACCACCGGCCGGAGTTCCTGAGCAGGGAGCTGACGTGCAGGGGATGGAAGCCCAGCTTGAAGACGATTCAAGAGCGTGCGTTGCCCAGAAAGGTGCCTCATTGGCTCTTCTGATGGGCCAAGTAGGCTTGGTCGGATTTATGTGTTCTGCGTGCGCGTATCTGCACCTGCACGCGGTTAGCAGAAAGTAGACATGAAATGGCATGTAACTATGAGATTTTCTCGGAATTGTTCTTGTGCTGGGATGTATATACAAGGAAATTGTGTCTTCTTTCTGGCGAAAAGAAGTCTTACATACCTACATAGTTTGGTAGGTTCATCCGTGAGATCCTGTACTACATTACAATTCCAAAATAGAATGGGTGGCATGATCATGCCCTGGGTAGAACATTCGCGCTGCACCTGTCTGGAGAGTCATCAAACTTGGTATGCTTTAGTAGAGATGGCAGAAGCATACTCAGAAATTGTCGGATCAGGCGACTGCCTCAGGTGCACAATGATTGGGAGCAGCTCTGATGATCGGAGGAAGAGCCTGCAGACGGCGTGGTCGCACATCTTGCGCAGAGCGAAGAGCACAATTCTTAGTGGCGATTCAGTTAGAGCATCTCTCCTGCTGGGGCTCAGAGCAACGGCAGAGTAACTACTGACCATCTTCAACAGGGCCTGCACAGCAACAAGTCAGGGCATAAGAGAGTATCTCGCAAGGAACGCAAAAACGTAAGGGAGGACTCTTCAGTCAGCAAAGGTTGAAGAAATTAAGAAGCAACCATTTATCATAGAATAGGATACCAAAGCATTAGGTTGGTTTAAATTGAGCCATAGTAATTAGTAGGATTAGATATCTTTCATTTTATTCATCTTCCGGCCTCATATGAACTTTAAAATGGTGTCGGAATTCAGAAGCTACGAGAGCCCTTGGTATCTAATGGCGTGGAGCAAGAACAGACTAGTACCCCACTTACTGGCGTCGAGATAACAGTGAATTAGTCATTATATCTGGTTATGCTCAACTAGTAGATACACTGAATCCACAATAAGCATCTATGAATTATGGATCACAATAAGCATCTATGAATTATGGATTGTTATCCTAACTGTACGACTAAGTAACATCGTTGTGGTGTTAAAAGAAGTAACAATACTTGGTCACTAGGCAGAGATGACAGAACATGACTCATGAGTAGTAGGCAAAACTTGGCAAACCTGAATTGCGCCTTGGGAGACAATGTCTTCACAGAGAATATCGGAGTTCCGCACTAGATTACTCAGCGCCCCTGCAGCATTGCCTTTGGTTTTATCCTCCTCAGGAGCAAGAAGTAGCTTAGTGAGCTGAGGTATGGACCGTCTGAGTTCTTCATACAGCATGTCATTGTGATAAGCAGCATTGCCTACCTGAAATGGCAAGAATTAATCAAGTTTCACGACGCATCTCCACAACATGAGCAGGATTCTGGTCTCCCCTTGATAGATAAAAATGCAACAATGGTAAAAGAGCGTTTTACGAGCTTACAGCAAAACATGCAAACTTCCGAGTGCGTTTGTCAGGGTCAGAACATCTGTCAACCACCAGCTCAATTGCCTTATTTGCTGCCTGTTGCCAGATAACAAGGTTAAATATCTCTGTCATACAATTTTATTCTACTTATAAATAAATGATTCTTTTCTTACAAGTGAACTATAGAAGTAGGGACTATGGCGACACATGTTGCCAATGGCACTGCAAGCTTTTGCTCTTATATCTGGGTCCTCATTTGATAGAAAATTCTTCAAAATCCAACCATACCTGCCTTATCAATGGGCTCGTAAAAGTCCTGGACACAAACATAATTTGTGTCAATATGTATATCTAACAAAGCATAATTTGTGTCAATACGTATATCTAACAAAGCTTTGACATCTCAATGTAACATCATTCTTGGGCAACTGAGACATGTGCAAACAAGATAATAAATGACAAACCTTTGACATCCGAGCAAGATCAGAAACTATCATGAGGAAGTCAAGTAAAGTCTCCTTAGCAATAGGCCCTTTGAGTAATTTTGCTACTCTACTTGGATTTAGAAGACCCTCTCTAAGAAACTGCAAAGCAAGGGGACGGTAGCCCACCATTTTGGCCACGATGGCCAAGGGCCTTGCTATGTCTTCCATATCGACATAATCAAGACAACGAAGTATACACCCAGGAACAGCAACCTAAAAAAAGAATGAGACAAAATTATTGAAATGTGTACTAATAAACAAGAACAAGATTAGAGTCAGTCAGTCAGACCTCTAGCAGAACTTGAATGTATTGAGGCATGTTATGCTCAATAGTTTTGAGCATTTCCTTATTCTCCGTACCAATTCTTCCACCAGGTGATGCAATGTTGAGAAGAAAGCCACTATTGATGGATGCAGATGTTGATGGCATGTTCGGAGAACTCTGCACCGCGACAAATGGAAATGCCAAAATGTCAACCACCGAGTTTATCAGTTCCCGGACTCCCCTTTTCCCGCCACCAAGACCAGTCCATGCTGCCAATGCCTTGAGGTGCATATCGCACAGCAAGTCAGTTAAAAGCTTTACATGTTCCCTTTGATACAAAATTTCACAGAAAACACCACCAGGAAGGCATTGAGATAAAGCAGAAAGAGTCCAGACAACTCCCAATGGTGATAATCCACTGCAGTGTGTTGAACCTTCTTTTCCATCGGAGGGCTCCTTTGAGAATCCATCAGTAAGCAAGCGAATTAGGAGCTGCGGGATGCCAACTGAGCAGGCTTGTTCGATGGCCAATGGGCCACCCCATTTCAATCTTGTCTCCAACAGCCCAATACTCCCATCACGAAGGCCAAACAGATTCAACAGGCCAGCATTATATCGACAAAGTGCCTCACTTCCGTCAGATAGCCAAAGCTTCAGCAATGTGCGCAGTGTTGCCATACGAGGAAACAAAGCAAGGGCGGTTTCACAAAGAGAAGATCTGGTTTGCCCTCCATTTTCAAGTGAAATAAGTGACGATAGTGCAAGCATTGCTGATGCACAGTGTGGCTGCAGGCAACTCTTGACTGTATCATCGACAGAAGAGAGGTGTGCAAGAACAGAAAGTCGGGACCGCTGTTTCTTCTGTGCACTCGTTAAGATAAATGATGCAGAAGATTTCCCCTCCGACTTCAGACACGCAGCTATTGTTGCCAATGCAAGACAGCAGTGCACTACTAGGGCATGAGGGTTGGATAGTTTGCATTTCTGGTTACTGTTTTGCTTGGACTCCTTATTCAGATATGAGCCGCAGAGTGACAACAACGAAAACATATCAGATACAATTGTCCCATCTCCACCATATTCTACTTCACTGACATCGGGTGATGAATTCAATGGACCACAAATAATAACACAGAAAGACGCATTCAGCAGGCAGGCCCTTGAGATGAGCTGAAAAGCAACATTTAAGTGCATTAAGAATCATAATCTTTACTATTTAATAAGTTTGAGTTGGTGGTTGATGTATTCTCCTTTCTCCCTTCTCAACCGCCTGATCTGAATACTGAAATCTTGACCATCTATCTAACATCTCTCTCCCTCTCTCTCATATCTAGCTACCCCTCCTCTCCACTTCCACCAACAGTTACCATCTCTCACCTCCTCTTCTACCCAGCCTCTTCTACGGATTTTAAAATTTTATCATACTACATGTTTTAAAACTAACAGGTGGTAAAATTTGTTGGAACATGTATACAAATATGTTCTATTTTTTTTTTAATCCGTAGCAACGCACAGGTATTCAGCTAGTAATATATGTAATTTCAGTTGCAACTGGAGATGCACTGAATTGCACTTTTTTTTGGTAGAAAATATAATAAGCTTAATTCTCAATAGTTTTTAGTGTAAAAAAGATAATTCAATCAACCTTGCAGCTTTTTTTATTTCTACAATTCAGTTCTATTGCAAGATTCTAACAAAAGTCAGAGCAGAGTACAACCTACATTGATGTAAATATACTTTAATTTCTTTTGTAAATGGGGAAAGGCATGCGATGAAGTTTCCGCCAAGCTCATGCTGATTTCGTTCTAATCAATCATGTACAAGAAGAAAAAACAGAATTTGGGAGACTGAAAAGTAGGCTGAGGATGAAGCATGGTAGAATCAGAGAGGACAAGATAACGGCAGCAAGGCTGCTTCTGAGTTTGTCCGGAAGTTGATGAGAACAAAAACAACAGAGTAAAACTAGTTGATTGGATAACAGTACAAACAAGTGCACAACTGAGTATGTTTAAGCAATTTTCCATCTCATGTTTTTAAGGATTCTGCTAGGCCTACAAAACGGATATCTACTACCATGCAAAAGAAACATTTGGAGATAAACTGCTGCATGAGAGAATTACCTGAAGAGAAGCATGAATAGCTGACTCTAAACCATTATGCAAGCAGTGGTAAACTGCAACCTGCATTGGTCGTGAAGCCAGGAATGATTTGACAAATATGCTTATCAGATTGGTAGAGTCTGAATCTGGTAATGAACCTTGCTCTTGAATTTTATTATCGAGCTTTGATTGAACTTGTCGCCATGAGTTAGCTAATGGAAAGGAAAAATGATGTGCACCAAGGGACATAATGTCAACAACATGAGCTAGATACCAAATAGCCTTGCATGCCTCACAAGCTGCTGGTACCATATTAGTAGAACCTGATATTATGTCTGAACCTGAAGCTATTAGACACTCACACAAGAGTTCTAATAACTGTGACCTCCTTGCGTGATCAATGATCTTGACGAGAGTTTCTTCCACTGGCTTCGTACCCTCAGAGGAGATACTTGTTTTCAACCCAGAAATAACCCGAGATAACATCAGAGCAAGGCATGCAGTCGACTCACGAGAAATTCTTCCAGATGGATCAACTGTAGAAACCAAAATCTGCAGATAAAAAAATTAGTCAAGACAAAAGAAAAAACATATCAGACAATGAAGCATGAAGTGAGTAGCAAAGTGTGACCTGTGAATAAAGCTCATACAAGGAGAACCAGTGTCTGTCATAAGAACTTAACACAGCACCTTCACTTGTATCAAGTAGCTTTCGTGCTATCGCTAGGCACTGCCAAAGTGCCAATAAAAGCATTGTTATAAAGTGCAAGTGATCCCATCAAATACATTTCTAAGAATTACTTGTATCTTTTCAAAACTGAAAATTGCATAGCGTGTTATTCATATATGTCAAAAGAATGGAGGTTGCTTCCGTTTCAGTTCTATTTTACTTGGAGAAGTCAATATTTATCTTGAAAATAAACTGCAGTATGCCTGATGCAAGTACCTTCACTGCAAGGCTGTAAGCATCTGAAAGCTTCATTCTGATAATTAGACTTGTAAACTCAAGAAACATACAGATGATGTCATCAATTGCTGCACAAGATTGATATGACCCAGCTTCAATTAAATTTTTAACAATTCTGAGTGACTGATTTGCACCATCAAAATTCAACTCCCTGTAAAAGTTGACCAAGCATAAGTTGTAGTTGGGATGACATGAATTAGAACAAAGTACAGCTAGGAACTTTTATTCTGAGTGAATGCTGTGCAACTATGCAAAGCAATATTCTCACCCAAATATCTATTCAATGGAGCATCTGCGGACAACCTAAATCCTTTGTAGATTCAAACCTACCACTAAAATGATGTCAAAATTGTGATAGTGCATTCATGAAGAAGAGATCAGATGCATACAAACCAACACAATAAAACATGAGCACTGTTCTTGAGAAATTGTGTGGATAGTGGGTAGCAACCATGATGAGATGCGACGAGTCTGCTCTTTTCTTTCTTCATGTTTCCACAATAAAACAATAACCGGAATGGCTCATGTTGAATGGAAAAGCATAAGCTACAAATCTACCTGAATGAACTAGGAGGATTGCTCAACCAAATTTTGATGGGACTGAGGATAGTCAACAGAGCTTCACTATCTTCAACAATGTTGTTTGCACCTTTTACTGTCTGTGAAGTTTTTTCCAGCTTATCTAAAGCTGTACACTCTGCAATGAAGTAGTACATAAATTTGTGCTGTTTAGTAGGATTCATAAACTATTGATCAGATCATACAGTGAAACAAATATAAGTTATTAAGGGTTAAGACTTACGAAACTACTGCTAGATAGTTCTTTATTATGACTAAACACCAAGAGTGATGTGATTCAGTCCGGCCATTGAACAACTAAAAGAAGCCCCATCCACCCACACCCTTAAAATCCCCACAAACATGCATGTTAACGGCATAAAAATGCTAGTCTAGCATAGTCATGTATTGTCTTTCCCTCGAAGTCATGTGTCTCGTGATACTATACATTGGCCCTTTGGCCTACAATAGCAATTAGCAATACAATATTTTTAGACATGTATAGGCTAACAGCATTAGTACATTGTACAGGGTGTTCTATGCTTATTTCCCTAACTCATGTTACTCATGTAACATGTATATGTTGCCTATGGTCCATGTGAATAATCGAAGCCCACTTCATAACATGGTATCAAGCCAAGGTTAGGGTTTCCAACCCTAGCTGCCGCCGCCGCCGCATTTCCTGCGCGCGCCAACGCCCCCCGCGCCCACGCTAGGGCCCGCCGCCGCCGAGCTGCCTCCCGGCAACCGCCAAGCTCGGATACAACCATCTCCGAGCCAGATTTGGCCATCTCCGCCGCCTCCAACCCTAAATCCAATCGCCCCCACGTCGGATCCAGCCGTCTCGCCACCGCCAAGCCTGCATCCGCCCCAGATCCGGCCCTCTCTGCTACCACCTCGCCGGGATCCGTCCGCAGCAGGCCTTTGTTGGCACCCGGCCACAACTACGGTCTTCTTTCGTATATGATGGCTACCCATAGTGCTATCCCAGTTCCGAAGGTCATCTTTAATGGGATGAACTATCGTGAGTAGGCCACGCATATGCGGATCCACATGAGGAGCCAACGCCTTTGGGGCCATCTTACTGGTGAGAGGTTGTGCCCACCTTGCCCTCCGCCAGCCGCCCCTCAGATTCCTACAGTTGCTGATGAAGCAACCCATAAGACTGTGATCACTGCCTTTGAGGAGGACATGGAGGTATACCAGACTCAGCTTCACTCCTACAGGAGGTGGCAGGGCGACGAGGCTCGTGCTTCTGCCATCTTAGTGGCTAGCTTAACGTGGCTATCTCCATGGATATGGTGGAGCTGCCAACCTCTTAGGCGATGTGGGAGCACCTTTGTGCCCACTTCGAGCCGATAGCAGAGGAGATTGTTGCTCTGGAGCATACTGTCACTTGGGATCTTGTTCCCCTACCTGCTCGTGTCACTCTCATTACATGCAAGTGGATATACAAGATCAAGACTTGCTCAGATGGTTCCCTTAAGCGCTACAAGACTCATCTTGTGGCGCATGGTTTTCAGCAGGAGTATGGTCGTGACTATGATAAGACCTTTGCTCATGTTGCTCATATAACCACTGTTCTCACTCTTCTTGTTGTGACCTCTATTCATCAATGGTCTATCTCTCAATTGGACGTCAAGAATACATTTCTTAGTGGTGAGCTGTGTAAAGAGGTCTACATGCAGCCGCCTCCTGGGTATTCTATCCCTGACGGTATGGTTTGTTGCCTTCGCCGCTCTCTATGGGCTCAAGCAAGCCCCTCGTGCTTGGTTTACGAGCTTCTCTTCTGTTGTCACTACCGCCGGCTTCACCGCTAGTGATCATGACCCTGCTCTCTTTGTTCACACCTCTCCTCGTGGTCGGACGCTTCTTCTTTATGTAGATGATATGATCATTACTGGGGATGATCCATACCATATTGCTTCCATGAAGAAGCATCTTAGTGAGCATTTCTTGATGTCTGATCTAGGTCTCCTTCGGTATTTCCTTGGAATTGAGTTTTCTTCTACGCCTGAATGCTACTACCTCTCCTAGGAAAAGTACATTCAGGATCTTCTTGCTCGTGCTGGTCACACTGATCAACGCACGGTGGACACCAATATGGAGCTTGGTTTTCATCTTCGACCCACTGATGATGAGCCCCTTGAGAACCCCACTCGCTACCGTTACCTTGTTGGTAGTCTTATCTACCTTAGGATCACTAAACCGGATATTTACCACTCTGTTCACATCTTGAGTCAGTTCGTTTCGGTTCCCACTCAGCTCTACTGCAGCCACCTTCTTCATGTTCTACGATATCTTCGCGAGACCATCTCTCGTCGTCTATTCTTTCATCACTCTAGCTCTTTACATCTTCAGGCATACTCTAATGCGACCTGAGTCAGTGATCATTCTAATCGTCGGTCTCTTTTTGCCTACTGTGTTTTTCTTAGTTCCTCCTTGATAGCTTAGAAGACCAAGAAGTAGACTACAGTTTCTCGTTCGAGTGATGAGGCTGAGTTGAGGGCTATCGCATCGCTGACTGCTGAGATCACTTAGTTACGGTGGTTACTTACGGACTTTGGTGTTTGTCTCTTCACCGACTCCGCTTTTGTCTGACAGCACAGGTGCAATCAGTATTGTTCGCAGTTGCCCACCACTACTGCATCACTACTAGCTCAAAAATCACCTATATCCAGGACCATTATATTATATCATTAAATTCTCAAGGATGTCCTACATGCAGGAACATACAAACTTCCCTTGAAATCCTACTATGTAATATTGTGTATTGTGAAGAACAACTCCTAACAATTAGTGGCATATTCAGTATTCACTAATACCGTCTAATTGCATGGTCCAGAAACAAACCCATGACTGTTTTGAGCAAAACTACTACCCCCAATAAATATTAGTCGAAACTTGCAATTTGAACTTCTGTTTGGGTAATAACATGCCTGATGGAGTGCTGATGCCAGAAACAGCACCAATAGATGAACCATGATGATCCTCAGTAGGTTGCATAGGGCCATCTTCTTTTTTATTGCTTTGTTTATCGGAGGCATTTTCCCTAATGTTAACTGTATTTCTACCTGCCAAACATTCAGATAGGTTCAACATCTAGAACACTAGTAAATGCCTAAGCACAATGAAATAACTTTATTTTATTCGTCTACTTTGTGGATCAGCAACAGAAGGTTGGTTCCTTGATGTTTGAATTTCTTCTGCCTTCCGGGTAGCCTCAGATCCTTTAGCTTCAAAAGGTGTGGTTTGAGTGTCCTAGGAAAATGATAACAAAAATAATGATATGTGGTTACTATATAGCTTTATGATATGCAAACTCCTAATTTCTAAAATTTCTTTATTTGTCGAGGAGCAAATAACTCAAGGTACTTACAGCTGCTGATTCCACTGAATCATCTTTGACAAATGGGTGCTCCAACAATGCTGGCCAGGTTAATCTAGTTTGAGGCAACTGCTTTCATCATATACAGCATTAGCAAAGAAAAGGAGGAATCAAACAATTCAACACTGTGGTCTAGGAGAAAAAAAATATATCATTTAGGACCTTTTTAGTAAACCCCTTAAGAAGCTCTTAAAGTTTGCACTCATATTATCTGGATATTATTTCACAGGATCCTGCCACAATGCAGAGAGAGCATGCATAAGTTTTGACAATGGTAAAGAGCAGATATTAGAAATAAGAAGTTAACAGACCAACCTTGACAATGTGTCGTATAAGTGCATAGACTGAATTTGTATAAAAAGGGGGCTGTCCAACAAATAGTTCGTACCTGGCCATCCAAACAGAAAAGTTACTAAGTTAGCTTGGTGAAAGTAGATAGACTATCAAACAAAAAGCAGCCAGTGGTTTAACTGTGTGTTACAATACAAAGTAGCTCAAACAAAGCAAGTTGGGTTACAAAATATTCTTTATAAAAAGAATAGAACTGTGCACTTGCTACAGAATCAGATAAGTAAAAATACTAATCAGATGAGGTATTCATGAATCAATTATGTATGGTCCTCTGGATAAAAGTAAACTAAACACAAAACATCGGTGGAATTACATAGTCAGAGTTCTGGTCAAATTATGTGCTATTAAACCACGAAGAGTAGTATGTGTCTTGTTTATGTCACCTGGCAACAATTGGCATATGCATCAAACTGGCATGGGATATTAAAGTGGGACAAAATGAAATGGATTGTTGTTCTCAGTCTTACTTCAAACCATGCTTGAGCTGGAACACGTTTGGAATGACAGATATATTTTGGTTTGTTTTACTTATCTGATTATCTCTAACCATGTTTATGCAGTAACCACTATGGCATACAAGTCATACAAAAGGAACATGATAGTATGGCATACATAATACATTGACAAGAGATGATTTGCAAAGTAACACTGTGTTAACAGAAAAAACAATAATTCACGTACAAGATGACCCCAAGAGACCATAAATCTGCCGTGTGGTTATAAGGTTGTTCCCTCACAAGTTCTGGAGCCATATATAACGGTGTTCCTGGGTGGGAGAAGCATGCTTAGTAAATTGGATGGCTGGCAGGGCCTCAAAATAAAATATTAACAAGGTTAATCCATATGAGTATGCCACAGGCCACAACAATAAGCTAACCAAGAACCGATAAAGAGATGCTAAATTGAAAGAAATCATCATCTTGTGTTAAATTATGGCATACAATGGTGGCTGTTCTGGAAAGTAGGAGTCTAGGACCAACAGTGTAAAGTCAACTCCAAAATTTAATGCTAACACAAACAAACCGGTTGGAATAAATTTCTCAATAGGAGAGCTAAATTTTAGTGTAGTATAACTTGAAAAAGATGACAACATGGCTCTATATCATAACTTGTAGTTTTCTTTAGACTTCTTGATGTGGCGCAGGGGCTGGCGAAGACTCCGAAGGAAGTAGCGGTGGGAAGGGGACGCACGGGGCTTAAACCCCTGGCGTCGTGGAGGCGCCGTGAGGGTTAGGGATGGCGGCGCACGTGAGAGGAAGGGAGATCACAGGGAAGCCTGCAACGATATGTTGCTTTGCTTGCTTTATTCAATCCCTAGGTGAGGCTATTTATCCTCCCTTACAAATCAATCTAGATTGCTAATCAATCTGAATTCAATCTGGATTGCTAAGCAATCTGAATCCTATTGCTTATGGATAGAAAGGTATTAAACCTAATGAAGGAAGGAAATAACGTAATGAAGGAAAGTCTTATGGGCTCAAGGCCTTCTAATTGCCGGTTGATGCCCTCCTGTGTGCGTGTCCGGCGTCCATACGTGATCCCGGTCATAACACTTCTCATGATTTTTATTTTATAGAATCAACATGCTAATGTTAATGCCAACAGCCAATACATGGCTAGATGAACAGAGTTAAAAGACCAAAAGACATTCAGTTGTCAATAAAAAAAATGAAACATACCAATAGACACATACAGACTTTAAATACAAGGCAGGAAATGATTTTACAAGAAGCTCAGCTCACATGCAAAGATGAAAAGTACCTTTTATAGAGCGTAATACAACAGTATTAGCTGACATGGCACGAGCAAACCCAAAATCACAAAGCTGTGAATAATGCAAGAAAAAACAAAATGGAATTTCAGCCATAATATAATGTAATGGATGAGAAATATTAAAATTGGAACAGAAAACAAAGGTGCCATAAACAGTGATTGAACTTCTCCCAGCTCATAAATTAGGTCTTTAAGGATTGTGGTTACTGAGATGAGACTTCTTTTAGCAATATGAATAGACACAGCTAGCCAAAATCATATTGAAGAAAGAAACATAATTGAAAAGTGAAACACATAGACTTGTGTTACCGCAAAAAATAGATGGAGTCAATTTATTACATTGAATGATACAGAATTATGTGCACTGTATAATATTGTGTCGATGAAGCAAATAGTTCACACAGTGAAAATAGAATAACATATTTTTATTTAAATGGGGGCTGTAGTATCCCTCTAAATAAAAGGAGGAAAGAAGGAAGATGACAAGCACCAGCGATAACATCTTGGAGAGGAGTTACTTTGAGCTTCGAAGCATATAATGTTCACCAAAATACTTCTTTTATCGTCTAATATAAAGTGTTCAGCTAACATAGAAAAGGTGATCAGCCATTGTCAGTGTAGATATGGAGTAGAATATACCTTGACAACAGATCCTTTCCCAATAAGGATGTTCTGAGGTTTCATATCCCGATGGATAATACGATTGGAGTGCAAGTAATACAATGCTTTTACCTGAAAAATGAGGGCACGTGCTGAAACCATGAAGGCAACCAAAAATGGTTCTGAACTGGTATGGTGCATAAGGAACAAGAGAATGGTTTAGTCCATACCAGCTGCTTAGCAATCGCTTGAACTTGTTCTTCTGGAAGGCATTTATCATCCTCAAGCACCTCAAACAGTTCTCCCTGAAACAACAATTAAGAAAGAAATTTAGCCAACCCAAGTACATTGAAACCAACCATTGATGAGGAAGCACACCGTATAAAACCAGGTTCTTGTGTACCTGAGCAAACTCTGTGACAACACAAAACTCCTGAGGCGTTTCAAAAGCATCGATCATTTCAATTATGTTCTCATGTTTGAGTTTCCTCAGGATCTACAAAAATTTCAATGACAGCACAGTAAGATGGTATAGTGAGATAAGAAACACTTCAAATAAAACAATTTATGAACTAGTGTAAACTTCTACTATATGGCTATCACTTCTTCCATACATTCCATGTCTCTCCCACTACGAAAACTAACAAATCCAGGCAATATTTGGGATTTCCAAGTTGTCTTATGTCTTAGTTTAGATTCAGTAAACCATGGGGAAACCCATCATGTCTCTCACACTGCCCCATCCCCATCAAGGCAACAAGCACAAACCCCCAGCGCACCCCACCCCCCAAAAATCCCAAACAGGTGGGGGACGATTGGGACTTCCATTACGTCTTAGCACCACCAGTGGCATTCCCACATGCAGTTGCAATTTGCAAGTACGGATGAATTGCTACAAATCTCGTACCTGAATTCTACACATTTTCTTAAGCAGTCTCAAATCTTAAGTAGACAAACCAATAGCAGTAGTTACCTCGATCTCCTGCCTTAGGTTGTGTATATCCTTGTCGGTCTTCCCGTGCTTAAGAATAAACTTCATCGCCACAGTCTGAGTCGAATTTGAACAGAAGAAATTAGAATTTAAATGGAAAACACGCGCACACATGGATCGCTTTCATCGTATCAGCGAAATCCAGAAGGCTCCAGGAGGGGTCCGATGCGAACCTGGCGAGTGTACTTCCGCCTCCCCTTGTACACCTTCCCGAAGGAGCCCTCCCCGACGAGCTCGACCACATGGTAATCCTCTGTCCCCATCTCCCGCAGGCCTCACAAAACCCTAGCTCGAATCAACACCTAACGATTAATCAGGGGGAACCGAGGCAACAAAAGGCAGCTAAAAAATCGAGCAAAACGCCCAAAAACATAAATAAATAAAAAAGCTCACCGATGATCGATTCGCCGCCGCTAGAGCAGCTCGAATCGGCGGAACCCAGCGGGCGGATCCGCCCAAAGCTCCCGGCCGCCGAATCAAGCCGAGGTGAGAGGAAGGGGATGAGCCTGGGATTTGCAGCTTGGCGAGTCCTTCCGCGTGTGATTTGAAGGTGGGATCGGAGGAGGAGGAAGCGGAGCTCACCTGATGCGCCGCCTCCGCTCCGGTGGTCGCTGCTTCGCAGTTCGATTTTTTTTTTTGGAATTGGCTTCGCAGTTCGATTTGGTCGCAGCGGCTCTGGGAATTTTTCGTTGGTTTCAGTAGGGGTTTAAATATTTTTCCCGCTCGGTACGCGAATTTCTCATGGATGGAGAACTATGAATGGCTCGGCCGGCCCAAGAGGCCGACTGCTTGTTTGGGCTGGAATTTGGCAACACAAAACAACTTAGCCCATTTATTATAATTTGGGCTGTCTCAAGTAAATCGGCAGATCCTCTTAAAAAAAACTGTACCAATTATTAGCTGCCACAAAAATAATGCGATTGGAAAAACTGAGACTACCTGCAAAGTCCATCCTGGCTGGGGATGTTAGAGCAACTCCAGCAGAGCCTCTACTTGAGCCCTCATCCTACTTTTGAGGGCCGAGGGGCAAAAAACTCACTCTAGTAGGGCCCCTACTTAGCCCTCAAAAGTAGGGGGCCCTCAAATCTCCCCCTCGAGCCCTCATTCCCGGGGTCCGGAGGAGCCCTACTTTTGAGGGTCGGGTCCCGCTGAGTGAGTTTTTGCCCTCGACCTCAAAAGTAGGATGAGGATGAGGTGGGTCCTATGTGTCATTCTCCTAAGAATGAATTTGAGGGTCCTGTTTGAGGGCTCTCACTGGAGTGTAGTTCAAAAAAGAGCTCTCAAAAGTAGAGAGAGCCTCAAATAAAAAGTAGGGGCCATGTTTTGAGAGCTCATCTGAAGTTGCTCTTATAGATGCGCATAAAGTATAATAATAAACATGTCCATGTTGCTAGAATCGGTTTATTTACTTTGGTCTGGTCACATGACATCTCTGTACTCGCGTCGCATGCCACAAGGGTGCTCGCATTCTACATTTCTCCGCTTCTTCATGGACCATGCAATGGCGAGGCTTCATGCATCGTCATCATCAAGAGGTTGATACCACACACCCAATATAACATACACGACGCGCACACACGTACAATACCACACGCACACACTTACAAACACGACATCTACGAAAGACTGAACGAGCAAAAATTGACAAAGAAATGATAAAATCACCATCGGCGTCTCGCTTGCAATGGACACGTCACCTCCCACTTAAAGAAAACCCTCCTAAATGAGATACGCAGAGTCAAACCTGGGGTTTAAACTCTGGTGGACTAAGGGTACAACCACCTCCACTAGCCACCCAAGCAAGACTTGATTCTCCATCAAGTTTATTTTCAAGGTGTAGAAATTACCACATTAATCGGAGCAAAAAGAAAAGGATTTGTACCGTCAATTGATATGGATCCAAATTATAATGGTTGAGATAGATCTAAATCAGCAAATCAAAAAAAGAAGGTGTCTAGGATAGAATAGGAAAATCAAAAGAAAAAACTTTACAAAACAATCCAAATTGTATACGAGGAGCTCCCATTCGAGACAAAGTAGAAAAGAAAGTGTTCGGGATAGAATAGGAAAATCAAGGGAAAAAACTTTGCAAAACAATCTGAATTGTATATGAGGAGCTCCCGTTCGGGACAAAGTAAAAAAGAAGGCATTTGGGATACAATAGGAAAATCAAAGAGAAAAAACTTTACGAAACAATCGTTGAGCACAACCACTGCTCCTTCTCCGACCACTCGACCACGACATATCAACCACGGCATATCGACCACGACACCTCGACCACGAAGCCCCAACCATGCCACTTTGGTCATGGCGCCTTGACCACGGAGGCAGTCATCTTGCTGCTATCGAGTACCTACTTGTCGAGTGAACAAGGCGAAAAAGGCCATGACACCAAAGCATGCGAGTATAGGCAAAGCAACGAGAAGAGAAACAATTTTATTGCTCCAGATTTGGACGAATCCAATCACAGCCCAAAGTGGTGGCAAGATGGAAAAAAGCAAATGGGGAACAAGCTACCTATTGAATAAAGCTGGAACGAAAGGACACCATGCAGTAGAAAAGGTATCGGTTTGCTTTGTCTTAAAAGTGTATTTCTCTTATATGTTTCATATTTAAACAATTGTTATTTTCTAAAATAAATATTATACTAAAATTATTTTTTTTTCTACATGTAGTTTGTCTATTATCTCATCTTCCTTTATACAGAAAACATTAATTACAAAATATAATATTACCAAGTAAAAATAACATTTGCACCATCCATCGTGGTGCGTCCAAAATATAAGGGCTTATATTCAACTAAAAAGTCCATGCCAGGTAAAATGTAAAAAAAAAAGAGAGAGAGAAAGAATCAGCTTAATTTCAATACAACTTTCAAACTGAAATCCCTAAATAACTGAATAATATAAACTTAGAATAAAAAACAATGAAATCGTAACTTTGAAACCAATCCAACTATGCTTTTACACGGGTCACCCTCCTAGTTTATTATCATACCAACAAGAGAAGGCAGGACTGCAAGACGACCAACCTTCCAGGTAAAGTGCAAAGGTGAACACTTTCCTTTGCAATTTGCATTGCAGCACGTCCTAGGCTCCATACTTGTCACCACGTAACTGAATATATGATACGATTCCGTCCGATGCATGGACAGGGCATGCATGCAGAGCAGAATGCGTATCTGGCCAAGAAGAACTTGCAACGATCATCGTATTGTAGCTAGCTGGCCTTTGTAGGAGGAACGAGGACGGCCTCTTCAGACTCAGTTGAGTACCATACGGTTTGGTCAACCATCACACCCGGATGCACCATCTCGTACCATACAATGGATGTATACAAATGTTACGCCATTGTTGCAACAAAAGTGTCCAAGTTCAATAGCATTAATTTGCACATGATATAATGCAGAGAAGTAGGACGGTTCACATTAGTCCCTAACCAAAAAAACAGAACCAAGGAGCACTTAGTTCAGCTAAAATAAGTAGGACGGTTCACCCATAGTGGCTGATTTGTCCTGTTACTCCACGTTGTACAGCATGGTTGTCGAGGTATTTGAATAGTAGTACTGCACAAAAGCAGTGCAATGAATTTCTTGGGTATGACATGAGACATGAGCGTGAAGAGATGTTTCATGAGGTTTTCCTTGGATGCGGCGTCTTCCACATTGAAACACCAACAGCCGTTGATCAGATGCGTGCAAGTGGTAGGGGTGGGACCATGCACAACTAACTAACTCTGCAAAGCTTAACATGAAAAGCCGTTGCATCACATACCAACCAGGCAAACCCATCCATGCGCATGTGCCTGTATTATTGAGCAGTACTGTTCGTGCAGCTGACTGATAGAACAAAAAACCAGCGATCTGATTCATATGTAATGTAGCCCATACATATAACTTGTTAGAGCAGAGATGCCTGTCTCGCTGCAACATAATGTTGATTTGTGGCCTCCTTTTGTTCATCACAAGTTCAGAAACAGGTAGGTAGCTGGCCATGTTTTTTTGTCAGTTCATGGACACTGAGGGGTCTCAAGCAAACAGTAGTCCATGGAAAATCGAAAATGTCATCTTTGGAATCTTTGATGGTTTGGTGGATGGATTGGATGGTGCGTGCTCCTAAAAGAAGCCGCAGAAAGCAAAAAGAATAAAGATATCGAGGGGTGACTTGATGAAAAGACAGGGCTTTGTTGGCTGGTTTGATGCATGGCTTGGTAGCAAAAAGTGCTCCTGAAGCCATTCCTGATGCAGAAAACCTTGCGTTGCTCGCTCGCTCGCTTGCTGCTGTGGTAAGCATCGGCTCCATTAGTTCCAGATGGTTGCGCTGCACATACAAGATGCCATTTTCAGAACTATCTTTGCCTAATCTCCTGATACCTGACGCTTAGGTAATCAAGATGTAACCTTTGTATAATCATGCATGGAAACCCCCTGGGTAGGTAAAGAATGATGCCATTAACTCCAGATGGTTGCACAAAAGTTTTTCCACTTGATTCCTGATCACGAACGTGCGTTTTGCTCACTGACCAATTAATCTACCATAAATATCTCCTGTTCATAGACCGGCATGTACAGAACAGATGAAAACAAAAACAGAACGAGAGAAGAGACAAAAGCCGATCGAGGAGCACAGGCCACTAGCAGTAAATTAGCACCGCCGTCGACGGCATCAGCTCTGTCAGGTAGTACCTCATTAGTCATTACGGTCCGATTACGCATGACTATTATCGTAAATCCAAGTCCTTAATCATATCCTAGGTTGCGCCTTGTCTTCTTCAATTCTGATCCTCTAATAAACAAATTCTGATCCTCTCATAGGAAAAAGGGACCCTGAAACGACAAAGTTGGCTAACAACTTGATATTGCCATGCTACTCAAAGAGTTTTCTAAACTAACTTCTAAGGATACATAATACTAACAACTTGCTGTATATGATCGCGTGGTTCCCCTTGGCCAAATCTATCGATCAGATGAAGCCGCACGTTACATGCACGGGAGATTGGAAACCTGGAGCTCCGACCAACCAAATACTCCTACTAATGAAGTTGCTTGCTTTATCAGCATGCCATTGCTATGCCGACAAGCAATCATGCTTGTAGTAGATCGTGTTGGTTCTTGCTTAAACACAGAAAGTGTTGTAGTATTTGTGATTGAAGCTTGTTCGTATGTGTAACAATGCAGGCTCTGGATTAAGGTATAGACAATAAGTGTTTATATTAATTTGTGTTGGATTTAGTAGGTTGTGCTACTTAAGTTGCTTATTGTGTTATCCAGTTCCAACCAAGTGATCTGCCTGCCCTTGCCTTTGCGTCCACAATCAGCTGGTTGCTTGGCGTGTGGAACAAATGAGTTGTGTGTCAGTATGTGCATGGCTTGCATAGTTTAGATGTACGAATTTTTAAAAACAATTTATTTTTATTTGAAAATATAAAAATATGTGTATGTCTATACAACATTCGATCGTTTTTAGAACAAAACAATGATTGATCTGAGGCGTTAGATCTCCATCCAACGGATCCACCCATACAAGCCCCCCTCCAAAAAATGATCAAGAGTGTTGGATCTCCATCTAACGGCTCAAAATCTGACTGTTTTTGTCCTCAAAAATAGTCGAATGTTGTATAGACACTCCCTAAAAATATACCCGCATTTTTTTTACAGAAATAGCATCCAACCAGCCAACGGTTAGGCGACTAGACCCTGTAGCCTAAAAGCCAAATGACACACAAGCAGTCGTCCAACCGTTGGACGACAAAACCTTGTCGTCCAATAGTTGGGCGACTAGAAATCCACCCATTTTTGTGCAATTGGCCCCCAACTGCGGATCAACTGGTTGGCGATGCGTGTCATTTCTGCGAAAAAGGCCCAAGGAGATGTGCAGTCTCCACGCGTGGGGCTAAATGTCAATTGTTGTAGGTAAGCAACATTTATCAAATCTTATTTGTAAGTTGTTTTTTAAGAAATGAAAGTGATGCAACCGGGAATTCATACACAGAGGAAAACAACACGACTGTTCATCCGATAAGAGGGTTACATGGCACACATGCTAAAGAACCAAGAATGGTACATGCATGCCTTCAGAGAATTAGAAATACATAGGACATATGGACGAAGAGCATCGAATCATCACAGAGAACATGACCATTTACCCTTATGGCCCAAATTTCGGTATTGTAGTCCTCGCCACACCCGACCTTGGCCTTGATTACATAGTAAATAATTTAAATTAATATAATTTTTATTAAAAATAGGTGCAAAATGGTCAAGTATTGACTCTCCTTACTCACGCCTTGTTGGTCTTGATCTAGCTCGAATCACGCTCTTCTAGGTCTTCAAAATCTAATCGAGCGATTGTGACAAAAAACAAATAAATACAAGAGAATGCCAATAATTAAAATAAATATTCAAATGAATTTGGAAAGAACTTGAATTTAGATTAATTTAAAAATAAGTTTTAGAGCTAAAACGATTGAGAACGGGCTCTCCAAGTTTAAATTCAGAAAAATCCTAAAATAAATAGAGAAGAGATAGTGTGTCTCATTGACAGCTGGGGCCCACATTTTTATTTTTTCTAATTTATTTTAGTATTGGAAATTATGTTAGAGGTGACATGTGGGGCCACTGTGGTTTTCAATTTGTTTTTGAATTATTTTTCTTAAAGAAATCACATGAGTGACTATGGGTAAGGGCAGTTGTGTTTTGATTTTCTTTAAATTACTTTTTTAAAGGAAAGGAATGAGTAACTAACAGTAGACTCGGGCATAGTGAAGAGCACGCATGTTAGTGACTTAAAGTTTTAATCTAGTTTTAATTAGGATTCTTAATACTTGGGTCCACATGTCAGCAACCCATTAACCTAATTTAATGCACGTCATTAACCTAACTTAACTATGTCCTAGTGATATCATTAATGCTAATTACATGGCTTTAGGGCCTTCTCCCATGCCCAAACAACGCACTTGTCCGCCGTGAGGCAAGCGGCAACGAGTGCCATTGTAACACCCCGCCCGCCCTCTGGGCCAGAATGCTACCACCACTGCATACTCATACCATTTTAACAACACTAGAAGAATTTAAATCAACGCTAAATGATATTTAAATTGCTGCGTTCCGATACAACATAGCATCTTTAACAATTACTCTAGCCTAGTAAAAGCTAAGGTATGTCAAAAGTGATACAAAAGTGTCTTCTGGTCGTGCCGATTATTCATGTGCTACCCGCCGCGTGCTCGACGTCCTCAACGGTCACCTAAAAATCAACGAAGCAAGGGTGAGTCCAAGACTCAACAAGTACATAATAGAACAATAGACACTACCAACATAAGTAAGCATATAAACATAATGCACATATATCATCATGTTCATAACATCATTCTCATAGCCAAGCAATGCAATGCCATCAATGCCATGCCTCATTACTCTTCATGCTCATATGCTCTCCACTTTGCAAGTACTGATCGCGAGTGAACACCCGTCGATGTTCACCCATCGTGGGCCCGCCTCATAGGCACGGGACCCTCCACTCCCGTGGAGGCCTCACGAAGTAGGTCTTACTCAAGAGTACTCGGATTAGTCCGCTAGCTTTACTCATAGCTAGGGACTTTCTCACCGCCTCACTCTTGAGTGCTCCTCATGCAAATGCACATGCCCATGATCATAATCACGCTCATCACTAGCATTACTAGTAGATAAGCATCTTTGTCTACCTCACTCCATCATCATTGCCATCATTTACCATGCAACCTTATGTCGTAAATATCACATTTCCACATAGATATCATGTAATCAACGCATTTCTACATAAATATCATCATACCGATAGACATCGCATATTTATAAACCTTGGTCTACCGCTCTACCATGTACTTGCTCATAGCCGAGCGGAGCGAACGACGCGGAAGGCGCCGACTCGTGACCTCCACCCGGCAAACAAGCGGTCCAATTTTAACGCATCATGGGCGCATTTACGATACTACGCATATCCGTTTTCGCGAGAACGCACGGGTTTTAGGGATCTCGCACAGCAGTCCCGAAACCCCTTTTTCCTCTTTCTTTTCTCCTCTTTTCTTTTCTCCTCTTTTTCTTTTTTTCCTCTCTACCCGCCGCCCTCTTTTTCTTTTTTTTTCTACCGCCGCCCCTTTTCTCCTCCTCACCCGTCTCTATCTCTCTCTCTCCTCCACTTCTTTTCGGCCGACCGCCCCCTCCTCTACTCGCTCCGGGCGCGCAAGCGGCGTGGCGGCGCCGACGCCTCCCGCCGCCCTTCCTTCCCTCTCCTCCTACCCCTCTCCTCGGCGCGCATGCTCAGCGCACTATCGGCGGCGGCGGCAGGCGGCCAGCGCGCGCGCCGCCAGAGAGCGCCGTCGGCGCTCCATTGCCGCCCCGCCTCCACCTTCTCCCCTCTCGCGCGGCACTTCTCAAACGACGCGACGGCTTGGGGCAGCTCGGCTTGCCGGCCGGCCTCCCGCCGCCCCTTCTTCTCGCTCGGATCCGGCCGGCCCGACCGGATCCACGCCTCTTGCGCGGCGGGCGGGCGGCTGGGCGCCGCCGCCGCGCGGCACGGCCACGCTCGGCGCGCGCCTCGGCTCGGCCGCTCGCCTCGCCCTCGATGCACGCGTACTCCCCTTCACCCCTTCCTTCCTTGCTAAGTGTGCCGTGCCAAGAACGAGTCGGGCGGTGGTGAGGGACCTACCCAGTGGCTTGGACAATGAAGAGGGTTGTGGCGATGGCTAATTGCTCGGGTTGGCTTAAGGAGGCCGGTGTTGCTTCTGCAGGTGCAAGCCATACGTGGCAACCATGCACGCCAAAGCAAGCATGTGCCGCCACGTCTCTCCGGCAGAGGAAGAGTGGGTGAGGTGTCCGCTAGCCGGCATTTTTTTCGTATTACATTCTACTTCTTAACAGAATTCGACCCGACTCGCGCTCAACAATCGCACGACGGAAACATAACAAAAAAAGTGATCTACGATAACATAACTTTAACTCATACCCGAGGAGAACAACTGGGTACTTCGCGCATGCGAGACTCCAACTCCCATGTCGCTCTCGCCGGACCGATGCGACCACAACATCTTAACATACTTTATCACTTTATTCCTCAATACTTTCTCCGATTCCTCCGTAATCCGAATGGATGGGACTCGAAGGTGAGGTCTTGCTTTAAAGACACCGGTTCTAACACAACCTCACGCCTGGATCTCGCAAATACTTTCTCAACATCGACACATGAAACACATAATGCACTCCATGCATAGGCTCAATTCTCATGCCTCGGCATAATAAAACCTCCAATCATTCAGAAAACACTCTCATTGCTTGCACAAAAGAGTCAATGCTACTCTTATTTGCAACAAGGAGAGCTCTTCTATTTTACAAGAGAAGTATCACGCGACATCATAGAATCAACTCATTCATCCACAAACATCAACCCTTCTCTCAAAAGAAGGAATTCGTGCTCCCACGGAAATCATTTCATCACAATAAATCCACTCAGAGTGAAATCCAGACAGAAATCAATCCTCATCCTAACCAACAACTTTACGCCAAGATAAACCGTGCGAAATATTTCTATTTCCCAAATCAGGTCTTTTCTTTTCCAAGAAAAGAAAGCATATCCTTTAGGCATAAGGATAACGCCTTAGCCAAAACCACATAGACCACAAGTAAAATGCGAAATACCGCAACTTTCCACTTAAATCCACTATCCTTCAAAGTAGCCCTAAACGAATTCTCAAATCAGGAGCCCAAAATAATCCTTTGACTATTGATCAACCACTTTAGTCATTAACACGAGGATATTCTAGTTCGTGTTCCTAAAAAAATCCGATCGATCACACATCCATGTGACTAAACCCGCAAGGACAATTCTCACTAACTCTCTTAGCAAGAATAATAGATTCCCATACTTGAGATATCGAGATATTCCAATTACTCATTAGACGGCCATACAACAATTCATTCTTCCATTGCTCATTATGAGCTACAAGGCCAATTCAATCTTAGGGCAACATTCCCATAAATCGGGAAGCTTTAGTATAGTACCTAAGCAAAATCCCTCACCAACGACACATTTGCCGATGATAGTCTCTCATGCCCGTTAAAATTGCATTGGTTCCCATCGCTCAATCCCTTCAGCACCTTATTTCTAGGGTTTCATTCACACTCTATTGGTCTTATGATTAATCCCATCAATGGTCGACTTTAACTCATGGAACGGATTATTCATCTAACTACTTGTTTAAATAATGATCACCAAACATGGTGGATAAAACAAATCATACACCAACTCTCAATCCTCTCACATCCACAAAATGAGGTAAGCTCTATTAGGATCTCATTTAATATCAAATAACTAAATCTTCCAATAGCTCTACTTCATCTTTACCTCAATCTATGATATGGGAATCAAGCAATCTAAAACATTAACCCCTAACGCTGATTACCTCAAAAACATAAGTCAAGGTAGTTCTTTCACCAAAATCTCATACTCTCATTGCTACCTGTGCTTTACTAACTTAAATGTGACATCACCACCGCTATTTCCCATAGACACTACTAGTTGCAAAGACACAATCGACTATTGGGTTCGCCTTTAAGGCCAATTTTTATCCCTAATCAATCTCCCACCAGGATTATGGCATAAGATCAACTCCGAATTCTATTAGCCACACAAGTCTTTATTATCACCCTAGTACCAACATGTCAACCATTTCACTCTAGATCTAGGCCTAATAGAGCTTCACGTTATGAATTTAACATTTGTTTCGAGAACAAGGGATTCCAATTCCTCAGCAACCCTCCAGAGGTAAGAAGTCTACCAAATTTAAACATCCGTAAAATGTAACGAAATCCCAACAACTTTCATTCTCCAACAAAACAGACTTGAGAATGAGTTCATCACTCACTCCTCAATACGGATTCACTCTTTCAATGATGCAACGCCTAGACAGAGAACCATTCCTCCGCCATAGCATCACATCACAACAAACACCATAGGCAATTAACACCAAGTAAACAGAGAGATGCAACAAAATCCAAATATTACATTACCCTAGTTGACGCCCGGCCCACTTTAGACTCTCAACTCAAGACAATCGAAATTACATGTTTGGAAACGCTCAGACTCACTCCCGAGTGCGCCTAGGACTTCGTTCCTAGGTACGCCCAAACTTACGCTGTTCGGGAGCGCCACGGACCACTCGTCCGGAAATCTCATATGCGTAAGTGAGGAAAGTCGTAGCACTCATAACACATACACAAAAATCAGTCCGAGAGTCATGCGGATCTCTGCCGCACCTCCAAGCATTCATCATTATTATAAACCAAACATGACCTCCTTCGACGCCATGAACTCCAAATGATAATGCACGCCAAAACACAAAACATTTCTTTCAAATACCAACATAGAGATTAATTAAAATTCTTTTCCCCATAACAACGTCAAGCCAGTACCTCTTGTACTGCTTGCACGATTAGAAAATGTCTATTCGCTAATACATAAGTTATTGATTTTTAGTATCCCATCTTGAACCTCTCCACGGCTCACCGAATACTTTATTCCTCTGTATTTACTCTATAACTCATCAAACACTGCCACCTTACTATACAAAACAACACAATCATAACAACTATCAAGTGCGCAACCACAAGATGTGGTCAAGGCTCTTTAATCAAAAGATCCACTATCAATAAATGATCCCATGGGCACCTAATTCCAAGGCGCTAACTAATCTCCACCATACCGACCTTAAGGATGATCAATCACTAGATTTTAGCACTCATCATATGTACTTCAGAAACCACAATTGCTTTGAAGCATAGAATCCATATGTTCTACTTAGGAGGTGTGCACATGTTTTCCTACAAAATGCAAAGTGGCAACTCCACCAACTCGTGCTTAAATATTGCCACCAAATCTCACTAGAACATTATTAACTTCATCCCTCAGAATTTGAGTCTCACACGACTTTACCCCCATTCTTCTCCATTCAATTTGGTTAGGAGACTATCCGACATCAAGACCCCCATTCTAGTCCCACCAACTAATCCCAATAGAGTTCTAACATTACAACTATTAGAATCTTCCAAAACATTGGTCATGATTATAATAATCAATCATGGTGCGGCATTAGCGGACTTAGCTTTATAATCCTTCGCCTATTATCAATTGAAAGGATAACTCCATGAGGGATTTTTCCACCAAAATAATAAATTAGCACACTTCTTAGCATGCCTAGATTGCACGATTGGGGTAATCGATTGGGACCATCATGATACCAGTCATTCAATGTGTCTCAACAATCTAAGCAACTATAATCACCAACCGGTTCACCAATAATTCAAATCCGGCTATTAAGCAGAAATGGATATGGCTTACTCCGCTTCTTCTCATGTCACTACTAAATCCTCATTGGGTTCAAATCAACTTTGATCCCACAACCATAACTAAAGTTAATTACTCTCTTAGGTTCTCATAATTTAGAATACTATGTCCTACCAACTTGTTACTTTAACCACCATATCCCACACACGCCTAATCCAACACTTCAACCACTATGGGATATTGCCTTCTCCAAAAATATTGGTCTCATTTTGCAAGTCACTCCAATCATTCATATAATCAGAATTCTCCCGAATACCAAACTTGCATAGAACACTCCCCACTATTGGGTATTTATCAAACAACTCAACGAGTTGCTAACCAAAGGGAACCAACTTCCCGAAACTGAAGCAAAACATCACTACCTCAATGCCACAAATGGCAACATGACCAGGCCTCTCCAGTGGCCACGGTCTCAGTCTCTATTGCATCGGTACATGACACAATCACGGCAAAGTCCCGTAGGACACACAAATAACCAGTTCAAATGCTTGCTATCAACCCACAATCATCAACATCAAGCACTACAAATCAACAACATGACTAACAGAAGCGAAAACGCAATGCTTGACCCAATCCCACCCTACTGTGCACATGTCCGCGTCATCTAGCTCTCGGCATCTCTGTTCAAGACAGATAGCCAATCACACAGCTTGCTCACAAACATCCATGTCAACAAAGACAGATCAACATCAAGGTCGCAAAGCGTAAATGCAATGTAAGACCCATTCCCCATCCTATGGTGCACCAAAGGTGTCAAATTTTAATTTAATTATTAGGTCTAAGTCAAATTTTAGTTGAATAATTAACCTAGATTGTCAAATTTCTTTACCACGGACCTAACGCCCGCCTCGATACCAAGCGTAACACCCGCCCGCCTCTCGGGCGTAATGCTACCACCATCGCATACTCATACCATTTTAACAACACTAGAAGAATTTAAATCAACGCTAAATGATATTTAAATTGCTGCGTTCGATACAACATAGCATCTTTAACAATTACTCTAGCCTAGTAAAAGCTAAGGTATCGTCAAAAGTGATACAAAAGTGTCACTGGTCGTGCCGATTATTCATGTGCTACCCGCCGTGCTCGACGCCCTCAACGGTCACCTAAAAAAATCAACGAAGCAAGGGTGAGTCCGAAGACTCAACAAGTACATAATAGAACAATAGACACTACCAACATAAGTAAGCATATAAACATAATGCACATATATCATCATGTTCATAACATCATTCTCATAGCCAAGCAATGCAATGCCATCAATGCCATGCCTCATTACTCTTCATGCTCATATGCTCTCCACTTTGCAAGTACAGCATCGCTGAGTGAACACCGCCGATGTTCACCCATCGTGGGCCCGCCTCATAGGCACGGGACCCTCCACTCCGTGGAGGCCTCACCAAGTAGGTCTTACTCAAGAGTACTCCGGATTAGTCCGCTAGCTTTACTCATAGCTAGGGACTTTCTCACCGCCCTCACTCTTGAGTGCTCCTCATGCAAATGCACATGCCCATGATCATAATCACGCTCATCACTAGCATTACTAGTAGATAAGCATCTTTGTCTACCTCACTCCATCATCATTGCCATCATTTACCATGCAACCTTATGTCAGGTAAATATCACATTTCCACATAGATATCATGTAATCAACGCATTTCTACATAAATATCATCATACCAGATAGACATCGCATATTTATAAACCTTGGTCTATCATTTACCATGTACTTGCTCGTTAGCCGAGCCGAGCGAACGACGCGTGGAAGGCGCCGACTCGTGACCTCCACGGGCAAACAAACAAACCCAATTTTAACGCATCATGGGCGACAGCGATACTACGCATATCCCGCTTCGCGCAGAACGCACGGGTTTT
Organism: Dendrocalamus sinicus; assembly: GCA_036346575.1. Classification (NCBI taxonomy): domain Eukaryota; kingdom Viridiplantae; phylum Streptophyta; class Magnoliopsida; order Poales; family Poaceae; genus Dendrocalamus; species Dendrocalamus sinicus. Next base: position 27,105,626 of record CM070673.1, read on the forward strand.
AGGGATCTGCGCGCAGTCCCGAAACCCCTTTTTCCTCTTTCTTTTCTCCTCTTTTCTTTTCTCCTCTTTTTCTTTTTTTCCTCTCTACCCTGGCCCCCTTTTTTTTTTTTTTTCTACCGGCCGCCCTTTTTCTCCTCCCTCACCCGCTCTCTCTCTCTCCCCTCCACTTCTTTTCGGCCGACCGCCCCCTCTCTACTCACTCGGGCGCGCGCCAGCGTGGCGGCGCCGACGCCTCCCGCCGCCCCTTCCTTCCTCTCCCTCCTACCCCTCTCCCTCGTGCGCGCATGCTCAGCGCACCATCGGCGGCGCGCGCGGCGGCGGCGGCCAGCGCGCGCCGCCGTCAGAGCCGGCCGTCGGCGGCTCCATTGCCGCCCCGCCTCCACCTTCTCCCCCTCTCGCGCGGCGCTTCTCGCCGACGCGACGGCTTGGGGGCTCGGCTTGCCGGCCGGCCTCCCCGCCGCCCCTTCTTCTCGCCTCGGATCCGCCGGCCCGACCGGATCCACGCCTCCTGCGCTGCGGCGGTGGGGCGCTGGCGCCGTCGCCGGGCGGCACGGCGGCGGCTGGCCGCGCCTCGGCTCGGCTCGCCTCCGCCCTCAGACGCAAGGTACTCCCCTTCACCCCTTCCTTCCTTGCTAAGTGTGCCGTGCCAAGAACGAGCCGGGCGGTGGTGAGGGACCTACCCAGTGGCTTGGACAATGAAGAGGGTTGTGGCGATGGCTAATCGCTCGGGTTGGCTTAAGGAGGCTTGGTGTTGCTTTCTGCAGGTGCAAGCCATACGTGGCAACCATGCACGCCAAAGCAAGCATGTGCTGCCACGCTCTCTCCGCGAGGGAAGAGTGGGTGAGGTGTCCGCTAGCGGCATTTTTTTCTCGTATTGCCATCAACCCCAAAATGAGTTGTCGGGACCTCGGTCCCATGCACGACGACGACGTGGTCGGTGGCGAGCTACCGCTGTGGAGCAACAACGCACGGCAACAGTGGAGGCACGACTATCAATGCAACAATGCTAGCAACGGCATAGTGAGCAAAAAAGGTACGAGAAGCATCTACGGTGCACGGGGTGCTCACCGATGAGGTCGGCGTGGTCAAGGGAGCCTTGAGGTGGTCCAATGGTGGTGACCCAAGGCGGCATCGTGGCTTCAACGGCGACGACGAGCGGGAGACAATGGTGAGCCAAATTGAGGGAGAGGGCCCTGCGAGGGATGTATAGGGTCTAGCCGACGAGAATCAGGCGGAGGCTCACTAGAGGGGGGGGGTGAAGTGGCTAAAGTTGAGGAAGACAACGGTGTGAACGAGCTATGGGTGACAAAAAAACAATTGAGTTAGGGGGAATCAAAGAGGATGGCAGAGCAGTTGTCTTGATGTGGTCGAGATAGGGAGGGGCTCAACGGAGCAACAGGACAGCAGAGAGGTTACGTTGGAGCATGGCGGTGAGGCTCAGCGAGCCTAGCTCGGCTTGGTGTGGGCTATGGCGAGGTGAGGGGAGAGAGTGGAAGGGATGAGGAAGGAAATGGGAGCTTGGTGGGTTACCTAGCCGAGCGGAGGTGGGTTGTGTCGTGCGTGCATTCATGGTGCGCACGGCGGTCGAGGGCGGCGTGAGCGCAACGCAGAGCTGTGAGGAGAGAGCGGGCGGCACGATGGAGACTATGTAGAATGGGTGATGGCATGGGCGTGAGGCACAAGCATGTAGTGCGGGTGCGGTAGAACCAGGTCAGGTGTGCGCGGGTGCCCGGCTCAACACAGGCAGTGAACGACTGGGAGAGCGGCACGGCGCATGGGATGGGTCAGCATGACACGACATGGGCGTGACAGGCGTGATGGGGCCAGGTCGGGGCATAGCCAAGTATAGAGGGGGGAGAAAGATAGAGAGAGAGGGAGGGGATGGGCTGTGCTGATTTCATTTCTAATTCAAATTTGAATTTCAGTTTTGGTTTGATTTTTGAATTTCAATTTGAATTCAATTGAGCCAAAATTTTGAATTGTGCTCAGAATTAATTTTTCTTCAAAAATTTTCAAAGGGGTCCCAAAATGGGATGTTACACCAACCAACCACGCAAAGACACGAACACGAGTGCACAAACGACGCATGGATAGGGGTAAAAGAAAAGCGAAAGGATTCCACGCATTATGGAGATATGAAGAGCATTTGACGATTTGAAAGCAGCAGCAGCCAAGGAAAAAAAAATTCAGAGATAGAGAGCGAGAAAGATGCCAAGTCAGTCAGTCAGTGAGGAGGAGAATTTGGAGAGAGGGAAGGTAGGGATCAGGCCAAGACGCTAGGATCCAAGGCAAGAATAGAGAGGCCACAAGAAAACTAATGTTAGAATCCAAGGCAGGAATAAGCTAAGCTAGAGCCTACAAGGACAGAAAAGGGGAGGCCATGGATGCATGAGAGGGGCCTTCGGACTGTCGGCCGCTGCTTTCTGCATGCGCATCGCGTCTATGACAAACTATACTGCTGAAGTTTCTTCAGTCTATCGGATACTGTACATGCATGTTACTATAAATTTTGCAATCCTATCTACTTGTACATTGATGGTGCATTATATAGTGTGAAAAAGATCTCCTGTGAACCTAGTCATTGCACATTGGTACGTTGTGTTAATTAATTGGGTGATTTACGAAGCAATCGTAGTTGGCTAGTAATGATTGCGATTTATCTTCTAAAGATGGTTAAATGAAGATAGGCAAATCGAACCAAATCAGTTTAGAAATGTTTTGTTGACTATACCTTTTAGTGTAAATGATGACAAATCTAGATAAACGTTGAATGCATCTGGAAGGTTTTCTATTCAGTCGGTTTATAAACAACTTCATAATCATCTCGCTAATAAAAATGTGAAAGTGTTTTGGAAATCAAAGATTTCTCTTAAGATTAAAATATTCATGTGGTTAATTGAAAACAATGCCATTTTGACAAGAGATGTATTGTTAAAGAAGAAGTGGTCCGGAGATCCAACTTGCAACTTTTGCTGTGAGAATGAGACTATAAATCATCTTTTTTTTAATTGTGTGGTTGCCAAATATGTATGGGGTGTTATTGAATCATTTCCAGGAGCCAATTGTAGGCCTAATTCTTTTAACCGATACTTGTGGTGGGCTAGTCATTATCTACCTGGTAAATCAAGTTTTCGTATGGTTTGTTTGTCGGATGTCTGCTGGGCTATGTGGAAACTAAGGAACAAGACTAGTTTTGATAAGAAATTGATTAAATATCTAACTGAGATCATATGTTATATATGCATATTCCTAAAATTTTGGGCAGGACTTCACAAGAAAGAGGAGAAAGACGTCTTGGTGGTCGGGCGCTAATATGCTTTGCAGCAGTGAAGCCCTCGGGATACGTAGTGAAGAGGACGCCTAAGAAGAGGAAGCTAAATACACTCTCAAGCGTAGGATGATAGATTCAGGCTTCTATGAAAAAAAAAGAAAAATTAGTCTTTTGTATCTAGCTTGGTTATTAGTTTTCTTCTTTTACTTTTTGTCGAACTGCAGCTGCCTTGATTGTGGTTCTCTCGCTTAGATCCTAGCTGTGGCTGTACTTAGTGCACTTTGACGGGGGACAGAGGGGGAAAACAGTAAACTTGCAATAGCAGTAACTAAGAAACACTAAAACAGAACTATGTAAATTCTATTATATTGGTAATGGAATCCGAGTTTCTCGTGTGAAAAAAATTTGTAGTAGTGGTAATGGAATCGAGTTTCTCTTGGGGAAAAAATTGTAGTAGCACAAGTATGTATGTATTTTCAACTTGTTGAGCTTTGTTAAGTTCTTGTCATGGGTTCCCAATTTGAGCCACCAGATTCACATCTGCTGTTCCATCCATGTACTGTATTTGTTGCCAACAAATCTTGTTTTGATGCATGATTAGATTGCCACGTGCATCTCTCCCAATCATGTCTACATATAAAATGTAGCTACATGTATGTACGAAGGACGGCTTTTATGGTTGGAGAACAGGTACAAATTAAGAGTCCTGTAGGGGCTGCTCATATTCCAAGCACCAATCAATTGTCATGATAAAATACAATGGAAACGAAGAATAACATAACATGATACAAGCACAATTGGAAAGCGAGTAAATACTAGATAAACAGGCTCTTAATTCCCTGTATACATCCATTTTTAACCATGCAATCCATACAATATACGGTGAATCAAAACAGGAAAGGCATGCTTTGAATCGTATAGTAGACCATGCCATGCCACACAAATACACAATCAAGCCCATTGTACACGTACGTTGGGTGTGTACATCCAGTACGTGTAAACCGGGTGTAATCCAATGAATCCAGTGCTCAGCTCGTTTCGACCTTTCTTGCCTTCCTTTCTCACAACCACAAGGCTACGCTCTCTCCTATATATCTGTGGGTATTCACACGCTTCTCTTCGCAATTCACATCTAGTCTGTCTTCCGTCTCACGTTCCCCTCATCTTTCCACACAGTGCCAAGGTTCTCCCTCACCTACCCAAATCTTTCCATAATTCACACAAATTTGCACTTGTTCCACGATAAATAGCCTCCCCTCAGGTCTTGATGTTCATCTGTTCTTGGGTCGCTGAAACTTGCTTGTTGTTCTTTGCTGTGGAGTAGGGAGAGGAGGGAGAGAGAGATGGCAGACTGCAACGACAACTCATCAGCCTCGTCCATGGCAGAAGAGGTACTTTGCTACGATTTCTCTGGATTGCACAATTCGCGAGATCAAGAATCCTCGTATTCAGCTATCTTGCGATTGTTCCATTTTCCGATTCAAAGAACGATACGCGGTGTACCATGTGTGCATATGTTTCATCTCTTTCCCTGCTTTGCTTATGATGTTTTCCTGCCTGATCCTTCCGAATTGTAGTCTCTTCTTCATGTTTGGAGATGTTAACGGTGAATTCACTGTTTCTGCAATAGTTTAACATGGCACGCCAATCCAATCTGAAAAACCAATTTTTGAGGCAACTGTTTTCACTAGGACCCTGTTGTTATTGTCTTCCTCTTTTTTCTGTGTGGTGGAAAACAATGCAATGTAGATTGTCAAGGACTGATTATCTGAAGATTTCAGGCCCCATAATGTCCCTTGATCCATGCTTGATCTCAATTGGGACATCTACTAAACTACTCATGCCCCCTAATTTTTTAGTAAAAAACGTTGTTAGCATGTGAAATTGGAGTTACCTTATCACCTAAGCGTCTTGTAAACCACCACTTATCCCCAACAACTACATAACAAAATCAGGAGAAGTGCTTCTATACTTTCCTCTCCAACAAGTGTAACATTAATCTCAACGCATATGAAAAGGTAAATAATATCTATCCACCATTCGTTGTACTTTAAAAATTGTGCAAATTACTGTTGAGAAAAATATAGAAACACCTTCCTAAAATCAGTCACTTCCTGTGTGTCAATAGGAGAGTGCTTTCGTTGACTACACATACCAACCATATAATCACTGAATTTTACACGATCTATTAAAAATCAAAAAAGAAAAGAAAAATGGAGAATCTCTTGTGCTGAATTTTCTGAGGTCCTGAAGAAAAGACGAAGATTGTGCGTATATATGTATCGTCTCCACGATAGACTAGAATACTACTAGCCTTTTACTCACCTCTTTTCAGTAATGAGAAATCTTGGAATCTTTCACCTTTGGATACCCTTCCGCATGGATTGTGCACAAGCAGTGAACTGCATTCCACTGCAACCCTCAATCATTTGAGTAGATTTAGCTGAATAGTTTATGGAATTCTGACCTTGTCTAGGACGGCTTTGTTAGGGGATCACAATCAATCTAGTATGGTTCAGATGCTTGTAGTGCTCTCCAAAGTAATCGTGCAATATTTGCATCCTGCAATAATGAATGATGTATGGTTGCATAACCTTGAAGTGAAAAGGTGGGATTTTGAGTGTAGATTTCATGAATAAGCTTGTGCTAGTCACATTACTTTTCATGCATTATCTTCGGTCATGATTAATCGGTGGTCTAGAAAGTAAGAGTACATGACAATTTGGGTTTAGTCTGATGTTTGCAGCTAGCATATTGCGCATAGAGGTTAGCAATTTTTTGAAACTCCTAAAATCTCTGAGTTGCAGGCCTACATTGAGAAGAAATATGGAGGAATTGCACCTAAGAAGCCTCTGATTTCAAAGGTATGCAATTCCAAAAACGGGCATCTGCTAACTACTGTTGAGTGATCCTAAATGCTCTTAACTAGTAACATACACACAAAAAGTTCTTACCTCTGTTTCACTTCATCATCATATTCATCGGTTTGACCAGTAACGGCACAGTACTGGTTTTCTGAATCAAAGTAGGAACTGCAAATGAAACAACCAGCAACATGAAATTTCTTTTAAGAACATTTGATCATTTTCTGCTCTCCTTCATTTGTTTGGTCTCTACTGCAGGACCATGAGCGCGCCTATTTCGATTCCGCAGACTGGGTCCTTGGCAAGGTACACAATCCTTCTAACCCAGAAATGAATCTCTCTGCCTTCACACGTTACGTATGCTACGTACAAACACTTTTTTTTTCTGATGCTTTGCTTCAGCAAGCTGCAAACAACAGTGCACGGGCTGCAATCGAGTCCTTGAAGCCAAAGTTAAAGGTCAGTACAAAGAGGCCAGTGATTCTATTTCAACTGCACTGCACGTATTTATCATTCAGAGTGTTGCATTGTGGTGTAAGCAAATCGCTTTGCTCTTTGCGTGCAGAGAACTCCTCATCACCAGCTTCCCCCTCGCAAGCCGACCTGCGCGTCCAGCTGAGTGCAACAATGTTAGTAAAGCTGTGCACCTCTGTAACTTCTGCAACTTACATGTTCTGAACTCTACAATTTACATAATTATCTGAACAGTTCTTATCTGATCATGTAGGGTTCACTGGAGAAGCTGAAGTGCTCACAGGAGATGGAAACTGGGATAGTGATTTATTAGTTGGTTTTATATGTTAGGAGAAAAAAACTATGATTAAACCTGCAATTGGCTTCTTGGTTCTTGCAGCCTAAGTCTGTCAGAACAGGCTAGACATATATTGCCATGCTTTTAAGTTAGATGTTGTTTGGTTTTAAGTATTTTCTGTCAGCAACTCAGTGTATCTTCTCTACCACAGTTCTTCCTACATTCACAAGAAATTGAAAAAAGACTTCAAATTTGGGGCGAAGAATATCAATTCTTTCGGACATATATATGTAATATGTGCGTGCATGTCTATCAAAATCCAATCAGAATGAGCCCAGAAGCATATTGATCTGTGTGGTATTCAAGACTGGGCCTTGGAAATAGTTACTCTGGTAGTTGCTGCCCCCTCTTTGGGCCATGGCCTGCAAAGCCTTAAACCTGAACCGTACAAAGCACTAATATTGTGAACATAACCTGCAACTGCAAGACTTAAAATCTGGACAGTACCAAGTACAAACTTTGATGGTAGTTGTTATGAATATTGTGTGTATTGATATGAGACTCAAAGGGCCATATATATATATGAGAGTACATGGGGATATGCCATATAGAGATAAGACATATATGGAATAGAATACAAACTCTATCTCTAATACCCTTATCTCTAATACCCTTAACACCCCCCTCAAATGCAAGGCGTATGCAATAGCATTGCATTTGAAAAGGGTTAATACTAAAACAAGATAAATCCGAAGTCCGAGTCTTGATGATGTCGTCGTTGCGTGCAGTTTTTGAATAAACTGTCAAATCAAGCCGAAGAGGAATAGATAGATGCATGACGGCGCAGATCGAAGCCCAAGTGGCGCGGCGTAAGTGCACAGAGGACACGCGCGCCTTTGAAGCTCTGGGGCGGCTAGAGAAGCGGTGGCATCATAACGACTTCTACGACCGCACGCGCTCGAGAGTAGAGCGGCGCCGCCATGCAAAATAAAATTCCTATACTTCTATGACTGACAATAAATTTGTGGACTCGCACAACTTGAACGAACTAAAAATCAGAGACTACGGATTTTGGATGGACGCGATGAAAGACTCTAAAACAGATGGACTCAACGAGACGACACAGGATAACTAGCCGCAGAATAACACTGCCTTCAAATTCCTAACTCCCCCTTCTCTCTCTTACTTTTCCCTCTCTCTCTTACTTTTCCTCTCTCACCTCCTCCTCTCTGCTCATTCGCACACGCCGCTCCTCCTCCCACGCCCGCAAGAGAGAGGAGCGACTGCTCCCCGCGAAGGCGCGCGACGAGATCCAGCGGTGGCGGCGCGGCGGCAGCAGAGGCGGGTGAATCCGAGCGGCTTGCCGGCGGTTGAGACGGCCGATCCGCCCGAGGTGGCGGATCCGGACGGCGGCGCGCTGAGGTGACCAGATCCGGCGCGGGCCAAGGTGGAGACGGCCGGACCAGCGGGCGAAGCGGACGGCGCGGCCTCGAAGCGATCGCAAGGCGACCTCGGCGCTGAGATACCGGATCCGGCCGAGGCGCGGATCCGGACTTGGCGGCGGCGGAGGTGGCGATCCGGCGCGCAACGCGGCAGTTGAGCCGCGATCGAGGCGGCAAGGTGGCGTGAGGGCGCCGGCGAGGCGGCGTCGGGGAGAGCCGGATCCAGGTGGCGCTACTGGATCTAGGCGGCTCTCGCGGATGACGACTCGGCGGCTCCTCGCGGCCAAAAGGGGACGGCGACCACGGTGACGAGCCGGTGCAGCAACGGCGGCCACGGGTGCGGCGCAGCGATCTGGAGACGAGCGGGGCCGTGAGGAGCACCAGCGACGACGTCGAGGAGAAGACCGCCCCCGGGAGAGGAGATCGATCCTCCCGGGGGCAGAAGCAGCAGCAGATGTAGATTGAGGTTAGGGTTTTAACCCTAGGCTCTGATACCATGTTATGAATATTGTGTGTATTGATATGAGACCCAAAGGGCCATATATATATGAGAGTACAAGGGGATATGCCATATAGAGATAAGGCATATATGGAATAGAATACAAACTCTATCTCTAATACCCTTATCTCTAATACCCTTAACAGTAGTAACATGCATGCTTATTCATCTTTCAGATTTTGTCAGATAGGCATTTCAATTTTCAAGTACAATGGTGGGATTTTTTCTTTTTTCTTTGGTTTGCTTTACTCTTTTTCATATGCTTACTTGTCAACCTAGCCAGCTCCATATTAGTCTCTCTTTTCACTCTCTTTTGCTTCTTTTTCTCATGTCCTGCTAAGTAGGAACCTGCCTTTCAGATAGCCATTCCGCTACCAAACCAGATCTAATGTGGAGACCATGGACCAGTACTCGACATTTTTGTCTTCTTTTACATACCGCCTTTAGGTTCTTGGATCTTGTGGCCAAAAACCAATTTCAGACTCAGTTTTTTTTTTTAAAAAATAGTTAGCTAGTCGATTTTGGAGAGTCCAAGAGCATGTTTCTTATATATGTTTTCCTCGGCAAATTCTGATTTGGCATCATTTCTAAAGGCAATGTCATCTTTACATTGACCTTATTGATGGAATGGAAGTGAAACCGGTTTTTCCTCCTGTAGTACCGTACTGGCAGATGACGATTAGGTTCTTCTTGGGATGGCTAGCTACCATGATAATCACTGTAAAGCTGCAAGGGTTGTTAGGATAAGATTTTGGTTTGATCCTTTTCCTTGGTAAATTGAATGGTTGGGAACATCCAACTACACCCACAGAAGAAAAGTTAAGTCTTCATCAAAAGTGGGAATAGAACCCAATAAATCCTTGAGATCCAACCTTATGGAGGAAACTTTCCAGTTGAAAGGAGTAGTAGAGGGACAGAAAGAAATTAAGAGGCTAGCTACAACGTGATGGTGATTACAAAGAAGAACCTCATCCACTTAACCATTAATTTCAGCCCTAAACCTTCAACCTTACAAGTATATATAGTCAAACCCCGTAAAGCCCGACTAGTTTGCAAAAGTCCAGATTAAACCGCAAATGTGTCCAGAGCAACACTGAAAACATTGCAGTTGGTTTGATCTGAAAATAAGAAAGGACTTCGAAATGAAGTTGTATGTGGCTAGGTTAGTCGAGCCTTGACAAAATCTCAAACTGGCAGTGCATGCACACAGGACAGGAACAAAACATTCCAGCTACAGCTTAGATGGCCGTGCATGCAGATGCAGGCGTTCTGTTTCGTAGAACGGACAATGCTAAAGAACAAAACGTCCCACGTTGGTTGGATCTGCGGCAAGCATGCATCTCCCTCCCAATGATTGATTAGTTCATGCCGATCGAACTGGACTCCAATCGATTAGTAACTACTATCTTCTTCTGATCCATGGGTCGATCGATCTGCTGGATTACATTGCATGATTGAACATTACACGGCGCCCCACCCGGCTGGCAGCTGGGACTCGCAGCCAATGATTCCATCAGATCTAGCTATCTCTGCTAGCTACCTCTGCATCTGCAAGCACCAACAAATAACGACCAACGCCAGCAACTACTCACTCAACGTCACTGTACAATGGCAAACTTTAAAAAAGTTAATCGTCCCTGCTGATGTATGAGAATTTGACTCTCATGTATGTGCTGCTGTTTTAGTTCAATTGAAGTGGCAGTGTCATGATCAAGCAAGCGACGATGTCGCGTGCTCGATCTGTACGTGCTCAGGTCTAATTTGAGAGTTGTTTTTCCTTGGAAGAATGGATAAGCTAGCCAGTCGATCTGCAATATACAGTGAGCTAGCTACCGTTATAAGAACCGATCGAATCGCAGCAAATCGCAATCCATTGGGAGTTTTTGTGGTGCGCCCTTGAATCGTGATCCACGAACGTTTAATTGGATGGACGAACTTACTGTAGATCTGAAACACCCCAAATTTTGAGCCTTTTTGAAAATTTTTGGAAATTCAATTAAATTTGGTTGCTTTCCCAATTTGGCAAGAAAATAGCAAAACCCACTTTCCTTTTTCTCCTTCCGCCTTCGCTCTTGGCCGGCGCCGTCTGCGTGCGCGCGCCGCTCAGCTCCTTCCCGAAGGCGCCGACGCCCACGTCGCCTCCCGCCAGCGCAGCCGAGGCAACTACCTCCCTTGCTTGAGCCCTCGCCAGGAAGCTTGGTCACGTGCGCCAGAAACCAGCCCCTGCCCTCCTCCCTCGCGCAGAGCGCCCCGGGCAGCTCCTGTCCTCGCTGTTTCCACCGCGCGCCTTCTCGTTGCTGCCCGCCGTGGAGACCAAGCCAGCACGTGGAAGGAAGTAGTGAATCACCTCGCCACCTTGCCTCCCCGCTCGCCTTTGCTCCACTCACCTCTATCTCTTCCTTTGGGAGAAGAAGCCGCCAACCGCCTCCAAGCCGCGCCACGGTGTGGCGCGCAATAAAACCCCACCGCCATCAGAGACCAGCTCTAGAACAACCCTGCCCCTCTCCACTCGCCCGATTGGACTCTCATCGCCTCTCGCCACGGCAAGCGCGCTCGAGCTCGGTGAGCCCTAAATGCTGTCGGGAGATAGCCAATTCGTTTCGATTCGCGCTCCTACACCGCATCTAGCCCCCGAACGCACCGAGGTCTCGCCGAGCAAGGGCGTTAGCCCAATGGCCGCCACGACGTCCGCCATCGCCGCAAGGCCTCCACGTGCTACTCGCTCGAGCTTCTCCCGGCCGTGCCGCTACCTCTGTCGTGTTCCTTAGGTTCCTTAGATGGTGAAACCGCTGGCAATCGACAAGAAAGCCATCGGAATCCCTTACACCGCCGGGCATGCCTCTGCCTTCCACGCGGCGATCGCTCTGTTCACCCCACTCCACCCTAAGGCCACAAATGGAACTCCACCTCAGAACGCACTGTTGTGCATAGGCCATGCTCGGGCGCCTCAGACTCTGCCGCTCGCGGCGGCGGGCTCTGTTGGCCGCTAAGGACGGAGCGGAGGAAGACGACGACCGAGCCGCCGATCCTGCCTCATCCAACCGTCGGCATCGATTTAAAATCACAACCGCCCGCTTCCGCACCGCGGTCCATCCGAAGCGCTTGCACGCGCCCGACCGCTCCCATCCGCGCGCGCGCAGAAGCGACGTCGCCCATCGGCGAGCATGGGCGCATTCGCGCTAAGCCGCCGCGCGGCAGCGTGAGCCACGCGGCCGCTCGGCCGGCTAAGCTTGGCCAACGGGCCGCGCCGCCTGCGAGAAGCCGTCGCCACCGCACCGTCACGTGTGGGCCGGGCCGCGATCGCTCACACGGCCGGCGATCGCTCTCTCGCCGAGCCCGCATCGCTCACACCGAGGAAAATCCAGAAAAACCCCAAAATCATAGAAAATTCTAGAAAATTCCCAAAAATACAAAAATACACCATCTTGACCAGAAAATACACCGAGTTCAAATCTGGTCTGTTTCGCTAAATTCAATTTTGCTAAATTTGAATTTGCCCTTTTTGAGATCCAAATGTCGAGATTTCAAATCTCCGTAAAATCAGATTTCCCATTTCACCAAATTCAATTTGGATAACTTTCGAACCGTCCGGTTCAAGGATTGACTATCCAACTCTAAATTTCTATCTTTTATTCTCAAAATTTGTCCAACCCCATATACGTCCTTTAGTAACCCAAGGCCAATCACACTGCTCGCTGCTCACCGAAACCCTAGTAACACCTAAGCCCTTGTATTAGCTCAAACTGTCTACACCCCGCCCACCTCGCTCTACCACTAGGGTCCTAAACAACCTTGAGAAATATTCTAACTCAAGAATCGACACCATCCATACACTATGTCATTTGTCGAAATCCATACAATGCCTTTTGCATTGTCGATTATCCTAAAACCATAGCCTAAACTCGATCCCGTTAAGCCAAACTCTTCACCACCTAAACCCCCGGCCACCCCGCCTATTTTCTTTATGTCCTTTTGGATTACGTGTTTATATTTTGTTCCCACTTGCATTCGCAAGCAGAACTAATGTATGTTCGTTTTTCTACGCTAGTACTCGGACCACGCGAGTTGGTCAATGTAGGACTACAAAAGCGGTTAAAGAAAGCGATGCTCACCAGAAGATCATGTGAAGATAATCGAGATTAAGGCCAAGAGGCAAGTCACATGTTTTTGATCATATTGAATCCCATTAAATTACATTATTTATTTAATGTATTTTCATTATTGATAGTTGCGAACGATAATTGCTTAAAACAAAGATTTAGAATGGCATGCTATCTAGTTAATCCTACCACCGACAAATAGCCTGTTTACCTTGATGGCCATATTCACCTTGACAACCTTAGTAAGAATTAACATATGATGTAAATGTATACAAGATCATTTCATTCAACATGATACACTACTAAGTGACTTTGGCCGTTGGCCGGTAGGTTTGAAAAACCCGGATCTAGGGTAGGGTGGTATGGGACGCCGTGCCCTAGACCGGAAATGCTGGTGGGCCGTGTGGGGTAAAGGGTTGCGCTAAATCGTGCGCGATTTCGCCACCGCTGTACCCTTCGACGTGTCACACTACTAAGGTGTGGGCCGTTGGCCGGTAGAATTGAAAAACCCGGAGAGGGTAGGGTGGTATGGGACACCGTACCCTAGGCCGGTGATCTTTGGTGTGCAAGTTAGGTAAAAATGGTATGGAGGTCCGTAGGACTTCGTCTACCGCCTACCTAAGCCCGAGGTGCGGACCTCGGGAAAAGTATAAGGGCAAGAACCTTGTGCTAAGTAAAGACACGATGTCGCCCAACCACAAGTGTTGATACGTCAACCCTGGTCTAGTAGCTGCTCAAGTTCGATTGAACCTCTACAGGCGCAGTCGGGAGGCACCGTGCGAGTCCATACGGAAGGGGCAGAGTAGGGCCGTATGGAAGTTGGTTATGTTATGTGAACAATCTGACCGATCGATCTGAACCTCGATCATGTGTTATGTGAGCCGCACAATAGTAGGCTGAGATAAGTCAGAGGTATGTTGAGAGTCAGCAGTGGCCTGGGCTTATTGAGGAAGTCTACTAGGTAGAGGCTATATAAAGGATTGAGCAGCGAAAAGCCATGTTTTCTTAATGTCAGACGTGGAATTAAGAAATCTTGTGGGTAAGCAGGTGACTCTGCAGAGTGAAATAAATGGTATTCGAATACGCCGTGCTTCCGGTTAATGAAGCTGTGTTAATTGGGTGATTCCAACAACGAGGCATAAGTAGTGTTTCTGAAGTTGTTAATTTGATTAATGATGAGACTTTATCTGATAACAGAAAAACCCCTGATCTTAAGAAGCAAATGTTTTACTTTTAATTGTTTGCAAATAAAATTTCATCCACCTCATACTAAAACCACTATATACCCCCACCAAAGAATCCTGGCAATTAGTTATATAGTAATTCCACATGTGATTTGCTGAGTACGGGGTGGGAGTACTCAGGCTTGCCGAATTTTCCCCCAACAGATGGCAGAAGAAAAGAAGATGATACAAGTGTTCGTGTTAGGGTTGCGTCCGCACTCAAGTGTTCCTGTGGAGTTTTCTTCGGCTCTTATGTATGTAAGTTACCTTTTGGGCTTGGACGCCCATATTGTTATCAAATTGGCCATTAGGTCTTTACTTCAATTAAACTAACTTGTTTTAATTGACCGTGAGCAGGCTTAATACATCGTTAGGTCGCAATGCAGAACTCCCGGGTGTTGTGAGCCGACGACGCCCCTGTTCCCAAAAGTCGGGCGTTACAAGTGGTATCGAGCTATGCTTGATCAGAGGATGTAACCTAAGTATAGGTTTGATTTCGATAGGAACACGATTCTACAAAATCTAATTTCTGATACAAAAGAATTAAAAAAAATCATAAGTAATATTGCTGCCTCACTCTTCCTATGTCTGCCTTATCCTCCTTAGACATGCATTAAAAATTTTGTTTGGATTGGTCAAAAGCTCAAAAATACGAGTAGTCGTTTAGATTAACTTCTTAATGCAGGTCTTTAACCAAATGGAACGAAGACTAACTTTAGTAGAAGTGCTAAGGAAGGTGTTAAGAAGAATAGCACGAATGTCCCTGACCAAAACTTTCCTTTTGAAAAGTTGAAGTCACCGTCCGAGTAGATAGTACATCATGCCCGTTTAATTCCCTTGATGTAACGGGTAAAACCAATTGAGTAGACGGTTTTCGATTGTAACAATAGCCAAATTGCACTACGAGCACGGTAGGTTGCTATATATAAGCAATTTGTGCAAAGAGTTGAATATTTGGTTTTAAGAAAAACTTATGTGGAAAACTTTTCTACTCTTACCTTCCTTCGTCTCACTTGTATCTATGTTCTTCTGCTCGATTCTTCTCGCACCTTTAAGCTCTAAACCTTGGAGGAACTTAAATGCAAATTCTGATTGCAATGAATAGGTTAAATTCCATTTAAGAGAGTCATAAGTGGGAGAAAATAGATAAATCCGTAGGGATTGAATTATGACGTGAAAGATAACCAAAGATATTAGAGAAGTTATATCGATTAATGTAATGAGTCAATAGTATAAATTTTGAGTGGATTAAAACCCTAGCCATGATGCTATGTTCAATTTTCGGTGGATACAAAGGATAGTGAATTAATTTAGAAGCAGGTAATAAGAGTTTAGTTGATGAATGAATGAGCCTAATGAGATTGTGGTACAATGGTGGGAGGAGTCAAAACTCTAGAATAGTGTTGAAGTAAACAATGTTGACTGACTTAAAATAAAAGTGCTGGACTACGACAAATTTAAGGTCAGATCTGTAGAGTTATGATTGAAGCTGCAAATTAGAATGAGGCTAGGTAGTCACGAATTGATCAATGAAGTTAAAATGTAGATATATATATTTTTGGAAGAGTAAATAAATGAGAATGAGTAGTTAGAGTTAGATAACGAAAGGGTTACGAGCAATTAACTGAAAGAAGTAGCATAGGTATAGAAAAAAAACTGAATTGGTATGGTTGTTGGAAAAAAAATTCAGAGATGAATTAACTCCAAGAATGGTATGGAATATTAGAAGAGGTCGACACACGTTGTAAGCGTATAGGGAATAATAGATAGTATTATAGAAAGTGATCAGGAAAGTTATTTAATGGTCTCCGAAGCAATTCCTTTCCTACTTTTGCTCTTATCTTGATTCCGTCTTACTTTCCCTTGCTAGCCCAAAAATGTTACAGAACTGATTCCTAAATAATGGGTGCAGAATACTACTAAGCGGATTGAAATGTAGCGACATGTCACATGAAGAAAAGAAGTTATGAAGGACAATCTACATGAATAGAAGCCCAAAGTGTCACGAAGAAGAATCAAATTAAAGACCAACACAGCAGATTGAGAGTGCAGAACAACGATCATCGACACAATGTCACGTAAGAATCAACATCAACGCCACGTGCATAAAGAATCAAATTTGCAACTTTCCTGAAGACTCAACCACCTACCTTTTCAACAACAACAGAGCCATTAAGTGCAGATAATTGGCTACAAGATATTGAGAGAAGAATGAATACTATCCAATTGTACAAACCAGAAAAAGTTCTTTTTGCCACTTATCAACTCTCAGAACCAGCAAGTACTTGGTGGGATTCCATCCAGTGGATACACCCGAAGAAGAAAGATATCACATGGGAAGAATTTGTAAAGAGATTTCGTAAGACCTATATTTCCCCTAAGGTCATCATGGAAAAATATCACGAGTTTCTCAATCTTCAACAAGGAGACAAATCTGTTAGGGGATATCTACAGCAGTTCTATCAGTTGTCTCGATATGCACAAGAAGATATCAACACTGAAGCCAAAAGAATGATATGTTTTATGAAAGGCACGCAACTGGAGATACAACGTTACACTCGCAATCGTGGGAATTCCAAACCTTCTAACCCTAGTCGATCAAGCCCTTTTGGTGGAAGAACAAATGTCAACATATGCAGAGACTAGGAGGAAGAATAATCTCTTGGTTCGATCTTTCATGACTGTTTTCACTGTGAACGAGATGGGCATTATCGTTGCCAATGTCCACCAAGTTCTTACCTAAAGAAGAAGCCAGAGACAAGCAAGAAAGCAAATATCAACGTCACACCAACCGTGCACAAAGAAGAGAAGCTCTACCTTAAGAGAGCGAGTTGAGGAAGAGACAGTCCACCCTAAAAAAGTGACATGCAGTCAAGGAGCGAGGAATAGGAACCGAAGGGAAAAGGTTTTATATTACCCACTGTTAGGAATAACAAATAAAATGAAGATCCAGTCAGTACTTTTGTGTAAAATATAAGGCAGTTGGAAGAAGTGTCTGTAAATTATTTTAATTAAGGCAGGCAGCAGAACTATGGGAGTGTATGAAAAATGCATGTGCAAAGTATGTGCAAAGTATGAAGAGTAAAAAGGTTATATTGTATTGAAGCCAAATACAACAGATTTGAGTCTTAGTATCAGCCAGAAATATTAAAGGATCTAACAAATGGAACACAGGTGCAATAAAATAGAAATATGTAATTCTATAATGTACAAGGATGATATACAGGTACAGGCAGTCAATGGTACAAGGGACCCAGATGTGACCAGACAAGGCAAGGAGGTGTATCAATATAGAATGAAAGAAGAGAGTAATAAAACTCTGCCTGACTAGGGTGGTGCTATGGCATGAGTGTCCAAGTGGAACTATTCCAGACTAAGCAGCATGAATCACCTCCATACCTTGGGAAAAGTCAGGATGAAGTCTTGAGAATCCAGAGAACCAAAGGGAAACAAAGATTCAACAAAGGCACCAGTTACTAATCCCTACTGAAAAAAAAATACCCTAAATGAAATACGATCGTGGAAAGGAATCGAATCGCAACAAGTTTTGTTTTACACCCCAGTTTCTACCGGATGAATCTCGAGGACGAGATTCTTTTTAAGGGGGGTAGATTGAAACACCCCAAATTTTGAGCCTTTTTGAAAATTTTTGGAAATTCAATTAAATTTGGTTGCTTTCCCAATTTGGCAAGAAAATAGCAAAACCCACTTTCCTTTTTCTCCTTCCGCCTTCGCTCTTGGCCGGCGCCGTCTGCGTGCGCGCGCCGCTCAGCTCCTTCCCGAAGGCGCCGACGCCCACGTCGCCTCCCGCCAGCGCAGCCGAGGCAACTACCTCCCCTGCTTGAGCCCTCGCCAGGAAGCTTGGTCACGTGCGCGAAACCAGCCCCTGCCCTCCTCCTCGCGCGAGCGCCCGGCAGCTCCGCCCCCGCTGTTTCCACCGCGCTTTCGTTCTTGCCGCCGTGGAGACCAAGCCAGCACGTGGAAGGAAGTAGTGAATCACCTCGCCACCTTGCCCTCCCGCTCGGGCTTGCTCCACTCACCCCTATCTCTTCCTTGCGGGAGAAGAAGCCGCCGAACCGCCTCCAAGCCGCGCCACCAGGCGCGCAATAAAAACCCCCACCGCCACTGTAGACCAGCTCTAGAACAACCCCTGCCCCTCTCCACCCGCCCGATTGGACTCTCATCGCTCTCGCGCACGGCAAGCGCGCCCGAGCTCGGTGAGCCCTAAATGCAATCGGGAGAGATAGCCAATTCGTTTGATTCCGCGCCTACACCATTGCATCTAGCCTCGAACGCACCGAGGTCTCGCCGAGCAAGGGCGTTAGCCCAATGGCCGGGCCACGACGTCTTCGCCATCGGCCGCAAGGCCTCCACCGTGGCCAGCTCGCTCGAGCTTCTCCCGAGCTGTGCCGCTACCTCTGTCGTGTTCCTTAGGTTCCTTAGATGGTGAAACCGTTGGCAATCGCACAAGAAAGCCATCGGAATCCCTTAAGCACCGCCGGGCATGCCTCTGCCTTCCCCGATGCCGGCGACTGCCTCTGTTCACCCCACCTCCACCCTAAGGCCACAAATGGAACTCCACCCCGTAAACGCACCGTTGTGCATAGGCCATGCTCCGGGGGCGCCTCTGTACTCGCCGCTCCGCCGGGGGCGGCGGGCTCTGTTTTGGCCGCTAAGGACGGGGAGCGGGAGGAAGACGACGACCACGGCCGTCGATCCTTGCCTCATCCAACCGTCGGCATCGATTTAAAATCACAACCGCCCGCTCGCACCGCCGGTCCATCAGCGCTTGCACGCGCCCGACCGCTCCCATCCGCGCGCTCGCGCGAGGCGCGACGTCGCCATCGGCGAGCACGGCGCATTCGCGCTAAGGCCGCCGCGCTGTGCGTGAGCCACGGCCGCTCGGCCGAAGGCTAAGCTGAGCCAACGGGCCGGCCGGCCTGCGAGAAGCCGTCGCCACCGCACCGTGCGTGTGGGCGGGCCGCCTTGTTCACACGGGCCGCGCAAGATCGCTCCTCGGGCCGAGCCCGCATTCTCACACCGAGGGAAAATCCAGAAAAACCCCAAAAATCATAGAAAATTCTAGAAAATTCCCAAAAATACAAAAATACACCATCTTGACCAGAAAAATACACTGAGTTCAAATCTGGTCTCTGTTCTGCCAAATTCAATTTTGCTAAATTTGAATTTGCCCTTTTTGCCAGATCCAAATGTCGTAGATTTCAAATCTCCGTAAAATCAGATTTCCCCATTTCACCAAATTCAATTTGGATAACTTTCGAACCCGTCCAGTTCAAGGATTGACTATCCAACTCTAAATTTCTATCTTTTATTCTCAAAATTTGTCCAACCCCATATCGTCCTTTAGTAACCCAAGGCCAATCACACTGCTCGCGTTCACCAAACCCTAGTAACACCTAAGCCCTTGTATTAGCTCAAACTGTCTACACCTGTCCACCTCGCTCTACCACTAGGGTCCTAAACAACCTTGAGAAATATTCTAACTCAAGAATCTGACACCATCCATACACTATGTCATTTGTCGAAATCCATACAATGCCTTTTTGCATTGTCGATTATCCTAAAACCATAGCCTAAACTCGATCCCGTTAAGCCAAACTCTTCACCACCTAAACCCTGGCCACCCCGCCTATTTTCTTTATGTCCTTTTGGATTACGTGTTTATATTTTGTTCCCAGCTTGCATTCTGCAAAGCAGGAACTAATATATGTTCGTTTTTCTACGCTAGTACTCGGACCACGCGAGTTGGTCAACAGAAGGACTACAAAAGCAGTTAAAGAAAGCGATGCTCACCCCGAAGATCATGTGAAGATAATCAGAGATTAAGGGCCAAGAGGCAAGTCACATGTTTTTGATCATATTGAATCCCATTAAATTACATTATTTATTTAATGTATTTTCATTATTGATAGTTGCGAACTGATAATTGCTTAAAACAAAGATTTAGAATGGCATGCTATCTAGTTAATCCTACCACTGACAAATAGCCCTGTTTACCTTGATGGCCATATTCACCTTGACAACCTTAGTAAGAATTAACATATGATGTAAATGTATACAAGATCATTTCATTCAACATGATACACTACTAAGTGACTTTGGCCGTTGGCCGGTAGGTTTGAAAAACCCGGATCTAGGGTAGGGTGGTATGGGACGCCGTGCCCTAGACCGGAAATGCTGGTGGGCCGTGTGGGGTAAAGGGTTGCGCGAAATCGTGCGGCGATTTCGCCCACTGCTGTACCCTTCGACGTGTCACACTACTAAGGTGTGGGCCGTTGGCGGTAGAATTGAAAACCCGAGAGGGTAGGGTGGTATGGGACACCGTACCTAGGCCGTGATCTTTGGTGTGCAAGTTAGGGTAAAAATGGTATGGAGGTCCGTGTAGGACTTCGTCTACCGCCTTACCCTAAGCCCGAGGTCGGACCTCGGGAAAAGTATAAGGGCAAGAACCTTGTGCTAAGTAAAGACACGATGTCGCCCAACCACAAGTGTTGATACGTCAACCCTGGTCTAGTAGCTGCTCAAGTTCGATTGAACCTCTACAGGCGCAGTCGGGAGGCACCGTGCGAGTCCATACGGAAGGGGCCGAGTAGGGCCGTATGGAAGTTGGTTATGTTATGTGAACAATCTGACCGATCGATCTGAACCTCGATCATGTGTTATGTGAGCCGCACAATAGTAGGCTGAGATAAGTCAGAGGTATGTTGAGAGTCAGCAGTGGCCTGGGCTTATTGAGGAAGTCTACTAGGTAGAGGCTATATAAAGGATTGAGCAGCGAAAAGCCATGTTTTCTTAATGTCAGACGTGGAATTAAGAAATCTTGTGGGTAAAGCAGGGCAGCTCTGCAGAGTGAAATAAATGGTATTCGAATACGCGTGCTTAGGTTAATGAAGCTGTGTTAATTGGGTGATTCCAACAACGAGGCATAAGTAGTGTTTCGAGTTGTTAATTTGATTAATGATGAGACTTTATCTGATAACAGAAAAACCCCTGATCTTAAGAAGCAAATGTTTTACTTTTAATTGTTTGCAAATAAAATTTCATCCACCTCATACTAAAACCACTATATACCCCCACCAAAGAATCCTGACAATTAGTTATATAGTAATTCCACATGTGATTTCTTTGAGTACGGGTGGGAGTACTCGAGCTTGCGAATTTTCCCCCAACAGATGGCAGAAGAAAAGAAGATGATACAAGTGTTCGTGTTAGGGTTGCGTCCGCACTCAAGTGTTCCTGTGGAGTTTTCTTCGGCTCTTATGTATGTAAGTTACCTTTTGGGCTTGGACGCCCATATTGTTATCAAATTGGCCATTAGGTCTTTACTTCAATTAAACTAACTTGTTTTAATTGACCGTGAGCAGGCTTAATACACTGTTAGGCTGCAACAGAACTTCTGGGCTGTTGCGAGCCGTACGACGTCCCTGTTCCCAAAAGTCGGGGGCGTTACAAGATCGATGCGACTAATCATGCAGCATGTACAGATGGGCGTTGTACACAGCATGCATCAATCGGCCATTGCACACTGGGACAGCGTCTGCCAGTACACATCAGTGCCAGCCTCCATATGCATGAGCCAGGCCAGCATAGCTTGCCATGTGCTGCATGCTGCTAACGCCATGATCGAGATAGTGCAGTTCGTCGATCGAGGCCCCACCCCGCAGCGAGGCAGTGCGCCGGCCGGTGAATTTAATTCGTGGGGATCGGAGACGGCCGGGGACGCCATGGATTATTGCCGAGCAGACGATCGAGCACTGTCGTGTTGGGTGGAGTCTGTGGCGCCGGCGCCCAAGGAGCTGGGCCTTCCAATGCGGACCCAGTTGTCAGCTCCCTTTCTCCCTACGTGCGTGGCCTGGCCTGTTTCTTCTGCCTGCTTGCTTTGGGGCGTGACTGGAGTGCGTGTACCCGCCCCGCACAAGTACGCACGTCCGCTGCATCTGCAGTCACGTTAGGGCAGGCATGTTGGTACACTACAAGGAATCAGGTGTTTCGCAACAACGCGAAAACGTTGCAATAGCCCCAGTTTGGTTGCAATAGGTACGAATGCCAACCAAATCACTTTCGTTGCCAAGCGTTGCTAGTGCTAGCGTGCTCTAAAGTTTGCGCATCGGTTTTGTGTTTCGTTGCAATAGATATGCTTATTGCCATGAAGTGGAGCATGGCGATACATAGGAGATGCAACGAAGTTATTTGTGGCAACAGAGGCTTTTGCCACGACTGTCATGGTGGCGATAACCTCTAGTGCCACGAACTTATTGCATTGCGATTGCAAATAACAAAGTTATTTGTTATTGCAACGAAAGATAGTCTTCTATACTAACAACTAACAACCGTGGCAATACAACCCTAGAAGATGCAACGAACCTAAATTTCGTTGCGGTAGATAAAACCCTATTGCAACGCAAGCAAAGATTCATGCAACGAATCAAATCCGTTGCAAAACTTTCCAGTATTTGCAACCATCAGCAAAAGCGTGGCAATAACATCGACATATTGCAACGCAAATCAACCGAATCACAACGCAAATTCATTACGTGGCAATATTGTCAAGTACTTGCAACCGTTTTATAAATGGTGGCAATAGCACCTACCAATTGCAACGAAATGCATGGTAATCGCCACACAAAAATATCCGTGGCAACATGGTCAACTATCGCAACCAAAAATGAAAATGGTGGCAATAGCCCCTACCTATTGCAACCAATTCCGTGTCGTTGCAAAGTTGATCGTGGCATTAGGGTCAAAACCTTGTAGTGGTAGCCTCGAAGGGTCAGGTGGGCTCGGATGTCACCGTGGAGGTAAGTTGAGTGCACCGGCGACCCTCTGGGCAACGGCGGCGGTGGGGAGCTTCACGGGTGGCGGCGGCGGCTATGTAGAGCGAGTGAGCCTGGCAGCTACAGCAATGTAGAGCAGGAGTGAGCCCTGGCGGCTCTGGCGATGTAGAGTACGAAGTGAGCCACGATGACGGCAACGATGTGAGCCCCAGCAGCGGTGGCGAAGGAATCTGGCTGGTGTGGAGAGGGAGGGGGGAAAAGGAAGGCGGCAATTCGGCTGAGGAAGATGCCGATCGGGTCGAGCACCGGTGGTGGATGATGACGTCTGGGAGAGAGAAAAGGAGGAAAGGGTAGGTGTGGCTGACATGTGGGTCAAGGGTTGCTATGCAATTTATTTGTATCTTTAAGGTTCCAAGTGGAAATATTTGGCCTTACTTGTAAATGAAAATAACACAGGGGCTGAAATAGAAAAGTTTTGAGGGTTGCTATGCAATACTTTTTTTTCCTGAGGCTACCACTTGAGCTACCATGCATTATACGTGTTGTTATCGGTGATGGTGATTCATCGAAAAGCAATGATTTTTTATTGAACAAGTTGTATGAGTTGTAGTTTGAACTCCAATATACGCAACATTTGCTCTATCTCGATTTGTTTTTCCAAACAAATAAAAAGGAAAGAAACAATGTTCGCTGACGGAGTGGCTGCAATGCAATGCATGAACTTAGGCATGTACAACAGATAAGTAGCGGAATTAACAACAAGAACATACACAAAGTGACACAACGATTTTCGTGGAAAAACCTCCTTGATGTGAGGAGTAAAAACTACGGGGCTTATACAGTCTACTCCTAAATTTTCCACTATAATCAATAATGGATACAAGGAGTCTTCTCTAGAACATATAGAGGTACATCACAGAAACAACAGTCTCATCAAGAAATAATCTTAGTATCATTATCAACTACCACACACAACTAACAAGAGGTACACTAACAGCCAAGCAGAGAAGATACAGTTTCTATCCCCTTTAGTTATTAGTTCATATATTGCAAAATACAAATCCAAATTATGTGAAAATTTTCAAGAATGTGGATCCACGAGTCCCTAACAAGCTTTCAAATTTTTAGCCAAATCCTACATCATTTGGACCTCCAAATAGATAATCTATCAAAACTGCACAGTGCTGAATTTGCTACAACCCAAACTGAAAATACTACTCTAAAATCTAATATCCCTCTATTCCAATCTTTAATCCAACCGTACAAATCTAAGATTATCAAGTCAAAAACATACTGACCAAGTTTGAGCTCTATCTGACGACGTTTGATGCTCCGATCAATGTCTTGATTAAGACTACATAGGATTACCTGAGTTGGAACAGATCTTCACTTCTTTTCCCTCTCCTCTCTTTCTTTGTTGTCTGGGTGTGTGCTGTTCTAACTTCTCCAGCCTCCCTCTATCCAATAGATGAAGGAAAGGGGCTATGGTTTTCTTCCCCTCATCAAGGTGGAGGCATATCAACCGTTGATCAAAAGAATAATCAACGGTTCACAAGCTTTTCAGTTTATAGGCTGATTTTTGGCTTCTTCTCCATGTGGAGGGAGTCCAACCCAACAAACCCTCACTCCCGACATCATGGAGGTCTTACCACCTTGCTTCAATCATGCCAACAAATTGGTGGCATACGTTGAGCTTCTCCATTGTCACTACCTTGGTCAATAGATCAACACTATTATCATCGGTGTGGACTTTCTCAAGCTGCATTTGCTTAGAAAAGCTAGGTAAGAGACCATGTACTATGTCTAAAATATATTTATGATGAATAATTAATATTTTGATTGAGTTGAATTTAAATTTTGTAATAGTTTCAGAAAATTCATATTTGCTGCCAGTGTTGGCGGTCGGATCGCTGGGAGGAAGTGGTTGGATTGGCCTGTGAATGGTGGTCTGACTAGTGGCTCGGTGTGATTGGAGTTGGGGAGTGGTCAGACCAGGGAAGCCATATGACTGATTTCTAGTTGGTGTCTGCTTTTTTCAGAGAGAGTGTTTCGGTGTTGGTCGCGTTCGGTTGAACAAGCCATGGATGGCAGTCGGACGGAGATGAATTGGCCGGTGTGACCGGCATTGAAAATGCGATCACATCGGATGGCTGGTCACACTGGCTAGTGGTTGGCGGCCTGACCGGGGTGGTCCAACCGGTGTAAAGAGAGCGGTCAGACTGGTGGTTGTGACCAGAGATTAAGGTGAGTTGAGTCGAGTAGGTTTGAAGTCTGTTTATGGCTTAGGAGCCATTAGGATTTGTATTGCATTGCATGCTGCATGGTTTTGACTAATATAAGTCAAGTGCATGAAACTTGTGCTCAATATGAGTGCTTGGTCTTTGGATGTGCGGGTGACTTAGAGGACATAGCGGTCGATGGCAATGGACCAGAACTAGGTGGGAGAGCTGAGGTCCGAGCAGTCATGTAAGTCCGGGTGAAGCTATGTGGCTCAAGCGGGAAGCACAGAGAAGACAAGGATCATTGAGAGCTTAGTTGGTGCATATGTGGTGCGCTAAGTGACGAGGCTGATCTACGTAGAGATGGTTTGGGAGAGTCCGAATGGGTGATGATGTGATGGCTAGTCATTGGACACTATAAGCTGTGTGTCAAAGAATATGGAGATGCTATGAGGTGGAGATGAAGATGGAGTCAAAGAAAGGTGCTCAAAAACTTCGTCAAGGATATTTTGGTACTTGGTTAAATACCAAGTTGGTGCCTTGATCAAAACCACGGTATGAATAGGCGCAAAGAAGTGGTTTAGGTCAAGGAGAGCTGTAATTGTCATGTGGATCAATTGCTAAAGAGTTAACGGGTTGAGTCCTGTAAACGCTTTAGGAAATGTGTAAAATCCGTGTTAGTGGGGTTAATAAGTTCCCCAGTAAGTTTAATGAGTTGACCCTTTAGGCTTGTGCTGGTTATGTAGAGGGGAGGAGAGGACGTGATAGTATCAAAGATTCTAAGGTTTAGTGTTGCTCTATTACCTTATTTTTTTCATGGTTGTGTGAGAGAGATCTTGAGAGAGAAAAGGGTGGTGCTTTATCTACACATTGTAATTATCCATGAGTATGTAAACTTTATCTTTTACTGAAATAGATTAAAACGTTGTCTCAATCATGTTCTTGTTTGTATTTTTACTTGGTTGTTCTTGTTCTTGAGCTAGATATGTGATTTCGGGTTTGTGTGAGCTCTAGTCTAATCTCTTGCTTAAATTATTTTGCTAGAATATATGATAATAGATCTGAAAGACCTCATGTCTTAGATCCTCACAAGTAAGAAGTAATTTAAGAATTAGAGTTTTTTTTAGTGATTTGTGAACTAGATTCGATTCTCTTCAATTTTGTAAACTCGAGCTCAAGAACCTTGTGATTCTTGATTGGTTTAGATTTGTATTGCCTTGAACAAGTCTCATGTAAAGGGTCTGTTCTTTTAGGCTTTTGAAATCAACTTTTGGCTTCTGCTACAATACCTAACTTTCAAACGGAGTATTTTCTCAAGACGGGGTCTATAAGTTAAACGATCTACACGTTAAAAACCCAACATCTGTACCAGCCAAAATCACAAGTGAGTATCTGTCTCTCCGTAATCTGTATCGTAAACAGCCAAAATTCAAAAATTTCAGCCAAAAACCATAAGCCGCAGCCGAAAAGAACAGGCCCAAAATTTGAAAACGTTTGGATGATATTTGAACAAGTTTTTAATATTTGAGTTTTTGTCCCAAGAGGTTTTTAGGTCTGCGAACAGAGAACCAATCAGACTAGCCTCAAACCTGTGGTTAGACTGGCCAGTTGGTGTGACCGGTCTCAGGCCGACGGTCAGACCGGCCCACCAATGGCGGTTTGACCAGGCTTGTGTGGGAGATAGCTAATTTTGTTAGCTGTTGTTGCTAGCTTTATTTTGACTCATTGTATGTTGTGATCTAAACTTTGTAACTATTATAGTCACCAGAGTAAAAATTTTGAATACCGCGGAGAGAAGTTTTAGGAATTATTCACTTACCCGCATCGGTCGCGACGACAGCTAGCTGATCTGAGGAACAAGTTGACGCGACACTCGCACGGCACATGCAGCACGGCGCGCGCACAGCTAGCTAAATCAGCGTCCATCCAACCTAGTTTCTCGCTTGATCGTAGCAGACAAACCATCTGACACCACTTCACTGCTTGTGGATAGTGAGATTGCGCTACCTAGCTTTAGCTAATTTCTTCGCTGCCATCGATCAGCTATATATATGCTGTGCATGCATGCATGACTCCGTCTCTCTGTGCGCAATGCTAAGCTTACGCTGGGTATGCATATATATCTCCTGGCCTGCCCTGTGGTACATTGAACCTGAAACTGTTGCAAGCAAACTGATCGTTGGCTATGTATGCAATGTTTAGATTAGATACATTGCATGCCAGGACTTGTCATCTCATACTAGCTAGCTATCTGACACCAATGCAAGCACTATGGCTCCATTTATTCCTCTTTTTGTCCCTGTTCTTGTTCCTCCACTGCTGACTGCCCCGGTCGGCCAGAAAGGCAGGCAGCAGCCAAGCGAGCATCGATCGGGCCATCGGGGAGGGGGTCATTGTTTGCTAGTCCTTGTTCTTGCCTAGGCAGTAGTTACTCCTGTGTGAGCTTAATTGCATGTTTTGGATCGACTTACTTGTTTTGCATGGAGCACCAATGTAGTATGTGGTACTTGGAACAGTGAACTAACCAGGTCGATCTGCCCGCTCTTAAGTCCCTTTCAGGTTTCGGCTGGAGGCCGGTGAAGCAAATACCACAGAACATGCAAAGACATGTCATTGTTGAAAGAAGGGGAAAGGGCTAGTGCTAAATATGTTTGCAGGGAGTATATATATATATATATATATCTGAATCTGAACTTGCTTGTGAAATGTAGTAGTCTAGTAGTCTAGTAGGAGTTGCTACTTTTATCAAAAGGGCACGATGCCTAGCTGGTTCGGCGGCCAGCTTGAGCTAATCAATCAAGCATAGAGTTGGTCTGTAAGGTTTCAGAAAGCAAGATTTTTAATCTTGCTTAGGTTTCCCGCGAGAACGTACAGTCGGTATACGTACGCACCAGGCAGGAGTAACAGTTTTGTGGTTTAGAAATTTACATCACGTGATTCCACGTAAATTTCCACTTGATAGATAAACTACCGAGTTACCCTGCAAGTTATGTCCTCCTAGCTCGCAGTAAGTGCGTACTTGCTGGTACTGGTACACTAGCAAGTAGCAACTGTCAATTTAACTTATGAATTACTGTACCAGGTTGGTACCACCAGAGATTCAGAGGGTCAAACAGTACACAATGAAAGTTCGGGAAATTCAAAAACTGAAGAAAAAGGGGTATTGACGAGACATTGTAAGGGTAAAGTGGTGTTTATTTGGGTTTATAAACTCATGCTTTTGATTTTTTTGTGTTATAGTGGTTGAAAATATACTATAATTATTATTAGCTTTTTTAGTGTAATTAAAATTAAATTTTTTTAAAAAATTATATTATCATAGATAATATAAATAAATAATAAAAAATAAAAATAAAAAATTCGAAATTAACAAACTAGAAATCAAAATTTAAAAATCAGCTCGACGAAGCAGTCCTAAAAATCAGAGTAGAAATATACGGAACAGCTAACTCAGTCAGTCCACGTACGACAGAATCCAAAGAACGTTGCAGCAACTGCCTTAAGTTCGGTGCACGGCACAAGTGATCAATGCGGGAGTAGATAGATATGGCTGCAGCAGCTGCGGCTGCGGCTCCGATGGCTTTGCAGTGGTGATGGTCTGAATTTTGATGTTTTATTATTAAATTTTTATTATAGTTATTAAAATTATATTATAATTAATAATAGCTTATTTGATATATTTAAATTTAAAAATTAAAAATAAAATGGATTAGCCTATTACGTATAATACAAGCGAATACGACAAAGCGGTAAAAACTCAAAACCAAAAATCACAATAAGACAAAATTTAGAAATAATAAAAATAAGTGGAAGCGAAACTCAAGCCCGAATAATCGGGGCCTTGGAGGATCCATCCGTCTTCCTCATCATCACCGATGCATCGACCTCACCCGACCTTTGCCCTATTTCCCATGTGATCAAGGACTATTAGGCTGCGATCAACATGGCTTATGAATAGTGCTCATGGCTTATTGGCACTATTCATAAGTTTCATCTTTCTGAATTTTTGGCTTTTGTTGAGCTTTTTTTGGGTTTTTCCCGTATTTGTTTGTATTATACGTAATGGGCTAACATATTTTTATTTTTAAATTTTTAAATTTAATTATGCTAAATAAGCCTCTGTCCATCTGATGCTTTTTTGACCCATTTCAGTGTTTTGACCATAAACCACGAGCTTTTCAAATTGAACCGATCACCCCTTAGCTTCATGGTAGATTTTGGTGCACTAATGCTTGTTTAAAGGTTATTGAGTACCAGCTTTCGCAAATAGGAGCGATTAATCATTGTAGGAAAAAACCCTTTTAGCCCCGAAATCTTTCCCAAAGCCTAAAAATCAATCCTAACTACAAAACCGTGTATTAAACTTCCTCAAGTATCAATATCATTCGCGGCCGAGCGCTTGCTCGGTTGGTGAGCGTGGTAGTGGCCACCTTACTCACCTGTGTTTGAAGTCAGGTGCCGCATTTTTTGGGAGGGTATTGTTCACCTAAATAGTGCTCTTTTGTCACTGTTTATATGAATAATGCCCTCTGAGTATACACGCGTATGTGGGTATGTTCAGTGGTCAAAACATGTGTCCGTATTCCTGGAGACATTGGGTCTCTATCTTTAATCTCAAGCGTGTGCATTGGGCGTATCCATGTGTATGTGTGTAGGTGTGTATGATGTTGTGTGCGACGTGCATGAGTACATCCTTGTTGTACTCATGAGCTCAAAAAGTATCAATATCATCCACTTTATCTTCGTTAAGATCATTTAGTTTTGACATGTATTTTGGCCTACATGGCTACGTGCATGCATCCTAGTAGACGTAATAACATTATTTTTCTAAAGCAGCAAATAAAAAATTGTAGTATGTAATCAAGTTCTATTTCTATTTTCTTACTTCTTCTGTGATTGAGATTATATGTATTGACCGTGGTAGGCTTGCATTTGCTGCTGGTTATGTGCAATTGTGTCCAGGTAATGCCTCCTTTAATTTCTGTTGGCTAGCTAGCCTTTGATGATCTGATGACAGGAGTTACCATTTTAAATGGAGTTGGGTATTCCCTAATCAAAGGAGGAGTTGAGAGGTAGCGAAGCTAAGCTAACTGGAACATGTCTTAGGCTGGATAATGCATGCTACCGATGCAGCTAGCTAGCTGTACATGCTGGAAAGAGCACGCTGAGTGACAGTGTCTCAACATATGCTGTACAGCTGCTAGCCGTAAATGTGCCAATGCTGCTAAAGCTGCTATACTAGTAATTGTAGAGTTAGTACTCACTGCATTACTAATCAAAGCATGTCGTAAAAATGGTTACGTGGGTTCAGTACTTCAGTTGGCTGCTTCGTTTTGTTGTGTACGCAGTGATTTCTCACTGTCTCCATGTGAGTAAAACAAAGCAGTATACAGTAACATCTAACTGTGAATGATCATCACGTGGAGTAAAATAGAAATAGGCGCTGCTGAGTTGGGTTGAAATAAGCTGGTTTATGATTGAAATTGTACTGTAGCTAACTGAAATTACACTGTAACTGATGGTGACTTATTTAGTGTAACTAAATTTAAAAAATAGGTTATTCTATCACGAATACGAAAAAACCTGTAAAAAAACTCAAAAAAAGTCAAAAAACTAGAGAATGATATAATTTAAAAATAGTAAAAAATAAAAAAAAGAAACTCAAGCTAAAATAAGTGGAGGAAATTCGTTTTGGGTAGCTGCTGAGGCAAGAGAGTGAGCAGTGGGGCAGAGCAGCATTACTACTCTTTCACTTTGGTGGTGATCGGTTCGGCTGAAAAGCTTGTGGCTTATGGTCAAAAACTCATGGTGATTGAAAAAACACTTTGTAGTTGTGAGGCTTATTTAGCATAATTAAATTTAAAAATTAAAAATAAAAATATGTTAGCCCATTACGTATAATACAAATAAATACGGGAAAAAAGAAGAAGCAAAAAGCTCAACAAAAAGCCAAAAGTTCGAAAAAGATGAAACTTAGAGCATCTCAGAGATGCTCTTTCTCCCTATCTTAAAATATTGGGTATGAAGCTAAAAACAAGCCTCCAACAGATACTCTAAAACACGCCCAATAATTTTGGTACTCTAAAATTGAGGTGGATCACCATCAAATATCTGATTGCCTAGATGGTAATTTTAGGGATCCAAGTTTAGAGGAGCTGCTGAAGGATGGGAAAGATTTAGAGGACAATTTTTTAAGAAGACTCCCAATATGAGATTTTAGAGGACAAAATATTGAGCCTCTCTTGGAGATGCTCTTATGAATAATGAAAAATAAGTTAGAAGTCAAAGTCGAGTTGATCAGGATCAAAGGCCCACTGCTCGGCAGCACAGCATAGGCACCGCACAGGGGCACTACTAGCTAGGCAGGCCTCCCCATATTTTGCTAGGCCTGCGTGGAGGTGTTGCGGCACACGCATCTTGTCCAGCTAGGAAGTTGAGGGATCGAAGCTTTCTCTCTCTAAAAGTCTCTAAAAGGGCAAGAAAGCACTCAGCACAAGCAATCGAGAGAGCTGGCATTTTGATTTCTCCCCCATTCCCATGGATTTCGAACGGTGCTGCTGGCTGCTACAATGACTGTATCCAACACTGTGCATTGTAGCGAACGCACTGTAGCATTGGATCTGCGCTGTCTTTTCGGATCGAACGTCCAGGAACTGTCCAAAGTCATGGCATTGTGAGCCGGTTCCCATTCCCATGTACTCGAATCGATTTTGGGGAGCAGCAGCAGCAGGAAATATAGGATCCCATTTCCCCATATATACCATATATATATAGCCTCTCTCTTCCTGCCTTGTTGCCTATTCTTTGGGTCGGCCAGTTGATGCGTCAGAGGTAGCCATGGCGGTCTCCTCGACTTCTTCCGCTCCGGAGAAGAGGAGCAAGTGGCTGCGCGGCAGCAAGAAGGTTGGTGTTTGCGATTCTGCGCCGCTGCATGTCTCTTCTTGGCTCATCCGGTTAATTTCTTTCTTGATGCCCAAATGCAAGTAGAACAGAACGAATTGGCTTTTGGCGCAGCGATCCCAAGAATCCAAGATGGATTCTTTGTTTGATTCATTCGGCAAGTGTTTGCCTTTGGTGTCCACATGGCGACATGCATGGCACGCCGCGCGTGATCGACGAACCGTCGTCGTCCTGTTCCTTCACGATTCTTCTTCTGCATTTTGTTTGGGTTGTTCACCAACTGCTTGCTTGTCTTTTCTCTGGATCGTTTGAGCCTGAGAAAAACTCGATCTTTGAGGGGGGCAAAAAAAATCTGATCTTGATGCCCAAATCTGATGGTGATTTGCTCATTGCAATGTGCGACAGGTGATCTACAGGTACCTCGGTGAGGCGCGGGCAGCTCTCGCCGCGGCGGCGGAGGACAACGAGGCGGGGACGACGCGGCGGCGGCGGCGGCGCTCGGCCTGGTGGGCGCGGCGCTGGAGATGTCGCCGCGCATGGAGGCGGCGTTGGAGATCCGGGCGCGAGCGCTCTTCGCCCTCCGGCGCTACCGCGACGTCGCGGACATGCTCCGCGACTACATCCCCAGCTGCGGCAAATCCTGCTCCGGCGATGACACCACCACCTGCTCCTCCTCGTCCTCATGCTCTTCCGGCTCCTGCGACCTCGGCATCGCCTCCCGCACCGAGCTCCTCTCCCCGGGCCGCGACCGCTCCGACGCCGGCGCTGGGGCCTCCCGCTTCCTGTGCTGCTTTGACGTCTCCGAGCTGAAGCGCCGCGTGGTCGCCGGCCTCTGCAAGAACTCCAACGCCGAAACACAGTGGAGGTAACAACTCACCAGTGACCAAATCGCAAATAAAGATTGCTCATTGCGCGCTGCAACCTGCAGTACTAATTGCCAATGCCAATCCGCGTACAGGTACTTGGTCTTGGGCCAAGCTTGCTTCCACCTCGGCTTAATGGAGGACGCCGTGGTGCTACTCCAGACCGGTCGCCGCCTCGCCTCGGCGGCGTTCCGCCGCGAGAGCGTGTGCTGGTCGGAGGACAGCTTCTCCCCGTCGAACTTGACGGCCAACGTTGTCTCCGTGCCTGCCAGCGGAAGAGCGTCCAAGTCCGGCTTGGCGTCCGGAATGCCGGTAAGCGAGGCGGAGTCGGTGTCGCAGCTCCTAGCGCATGTCAAGCTCCTGCTCCGCCGACGCGCCGCCGCGGTGGCGGCGCTAGATGCCGGTCTCCCAGCCGAGGCCGTGCGCCATTTCTCCAAGGTGCTCGACGCGCGCCGCGGCGTGCTGCCGCACCCCTTCGCCACCGCCTGCCTGGTCGGCCGAGCCGCCGCGTTCCGCTCTGCCGGGCGACCGGCCGACGCCACCGCGGACTGCAACCGCGCGCTCGCGCTTGACCCGGCGTTCATCCCGGCGCTACGTGCACGCGCCGATCTGCTCGAGTCGGTAGGGGCAGTCCCCGATTGCCTCCGCGACCTCAACCACCTCAAACTCCTCTATGACGCTGCGCTCCGTGACGGAAAGCTGCCCGGGCCAAGTTGGCGGCGGCCGGGCGGCGTTAGCTACCGTGAAATCGCCGGCGCGCACCGCGCGCTGACCGCCCGTATCCAGCAGCTTCGCGGCCGTGTGGCCGCCGGCGAGGGGTGCAACGTGGATTACTATACCCTCCTCGGGGTGCGCCGTGGATGCACGCGCTCCGAGCTGGATCGCGCGCACCTCCTGCTGACGCTCAAGCTCAAGCCAGACCGATCCGCGTCGTTCGCCGAGCGGCTGGAGCTCGTGGACGAGCACCGTGACCTCGAGGCCGTGCGCGACCAGGCGCGCATGTCGGCCCTGTTCTTGTACCGGATGCTGCAGAAGGGCTATTCCTACATCCTGTCAGCCGTGTTGGACGAGGAGGCCGCGGAGATGCAGAGGGCCAAGGACGCCGCCGCAGCTTCAGCGCCCAAGCAGGAAGAAGCAATCAAGCCGGAGAAACCCAAGTCAGAGAGTGTCCCCAGCGCAAGCGGTGGCAATGTTCAGGTTGTTGCGAAGCCGGAAGCGAAGGCGCCAGCAATGCCGATGCCCAGGACGGCGGCAACTGCAGCGACAACAACTAGCCCGGCGTTCCAATGCGTGTTCTGCCGCGACATGGCGGTGGTTGGGACCCTGCTGTCCCGCGGCGGGTTCGACCGGCCGATTCCGGTGAAGTGCGAGGCGATGAGCTGCTGATCGTCAAGCTTAGGAACGTGCGCAGCAATGGATGCAACAGCAGCGCGCAGGCCCAAGGGGTGGCGGGAAAACGAAGAGGAAGTTCGAAGTGTTTGGTTGAAAAACTTGCTGTAGTGCTAGTACTACTACTGTACAGTTTGAGAATGCGCTTTCCAGGGGAAAGGATGGCCAAAAATAGGATGGAAGCAGTGGAGGGAAATTTTGGTTTCATCTCGTTTTCGTCATGTCCTTTGCGAGTTTGTTATAGTGAAGTCTTTAGTCTCTTGTTAGATTTCTTCTGAAATCTGCTCCTGTAGAATGTAGATGCTGCTTCTCTCCTCTCCTCTCCTCTCCTTCGTACTGCATAATTTGTACAGTTTTCAATTTCTTTCTTCTCTTTTTCTTGCCTGAAGATGATTCTGTACTCTACCTGTAACATACCTCCATCTGTACATGGCTGAAAGCTGATGAACCGTTGCCTGCGATGCAAGAAATGGCATCGAGCAGGTATTCAGAATTCAGACTTGAGCGGGGTAAAGTAAAGCTGTAAAGCATGCCGATATGGATAAGTCTGAACTCCGAACGCGAGTGATGGCATGGCAGGCAGCCATATGTGATGTGCCCATGCGGCAGCAGCAGCAGATCTCGTCTCGCAGTCGTCGTCCCCCATGGCGGAAGGAAGAGTCGCCCCCTGCTGCGTCTGCGGCGCTCTGCATCCGGCATGGTGGTGTCCATGTCCATTTGCGCTTGTGCATGCAGCCGCAGAGCTGCATTGTGGAGCCATGGCGACTGTGCGTTGGTGCAGGATTACATTTACAGATGGAGAGGGTAAAAATCAATAATCCTGTTTCTGGTTCATGGTCCCACGAAAGAAACAGTAACAAGTTGTCAGGCATTTGTCAAGGATACAAAGGTCGACTCTCTGATTGGGCAATTAACACATCTGCTTTATCGAGATCACTATTTGTATAGCTAGCTAGCTAGCTGTACGTTGCAGATTCTTGCGCAAAGCAGGATGGATCGATGTGGTGGTCTCCACGCGACCAGATGTACGTTAAATCCAGCTCCCCTTGGATTGGAACTTGGAAGGAGTGATTAGGAGATTGATGGTTTTTAGTAGTGCATGATGCAGCCGTGATGGCATCAGGAGCGGCCTAATTGAAATCGACAAGCTAGGTTTCTCTGTACTAGTGTAGTCCCATGCCATGTAGCCTAGTTCACTTTACAGAGTTAGAATACAAACTCATGTGCACGAAGGACGTTCGCCTTTTCATAGTTTCTTAGCAATGTTTGCATTCCAACTTTTGTTCAGAGGCAGGTGATGGGCAGTTCACGTGGTGGCGCGCGCATTTCCATCGGGTATGGACACTAGGCTGACATAAATTATATAAGAGAAGTAATATAGAAATTTTACTAAAATAAATAAAAGAGAAAGATAAGAGAAAAAAAAGATCGATTGTAATTCTATAAACAGTAAATAGATAGCTTTTATGCATTGTATCAATGTTGTATATAAATAGCCTGTTATAGATGATTTTTGTGCCATTGTATCAATACTATCTATATTTTACAGACAATCCATTATAAACAACTTATACATAATATATTATAGAAGATGTCTTTAGTGTTGTCTATAGATGACATAAAAATGTATAATAGACAGTAGATATCTGTACCACTGTACATATGCTAATTATTGAACCCGTCAATGAATACGTAGTCGGTTATACGATTTGAGTTATTACTGCATGCGTCACTACCATGGCTTCAGACGGCGCGAGGAAACTGCATGGTTGGAGTTGTTTGGGATTTGCATGTTTCTGTCATTATGCTTCCATGAATGAAAGCTTAGCTTTGCTCCTTCAAAAAGGAAACTACATCTGAATTGGAATCGGATCTGATCTGTACCACTTGATGCGCATTTCTCATAGATTTCATTATGTTAATTACAAGAGCTGCATGAGCACAGCATGACCACTCGTGTAACTAATAGGGGTGCAATGGAAGCATATACGGACGGATATTGTTTGTCCTGTATTCTATTTTATTTTTTTCTCAGAGCGGAGTCAGATACGGATAACGACGTATATCTATTTCTCCATTTTGTATCCGTTCTACAATCTTTCAGACAGTCGGTCGGATGAAAATTATCCGTTTCTTTGCACATGACATTGGACAGTACTCCCGCTTGTTTAAATGTGACAATTATTAGAGCAATCATATAGAGACAAATTACTGAGGTGTTGAAGGAAGAATATTCATTACTTCCGCTTTGTTTAAATGTGACAATCTATCTATATATTATATTATTCCTAGGTGAAGTCACAACAGATTTCCTCATATCACTTGACATACGGATATATACGGACGGATATCACTTATCCAGTATCCTATTCTATATTTTTTCCTCGAAGTCGGAGTCGGACACGGATAGTATCGGATACCTATCTACCCCTTCCATATTCGTTCCGCATGTCTTTAGTCGATCGAATGGATGGAAATTATCCGCTCCGTTTGCACCTAGTAACTAATTAAAGAACAGATAATTGGCTGTACCTTAGGCATAATAATGTGGCCTCAGGCTTAATTAAGGACGAAAATGCGTTGGTTAGTGGTCAAAGAGAGGATGAGCGTAGATATTAGTTGGTGGATCGTGTGGTAAGTTAATTTATTTTTGCAGATCACACGAGCTCTTATCCTGATTCATCCCTTCTTTTGCTCAATAAACAATATACTGTAGCAACTTGCGATCGACATGCATGTGGGTTTTGTTGTTGTTAGATCATGTGGTTAGGTTTAGGATATTTTGGTGATGAATAATTGATAATGGTTAATTTGTTATAATGAATAATTGGTAATTTTGTTTAGCGTTATTGATGTTGGTCAAGTTTGGACGAACTTGTGCCGGAAGAATGTTCTTTGGCCTTTGCATGTGCAGGTTGAGCATAGAGACGATTATGGTCGGTGACGAGGTGGACCGGGACTAGGATAGGGAGATTTGAGGTTCAGACGGTCAAGGAGGTCACGAGATGATCGGGCTAATGCTTGAGGCGCATGGAGATCAGAGATGGATGATACGTGTTGGAGCTACGGAGGTGCGGTCCGGATGCTACGACATGTGGTGGATGATGCGTGGAGAAGCTACGGGAGGTGCGGTTCGGAGGCTACGACATGTGGTGGATGATGCGTGGAGAAACTATGGGAGGTGCGGTCCTGGAGGCTTCGACAGGCGCGTTAGAAAAATTAGAATTTTGGAAAACCTGTGTTAGGAAGAGTTTCGGGTCCTTTTGCTGTTGGAATTGGATTAGAATTTATGGGTTTAAGATAAGCTCAGGTTTTGGGCCCTAGACTATAAATAGAGGTGGGGTTGGAGGCTAACTCCGTGGCTTTTGGAGAGACTAATTTCGTGCTAAGGTTTAGATGTGCTAAAATAACACTTTGTAGCCACTATGATGTAGAAATAATAGATCTATTTTAAGGAGAAAAGAAATCGCAGGCGGCGGCGCATCTTTTGCATTGCTTTGTTCGAGTCCACCGTTGGCTTCGTCTTGATTTGGTTGGCGTCGTCCTCATCTGAAATCCAGTGCAATCATCATCGAATTCATCCTCGCACGCCGTGGAGAAGAAGAAAAGGCGTAACCGGACTGCACGCGTCGTCCCGTGCGTGAACCAGCGGCATAGTTTAAGCAACAGCAAGCGACATCTTCACAAGACAGAGGAAAATTAGATGCATGCATTGGGAGACAGGACCACGGGAGTCCAAATGTGAAACCATCAAAACTAGTAGAATGAACTAGTAGACCATCTATCAATTAACCAAAGTCCAGAATGAACCGTCTACCTGTTCATCTCTATCCGATCCTTGGATCATGGATTCCCCTTCTTTTCTCTCTCAGAAAATATCAACGAAAGAGACGTACGCATTCACCAACCAAATGAGGCATAAAAAATGGTATGTTAGAATTTATTATGGCTATAAACCATCAAGGTGCAGCCATGGTACAAACTAGCCTTAGGAGTCTCAAACCTTTTTTCTCTTTGTTTTCCTTTTCAGTAAATTTCATAGAACTGTAACTTTAGTGGCAAGATGAAAAAATGTCTATTTTGCTGTAACATTTGTTTTCGGTTTCATGGAACAGCAACTTTGGCAGGCCAAACTACAATTCCATCACAAACTGGATACGATGACATTTTGGATCCACCTGTTATACACACATGTTAAGGAACCGCTATTACGAGTGATTAGGAGTGCTTTGTATGTCAGCTCTGATGTCAAGTGGTGACCTTTTGCATGCTTTAGGCCCCGTTTGGCACGGCTCCACTTCACAAGTGAAGCTGTTTTTTTTTTACTTCACAAGTGAGCTGGGTGAAGCTACTTTTTTCAGATCCACCCAGGAGCTACTTTTGTCTCAGAGGTTTTAAGGGACTCCTTGGGTGGGCTATTTTGTTGTCCGTTTGGCAAAGCATTTCCAAACAACTCAGAGGCGGTGGTGGAGCTGTGCCAAACGGGCCTTAATTAGATTTTATTCGTGGTGCATTTGTACCACCCGCGCGAGCCCAAACCATGCGGGTCCACGGAGGGAAAGGATGGGGGACCCAGGGAGCGCCGCCGACCACGGACAAGTGTAGATAAAATTTCACCTTGTCTTAATCTCTCCAGGTGCTGAGAGATTGAAGCCGCCGAGACCCTGCCCTCACAGGAAGATATGGCGTCCGAATCTTCCAACGCCAACCTCGCCGACCGCGTGGACGACAACTACTTCTACCTCATCACCGACCAAGGCGTCAAGCTCCTCCCGATATCCGACTTGAAGTACGCCGTCCAGCTCCAGCTCCAGGAGGTGATGTCCTCCGACATCAGGATCATGTTCTCGCGCCCACCAAGTCACGATGCAGCTGCTATCATAGGTGAGTGCTTTTCCGCCTCTTCGTCGTCGTCTTCTCGGTCCAGTATCGCCGAGGAGTTCTTCTGCAAGATCTGCATGGACGCGGTGCCGCGCTCGGACGAGCACCGCGCCAGCCCCGGCTGCGCGCACGCCTTCTGCGCCGCCTGCCTCGCCTGCTACATCGGCTCCAAGATCCATGACAGGATCGCCGACGTCAAGTGCCCCGAGGAGGGGTGCGTCGCCGTCCTCGACCCGGCGCTCTGCCAGGGCATACTCCCCCGGGACGACTTCGAGCGGTGGGGTGCCTCGCTGTGCGAGTCCATGGTGCTCGGGGCAAAGAAGGCCTACTGCCCCTTCAAGGACTGCTTGGCGATGATGGTGATGGAGCATGGAGACGTCGCGGAGTCGGAGTGCCCGAGCTGCAAGGGGCACTTCTGCGCGCAGTGCGGCGTGCCGTGGCACGCCGGCTCCGACTGCGCCGCGTACAGGAAGCTCGGGAAGGGGGACAAGGGCAAGGAGGACATGATGCTGCTGGAGATGGCCAAGAAGAAGAAGTGGAAGAGGTGCCCCGGGTGCAAGCAAATGGTGGAGAAAGTCGACGGTTGTTCGCACATTACCTGCAGGTGGTACATGCTATTGTTGTCTATTTCTTGCGGAAATGATAGTAGTAATAATTGATTTATGTACAGTTTTAGTACTGCTTAGTGTTGCTGCATCAAACTGATGGTTTCGAGCTTAATTAATGCGTGGCTCTGCATTTTGCAGGTGTGGCTACGAGTTCTGCTATGGATGTAGCGTGAAGTGGGAGAGGGCTCATATCTGCGCCTAGAATGTTAAACGTCATATCTCTCTGCCTCTGCTGTCATGTCATGTTTCGGCTAAAAACTTGTTTCATGTCTTGCCCATGGATTCAGCTATATGCCCTTGCATATCTGCAGCTAGAGACGTTATCTGGGAAATAAAAATAAAATATGCTGAATTTCATATTTATGGTGTTGTATCACCTCAAGAGTACGAAATGCCCATGGAAGCATGCTTCTCGCTTGTTGCTACAGATCAGAGTCGGTTTGCGAGTCGAGAAGATCCTCGCCCACACTTTATCCACCCATACAAAACGCAGATCTTGCGTTCCCATACTTTTTTCGCAATTCGTGTATGCAGGTATTTGTTTGGAAGTGTCAGCCATGCTTGATCGATGGTTGGTGATGGCGATGTCATGCATGACGTGCAGATCCTGATGGTGATGGCGATGTCATGCATGAATCAGTAATGTGTATTAAAAAGAACAGTTTTGCTATTGCACAGGCGATTGAATTTTTTTTATGTTTCAGTCACCTGATATTGCACTCTCAATGAACTAAAATTGTAGCCCCCCTCCAAAAAAAAACAGCTGCAACTTTAGGTGATTCAGTGCAACGAGTGACTGAAATTGCACTCTCAATCAACTAAAATTGCAGCCCCCCTCCAAAAAAAATATGTGCAATTTCAGGTGATTCAAAGTGTAACTTTAGGTGACTGAAAGATAAAAAAATTTCAGTCGCCTTTGCAATAGTCTATCCCTAAAAAGAAAAGGTAGCAGCGATTATTGTGCCTGTGTCATTCTTTCAAAGCAATGTGACGAATTACTTCGTATTTACCGTTATGACGGAATGAAGCATGAACCGAGCGCGGCGACAGAGACGCAACGCCAGTTGAGTCAAAGCGAGGTAGTGTAATAGTTCCACAGACAAATTAACCTCGCTCGGTTAATTAAAATTACCATCCAGAAATAGTTCCAGAAATAGTTCCACCATAACGGTAAATTCGACACTATCAGAGTCAAAGCGACAGTCAAAGCGAGGTAGTGTAATAGTTCCACAGATAATTTGCCTCCTTTTCTGTGGAACTATTTCTGGATGGTAATTTTAATTCGGGAGACAAATTAAAAAAAAAAGAAGATTTGGGGTTGTTTGGTTTTATGGGACCTAAACTTCGACAACTTTGATCGATTTGACCACTGTTTGATTTGATGTCAAACTCGGACTAACAGTTTGGCCTCTTAATTATTTGTAACGCCAAGTTTGGCTTAGTTTTCATATGCTTCCTTTAAGCAAAAACCAAATAGGCCCAATCAAGTGTATCATAACTTTCCTTCCTTCCGAAACGGAAAAGGAAGCAAAAACATAGAAAAGAAAAATATAAGGCCATCCACTCATCAGTTGCTGGTCCTACCGACTACCAGAGTTTGTAACGCATAGATATGTCAGTTGTACTGTGATAGGTCAACACAATGTTTTCTCCTCAACGTCTCCTACTGTCCTGAATCATCACTAAATAATCGTACGAAGAAGATGCGCTACGACGAAATGATGTCATGAAATTTGTAAGGTAGTGCTTCTATGCTTTAC
The DNA here is from genome assembly GCA_036346575.1 of Dendrocalamus sinicus. Lineage (NCBI taxonomy): Eukaryota > Viridiplantae > Streptophyta > Magnoliopsida > Poales > Poaceae > Dendrocalamus > Dendrocalamus sinicus. Next base: position 27,147,191 of record CM070673.1, read on the forward strand.
TCTTCAATAAAAGTATTACTAATCTTAAAACAAACAAGTGGGTGAGTAGCATCTATTTACCATTCATCGTGCTTTAAAAGTTATACAAATCACTGTTGAGAAAAGTATGAAAACACCTCTCAATTTGTAAATCCTAGAATATCCACAAGCAGCTAAAAGCCCTAGTTTTCAGGGTTTTTTTTTTAAAATGTGGAACAACTTCATAATCATTTTACAGTGTGAACTCCAAAAAATAGTCAAGTAGGTTTTTATCCCTACAAAGGTCATTTTGGAACGTACGAATTTCACAAGTTACAGTTCAATTTTTTTTAAAAAAATTAGAGAATCTCCGTATATTAAACGAGACATAATATATTGTATATTTACATTATAGTATATATTAGCTGCACCACAATTGCGACCGGAAGGGCAGAGGGCACCCCCAGTTTTGTTTTTCCGCTTGCTAAACTCCACATTTCAACTTTTCCAAAGGAAAACAGTGTACTGTACTATGCTTTTATGGACACCGGGAACATTAAGAGAAAAGGACACTAGTCTATTCAAATACTAAGTAAGACAGATGATTCCTTCCGAAACAAGAAATAATAATGAAATGATATGCAGGGATTTTCTTAATAGAAAATCCAATCTAATTAACTCACATAAGGTAAAGTAATTAATCTCTGTTCAAAAACAAATTAAGAGTGGTAACAAAAATCAGAATGTCAAGCAATCCAGAAGGGGAAAATTGTGGTGGTATATACAATTTTTTTTCATATATCTTATTCTTATGTTTATTAGTATGCTAAACAATATTAGACATATAAATTTCTATTCGTCAAGTTTTCTCTCAGTGCAAATAAGATGCTCCACCTTCGTTGGATATACCGTCATTCCCAAAGGCAAAGTGCTAGTAAACTGAAACTTTGTACTGTATTCTGAAAACATAAATAAATGAAAAAAAAGAACGGTTAAACAGTATGTAACTAGAAACATTTCATAAGAGGACATACTCAATGACAAGTCGAAAAAAAATCCTTTTCCAGCAGGATAACTGTAGAACCTTGTTGGAAGACTTAGAAAATTACCAAAGAATGGTTAACAACCAACCAATTAAAAACTAGTTCCCAAAATAGAATGCGTCATTTAAAAGAGACACATTATATTTTAAGCTATCCATACAATCAGTAACACATTTGTTGTTGTATAATCATTTAAATTGTTTCTAATTGAAAGAATGACAATAATAGATAAAGAATGTCAATTTAATAAAAAGGCGGGAACTTTAGGAAAACATATTTGCGATGTGACTGACGACATCACCAACAAAGGAGGTGAAGCACGATGAGCAGCAAGTTTCCACGAGAAATGCTGGCTCTCGACCATCACAAGCGTGATAACAACCGCCAGGAAAAGGATAAGGTGTAGCAACAACCATATCCCTGTTGTGCGCAATCCCAGACAAAGCTAAGATAGTGTGTGTTGCTCGCCGTGCTACATTCTTGAAAGCAGATTGATCTGAAACATACAAGAAGGATATGTTAGTCCAAGTTAAATAGCCATAGTTTACCAAATTGAAGCAGTCCAACACAGCTGACTTTGCACTCAGTTCCATGCACAATGGCCAGCATCATATCACAAACAAGCACCATCCAAAACAAGCAAAATTGTTGGCCATCAATACTACCAGTAACCATAACTCCATAAGCCCCCGAAAATGGTTCCTTCAAAACATAATCACAATCAAATTCACCCAATGCCAATGAAAGTAACCAGAAAAGTATTTCCAGTACTTCCAGGTCAGCAGATGCCACACCAGAAAAATGAATTTGCCTTGTTGCTGTAGCCACTTTAAACAATTTTGACCAATGAGACTCTGCAATGAGCATCAACAGAACTATTTTTTTTTCTACCAACCATTATATCCACACAAAGCTAAGCTAGAAATCTTTGAGCAGAACATAGTAAATCTCTGGGTAATCAATAAAAAAGAAAAAGATAAAAATTAACTACCACACCCAAATGTTATGATGGTTATAAGTAGAAACACACGCGTGCTCGCAAAATTGATACATCAAAACAGTGGTCTGCTCAAATAGCTATACATACCCAATGGGGACTGAGCACAAATGCGTTTGAGACTCTTCTTGACAATAGGAATCAGCTGGTCCTTGGCACCTTCTATTTGTCGGAAATTGCTTCCATCCTCGTAGGTGCACTGAGTAAGATTGCTTACTGACTGAACAAAAGGTGAGCTACTCTGTTGGTTCTGCATAAAATCAGCCCTGGAACACAATGGGTTCACTCCTGTTGAAGCGCAGGTGTTCCATTGATTTTGTTCAGTTCCTGGTAGGGTTCTGTCACGCTTAACGTCATTCTGCCACTCATTATTTGCAATCCTTGGTCTAAATAGAAGAATGCGAATACGCCGGTTCAAGGCACGCCTCCTACCGAGAGTTGCGTGCCTTCCAGTAGGAGTCGATATAGAATCTGCTGAAATATGTGACTCAAGTCGCTTATCTTCCTCAGGGGTTTCTCTTGGAGAGATATTTAGATCAAATTCTTGCTGAGAAGACTGGATGCTGATTGGTGGTGGTCTCTGGAACACACCACTTGATATGGCTGTGCCAAACGATCCAGAACTAGTATCAGCAGGGTTGGTATTACTTTCTCTGCGGTGAACCAACCTGTCCTGCGATTGTGCATAAGAGGGCCCCTCCCCGCCGGATCTACACCCTCCGCAGTACCAGTTCCCTTCTGGTACTTCTCTTCCCAGACCAACACAATAAGTATGTGCTGAGGAATCACATATATCACACAGTAACATGAGATTGTCATCACCACCTTGATTGCACTCTATGCATACAACATTTTCATATGGATCTAACCAACGCCTCATTTCTTCTTCAGTGGGCTGGTATACCTGTTCAAGAAAGAAGTAAAACTAATGATAAGTGTGCTGAGTACCAACGGAAGAACACGCAAACTGCCACAAGGTTATACTACCCTTTTCTGGCTGACAGTACTTTTAAAGCTAACCATCACAAGAGTTCCAGTTGGCATCATAACAATGAGAAGGCTTTCTATAAGTTGATCATGCAAAATATAATGTGAAAGCCTAGAAGGTAATTAAGTCTTTAACATGTACAGATATAGCTCGGGTATCAAGGTTGCAAGTATAACAAGAACAGCCTTTATTAACCAAATAGATGAGTGTACCAAGAAAGGCTGCTGCAAGAGATTCATGAGCCATGATTATCAGCAGCTTACATTATTGAACCCTGAGTTAGAATGGCAACCTAAAAGTTATGGATATGTTGTCCCTAAAATTCCATGCCATATCTACTGAAACCTTTATCCACAAATCAACATTTTTGGATGGTTACAAGTGACAGCACACTTACTACGAATAATAACAGCCAACTGTGCGAGTACAAGGTCTAAGGCCTGCTATTTCCACGGGACCGGATTATCATATGTCTAGTGGTCAGAGTATGTTGAAACTTGAAAAGGCAATGCCTTCCCATCTAAATACTTCACCCATGACCCATCCAAATAAAAGCTGTGTTGAGTAATGGAGAATGGTCTGCAGTCTGCAGATCTGTAATTCGATAACGATCAGAAGAGGAAACCGTTACCTGATCTCGTTTTCTACCCTAATAACAGCTTTCCTCAACCCCAATCCCAGATCAGCCATTGATGACTTGGTAATTGTATTGAATCGCCGTTTACACAACGGGCACCTCGACTCCACCTTTGACCACTCCAGGATGCATGCGAAGCAGAAGTAGTGTGGGCAGCAATTAAGCACACCCTGTATTGTAGCTCTCTGCTCCTCCGAGAGGCAGATCCACATATCTGTTTCAAAGCCTTCTCTGGCTTCTTCCCTTCTCCTCCACCCTCCTCGGAACAAAGGTCCGTCGTGGCGGGGGTGCAGGCGGTTGTGGCGCTGTCTCTGGAGGCCTAGACACCCCCAAACCCATCAGTTCCTCCTCTGATATGACATAATCAGAATCCGATGACAACTCTGACCCAGATCCCCTCTTCCTCCGGCCCTTCTTCCCCTTGGTTCTCGCTGGCTGGGCCATTGGTGCTTCATTCTCGGCAGGTTCCTCATCAGATGTCACAAACTCAAAATCTGATGTGTCTGATTCGACCGACAGCCATGTTTCTGCCTCAAGAACCGGCTCTGGAGTGCCATCCCTTGTCTTCCTCGGCTTCTTCCTTGGCCGGAGATTCACCTCGTCCTGATCGTCCTTGGCAATGAAATCCTCATCTTCCTCCTCCTCCTCGTCTTCATAGTCGTCAGCCACCCATCGATTCCTCCGCCGGCGCGCTGATGCGCCCTTCCTCGCCTTTCCCTTGGAAACCCTAGAACCGTTCCTCTTCTTCTTACGATGCTGGCGTCCGGCCGCCGGATTCCGCTTCGCCACGTGGTTCTTAACTTTTTTGGCGCGAATCGGGGCAAAGTCCCCCGATTCCTCGTCGTCTTCTTCGACCTCCTCCTCGTCCTCGTCCGGATCGAAGTCCTCGTCCTCCTCCTCGATCTCCTCCTCGTAGTCATCGTCGTCCTCGTGCCTCCGTCGCCGAGATCCCGCCGGCTTCCCCTTCCGGCCTCGGGTCCCGCCCTTGGCCGGACGCTTCGGCCGCGGCGTCTCGATCTCCAACTCCTCGTCCTCTTCCAGGTCCTCCTCCTCCCCCTCGAAATCCGCATCAGATTCGTCCTCCGTCTCCGGCTCAGGCTCCGGTTCCTCCTCCCCGTCCTCCTCATCAGAGCACGCAGCCGCGACATACTCCTCCTCCTCTACCTCCTCTTCGCTCTCGTCCACCACGTACTCCTCATCGTCGTCGTCCTCTCCGCCCATCTTCGTCCGCCGCAGGACGACCCTCCCGCTGGAGCCCATACCTACACGGCAAAACCAGCACAAATCCAAATCAATGAACCAGACCACTCCACGAACGAAAGCCGAAGACCAAATCCGAATCCCCCACGCCAATTGGCCGAATTACCCCCCAGAGGGCAAAAAAAATTCCATTTTGGGGTGAAGAAAGAAAAAGGGGGAAAACTGGGCATGCCTTAGAACACGAGAATTGAGGTGAAACAGTGGGCGACAAAAGACCAGCCTTTTCCACGAAAATAGAGCAGTAGAGTAGAGTAGAGCAAGCACAGGTAAGTACGATGCTGCTACAAATCCTTCCCTGTGTTGAAAACATTCCATTTTTAAACCCTCCGCAGTGAACAAGAAAACTTTTGATCACTGATTTCTGGTGCGATGCTATCTGGGTGGGTTTGAATGGAATCGGGCAGATAGATCGATCGTACCTAAACAATTCGGTGGGAATGCTTTGCGGTGCTCGGAGGCAGGAGACGGACGCCAAGGCCGCAGGAGCCCCGCACCGCACCGCACTGCACGATGGAGTGCGAGCGGAGACAACGAGAAGGAGGAAAGGGCCGGGGTGGGGCCCCGCCGTTTATCGTGTCACGAGCGAGCGGGTGGGCCCGATCACGGCTAGAATTACCGCTAGCTCTTTTAAATCTTTTTCTTTTCTAACTCCGGCCGGCTAGTCGGCGACTCTTCACATTTTTGGCACTGCAGTATTTTTCAAACTTAACCGGATATCTATTTTTACAAAAATAGTTTTATCTCTGAGCTCGATAGATAAGACAGACGGCGCCTTTCATGTACCACGTCATCCCGGCTCGGCGAGACACACGCAACATGGTAGCGGCGAGCATGGCAACCAAAGCGCGGAATATAGGCAGGGCTCACGCCTGTCGAGCTAGCCGGGCTCCATAGCGCCTTGCAAAGCTCCACTTGTTTGGCGAGTCTGTCGGCGGCTCGAGCTCGGTAACACCTGCAGAGCTCCTATGGCTCGGTAGGTGTCCATTCAATCTTTTTTTGCTAACCAGTTCAATACTTGTGTTTTGATCGCCATTAGCTCTGCAATGGAATTTTATGCGGATAATCCATTTTTATTCAAAATTAGAAATATACCGCGGAATTTTTTACAAAAATAAGCTCAAGTCGCCCAATGGGAGAGCGTGGAGCCTATCGCTAACCAGAGCCGATTCTGTCACTGTCGCTCAACCATTGGCGATTGCATCGTCGCCCTCCCGTTGGGCGACTTTTCATCTGATCGCCCAATGGTTGGCGAAGGTATCAAACCTTCACCAAAAATAGTGAAAATTGGTGGAGCTATTCTTCATACATCCAAAAGCCTTGAGAAAAAATTTGAGCAATTCCGCTCGGGATCAAAAGTTATAGCAGTTTCAATCGAGTAAAGCGAATTTGAGTCGGTGGGCACGCGGGCTGAGTGCGATCGCCCAACCATTGGCGATGCATGAAAGTCGCCAATGGGAGAAGCGATGGATGCAATCGCCAATGGTAGGCGATAGGGATAGAGTCGGCTACGGTTGGGCGATGGCTCGATCGCCCTCCCATTGGGCGACTTGAGCCTATTTTTGTAAAAAAAATTCGCGCGGGTATATTTCTGTAATTTTGAATAAAAAATGGATTATTGGTACCAAAAATTCTCTGCAATGCGAGTTGGACTGGAAGCGTACACGCGCGTGGTGAAACAAGGCAAAGATGGAACCAACCAACCAAGGTGACGGGGTACGCGTAGCATTTGAGGGAGCAAGTGGGTGATACACGGGCGGTCACGGTGAGGCCACGAGCGAAGCGATACCGTGCGATGCCGCCGTTAAAGCCTGCCTGCCGGTGCCGTAACAGATGCACCGCACCATCATATGTGTTTGGTTGCTGGGATGAGAATCGATTCCACCATTCTTTGGAAAACACATATACATGACATTATATTTTCAAATATATAAGTCCAAAATACAAATTTTCAAATATATCATCCATTTATTCAACTTACTCTGTCGTATATTTATTTAACGACAGAGCTTCTATCATTAATTCAAATGGTGATAAAAGCTGTCTATATTTCGCGACAGAGGATTATTTTTGTAAAATTTTAAAACGGTGATATATTTTTATAATATTAACAAAAAATATATTATTTTTAAAAAGTCTCATCTCATCTTTGGTATTATTGTTTTGTATAGGGCGAGAATCCAATGGTTTCGAGAGAGTTGCATTATACCCTATGATTGTTTTGCCATTGTTATTTTTGGTCTCTCTACGATTCATCTACTTTATTCATTATACGCTACATGGCTCGTGCCATATCACATATGATATGTGACTATTCCACATATCGAAGGGGGTATTACAGCCGATGATAGATTAATTTGGTTAGTAAGAGCAAGTCTTATAATATAGCCTTGGTGGTGTATGGATCTTCTGACCACTTATCACCTACTTATATAGTAATTCTGACCAGTGAAAATTTGTATGATCTACCCCTTCCTCTCACAAAGTTTCTTGGTTCTTGTGCTTGGTGGTTGTAGCTTACTGGCCTCTCTCTCTCTCTCTCTCTCTCCTCCACCTCAAAGATCTGATGAATTACAGGTACCTCTTATAATACTTCTCTTAGATCAAAAGCTTTAGGTGCCGCAAAATCAAGGTGGATGAACCAAGTTGGAAGCCCATGACTTTGTTGGTGTTTGTATTTCTTCGAGAATTTTTAAAGTGATAAATCCAGCGGTTATCCAGGTCATAGGTGTGCCGATATGGGGCGGTCCATCCGTATGTGAGAGCAAATCTTCCAGCGTGTAGCCTATGGGCCGGCCGGAAGATGCGCCCATCGGACCCAAGAGAAAGGCAGTCCAGCCCAGCTTGCAAAGGTAATTGAAAAGCAAGGCTCCTGTTTCGAAAGATTTCCTCAGCTCCTCCCCAATTACCCATCTCTTCCTCGCGTCGCGTCCGTGTTCTCCCGACGGCCCCATCCCTGGATGGAGACGGCTCCGACTGCGGCGGTGCAAACAACGCCGGCCGGTGATCTCTTTCCTAGCATATTCGGTGTTAAAATTCAGTATTTTGCTTTTTTTTTTCTCTTTTATTCCTTTGCATTGTCCCAAAGATTAGTGGTGCACTATCCAATGAAGCAGCGGCAAAGGCATGCCGAGGACTGCCTGCAGCATTGGCTGCAAAGCTTGTGGTTAAGGTAATTCTGCATGTAAATGTAGCCTGTAGTAGTACCTAGATGCTCCATGTCTGTCATAGTTGGCATGATTTGACTCAACTGCCAATTTTAACATCCATTTTTATGTATGCAGCAAGCTCTGAAAAAAAGTGGGCTGAAAGATGACACCACTTGTGTGGTGGTTGACACATCATCCCATCTGATCACCGTTTGACATCGCCACAGTTGTCCCCAAAGAGAAACAAGAACAAGTTCAAGTCTCTTCTTTTTGGTAGAAGGTCACACAGTTCAATTGGAAAGCTTGGAGTCAAGTCTGCCTCTTTTGGCTCCGTGGAGGAGTTATTTGAAGAAGGCTCTGCAATGTTGGAAGAAAGGTATGTTCTAATTCCTGTTGTGATGATCCATCGTATACTTGTTGAGTTGATTGCTTTCTCATAGTTCAGTACGTTTTCTTATTTATTAAGCTATTTTACATCAGTGAGTTTTGCTTGAACATCTATCACGCCTATTGCCTAAATGATCACATATCTTTAGTGTTAAGATTAGCGGGTTTTCTCGTTAATTTCTTAAGAGTATTTGGAGAGCCTGTTGTATGTCTCATGGTGTTATGTAGCTCTTTTATGTCCTTTTTTATCAAGTGCCTATTCTAATTTTTGGTCACTCTGTTTGTGTGATGAGAACCCACTAAGCCTCTTACCATCTGCGTTCGTATACATGATTATTCTTGTTTGGAAATGTATGCTTCTAGTTTTAGTTTTTAACCATGCATTTACACCTGCTGAACTATTTCATTGGTTCAGAATGTTTCTGTGGTAACTCTGGAATCTGGATAGAGTAATCAGTGCTGTACAAATCTAGTTAGACACTCCTATAGTTGGTGTCCCAAGATAGTGAACCATGCATCTCTTTTGACTCCTCTTCTGTTCTTTTCCTGCGTAATTCCGTTTCTCAATTTTCTTTGAATAGCTGCTGGCATAGGATGTTTCTATGACTATGATTATTTGTTGAAGCTTTTGTTGACATGCGTCTTCACTTTTGTTTCAGATTTCAGAGCATTTTTAGGTCAAATATTATAAAAATGTAGATAAACCAAATGTAATAATTTAATCAAGAGGTGTCAAAACTTGAGCACATATTGTGTGCCACATTTTATTAATAACTTACAACCAATAAGAATGTTTAGCTGAATTCCCATGCTGCATACCATGATGCTGGGCACCATTTTGTCTTTTCTCATGCTTTGCTCCTGGCTCGAAGGATTTTATAGTACAAGATAAAACAATCTGGTTGTTTTACAGTTTGCATCTGCCTTCAGAAGCAGGTCTGGAGGTTGTACGTCATTCCTACATTTCAGTTTCTTTTTTCTAGATGGCACAGATAATATTTCTGCTGGAAGCCTGGAATAAACAAACTGCATGTTCAATGGTGATTTGGACTTAAGAGTGCTCTGAAGCTCTTCTGAAAATTTTGTGGTTATTATTCAAGCTATGTCAACACCTACTTCTGATTAATGTCGTTCTTTTTGTTAAGAAAAGCTAACCCAGAATTACTTCTCCATCTGCTCATACGAAGCCTTGCTCTTGCAGGTTGGGTAGAAATTTGTCCTTGAAAGCAGCTTCACCACCTTTTCGTTGTGCAATCTGCCAAGTGGACCAAGAACCATTTGAAGGTTTAATTGATGGCGGAGAATGGAGGTAGCTACTGCTCTTCCCCATGCGCACCATCTTTGTTTGGATTGTCGAAAAAAGAAAGACGCAATGGAAGGTAAAAGATCTAGCCACTCTACAGCTTGCAGGTGAAACAAAGCAGGACTCTGGCTAAGTCTGCCGCTCGGTGTAAAAACCAAAAGAGAGGAATAGGATAATATGTTGCTGAATCCAAGTACTATTATTTGCTGAAACTAACTGCATTCTCGGCCTGGTACAAACCATATTTGGCTGCTAACTAGTTTGCTGTCTGGTGAGGAGTGGCAGGCGTCTGTCGCCTCGCCGGTCCGCTCACCGAACAGAAAAAAACGATATTTTTATAAATACTACATGTATACGATTATTTCTATAAATACAATCCTAAATGGTGCCAAAGATGGCTTTTAACTCCATGGTCTTATCATTGCTAGCTAGGATTCTAAACAAGCAACAAGCATGAATGCAGAGGAAAGCCAAGTGGCACTCCCACAGCAACACGACAGAGAAAGAAATGGATGGATGGATGGATGGCTCACCAGAAGGAAGCAGCTTGCTCGGAAAGCTACGCCACTGAATAGTGAGTGATGGGTGACTGGGTGGGGTGTATACGTAAATAAATCGGAAGCTGGTAAATCGATAAATTATTTTAAAAATTTTATCTTGATAAATTGTTTTATAAAAATGACAAAAAAATTATACTGTTTATTTGTTTTAAAAAGCTAAAAACTACATACCGTAAGTGATAAGTTGAAAGGAAGGTGACGGCTCACCAGAACAGAAGCAGAACCAAATGGCGCCTCCCCCGAAATGCACAACCCAGGATCGATTGCCGGCCGGCTGATGTGAAGATGATGACCTCCCAACCAGCGGCGGGCGCGGTCTCCTCTATAAAAGGGGCCCCCGCGCCACCTCCCCTCCCTACGCCCAAAGCTTTCTCGCTCGCGTCGCGGCCGCGTTTTCTTCGTCTCCATCTCCAATCCTTCGTGCAAGGTAAGCTAGGTAGGTGAGGTCCAGATCCTAGGCTGGGCTCACGCGAGGAGCTGGCTTCCCTGGAGCTGGAGGCCGCGGCCGCCGAGACAGAGGAACAGCGCAACAAGTTCCTCGTCCTCCGCCTCTACGAGGCGCTCAACGCCCGCGACCACGCCGCCGTCCAGGGCCTCCTCGCCCCCGACCTCGAGTGGTGGTTCCATGGCCCGCCCGCGCACCAGCATATGATGCGCATCCTCACAGGGCGTCTTCCTCGTCCTTCCGCTTCGTGCCACGCTCCGTCGACGCCTTCGGCTCCACCGTCATCGCCGAGGGGCCGTCCGCCACCGCCACCGACTCCTCCAAGACCTACTGGGTGCATGCGTGGACGGTGGGCCCGGATGGGGTGATCACCCAGCTGCGCGAGTACTTCAACACCGACCTCACCGTCACCCGCCTCGCCGGCGCCTCCAAGTGCATCTGGCAGAGCCGCCGCCCCGACCGCGCCCGCAACTCCCTCCCGGGCCTCGTCCTCGCCCTCTAGTTACGTACGTTAAACATCTGCTAGTAAACAGCTAGCTTAATTAGCTCCAAGAGATTACTCCGATCCATTAGGATGGGCTGAGGTTAATTAAGTTCCTACCTAGCTAGTAATTACCAAGTCTGAGTCGGCCGGTCATGGTAAATTAGTGAGTTGATGTCATACTAGTACTAGTTTGGATTGCATGCGTGTTTGACTGTCTAGTACCGCTATCTGGTGTGTATCCGTATCGCCACTTGCCATCGATCTTGCGAAAATATGAAGAAAAAAGCAAGGTTCCTTGAAATGATTCAATAAGAGAAAGAAAATAATTTTTATTGCTATAAACTGGTTATACAATGTCTTTGCTAAGGGATTACAAAAGGCCTTGATTATCTCATTTGATTATTCGAATTATGGTTTCGATTGTGTTTGTTGAACTTATTTGTGTTTTCTCGTGTCAACTTTTAAATATCGTTGAAGGGGTGGCAGTTATCCATGTGAGAAGACGCTTTGTTGAATCGTCTCATCCGGTGAAGGGATGGTTCTTTATCACAGAGATATATCGAAAATAATTGAACTTAAGTTATTTTTAGTGGGAGATAAGCGTGGAGACACTATATGACGATTGTTGCAGGGCTAAAGTATCGTGCTATTTGGAGTGAATAAAGCACCACCACACGGGAGAGTTTATTGGAGCGGGCTATTAATATATTCATAGAATCTCAGAGTGGTCTACTAGTTGAGTAAAATATCTGAGATCTTTGACTAAAGGTACTTAGATAATTACTTTGAAAAGATTACGACAACATAGGTATTAAAACCTTAGCTGAAATTATCAGAATGTGATGATACCTTATTTGCGTAACTAAATTTAAAAATAGAAAAACAAGTCACCCATCACGGACAATACAAACGAATACGAAAAAAAGAACCGGCAAAAAGCTAAAAATGCCAAAAAGTTAGAAAAAGACAAAATTTAGGAACAGTGAAAAATAAACCAGAAGTCAGAAGTTTAAGCTGAAATGAGCGGGACGTAAATCTACATATAAGCCTTATATTTATCAACAAAACTTTTCGAACTACAGAGCTTATATTTCTCAATGAATAGAGTATCTACAAGTGTGTGTGCATATAGAAAAATGATTTTATACTCCTGGGAGTATGTACTTCCACTTCTTATATGCCACTTAAATGATGTTATTATATCTCTTTATCCTTTCGATTATACTCTAATAATGATTATAGGATACTTCAAAGTAAGTCTTAGAAAAACTTCATCAAAACTCCTTTTTTATAGCATAACTTGTGCATATACTTTTTTATACATGAAAAAGGGTATGACGAGGAAAAGTACCCCGCCGAGATGTTTTGCAGTAACTCAACTTAATTGTTAATTCAAGGTGATTAGAGTAACACACCATCCAAGGGTAACGAGTGAGCAAATGAAAAAGTATGATTTGGTTATTTCTACATGCACTTTGGTTGAAGTGCAAAATCCTAAAACGTCATGCGCTCGTAACGGAAGGAGTAGCAGCGTCCCAGGCCAAGTCGATCTACCAGCTGGAGGTAGAGCCTGGACTGTTACCGCAGATTGCCATCATCTTCTTCTGTAATCCTTTTGCGTACCAATTATACTACAGGACGGCTTTGTTTGTAATTTCTGCTTGTTAATCTGGACAACAGGACCAGACCAGCTGATTAGTTAGCTTTCGAGAAGGAAAAAACAACTGGTAATTGGAGTCGGTACATGGGCTGTTTCTGCCAAATCAAATTGAAGTAAGAGTTCGACGACGGAGTAAGAAGCTAGGCGCGCTGCCTGAGTTGGCAATGGAGTCGCGCGCAGACTCTAAAGAGTTGTCTATTTCTCCACGTACGAGTGAACTGGCCGCCGGTGGCCGGAAACATCAGCGAGCCAAGTTACTGTGTATTTTACTAATTGATCCGGGGACTCTCAGCAGGAATTACTTCATGAGCTAATTAACAATAACAACTTGTAAACGCACATGCATGATCGATGGCGCGTAGCTTCCTTCAAATGGCGCAACAAAGTTTGAGTATCACCCTATTCTTTTCAAACAAGCAGGTTGCAAGCATTGGCAATCGATATATATATATCCTGCTTTTCCTACTAGCTTATAAAAGTTAGCTCTTTTTTCATCTATTCTAGGTGATCACATACTGCACATCTCAGATAACAAGATGCTCGAGAATATGTCTCCTTATGCTCATCTCAAAATGCTCGGAGCATTGCTAGTATTGGGCATTGTATTGTATACGAGCTAGCATCTCCTGCCCTAGACCCTAGCTGGTTGGGAGGAAAAGAACAGCCTTGCATCAAGCTACAGACTTGTGAAAGAGAAGAAAGAAAATGATTTGTCCTAGCTTGAGACCAATGGCGATAGGCAATAGTGGCTAACTAGCATCCAAAATTCTACCGTTGATTTCCAAGTGATGGTGACCATTACCAGTAGTACCATCAATTTTTCCACTTTGATCCAGTAAAAGTATGCAGCCCTGGACCCGAATAACAAGACTATGAACTCACCTTCATATGGACCAACTATCCATGCCGTATTGCCGTCTATTGGAATCTAGAGATGTGTGCAGCAAAATGTTTTCCTTTTTACCATCCATTTTTGAAATTAGCTAATGGGACATGAGAGAGAGAGAGAGAGAGAGAGAGAGACGAGTGTCAGTAGCTGACTCAGTATACACTTCCGCCGGTCCGCTCGATCGGGACCCCGGTCACATCATGTTTCTCCAAAAGAAAACGATGGTTGTCGTTGACGTTATGCACTCCCGGAGTTTTTAGTGGATTTGAGCTGTATATAACGGTATTTATAAAATTAATTGTATATATATTGTATTTATAGGAATGACGTTTTTACTGTTCAGTGGGCGAGCGACAGCACGAGGGAGGCAACATGTGGCACCTGTCGCCCCGTAAGCAGATGACAGGCGCTGCTGATGGGGTAATTACGAGGTGTGTTGTCTACTTGGTTTTAATTGTTGGTCGGGAATTAATTGGTCTGCGAGGGAATTGTGGATCACATGATACAGGCAAAGCTATTTAGACCGTAGATACATATGAAGAGGCTGCGGTTTTTCAATTACTGGCTCGAGCTCCTGATCTGTGGTTCTGAGATATCGAGGGCCGGGTAGCTGATTGCCCTTGTCGACCAAGTCGTCGTTTTCAAGAATTGTCTGATATTGCGGTACTCCTCCAGATTTTATGTTTATGACTGACAGACTGAGACATATAGAATTATTAGGGATTTAATTTGAAAACCCTATTAGAAATTTGTAGTCAATCTGTTTCTCTTTTCTTCAGGAGTTGGGGCAAAGTGCTAGCAATTGAAGGGGGCAAACAGACAGAATGTACAGGCCTTGTTTCTACTGCACATTACATGGGAGGAAGAAACACAAAAGCATGTGCCAAGCATATATAGATAGCTTAATTAATAACTTCAGGGCTTACTGTGGTTTACAGTATCGTATAATAATGCAACACAAATTACGGTACATACAGTGACAGAAAAGTTGCTAGGGCCAGCAGCCTGCTGCCCTGCCTGATTGAATTGAGGTGAGGAGGACCAGGCAGACCTGATGTAGTCGCGGCCCCGCTGGGTAGGAAGGCCCAGTGGCGGAGAGCGGTCGGCCCCGGTGGAATCCGGCGCAGGCGGCGGCAAGCAGCACGACGGCCTGTGACTTGCCGCAGCGCCGCGCGGGATGAGAGAGACGGCCGCCGAGCCACGGCGCCGCGCGGCAGAATGAAACGGGGGCATGAGCTATGGCGCGGTGCTGACAGAGCGGCGGAGCCATACATACATACATACTGCGCCGCTCGCGTGCACGGTCCGGCCCGGCCGGCTAGCCGCACGACTGATATGCCATGTGCGCGCGGTGGACGGAGGCGGCCGTGTGCGTGTGGTGTGTCGCGATGCATGCCTGTTGCCTTTCTGGCCGGCGCCGTGTGCATATACAGTACCGGCCGGAGTACTTGCCCGTGAAATCTGGACTGTGCTTTGTTTTCGCCCATCTTGATCAGCTAGCTGGTCCATGCATGTGGCAGCTTCCATTCATCGTGCCCTGCGACACAGAAACAACCAAGTTTACCGCGAACAAGCCTAGTCTAGCCTTTCGCTTGGCTGCTGCAGTAAGCAAACAAAATTGTGAATAAATTTGTACTATACGTACTTGCTTCCTTGTTTTCTTCTTCTTATTTGTCAGTGAGGCTATGAATCATTCGTCCCTTCGTTGCTCCTGTAAACAGCTAGCTGTACACGTCCAATTAAATCCGCTGATTCCTCCGGCTAGCTCTGGAATATATACAGATCACGACACTAACTGGCTTGCTGGCTGGAATCCCCAGTCTACGTTCAGTTTAAGAATATTATTATTGGACTACATTGGCATATATACCACTTACCCTATTAGTATATGACTCGCACTTCATTACGCGCCAGAGATTGACAGACAAAATGTAACACCACGTGGAGTGCCAATATGTTTTTTATAAGTATTTTATTTTACTTATGGTTCGTTGATAAAGTTTAAGTTTGACTTTATGTCACTTGCATTCTCTAGCTTTGCTATCAAGTGACCGATGGTTTGGCCGATCGTGGGTGGCGATCGACGAGAGAGTGGTTGTACCGGTCCGTAGTTGACTATACTTTTATTCCAAAGAGATCCTCATTCTATTGCGCGAAAGATCGAGAGAGCGATGCGACAATGATCCGGCCGGAGGTGTGTTGAGCAATCGGCCGGCATGGTTGCCGCAATCGGCCGGCATGGTTGCGCAATCGAACCAGCTCCTATGTTGCCGAGAGAAGTTTGAGTCGATTCTCAACAGATCTAATTGGCCTTTTTTGGCGGTCAGACCGACCTTTCCTAAGTGTATGAGATGAGTTTTGTCTCGGTTGTGTTGTTGCTCTAGGAGCTTTTGGGAGTCCTTGCAAAGTGTTAGTTATGGTGAGAGTTCACGCAAGTGTTAGTCATAAGCGGAGTCCATGTATTGTGTTGATCATAGTTGGAAGTGCCATGTGGTGTTTGCTAATGTGAGTCAAGTGCATGTCACTTATGCTCGAGATGATTGCCTATTCTTTGATGTACAAGGGTGCTTGGTGATTGTTGTGATCCAACGACAAGACCGAGACTAGGAGGAGCAGAGGCCATGAAGGGTCACGTAAATCAGGTAAAGCTACATTTCAAGTAGAAATGCAGGAGAGAGACAAGAATCGTGATTATGCAAGTGCATGCATGTGATGTATCATTGGAGTTGGGCTATTTCAAGTGGAGACGATCGGGAGGAGGCCGAAGTGTATAGGCTTGGCGGCAAATCATTGAGCATCACAAATTTTGTATTGGAGTTTGCTTTGAGGAGAAGCATCGTGATAGTCGGTGGGTGGCAATTGCATATATTATCCAACACCGGGTGGAGGCGGTTTGTAAAACGCGACAGTGGCCTAAGATGAATTAGGTCACATCTTAGTGGATAGAGCGTCTTATCGGGTTATTGGAGCCATGTGGAAGTCGTGCTTTGAGAAGCGTGTATATGTGTATCCATTTGAGTATGGGTTCTGGGTTTCTTGATTTGTAAGTGGTTGTATTTACTAAGTGTGAGCTAGTTGTTAGGGTCGGTGTGAGGTGGCGATCCAGACTATATAAGCCCTTGTGTGTATTGAGAGAAAATATTTCTTGTGCTTTGATAGACACTTTAGGGTAGGCGAGATCCATGTAGGGCCACGGGGTGCACGGGACACGGGCCCAAATCAGCTTTCTATAGCTTGAGCCCATGTTAATAGTAGTGTGCATTAGGCAACCCACGAGTAGTGACACGGCCCTCCACACCCAGCCAAGCCAAACCAACAACAAAGACTTGCGGCCCAACCACCCGGGCTAGCGACAACTCACGGACAAGTAGGAGATGACCAACTGTTTTAGGCTTCAGCCTAGGTGGGAGGTGTCAATGACCTTGCCCGATTGCCCTTTGGCCTTTCAGCGTTGCGTAGCACCAATTTCTTCACCCATGGCACAGGCCGAAGCCATTGCCCATTGCGCTGCCGTTGAGTCGAGTGAGAAGAAGGCGTCACCCTATGCATTGCTAGAGAATTATTCGTGAGGAGACGGAGGAGTCGTGGTGGACTTGGTGTGAGCACACAGCAAGAAGGCTGTTGTGGTGAGCTACAAGGAGCTAAGGTTGTCGCCAGCGCCGAAGATCAAGTTGATCCTAGTCGCGCGACCACGGGGCCGCCCAGGAGAGTGGAGGTCGCGCGAGCATGGAATGCCACCACAAGCGGAGGCGTCGGCCATCACCACGATGACACCATTGCTCTCACGATGAGCTTTTTAAAATTTTGTTCACGTCACATCGTGTTCTAGCATCCAAGTAACACGTCCTCCAAGTTAATTTGATTTTCATGCAGCCAATCAATGGAAATCGAGTTTTTTCTAAAACTAGCGAAATCACCTCCGTCATCGATTCATCATCTCTAGTGATCTATTTTCCAATTCTTCGCTTCCACACTATCACCTCCACCTCCTCTACTGCGCCATGCTTCGTTCTAGTCAATGCATCGCTATGGACCTCTGCCACAGCGCCACCTCCATTTCCGTCGCCGATCATTGTCGCCCTACCTCTTCGACCACTTTGTCTAACCAAGGCGTCTACATGCCGGTGTTCCACGTGCCCACACCATGCCTATGCTCCCGCTACTTCCTGTGTTCACCGCGAAACACCACCACCCGGCCGCCACCATCGCCACCCATGCCGTCGCCTCCTATGGCTTCCTCGGGACCCATCGATCTATTTTGCCGGTTGCCACCTCCTCCCATGCCTCTCCTCACCGGCACCGCCACCATGCTGTGCACCTCGACCTCCTCTGTTTCTTCTGTGTTGCTCTTCATACCCCTCTCCTCCCACTTACAACCATGGCCAACTGTCATAACTCTTGTCAATTTGAAATGTGAGACATCAAGAAAAATGTGAAATGCATGTATGCAAGAACATAACAATCGTCATTTTCCTTAGATGCGGTGTGTATACATAGGAGTTGAAGGTAGCGGGAACATAGCTAGCTTGATCAACTGTGGCTACACCAACTTTCTAGACTTCTTTATTGGCGCATCATGTACAAATGATATAATTGATGTTGCAACTCACGTAAATATGAAGTTCCATGTTGTGGTATATCGCAATATCTTTGTATGTAAAGAAAATATACTACCATGACATATCTGATGAATTGTAGTATACTGTGTAGTGTGGTGACAAAGGTGTGAATAAATGGATGGACCGTATAAGCAAATTGTCATGCTTGAAAGTAGCATCATATATGTAAGGTAATCTCACTAGAGGTTATCCCAATCCCTCTCATCCACCTTTGTCTACCTAACCAAACACAAAATTGGCTCATCCTATCCACCTCACCCCACCAACCAAATAATAATGTGTACCATCCTATTCACCTAATCAAATAGACTCTTAGATCATCCCATCCTATCTACCCTCATCCACCCAACCAAACACGCTCTTAATTTGACTTGGTTTTTGGTGTTTTCTTCTCCGCTCTTGATCTTACTTTGATCCATGATGAGTAAGATGTAGAATATGAGTCTAGTTGATCAATCTTCACTCATGTAGATGACTCATATAGCAAAATTTGAGATCAAGCCCAATCTTGCTTGTTTTTTTTTTGCTTAAATTTGGGTTTTTATGGTCTAGATAGTATTAGCCGAATCCACTCCTAGAATAGCTTGCTATGATATGTAGGAGTAAATATGGATCATTCTCTTGATTAGAAACTCCTTGAGCAAGAATTAATTTAGATTTTAGGGTTTTGGGTGTTCTTGATATCTAGATTTGATTTTTCTTCAATTTAGTGAACATGAACCCAATAACCTAGTGATTCTAGATTGGTTAAGGTTTCTAATGTCTTGAACAAGTCTCGTGCAAAATTTAGCGATATTTGGTTGAGATTTGACCAAGTTATTGATATTTGAGTTTTATCTCGAAAGATTTTTAAGTCTAAGAGCGATTGATTGGTCAAGCGGCCTTAGACCTATGGTCGGTTGGATGTGGCGGCCATACTAGCCATTCATGGCGGTTTGATCGACCTAATGCTTAATATTCTTGATTTTATTAATTTAGGTCTCTATTTTTATTTTGTTAAGTATATAACGCCCCGTTTCGGCGCGTCTGGACACGACACTCGCAACTATTCACGCATGAACGATTATGAAGTGTCGCGCAAGAATATACCATTGCATGCTTACAACAAAAGACCAGCATAGATTTTACATAAGGATTAACATCCATTTTCGACAGCGGGGCGTGCAAGCCCAAAGTATACTTACATTCCAAAAACTCCAGAATCCGCTTGAGCGCGGCCAAGACCTAAAGTCACGGGTCCTCGGCGGAAGACCCTTCCAACACGAAATCTTGAATTGCCCTCTTTTCCTTACGGTATCGTGGCAATAGCAAGCCTGAGTACTCCGACCCCGTACTCAGCAAATCACAAGGGAAACCATAATTTACTATTTGCATGGGTCAACAAAGGAAGGGAGTATACTTGGTTTATTACATTTGGTGGATGCAGTTTTATTTGCAAGCATTTTATAAAATGGACCCAAAACTACTTCTCAAGATCTCAGGGGTTTTCAACAAAAGTTCATTAACCAACCTAAACCAAATTAAACATGTATAAAACTACTTAAGCTTTCTGCTGGAATCACCCAAGTGACACGACTCAATAACAGGAGCACGGCGATTCGAATACCATTTATTTGACTCTGCGAGTTTGCTCAACTTTACCCACATGATTCCTTAACCCTCATGGTGAGTTAAGAAAGCGGATCGTTTCAACTGCTCAACTCTTTATATAGGCTCTACCGGTAGAACCCACTCGGAGTGCGGATCACGCGCGCACACACACACCCACACAAGAGAAAACAAATATCCGCCAGTGGACTCTACCGTTGTTAGGCACCCACAGCCACGGCTGCCTAACCTCACTGCTAAACCTCTGTAGAGTTTCAATCGAGTTGGCGGCTACTAGACAAGTGTTGACAAGTCAACTCCGTGGTTGGCGATCAACGTGACATTTGCTCAGCGTAAGGGTTCAATCCTTATATTTTCACATGGTCGCAACCTCGCGGGCCCGCGACCCAACCTAAGGTAGCGGTGGGCGTGAGCCGTCTCGCGACTTCCCACAACACCCTTACCTAACTTCAATCCTAGGGTAAAAGATTGGCGAGGACCGCCTTGCGGTTTCCACTCCCCTTACCCTACCTTGTGCCTGGCACTCTCGCTCTAAGATACGGTGTCCCATACCACCTATCTTAGAGTCGGGTTTTCCAAAATTCTATTGGCCCCATGACCACAACCTTATTAGTGTAACATTTTGTATGATAATAATATCCTACGATTATCTAGATTATGAGATATTTATTTCTAGGGTTACAAAGGCATGGCAACAATTTAACGAGGCATTTGACGGTGGTGGGTTTAACTATATAGCATGTCATTCCAAACATTTTATTTTACTTTCGAATTAACATTTCAGAATTAGCTCAATGCAAATAATATATTAGCATAATTAGATAACATGGGTTGCAACATGATCAAAGACTTGTGACTTGCCGTGAATCGGGGCGAACTTGGCTAGCTTGAGCGTGGCGCTTACGGATCCTGCGATCGCACTTGAGCTTACGGAATTTCGATACTAGCGCAAACACTGAAAATAACATAAATCCGGCTCGAGACTAATCAAGCGAGGAAAAATAAACTATTTAAAAAAAGAAGTAAAATGCATAAATCTCCAAATGAAGAATTTTAGGAATTTATCTAGGATGATTCTGGAGAAATGGAGGTTACAAATGGGTCAGGACATTATTTGGAGCAAAGTGGTGAAATTTGGGAATTTTGGGAATTTCTGTGATTTTCTAGGATTTATTTGGATTTTCGGGATTTTAGAAATTAATAAATCACTGGAAAATCAAATGAGCGATGTCGGGCGGCCCCATAACTCTGATGCGGCTGGCAGAGAAGCGGCTCGCGACGCGCAGCCGCGCGCCCCTGATCGCGCTCAGCGCGCACATGCACGGGAAAGCAGGCGGGATGCGGCCCGCTCCGCGCGCCACGCGATCGGATGGCGGCGCGCGTCCCGATGGGCGGAGGATGAGGCTAATGCGGGCGGCCCGGGATGCGGTGTGGGAAGATCGGATGGCGGTGAAGCGGTGGAGGCGAAGCGAGGCGGGAGCTGGATCGGGCGGCCGAGAGAGGACGAGTTTATAAGGATCGGACGGTGAGATGGGTTGCCATCCGGCGGTGGAGGTTTGATGACACAGGAGGGGACGGACAGCGGGGATGGGGCCACGTCTTCGTCTTCCTCCTCCCGCCGTGCGTGCGCGCCCGAGAGGCGGGGAGGGCGGCGCGTTTGTTCTCCGGCGAGGGTAGAGGCTTCCGGCGAGGAAGGAGGGTGCCAAGAGGTGGCGGGCGACAAGGTAAGCCCATTTTTGGGCTTAGTGGAGCTCGGGGTCGATGGAGGCTGGGGCGAGAAGGGAAGCGGCTTCCGCGGCGAAGGTCACCGGGCGAGAGGTCGATCGGGGCGATTACAGTCAGCGGGTGTGGCGCTCACAATGGCGAAGAGGGTGGAGGCTGGGGAGCGTCGAGGGAGGCTGGCCACGGGCGCACGGTTGAAGTCGACGGCGAGCTTCGGTGGCGGCGCTCCACAGTGGGTTCCCTGGTCGGAGGAGAGCACAAACATGGTCAGCGAGCTGAGGAGAAGCTCGGGGAGCAAGCAATCGGGGAATGAGGAGGGCGGAGATCGACTCAGTCGCCGCGCCAGGGAGACGGTGGCGGAGCTACGGGCAACGGGGCTCCAATCGGCTGCTCGGGGAGGTGCACGGGAGTAGTGAGGAGCGAATGGGGGTATCGGGGAGGCTTGAGGAGCAAGGGAAGCAAAGGGGCAGGGGATGGGGCTTTTATGCCCGGGGCGGAGCGAGGGAATCCGAGGGAGGGGGAAAGCGGCAATGGCGCCGGGGTCAAGGGAGTGGACAGGGGAGTGGTTGGGGAGTCTCCTCCGCGGGATGGAGGTGGCCCGGGGTGGCGTCGGCCTGTCCGGTCTGCCGTGACGCGACGGAGCGGGTGAGCTGCGCCGAGGCGCGCAGCGTCAGCGTGAGAGAGGAGGCAGCGCTGCCGGGTGGGGTCGGGCGAGGCGGCGGCGTGGCGTGAGGCGGCCACGCGCCGGACAGAGCCGACGGATGGCGGAGGCGGTCCGAGACCGGAAGCGCGGCGGCGAGCGGGCGGCGGCGCTTGCGCGCGCAGCGCTAGCGCAGCAGCGTCTTGCGAGAGAAAAGGGAGGGGCGGGCGAGGGAATCCGAGGAGAAGCGGCAATGGCGCGGGGTCGGGGGAGTGGGCGGGGAGTGGTTGGGAGTCTCTCCGTGGGATGGAGGTGGCCCGGGTGACGCCGGCCACGTCCGGTGCACCGTGTGCGACGGGAGCGGTGGCTGCGCTGCGGCCGAGAGCGCAGCTGCGGGGAGAGGAGGAGCGGAGCTGCCGGGTGGGGTCGGGCGAGGCGGCGGCGTGGCGTGAGGCGGCCACGCGCAGGACGAAGCGAGCGGGAGCGGAGGCGGTCCGAGACCGCAGCGGCGCAGCGGCGGCGGCGCGGCGCGGCCGCGCCAGCGCAGCGCTTCAGCGTCTTGCGCGAGAAAGCGAGGGAGGCGGGCGCTGCGAGAGAGAGAGCGGGAGAGGCGCGGGCGAGGAGGAGCGGGATAGGCGGGCGCCAGCCGAAGGGAAGAGCGGGGAGAAGGGAAAGGCGCCAAAGAAGAGGGGAAACAGATTTGCCGGAAAGGGAAAGCGGGAGCGGGAGGACTTTCCAAAAGGAAAGTCTCAGAAAATTCACTCAAAAATTCAGGAAAAGGCTCAAAAATTTTGAAATTTTTAGGGCTTTTCAACCTACCCCTTAAAAGAATCTCGACCCGAGATTAACTTGGTCGAGGAGTAAGTTGGGAAATCCGTTGCAAGTCGATTCGTTCCCAAGTGGACTCATCCGCCGTGATTCTTCCATTGCACTCTGCATAATTTGACATTCTTGTTTCTGAGCTGATTCTCTGACGTTTCAAGTATTTGTAGTGGTTCTTCAGCATGCGTGCAGTCATCCTGCAATTTAATGTCTGATAATGACACTTCATCTGTTGGTATCATGAGACACTTTCAACTAGGATACATGGAACACATTGTGTATCCTTTTTAAGTTGGGCGAAGCGCACTTGATAAGCTACTTCTCCAACTCTTCCGATAATTTGGAACGGTCCCACATATCTTGGTGCTAGTTTGCCTTTAACTTGAAATCTCTTGACTATCTTGAATAGGGTGACTTTGACGTACACATAGTCTCCAACTTCGAAACTCAAATACTTCCTGCGGTTATCTGCATAGTTCTTCTGTCGGTCTTGTGCAATCTTGAGTCTTTCTCTGGTGATTCTGGCATGTACTTCTGCATCTTGAGCAATCTGGGGACCAATAAGTTGTCGTTCTCCTGTTTCTGTCCAATTCAGAGGGGTTCTGCATTTTCTGCCATAAAGTGCTTCAGACAGTGCCATTTGGATGCTGGCTTAGTAGCTGTTGTTGTATGAGAACTGAGCAAACGGTAAGCAAGTATTCCATGCTGCACCATACACAATTGTACAAGTTCTCGACATGTCCTCTAATATCTGGTTTGTTCTTTACATCATCCATCATGCATGCGGGTGATATCTGAACTGAAATTCAAATCGGGTCCATTGCTTCATGTGACTACTCCCGAATTTATACGTGAATGTGCTCCTCTATCGACACAATTTTCTTGAACTCTATGCGTGTCACAATTCTTGTTAAATACAACTCAAGCTTATCCTTCCCATAGGTTTGCTTGATTGGAAGAAATGAGCCACCTTGGTCAACCTATCAATAATGACCCAGATAGCATCATATCTCTCACGAGTCTTGGGAAGTCCAGTGATAAAATCCATTCCAATACTATCCCACTTCCATTCAGGAATTGGTAAAGGCTGCAATAATCTCGATGGTTTCTGGTGGTCTACCTTGATTTGCTGGCAAACATCACATTTCGCTACATACTCTGCCACTTCTTTCTTCATCAGCTTCCACCAATACCTCTTCTTCAAATCTTGGTACATTGCGGTACCTCCTGGGTGAATTGAGAATTGAGAAGAGTGTGCTTCGGACAGGATCAACTCTCTCAACTCTTTCTTGTCGGGTATACAATAGCGACCACGGAAGGTGAAGATTCCATGTTCATCTATCGCATACTCTGATGGATCTTCTTCTTGAATTTCCTTTTTCAGTTTTTGAATCTCTTCATCTTCATCTTGGGCTGCTTTAATCGATGCATCGATGCGGTTGAATCTCTAATTCTGCTTCTTCACCTTGTTCTGTGATCACCAAGTTCAGTTGTAGTATATCCCTCTTTGCGACTCTGGTAGGTATTCTGATCGACCGACTTTGCTTGGGCGGGCTTTGCGCTAGGGCATCTGCAACTACATTTGCCTTGCCGGGTGATATTGCGACTCAATATCATAGTCTTTTGTCGACTCAACCATCTTTGTTGTCTCATGTTCAGTTCGGGCTGTGTAAACAAGTATTTCAAACTCTTGTGATCGAGAATATCTCACAACGATTTCCTAGTAGGTAGTCTTTGATTTTGAGTACATGCACCACAATTGCTAGTTCCAAATCGTGTGTTGGGTAGTTCTCTTCATGTGGCTTCAAGCTGTCTTGAGGCATAGGCAACAACTTTTCGTCTTGCATGAGCACATATTCCAAATCTCGCTTCGAAGCATCACAATAGATTTGGAACTTCTTTCTCTGGGTTGGGTAAAATCAAAACTGGTGTCGTTGTCAATTCGGCTGAAAACTCCCTTCACAAGCATCTGTCCATGTGAATGGTCTGTCTTTCTTCATCAGTTGAGTGAGTGGACGAGAAATTTTGGAGAATCCTTCTATAAATCGGCGATAATAGCCCGCCAATCCAAGAAAGCTTCTCACTTCCGTTACGGTCTTGGGCTGCTTCCGTTCCATGACTGCGGCTATCTTTTCTGGATTAACCTTGACTCCATCTTCTAATATAACATGACCCCAGAAAGCAACTTCTTTCAGCCAAAAGCTGTATTTGTCGAACTTTGTATACAGTTGATGCTCTCTCAATCTTGTCAGGACCATGTGCAAATGCTATTTGTGCTCTTCTTCATACTTGGAATAAATCAAAATATCGTCAATGAAGACTATCACGAATCGGTCCAGTTGGTCCATATGCACCGATTCATAAGGTTCATGAAATAAGTGGCGCATTGGTTGAACCCAAAGGGCACGGACAGTGAACTGAAATAATCCGTATCCGTGATGAAGCTGTCTTCTCTTGATCTTGCTCTCGGATCTTGGTGATGATAACCCGAGCGCAAGTCGATCTTGAAAAGTACTTTAGCACCCTTGAGTGATCAAACAGTCATCAATTCGGGCAAAGGGTATTTTTTTGATTGTGCTGCATTCAAACCTCTGTATTCATCACGCATTCTTAGCTCTCCATTCTTTCTTTTCTTTTTTACCACTTTCGACCTTCAAGGGTTATCAATGATCTTTTTTTGATTTCACCATCTACCTTGCCTTTGTTCCGGGCTAGTCAGTTCATGCCCAAATGGCATCTAACCCTTGTATATCTGGCTGCAGCAAATCTGCTTTAATCTCCTCTGGATTGACTTTGACTCCTTTTCACTTGTACCTGTATATCATCATTGGGTATATGCTACAGGTTCACACTTAGCTGGATTATGCAGTACCAGGGCTACATATATGTCTGGGTCCATTAGGATTAACTTCATTGCAACATGAACTTCTCATCCATTACACTTTACACAAATGGTCTTCATTCATCTTCATAATTTTACCACAAGCCTTAGTTAAAGTAATTTACAGACAAACCATTAAGTTCTTCCAACTGGTTTACAAAAGGATAACCAAAAAGCACATCATCCTACATCTTGGTTTACATAGCTTATATCCTCTTGAGTGTGTGCTTTGCTCCCTGCTGCTGCTGATTCTGGACTTGGAGTTTTGCAGCATCTGGTGGCAGACTCCTTCGAGGGCAATGATCTCTGTAATGTCCAATTTCTCCGCAGTGGAAACAAGCATTGGATCTCTTTGGGCAGCTACTAGCAAGATGCTTGCCACCGCATGTGAGGCACTCGATAGCGAGTGGTGAGGGAGTGGCATCTTCTTTGAGACAGTCGGACTGGGTCTTGGTATCGTCTCAAGCGGCGGAAGGGTTGGGATCGAAATGAGGATGATCCGTGGTCTTGCTCCATCGAGCATTGTGTGAAGACGAGACTTGTGCGGCTGCTTCGCTTCTGTCATCCTCCATTCGGTCCTCTTAGGTAAGATTCATCTTCTTCCATCGGTGGCAGGCAGGATGATGATGTCTGCCTCTTTGCTTGATCTTTAGCTTCTTCTTCGGGTAAGGACTTCAGGGGGCATTGGTCACGATAATGCCCATCCTGTTGGCAGTGAAAACAAGCCGTTGGTGATGGAGGCGAAGGCTTCTTTCGTGTCATGACTTTCACGTAATCTGGTCTTTCTTCTATTTGTAGAGCTCGATCAACCAGGTTTAATAGGCTTGAAAACTTCATGGCTTGAAGGCGTTGTCTCATCTTGGGTTGTAGACCTTTCATAAAATACTTCATTCTTTTAGCTTCGGTGTTAGTTTCCTCTTGAGCAAATCGGGATAACTGATAAAATTGTTCTAGGTATCTTTGCGATGGAGTTTTCCTTGTTGAAGATTAAGAAAGTCACGATATTTTTCGGTGAAAACTCCGGAGAAATGTAGGCTTTACTGAAATCTCCTCACAAAGTCTTCCTGTAATGTCTTCCTTATTTGGATGTATCCACTAGATAGCATTCCACCACACAATGGCGGTTCTGACGGTGATAGGTGGCGAAAGAACTTTCTCCTTATTTGTGCATTGAATAGTATTCATTCTCCTTTCAATATCTTGTAGCCGATTATCGCATTTAGTGACTCGTGGTTGAAGGAATTTTGGGGTTGAGTTTGCGGGAAGATTGTAAACTTCAATGCAGTTGCACTTGCCGCATCGCGACTCTTACGGTGTCATCTTGACAATGAGCGGTGGCTGTGACTCTCCTTGCTGTTCTGGCATCTGGGCTTGATCTGTGGCAGGTGCACCCTGCCGTTGGTCTGACCACTCTGCTGTGTAGGATCCATATGCCAATTGGGAACTGGAGATCAGCTTTGCAGCGGCTTTTGGAGAATAAGAGGGGATAAGTAAGACTTTGAATTTCAAGGTAAGTATAGGATGAAAGAGGTAAGAACGAGAGCGAAAGGAGACAGGAGAAAACTTTGAACACAGGGGAATTACTGATAATTAAGCAAACAACATACAAGAATAATGAACATATATTTACAATATGCAAGTGGTACACAAACCACTTAGGGTTCATAATTACACCTTTACATTACAAAAGCACTACTACAACTCAGAGTCGATCTAGTCTAGCGGACGGCGGCTACTCCTCCATGCCGAGAAGCGAAATTTTGAAGCTAGACAAGCAAAGAGTAAACATTTTTGCCAAGTAAAACTTAAGCAAAAGTAAACTAAGATAGATGAGGTAGCAACAAGAGAGGAAAAGCGACAATAATACTTATATTTTTCGTAAACCCTTTTTATGGCTTAAATTAAGTTTTGCGATAAAATTGCTTCCTAGTTTGCCTTAGGTCTCAACCTACGGTCAAGAGCTCGATACCACTTCTTAACGCCCCGTTTCGGGGCGCGTCTGGACACTGACACTCGCAACTATTCACGCATGAACGATTATGAAGTGTCGCGCAAGTATACCATTGCATGCTTACAACAAAAGACCAAAGATAGATTTTACATAAGGATTAACATCCATTTTCGACGGCAGGCGTGCAAGCCCAAAGTATACTTACATTCCAAAAACTCCAGAATCCGCTTGAGCGCGGCCAAGACCTAAAGTCACGGGTCCTCGACGGGAAGACCCTTCCAACACGAAATCTTGAATTGCCCTCTTTTCCTTCGGTATACGTGGCAATAGCAAGCTCGAGTACTCGACCCGTACTCGACAAATCACAAGGGAAACCATAATTTACTATTTGCATGGGTCAACAAAGGAAGGGAGTATACTTGGTTTATTACATTTGGTGGATGCAGTTTTATTTGCAAGCATTTTATAAAATGGACCCAAAACTACTTCTCAAGATCTCAGGGGTTTTCAACAAAAGTTCATTAACCAACCTAAACCAAATTAAACATGTATAAAACTACTTAAGCTTTACTGCTGGAATCACCCAAGTGACACAGCTCCAATAACCGGGAGCACGGCGTATTCGAATACCATTTATTTGACTCTGCGAGTTTGCTCAACTTTACCCACATGATTCCTTAACCTCATGGTGAGTTAAGAAAGCCGGATCGTTTCACTGCTCAACTCTTTATATAGGCTCTACAGGTAGAACCCACTCAAGTCCGGATCACGCACACACACACACACACACACAAGAGAAAACAAATATCCGCTTCGAGTGGACTCTACCGTTGTTAGGCACCCACAGACGGCTGCTAACCTCACCGCTAAACCTCTGTAGAGTTTCAATCGAGTTGAGCGGCTACTAGACAAGTGTTGACAAGTCAACTCCTGTGGTTGAGCGATCATCGTGACATTTGCTCAGCGTAAGGGTTCGATCCTTATATTTTCACATGGTCCGCAACCTCGCGGGCCCGCGACCCAACCTAAGGTAGCGATGGGCGTGGGCCGTCTCGCGGCTTCCACAACACCCTTACCTAACTTCAATCCTAGGGTAAAAGATTGGCGAGGACCGTCTTGCGGTTTCCACTCCCCTTACCCTACCTTGTGCCGCGGCACTCTCCGCTCTAAGATACGGTGTCCCATACCACCCTACCTTAGAGTCGGGTTTTCCAAAATTCTATTGGCCCCTGACCACAACCTTATTAGTGTAACATTTTGTATGATAATAATATCCTACGATTATCTAGATTAACAGATATTTATTTCTAGGGTTACAAAGGCATGGCAACAATTTAACGGGGCATTTGGCGGTGGTGGGTTTAACTATATAGCATGTCATTCCAAACATTTTATTTTACTTTGAATTAACATTTCAGAATTAGCTCAATGCAAATAATATATTAGCATAATTAGATAACATGGGTTGCAACATGATCAAAGACTTGTGACTTGCCGTGAATGGGACGAACTTGGCTAGCTTGAACGTAGGCGCTTACGGATCTGCGACTCCACTTGAGCTTCGGAATTTCCGATACTAGCGCAAACATTGAAAATAACATAAATCCGGCTTGAGACTAATCAAGCGAGGAAAAATAAACTATTTAAAAAGAAGTAAAATGCATAAATCTCCAAATGAAGAATTTTAGGAATTTATCTGGGATGATTCTGGAGAAATGGAGGTTACAAATGGGTCAGGACATTATTTGGAGCAAAGTGGTGAAATTTGGGAATTTTGGGAATTTCGTGATTTTCTAGGATTTATTTGGATTTTAGGATTTTAGAAATTAATAAATCCTTTGGAAAATCAAATGAACGATGTCGGGCCGGCCCCATAACTCTGATCTTGCGGCTGGCAGGGAAACGGCTCATGCGCGCAGGCGGCATGCCGGCCTGTCGCCACGCAGCGTGCAGACGGAAACAAAGCGGGGATGCGGCCAGCTCCGCGCGCCCACGCAGTCCGGATGGCGGCAGCGTCCCGATGGACGGAGGATGAGGCTAATGCGGGCGGTGGGATGCGGTGTGGGAAGATCGGATGGCGGTGAAGCGGTGGAGGCGGGCGAGGCGGGAGGCTGGATCGGGCGGCGAGAGGGGCGAGTTTATAAGGATCGGACGGGTGAGATGGGTTGCCATCCGCGGTGGAGGTTAGATGACACGAGAGGGACGGACGGCGAGGATGGGGCCACGTCTTCGTCTTCCTCCTCCCCGCCGTGCGTCGCGCGCCCGAGGCGAGAGGCGGCGCGTTTGTTCTCGGCGAGGTAGAGGCTTCCGGCGAGAAGGAGGTGCCAAGAGGTGGCGGGCGACAAGGTAAGCCCATTTTGGGCTTAGTGGAGCTCGGGGTCGATGGAGGGCTGGAGGCGAAGGGGAAGAAAGCGGCTTCCGGCGGCGAAGAAGGTCACCGGGCGAGAGGGTCGATCGGGGCGATTACGGTCATCGGGTGTGGCGCTCACAATGGCGAAGAGGGTGGAGGCCGGGAGCGTCGAGGAGGTCGGCCACGGGCGCACGGTTGAAGTCGACGGCGAGCCGGTGGCGCGCTCCTGATGGGTTCCACAGTCGGAGGAGAGCACAAACATGGTCGTGGCCGAGGAGAAGCTCGGGAGCAAGCAATCGGGAATGAGGAGGGAGCGGAGATCGACTCGAGTCGCGGCGCAGGGGAGGCGGTGGCGGAGCTACGACATGACGGGGCTCCAATCGGCTGCTCGGGAGGTGCAGGGAGTAGTGAGGAGCGAATGGGGTATCGGGAGGCTTGAGGAGCAAGGGAAGCAAAGGGGCGAGGATGGGGCTTTTATGCGGGCGCGAGCGAGGAATCCGAGGAGAAAGCGGCAATGGCGCCGGGGTCAAAGTGGGCGGGAGTGGTTGGGAGTCTCCTCGCGGGATGGAGGTGGCCCAGGGTGACGTCGGCCACTGTCCGGTCTGCTGGTGGTGACGCGACGGAGGGCAGGTGAGCTGCGCCGGCCGAGAGCGCGTCGCTCGCGGAGAGGAGGAAGCGGCTGGGTGGGTCGGGCGGCGGGCGGCGTGGCGTGAGGGCGGCCACGCGCCGACAGAAGCCGACGGGATGGCGAGGCGGTCCGAGAACGAGCGCATGCATGGAAGCGAAGCGGCCAGCAGCAGCGGCCAGCCCTTCGCCAGCGTGCTTGCGAGAAAAAGCAGAGGCGGGCGCTGCGAGAGAGAGGAGGGGAGGAGGCGGGCGAGGAGGAAGCGGGATAGGGGCGGGCGCCACCGAGGGAAGCGGGAGAAGGGAAAGGCGCCAAGAAGAGGGAAACGGATTTGCCGGAAAGGGAAGCGGGAGCGGGGAGGACTTTCCAAAAGGAAAGTCTCGGAAATTCACTCAAAAATTTAGGAAAAAGGCTCAAAAATTTTGAAATTTTTAGGGGCTTTTCAGTATAGCTGATATAATCTGAATTTAATAGCTCTTATAGTTGAAGATTTCCATTAGAGTTGCATTTTGTAGACTCCTTCTCACCCCGCCGTTGTCTGTCCTACGCTCTCTGTTTTTGTGTATGTGGCTTCTCTCCTTTTCTGTATTCAGATCAGGCCAGTGGGTGGAAAAAACAAGTAATAGTATATTTTAAGTCTGGTCCAGCAGAAAGTGAATTGATAAACTCACTCTCTGAAACATTCGGATAATGACTGAACTCTTGGTTTGTTCAGTAGCAGCCTCGGCGCAAATCTCCCACTCGGGACTGAACAGTTCGTCAGCACCGTCAGTTTCCAAAAAGGAAGGAAGGAACGAATGAATTCCTTATTCCTTTGGCTTTTGCACGACGATTAACGAAGCACAAAACCGAGCAAATCAAAGGCAAGTGTCCAACCATGGATCATCATATGAGCCAATCAAACAGAATTAATGAACAACTAATACAGTACAGTTCAGTTCAGTTGTTGAAGTGACTGACGTTCGCACGCACAATTGATGATTTACTAAGCACACTTGGACTTCACAGCCCGATGACGTTTATCGAGGTGGTGACGCCGCCGTCCACGACGAGGTTGTGCCCGGACACGTACCTGGACTCGTCGCTCGCCAAGAACAGTGCCGCCTCCGCTATGTCCCCAGGCCTCAGCGTCGGGCCCTTGAGAGTGGCCATGCCTCGCACCATTTCCTCCGCCTTATCCACCTCCTCCTCGGTCGGCACCGCGGCCTCGCTACCGTCGGCGTCCTCGCCGTGCTGGCGCCACGCGTTGATCAGCATTGGGGTGGCCACGCCGAAGGGGGAGATGCAGTTCACGCGGATGCCGTGCTCGCCGAGCTCGCAGGCCGCGTTCTTGGTGAGCCCCACCACTGCGTGCTTGGAGGCCGTGTAGGCGTGGGGGCCCAGCCCGCCGAGCACGCCGGCGACGCTGGCCACGGACACGATGCTCCCGGCGCGGCGCGGCTGCATGGCGCGCGCCGCGTGCTTCATGCCGAGGGCCGCGCCTAGCGCGTTGACGCGCAGCACGCGGTCGAACTCGGCGGCATCGAAGGACGCGATGCTCCTGGCCGCGCGAGTCTGCTGGCCCAGCACCCCGGCGTTGTTGCACAGCACGTCCAGGCGCCCGTGGCGCGCCACGGTCCGCTCGACGGCGCGCGCCACGTCCGCCTCCTCCGACACGTCGCAGTGCACGTAGGTGCAGGCCTGCGGCCCCAGAGCGGCGGCGAGCGCCTCCCCCGCGGCGTCGTCGATATCCGCGATGACCACCCGCGCGCCGTGCTTGACGAACACCCGCACAATGGCCTCCCCGATGCCCCGCGCGCCGCCGGTCACAATGGCCACCTTCCCGTCCAACCTGCACGCGCGCGCACAAACGAGCCAACCGACAAGAATTCAATCAAGAAACTAGCCAGTACTGCACGCACATGGATATACATGTTTACCTCCTGTGCATGGTGGCAGAGCCGCCATTGTGGGTGTTGGTGTCGTCCGGCCAGGTGGTGGCGGTGGCATGGAGGGAAGAAGGCGGGATGGCGTTGGCGGCGGGCTGGTGGGACTGCTTGTCGGGCATGAAGTCGACGGCAGTCATGGCTGGGGCGGCGGAGTGATACGGTGGTGGTGGTCTTGGAAAGAGGAGGCGATGGTGACACCGATCGAGCGGACAAGAGGCGTCGATCGCACAGCACAACGCGGTGGAACTTATACAGGAGCCATGGAGATGGAGGCTGTCGAAGCTAGGCATGAGCCGGTGGGTGCATGGCTGCGCTCCATTGTCCATGGGCCTCTTCCCTCTTGCGTGGCTTCCCGGATGGCGTGGATGGCTGGCTCATCTCATCTCTGTGTTGGAGATGTGTCGTCAGAGCAACGTCACTGCAGCTTCGCTTCCGTCCGGCCGCCTCAAATCAAATGCAGTTTAAGACTCGATCGTCAGGTCAGGTCAAGGTGCTGCCGCTGCGTACAGATACAGGCAGGGAAAACTCTTCAAGAAAAAGGCTGTAATGTAAATACGGAAGAAATTACTCCGTGGGAAAGCAAGCATGCATGCTGATCAAATTAATGAATGTTACCTCTATCCATATATATGGAGTACCTTCCTCCTCTGCACTGAAGAGCACGCTAGGGATAAAGACAAGAGGGAGCTGGTCCTAATTAATCATAATCCAAATTAATACTCGCATATCGACCTCACCTTTCTGCATTCTACAGGAGTATTATGTCCTTGCGAATGTGTGGCGTAGCTAGCTATTCAATCTTGGCCTTCATTTCTCACCTAGTAAATTAAAAGCTTTCTGAACATTAATATATGGGCACTAGCTCCACTATCTTCGTCCACACACAGTCGCAACTGGCAATATATACGTACTCTCTACAGCCGCTGTTGATGGTACGTACCGTCTCGCTCCAACCAATTTTAGCTTTTATTTCCTTTTAATTTTCGACTTATTTAGATTAGAAATCAATTAGAAAGCATGGGCTTCTAAATTTGACTTATTTAAACTTAAATCAAAAGTTAATTGAAGCACCACGTTGATATTCTCTCGTAAGAGTAGTACAGCAGGCTGGTTGACTGCAATTACAAATCGGAAGCGTGCAACATGATCTGCTGTTTCCTTTCCCATCCATTTTTTTAAAAAAAAAAAACTAGTCACGACCATATATAGTTGATTGCGTACTCGAGCACATGAAAGCATTGATTGATCCATCACTGATCAAATTGCTAGCCACATGATATATATATTTCGTTTCAAATATAAGAAAGATTGATACGCACGCACGTTGTTAATCGATCCGAGCTGCTCTAAACTTCACGTTTGCTAGCTTCTCATTTGCCAAAACCGAAAGCACTGTTATGAGCTTGTTAGGGACAAATCAGTTGAGCTAGCTAGCTAGCTGTTGCGCTCAAATCAAATCAAATGAAATCAAATGAATGTACTATTATGTGGTATTAACAAGAACCCATCTGCGGAACTTGCAGCTAACCGCACAATCAATTGCATCCATCAACCTCATTTCGATCGAATCATATGGTCGCGCCCTCTCCCGAAATTTGCTACTGCTACAGCACAGCTAGCTCCCAACCGTGCTAATTTCCTGAATCTTTGTAGCAACTTACTGCAAAATCTATCGCACCAAACTATGAGACATGCATGCGCTGTTACATTTAATGTTGGAGTTGAGGCACACTGTATACTCCCTACTCGTATATAGTTTGAAATGATTCTTGTATCCTCTCCCACGGCGAGTCAGAGGTCGATCCAACCCACATCGCCAAAGCACCTCCCGCCGACGTCCCCCTTGCTGTCGTCGCCGTCGGTGCGGCGATGGCGGAGGGCCCCTCAGCTACAGCTCTGCTCCAGTTCTACGTCAAGCGCGGGCGTCAATTCCTGAACTACATCCAGCGTAGCGTCGTGAAGCACGGCGGTCGAAGGCGGTCGGATCTGGCCGTCTTGGGGCCGAATCTGGCTGCCTCTGGGGTGGATCCATGTACATCGCCGACTCCCACATCTAACCTCTGTACGTCACCAATTCCCACGCCGCTACCGCAGCCGCTGCCCTCGCTGCACCATGCGAGTGTGCAACGCATAGGATTCGCGCGTTCGAGCACCCCCACCCCCCCTCCTCATGCGTCGCCTACTCCGTGCTATCACTACCAGATCTGCCCATCTCCGGGCTGGATACGGGGAGCCGTACAGCGAGGATCTGCCCATCTCTAGGCGGATCCGCCGCCTCGGTCGGATCCATGATCCCCCGCCGGCCTCTGCACATCACCGACTCTCGCGCCGCTGTGGTCACCCCCTACGAGCGCGCGATCTCTTCTTCTTCGCGTGTGGGCGGCCACGGCGCACGGCTCGGGGGGGGGGGAGGGAGCAGGCATCGGCGGTGGGCCCCTCAGCTGCAGCTCGGCGCAGAGGCGCTGACTTAAGCGCATCACCGCATCGGGGTTCAGCGGTGCTGCCTTGGCAGGACGAGAGGCGCGGTCAGCGGCCAGTGTAGGTGACCACGAGGAATATGGCGAGCATCGTGGGAGCAGCCGCATGAATTTCATTGAAGGCATCGGGGTCGCAGTTACAGGTGATGGTGCGTCGGGGTGAAAATCTCAGGTCAAGTTCTTGCCAGATCGGGCGACAACGACGCCTTCGGCGCTGTTCCCTCCTTGGAGGCGTTACCTTGGGCCACCCAACCCGACCTTCTTTGTCTTTTCGCGTGTGCGTTGGCTGGTGCTAGTCCATTGGTGGTGGTCGTCCGCTCGTCGTCGGGGTGTGTTAGCTATGGATGTTTATCATATCGGGCTGATTAGAGTCGTATTCATTGTAACCGGTCCTTCTTTGGGCTTTTTTTGGGTCTTTTGGCCACCACTGTATAGCTCTTCTTCTTAATGAATGAAACACAATTTTTTTGTGTTTTCCAGAAAAAAATTATTGTAACTCGAGTGTACAGGGAGATAAGCATAAAAATTATGATATGATAAACAAGACTGAAGCACACGTGCAGTGTAAGAGCCATGCAAGAAAAGTATATACAATGTACAGAGATTATTAGGTGCGTTATAATGGCTGGCTAAGAGTGAGAGAGAAATGACAACAGAATATCACCAACTTGTCCCAAAAAAGGGACAGATCGGATCACTGACGATCCCTTCCGCACCACTCTACTATTAATTATTTCGCTCACTATGATCACAAGGTTGGGATGGCCGAGTTGGTCTAAGGCGCCAGATTAAGGTTCTGGTCCGAAAGGGCGTGGGTTCAAATCCCACTCTCAACAAATGCATTTTATTTTTCATTTATTTTTCAAAATCAGATTATGAGGATACTCTCGTGCACACACATGCCCTCTTTTTGTCAATTTGTTCTCTTCTCGTTTTTGTTTTTTTTTTGAATGATAGCGGTATGAGAGAAATCCTTGTGGCTTGGTACGTTGGGTGAGGAACGAAATATGGACGAGGA